>OW388082.2:103663284-105032347 GCA_936449025.2 Sarcophaga subvicina | reverse complement strand
TCTCCATTTTGGGCAAATAAAATTATTTGCCGGCAAACAAAAAATTCTCCATTTTGGGCAAATAAAATTATTTGCCCGGCAAACAAAAATGTTTGTAATGTGACCACCCTGTGGCAAATATTTTCATGATTTTTTGTCAAATATTTGTTTGCTCTTACATATTTTTCGCAAGGGCAACCAGTGGCAAATAACAGCTGTTTAAGGCTGTGTTGCCTACTAGCAAAACTAAAACATCACTTAAAATCGCAAAAAATGTATGAAATCAAATTGAAGAAAATTAATAATTTATTTTATGGAAACCTTTTTATTCGTTATTGATGTACTTATTATATACGTATAAATATTTGGGTGCCTGCATATACAGAGATACATTCAGAGTCTGAAATTTAAATACACGTTAATCCATATATCAATTGTTATACCTTTCTAGATCAAAGCTATTCAGGGGTTGTAATGATTTTTTCAGTAAAATGGATATTTTTATAAATCCCATTAAAGAATAAGATCTCTGAAACGACTTAACCTCCTCAGTACATAAAAATAAAGAGTTCTTTCTTAAAAATAAAGAGTTCTCATTTTTATTGCAATGATTTTGATTTTTTCTCCAAATTATCACGATAAATTTTGTTCCTGAAAATAAGCAGGTTCAAATATTCAAAGTACAATGTTATGAATGGAACTCTTGAAGTGGACTGTACATTATAATGGAGAGTTGTAATTCAACGCAGCAACATAATTCCAATTTTCCTTTTAAACAAGTATAGTACATTTTGGAATTCAATCGTTTTGGAGGATTAATTTTCAACCAAAGTGACAAAAAACCTTTCTCATAAATATCTATAAATAATTTTCAAATTAGACCTAAAAGAAATCCTTCAATTTGTATATATTCGATTTCCAATTTTTCAAATATGGTGATTGGCTACACTGGCAAAATGTTAATATTTGTTTATGTTAATTTTGTTATGTCTGTGAAGTTAAATTCTTTTTTATATTCTTTTTTTTACAGTGAATGTTATGTTAACCGACACTGTTAACTTAACATAATTAAAAATTCGGGAAGTGAAGAAAGAAAATCGCTTAAAAATCGCAAAAATATGGATAAATTAGAGAAAAAAATGAAAGGAAGACGAAGCTAAACCTTTTAACTTTACAAAAAACCAAAATGTATGAAAATAACAATTTGCTAATTGGAGATAATAAAGTTGAAAAATCATGTATTTTTACCAAATATGCCCTCTAGAAATCGTGAAAAATTCGATAAAATTTAAAAAGGTGCGGTTTTCTGACCTATTGGGCTGGATAGCTATTGGATCAAGGATTCCAAAACAGTTTTCGCTATGGTCGGGTCACGACCGGGAGCGGAGATATAGCCGACGAAGCTAACTTTTTTATACGAGCAAACAAAATGCTCTATATAAATCGTGAAAAATTCGATAAAATTTAAAAAGGTGCGGTTTTCTGACCTATTGGGCTGGATAGCTATTGGATCAAGGATTCCAAAACAGTTTTCGCTATGGTCGGGTCACGACCGGGAGCGGAGATATAGCCGACGAAGCTAACTTTTTTATTTCATAGTAGATTTTGAAATTTTCTGACATATTAGATTTGAACAGAACAGATTGCAGATTTTAACAGAATAGATTTCAGATTTTAACAGAACAAATTTTAACAGAACAGTTTTCAGATTTTAACAGAACAGATTTCTCATTTAACAAAGAAACAGGGTTGTTTATAATGGAGAGAACACTAGAAGATTAGGCTTTTGTCGGACAGTTTATTATAGCAATACACTGCCATTTGCTTTGAGGTTGCTGTAGTCTACTAGGTAATGTGTTGGCTTATTAGACGAAATGCCATGGTTCAAATCCCAAGTCGGACGTCGAAAAGTTATTTTTTTATTTTTTTTTAATTTTTTTTTATTTTTTTTTTATTTTGTTTATATTTTATATTTTTTTTTTATATATTTTTATATTTTTTATCAGATACATAAAATTTATCAGTATATATTTATACCAATATTTCAATATTAAAATATATGTATTTGAAAAAATTAAAAAAAAAACTTTTTGACGCCAGACTTGGGATTTGGACAGTGACCTTTCGTTCGTTTGAACTCGGTCATGATGGAGAATAAGGAATTGAATTTATTTACCATGTTGACTGCCGCGGCAATTTTTAGAAAATTGGTCAAAAATAAAACATTATATTACTAAAAACTCTATTTTTGGATCATAGGTGTCATCAAAAAGAAAAAATTATGTTTTCTTAAGGAGGAGTAGTGGGCTTCCCTAGAAATCTACGAGTTATCTTTTAGTTGGCAGTCAACGTGAATTTTAAATTAATTCATGTTTCAAACATATTCTCAAAAAGTTTGTATTTATTTAGTTAATTACATCAAATAATGATAATTAAATTAGTTCAATTAAATAATTATATTAAATAATAATTTAAAAAAGAAAAATCGGACAAAAACCACTCCAGCTAGGGATTGAACTCGGGCATGATAGAGAATAATTTCACAAATGTCCTCAGCAGTCCAGTACTTACAACTTTTAACAATGATGTCAAACAGATTGGTTTAATCCCTGGCCAGAATTTGTTTTCTTTTTTATAAAATATATAATATTAATGTATTGTAGTTTTCTTTTTTTGTTATTCATTATCATTAATTATTATGTTAATACCATTTCAGTACAAAATATGCAAAATTAAAATGCGTCACTTGGTTGTAGTACATACAATGAAAACAACGGGGAAGCCCCAGTTTTGTTTTTACTTTTAAACAGTTACTCAAAACAAAATATACAATTTGCACTTTTCGTCATAGTAACTAAAATCAAGTATAAAACATGCGGACTTACCAGATCCGCTGTGGTGTAGCAGGTAGTGTGTTGGATTACTAAACGAAAGGTCGCGGTTCGAGTCCTCGATCGGGCATGAAAAGGATGTTGTATTTTCTTTTTTTAAAAATATATATTTTTTCTAATACATATTATAATAAAATAAAAAAATAATAATACAAATTAAATTATAGCTTATTAATATATATAATAAAAAAGAAAAATCCAATACATAAAATAAAATACATACATTTTCGAAAGATGAATTATTAAATTTCATATATTGATATAAATATATACTGATAAATTTTATGTATCTGATATGTATTAGAAAAAATAAAAAAATAAAAAAAAACTTTTCGACATCCGACTTGGGATTTGAACCATGGCATTTCGTCTAATAAGCCAACACATTACCTACTAGACTATAGCAACCTCAAACAAAATGGCAGTGTATTGCTATAATAAACTGTCCGACAAAAGCCTAATCTTATACTGTTCTCTCCATTATAAACAACCCTGTTTCTTTGTTAAATGAGAAATCTGTTCTGTTAAAATCTGAAAACTGTTCTGTTAAAATTTGTTCTGTTAAAATCTGAAATCTATTCTGTTAAAATCTGCAATCTGTTCTGTTCAAATCTAATATGTCAGAAAATTTCAAAATCTACTATGAAATAAAAAATTTAGCTTCGTCGGCTATATCTCCGCTCCCGATCGTGACCCGACCATAGCGAAAACTGTTTTGGAATCCTTGATCCAATAGCTATCCAGCCCAATAGGTCAGAAAACCGCACCTTTTTAAATTTTATCGAATTTTTCACGATTTATATAGAGCATTTTGTGTGATCGTATAAAAAAGTTAGCTTCGTCGGCTATATCTCCGCTCCCGGTCGTGACCCGACCATAGCGAAAACTGTTTTGGAATCCTTGATCCAATAGCTATCCAGCCCAATAGGTCAGAAAACCGCACCTTTTTAAATTTTATCGAATTTTTCACGATTTATATAGAGCATTTTGTTTGCTCGTATAAAGAAGTTAGCTTCGCCGGCTATATCTCCGCTCCCGGTCGTGACCCGACCATAGCGAAAACTGTTTTGGAATCCTTGATCCAATAGCTATCCAGTCCAATAGGTCAGAAAACCGCACCTTTTTAAATTTTATCGAATTTTTCACGATTTATATAGAGCATTTTGTTTGCTCGTATAAAAAAGTTAGCTTCGTCGGCTATATCTCCGCTCCCGGTCGTGACCCGACCATAGCGAAAACTGTTTTGGAATCCTTGATCTAATAGCTATCCAGCCCAATAGGTCAGAAAACCGCACCTTTTTAAATTTTATCGAATTTTTCACGATTTGTATAGAGCATTTTGTTTGCTCGTATAAAAAAGTTAGCTTCGTCGGCTATATCTCCGCTCCCGGTCGTGACCCGACCATAGCGAAAACTGTTTTGGAATCCTTGATCTAATAGCTATCCAGCCCAATAGGTCAGAAAACCGCACCTTTTTAAATTTTATCGAATTTTTCACGATTTCTAGAGGGCATATTTGGTAAAAATACATGATTTTTCAACTTTATTATCTCCAATAAGCAAATTGTTATTTTCATACATTTTGGTTTTTTGTAAAGTTCAAAGGTTTAGCTTCGTCTTCCTTTCATTTTTTTCTCTAATTTATCCCTATTTTTGCGATTTTTAAGCGATTTTCTTTCTTCACTTCCTAAATTTTTAATTATGTTAAGTTAACAGTGTCTGTTAACATAACATTCACTGTAAAAAAAGAATATAAAAAAGAATTTAACTTCACAGACATTTCTAATCTCACTTCTCGTAATTTAAGTGATTCATGCCAACGGGTCTCAGCGGCATGTACTCGAAGATTTTCCAGTCTCAATGCTAGTTACCCGTCTGCCGCTTTGGAGGCATGATTGCACGGGAATGACGTGAAAAATGTGTTAAATTTATTAGAATCTCACAATGTACCCAATCCAATTGAACCCAACAGCATTTTGAATAATTTTCCTACAGAAAAATGTTTCAAATTTTACGGGAATGAGTTGCACTAAATGTTATGAAAATCATAAATCATAAATGCTAAAATGTCTGGTATTTGCCCGATCAACACATGATCAAATGCATAGTTTCCGATTCAATTTATTTTGAATAATTCATAGTGGCGCCATCTATCGGAAATTAATCACAGCAACTTAGAAACCTCCGTCGAATAATGCGCAACACCTTTGCTAAAGATCATATCGTGATCAAATGCACATTTAATTAATTTTGAGTAATTTTCAGTGACGCCACCTATCTTAAATGGGCCATACCAAATTATAAACTTTCGTCGACTCATGCGCAACAACTTTGCTAAAGTTCATAACATGATCAAATACACAGTTCACGATTTAAATCATTTTTAGTAATTTTCAGTGGCGCCACCTGTCGGAAATTGGTCATGCCAACTTAGAAACCTTCCCGGCTCATGCGCACCATCTTTGCTGAAGATCATAGCATGATCAAATGCTTAGTTTACGATTCTATTAATTACATACAAACAAACATTAATTTTTATATATATAGACAAAGTTGTTTGTTTTTGTTCGTTTTCTTCCAGAGAATAGTATGTTCGTAATTGCACATTTTTGATATTTTAATCGGCTCTTCTCTGACCTTCCATCGAAAAATAAGTCCAAAGTGGGAGATAGTAGCCTCAAATGTTGTTCACCAATATTATATGGGTTTCCCGACCTGGGAATACCGCCAATTATGGCGTTTTTGGTGAAGACTTTTACTGAGCATAGACGTTAAAATTTCTTCCATTTAACGTTGTATCATTCGATCGACATATACGTAAATGAATGGAACTCCAGAAAAATAAAAACAGAGGAATTGTTTTCCAATTGTGCACGTTACTTGTGGATGGTGGAGTATGATTAACTCCGCACTTTAGCAGATAAACGGCAAAATAATAATAATCATACGTTATAGGGGCTGAATAGCTGTGTTTGGTCAGCAGACATAAACACACATTTACACACTTTTAATTCATTTTATTTAGGCCACGGTTTAAACCCCATGTCAGACATTTTCAACAACGAAATGAAATATGAAAAAACATTTCTTAGGCAACTGTCTCTCAGCAGATTTTTGGCGAAAACTTTGAAAGCAAAATTAATTTGCCATGAGAAGGTTCTCAAAGATCTGTCTTTCGGAATCGACTTTAAACTATGGGTTCCACCACTAATGTATAAAATTAACACACACAACATAAGTGGTATAAGAAGATATTTTGTAATCCTAAAGGGATTATAATGGCCAATTATTTATATATGTACCTAAGGGCACATAGAATATTGTTTGATTTTTATAAGAATACGAACCTATACTTTAGAAGTGAGAGATTGTATATGATATAGACTAGTTAAGTTAGGAAAAATTGTTTTTAAAGCATTTCATGCAGGCGGCAGACAAGTAGTAGACAGGCATTTTAGGAGTACACAACGAAATGTTGAAACGTCTACTACACACAACACACATGTCGGTGTATGTAGACAATGTGAATTGGTGGATGGATATTCAATGGTTGTAAGTATTTTTCAAATATAAAAAATAAATGCAGCAATTGCTTTCAGAAGTTTTTGTACTAAAATTACCCACATGCTTGATAGTTTTCTCTTATTTTTCATTCAGGATTTCCTTCGTTCTCAACCTATAGGAGTCGTTTGTATGCCACACAACAATTGCTGTTTAAAAAAATGAAAGAAAGATTAAATAAAAAAGGGAATTCAAAAGGAATGAGTTTTTGCACAAGGATAAATCGTAGAACATTCGATTTATGGCTTTCGTTGACAGTTTTCTGTCATTACCTTTGCCTGCCTGCTCTATATTGAATGAAGAAGCCTGTATAAATGAATACACTCAACTGTGTGTGAGTATGACTAAGACCACGTACATTTTTCTCTTGAACTCCTGAGCATGTTTAAGTACTTTTGATGACAATGTCGATTGTTGCTTTACAAATCGTTACTTCTTGCGTTTGTCTTCTGAGTAAAATATTTACAGGCTGCCTACATAATATTACATACATATTGTGTATTCTACACAGTTTAAGCATATAAACTCGTAAAATGAAAATTTTGAGTCGAGTCACTTTTGTACTGGGTGTGCGATATTTTCAGCCCAAGTTTTTGCTGAAAGCAGTGCTTAAAAACTCTTAATGGTTTCCACTTAACTGCTACATAGGAAACCTGTATTTTTTAATCGCTGACCAAATGCAATGTTATTAGATTCGTCTAAAATTTCCACACAACATTGTTCAATAATCTGTTTCTGGTTTTTAACTTATATTTGTTCCTTTTTTCCACTTTTTTTGTAATGAAAACCAAGTTACTGTTTTCCCCCTTTTGCAAATACAAAATGTATTGCTTTTAATATTTATGCCCAAAACTGATTTGATTTTCTGCCGAAAATTTTTTGACGTTTTCAGCTTTACACAGTATTAAGCTTCATAGCATTAATAGCATTGAAAAGCAAAATTCCATTTACACATACATCTTTATGTATGTGTAAATTCAAATTCACACACGCATATATAACCAGCTAAGCTTACATAAATGCTTTGAGCAAAAATACTCTTAGGCAGTATCATGTAACCAATGCCACTTAAAACATACATATGCATCAAGAGCCCTCCAAGTATTATGACCGTCAGGTCATAAACGCAAAACTGCAATACAAATACACTTACGCACAACTGCAATACACTAATAAAACTGTTGAACTACAAATATTCATAACGTAAGCACTTTTTCAGTCGCCGTAGTCTAGTAGGTGGTGTGTTGGCTTATTAAACGTAAAGCCAAGGACATCAAAACAAAATACAAAAAGTATTTCTTCGGCGACTTCCTCTCAGCTGATTTCTGGCAAAAACTCTGAGCGTCAATGAAAATTGCCATGAAAAGTTTCTCAAAACTTCTGTCGTTCGTGTTATCTACATAAACAGAAAGAAACGCCCTGGGTTTCGCCTTTACAGATGCTCTCAGTGACTGATCGAGATTGGAAAATGGAAAAGCTCCGAATCGAAGCTTGAATCTTTCCAGGATTATGGGAAATGAAAGACTGTGTCTGAACTATACTTTGCATCCTGTAATGTAGGTTAGGTTAGGTCAGAGAACGTGTACTTGTCAATTAAGACAAGTACAGTACCCGGAGGTCGAATTGACCCATTGTACAACGTCCTAGTTTCTCACACCACTTATGTTGTGTGTGTTTAAAATCGACTCCGAACGACAGATTTTTGAGAAACTTTTTCATGGCAATTTTATTTACTCTCAGAGTTTATGCCAGAAATCTGCTGAGAGGAAGTTGCCGAAGAAAATGCTTTTTGTATTTTGTTTTGATGTCTGGCCTGGGGTTCGAACCCTGGCTTTTCGTCTAATAAGCCAACACACTACCTACTAGACTACGGCGACTTCATCGTGTAATGTAACATCATAAAAGATGTTACAGTGATGATGTTTTCGGCATGTTATGTGTAGTAAGCCTAATTTTTAAGACGTAAACTTATCTACTCCAGTCTGCATCTGAAATTTTCTTCATGATATTAAGTTGATTACCAGTAGTTACACAACTTTTTACGCCATCCAGTAGTTACACCTATTTTTTTGCAGTCGATTAAGAAGCTTTATTTTGTTTAAATTTCTTTACACCGTACAACTTGGTCGCATTTGATCACAAAGTATTGGCTTTTAAAAATGTTTCTTCCTCTTTCTAACATCAAATCACCACTATTTCCCTTTAAGATTTAGACACCCTTCAATCATACATAGGCTACTCTAACAATCCGGAAATAATCCATATCTTGTGCTGTTCAGAGTTTTCTGAGAGTTCCAACTGTTGGCATCTTCATGTCCTTGCAAATCATTAAACTTTGGTCCTTGTCTTAAGCCTAGATGTACCTTTAAACGATGAAAATTAATGCATGTATCCAATATTGTATTGCTGAAAACCACACATGAAAATTCAAATGCAAATGAGAGATTCTAACATCATTTAGGAATGAATCGAACAAGTTGATTAAGATTATTTAATTATTTTGTACAGTTGTTGTAGATGTTTTCATGCATGAATGAATGAACGACTAAATGCATGAAATATGTTTTTAGCAAACTAATATATGTACATTTGTTTGTTTCTATCTTAGCAGAAGTACAACAGCTAAGCTCTAAAATGTGTGTGTTAATGCATTTCAAAATGCAGTATATGCCAGAATATATTCATATATTCAGTTGCTGTTTTTGTTGTTATTGTTCATATTGTATTGTTTATATCAAATAAAATACAAATCAATATTCAATAACAAATTTGTATTGATGGTAAATACACCGACTGACTGACTGACAGACACATACGGATAATATTGATGAATTGCCAACAGAATAGAACATTACGGAAGATGCTCTCCTCCCATGTGATTGTGGGCAGA
This sequence comes from Sarcophaga subvicina, assembly GCA_936449025.2. Lineage (NCBI taxonomy): Eukaryota > Metazoa > Arthropoda > Insecta > Diptera > Sarcophagidae > Sarcophaga > Sarcophaga subvicina. Next base: position 105,023,026 of record OW388082.2, on the reverse strand, counting down.
TTTAAAAGCAGAGATGTAAAGGAATGCTAACATAATGCAAAAGAGAAAATAATAATTTGTAAATGAACCTATGGAATCATATTGTAATGTGGAAAGTTTGATTTGATTTAATTTTTTAAATTAAAATTATTTTAAGCAATGAAATTGTCATTTTAAACGTCTGTTTTATTATGTAAATTTCCTTGACTGCATTTTAAACCAAGTGGACAACTGAAATGCATGCTTGAAAAATCAACAACACCGACATTCTCAGATCATAAATGATATTGTCGATGACAATACTGGGTAATGATGATATTTGATGCAAATGGACATGGATAACAACATATTAAATGGTTAATGGTCAACGAGAGTAAATAGCTAACAATAACCACAAATACAATTAGATTCTCTCCACATCTGTGCAAAAACATACACAGACGCATACGCAGAAGTAAGCCAGGTTTTGTTTTCAACTCATTTCAATAAATTATTCAAAGGCCGGTTATAAAATAATTAATTAAGGAAGGAGTACGTTTAACTTCAGAAGTCCTGTTATAATTAAGCTGCTTGGTAAAGAGGAAAAAATAAAGAAAGAAGAGGCTTAAAGTTCCTTCTAATATTCTGTTCAGCATCACTTTACATCACTGGAAGCTTAGATAGCGTCAACTCTTGAGTAACACTACGACTGAATGTGCAAGTCTCGCTACAACCATTACTACCAATTTACCACTTCCCGTTCAGGTTAGGTTATAAAAATTGTCATGAAAAGTTTCTCAAAAAAAAAAACAAAAAAACCTGTCGTCCGGAGTCGACTATAAACTATAAATCCCGCCACTCATGTAAAAAATTAACACACCCGGCATACGTGGCGTGAGAAGCTAAGTCGTAATCCTGACTGTAGGGTTGTAATAACCAATTATGTATGTAGGTCTGTATGTATTTTAGCTGCTTACTTGAATATTATTTCTTTCAAAGAAGTATGAAATATATGGAAATTAATTTTCCCTTACCCAATAGTTTTCTTTCAACAAAATATTTAACCTAAAATGTTAAGTAGACTAGCATTTGTTTGTCTATGTGTTTTTTTTAAGTATTTTTGTAATTCTAACATTTAGTTGTTGAAAGGCATATAATATCCTGTTTTGTGTTTCTTTTTGCATTCGTGTTTAGCCTACATTTTTGAAAAGAATAAAATAAACGTTTTTTTTCAAAGAGGTAAAGAGAGACAAAGAGAGAAAAAAAGGAAAGGGAACAAAGCGAAAATAAATAATTTTTGTTTTTTATTTTTGTTCCTAAATGTAACTGAATTCTGCTCTAAATGTAAATAAAGTGAGCATAAATGTAAGATTGTATGTAAAGGTACATGTCTGTGCTTCTTTGTAATTGTATGTTCCTCTCTCTTTCTCTCTTTCAATGCTTAAATTTATGTTTTTACGACAAAAGCAAAGCCTAAATGCAAAGTTAAGTGCCTACTTTAGGCTGTTTAGTTTTTTTTCCTTCTTGCTCTCACTCTCTCTCATTGTTATTATAGTTATTGCTGCTAATGTTTTACATGTTTATGTTGCTGTTGGTGTTGTTGTTTTATTATAGGATAGCATACTTTTATCCTGAGGCCATTGTAAAACGTATATGAAAATAACTTAAACAACCAGCAATGGGCCAAAGGAAGAGGCAATAGAACTTAAAGAAATGAAAATGTATGGAGAGGAGAGTGTGAAAATGAAAGAGAAAAAGTAACAAAAACAAGCAAAAACACAAAATGGGACAAACATATAAATCCACACACACACACACCAGAAACAAACCAATACCGGTGGAATATTAAAATATATATATATATAATAATGAAGTCGCCGTGGTCTAGTAGGTAATGTGTTGGCTTATTAGACGTAAAGCCAGGGTTTGAGTCCCAGGCCAGACATCAAAACAAAATACAAAAAGTATTTCTTCGGCGACTTCCTCTCAGCAGATTTCTGGCGAAAATTCTGAGAGCAAATAAAATGGCCATGAAAAGTTTCTCAAAAAATCTGTAGTTCGGAGTCGACTTAAAACTGTATATTCCGCCACTTATGTATAAAAAAATTAACACACACAACATAAGTGGTGTGAGAAACTAGGTCGTAATCCTGACTGAAGAATTGTAATGACCAATTATGTTATGAATGTGTATAATGAAGTACAGGAACTTAAAAGATCGTGTTTTCTTTTCAATTTTTCACAACTTTTGAAACATTTCGTTTTATTTATGCCAAATATATATGTACATTCATAATTGGTCATTACAACCCTTCAGTAAAGATTACAACCTAGCTTCCCACGCCACCCATAATGTGTGTGTTAATTAAGCATAAGCGGCGAGTCCTACAGATTAAAGTAGCCTCCAAACGCCAGATCTTATGAGAAACTTTTTCATGACAATTTTAACATAAGATGTTTGACCTGGGGTTTGAACGGTGGCCTCACGTCTAATAACCCACGTACTATGTACTAAACTACGGCGACTTTAAATAAAAGCATACAAGAATCAAATCAATTCATGTCAAGTAGGAAAAAGAAAACAAACACAAAATTCTTTAAAAAATATATGAAGCACAATATGTTACATCAACAGCAACAATAAGAAAATATTTCTTCCGGAAATTTTCTGCATTTTTGGCACAATAGCCAAATCGTTTAACAACACAAAATATCCCTTAACTCCTACACAGTGCCTAACAAAGCAGCTAAAGCAATGGCAACACAAACGGACACGCCATCTACTGTCCTAGTAGAGCTGCTCTGAAAAGCGCTGCTTTAGCGTGCAATAAAATAACGAACGGGTTGAATGTACAATTTAACCGGAAGCGCCTACGTTTTATTACGTTGTCATTAAATTGTATACAGTTTTTTTCGGTCGTTCTCTTAAAGTGAATGTTCTTTTAATGGCCTTTTTGTTCCGTTTGTTTTTAGTGGTGGTTATAAATGTAGGGCCTTCTGCTGAATTCAAAATTTAAATGGCATAGGAAGCTGGTGGACGATTTAAATTTTTTTTGGTTTGTTTTTCTGTTTGTAAAGCTTAAGTTTTTGTAATTAATGCCGAAACAATGTTAGTTAAGTGTATCCTTTTGGTATAAGGCATCCATTAGTTTGTAATGTTGATAGACACACGTCAATTCAATTTGAATTAAGGAAGAGTGAAAGACATTAAAAGCATCAGTCGCATCCAGGGGGATTTAGTAGTCTGTTAATGAAAGTTTCATCGACATCTTTATGTGTTTGTCTTACTTAATTTTGCTTTTGAATCAGAAAGTGGATCTCCCATTATAAAAAAACAAAAATTCGACAATGAAAATAAAAATGGAAATAAAAAAACAAAGGAAAAAAAATTCATAAATTAAGTACGAAAAATGAAAAATTGAAAATGCATAAAAGTCATGAATACTTAATACGATGATTTACGTTGTATGTCAATGCAATTTATTTTAATCTCTGTTTGTTTTTTTTTTTTTGCCTGCATTTGCAATTATTTTTTAACCCACAATCGCTTTTTCTCTATAGAATGCCTTTCTTCTTTGTCTCTCGTATGAAACATGTTTATTTATGTACAACATACACAAAGAATTGTATGTATACGCATCATACATTAATATTTTAATAAATTAGTATGTTCGACACATAAAAGAAAAAAAAACTGAATCTTAATTCCTGGAAAACGCATAACAACATCGCCAGCAACAATAATGAAATAAATTGGAAAAACATGATAAAATTAAAATTTAATTATAATCGTGTTAATTATACATGCAGTGTTGAATGATACACGGAAATGAACTCATCTGGACGAGTGTGAAATCAATAGTAATAATTATTGAAACACTGACGCAATGACTAATGGATGAGAAAAGCAAAAAGTTTATAAAAGAGAGAATAAAACACCTCGAAGCAGTAGTAGTTTGAAGCAGAAAAATATAAAGTTTTTATGCCTGCTAATTAATTAAAGTTTTCCAGAGTTCGAAAGTTAAATTTATTAATAAATAATAAACATGTTATTTTAAAATTACATGCCAATTATTTTGTTATTAAACAATAAACAAAAAGAAAATGAAAAAAATCATTGTTTAATAACAACGAAAACATAAAGTTGATGCAGTTTTAACTCATCACAGTTATTGATCGAAGAGTCAGCGGCTTCTTGCATTTCTTGACACTAAACAAACGGAACAAAAAGCCATTAAAAGAACATTCACTTTAAGAGAGCGACTGAAAAAACCGTATAAAATTTAATGACAACGTAATAAACGTAGGCGCATCCAGTTAATTGTGCATTCAACCCATTCGTTATTTTATTGCAAGCTAAAGCAGGGCTTTTCAGAGCAGCTCTACTAGGACAGTAGACGGCGTGTCCGCTTGTGTTGCCATTGCTTTAGCTGCTTTGTTAGGCACTGTATAAGAGATTTTTTTCTTGTTTTGAGCTCTTAATAAATAAATGAAGTCCCCGTAGTCTAGTAGGTACTGTGTTGGCTTATTAGACGAAAAGCCAGGGTTAGAGCTCCAGGCCAGACATCAAACAAAATACAAAAAGTATTTCTTCGGCGACTTCCTCTCAGCAGATTTCTGGCAAAAACTCTGAGAGTGAATGAAATTGCCATGAAAAAAAGTTTCTCAAAAATATGTCGTTCGGAGTCGACTTTAAACTGTAGGTCCCACCACTCATGTATAAAATTAACACACACAAGTGGTGTGAGAAACTGGGTCGTGATCCTGACTGCAGGGTTGTAATGACCAATTATGTATGTATGTATTTAATAAACAATTTGGTTGTGTCAAAAAACCAGAAAAAAAATTCGATGAAATGTTTTTGTACTTCAGATGTTTTGTAAAGAATTTTAGATTCGTTATCTTTTTGTGACATAACATGAATTGATTTGATACTTGTATACATTTGTTTGAAGACACCGTAGTTTACTACGTAGTACGTGGCTAGATCAAAAGCCACCGTTCAAACCCCAGGTCAGATACCACGGCAGATCTCTGACAAAAACTCTGCCAGGAAAAAGTTTTTCACAAATCTATCGCTCAGAGTCGACTTTAAACTGTAGACCCCATCACTCATGTATAAAATTAACACACACAACATAGGAGTTATGAGAAATTAGGTCGTAACCATGACTGAAGGATTATAAGGGCCAATTATTTTATGTTTCTTATTTAAAGAAGGCGAAATCGGCTGTAGTGAGAATAAGTAGCAAAATTCAAAGAACTCTGCGTCCCTGAATATGTTCATATATTTCTATTCACACTTTGCCTATCCTAGATTAATGTTCACCTGTTGGTGATCCTTCATAACTCTTGATGACTTCAAATGAAATATTTATTTCGTACATTTTAATTTTTTTATAATTTTTTCACTGCAGTATTCGTTTAAGCAATAAATTGCATTAAACATGACACTTATTGCAGGAGTTAAAAAACAACGTCTCTCCAATACACACTTACAGTTACACTCCTGCTCTTTTATCGTATGTACATATTTAACCACACACACAAACATGCAATAACATTAAAGAGAAGTGTTATAAAATGCAATTTATTTTTAATTTTATTAACTCATTAAACACTTACATAAACCCACACACAATTATATATGTACACATACAATTGCACCATATACCCCACACAATTACTCTCTTATGCATTATGTCCACTTCAAGATAACAACCGGTCATGTGTGTGGGTGTATGTATATAAACAAACAACAACAAATGAATAAATAAATAAAACATACACACACGAAGAGGGAGAGATAAACATTCAATTGCATTTCAACGTGATAATTGGTTTAATGATGTGCTATTGATAAAACAACAACAAAAACGACCCCACCGATGCCGATAAAGAATTCCATACATATTAACAGCAAGCAGGGGAAAAATAATATTAATTTATATTAAAGTACCAACAACAACAACAATAAGCAAAAGAAAACATAAAAAATTAAAAACAAAAACGGAAAAACAGAAAATTCTAGGTATGGAGAAAAACAAACATAAAAAGGGGTTTTCCTGAATAAACAATTCAGATTTCATTTTTGATAATTAGTGGAGGTGTAAGAGGAAAGATACAGGGTGTTGTAATAAATATAGGTTCTTACGTATAACATTAAAACCATAAACATAAGGAATAATTTTTGTAATCGAACTGTCATGAGTCAAATAACGCAGTAAGTAACCCTAAAGGGAATAAGTTTACTCTCGATGAAGTGATAGCCAAGGCTAGCAAGATCTTACAGCTGCAGCGTGGTATGTCAAATATACAAATATAAAGGGTGCGCCATTTAAAAGTTGAAATTTTTTGAAGTTTTGAGTTTTGAAATTTTGCCAAATTTAGTTTTTTGTTGTAAAGTATAATTGTTCCGCCTAGAAATGGAATACTATTTCTTACATATGGCTAACGGAGCTGGCCTCACAGTACCTCACTCGATCAGACCAATCTCCTTGCACCTTTTCAAGAGTATATGTTCGTAACTCAGCAATGGTATCACGAATTTTGACCTTCAAATGCTCAATTGTCTTTGGTTTGTCAGTATTTTTCTTTAACGGCGCCCGACAGAAAATAGTCCAACGCTGTCAAATTTCAGCTTCTTGGCTGCCAAACGTTTGACGCAATAAATTGATTGTGACATGAGATTTGTGGCAAGTTGCACCATCCTCTTGAAACCAAGAGGACATCAATACCATGATGAGCGGGTACAAAAAGAAGTCGATTAATATGGTGCGATAGGTGTCTCCATTGACCGTATTGACCTTCGCTCCACATGCCGCATCAAACAAGCACAAGCACAATACGGCCATTCAGCTTATTAATGTGCCCACCAAGATGAAAATGAGCGTGAACCGAAAAAATGATTTTTTTTTTGCAAAATGGACATTATCGTGTAGTTTCTCGTTAGCTCATCTAGCGAAGCGGAAACGAAAAGGTTGGTCAAGTGGCTTCAATAATTTAACCAATTGAACTTTGTAGGCGTGATACCGTGAACGATGACGACTTAACGTTAATGGAATCTCACGCATACTCTCAGCCACAGTCTTCACACATCAACAATCAAACCAGTTGTACGAAGTTTAGCAATAGACTTGCGTATACCGGGCACTGCTGATCCATCTCTGCAAGCAAATTTTGTACGACATTTTTGTGCAATTGCCGGCAATTTGTCTTTTTTTTGGAAATAAATTTCCAATAAATGCCAACGCTGCTCAAGCGTAAATCCATTCATTACGTTCAGTGAAGATAATATACTGCATTTTATGATAGAATAGAATGACATAAGTATTGACAGATTAGAAATAAACGAAGGTTCAAATTTAAACCCATAAATGCAGCATCCTATACTTACACAAACCAACTTGCTCCGTCTAGTTTGTACTTTATAGCAACTGACATCTCTGATTGTACGATTTGTGGCGTCACAGAAAAAGTTTTCAGTTTTATTTACATTTAGAATGCATTTCTACTACAAGAATATAATTTCATTGAAAAACTTGGTTCGAATGCTAATTCAACTTTTAATAACATTTAATAATATTTTTTTTTTTTTCAATATGTACGAGTATGTAAACATATGTTAGTATTCAATAACATCTTCATGTTTACACATGTAGCGTATGAGTGATATTTAATTGTTTTCCAGAATATTACTCATACGCACCATATGTAAACGTTTCCATGTTTACATATGTTGCGTATGAGCGATATTTAATTCATTGGCATAATATTACTTATACGCACCATATGTAAATATTAACATGATTACAGTAAAAAAATGTTATATTTTAAGATTTTAAATAACGAAACTAATACGTTTAAAATAAATACGGCAATTTTGCTTATTAACGTACCCTTCAAGACAAAAATGAGCTGCATCCGAAAATATGATTTTTTTTTTGCAAAAATCGATATCATCGTGCAGTTTTTCGTTGACCCAATAAATTCCAACGTTGCATAAATCGATTCATTATGTTCAGTGGTGATATTATATAGAATTTTATGACTGAATATAATGACACAAGTATTGCGAGATTCGAAATAACCGATGGTTCAAATTTAAGCAGATAGATGGCCCACCCAATAGTTTAATTTTCCTTTCATTGTCTTAACTCGTTTACATAATCGTTTATTTTAAATTTAAAAAAAAACACAAACTGGGTCCGACAAACGCATTTATATCCCAATGCGGCAGCAGTTAGAACAAGTATTCATAAATATTCAGAGAAAAATTTCAAAAAGGTCCTGTTTGACTTAAATCTACTGGTTTGTAACATTTTGGACTACAGTGATCACGGTTGACTGGGTATAAATAATTATTTTTTTAAAGTTAAATTTGAAAACTTAATGACAGTTCAATATGAGATTGAAGGCTAAATAAATAAATGGTGAGAAAAACAAAATATATTGCCAAGGCATTGGTATCAATATCTTCAGAAATCTACGTTACATAGCGTCTCTGCCAATGAAACATAACAGGATTTCAGATTGTTTTTAATAAAAACAAAAAGACAAAAATAAAAAGCTGCCATTGATTTAAAGGAAATTTAATTTGAAGCCATTTAGATTTTTAGAATTTAAATATTTCTACTTCAAATCTTATTAAAAATTTTACATTAAAAATGGTACCATTTCTGCCTGTTGTTCTGCAACTGCTCTATTCCACATTGTAAATACCTTAATAAAATAGAGAGGAACTTTAAAAGGTATTTTCTTATTTCTTATTACTTGTTTTCTTATCTATTTTTAAGCACTACAAACCTTCTGATATTTTAAAACCAAAAAAATATGAGAAAAATAAGAAACACCAGAGTACATATTTGCGTACAATTGTTGAAAAGTTTTCAGCTGCTGCATATTTTATGTTTACAACAATTTAGATATACATATCCCGTATATAATCAATGTTAATTCACACATGTGCTTACATCTTTACGTATTTAAATGTTGGTTTTAATCTCCTTGCTATGCACACTACTTTCAGCCTTGTTGAGTATCTTAAGATAAGAAAATTTATGATAATGTGTGTTCATTTTAGAACTCAATAGCTTTTAAAAAATTATTTGATGTAAATTATTTAACTTTAGTGAGGCAAGCAAGTTAATGTCTTAGTGATGACCTTCACTAGGAATACACTGATGCTTTGGTTCATCTTTCAAGGATACTTGGTTTACAAAAAATTTCATTGTTTATGATTTTAATTTAAAGTGATTCAATTGCTATATTTTTACGAAAATGGAAATGGTGTTATCGTTTAACATTAAAATAATAAACAAAGGCTACAAAAACAAAGTACTTGTTTACATGATCAATGAATAAACAAAAATATAGCAACAACGCCAGTATAAAAAGGAGAAAGAAAGAAAGAAACAAGTAAACAAGAAGCAACAAGCAACACTGCAAGGACAAACGTAAACAAAATACACAAACAACAATAACGAGAACAACATGTTTCCATTTATAGATATGTCACGAAGGTAGTCATTCTCCTCCGAGAGTATTCATCAGACTAATTACCCAGCGATATAAAAGGCAAAACAAAGCAGGCAACGCCATGGGAAAGAATTCAGTCAGTCCTGTGTGAAGAGAATAATCGTGGTTTGAAGATCTACGTTACTAAGGTCTAACGAACGAGTGTAAATAAGTCTAACAATTGAAGTAAATTGTTGTTGTTTAAAATCAAATTGCCAAAGGTGGCACACGGAATTGTGCGAACAATAAAGAATTGGTTTAAAACTAAACACAAATTTATTTTTATTTTATTTGTAATCTACGAATTCATATTTTTAACGTTTTTAAAAGGTAAAAACGTAACAATAATTTAGTTTGATCTACTCTAGCAGTCAACAATGTTTTCTGAGATAATATATCGATTTCTCGGGAGTTAACAATATTATAATGACAATTAAAGTTAAGAAGAAAATAAACACATAATGCTACACTAATCGATCGAAGTTGCCATAATCTAGTAGGACGTGAGACCACACTTCAAACCCCAGGTCAGACAGTTTCACCAAAAGAAAACGTGAAGAAAATATTTATATCCCAGCAGACTTCTGGAAAAACCCTGAGGGAGTAAATAAAATTCGCCAAAGGAAAGTTTCTCAAAAATCTGTCGGCTTTAGACTGTAGGTCCGCCACTCATGTATAAAATTAACACACACAACATAAGCGGTGTGAGATGCTAGGTTGTAAACCTGTAACAAAATTCGTCGTGAATGTTTCTACTTTCAGTAGAGCAAACCAAAACTCCACATTACTTGACTCCACATTACTTGACTCATGATTACGTTTCCCTACTTAGAACTCTTAGAACTTCTTACACGCAAGTGCATAAGTGTTATTATATTTGTTACCACTACCACAAACACAAACGAAAATACTCTCGTATGGAAGTATATGCATGTGTATGTGTGTATTTACAATTACTTGCATGTATAAGAAGAATTATGTTCTACTTAAGTATTTAAGCCATATAACATGAATGTTTTATCAAGTAAAAGAATATTTTGGAAAACAAAGTTTTCTTTCCTACTTTCGGTATTTTTTTCTTATTTTTCTTTTTTATTTCTTTTCTTCAATTGACATTTTGAGTAGATAAACTGTTTTCAAGAGGAACAAACAAACCAAAAAGAAACAGGAATAATGTAAACTTAACGAATGATATGATATCTCTTTGTGTGGGTGGAAAAACTTTTCGTGAATAAATTTCGCAAATGAAATAAGAAGAGATTTAAATAAAACCAAAAGAGAGAAAGCTGTTTAAAATATTTAATATTATATTGTATTACGTCATTAATTTCATTAAATGTGCCCAAAAATGTTTCAATTGTATAAAATAAATAAGGCTGATAATATCTTTTAAGGTAGATGGAGCCATTTTTAAGATAATTTTTAATCAAGCAACTCTAATTCATTCTGAAAGCTTCTTCTAAGTTTTGAAAACTACTTCGTTCAGAAAATTTGTCAATCCTGCCGTTAGTCTAGAGTCATTTCTTACATATACGAGTATAATTGGTCATTACAACCCTTCAGTCAGGATTAGGGCCTAGCTTCTCACACCACTCATGTTGTGCGTGTTAGTTTTATACATGAGTGGAGGGACCTACAGTTTAAAGTCGACTCCGAACGACAGAATTTTGAGAAACTTTTTCATGGCAATTTTATTTACTCTCAGAGTTTATGCCAGAAATCTGCTGAGAGGAAGTTGCCGAAGAAAATGCTTTTTGTATTTTGTTTTGATGTCTGGCCTGGGGCTCGAACCCTGGCTTCACGTCTGGTAAGCCAACACACTACCTACTAGACTGCGGCGACTTCACCAGAATATATAATGCGTACTTTAAAACGATCATTTGAACAGGTCACCATCATTTGACGTTGATAGATCATGCCTGACTGATCAGAGTACGTATGTATGTGATGTGGCTTGCCGTAGTTGCCAGGCTTGTCATAATTGTAAAAGGAACTGGCCGAACGATGAGAGAAATATACAAAAGTCAGTCATGGCCAATTGGAAAGCATTCTAAAAGTAATGCGAAGACATTATTGTGTAGAATGGGAGCTCCTGTTTAGTAGGTATTCAACTGAGGAAAACCCAGCCAACTAGCCTGTATGGCGATTTAACTCACTTGCATTACTCTACCATTTTTCTCCCCTTACAAAGCATCCCTAAAACCATTGGTATACTTATTGCTTATACTCCCTTAGTGCAATAAAATTCTCTCCAGCATTTTAACTGCTTAAAAACTAACATTAAACGTGCAAAAATGTTACCAATTTTTCTTAATCAAAAAGCTTATCTATGATTACTTTATTCTGGTGCCATATTGGCCATAATTTTTGAACATTTCTTTTCTGCTTCATTGCCTGGTTAAAGAACCTAAACTTTTACACAAGAAAAGTCATTTTTTCTTTTCTTTTCTTTCTTTCGTTTCAATTATAAATAATTTTTAGTACAATACTTTGAAATACAATATTTTACAGATAACTGTACACCATCCTCTCATTTCCTTGTGCGGGCATAAAGTCTACAAAGTTTTTTTTTTCATTTTTCGCACCAAAATATAACAAAAATTCGTTATAGAATTTCAACTATGATGGCTAGTAATTAAAATTAATTGTCTGACTAACGAGCTGATTAGTAACGGCTTACCAAACGAATAATTTTTGTAAATTTTTTTTTACTCACAATTACTTGGGTCTGGTAAAACTTTACAGGCTGTACTAAATATTGTATCTTACATACACATACACATTCACATACATTAACGTATGCCTGTCTTGCTTTGGAAAGTACCAACCAAAACCAACATTTGTAAAGTGAAACTAGAAAAGTTTTATTAGAATTTAACAAAAAGGCCAAAAAAAATGTTGCTACTTTTTGTTGTAGTAATTATAGGCCAGAACGTGTTTAGTGCTGTGGAAGTCGAGTTAATTAAAACATGAAAAATTTTTGGGGATACGATAGCAAAAAAAAAGAAAGGATATATTAAAAGAGATGTTATATACATCAGCATATAATTGGAAAATGATGACAAAGTATTAGTTAAAAGGACAGACAACTCCCGAGAAATCGATATATTATCGCAGAAAACATTGTTAACTGCTAGAGTAGACCAAATCAACTCTGCATATTGTTACGTTTTTAAAAACGTTGAAAATGTGAGTTCGTATATTACAAATAATAGTGTTTTCACACCAAAATTTAAAACCTGATTTTAGCATTAAAACCATAAACAGCTGATTTTGCGTTCACACTGCAAGTTTTATTAAAATTGGTTTTAAATTCATGACATTTCGGACTGCGAGAAAAAAAATTTATGAGCAATATGCCTTATTTCATCTTGATATATTTAGCTTCTGACTTACCTTTCGCACAAGAAACTATATTCATTGTGACCAGAAACAACACACATTTCGATTAATAATTAAATATTTACAAATTTTTAAAATTTTCATTGAAGAAAATAAAAATATTCCAAATTTTTCCTTTTTTAATACAAAATAAATGATTATTTACATTTATTTATTTATTTACATTTGTTTTTGTTTTTATCAGCTGTTTTGAGGTTTTCAGAGCTGGTAGCTCTGATTTAGTACATTTAGTACATCAAAACAAGGTTGTATTTCATAAAACCAACTTAAAACCAATTCAAAAAAGGTTTTATTTTGGTTTTAACACAATAATTTTGTATGGTAAAATCAGGTTTTATTTTTGGTTTTAACGTTAAAACCAACTTTTGCGTTAAAACCACTCGGTGTGAAAACACTATAAAATAAAAATTAATTTGTGTTTAGTTCTAAATCAATTCTTTATTGTTCGCACAATTCCGTGTGCAACCCTTGGCAACTTGTTTCAAACAATAACAATTTACTTTAATTGTTGTTTTTATTTACACAGATCTTGGTAACGGAGATCTTCGAACCACGATTATTCTCTTCACACGGAACGCGTCTTCACACAAGACTGACTGAATTCTTTCTCATATCGTTGCCTGCTTTGTTTTGCCTTTGATATTGCTGGGTAAACAGTCTGATGAATACTCTCGGAGGAGAATGACTGCCTTCGTGAAATCTCTATAAATGTAAACAAGTTGTTTTCATTATTGTTGTTTGTGTATTTCGTTTACATTTGTCCTTTACTGTATTGTTATTGCTTGTTTGTTTACTTCGTTTATCCCCTTTTTTATACACTGATGTTGTTGCCATATTTTTGCTTATTCTTTGATCATGTAAACAAATATTGTTTTGTTTTTCGAGCTTTTGTTTATCAATTTAAAAACACCATTTCCATTTTCGTAACAATATATACGTATATTACAACCCTTCAGTCGGGATTATAACCTAGTTTCTCACACCACTCATGTTGTGTGCGTTAATTTTATGCATGAGTGGCGGGAGCTACAGTTTAAAGACGACTCCGAACGACAGATTTTTGACAAACTTTTCATGGTAATTTTATTTACTCTCAGAGTTTTTGCCAGAAATCTGCTGACAGACAGATGCCTAAAGAAATATTTTTCATTTCGTTTCCATTTGTGATGTCTGACGTAGGGTTTGATCCGTAGCCAAGCATCTAATAAGCCAACACACTACCTACTAGACTACGCTGTCTTTACTATATTGTCTGTATTGATAATACAATTAAATGTGTTCTTAAAGCTATAATGGTTCTGGTATATTCTGTGTTGCAATTTCTTTTTTGTCAACTGTCAATACCTGGGCTTTGCATTTCTAAAATTTTCTATAACTTCCTTCAACCCTGACCTAAAATTTTTTGTTTTTTTCCATCTGCATTTGAAAACAGCTTACAGCCATGTTGCAACATGGCTCTCAATATTTGCAAATATTTAGAATTTCATTTAAATAAATTGTTATTTTTGTTCTGAAACAGAAATTTTTTTAACCTCTCTTCCGATGTATGTTTATTGAGCTGAAAAAAAAATCGAAAATCCCTTAAGCTCTTTAAAACAACTTAAAAGTAAAAGAAAATGACATGAAAATCTATTTCCCTAGAGAATATGAAAACACGAACACACATACACACAGAGGTATTAGAAATCAAAAAATAAAGTTAAAAGAAATCATAAGCAAAAGAGGAAAAATTATCATCATCATCCTCAGGCACCTTTTACAAATATTCGTACATACATACATATGTACATCAAAGTATGAAAAATACAATAAAAAAGGAGACAATTATGGTTATGTTGTTGCCTTAATAAAGAACGAAAGTAAAACGAATCAATTAAAATACAACAAGAAAAAGAAAAGAAAACTACGTTCATCATGGAAATAAAAGAAAAAATTGTGAGGAAAAAAACGTAAATTGACCAGCATAAAAATGTTTTCAAATGAATAAAAAAGACAATAACGGTAAAAAAAAACAGATGTTAGAGGAAAGTGGGGAATTATTGAAAACCCTATTTAAGGAGCTTATGGTCCATTTATTTATTTTCTTGTTATTCTCTTTCTACATCTTTTTCTTTCCTTTCTGCTTTTCCCATTTCCCTTCTGGGCAACTTTTTTTTATTCATGAGGATTTAAAAAATATGTACAGAAATGAAATTTATTACAACTACAACAATAAAAGAATGTTTCTCTCTCTCCTGCAGGCTTTTTTTCAAAAACTGAAATAATTTACTAGGTGATGACATTTTTGGCTATTCTGATAAAATATTGTTATTGGCTGAATAATAAACATGCCATAAAATTACTAAAGTCTACAGTACCGAACAAATATTTTCGAACACTTGGAAATTCTACAAATCAGACAGAACTGCAGAATGGTATTTTCTGCATTTTTCAAACAGCAAAATACGTAATTGCTCGTTATAACTTTTAGTCAGGATAACAACCTAGCTTCTTACACCACTCATATTGTGCGTGTTAATTTTAGGCATGGGTAGCCGGGCCTACTGACAACACAAATTTGAGAAACTTTTCATTTCAATTTACAGAAAATTGTAGCAACAACAAAGTGTTTTCCTTTTTTATACGAACAGAGCCGTTAGGAATGAATCAAGTCTGAAAGGTATCACAGCCCTGCATGGGTTTTGCAAATAAGACGGCTCCAAGTGTTTCCGAAGGAATTTTGCGCGCTGAACACGAATCTGGTTTTAAATCTGAAAAAATCTTTAAAAAATTCAAAATGGCGGATCCAATATGGCGGTCAAGTAAATCTGATTAATTTTTATAAACCTCGACGGCCATATTGGATCCGCCATTTTGAATTTTTTAAATCTGAATGAAGATTTGTAATCAGCGACTCCAAAAACCCCTGAGTAACAATTTTCAAGTAAATCTGATTAATTTTTAATGTGTTACTTTATCTCATGCACTCCTTGATATAAACCCATCCCGTACCTTAAGGGTGCATGCAAACAATTTGGCTTTAGGCTCATTTTTAAGAGCAAAGATCAATTGTAATTTTCTGACAATAGCGATGGTTCTAGCACGTCAGTGTTTAGCTCTACAATTTTTCAAAAATGGCCAAAAATGCTATTTTAGGTGTTTCAACCCCCTTTTTCTCGAAAACCCGACGTGATGGAAAGTTTTTGAAAATACATTCGTGTTCAGCGTGCAAAATACCTTCGGAAACACTTGTACACCATATATATTGTGTATTTGAAGATAGAAATACTAAAGTTTTTGTCCCCGGTTAACTTATAGCAAAGTCGCCGTAGTCTAATAGATAGTGTGTTGGCTTATTAGACGTAAAGCCCGGCATCAAAACGAAATATAAAAAAATATTTCTTCGGCGATTTTCTCTCAGCAGATTTCTGGCAAAAACTCTGTGAGTCAATAAACCTCCAATGAAAAAGTTTCTCAAAAATCTGTCGTTCGGAGTCGACTTCAAACTGTAAGTTCCGCCTCTCATGTATAAAATTAACACACATAACATGAGTGGTGTGAGAAGCTAGGCCGTAATCCCGACTGAAGGGTTGTAATGGCAAATTATGTATGTACGAGTATAGCGTTCAGACATTTACTTCTGCTTACAACTGTACGATGTCCTTACCCTCTAGACCAGCAAAAACATTACACGCACTTTGTTGCTCCATTTAGGAAATGTAACAACAATTTATTACACCACGTTATTGTTTGTTCCTCTACCAAACCGTACGTATTTAATTAATGCCTGGAAAAATAGAAATTTTTGTTTGCGACTCAAACAGGAACAACAAAATCATAAGGCAATGCAAACAACTAATTTAGGGTCAAGCTGAAATGGAAGGAAAGGGAAAAATTACAAAATAATAAACGATTGAATATAAGCCACGTAAATGGAACGAAAAAAAATTTAAACATAAACTTGAACAGGAAATGTTTATGAACATTTTATACAAATTATTTCGTACCCTTTTATTATTATTTCATGTTGTTGGACAATTTATGCAAATCGGATTTAAAAATTGATAACAAAAACAAATATTTATTTTTAATAATAATACGTTTAGAACACGAAAAGCCATTCTTCTGGTGATTATTTTTAAAACCATTTAATCACAGTGTAATGGAAAAAAGAACACGAATTTCCTTGTAAACAATACATATTATTTTTGAATTTTTTTTTATTTTTTTCCTTTTGTTTTTCGTTTATCTGGCTTTTGAATGCTTTTGTTGCCATTGTTTAGCCCTTTCAGATTCAACTGTGTTTGTATTTTTAAGAATTCATTAACGACAATCACACCAGCGATAATAAACAGCTCGGTAATGTAGAGGACAAGTATAAAGTATTGCAACAATAAGTTTAAGCAGAGAACCGTTAGAACAATATATCACTCAATTTCACACTATTTCTTCCTATACTCTCTCTCATATACAGGAAACAGAATTTCAAAAAAAAAACAGGCAACAACAGACAAGTGAAACAATTTCATTCGGCCAAGCATGGCCTTATGATACCCTACGTTAGAATGCAAGTAAAGTCTTCGTAATCTAGTAGGTTGTGTGTTGGCTTATTGGACGTGAGGCCTTGGTTCAAACCCCATGCCTTGGTTCAAACCCCATGTCACACAGCCTCAACAAAATGAAGAAAATATTTCTTTGGCAACTCCCTCTCAGCAGATTTATAGCAAAAATTCTGAGTGCAAAAAAAATCGACATGAAAAGTTTTCCTTTGGATTCATTTTTAAACTGTAAATTCCGCAATTCGTGTATTAAACTAACACTCACAACATAAGTGGAGTGAGAAGCTGGGAAGAATTGTTGTGATCAATTATATGTATGTATGTACAGTAAGACCCCGTTTAACGCTGCTAAGCTTAACGCTGCTTCAGTATTACGCGGTAGTATAAAAGCGGTGCACTATATAGCGACGATGTATACTATATACTATCTATCAAACTTTCTGGCTGGTGTTCCAGTGTATTGCAGTCGTGCTTTTGATGTGCAGCCCTTGCGCTGACCAACTTCTTCCTCTTCCTTGATTTTGGTGGAACTTGGTCAGTACAGGGACTGCGTTCACCCGTGGCATCACAACGGGCCACTATGCATGCTCAAGTGAGCTTTGTGATATCAGAACTACCACTCCGACCTAACCTACATATATTATGTATCTCTTTTAACGCTCTTTCGTTAATCTGTCCAGAATATGGATTCCAACTTTATTTTCCGAAGTCACAAACACAGTACGAACACATCTTCCCTGCGTCACAGTTGATTTATTAGTTGCCTCGTTTAACGCTGGAACTTATTGCAACGTATCTTACTGTAGCTTACTGTATAATGAAGTTCAATTCTCTCTTATTGTCAACAAACAAATTTGGCACATATAAGGCTTGGTTAAGACAGAAGTTTACTATGGAAGCCTTATTTGTAATATACTCTCCTGTCATCCAATGATGCAACGGTAGGGTATTAAAATGAAATGAAAACTCCAGTAAAACAAAATGATTGATGGCGTATGAAATTAATCATGAAATGATGCATTGCCGAGATCATTAAATGACAGTAGAATACAATATCTAGTTTATATTTTCACATATACATACAGACACACAGGCATTTATTCACACATATGTACACATACAACAAATTGATTTACTCTGTGACTCACATACAAACATGCATGCATTGTTACAGGACTGGCAGAAAAATTCAAGTGCATAAAAAAACAACAAAAAAGAAGAGAAAGAATTTTAATGAAAACTGTAAATAAACAAGTTGTAGTTGTAGTGGTACTGGTGGTAGTAGTAGTAAGTAACATTATCAAGGATATTGTTGCCTAGTATTTGTTAGTATTATTGTACGTTTTCTCTTTTTATAATCCTGGTTGTTCTTTGTTTTCTTTCTTTATTTAACATATACATATTTGATGGATTGATGTTTTGTTAACACATGTGCATAGTATATGTATGTATGTGTGTATCAGTAGAAATATTTTTCTGTCCACGTATAAAGATATTTAGCAATTGTTGTTGTTGTTATTGGTATTCTGTTCATATTTTTGCTTGTGTAATTTATACATGACTGGCTGCCTTCCTTTTTCATTGTTAACATGACAGCTGCATTGATATTTTGCTACTACTGTTGCTGTTTAAATTTTCAATGCTATTTTAACTGGAGCATACATACATATTTGCTTACAAACATTCTTTTATTGGCTATGTTTCTTTTCTGTCTCACATTCAAGCGTTGTTGGAAAACCAAGTGTATTTTCATATTTCATTTCCGTTCTTTTACGAGTCAAGTTGAAAAATTCATTGAACGAATTAATAAATTCAGGTATTTTTTGAAATTGAAAAAGAAATATTAAATTAAAGAAAAGTGTTGTGTATATACATACATACATACATACATACATACATACATACATACGTACATACATACATACATACATGCATATATAATCGGCCTTTGCAACATTTCAGTCAAGATTACAACCTAGTCTCTCATACAACTTCCGCTGTGTGTGTTAATTTCATACGTGAGTGGCGGGATCTACAGTGTTAAGTCGATTCCGAATGGCAAATTTTTGTTTACGCTCAATTACGTAATATTTTTCGTATTTCGTTTATGTTGGACATGTCTGACCTGGGATTTGAATGGCGGCCTCACGTCTAATAAGCCTACAGTTTAACGTCGACTCCGAACGACAGAATTTTTGAGAAACTTTTTTCATGGCAGTTTATTTTACTCTCAGAGTTTTTGCCAGAAATCTGCTGAGAGGAAGTCGCCGAAGAAATATTTTTTTTTCATATTTCATTTTTGATGTCTGACCTGGGATACGAACCCGGGCTTTACGAATAGTAAGCCAACACACTACCTACTACACCACGGCGACTACAAGTATATATTACAGAGTAAAAATGACAAAATATGAATCATATACATACATACATACATACATAATTGGTCATTAAAACCCTTCAGTCAGGATTACGATCTAGTTTCTCACACACTTATGTTGTGTGTGTTAATTTTATACATGTGTGGTGGGGCCTACAGTTTAAAGTCGACTCCGAACGACAGCTTTTCGAGAAACTTTTCATGGCAATTTTTATTTACTCTCAGAGTTTTTGCCAGAAATCTGCTGAGACGAAGTCGCCGAAAAAATACTTTTTGTATTTTTGTTTTGATGTCTGGCTTGGGGCTCGAACCTCGGTTTTGCGTCTAATAAGCCAACACACTACCTACTAAACTACGGCGACCCAAATACATACATATACAGTGGACAGCAAAAGTCTTAGTACGGCAATATATTTTGACAAATAAAAGTACCCACAGGCTTAGTACTCTTGCACAAAGTCCCGGTAGAACTACAAGGAAGTATTTAGGAGATCATTGTAAAGAACGGTTACGTAATCGATAAACCTCAAACAAAAGTCAACCGAAAAACTTGCTCATGGTGCTAGCAGAAAACACTAAACAAAACGTATACATACAAATCCAAATGGGTTACATGGAGTGCTTGACCTTAAAGGATGTTCTAGTAAATACAAGGGATAATATTTTCATTTATTAGGCTTTTGAATTCAAATTTATTCAGGGTTCTCCTTGGGGTACCTATGGAAACCATTTGAAACTTTTCTATATTTTTCTTTTGTTTTATGAAAAACATTAAAAAATTTTTTGTTTTATAATAAAAAAAAATAAATTAATAAAATAAACATGTAAACTATAAATTTGTATACAACTTTTGGCTAAAATACATGAAATTGCTAAAAAAATATATTGCCGTACTAAGGCTTTTGCTGTCCACCGTACGTATATACTACAGAGCAAAAATTAACGCTTAAATACATCATACATAAATAAACATGAATTAAATTATACCAGGATGTGATGCGATATACTCGTTCTGCCACCGGATATTTTCCTTATGCCATAACTAGGCTTTTAGCTTCCGAAAACTTATTTTACAAAAGGCCGTCTACTAAAATCTACTTTGTCCTCGTTATATAGTCTTTTGTATCTAATAATTGAACCATGTTTTGCTTTCGAAATCATTGCAATCAAAACTAATAATCCCTTTCAAATGAATAACAATTTCTATTTCTATTATCAGTTCAAGGTTATATGTACATACACAGGTTTGTCTATTTTCAAATCATATTGCATTGAGCAGATGCAGAAGATAAATTTAACTTCAATTCTCTGTTTTTATGTAAATCCATCAATAGACCTGTTACAACAGCATCATTCAGTCGTAGCATTGAAATGCAAATGCAACCACAATTTAATTTACAACTGAAAAGTGTGAATGAAAATAAAAGTAAATCCTGAAAAAATTTGTTAGTAAATCATGATGCATCTTTCATTATAACATGCTCCATATAATGCAATGAATATGCATAGAATGAATTCAATGTCATACAAAGGCATTAACAGTGGTGTATTGATACATATCGCATCGTAAATACCTTTTAAACTTTTTTTATTTTGTTATCTTCTTATCGTGAATCTGTTTCCATACCGTAGTTAAAAAATAAAAAAAATAAATGTAAACAGTCCCACTCTATAAATATTTACTGTATTTCCAATGCATGTGTTTACTGTACTATTCTATGCATTTTTCTAACCTTCATTTCAATTTCTTTGCTTATTTTATTGTGCAATTTTAAAGATAAGACTCTGTCTACAGTAAAGCAAGCATATAAAACCAACAACATCACCATTATCCACAGCAATAATGACAAAATTGTCAGTGTAACGAAAAAGTAAGTGATTTTATTCATTCAATTTGATTTTGTTTTTATTTCTGCTGTTGCTGCTGCTGTTGCCCGGTTCTTCTCTCTACGTATGCTACAACATCATTGCAACAAATGTAAGGAACTACTAGAATTTGTTTTTAAACCCTAAACCGTAAGTGGTGAAGGTATTTTAAGTTCTAGCAAATGTTTGTAACTCAATTTCCTTCGCTTCCCATTCTCCCTTCCTACTTCAGCTCCTTTTTCCTATCCCCTCTTTTATCATTCCTTAAGGACGTTATGTACAATGGGTCAAATCGGCCCCAAGGTACTGCACCTGTCTAAATTGACAAGTGCACGTCCTCTAACCTAACCTAACCTTGTAACTCAATAAACAAATCTAACGAGCACTTCTCTATAGAAACTTACTTACTTACTCACATGCTTAGTTAATTGACCATTAACATCACGTTTATCGGATTTCGGCATGCTTTAACACATACCACCAGGTGAATCTGCTTCTAGCGCTCCCTCGCCTGTTTTCCTCAATTTGGTCCTTCCAACGTAGACAAGGCGAACACATGTCTAGCCGAAACATCCTATCCCATCGAAATGACCTGGACGAGCCAGCACAGCCACTGAATGTTAAAGCGCTACACAACAGCTCATTATTAGTTCGAATGCAGATATCATCGCCAATGCACTTTTCTCTTAGGTTGGACTTTTCTCTTGAATACTCTTGATGCTTTCATAGTGTCCATGCTTCTGAGCCGGAGAGAAAGAGCGACTTGTAGAGTATAAGTTCCATCGTACGAGAGGGATTTCTGCTACACAATTGTCTGTCAATTGTCCTGTTGACAAGAATGATCCTACGCCTGATCTGCAGATGGACATCATAATTGCTGGTAACAACGGATAAAAAACCTGCAGACCCGAACAGAATTCTTGACATTCTGCATATGAAGTTCTAAAAACATTAAAGTATTGCTTAAAACCTACGGTAATTAGAAATTTCCAGACAGGATACGTAAGGAGAATTTAAATTGAAGTAAAGTAAACCCATGCCATGAATTTCACTTAACTTTACAAAGTTTTATCACGGGTTTCTCAGTGTTTTGTTCAGTACACTACAAGTCGTAGTTGATCGACTCTAACTTTCTAACTTCTTTTCTTTTTCTTCCTCTCCTTTTGTCACAGAATTTTTATGCACATTTTTCACTTCCGTTTCCGTTTTTTTCTCGTTTTATACATTATTTTTTCATTTTTGCCAACAACACAGCCATTGGCAAAAAGCAAGCAACAGTGTAACAACACTTCCACTACATAAAACACCGTGATGATGATGAAATATCATTCATCAGTTATAGTGTTTGATGTTATTGCTGTTTTTGTTGTTATTGTTGTTGTTGGCACTATTAGAGCAATGCTTCTTGGTTGTTTAAATGAATGACTGCATAGCTGGCAACGTGGCTGGATGGATGGATGGATGGCTAACGCAGATAAAACTCTAGTCATACTGTAATGGCATCCAACATTTCATGCTCATGCTCTTCAAAGGCGAGAGCAGCAGTAAAAGCACACATAAAACAGTAAAGATGTGGTAAAAGTGTAATAAATACTATGGGCCAAAGCAAAAAATATGAAAAATTGAAAAAAAAAATTCTTGAAAACGAATGACAAAAATAAAGACGATAGAACGTAGATGAGAAACGAAAAGAATTATTAAATATCATGGTAATAAAGTTAAAAGCGATGAAAATATTTGAAGAGATCTTTGCTTCCAACAGAAGCACATTCGCTTTTGTAAATTAATTAATTAAAGAATAGGGAGGGCCATCTGAAGTCGCCGTGGTCTAGTAGGTAGTGTGTTAGCTTATTAGACGAAAAGCCAGGGTTCGAGCCCCAGGCCAGACATCAAAATAAAATACAAAAAGTATTTCTTCGGCGACTTTCTCTCTGCAGATTTCTGTCAAAAACTCTGATAACGAAATAAAATTGCCATGAAAAGTTTCTCAAAAAATCTGTCGTTCGGAGTCGACTTTAAACTGTAGGTCCCGCCGCTCATGTATAAAATTAACACACAACACATAAGTGGTGTGAGAAAGTAGGTCGTAATCCTGACTGAAGGGTTGTAATGACCAATGATGTATATATGTATGTATAGGGAGGGCCATCTATCGGTTTAAAAGTGAACCATTGATTATTTCAATTATCTCCATTGAACGTAATGAATCGATTTATGCTTGAGCAACGTTGAAATTTATTGGAAATTTGGGACAACGAGAAACTGCATGATGATGTCGATTTTGCCATAACAAATCATCTTTTAGGATGAAGTTCAATTTCATCTTGGTGGGTACGTTAATAAGCCAAATTGCCGTACTTGGGGCTCCGAAAACACACACGTGGTATTACAGAAGCCAATGCACCCATTGCGAGTGATTGTTTGGGTGCGGCTGGAAGAGCGGAGTCATCATTGGCCCATATTGAAAACGGTGCAACCATTATGATCAACGGAGGCACCTATCGCACCATGGTATCCTATTTTTGTTTGTACCCGCTCTTCATGTTATTGATGTGAACTATGTTTGGTTTCAACAGGATGGTGCAACTTGCCACACATCTTTTTGCGTCAAGCATTTAATGGCCGTTTAATAAACCGAAATGGTGATATCAATTGACCGCCAAGAATCTGCGATTTGACACCGTTGGACTATTTTCTGTTGGGCGCCGTTAAAGAAAAGTTTTATGCAGACAAACCAGAGACAATTGAGTATTTGAGGGCCAACATTCGTGATGCCATTGCCAGGATACGACTCCATACACTCGAAAAAGTGCACGTAAATTGGTTCGATCGAATGAGATACTGTGAGACCAGCTGCGGCAACCATATAAATGAAATAATATTCCATTTCTAGCCGTACTGCTACAGTAATACCGTGTTGTTGAAGGTGGTATTTGTTTAGTTTGCTAAGAATCTGACATACTGAATGAGAGAATTGTGATCTAAAGAAAGTCTTTGCATACGCAAAAGTAATTGGAAAAACTTCGTTGTACTCCTTTGAACCATCCAAAAATTGTAATCATTATAATCCATCAGATTTTCTGTTGCCCTACTGTTTCCAAATTAAATTAATTAAATGAGTTGGGTTGAAGTCACTTTACGTCCTGTGCAGTCATTTAGAACCAAATGGATTTGTTAATCAATTTTCTATTGAATTGATTTTTTCTAAAAGTAATCTTCTTCGTTTTGTGCTGTTTAATCATCCTAAAAGCCTTTTTTCAATTAGCAAATAATTGATAAAGGCTTAGTTATTGAAAAGATAAGGGTACCCTTATTTTATTGAAAAGAAATGTCAATTGTCCTTAAGTAATGGAACATAAACATAATAAAACATATTCTGGGTACCCTTTTTTTATTTCATCAGGAATTTCAACAAAGTTTTTCCCAATGAACATACTTCAACACAAAATTTAATTCAATTTCCAATAAAAATGTAAAATTTAATCATTTTTAAACGTGATGTCATGAATATTTCATGTTATTTTTAGACATTTTTTTCTTTGTGTTTCAAATGGCATTTCAATGTTAATAAAATTTGAAAAAAAAAAATTTTTGCTACAAAATAATGTGGAGACGCAAAAAATGGAAACAAAAGAAATGTAAGAAAAAAAAAAAGGAAACCAACTGAGAATGATTTTATTGTTTAAGTTTAGGAAATTTGTGACGTTAAACTCATAAATCAATGTCAATCACGTTTTGATTTGTCAAAAAAAATTTTCTTTTTTGTGTTTTCCGTGTTTTTTTCCGCTTTTTTCCTACAGTGATAGCCGGGATGTTTGGCAATCATTACTGTGACATGGTTATCGAAGCTATTGGATGTCGCTGAGAAATCTGAAAAAAATTAACAAGTTTTCACAAATTTATTGCATTTTCTTTCCTTACATCAGAACCATGCTCATAAACGTACTTAGTTCTCGCACTGTTGCTATTGCTGCTTTTGTTTCAATTTTATCGTGCTGCACGTTTTCTTTTTCCCATGATGTGACACAACCATGGCTATGTGCTGCAAGACAATTCAGTACTCAATTGTATTCGTTTTTGTCTGGCATTATTGTTGTGTATAATACTTAAACAATGTTGCTGTTGTTGTTTTATTTTATTCGTTTTTTTCTTACATTATTTTTCTTTTATTTTTGATCAAAATCAAATCAAAAGATGTCTTTGCCCTTAATAATGTACGATACTGTTGTCGATAATGAAAAACCAACAGCAACAAATTATTGCCCTTAAGAAATTGCCAATTTCTAGTAGAGTGAGGCAAGGGATTAAGGTTATATTAGGTTCTTGATTTGCAACTCAAGTACCAATTTTTATTTGCTTTCTTATGCTTCTTAAAGTCATGTAATGTCCTTAGGAATATAATTATTTGCTTCTGAAGTACGTATTAAATAAGGATTTTAAGGTATGAAGCTAGACAAGCCAAAGCAACAGCCAAAGCAATATAATTTGAAGGACTTACGAAATTTAGGATATGCAATTAATAATAAAATGTTAGAAAATATAAAGGGCTAGGAAACTGTATATGGAAGTAATGTGTATATACAATGACAATTTCTTGGTGATTTTCTAAATTAATAGAAAAAAAGGAAAAATACATCGATTTCGTTTAGAAAATCTTGATTTATTTTATTATTTGGTTGAAGTCCCCGTAGTCTATTAGGCAGTGTGTTGGCTTATTAGACGTAAAGCCAGGGTTCGACCCCAGGCCAGGCATCAAGACAAAATACAAAAAGTATTTCTTCGGTCACTTCCTCTCAGCAGATTTCTGGCAAAATCTCTGAGAGTAAATAAAATTGCCATTAAAAAGTTTCTCACAAATCTGTCGTTCGAAGTCGACTTTAAACTGTAGGTCCCACCTCTCATGTATAAAATTAACACAACATAAGTGGTGTGACAAACTAGAACGTTGTACAAAGGGTCAATTCGACATCCGGGTACTGTACTTGTCTTAATTGGCAAGTACACGTCCTCTAACCTAACCAAACCTTGTTGTTTGGTTTCTATTTTTCAGAATAAAAAACAAATCTTTGTCAGTTGACTTTAGGCAAATAAAATTTGAATTCATTTTCAATAAGCCTTAGAGAATGACATTGATTGTACATTGAAGACTTGCGCTACGTTCAGATTCTATCAGATGACATCGCACAACAAATGCACGATTTAGCTCAAGTATGCATATCTGTTGTCCTGCATAGGAAATCAAATTTTTTCATTCTTTTGTTAAATATACCCACGTCAACAAAATAAAAATTTCTATTGGCTGCAGACAAATTTTTATAATCCAGTTCACCGATCTAGTCGCCGTAGCCAAGTAGCTATAGTGTTGGATTAGTAGACGGGAGGATACGGTTCAATACCCAGGACTGACTTCTCTTAGCAGATTTGTGGAAAAAGTTTCTCAAAATAAAATCTGTCGTTCGGAATCGACTTTAAAACTGTAGGACCCGTGACTCAAATATAAAATTACAACAACAACAACAAAATTGGCCATTACAACCCTTCAGTCAGGATTACGGCCTAGCTTCTCACACCAATCATGTTGTATGTGTTAATTTTATACATGAGTGGTGGGACCCACAGTTTAAAATCGACTCCGGACGACAGATTTTTGAGAAACTTTTCATGGCAATTTTATTTTACTCTCAGAGTTTTTGCCAGAAATCCGCTGAGAGGAAGTCGCCAAAGACATATTTTCATATTTTCGTTTTGATGTCTGACGTGGGGTTTGAACCTTGGCCTTAAGTTTACTAAGCCAACACTCTACCTACTAGACTATGACGACTATAAATTAACCCCCATAAAATAACTGGTGTGAGAAGGTAGGTCGTAATCCTAGCTGAAGAACTGTATATACGATAGCATTCGTTTCGATTGCCATAGTACTCTTGCCACTGTCTTAGGCTGTATTGAAAATTCTGTATAGAATTTCTTCTACAGCCTGTTTTGATTAATTTTATCCTTCTAAGAGGATTGACTATCTACTAAGAACCTTTTCTTTAAAATATTTCGAAAACGCAAATTCAAATTAAGCCGGCTTATAATTCTTTATATGAAGGCATAGTACTCTAATGATTTAAAATAAATAAAAAAGAAATAAAATTATTTAAAAAAAAACATATTAAAATGTGTGAAAAAATATATTCAAACCGAAAGAGATGATGATAATGGTAATGGTGGGTGGGTGGTAAGCCATAATGTGGAACAAAATTTCAAATTTAATGAAAGCGAAAAAAAAAACACACAGAAAATCAGAAGAAGTAAACCAAACAACATTCCTTATCGTCATCAGTGCGTTGAGAATAAAAATTCAGCAGAAGTCAAGGCTGTCTGGTGGTGCCTTGGCACGGCAAAAAACAAATAAAAAAGGAAGTTTATGTGGCGCCAGGTGCAAAAAAGTAATCTGATTTTCTCCCGTAGATTTTAACAAAC
This sequence comes from Sarcophaga subvicina, assembly GCA_936449025.2. NCBI lineage: Eukaryota > Metazoa > Arthropoda > Insecta > Diptera > Sarcophagidae > Sarcophaga > Sarcophaga subvicina. The sequence continues at coordinate 104,994,898 of OW388082.2, read as the reverse complement.
AAATCTTGGAGTTAAATTTACTTAACTTTACCTAAAAGCCATATTCTTATGAAGATGGCTTCCTTATAAATCTTTACAGAAATAATTATTTTGTTCTTATAATATTTTCCTTTAAATTGTTATTAAATTCCTTATAAACAATAATTTTTAATTTAATATTCTTTAAATTTTTTCGTAATTTTTTGTTTGTTTTTAATTTAATTTTTTCCTTGTGGTTTTCTTATAACCACAGTTCCTAGGAAGAGATGAAATCGTAAATATTTCCTCCATAAATTTTCAGTTAGTCTAACGACTGGGAAGTTATAAATTTTCCAAAAACCTAAAACCTCAAAGTATAATTAAATTTATACAAAGGAACTGTTTGTTATACTGTAAATGCTATACGGCTTGAAAAGGGAGAGGTTATGGCCAATTTGCGCTTAAATTTTTTGCTTTACATGGTAATGAATTTTATTTATTATCCTGCGGTTGAAATGGTTTTTCTATGATATTTTGTTTATTTTTTATTTAAAGAATACACACACATACATCATAAATTTATAAAATAGTGAAACGAACACTCTATTGAATAGAAAGAAGAAAAAATTATAAAAATATGAAAAAAACACATTCATAGCGATGGCATGCTGGTGGTTGGAGAAAATGAAGGACGAATAATGATGAATCGATGTACTGTAAATTTATATAAAAAAAATTCCTCTTCCTATATACAATTTCTTCCAATCCGTGAAATTTTTTAGGATGTTACGCGTTGGAAGCTTTCCTCGACATAACCTGTAATTTATCTCATCTATGCATCTGTAATGGCATCTTTAAAGTAGAATGCCACGTAAGAACACCAATATTCCTGCAGGGTTCGTTCTTGTCGACTTATCAAAGATCATAGTCGTCTCCATACACACACATATACATAATTGGTCATTACAACCCTTAAACAGGATTACGACCTAGCTTCTCACACCACTTAGGAATGGCGGGACCTACATTTTACAGTCGACTCCGAACAAACTTGAGAAACTTTTTCATGGGAATTTTATTTATTCTCAGAGCTTTTGACAGAAATCTGCTGAAAGAAAGTCACCGAAGTCGTCTCCATACTTGAGTCATCTCAGAGTGTCTCAATAATGTGCTCCACTGTAAAATTGTTACAGAGTGCCCTCTTGTAAATCGGTTTTCATTGCCGCAAAATGTTTTGGATTTTCCAAATTTGTCTTCCTGTGATTCTCTCATTTATTAACACCCTTTGGTGAATGCTCACCATGTCATACTGCAACACCTCAGTCAGGATTACAATCTACCTTCTCACATCCCTAATACTGTGTATGTTAATTTTATACACGAGTAGCGTGGCTTACATTTTAAAGTCTACTCCGTACGACAGATTTTTGAGAAACTTTTCTTAGCAATTTTTATTTACTCTCAGAACTTTTGCCAGAAAACTGCTGAGAGGATGCCGCCGAAATTTCAATTTTCAAATTTCGTTTTGCTGGGGATGTCAGACCAGGAATTTGAACCGGGGCCTTACGTCTAATAAGCCAACACACTACCTAGATTACGGTGATGGCAGAAATTATTATTCGCCTTCTTCCTGGGCGCCGCTGCCTTAAATGCCACAAATGCCATATTATTTTCCATTTAAATCAAATTTTGAGTTATTGTTTCTCTCTAGGTGTTGTTTCAGTTCCAGTTAAAGATGTAGGATAAAACCCAAGTTATTCACTTGATATCCCAGTCAAGGAAACAGAGTTTGCTCTTACGTGCTGCAAAAAAAATCTCCAATTTATCAAGTTTGACCGTAAGTTCCCTCGGCCGTATCCAGCTCAGTACTACAATCAGAGCATCTTCTGTTACCACAACAGTTCCCTGATGAGGAAACTTTTAATATGAAAGAGATTTCGATACTTAGAAGGAGTGAAACCCGGGAAACAAATTTAAAATTGTAAGAATAATACTGGGCAATAAATAGACACAGAAGGTTGTTATAAAAAACATTTTAAGCAGACACACAGCTTGCAAGAAAATTTTGGGATCAGGTTAATCGTGGGGATTTTGAAAGGAATTTTGCAAAGATACCGACACACAAAAGTACATGAAAAAATTTGAGAGCTTCATACTCATTAAAGGGAGTAAAGGGAGTATAATGTACTAATGGATTCTAAATTTTTTAGTTCACACTCCTTATGTTACTAGCCCCAAAAGTTAAATTATTTATTAATAAAAGAACACAATGTAGTTACAAACTTACAGCCAATCTTGTTAGTAAAGAAATACTCAACTGAATAACACATAACCCTTTAAGGAAAGAAAAGATTACAAAAAAAATAAAACAGAAAAAAAGGATTTCTTTTATGATAAACAACAACATTTACAAAAACATTATACATGTTGTTAATGAAAAAGAAATGTTTGTTAATAACGCCTCATCATACATCTTTTATTCTTCTTCTATTATTTATTAGAAGGAAAAGAAAGAAAACAAGTCAAAGAAAAATGATTGCAAATATCAAAAAAATGAAAAAAAGGAAAAATAAGAAAATGGACCAAACCCATTGGGGCTGTAAAAGTCCAAAAGATTTTAATCTTCGTTAATGTTGAATTGGTATCCACACAACCCAGTGAAGAAAGAAGCAAAAACAGCAAATGAAAATTCTCCGCTTCAAGTTAGAAAGTCTTGAAAAATTTTCTTTTTCTCTTCTTTTCCTTACTCAGAGAACCTTAAACAAGTATACATGAAAGTCATTATTATGATTTAAGGTTGTTATTGTTGGTTTTTTGCAATAGGAAATATTTTTTTTAAAAAAATAAGTGAAAAACACAAATAAAATGAACAACAAAAAAACCAAGAACGTGAATGAAAAATGCGTTAAAGTTTCTGGCGTTAATTTTTTAAGTGTGTTTATGTGTTATTTTTGGGTCGATATCAACAAAATAAAAAGAACACAGAGTAGAAAATAGGTCACGTTCAATATTTTAATAGAGTTTGTAATTTTGAAGGGTCAATTTTAAAGTGATTTGCATAATTGTTTCGATTTTTTTTCATCAAAAAAAAAAGTCCTTTTTTAATTTTATGTTACCGGCAAATAACTGTTAAATAGAAATTTTATATGAAATGTTAATAATCTTTATGTTTAATTTTGTTAAATTTTTTATTGTTATTTGCTTACCCATCTGCACAGATAGGATTTATGTATGATTTTTTGCCACTATATAGTGTTCATGATGTCTGTACGTTTGTCTGTACGTCTGCGTACGTTTGCAGTTGACAATTTCGATAACAACAAGCGATTTTAAAATATATAAAGCAACAGAACGAGCAATATTTAAACTAAGTTGTGAAACCAATTTTTTTCTTTTCAGTTGAAAGTCTGACATTGACGAAAATGGATCGCTTAACTATCACACAACGCATACAAATTATCAAAACCTACTACTTCTGCCACAGCCACGTATCAAACAGAATTTTCTTCAGCGATGAAGCACACTTCACACTCGGTGGGTATGTTAATAAACAAAATTGTCGTATTTGGGGTTCTGAGGATCCTTGAAGAGAGGCCATTACATCTAGAAAAAGTCATTGTTTGGTGCGCGCTTTGGTCCGAAGGTATGATTGGACCTTACTTCTTCGAAAACGACGATGGAACGACTGTCACCGTCAATTCGGAGCGTTATGGTCATATGATAACCTACTTTTTTTGCCTGCTATTGAAGAATACGACTTGAAGAATATGTGGCTTCAACAAGACGGTGCCACATGCCACACAACTCGAGCGAATATGGCTTTATTGCAAGTGACATTTCCTGGCCGCGTAATTTCTCGTCGTGGCGATATCACCTGGCCACCAAGATCATGCGATTTGACACCATTAGACTTTTTTATGGGGCTACGCGAAAGACCGTGTTTATGCAGATAAACCTTGAACTCTTGAGCACTTAAAAACCAACATTTGTCAAGTTATGGCTGACATACCGCCCAATATGTGTCAAAAAGTGGTCGAAAAACTCTGAAAATAAGTAAATAAAATTGCCATGAAAAATTTTCCAAAATTATTTCGTTCGCATTCGGCTTTAAGCTGTAGATCCCGCCACTTATGGATAAAAATAATGTATATTTCCATCAAGAAATTATAAAATAGACTTCAAGAAGTCGGCATTGTGTTTCGTATATAAGTAATGTAAATAGTAAGAAGTCGCTGTCCTCTAAAAGGTAGTGAGTTGGCTTATTAGATTGGAGTTCTTACTTCAAACCTCAGCCTAGATATCTCCAGCAAAACGAAGTATGAAAAAATGCTTATTCGGCAACTTCTTCTCAGCAGATTTCTGGCAAAAACTCTGTGTAAGTAAAAAAAATTGTCATTAAAAATTTCTCAAAAAAATCTTTCGTTCGTAGTCGATTTTAAACTGTATGCCTCGCTATTAAAGGATAAAAATTAATAAACACAAGATACAGTGAGCGTCAAAAGAAACTGTACATTAAAATAATAAACATTAATAAATTACAGTTATTTTTATTTTTAAATTGTTTCATTGGCAGTTTTTAAAATTGAAACAAAAAGAATTTGCAAAAAATTTCGAAATATTGTCAGATTTTTAGGGGCGCTCTCATTAAGTTGTAAAAGTTGAGTAAGAATTTTATCTTTAGAGCACAGTTTCTTTTGATGCTCACTGTATAAACTCTGCTCGTGCTAAGTGAAGAAGCTAAAATGAAAATTGTATTCTATTTTCATATCCCGAAGCTAACAATCTAGTGACTTAAAAATCATTGAGTGTGTCTCAGTGCCCACTGTACTGTTTATTAACCAGAACCCAAATATATAGAGAGGTAAAGTGTGCTAAAGACTAAGATAGAGGCAGGATTAAAGTAAACTAAGATGGGGGGCGCAAAACAGAAAAAGTTTTTCATGAATTCTTGAATAAATAAGAAAAAAATATTTAAGCAAAAATAAAAGTTATTGCAAAGGATTTTTTTGTTTCCTTTCCCCTTGCCTTTCATTCGTATTTTAATAATTTAACAAAAATACGTTAGAATTTTAATACGACAACCCATAAAAAGGCAGCAACGCACAACTTTTTCAACTTCATCGGTTGGGGGAAAGTAGCAAAATAAGAAAGAGATTTAAAACACCCTGAAAAAGAAATGATAAAAAGGATAAAAAGTATTTCAAAGATATTTCAGAATGTAATTTAAAATTGTCAAACAATAGGCTTTATAAGGCTGGTAATACCATTTTGATCTTTTGCTCGTTAACAGAGACATGCACACAAAAGTTTTTACTCAAGCATGTATTCATGTTTATTTGTTTCGTATTTAACTGTTCATATTGAAGGTCTAAAGTGTGTTTAAGGATAATATAAGAGAGAAAAAGAGAGATAGATAACCCACTGTGCCTTGTAAGAGTGTTTGTGTGTTTCTTCTTCGAATATTTTATTTTCGTTTGTGTGAGTAGGTGGAAGAGCAGACATATCTTACATGCGTAAATAAATAGTTTGTGTAAGAATGTGTTATGTGGGGATGTGAGTGTATGTCTTTGATTTGTGTTTTAAACACAAAGAAGACTTTAATTTTATTATTCAATCACTTACATAAACACGCGCATACACAAATACACACACAGACAGTCTGCCATTGTTAAAACATTGTCAAGATAAAGTTGAGTTTTGTTATTATATTGTCTCTTTCCCTTTTCTTCAGCCGTATTGCTCTCTTATCTATATATGTATGTATGTATGTATGTATGTCGTGTTGAATGTCACCAAGTATTTTTATTGCTCTTTTGACGCATTTGTAAGTTAATGTGCTGTTAAATGTTTTATTTAACTGATTGTGGTTGCCATAAACTGTCTGATAGTAAGAGCGAGAGAGCAGAAAATTAAGGAGATCTCTTTACAACTATACATACTTACATACATTCATAACAAGGGCTTGTCTGTTCTATATTCCCTTTAGCTGCCAGACATTTGCGACAGAAAAACTTTAATTTCTTGGCAATGAGTTACGAATGCGAAATTTTTAATTAAAAATTCATGAGGCAATAAAATATTTTTTTTAACTTTTATTTTTATTTTTCTTGACTTTGTTTGTTTATTTTTTTATGTTAAAGATTTAAAAAAAAAATTAAATTTTTTCTATTGTTCCAACCGAAAATGACAGTGAAGTTTTGTTAATGTAAGTTTAATTTAAGTGTCGTTATAATTTCATTAAGAATGAGGCGTATAAGATTAAATAATAAAATTTTTAAATAATTATAGGTTGTACTCTTCCATAAATGTAATGTGGTATTGTGGTTAGAGTGATAGACTATACATACATACATTCGTAACTGGTGGTTACAAATCTTCAGTCAGGATTACAAACTAGCTTCTCACACCTCTTATGCTGTGTGTGATAATTTTATACATGGGTGGTGGGACCTACAGAGTAAATTCGATTTCGAATGACAGATTTTTGAGAAATTTTTCATGGCAATTTTATTTATTCTCAGTGTTTTTGCCAGAAATCTGCTGAGGGAAAGTTGCACAAGATATATTTTTTCAAATTTCGTGTTTGTTGGAGATGTCCGGCATTTGGTTTAAACAGAGGCCTCATGTCTAATAAGCCAACATACTACCCTACGGCGATTAGACGTATAAGATTAAGTAATAATATTTGGAAATAATTCTAGTAGAGATGATGTGGCGTAGTAGTTAGAGTGATTAGCTTTATACCGGAAGAAATAAAGGGATTTGCTCTTGTACATCATGAATTTTTACGTGGTAAACGTTTACATATTCCTAGCAAAAACTCTGAGAGTAAATAAAAATTGCCATGAAAAGTTTCTCAAAAAAAATGTGTCGTTCCGAGTCGACTTTAAACTCTAGGTCCGGCCACTCATGTATAAAATTAAAACACACAACATAGTTGGTATGAGAAGCTAGGCCGTAATCCTGACTGAAGGGTTATAACGACCAATTATGTATGTATGTATGTAATCGCTTATTTTATAAAAAAAATTTTCGCAACTACAGCCGATACTATAACTGAATACACTTAACATATTGTTATTTATAGTCTCCGATTTCACCTACCATTATCAGTTTTTCGGTGAATACTTTAATGAAACTCTTTAAGCTTCTCAGTACTTCTCAAACGGGTAGCATCATCTCGATTATCTTCAATGATTTCGTGTAATAGACAGAAATACAGTAAAAAGGACAAGTCAGTCTCAAAATTCCAAATTAATTGAAAAACAGGCCAGTTGTTATTATAAAAAAGCCTGAAATACAGTCGCCTCATTCAAAGGCAATGGACGCGACTCCATATAAATATTTTTAAATAAAAATAAATAAAATGCCGCAGTCTAGTGGGTAGTGTGCTGACTTATTAGACGTAAGGACACGGCTCAAACCCCAGGTCAGACATCAAAACAAAATATGAAAAAATATTTCTTCGGCGACTTTCTTTCAGCAGATTTCTAACAAAAACTCTGAGAGTAAATAAAATTGTTATGAAAACGTTTCTCAAATATCTGGCTGTCGGAGTCGACTATAAACTGTAGGTTCCGCCACTCATGCAAAAATTAACGCACACAACATAAGTGGTGTAAGGATTGTAATGACCAATTATGTATGTAAATAAAAAGCATAGAATACTGAACCTATTTTAGAAAACATTCATTGGAAAAGATTTAAATTTCGATATTTATCTTTAACAGTAAAAAACAATATTCTTTATAAACATCGTTTACAATGATATGCCTTTGAAATCTTCCGTCCAAATATTATTTATAATTCTTCCCTTCATAAAGATAAAAGGGATATGAGTTATTCCTTATCTTCGCTTGCTCTAGCACTACATGAAGCTACTCTCTGGTTTTAAAGCAATAAATAAAAGAAACAATAAATCATTACGCATCGCAGGGATATAAGGCGTATTTTAAGGCATTTGTATTGTAACGTGCCTACGGCCAGGAATAAAAAATATTGAAATGAAAAAAAATGGAAAAAATAACAACACAATACACACCCTCTTTACTATGCGAAAAACACAGCAAAATATACTATTAGCAAGGCAAAAAAAGTTACAGAGAAGCTCAAAATATTAGCAGTATTCATATTCATCATCATCAACATCTTGGGGTATGATTTTTATTTTAAATATATTTTCCAAAATTTTATTTCTGGCTGCTATTTTTCTTCACCTGACTGTTGTTGAGTATGTGTTATGAAAAACAAAACAAATAAAATGAAATAAAGAAACACATTAATTTAATAAAAACTCAACAGAAATCTATAAATTATACAGAATTTCAAACATTCATTCACACGTTCAAATATTTTACGAATTTATGAGTTTCTCCTTCTCTCACCATTTCTTTTTTTTCACATTACTTGCTGAAGAATTCACGTGACATATAGCGTTGAGAGCATCTTTTTCATACTTTTCTCTTCTTTTCATAGAACTTTTTAAATTTTTCGAAAGTGAAATGGGATTTCAAAACACTTTTGTGAGAATTTTCTAAAATTTTTCAAATTCTTAATGATAATAATGCCTGCTTATGAGAATTAAGAAAAACATGAGGTTAGGAATGCGACACTTTGTAAATAATGAACCTACAAATATTTTAAATGAAATATTTCACCCAATAGTGGTACGCCACAGTGGTGCTGTATAAAAATTGAATGGATCGTGTATGTACCAATTATTACCATCAATAAACAGCCTGTACTACATTCTTTGTTTAGTCTAAATAAAGTCTGCAACTTATTTCAGGGGAATATAAATTAACCTACTTCGTAACAAAGAAGGAAGTCTCAAGAAATTGGCACAAGGCACAAAACACATATGTCAAATCGTGCAAGCCCAAGAATCTGTCTTAATTGTTCTCCATACTTCATATTTTAAGTCTGCTACTAAGAGTGTTCCACTATATTGCCTGTCTTTCTATATCATAAACTAATCTCTGGAAATATATGGTGGGCCCTATATCGGTTTAAATTTGAATCATCGGTTATTTCGCATCTGGCAATGCTTGTGTCATTCTATTCTGTCGCAAAATTCAGTATATTATCTCCACTGAACGTAATGAATCGATTTATACTTGAGCAACGTTAGGATTTATTGGGTCAACGAGAAACTACACGATGATATCGATTTTGCCAAAAAAATAAAGTCATCTCTTCGAATGAAACACATTTTCATCTTGGTGGGTACATTAATAAGCAAAATCCCCGCATTTAGGGTTCAGACCCACACGTGGTCTTACAGAGGCCAATGCAAACATTACGAGTGACTGTTTAGTGCGGCTTGTGAAGGCTTCATTGTCCCGTATTTCTTTGTGAATGAGGACGGCGCAACCATTACGGTCAGTGGAGATACCTATCGCACCATGATAACCGACTTATTTGTACCCTCTCTTCATGGTATTGCTGTGAACGATGTTTGGTTTCAACAGGATGATGCAACTTGCCACACATCTCATGCTGCAATCGGTTTATTGCGTCAAACGTTTGATGGCTGTTTAATTAGCCGAAATGGTTATGTCAACTGGCCGGTTAGAAGCTGTAATTTGACACCGTTGGACTATTTTCAGCGGGGCGCCATTAAAGAAAAGTGTTTTGCCGACAACCAGAGATAATTGAACATTTGAAGGCCAATATTCGTGATGCCTTTGCCGAGATACGAACCTATACACTCGAAAAAGTGAACGAAAATTGGTCCGATCAAATGAGGAACTGTGAGGCTAGCCGCGGCAACCATATGCACGGAATGATATTCCATTTCTAACCGGAACAACTCTGCTTCACAACAACAACAAAAAATTGTTTGACAATTTTTATATATTTACTTAATACTTTATTATGAAAATATTGTCCAGTAGTTTGAACACTAAAAGACTGACACCACAACTTAATAAAAAAAATTCAATACTTTTTGGAAATTCAAATATTTATAAAAGAAAAATGCTTTTTGATAAGTACTTTCAATAGCATTGCAAATAACAAAATATAAAAATGCTAAAAACTAAAACAAATACTGGAAATATCAAAAAAAAACCCAAAAGAATGAATCAATATGTGTGTCAAAAGTTTTTTAATGTGTGTGAGTGTCCAACAATAAAAACTCATATAAGAGAGACAAAATAAAAATAAAAATAAAAAAGTTCAACAGCAAAAAGTTATTTTAACCCACTAAAAATATACTTTCCATGAACAGAAATACCAAAGCGCTGCAAAAACTTGCAACACAACAACAATTGACTATAAAAGTGCCACTACAACACATAGATTTGTAATTGTATGTGAACATACTGCGGGGTATGTGTACCAAGTGTACAAGAGCTGTCAACATCACTTTCGTTTTAAATTTTATACCGTGTCACAAATAAAGCACACATGTGCGTTTTTCTCATCCACACACACAGCTATACAGACTTACCTTTTATGAAGTAAACAAAAATACAATACATGTGAGAGTATTTTTTTTTTTCTTTAATACAACACAAATAACTGTTGTTTTTACAATAACAACGGGTTATTTTTATTTCATTTTGTTTGAAGAGGGTTTTATTATTACTCGTATGCTAGTAAAACTGCGCAGCAGTAACAATGAGGAAAAAAAGGATCATTTATACTCGGTGAAGTTAAATTTAAAATTGTTTTTATATTTTGTATTGTATTGTTTTAGTTTTAGTACCACCAATGCCCTTACACATATTCCTTTCACACACACTCAGAGTCACATAGTCCAGTTCATACAATTAAAAACTCATTGACACTGCCATGCAAGCTAGTAAGAGTTGTTATGTGGATTTGCATTTACAAAAACAAATAAAAAAAGAGGATGAGAACAGAAATAAAACTACTCCACACATATTTTGTATACACTCTGCTATAAACTGGAGCAAAGTAAAGCCACTCATTCAGTTTCCTAGTCACTTGTTTGTTTATATGAGAACCGCATGAGGACCTAGTGTGTGCGGGAGTATATGTATGTATGTGCACATATCAACGACTGTCGTTATAAAAGTTAACCTTAATTGAAATTTGCTGTTTAGCAACATTTATTGACAATCCAAATAGTATAACAATTTCGCTTTCAGTTTCAGTTTTTATTTCAAAAATATATTTCGAGTGGAGGAGTCACATACAGTGGGCACAATTTGAGAGAATGGATGGAATATCATATTGTGATAGAATTTAAATGAATTTAAAATATATACTGAAACTTAATGCCTTAATTTATTCAACTCATTAACTGCTTATTAACTATCTAAAGACGGAGTTCAAGTAAAGGCCTGAACGTAATTGCGGACCATTCTCTTAAGGTGGGAAATTTAAATTTTAAAGTTGAAAATTTTTGTTGTGAAGTACAATTGTTACGGTTAGAAATGGAACACTATTTCAGTTATATGGCTGCCACGGCTGGGGTGACAGTACCTCATTCGATTGGACCGATTTTCCTGCACTTTTTCGAGTGCATGGGGTCTTATTTCGGCAATGGTATCACGGAAGTTGCCCCTCAAATGTTCAATTGTCTCTGACTTGTCGGCACAAAATTTTCTTTAACGGCGCCCCACAAAAAATAGTCCAACGGTGTCTAATCGTAGCTTCTTGGCGGCCAATTGACATCATCATTTCGGTTAAATTTGCGACCATCACACGTTTGACGCAATAAATCGATTTTGGCATGAAATGTGTGGCAAGTTGCTCCATTCTGTTGAAACCAAACATTGTTTACATTAATACCATGAAGGGCAGGTACAAATAAATCGGTTATCATGGTGCGATAGCCGTCTCCTTTGACCGTATTAGTTGCGTCGTCCTCATTTTCAAAGAAATATGGGCCAAAGATGCTTCCGCTCCACAAGCTCATGGTGTGATAGGTAATATGTTGATCCATTACCATCAACATATTACCTATCACAGCGACGTATTTAATATTCAATATGGGCCAATGATGCCTTTGCTCCACAATCCGCATCAAACAGTCACTCGTAATTGGTGCATTGGCTTCAGTAAGACCCAAATACGACAATTTTGCTTATTAATGTACCCACCAAGATAAAATTGAACATCATCCGAAAAGATGATCATTTTTGTGGAAAATCGACATCATTGTGCTGTTTCTCGGTGGCACAATAAATCCCAACGTTGCTTAAGCGTAAATCGATTCATTAAGTTCGGTGGAGATAATATATTGAATTTTGTGACAGAATAGAATGACATAAGTATTGCCAGATGCGAAATAACCGATGATTCAAATTTAAACCGATAGATAGCCCACTCTATATTACTAAAATTTTCATAATATTGCATAATTTACTACAAATATGAGGATGAGAGTAGTAGTCGCCGTAGTCTAGTAGGTAGTGTGTTGGCTTATTAGACGTAAAGCCAGGGTTCGAACCCCAGGCCAGATAACAAAACAAAATACAAAAAAGTATTTCTTTGGCGACTTCCTCTCAGCAGATTTCTGGCAAAAACTCTGAGAGTAAATAAAAATTGCCATGAAAAGTTTCTCAAAAAATCTGTCGTTCGGAGTCGACTTTAAACTGTAGGTCCCGCCACTCATGTATAAAAATTAACACACACATCATATGTGGTGTGAGAAACTAGGTCGTAATCCTGACTGAAGAGTTGTAATGACCAATTATGTATGTATGTATGAGGATGAGGAGATAAGTGACGGAAAGTGATTGGAAAGTTTCATTAGTCACTTTCGAAGAAGATCTAAAACATGGTCCACATCTGTTATCTTCTAAGTTTAATATAAAATTAGGTTTTTGAAAATTTCAAGGACAAATTTCAGATGAAGCGTCTAGAGTAGTACTCAATGATTGTAAATTTGATGCCCGTATTTATATTTCTTTAAGCTAATTTTCATTCGGGCATTCAAATCGCTTTCGCGGATCTTACAGATTAAAATTTTTATTTTGATCTAAATTTAATTTTTATTCCAGGAGATATTATTTTAGATTTAAGTGAGAATGTTCAACACTTGGTTTTAATTTGATTTGGAATAAAGAGATTTAATAAGTCTGAGATGTTTATGGGTACAAATCAGAGGTCAGCAATGAGTAATTAGAAACGATGAGTAGATTCGAATCATACTAATAATTTCTGATACTTATACGCATTCATACTTATTTTAATGTCATACTCATACTACTCATATTCAAAGTTTGAAATACTCATGGTACTCATGCTTAACAATACGCATGATGTTATTGATTTCGACTCTCCATGACTCATCGTATACACGAATCACAAAATAAGTATGATTCGCGTACGAACACTACAATACTCACTAGAAGGCTTGTGTGTTTGCTTTGCTTGCTGTCTTTGTCTTTTTCTTTCGTCTTTTTATTTTGTAAATGCAACAACAACTAAGACTGCAAATTTTAATGAATGATCACTCGAATCATTTATGAGAATTATAAGTATTTTTCTAAATTTAGGAATCTGAATGAGTAAGCGTATGAATCAAACATAGTTCGAATGTTATGAGTTTGATGTCAACGTTGTACTTATAAATCAATGTTGTAGTGAGTACTAATGAATAAGAGTAGTTGAATTTCAATGCTGTTGACTCACTCATACTCAAAATTTCATGAGTACTTATGAGTAGCAAAAAAGCGATTCATTGCTGCTCTCTGGTACAAATAAATCAACTCTTGTCCACTGTTATAGTTTGTTATTATTTTGAAATTATTTTCAATCCTTTTTTTCCGATATTCTATCCGCCAAAAATATTTGTTTACACAATTTGTTATATTGACTGTATCATTGTCCAAAGGGTAATATGTTTTGATCAAATTATTTGTTATCATTTTTCATTTTCTCTGAATTTCATTTGTTATCATTTGATATGAATTTTTGTTTTCTCTCTAAAATTGTTTTAAAATTTATTCGCTCATTGCAATGAATGCTTAGGTATTTGTATATGAATTTTGAAAATCTTCAGAAAAGCTTTTAAAAAATGTTCTCCATATTTTAAAGCTATTCTTTCCGGTCTATTAAAAATTGTTTTTATTTTTCACTGTTGTTTTAAATAAAAATATGTGAAAGCCTGGCTAAATATAGCAAAACACCTGCAAGAAATAACAAAAACGAAAAGGAATGGAAAAGGAAAACAGAAAAATATCACCTAAAAGGAAACACGTTTCCTTAATAAAACGTGTCTGGAATACGTAAATAAATATTTAAGAGACACTTACGTTACGTAAAAACGAAATCAAATTACGTTGCAATCATTTTTCATCTTCGAAATAAATGTGATCGAGGCAGGAAAACTACATACTTAAATCCAAAGGAAAAACCTAAAGTGAAAATGTTTAATAAAAATAAGCAAAAGAACACAATAAAAGGAAAAACATTAAATTGGGAGGCTGTATGCTTTAATACGAAATAAATTGCCATCATTTAAATGTTTAGACCCGGCTAACATGCAATCAGACGCATGGGACACGTTTGTACACTTTCATTTTAGCATTCATTTAACGCATATTAAACATTTCAGTTGCCCAAACATATTACATAGGCCAGTTTGCTGGCCCGTTTTATCGTGCCTTTATAGCAAATGGTCAGGCAACTGTATTGTTTTATCGTTATTGCCTAATAAATGGAATGGAATATAATGGAACGTGTGCCCCATGTTACATGCATACAGTATGGTAAACAAATTGATTAAATATTGCAACAAAACAGATTTAAAAATTGTCCTTTAAAAAGGACCTTTATTTATAATATCTTCCGAAGATGTAGCATAGCTTATATAAGAATAAATAGTTTTTATGGATCTGTTAAGTATTAATCTGAAATGCAATTTTTCTAGTCATGACTAAAAATTTACCCTCTGGAGCCTTCAGGCAGACAGCTCTGAAATCTATGAATCAATATTTTGAAAAATTAAAAAATACATACATACATACATACATAATTGGTCATTACAATTTTAATTTTTACATGAGTGGCGGGACCTACAGTCTAAAGTCGATTTCGAACGACATATTTTTGAGAAACTCTTCATGGCAATCTTATTTTATTTACTCTCAGAGTTTTGGCCAGATATCTATTTTCGTTTTGATGTCTGAGCTGAGATAAACCGATACACTACCTACTAGACTACGGCGACTACAAAAAAATTACGTAGAAAATTACTGAAGAGGACGAACAGTATGAAGTTGAAGTGAAAAAAAAATTTACTAGACATGAACAAGGAAGGGATAAGTAAGTCTATTAAAATCTGTAATTCCTAGGCTTTTGAAGTTTGCGCAATGTAGTTCTTAATAAATTTAACTAAAAACCTAAGCAGTTGAGGTTTCTAAAAGAGAGAAGGCAAAAAATGTTCACCTTTGTGTTCAAATTTCTTTGAAATAGTCCATAGTCCATTGTCTCCTGAGTTTACGGAGAAGAATATCAACAATGATAAATACAGGAACATCAGTCAATGGCACATTTAAATAAGAGTAAGTCCTGCAAGCGATAAACTAATCGAAATCGGTTTTACAGACGTCGTATTATATTATTATAGCAGGCCTATCACTTTATCAACTGCAAAACTTGATTGAACAACTGAAACAAAACAAAAAAAATAATACGAAACACTTTATACATGAAGAACGAAAAGGACGAAAATGTAGATGCCCTTTCCCAAGTCCTAAGGAATTGCTACGTGTAGCTTTTTATTGAGAGTGGATGACATTGTTTTGTTCCACGTGCTTATGAGAGTGATGTTGCTTCAGTTCTTAGTTCATACATAATTGGTCATAACAACCCTTCAGTCAGGATTAACATCTAGCTTTTTACATCACTTATGTTGCATGTGTTAATTTTATATATAAGTGTCGGGACCTTTAGTTTAAAATCGACTCCGAACGACAGATTTTTGAGGAACTTGATATTTGAAGGCTTCGAGACTTTTTACTCGTATCTCCTTTAGCATTCACGTTACCATACTATATATACATACATACATAATTGGTCATTACAACCCTTCTGTCCTTTGGAGTCGACTTTAAATTGTAGATGCCGCTGAAATATTTTTTCATATCTTTTTGATGTGTGACTTGGGGTTTGAATCGTGGCCCACCGTCTAATAAGCCAACACACTACCTACTACACTATGGCGACTTCTATGCTATACAACATGAATATTATGTCACTGGTACCTACAATTTTTTTATACCCAAAGCAGTCTCAACTAACATTACCAAAATATTTAAAATAAAGGAAAAGAGTTCTTCCTTTCTCACGCTTCTGTTTGTATCTTAATTCATGCTTGATGCATTCCTTTAAAAACTAAGTAACTGTTTTATCGCCAGATGAGATTTAGAAGGTATTGAGAGCTAGGTAAACTGCATACAGTGATTGTGTCATCAGTACAACATAGGGGGCGAACAAAGTCCCCATCTGTTAATATATCCAACACTCCACTCTACATTTTCCACTTTTTTTTTGTAATGAATGTTATATTAATCATTAATTGTTATGAAATGTATTATTTTATTAAATAATCCTTGATTATTAACTGTTAATTAGTCAGTTATTAATTACATGTTCTTTTAATGCCTTTACAATACGCACTCAATATGCCATTATTTAGGCCACAATGCGTATGAGTGATTTTTATACGTAAGTCTTGCATGCAATCAATAACACTCATACGTTATGGTCTTGTATTGTTTTGCAAACAAATTTTAAACTAATTAAACTCATATACTATGTAATGCCATCTACAAATAACAACAATTTATATCGGAAAAACATGAAAATAAAATTCTTGTGGTAATTAAAACAAGAATTTTATCAGGAAAAATGTTCTTGACTTTTTTGCTAAAAGCTATGCCAAGTAATTTATAACAATGCATAGCCGAACTCAGGCATGGTATTATAAATATGAAATCCTAAGAATTTATTTACTGTTATTATAAACAATAGCAACTACAAAACAAATTGAAAGAAATTCCTAACTGAGATTGACTTATTTTGATAAGAACATGAAGAATTATTTGCTCATAACTAAACAATTGTATATGATTTGAAGAATTTCATATGCAATGACAATTTTAATACCTTAGGAAACTAAAGGTACATATGCTAAACAAGGCTGTTGTACAAGCGTTTTCTAGTTGTGTTTGTGTTTGTCCCTTAAAGGGTTAAATAATTGTTCATGTGATTTACTTATTCTAACAAAAACTTGAATACATTCTTCATTTTCTTTTCTTTCGATTTATTATTGTTTAATCAATAATAACAAATGACCCTGTGACATGTCTCAAATTTATTTGAATAGAACAAGACAAATAAATTAAGCAAATCGAGAAAACTAATAAATTTATCAATAATTTAATACAAACTTATATTGATTTGCAATTCAAATCATATTTCAATTCAATTTCTGTTTGCTTTATTCAAAAAATGTTAAAAGAGAATGAAATATTTTCTCGGGATGAGTTAAATAAAATTTTTAATTATGCATGACAAATTTTATTGGCAAAAATACAAATAAATGCCAAACAGTACGAGGCAACAGGATCACATGATAACAATTTTATGTAACTTATTCCCAAGTAAACCGTAATTTCGTATTAGCAATTCAACGGAAAAAATTAATAATCCGAAGACACAATAACCGAAATATAAATACGGTGCAGTGTAAATTTTAGGTTCACTATTTCGTCAAAGTTTTCAAGTTTTGATTCTATTATTTGCACCGTTCGATTAGATTCGATGCAAATGTCTTCAGATTATTTGATTTATTTCAAATAGCTTGTAGTACAAAAGTGGTACTAAAAGCCTGGTACTTTTTGAGTTATGCCCACATTTGTCAGTTAACTCTTGTCAAAATCTGCACAAGATGAGTCAATTATTTTGTGTTTTATAGAACCGAGTTATATGGAAGAAAAGAAAAAGAAGAAATTTTCTATGATTAAACATGATTTTTACAGAAAAAACCTGTCGCTATAACCAACGCTAAGTTGAATAATACTTTGGAAACTATGAAACAAAATTTCGTTGTGTCACAAAAAGTATCAATGGTTCTGAACGCCAAATTGAGATCTCTACACCCAAAGAAATTGTAACAACATTGGCTGATTAAATGTTAAAAGTACGGAAGATTATGGTAGCCTCAGGCGTCTAAATGGATAAATGGACGACAAATTGAGGTCTCTGCAGCAAAAGAAATTGTAAAAATGTTTTCTGATCAGGTGTTAAAATTACGAAAGATCGTGGAAACCACAGACATCATAAAAATGTCAGTGATATCTATCTTTAATTACTGAAAAGTTATCAACTGAAAAACCTTTGCGCATTCCCACAAACGAAAATAAATTAAATCAAGTGCAAAACTTTTTTGGGGGATTTAGTATTGTTTAACACAGAGATAGACGAGTTTTTGCAAATTAAATGCCAAAATGTGAACGAAACGTACATTCACAAACAAACAAAAGTTTGACAGCCTATGCCCATATTGCAAAAAGTTTTTCGTGTGAACGCCGTGTAATCGACATTGGTTACCTCAAAAAAGATTGAACGACCATACAAAATAGTCTTGAGTGACTATTTCTTGTCTTTAAATCATAAGTAAAGACTTGGCGGAAATAACAGCGAACATATTTATTTTGATGGCCACGGCGGATCTTATTCTTGCTTTCTTTTAGTTTAATTAACTAACAGTCCTTCTGGACCTTTGGGGTGAGATTTGATATTTTCTACGCAGGAAAAACTACATTTGAAACATACATACATTATAACCTTTCAGTCATGATTACGACTTAGCTTCTCAGATCACTTATGTTGTGTGTGTTATTTTTATACTTGAGCATCGGGACCTATAGTTTGAACTCAACTTTAAACGACTGATTTTTCGAGAAACTTTTTATGTTAATTTTATTTACTCCCAGTTTTTGCCAAAAATCTTTTGAGAGCCAGTTGTCGAAGGAATATTTTTTCATATTTCGTTACTTTGAAGATATCTGACCTGAGGTTTGTATAATGGCTTCACGCCTAATAAGCCAACATACTACCTACTAGACTACAGTGACAGTTTTTGTTTTTTGGAAACGTTAAAAAATAACACGATTTTGTATGCAAATCCTGTGGTTCATGTTAAATTTTTAGGAGTTACTGAATCTGTTTGAATCAACTAAAGGTTGGCATTTGATATGCCCTCAGTAATATGGCATTCTGAGAGAGTGAGTTTAAGAAACTGCTCGTCCTTTGAACACGCTGTGCTTATTCTGTCACCAAACATGATAGTAATGTGGTTATAGTATTAAAGGCCAGTCTGGTTGTACTGCTGTATTGATAAGAAATGATTGACTGATACTCCAGTTATAGTGAAATCAGAGTTAAGTATCCCCTTATATACGTCTGATAATTTGAATTATTTTCTGAACTAACTGTCCTTTTCGGCCCTTGGCAGTCCATGTGTTTTTCAAAGACTTTATTAATTAATTCATTTATTTAATCATTATTTAATCAATTCATTAATTTACCAATCATTTGAGTAACTCTCTCATATCTTCTCATATTTATTCGGTATTCGAAAGAAATTATTGCCTCTCTGTGTTTGAAATAGCTACTGCCATTATATTTAATTATCTTTTTCGTTTTTCCAATTATCCTGGCATATAATTTGAATAATTAATTTGTGTTTCTTATTGTTGTTGTATTTTTATTGAAAAGTTTTTCAATTATTTGGCAATTATTTACGTTAAAAAAAATAATGATTACAGACAAACAGAAAAAGAAACAAAAAAAACCATCAGCATATAATATCCGCTTTTTTTTGCATTCTGTATCTGCAATTGATTATCAGGTATGGAGGCAAATTGTATAAAAAAAGATGGGAGTATTTGGATTATAAACTTTGGTTTGAAGGGTATTACCATAAAATCAATATCCATGTAATTTTCTATAAAATTACGTGGGTTTTTTTCTATTTCAATTCATGTTTTTTTTTCTCATTTAAATGCTATTGATTCGCTTGTTTGTCGGTTTATTTGCATTTCATTAATTTGGCTATAAAAATGGAAAACAAAACGTAGAAAAAATTTTAACTTTTTTTTATTTTCCATGATTGCGTATTTTATCACAGATACAGTGCTTTTGGTTATTGTGTTTGTGATTATGGTGTACTCTGGATGTTATGCAGATAGCTGCCACATAAATGAGGTATCAAATCCTCAAATATTTGAGAAAAAGTCGTTAAAATCGACAAAGACTTTAATTAAAATCGTCAAAAAATCATCAGAAAAAATATTAATTAACTTTTTTTCCAAAAACGGAGATATTTTATATCATTTTCAGGAAAAAATTGTTTAAGGATTAAACAATCTATCCCAGTCTTGTTTATTGAGACATAAACGCAGCAATAATATTGCATCATCTTAATCTATGGGTGATGTAAATATTAAGGAGTTAGAAGCTCTTGACATTCTGAGCATTCAGAATGTCTTTCAGTTCCTTCATATTTATTTATTTATTAATTACAATACAATTACAAATTATATTCTAATTATATACGAGCGGAGTATCTTGACCATATGCTCGGTGTAGTGTCACAGATCAGAGTCTCTGGTGGGAATCGAACCCAGGATCCTCACGCTAATAGTCTGGCACGCTATCCTCTAGATATTATGATCTTACTATTTGCACCATTTGTAACCAAGATCGAGACTGGAATACAACTCTCATGTATGGGTCGGTGCCTCAACGTCTATTTTGAGATTTCTCGATCGTGTAATCGGACTATTCGTATGTGGAACTCATTCACTGCAGAGGCCTTTCCTGTTACTTATGGTATAAATATACACAAGCCTAGTGTCCATAAACACTGTTCTCGCTTTCCTTCTTCACATAACATATTTTCATAATGTTATCGATCCCCTGAGCGTTGGGCGTACGAAAAAAAATATCGGCGCTTGCCTTTGTTCTTCCGATGGTAATATTAGAACCTTACTCGAATTTTTAAAATTGTCTGCAACGACAAGTGATAAATTATTCTCAACTACGAGTTTATTCAGGAGTTGTAATTTTTCAGTTTTTAAGGGATTAAAAAGGAATAAAATACAGAAAAATCATCACAGGTATTCGAAAGAAACTTAAAAAGACAATAGTTTACTCCTTGTTATTACTTAAATAAATTTCCAATAGTCACAATTGCAAAGTCAAAACAAAATTTAAAGAGGCTTTTGATGTACTAAAGTAAAGGATATGATGGAAATTTTTAATTTTTAAAAATCGTCAATTCATCAATATGATATTTTTTGGAGCTCAAAATCGTCAAAATGACGATAAATCGTCAAATTTGGCAGCTATGGTTATGCAGGCTACGGATTATATTCTGAATAAAGCTATTCGTTGCTTAGGGACTTTTTTGGAAAAGAGCAGCATTCAAACATTTGTCGGTATATACAGTGAAACAAAGGAAACAAATTAAAGAGCCATCTATCGGTTTAAATTTTTTTGTATCCACTCTTCATGGTATTGATATGAACCATGTTTCGTTACAACAGGATGCTGTAACTTGTCACATATCTCATCCCACAACCGAATTATTGCGTCAAACGTTTGATGACCGTTGAATTAGACGAAATGTTGATGTCAATTGGCTGCTAACAAGCTACTTTTGGCACTGTTTAACTATTTTCTAAGGGGAGTCGCTAAAGAAATGAGTTATGCCGACAAACTAGAGACAATTGAGCATTTGAAGGCCAACGTTCGTGATACTCTCGAATAAGTGTACGAAAGCTGATCCGATCGAATGAGGTACTAAGAGGCTAGCTGCGTTAGCCATATGAATGAAATAATATTCCATTTCTAACCGGAGTAATTATACTTCACAACAAAAGATTAATTTTTAATTTTTGTTCTTTTTTGCATTTTTAAATATAAACCTTCAAATGACCCACCCTATACAATCATTTGTTCAACTATGAATCGATGAGTGTTAATGCAGCAATGATTTGAACAAATTTGGTCCATAGAAACAATAGAATAGCTTTCCATTTCCTGCTCGTCTTGATCATAAAGAACATGCTTTCAATAGGTTATAAAGAAAGAATTCATTCTCGTGTGATGGGCGATCATCTATGACACTCTTCCATGGACATTAGCTTTACTTTTTTGCTTTATGCGACTGTCTTTAGTCTCTAAGCCTGTCGGTATAACAATAATGCTTTTAATCTTTTGCTTAACATGCCACTGTGCCCCTTTTTATGAAAACAATACGTTTTAGTATGATTTTACCACTACATTTACAATAACAACCGGTTACAGAAAAAATACTCTCCTATTTTAATTGAATATATTTGTTTATGTATACACTCTGTGTAAGTGAGAGCAAAAACAAACTAAATACAAGTGTATATATTTGAGCATATGTATGTGTGTATACCTATGTATTTTACAAGGTTGTTGGTTCTACTGTTTTAATTGTTTTCATTATTTCTTCTCTTATTCTCTCAAACAATGTGTTAGAAGAAACGTGTATAACAGTAAGGAAGAGAGAGAGAGAGAGAGAGAGAGAGAGAGAGCGAGAGAAAAGGTTGTCATTGTTTTGTTTATATTTACAGTTTAAATAAACAAATACATGCTTATTTACACACCAACACTGCAAACAAATATGAATTCTATTCTAAACGAAAACAAAATCCATGTCAGCATTGTTATAATAT
The DNA here is from genome assembly GCA_936449025.2 of Sarcophaga subvicina. Taxonomy (NCBI): domain Eukaryota; kingdom Metazoa; phylum Arthropoda; class Insecta; order Diptera; family Sarcophagidae; genus Sarcophaga; species Sarcophaga subvicina. The sequence continues at coordinate 104,972,240 of OW388082.2, read as the reverse complement.
AAACTGTTTGAATGTGTGAGTGCATACACACAGTTATGCCACTGCAAAGTGCAGTGCAGTACATGCATTATAAAGAGATAAAACAAATATTTTTGCCACAACGAGCAAATAAAATAAAAAAAATTATGTACAAAAAAAAAAGAAATTAAAATGAAATAAAAAGTGTATATTGACTTAAACATTAAAATTTTTATAATAAAAAAAAACAAATAAAGTTTATAAAGCAAAAACATGCCAAAGTAAATAATGAAAAAAAAATTACAATGAAATGCAAAGAAAAAAATATTGTCGACAATTTTCCAATAAATATTTAATTTTGCTTTTGAAAATCTGTTTTCGTTTTTTTTAAAATTTCATTGGGTTTTTCATTTATTTTTCAATGATAATAAAATACACAATACAGTTTTCAAATTTAATCACCATCATCAATATTTCATACGTATTTAACAAAAAGAAAAAAAATTAAAATAAAATAATTACAGTCAGCATATTACAAGAAAACAACGACAAAACATTATTTAATATTCGTATTCGTAAATTTTTAATTGTCATTAAATATGTTCTGAAGGATTAAAATTAATCACCCATTCATGGCCTTTATGAAAGACATATGTATAAGGTTTGTAGGCATCTATGCAAGACAGGCATTTATATTTCGTATTATAATCGTATTCATTTTCAATTACCATCGTTCCATTGTTCAGAAAATATGTTTACATTTTCACCCTTTTAAAAACGTTAAAAACATGAGTTCGTAGATTGCAAATAAAATAAAAATAAATTTATGTTTAGTTTTAAATCAATACTTTATTGTTCGCACGATTCCGTGCGCCACCTTCCACGTCTTGACTAAGACAACAACAATTTACTTAAATTGTTATTATTCTTTACACTCTTTCACGTACACAATAACAATTGTGCAATAAATCTTTATAACAGAGATCTTCAAACCACAATTATTCTCTTCACACGCAACGTGTCTTCCCACAAGACTAACTGGGTAAACAGTCTGATGAATGCTGTCGAAGGAGAATGACTTTGCTTTCGCGAAATCTCTATAAATGTAAGCATGTTGTGTACGTTATTATTGTTTGTGTATTTTGTTTACGTTTGTCCTTGCAGTGTTGCTTGTTGATTCTTATTTACTTGCTCATCCCTTTTTTTATACTGATGTTACTGCCATATTTTCGTTTATTCGTCGATCATGTAAACAAGTCCATTGTTTTGTTTTTGGAGCTTTTATTTATCATTTTAATAACACCATTTCCATTTTCGTAACTATATCAAGAGCGAAGACAATTCAGATGGATTTGGAATAAGAAGTTTATATTTGTCTAGTTTCGTACAAGGAATACAACGTGCAAACAACATGTCTTAGGCGTAATCTTGGACTTATAATAGGTTAGGTTAGATGGCAGGTGGCCTCCACGAAAAAACAGGTCTCACTTAGGCCAGCATTCAGAGTAATTGCGATGCCACAAATAATTCTACCCGGTGGTCAACGATTCCTTAGAGAAAACTATTCCAAGTCCAAAATAAATCTTCCTATTCCTGCAAACTTTATATTAGAGATCCCAGTCAATGGTGTCAGCAATGGAAAAGATGTCAAACACCTCTGTGTCTTCATGACACAGAGGAGAAAGATAAGGCTCTTCCTCCGCCATAGGCCCAATTCTCTCCGAGAAATATAACCTATAACAGATTATAATAAGTAAATTCTCTAATTCCTGAAGAGGTAATTACTTTTCTCTAAACTCTCTACATCGTAGAAATGTAACTTAATTGGAAAACCCTTCTTTACCCATTTAAAGGGTCCGCCAAATAACTTTTTTTTGAAAATGCTTTAAGAAAAAAACTACCGAATATTTTCCCAAATTTCTTTTTTTATTTGAAAGTACAATCCTTCCGGTTAATAATGGAAAATAATTTCATTCAAATGGCTGCCGCGGCTGGCCATGCAGTAGCCTACACCAGAAGATGCCGATTTTGGCAAAAAAATCATCTTTTCAGATGAAGCTCATATTGATGTTGGCGGGTATGTAAACAAGCAAAATTGTCGTTTTTGGGGCACAGAAAACCCACACGCATACATTGAAAAGCCGACGCACCTAAAACGAGTCACTGTTTGGTGCGGATTTTGATCCAGAAGCATAATTTGGCCATTTTTCTTTGAAAATGAGCAAGGAGTGGCCGTTGCAGTCAATGGCGATCGTTATCGGGCCATGTTGAACGAATTTTTGTTCACAAAAATTGAAGAGGAGGATATTGGAATTCCTTTCAACAGGACGGCGCTACGTGACACACCGCCAAAGCTACACTCGATGTATTGCGCCCTGTTTTTGAAGATCGCATTATCAGCCGCATAGCTGATGTCGTTTGGCCACCTCGGAGCTGCGATTTGACACCGTTGGATTATAATTTCTGGGGTGCCGTCAAAAATAAGTGTTACGCCGACAAGCCAGAGACAATTGACGCTTTAAAGGACAATATTCGTGCAGCCATTGGTGAAATACAGCTGCACACAATCGATAATGTGCTTAAAAATTGGACCGATCGTGTAGGCTACTGCCTGGCCAGCCGCGGCAACCATTTGAATGAAATTATTTTCCATTATTAACCGGAAGGATTGTACTTTCAAATAAAAAAAGAAATTTGAGAAAATATTCAGTAGGTTTTTTTTAAAGCATTTTCAAAAAAAAATTATTTGGCCGACCCTTTATTTCTGTTGTCATGCCAGTTTAGCTCGTTTACTTATTAATTATGCGCACAATTAAAAATTGCATCATGATTTTTGCTTGTTTGTTTCGCTATTTGCAGAAGTGTTTGCCAAGAAAAATATTGCCAACCATAAGGTTTGCCAAAAAAAACATTAAAAAAATGAAAAGATTAAACAAACCCTTGGCAACACATACAAGAGCAGTTTATGTATCGCATCGTAAAAATAGCTGAATACTAAAGCAAGTTTTATTAGTGCTTTACGAAGCCGTTTGTTTTGTTTAAACCTTAATTCTTCTTTCCACATACAACACAGCACTTCGTTTTAAATCTCCTATAAAATAATTAAATTGCCTTAAATGGAACTGCATCTCTATTATGACACATTTAACCAGATTTTTTTTTTTGCTTAAGATAGCGAATTTTTTCCCTAAAAAGAATTTTAAAAATTGATTTTCTCTTTAATATAATTTATAGTCAAATGACTATAAATTTCATTCAGTCTTGCATTCATTGTATACTTTTAAAAATATTTTCAATTATTGCTGCATTTAAATTTTTCAATTATGCTTCCATTGTTCCTACCATCACATGTAAGCATAGCTCCCAGATTTGAATCGTTATTTTGACGATTTTGAGCTCCAAAAATATCATATTGCCGATTTGACGATTTATACCCTTATTTTGACGAATTTTAGAATTTACAAATTTACATCATATTCCTAACTTTAGTACTTTAAAAGCCACTTTAAGCTTTGTTAACTATTGGAAATTTGTGTTAGTAATTACAGGGAGTAAAGTATTACATTTTTAAGTTACTTTCGAATATCTGTGATGATTTTTCTGTATTTTATTCCTTTTTGATCCCTTAAAAGCCAATAACCTCGTAGTAACCTAAATAACCTCGTAGTTGAGAATAATTTATCACTTGGCGTTGCAGACAATTTTAAAAATTCAATTATAGCTTCTAATATTACCATCGGGAGAACAAAGGCAAGCGCCGATATTTTTTTCGTACGACCAACACTCAGAGGATGGATGGCATTGTGTTTGGAACTATGAAAATATGTTATGGGAAGAAGGAAAGAGAGAACAGTGTTAATACTAGGCTTTTATATTTTCATACCCTAAGTAACAGGAAAGACCTCTGCAGGAATTGAGTTCCACATATGTCCGATTTAAAAAACGTACTTTTTCTGTAATGCAGTGTGTGATACACTGGTCAATCGACCACATACGGATGTCCTGGCCGAGAAAGACGAGCGTTACGTAGGAATATATTATTTTCGGGAACAAGTACCCTTATTTCGTTCGAGCAAAATCCCTTTGTAGTAGTGATATAACAGTGAAACACAAACCATATGGCAACGATGCACTACACTACGCTGGATACACTACCGTCATCAACGAGCTACTACGCCTCTCCCGTACATGGTCGAGAAACCTCAAAATAGACGCTGAGGCACCGACCTCAGTGTAAATAGTAAGATCAGATGATAAGGTCTTAAGAGAGAAATGAAAAATGTGTCGGTTGAAGCCAACATTACACTGTTATTTTCATGCTCAGAATGTCAAGAGCTTCTGACTCCTTAATATTCACACCAACCATAGATTAAGATGATGCAATATTATTGCTGCGCTTATGTGTCAATAAACAACACTGGGATAGATTGTTTAAACCTTAAACAATTTTTTCCTAAAAATGATATAAAATATCTCCATTTTTGGAAAAAAAAATAATAAATGAAGATGAGGGACGCTAGCTTTTAATTTCTAACAAATTTGTTTAAATGTCTTATTTTTGAACTCAGAATTGACTTTATATGTTTTACTACAATAGAAATAATTTTGTTTTTAAAAATTTTTAATTTATTTATTTATTTTTTGTGACGATTTTTTGACGATTTTAATAAACGTCTTTGACGATTTTTTCTCATATATTTGACGATTTGCTGCCCCATTTATCTGGCAGCTATGCCTGTAAGAGCTTACATTTTTAAATTTAATCTCTACTCTTATCATGGAATACGTGATACAAAATTAAAGACAGAATCACATAATCTTAAAACTTTTAATTACCAGGCGAAGAGCGAGTACGTGAGACCTATTTCTTGGAGGACTGCCTTTCAGCAGATTTCTGACATTTCTCAAAATTCCGTCATTCAGAGTAGACTTTAAACTGTAGGTCCCGCCACTCATGCATAAAAATTAACACACACTACTTAAATGGTGTGAGAAGCTAGGTCGTACACTGACTGAAATGAATGAAATGAATGAAATGAATGAAATGAATGAAATGAATGAAATGAATGAAATTATGTGTGTATGAACAAACGGTTACAAGGTTTGTTGACTTTAAATTTATTTACAACACTGTAAACAAACCTAAGCATAACATTTCTACCCCAAGTGTTTGTGTATATTTGTTTTCATTAGTCTTGTTAATAATGTAACTGTACAACTTTTTTATTTCCTTGTGTGCACTCTCTATCATTCTCTTTCTCCAGCTCTCTCTCTCTCTCTCTTTATTATAATTTTGTTCATTTTCATTATTATGGTGGTAGTTGTTAGTATTTTAAGCCATATACATATATACACTGTCCTCTAGCGGTTAATTTTGTGGTGTTAACAATTTATGTTTCGCTTTTTGTTTTTGCCTCTCTTCCTTGCTTGCAACTTCCTTTTTGGTGTTGTATAGTGAAGTTAATGAGGTAAATGCTTTTAAAAGGATGGCTTATTTTCTTTTCTCTTTGGTTGTTATTTTCTGACAAAAAAAAAAAAAACAAGTAAATAAAATTGTAAACATTAGGGAAACGGAAGCATTTATTTGTGTGTGGGTAAGAGAGTGTAAAGTAGTATTTGTGAGCATATTTAAACAGCAGTAATTAAAATATTAAAACGCCTTAACAATTGTGTGTTTTTACTGGGATTTGTTACTTTCAACGACCATTTTCAAAATGATTTGTTGCCAGTGGAAAGCCTTTGGTTGTGGGCAAATTATTATAAATTATTTCATTACACAAGAGATACATGCATTAAATGACAAATTTACAAAGTTTTTATATTTATTATCCCTGAGTCAGAGTAAAAGATTTTTATTGTTGAACTTTATAAATTTCAATTGCAATTGGCCTATTTAAGAGCATTTTTTCTAAGGAAAAATCTTAAACAATGTCTTCCATAAGGAGAATGTTTAAAGCTAAATTTATTTTTCTTTGCTTTATTTTCAATATTTTGTTATCTGTGTTATTGAAAATTTCATAAACTATAATTGAGGTTTTATGGCAACATATGTTGCCAATTTCCATCTTCTTTTTTTCTTTATTTAAATTGTTTTTATTCTGGCATTTGCATTAAAACCCCATAAACCAACAACATGGCACGTTTATTGAAATTTTCATAGAATATTAAATAGCCGAGTATTTTAAAACTTTAGCTAGTTTTGGTTGGTTTCTGCTCATATTCCTTGTTTTCATACACAGTAAATTTATGCTGAGAACAACAAAAACAAGTAATAGAAAAAGAGGAATATTTGTGAATACAACGACAATGGAGCAAAAATGGCAAAATACTACTACAAATGACCCATTCAACAATATGCGTTGTTGTTGTTCGATTAGATTTCTTTCTTTTCTAACGATTTTCATTCTATTGAATTTGCTCAATAGAAAAGCAAAGAGAAAGAAAAAAAAAGCAAAAAATCTTTAAAAGAGTTTTTTTCTGTTCCGAATTTTTGTGTTGACAATTTGAAAAAGTTCATAAGTTTCCGGCAAACTGCTTTTGCAACAGAGAAAGAGAGAAAAAGAGAAATAGAGTGCGAACGAGAGGAAATAGTTCAGTTATCGCCTCTTTTGTTAAACACTAAAAACATTCAAAAACTATTAAACTATGGCTGAAATATCATGTAGAAAAGAACAAACAAAAAAGAGAAGTTTTTTTTTGTTACTAAACATGGTTATTTTGTTAAACATTTTATTTACATTTCGAGTTAATTTTTTATTGATTTAAAATCGTAATTAATATTCGTTGTTTATAAATGACGTCTGTCCATTATATTCACATTTTAACATAATAAATCAATTACAAATTTTAATTACTCTCATCAAATATTTAAACACAATTAATTAAATTAATTTATGCTTTAATACGCAACATTAAATCACCATGTTTTTATACACGAGAACATAATTATATATAAAAAAAATAATAAAAGACATAAAAAATGCCAACAAATCAATACTAAAAATATGTAATGACAGCCAGTAAACATGTAAATCAAGTTTAATTAAATATAAATGGCCCCATAAAATATATGCTAAACATCAAATGGCTTTTATTGAGGCCATATAAACACCCAACCATAGAACACATACGGTGGTTTTTTTATTTAAAACCTGGAACTCATACCAACTGAACACCATTGCAAGTTTGTAACTATAAGCAGGAGTAAAAGTAAATCCAATTTATTTTCCATGATATGTTGATACAAAGACAAAATAAAGTGTTTATTCTAGAAAAATAAGAAAGGAACAAAGAATTGCAATGAAAAAAATATATAAAAAATTAAGAATATAAGGATCAACCAAAAATAGAAAATCAAAAGAGGTGTTCTAGAAGTTGTCATATCGAAAAGGATTCGTTCCAATTCTATCTCTATTTACGTAGAAAATCTGTATTTTAATGGGATTTTTATCAGAATACAACCACAAACGTTATTTGAAGATTGTTGCTGACCTGAGGAAACAGCATATACATCATTAGTTGCTGCATTGGACTATTCATTGCCATACATACATTCATAATTGGTGATAACAAACTTTCAGTAAAAGTTTCACAACACTTATGTTGTGTGTGTTAATTTTATACATGAATAGTGGCACCCTACAGTTTAAAGTCGCCTCCAAATGACATATTTTTGAGAAACTTTTTCATGGCAATTTTATTTACTTACAGAGTTTTTGCCAGAAATCTTCTGAGAGGCAGTCGTCGAAGAAATATTTTCTTCACATTTCGTTTGGTTGGAGATATCTAACCTGGGGTCTAAATCGTGACCTCACGCCTAATAAGCCATTGCACTACATACTAGACTACGGCGACTACAGTTAGTCATACATGCCATATATTTCAAGCATGTGTGATACATTCATTATTTTTATTTTCAATCCATCGCCTGGATTGATTGTTTGATTGATTTTGATATTGCTTTCGCGCCATTTATTTCATAGTCAGGTGAAAAAGCTTCATTTGTAATTTCTGTTCTCATCGAATTAAGCAAAACATTCCATGAAGTCGCCGGAGTCTAGTAGGTAGTGTGTTGGCTTATTAGCCGTATTATATTATATTATAATATATTATTATTAGTATATTATATATTATACTATATTAGCCAGGGTTCAAACCCTAGGCCAGACATCAAAACAAAATACAGAATGTATTTCTTCGGCGACTTCCTCTCAGCATATTTCTTGCAAAAGCTCTGAGAGTAAATAAAATTCTCATGAAAAATTTTCCAAAAATCTGTCGTTCGGAGTCGACTTTAAACTGTAGGTCCCGCCGCTCATGTATAAAATTAACACACACAACATAAGTGGTGTGAGAAACTAGGTCGTAATCTTGACTGAAGAGTTGGAATGACCAGTTATGTATGTAAAAAAATTATGTATTTACTTTTACTTTCAAGAACAATATTATACTCCAAGTCTTTTCTGTTGCAAGTCCGAGTAACCCAAATTCACAAGTTGGCTTGTGATACTCCATAGAATTCCTTTTATCTCACCCAAAATGAGGATAAACATGTTCTCAGTAGAGTACTTATGGTAAATACAGACTATTCTCTCGTATAGACTGCCTCACCACTGCAGTGCTTTACAGCCGGAGTTCATAGTCCATTTGGAAACAGCGCGTAGTTTGTTAAGTAATCAAGTTTGCACCAAAAATATCCTAATTTACCTCAACAGCAAGGTTGCAGTCAACTCTGTAATGAAGGTTACTTTATCTTCATTTCGCGGCCAAGAATGCAGACGATTATTTAGATAAATTTCAGGTTATTCAAGAGTAAGTCTTATATGGGGTTCAGGATATGGGACTAACGTCGGAAATTGTATTGCTAATAAACTGGTGAGGCCAGTTATACTACCCCTATATACTCCGGGCATTTTACTAAAAAGTTCAGCTGTGTTAGTGTTGTACGATACATGCAATATTACTAAGCACCACTGCTGGCATAAATGGATGACCCTGCGTTGCACTATAGCTGTACGAATTCTCCCCTCCTCTATTTGTTTGTGTATCAATAGACTTGGCATTCCCTGAAATAACTTCTACAGAATCTGTGGGTCTGAGTAGAAGGAAAACATTTGCTTGCACTTTATGTGTAAGTATCTGCCCCTTGCCATAAAGATGTGAATGTTGTTCAAGGTTGGAGTGGTAGCTCACTGGACACACACAGCGACCTATTGTGATCCCACAGATAAATGTTTTTGAATGTTCTTGACTTCTCAGTCTTTGACATCTTTGACTGAACTTTACAAAATAAAGATGACAATGATGGTTTCCTACTGGGAATGTTCGATTACCGGCTTAAATATTGATTTATGGACCTCTGGTCTAAAAGGGAACACATCTATCAAGAAGAGCTTACAACCTATCTGAACTTAACTCCACGCTAATAGAATCGAATTTCGCTACTATTCGGAATTCCAAAAAGCGCTGGAAAATTTAAATTGAACTCAAATTCGTACAATGTCTCATTAAGTTTTCTAATTTAATAAGTTTACCTCTACACTTGCATCGCTTAGTATGTATGCCCTTAAGGATATTTGCTCAGCATGAAATGAAAAACAATAGCAATACGAGTAGCAGCACAAGCATCATAATATGTTTATTTTCTTTTAAATAAAACTCTGGTTTAGATTTCAAAAACCATTCTATGCCAGAGGCTTTAATTGTCTCTGATATTTTCATACAGATTTCCCCAAACAAAATAAACAACAAGAAAAACAAAGAAAGAAGAGAAAACAATTGCACTTAAAACAACTTTTAGGGCAGAAAACAGAACTTCAAGTTTTAGAAGCAAAACAAAAGCAGAGAAAATTTTCTTGAAAATGATTTTAACTGTGAAATGCATTTTATTTGTATCAAATTGTTATTCCTTGTCTTTTATTGCTACAACAACTGCTGTTTCTAGAGTTTTTCAATTTTGAGTTCTCTTTTACTTGACTCTTAAAATCTTGTACATATAAAAACATTTAAGCTAACATCATCATCGTCACTATCAGTGCTTTCATCATTTGCGCTTTCATTGCTGTTGGCCTAGCTGCGGTCATATTCAAGTCTGTATCCAACTCAGTGTTTTGTTTTTCTTCTTTTTCTTTTATTTTATTCTTCTTTTGATTTGCTTTTATTGTTCTTATAAAATAAAGTAATGCCTGAACAACTTCACTAATTTGCACATCAACACACTGTGGACGACTGTTTCAAAGAAGACAATTCGTGTTGAGCTGAACAAACACCATAAAAATAAAAACAAAAAACAATAAAACAAACAAAACAATTAAAACAAATAACAGTAACTATAACTGTAATAAAACTATAAAAAAACAATTTCTACTAACGAATAATAATAATAATAAACACAGGGAAAAGAATATGAAGAGAGTATGAAAGCTAAATAAAAATATAAGAGTTCTGGAGCTCGAATTGAAAGAACAGAGACAATATCTGTACTTTTTGTACTGGTAGCAATACAAATAATAGTTGAGACTCAGGTTTTGCTAAATGGCATTATATCATTCCCTGTATTTCAATGGCTTCAACATATCAAGTCGAGGTTTAAAAGCGTCACCTAGCTAAGTAGCTTCTAAAGTTGTCCAGCTAAGCAGGTGATTGATCATCAATAACAGATTCTAAGAAGGGTATCCCTTGTTTGCTATAAATAACAGGCTCTTCGTAAATGTATTGAACAATTGTACGGTTTAGTGATGAGGAATTGTGCTCATACAGTTTTCCTTAGTCTCATGAACGAACTTGACCTTTTTCGGTAATCATCTCTGTGTGGGGTTAAGCTTCCGGTAGCCATAGTCTAGTAGGTAGTCTGTTGCCTTGTTAGACGTAAACCCAGGGTATGAGCCCCAGGTCAGACATCAAAGAAAAAAAATACAAAAAGTCTTTCTTCGGCGACTTTCTCTCAGGAGATTTCTGGCAAAAACTCTGAGAGTAAATAAAAATTGCCATGAAAAGTTTCTCAAAAATCTGTCGTTCGGAGTCGACTTTAAACTGCAGATCCCACCACTCACGTATGAAATAAATAAAAACAACATAAGTGGTGTGAGAAGCTAGGTTGTAATCCTGACTGAAGGGTTGTAATGACCAATTATGTATGTATGTAAGCTTCCGCGCTTACTGTGTAGATTATATGAAATAATCGTCAGTATTATGATACAAATTTTACTACTGCTCCACATCGTTCTTCCCATTTCACTTCTTCACGTCGTTTAATTAATTTTCTTCACGAATAAGTTGGAAATATGAACTTACATTTAATAATAAGTCCCCGTAGTCTAGTAAGTAGTGTGTTGGCTTATTAGACATCGGTTCAAACCCCAGGTCAGACATCGACACTAAAACGAAATATGAAAAAATATTTCTTTGGCGTCTACCTATCAGCAGATTTCTGGCAAAAACTCTGAGAATAAAATAAAATAGCCATGAAAAATCTGTAGTTCGAAATTGACTTTATACGTCAGGGGTTGCCACTCTTGTATAAAATTAACACACACACGACATAAGTGGTGTGAGAAGCTAGGTTGTAATCCTGACTGGAGGGCTGTCATGACCAATTAAGTGTATATTCAAGGAATATCTCTGTGCTTCAGTTTAAACAAATTAAAGAAAATCTAGAAAATTTTGGATTTTTTTTCTTCGAACGTCCCCCGTCTCACACTAACCCACCCTCACCCGACCGCGGAGTGCTCGTCCCCATTACGTAGGGACACGTACACACTACAATCCGGACTGTAGCGGGTAAGTGAAAAGTAATGGCAAAAAGAACATAAATCACCTACAGAACTTAATCACAAGCTGAATAAAGTAACAATAAACAGGAACTACCTATGACAAGAACGAAAATACATTTTTATATAATACTTTACAAATTAATGCCAGCATATAAGCTACGTTTTATATTACAAACACTACAATTAAAATCAATAAAGTCATAATATAAGTTAAAATCATTACATAATCTACGAAGAGGAAAATTACATCCATAGCTCGTTCCATAAAGATCTAAAGAAAGATTACGATAGTGCCGTGAAAATCTTGCTGGAATACTGTAATTCAGGTTACAAAGCAAAAACTCAGTATCGATATCACCTTTAACCAGATTAAAAACAAAACAAGCCCCTAAAACAGCCCTTCTACGTTCTAAAGTTGGAAGTTTTCATCAAACCTAATCTAGCCTCATATGACGGAAACCCATTGGCACAATCACAATCTAAGCCACGTAAACAGAATAATAAAAACTGCTTCTGCACAGACTCTATTGAATCACTATGACAACGATAGTATGGATTCCAAATAATAGACGCATACTCCAAAATATGTCTAACAAGTGAAATGTATAGCAGTCTTGTTATATAAGGATCAATGAATTCTCTAGCCCATCTTTTCACAAAACCAAGAACAGCCCGAGCCTTGCCAATCATCATACTAATATGATCAATAAAAGACAATTTCATATCCAATAATACTCCCAAATCAAGAAATGTAGTCACAGTTTCCAAAGGGCAAGAATTAATCACATAGGTGGACGAAATTACGACCCCGCGAGAGAAAACCATGCATTTACATTTTCTCAAGTTAAGATCCATTAAATTAGTTCTGCACCAAGTTACAAAAAAATCAATATTTCTCTGAAGAACAGCCTGACCATGATCATCATCAAAAGTATAAAATAATTTAACGTCGTCGGCATACATCAGAATATTACAATCAGAAATAACACAAGGAAGATCAATAAGAAACAATAAAAGCAGTAAAGGGCCCAAATGGCTACCCTGCGGAACACAATACATTCCTAAACAATAGCCTCTGAGTCCTAAGAGAGAGGTAGGAGTCTAGCCAACGATGAATAATATCAGGAATACCGATTAATAAAAGTATAAGAAGCAAAATATATTATATATTATTATATATAATTAAAGTGGTTATTGCATAGGTCTTCGTTTTTTAGAAATAAGTTTTGAAAACCAGAATCTCAAAACTACTTACACAATATAATGCGCAGTATTTAAAACTAAAGCTAACAATACTAAACTAAAAAATCAAATAACACAGCAAAACCAAGTACAAGCATAAGAACCAGCAGAGAAAAATTTTCGAATTCAATCGAAAATATTCGAATCAAATCATATACATAAATGAGCACACACCCACACATATTAAAACAATCCGTATTCGTTATGGTTAGAAATTTAGCGAAAGGAAATTGAAACAGAGTAGTATTGAAACAGAGTACTGTTGAAACAGAGTAGTGTGTATGTGTTTAAATGAATGAGTGTAACATTGCGGTTGAGATGTTATTAAACCGCACAAACCGTACGAATGAACAGATGTCACAGCCATTATAGCAAAAAAGCCAATTAAGAATCAGGTATTTATTATTTTCATAATAACAAAAACAAAAACAAAAACAGAAACACAACACAACATAAACAACCTCTAGAATTACAGGAAATAAATAAACTGAACACCATATTTTATTAATGAACGGGTAAAAGCGTAAGCAAAGCAAAATATTTAGAAATACAAAAACCACATGTCCATTATGTCTACATAAACAATATGAAATTCAAATGAATTATTTGAATATGAAATATAATAATAAATATAAAAAATTAAATAAATTTAAATTTTCATTTTCATTTCAATAAACTGAACTAAATTGAACAGAAAAAAATCACCAAAATACTGCACTACATTACGTATACGTACTGGAAGGGGTTTGTTATTTGTCTATTAAATATCACTCATACGTGCCGATGTTAAATATTTCTTGTATGTAACTTATTTAAACGCACACTAACTCATATCAATTGATACTCAGTATTTTCAAAGTGTGTAAAGCTTATTTGACGATAGGTTGAGGTAAGTATCGTGGTTAGAGCCAATATTTATGTTCTTCCCTGGCATAGAAAACCATGGTTTCCGTTTAATTTTTAGTCACGGACTTGTAATACTGATTGCGACTTATTGTTGTTGACTTTTAATGTTTTTTGGGGGTGGAAAAATAAGGGGTGGAAAAGAAAGGGGAGTAATATGTAATTATAGATGGAAGTGTTTGTTTTATTAACAATAATAGGGTGTTAGAATGTCAAATGGGGGTGTTTTATTGTCAAATAAATAATTTAAGCTACTATATCAGGTCATGTGATAATTGTTCCTTCAGCTAATTGAAATTTACTTCACTGTTCTTTAATGGTTAAGGTTTGTTAAAAATATTATTTTCAAATATGGACGTTGACACCTATAATGTCTCTTTCAGAAAAAGTTCTCTTATACTGAATTGATGAGGTGTTGGCCGTTTGAAAAACCAAAGACAATTAATTGCGTGGAAAATTAGAGGCATAAACTAGATTTCACGATGGTTACTCAATTGAAGTCGCCGTAATCTAGTAAGTAGTGTGCTGGCTTATTAGACCTGAGGTCACGGTTCGAACCCCTAGCCAGACATCTCCAACAAAACGAAATATGCAAAAATATTTATTCGGTGGCTTCCTCTCAACAGATTTCTGGCGCTGTAAGTGAAATAAAATTGCAATGAAAAGTATCTTCACTTTAACCTGTAGGTCCCGCCGCTTATGTATAAAAATTAACTCACGCAACATAAATGGTGTGTGAAGCTATGTCGTAATCCTGGCTGACAATTATGTACATATACTTATATATACTTTAATGGTCAAGGTTTCTTAAAAATAAGTAGACTTTCCATTATACCCATATATGGACATCGACATCTATTATAAATTTTTCAGAAAAATTCTCTTGTATTGAACTGATGGAACTATTTACGGTGCTAAGCGAATGCTTGCCATTTACGTTTTATTTCATGTTTAAATATTGACAGCAGCTTCGCTGTAAGCTGTCCTCCTATCAGATCCAATTGCGACATAATTTTTCTTGCATTTCAACAGGTAGCTGTATCTTCCAGGACGATAATGTGGTTGGCTTGACCCTACACATGAGGCATTCACATATGGTCTAGTGGAGTTAAATCGCATGATATTAGCGGTCAATGAACTGCTTTTAAATGGGAGATTATTTCGTCAACAAATTTGTTCCCAATAGGTTCATATTACCTCGTGCCCTTTGGTGCTACCTTGTTGATGTTACACGTTAACTAAGTTTAATTCTTCAATTTTGGAAAATTAGAGACACCAATTAGATTTCACGATAGTTATTCAATCACTAATAGTCGGCGTAGTCTGGTAGATAGCCTATTGATTTGTTATACTTGAGGCCATGGTTCAAACCCCAGGTCAGACATCTATAACAAAACGAAATATGAAAAAATATTTCTTGGGCGACTTCCTCTCAGCAGATTTCTGGCAAATACTCTGAGAGTAAACTAATAGTCGGCGTAGTCTGGTAGATAGCCTATTGATTTGTTATACTTGAGGCCATGGTTCAAACCCCAGGTCAGACATCTATAACAAAACGAAATATGAAAAAATATTTCTTGGGCGACTTCCTCTCAGCAGATTTCTGGCAAATACTCTGAGAGTAAATAAAAAATTGCCATGAAGAAGTTTCTCAAGAATTTATCGTTCGGAGTTGACTTTAAACTGTAGGTTCAGCCATACAACAACATAAGAGATGTACGAAGCACCGTCGTAATTCTTACTAAGGAGATGTAATGACCAATTGTTTTATGTATGCATGTATGCTGTATAATTTTAGGATGTTAGCTCTGACTTTGTATACGACAGTTATGCCTTCCAGTTTGCAAACTCAAATTTTTCCACATTCGGTAGAAAATCCTTTTTTTTTCATGTCCGTTGGTAGTCATCCGCTGACACAGAATGCTTGTGTATTATATATACTTTTATGACATAAATATTCTTAAACATTAGTACCATAAGATCAATAAAGTAACCTTTGAATTTAATAAATAAAACTCCATGCAAATGAAATTTGTTTTAAGACAATATTTCAATTAGACTGAAGAAGTCCTTTTTTTAAATTCTCAAATATTTTATTTGCCACGTTGACTTTATTTGCAAACACAACATAGCATCATGGTACAGCATTTCAGCGAATTTGAAATCATATACAACTTCTACGTGGCATATTCAAGTACTTTCCAACAAATAAATGGAAAAATTGAATTGACAGCAACACTGCAAGTTACACATGAAGCATATCAACTTAAAATAGTGTTTGGCGGCAGCACCCAATAGAAGAGAGCAAAAACAGTGCAAAAAAAATTAAACAAACTACCCTCTAAACACCAGCCATAAATTTAAAACTCTATTTCCACCCAGAATAAACATTCACAAGGATTTTGTTTGAAAAATATGCAACAACAGCAACAAGATGAGAAGAGCAAAAGAAAAACACAAAAAGATATAAACAAACACAGAACGTTCTGTGAATTTACCATAGGAATTGCATAAATTACTTGGTAAAAATCATTGTGGCAACCATACAAACACCATTAGATTTTTTTCTAATTTTTTTTTTTGTTTTTGTTCAGCAGAGTTTTATACTCAATTTTTTTTTTTTTTTGTTGCTACTCATCTCAGAAAATATTTTCACAAGTAGAGCTGCATTCTAAGCATTCACTCAGTCTCACACACAAACTCATACACTTACATATGTATGTAGATGCATGCATACATGCTTACACATATGCAACCACCTTGTTAGGTAGTGTTAGAAGTGTAAAATAGAGAATATTTCCACAAACCAAACGTATATTATAAACGATGAAATGCATTTACAAGTGCATTAGGCATGTGGTCGGCCAAAAACATTCACTCATTTAAACCTGTACCTTCACACATACTCTCTGACTTTGCCAACCAAACAGGCAATGAGAAAGAAACAGAAAAATAAAGGAGAGAGCAAGAGAGAAAACAAATGCAAAACTACAGCGATTGTAACATTACATCTGGTATTTCACTTTCGTAACTTTCAGCGTTTTTCCAGTATCAACAGTTGTTTTAGTTGTTGTATATTAAAATATACAAACTCGTGTTCTTCTGCATACAACGGCAACCAGTTTAACTCTGTTAGCGCCTTAGCCTTTGTAGTACGTGGGAATTTGTTTGAATGGGTTTTCCGTGTGGTATTTGTGTTAAAAGTTTTTCTCTCTTTTTTCCCCTCTTTATCCCTCCCTTTTCTCTTTCTATCACCATTCCTTTTAGGGAAGGGGGGGGGGGTGTGTTGTTTTGCTAAATACTTTACAAACCAAAGCATCTACCGCTACCATATTAAAGCAGCACAACTGTAGTAATGATGATGACAGTGCGGGTTAAATATTTTTTAAGTTCTTCTAGCATTTTTTGTTTTCTTTTGTGGGCTCTGTTGGCTTTATGTGACGTGTTGTTTTCAAGTCAAGTAAAAGATCATAAATATTGCTCGCTGTTTAGTAGAATGAACTGACAATAGCCTAACCGGCATTTTTTCCAAAGAGATAGGTGGCGTTTAAGCGTTATTAGCGCATAAGGATGCAAAAGTTGCACTATCATGAAAAATTTTATGAAATTAACTTACCTCTCTACATCCTTTTCTTAGTGAATGAACAAAAATTGCACACATTAAAGGAACATATTTTATAAGAAGTCCTCATATTAACCTATTGCTTGAAACCCTCCACATCTGTGCTAAAATCTATCAACAATTCTTTGATCTTGATGGCTGCAGTTGTTTTAAAAGGTTTTGTTACTCAGCAATCTAGAGCTCCTTATTGTTAACATGCTCAGACCAAAGGACTTCCAATACTTTGTAAAGACAACGATTGGAATAAGGACGCAGCACTGCTATTGAACTATCGGTTTATATGTTCGTATGAGGGCTGGAAGCAACTTAACGTTTTCAGTTCTATAATTGATTTCGCAAAATGACGAAAACCAATAGTTTTCGAAATGGCGGAGGGGTATGACAATCATGACTTCCTGGTGGACCTTAACTGGCCAATAGAAGATGGCATGAATCGAATATTAATCACTCGAAAATTGAGATGGAATTGTGAAAATTGGTTACATGATACCACACTGTTTGAAAATATAATTATAATTGGTCATTACAACCCTACAGTCAGGATTACGACCTAGCTTCTCACACCACTTATGTTGTGTGCGTTAATTTTATACATGAGTTTTAAAGTCGACTCCGAACGACAAAGTTTTTGCCAGAAATCTGCTGTGAGACGGTCGCCGAAGAAATATTTTTTCATATTTTTCGTTTTGATGTCTAACCGTCATTCGAATAGTCAGGTATCTGTCAGAGCACTGAGTTCTTACATAATATCCTCGACGATCAGATCATGATCAGAAGTGCAGTTGGAGACATTATTTGATATTCTAAGCACTCATAATAATCGCTTTGATCTTGGTCGAAAGGAGGAAAGTGTTTTTACCTACTTCAGCATAAATACATCGCGCTACTTAAGACGCCTATAAATCAAATTAACAACCTTCCAACACATTCTAATCAATGGTAAAGTTTATGTACTTGGCACTAAGAAGCGTAATAATTTTTTTTATTTCACTTGTTTGCTTTATGGATAGACTGGTAAAGAGTTATATCTTATGGAGCAATATCAAATTAACACCACATAGCCATGGATATTAGGAATCAATAACCAGAATCAATAAGACCTCAGCACGACATCGCAAGAAATGCATCGAATATAAAGGGTCCACCAAATAACTTTTTTTTTGAAAATGCTTTAAAAGAAAAAACTACCGAATATTTTCTCAAATTTCTTTTTTTATTTGAAAGTACAATTCTTCCGGTTAATAATGGAAAATAATTTCATTCAAATGGCTGCCTCGGCTGGCCATGCAGTAGCCTACACCAGAAGATGCCGATTTTGGCAAACAATTCATCTTTTTAGATGAAGTTCATTTTGATGTTGGCGGGTATGTAAACAAGCCAAATTGTCGCATTTGGGGCACAGAAAACCCGCACGCATACATTGAAAAGCCGACGTACCCAAAACGAGTCCTTGTTTGGTGAGGATTTTGGTCCAGAGGCATAATTGGGCCATTTTTCTTCGAAATGAGTAAGGAGTGGCCATTACAGTCAATGGCGATCGTTATCGGGCCATGTTGAACGAATTTTTGTTCACAAAAATTGAAGAGGAGGATATTGGAAATATTTGGTTTGGACGGCGCTACGTGCCACACAGCCGAAGCAACACTTGATGTTTTGCGCCCTGTTTTTGAAGATCGCATTATCAACCGCAGAGCTGATGTATGTTTGGCCACCTCGGAGCTGCGATTTGACACCGTTGGACTATTATTTGTGGGGTGCCGTCAAAGATAAGTGTTACGCCGACAAGTCAGAGACAATTGACGCTTTAAATGACAACCATTTGAATGAAATTATTTTCCATTATTAACCGGAAGGATTGTACTTTCAAATAAAAAAAGAAATTTGAGAAAATATTCAGTAGTTTTTTTTAAGCATTTTCAAAAAAAAAGTTATTTGGTGGACCCTTTATATTTCAAAGGGCATTCGAAGGAGGTCTGGCTGACCCATATTTGGAAAAGGCAAGTTCATGGGCGAATTCGTAGTAATACAGTAGATAGAGTGTTGACATACTAAATGTGAGGCCACAGTTTAAACCCCAGATCTCGAACAAAACGACATACGAAAAAATATTCCTTTCGGCGAATTCTGAGGGTAAATATACCTGCCATGAAAAAGTTTCTCAAAAATTTGTCGTTTGGAGTCGACTTTAAGCTGTAGGCGCCGCAACTCATGTACAAAAATAACACACACAACATGACTGGCATAAAAAACTGGGTCGTAATCTTGACTGAATGGTTGTAATGACCAATTATGTATGTATGTAAGTTCAGGGGCGATGTGAAAACAAGAGCATTGATCGCATATGGTCTTACACAATCGAAGAAAATATGTATTAAAATGAACTTTTTGTGTGAGAGTACAGTTTATTGTCAATGTTTATTAAATTTTATTTTCACTATTGCTTGTAAACTGAATTTTAATGCCCTTTTAACCACCCTTTTTTGTTTTTTTTTTTTAACTAAATTTCACATCACTTAAACGGCTACAAAAACAAAGGATTTTTGGGTTTAAGAGGAAGCTTTTGTTTCATTTTGTGAATCAAAATACAGCCTTTGATGGCCAACGATTTTATTTATTTTTGTTTTTACTTTTAGTTTTTGTTGCTTTTTGCCAACTCAATCGCAAAATAGAATTTCAATGGCATGAAACACAAAGAGATAGAAAGCAAAACAATGGAATCCATTTGAATACGAATTTATTTTGTTCAGTTTCATTTTATTTTTTGTATTCTTTGTAGAAATAAATTGTTTGTCAGAAAAAAAAAACAAATACGAAAAAGAATGAAAACAATGTTATTTGAGAGAGAACTAAAGAAACAAAGATAAATAATTCACAAAAAAAATATGAAAATCTTGCTTTTTGTGTGAATATTTGAATTGCAGCAACTAAATTTATTGTTGATTTGGTATTTTGTCTACTAAAATACCCCACTTTTCTAAAGAAAAAACTTTAAATAAAAATTAAAAAATAAACAAGTAATCAAAACGATAAATTTAAATAAACATTAATTTGATAAAAAATAAAATAACTGCCATGGCTAAAAACCGAAATAAAGAATGCAAACAGACTACCTGTTTCCCTGCTTTAAATATTTGAGTTTCTCTTTAAATAAAGCCTAGATTTTATTGTCAAATATTCTCTCTGCCATTTGAACAATAATTTTGTAGCAATTAGTCTTTAATTTTTTTTTATCATCTGCTATTTGAATAGTTTTCCTGCCATTTTTATGACAAAAATGTTTTATTTTTTTGTTTGTCATTAAATATTTACCAATCACCCTGTGTGACCATTTAATTTCAATCTCTTTGTATAGCCAATTGTAACAGACTTTGTTATGTTTTCCATTCTGTTCTCTTTTTCCACCCACAAAAATGTCCTTTTAATTCCTTTTATGCAGCCTTCATTAACAAACATTTGCATTGGCAAACTGTCACTAATGACAGTTTAATGGCCCTGTGAACTTTACTGTGTGCCAAAAACTTTTCAAACCAAATTTATTTTTTTCTTTTCTCTCTGCATTGTAACACCCGCATCAGCATCATTTCTAATTCTGTTTTCGTTTCCACCTTTTATGCCAAATCATTGTAAATTTACTTTGTAAGAGCAAGAAAGAAAATATAACAACAACTTAAGCAAAAAAGTACTTATAAATGCGACAAAATTTTAACAAAAAAAGGAAAAAAAAATGTACAGATTTGAAGTAGTTTTCCATTTAATGCTTGTATATCATTAGTCATAAGGCAACTGCTGGAAAGATAAATTCCGTAGTAGTGTTCGCTCAACTCTGCTCAGTAAAAATTTGTCAAATCATAATGACAACAATAAACATGGAAGGGAATGAAGGCAGGTTAATCGTAAAGTATATTGAAAATCATAAGAGAACGACTTATATGCGACTTACTTTCTGTACCACAAGAAATCGATTTGCAAAATTTAAATACGAGATTCTATAGTGTGGACTGGTGCTCCGAAATCTATATTGCGGCTTCTCGATCGCATAAGGAAGTGGTTGAGGGTGGGTCAATAATAACACAGCCCTGCTAATTTGGACTTGAAAAAAGGGAGTAGAAACCCCTAAATGTTCATTCAGATTTAAAAAATTCAAAATGACGGATCCAATATGGCGGTCAAGTAAATCTGATTAATTTTTATAAACGTCGACCGCCATATTGGATCCGCCATTTTGAATTTCTTAAATCTGAATGAAGATCTGTAATCAGCGACCCCAAAAACTCCTGAGTAACAATTGTCAAGTAAATCTGATTAATTTTTAAGGACCTCCGTAATGTGGCTCATTTTAAAGAGCAAAGATCAATTGTCAATTTCTGACAATAGCGATGGTTCTAGCACGTCAGTGTTTAGCTCTACAATGTTTCAAAAATGGCCAAAAATGCTATTTTTAGAGGTTTCAACTCCCTTTTTCTCGAAAACCTGACGTGATGGAATATTTTTTGAAACCAGATTCGTGTTCAGTGCACAAAATGCCTTCGGAAACACCTGGAGTAATCTTATTTGCAAAACCCATGTAGGGCTGTGTAATGGTACTGAGAAGCTAGGTCGTAATACTGACTGAAGGGTTGTAATGGGCAATTATGTATTTATTTACTACTATTTATACTACTCTTTTAAAGACATTGAACACACAGTTGCAATACGACTTGTGTTTCAATATTCTATCTCTACTACAATCGAATTGAACTTGTTTCCGCAAGTCATAGATTTTCACGTAGTATTCGTCTTTCTCGGTTAGTAATTAATCGGACAGTGGAATTACCTAGAAACTTCCTTCATTAGTAACACACAACGCAAGTGGCAGAAGTTTTTCCTGTCACTTACCGTAAAACAAATTCAATTATATAAAATACAACTTGTTTCCTTCCTTTCACACTCCATTTTTCTAGAGGTCATCTCCAGAGTGACATTTAAAGTACATTTTTACATCAAAAAACATCTGTCAATCAACTGTGGCATTTAAGCTGCCTTTGATATTAGACTACCAAACATTTTGAGCAGAAAATTAAAAAAAATGCATACGTCCATTAATGATTAGATTTTCTTAACAAAACACATGATCGCCCCATGACCTCTACTAAGTCTACGACCAATAGCATTTCACATACCTCAACGGTTTCTAATCTTAACGTTCACTAGGATGTGAGAAAGGTTTTCGTGATGTGTTTGCCAATATTGCTTGCAGTCGATCGCAAAAGCGATTGTGTGATAAATTCTCAAGAAGGCATCGTGGTTTTCTCAAGTGTATCGGCGCCAAATATAACCAAGGCGTACCAAATTAAGTCAAGGCGATACCCATACTTCGAATTTTATTTGAAGTTTTCAATTTCCCCACATGTATTGTTTGCCTTGAAGTCGCCGTGGTCTAGTAGGTAGTGTGTTGGCTTATTAGACGTGAAGCCACGCTTCAAACCCCATGCCTCAGACATCCAAACGAAATATGAAAAAAATATTTCTTCGGCGATGCCATGAAAAAGTTTCTCAAAAATCTGTCGTTCGAAATCGACTTTAAACTGTAGATCGCGCCACTCATGTATAAAATTAACACACACAACATAAGTGGTGTGAGAAACTAGGGCGTTGTACAATGGGTCAATTCGACCTCCCGGTACTGTACTTGTCTTAATTGACATGTACAACCTAACCTAACCTAGTGCAGTATTTCGTGGCTTTTGTTGGAGATGGCCAATTCTCATCCACTGCGATAAGCTGTGTTCTGTTCATTGATTTTTTAAGCTTGCAAAGCCTACAGTTGAATGTAGGCTGTGTTTCATATCTCGTGTCTGTAGAGGACTCCAGATTTTATCATGTCACCGAGAGATCTAAGTGCTGATCGTCTCATTAATTCTGATAATTTCATTAGTTTAATCCTCTGTATGCACGGGTACATAAGACTTTCCAATCATAAGACATTCTTGGCCTTGAAAAGAAGTAGGAAAACTGCACAGCTGTGGCTCATTTAACCTGCGTGAGAATAAAAATGTGATGCTTTCTACTACGTTACGGTGGTATTATTGAAATATCAAGCAACCATTTTCCATAGCCCCAAATTCCTTACATATATGGGCTAATCTTGTCTTGTCACTATATACTTAAGTTATACAAACATACATAGATACACAATTGGTCATTACAACCCTTCAGTCAGTATTACGACCTAGCTTCTCACACCACTTATGTTGTGTGTGTTATTTTATACATGAGCGGCGGAACCTTCAGTTTAAAGTCGATTCCCAACGGCAAATTTTTTTTTGTTTTGAGTAACTTTTTCATGGCAATTTAATTACTTTCAGAGTTGTTTTTTGCAGTAATCTGCTGAGAGGAAGTTGCCAAAAAAAAGATTGGCATGGGGTTTGAAACGTGGTCACATGTTTAATAAGCCAACACACTGTCTACTAGACTATGGCGACTTCAGCTATAATCTGTGATTAATTCTGATATCTTCAGTTATTACTCGTTTGGAAGGATTGAGGCTAATCATATAATAAGAAAGTCAATTTTGCCTATGGTGACCATGTACCTACGATATCACTTCACAAACAAATCCTATTTCTTAGACAGCAAATGAGGTTATTTTGAAAAAAATATGACTTTTTACTCAAAAATCTGTATGTCCTTCAAAATTTCACGAAGTTGTGGACCGGTTCTCTTATTCTGTTTCATGGCTTATTATTGAAACAAAATATTTTTTAATGTGGCCATTAAATCCATATAAACAGCTTAACATAAATTGTTTTAAGAATTAAAAGATTTTAAATTAAAAAGTTTTTAAACGAATTTGCTTAAAGGACTTAAAAAGTTTAAGAAAATCTTATGAAATCTTTTCTTTTTATTTCATTTTTCAAATCTTCTATTAAAATTGAGAAATTTAAATAATTCTTCTTTAATGTTATTACCTGCTTGGCAAATAACAACAAATCTCCTGAACTTTTTTTCATTTCTATTGCCAATCACAATTATTTACTTTTGAATTCCTTTCCTTTTTTCTTTCATTCATTTTCAATTCAAAATATTCAAAACTTTTTGTGCCGCGTGTCGGCTCTTTATTAAATAAATTTCCTTTAGAACACCAGGTCTCTGTGTACCAATACTTTGCAGAAATAAATTCCATTAAAAGAGAGAGAGAGAGAGAGAAAAAAAGAACTTTCTTTATTGACTCAAGTTATTTAGACTTTGTTTTTGTAGAATCTGTTAAAGAATGAGTAGGTTTTTAATGTCAAATTTTCTAAATAAAAAAGCATTTTTTTGTACATTTCATCCCATTTTTATTCTTTACCTTCAAACTTAAATAACTCACAAGCATTGAAATAAAATAAGAAAAATTGCGAAAAAAAATAGGTAAAGAATACTTTGTCAAGGAAGGAATGTTGCAAAGTGTATAACTTGACAAATTCCTCAATTTATTCTTTAAACAACAATTGCTCTTCTACTATGTACTTACTAACAACATTGCTGTTGTTGGCATTACAAAACTTAGGCCCTCAAATGAATTGCTCATCTAAACTCTGTTCAAATACAGAAAGAAGAATATGAAATAAAATTTTTGTTACAAATGTCAACAACATTTCAAAATCGAAAATTTTTTCTTTCCTTTCTTTGTCGTTTGTTGCTCGTTGTATTGATAATGTTGGTTGCTCTGCAACTTTAGTCGGTATTTCCAAGAAAAGTACACCATTTGCAAGGAAAACATAATACGAGATTGTAAGGCATTATATATATAAAGACAATACATTTTCAAATCATAAAGAAAATTTTTTAAGTACGGTAGAGTCAAGGCAAGTTTGCTGTCCTTCCTGATGATTTATGACTTCCAGTTGGAGCAAAGGCCA
The DNA here is from genome assembly GCA_936449025.2 of Sarcophaga subvicina. Lineage (NCBI taxonomy): Eukaryota > Metazoa > Arthropoda > Insecta > Diptera > Sarcophagidae > Sarcophaga > Sarcophaga subvicina. The sequence continues at coordinate 104,946,864 of OW388082.2, read as the reverse complement.
ACAACAAAATGTAACAACGTTGATTTGGTTTGTGCCTTAAGTTTCCAGTAGCCTACTCTAAATATAGGTGGGTATATTTTTTCGTCTTATGAGCTGGGGCTTAAGTCAATTTCCATCTTGGGTATTTCGCTCAGGAGTCTTTCTAATATCTGATCCCGACTACTTACAGCCTTGCCATTCCTTCCATTGCCTTCAATTTTCGTTACAATTCAGCAGCCTGGCTTCTGTAACTGTTTACTCATACCAAACGCACGTGTACCACTAACCGGGTGGTCCAAATAATCCACAGACTCGACTTTCAGGTTCTTGTTTCAACTGCATTTATCACTTCTGCCTTCGATTAGCCGCCAGGTATGACCTAGAATCCAAACATGAAATCTAAAAGACACTTTTCTGCATTCGCCAGTTACTGTTTTGTCTTCGTATTGTGTCCTTAAACAATCGATGTAAATCGGCTTCATATTACAGATATTTTCAATCGCATTTCCGCTGCACGACATGATTTGAAGCCCCACATCCGTTTCGTACATCTATTAATGACCCTCACAATTTTCTACCTCGATTAACGTGGTCATTTTGGCTTTCTGGTTGTTTATCCAAGGTTACCCGTGTTACATACATACATAATTGGTCATTACAACCCTTCAGTCAGGATTACGACCTAGTTTCTCACACCACTTATGTTGTGTGTGTTAATTTTATACATGAGTGGCGGGACCTACAGTTTAAAGTCGACTCCGAACGACAGAGTTTTGAGAAACTCTTCATTTGGAGAAACTCTTCATCTGCTGAGAGGAAGTCGGCGCAGAATACTTTTTGTATTTTATTTTGATGTCTGGCCTTGAACTCGAACCCTGGCTTTTCGTCTAATAAGCCAATATACTACCTACTAGACTACACCAACTTCATTACCAACTTACCCGTGTTAGTTTGAGGAAAAATGGTGTCGAGTTTTCCTTCACTATTTATTTGTCTGAATCTGTGAGTGACATAACAATTTCAACCTGGGTTACAATCAATAAAATCCCCTAGACAAGACCTCCATTGTTTCCTCTAGGAGTCTTTAGAAAGCATTTTTATCCCCTGCGTAGATTTTCAGTCTGTTAATGCAGAAAGTAAAAATACTACAACTTACTTAATCTGCCTGAGAACAAAAAAGTGTTACGGAGGTATTATTGGGCCAAATAATTTTCTATAGCCTTGAAGACTTTAGAGATTTTGTCTAATTTTGATTGTTTTCGAAGTGTTCTGATGTTGAAAGTTCGGAATCGTATATTTAATTTACAGTACAGATTTACTATAGTTGTGAATCGTTGAGATTTTCATCAATTTTGATTACAAAATCAGCGTAATTAAAAGTAAGTAAAAGATAGACTCATAAATGGCGAATTTAAAGTGTCTGGCAAAAAAATTCATCGTGACCAAATGTCACATAATTTGTAACTGAGTGGTACCAATCACTTGCTATGAAGTTATAAGGCTCATGGAAACTGCTGAATTGTCCACAACCGTTTATTTCGTTCGCACCAGATCATTATATTACTGAGATTCTTACGATCCGCAATATTCGGACATTGGCAAAAAAATTCATCGTGACCAAATGTCACATAATTTGTAACTGAGTGGTACCAATCACTTGCTATGAAGTTATAAGGCTCATGGAAACTGCTGAATTGTCCACAACCGTTTATTTCGTTCGCACCAGATCATTATATTACTGAGATTCTTACGATCCGCAATATTCGGACACGTCTAAAAGCAATGCGCAAATACAGCTGAATATCGTTGTTGTATTGGGTTGAAGTCACCGTAGTCTAGTAGGTAGTGTGTTGGCTGATTAGACATTTGATATGTAGAACAATCACCTACCTAAATAGTACTGAAGCAAAGCCAAGAAGTAATAGGATATGGCAAGAGTGGAAACAGTGTACTCTGTTCCATTATATACAATATTATCTGTATTTGTTATAGAAAAGTTTTAATTTAATTGAAAATGTTTGTTATTCTCAATATATTTTCTCTTCTTTTCTTTGTGAAACTTATTTCATATTCTCTGACTCTTTTCCCTCAGAGTATTTATTTAATGCAGTCAACATAACTTACACTTAAACTCTCAATTGTTGAAATAACATCATAGACAGACAATGTTATCAGTTTGATACTCTGCAACAAAGGAAACAAAAGCAACGATTGAGGTAAAAAAGATTTATTACATGATTAATGTTTGTTTTTATTAAAAAATAATAATAATTTAATTAAATTAAAAATTTAAGCAGCATATCTGTTATATGCTCCTCTTTTTTCTTCTCTTTTTTTAACAATTCTACCAAAACTTTTCCCCTATCTATGTACCACATTTCATATGTTTGAATAGAGTTTTGTTTGTGTTCAAAGCAGCATTTTTTCATAAAAAATTGTTTCAAATTTTAAGTTTTTTTGTTTTGGCTGTTACACAAACGCTAAAAAGTTTAAACATATTCCATATATTTTTGCTGTTGTTGTTGTTTCTTTTTTTTTAATAGCTTGGAGAAAATGGAAAGGAAAAAATACAAATATTTTCTAATTAAAAAAGTTTTTCTGTTGAAATATGAATTTTGTTTCTTTCACTTTTTCGAAATATATTTCATGCACTATTTGCGCTCATGTATAGTAGCTCTCATGAATGTATGTTGCAAGCAAAAGAATATTTTATTTTGTGAGTCATAAATGGCAATAAATTTTTATTTTGAATTTTTATACATTTTTTTTAGTGAAAATTATTTGATGAATTATTTATTTGATTATGTGTTGCATACACGTGAATATTAAAAACCAAAATCTTTATTTAACGCAAAGAAAAAACACTAAAAAAAGGAGAATAGAACTGTCAAAAACGAACTCCTAAAGCATTGATACATTGAATGAATGTGGCTGTTATCATGACCTGTTACCGTTGAGGTAAGTTCACTATACATACATACATAATTGGTCATTACAGACCTTGAGTCACGATTACTACCTAGTTTCTTACACCAAGTCGACTCCGAACGACAGATGTTTGAGAAACTTTTCATGGCAATTTTATTTACTCTCAAAATTTTTGCCAGAAATTTGCTGAGAGGAAGTCGCAGCAAAAATATTTTTTCATATTTCGTTTTGATGTCTGACCTGAAGTTTTTACCGAGGTCTTACGTCTATTAAGCCAACACACTATCTATTATTACTATTACACTACTGCGACTACATTAGACTCTAATTACACCTGAATTAACTACCACTATCTAATACGGGCTTCTCACACCTCTTTTGTTGTGTGTGTTAATTTTATACATGAGTGGCGGGCCCTACAGTTTAAGTTGATTCCGAACGAAATATTTTTTAAAAACTTTTTCATGACAATTTTATTTACTCTCAAAGGTATTGCCAGAAATCTACTGAGAGGCAGTCGCTGAAAAATATTCCTTCATATGTCGCTTAGTTGGAGATGTCTGAAATGGAATTTGAATTGAAGCCTCACGTCTAATAAGCCATCAATCTAACTACTAAACTACGGCGACTAATACTTCACACTCTATCGTAAAGTCTTGTTCTGTTTGTATTAGCCATTTAGAATGCAGAAACTTACAACTTCATTACAAAGATGATTAAATAGTTCAATATTGTGTTGAAGCCTGTATTAGACAATTATTAATTCTGCAAAGCTTAAGGCAAATAAATAATTTGGTTTCCAATAAAAATTAACGTGACTCTGCAGTGTAGCGTAATTGTCCAATTAATTCCTTTCTTTTATACTTAATAGTTTAACCGTGAAGGCAAAGAAATAGTAATTTCGACAGTATATAGTAGAATGGTTTTTTATTAGAAAAACAATGTTTTGTTTGCACTTCCCTGAATGTTCAATTTGCATATTTAACACACTATCTGGGCCTCCGAGTTAAATTAGTTTCATTTAGAAATCACTGTTCATTCCAAATTTATATTCAACCAAGTTTATAGCGATTTATAGTGTTTAAAATGAAGTATTTTAATTTATTCTTTTTATGCAAATTTTTATTTAATAAACTCAACTAGTCGCCATCCTTATACGTATGTATACCAGCATATATCGTTTTACGTTTTTAAGCAAATTTCTTTTCTAGCATGAGACAATAGATTTTTATATGCCACACATTGTTGGCAAACATTGCTTTAAGCCTTAATTTGTATATGTTTTTCATGGTGTTTTCCCTTTTGGTGTCTTTTTTTTTTTGTTTTTAGTTGGTTTTTATTTCCCGGTTTTTTTTGCCATTTTGTTAGTAATTTTTTAATTTTCTTTCGGTAATTTTTTATGTTATTTTTATCACCATTTTTCTCTCTGTCTCTCTCTGTCTCTCTCAGTCTCTTTAATATCTATTTATAAGCATATTAGTATTAAAGTGTAATTGCATATGTTTATAAAATACTCACGCTCATAGTGAGAAGACCGAGAGGTGTGAGAGAGAGGGAGAGCGAGTAAAACTGTATTGCGCCTTAAGGTAGTTTATGTTGATAAGCTGAAAGCAACATTGTTACAACGTACGCAGGATATTTATTGCGTGAGTCTGTCAGAAAGCATGTTAACAGCAGCAACAACAAACACAAATTCATTCCTTTAGATTATGGTTATATATGCCCAGTCAGGGCTCAATCCACGTAATTGACTTATGTTTACGTTGTTTGTTTCAACTCTTAATTGCAAGGCATATTAGCCTATTCTATACCCTGTAGCCTAGGCTTCATAGGATCGATTTTAAACCATTTGGCGGATATTGGTCTAATATAGTAGTAACTAGTAATGATGTCTAGTATCGTACACTAATTGAGTGATTCTCATTATTATTTATTTATGTTGCCAACCCTCGTATTAATATCTGATATTATTATATTAAATTGTATATATGTATATACAATATATAGAGAGAAATAAAAATGTTTTAAACAAGGCGTTTCTCTTTTTGATAGAATAAATGGAGAGAAAAAACTAAGAAATCTGATAACGAAATATGAAACTTTTAAAATTGACAAATGCCTCGGGAGACTGATATGATGCTGAAAGCACAATACAACACACAGCAGCACAAATGTCAAGATCATATAGAAACTGAAGTACTGGCAAATTCTTCAGGAATAATAGCAAAAGATTCCTGGGTTATGAATGACTGGCATATATAAATATATACTGCCATATACAGTGGACAGCAAAAGTCTTATTACGGCAATATATTTTAGCAATTTCATGAATTTTAGCCAAAAGTTTGTATAAAAATTTATAGTTTACATGTTTATTTTATTAATTTATTTCTGTTTTATTATAAAACAAACAATTTTTAATGTTTTTCATAAAACAAAAGAAAAATAAGGAAAAGTTTCAGATGTCTCCATAGGTACACCCAAGGAGAACCTTGAGTAAATTTAATATTCAAAGGCCTAGTGTATGAAAATGTTATACCTTGTATTTAGTAGAATATCCCTTAAGGTCAAGCACTCCATTTAACCAATTTGTAACTGAATATACAAGTTTTGTTTAGTGTTTTCTGATGGCACCATGAACAATTTTTTCGGTTGACTTTTGTTTGACGTTTAGCGATTACGTAACCGTTATTTCAAATGATCTCCTAAGTACTCTCTTGAAGTCATATCGGGACTTTCTGCAAGAGTATTATAATCGGTGATTTTTTAGAGCTATAGGAAAATTTTTCAAAAAAAACACATAAAATTCAGAAAAATGAATGAAATCTTTATTTGAATCGATAGTACGGTCCATATAATTTAATGTTTGAAGACTATTTCATGCGAATGTTGACCACGACTGCGCCTCAAATGGTCCATCCGCTTAGTCTAATTTTGGCATAATCTTTCCAACATTTCGGTCGGTATCTCACGAATAAATGCTTCAATGTTGTCTTAAAATGCGTCTATTGCAGCGGGCTTGTCTGTATAGACATGAGCTTTAACATAGCCCCACAAAATATAGTCTAAAGGCGTTAAATCGCAATTGACCGGTCCCGAACGTGAAATAAAATATTCACCGAACTCGCTTCTCAATAAGTCCATTGTTACGCGTGCTGTGTGGCATGTGGTACCGTCTTGTTGAAGCCACATGTCATGCAAGTCAAGCTCTTGCATTTTGGGCAACAAAAAGTTGGATATCGTCTCACGGTAACGCTCACCATTCACAGTTACGTTACGATTCGCAGTATCTTTGAAGAAGTACGGTCCAATGATACCACAAGCCCATAAACCGCACCAAACTGTGACTTTTTCTGGATGCATTTGGTAGCTTTTGCAATGCCTCTGGCTGATCTTCACTCCAAAATCAACAATTCTGCTTATTTATTTTGAGCCAAAAATGAGCTTCATCGCTGAACACACTTTTTCGATAAAAAAAAACTTATAAATCATAAAATGGAAGAAGCGCGCGATGAACTTTCTTAACAGAGCACGCATTTTAATAATAAAATTCAATGATTTGCAAGCGTTATTCGTTTGTAAGACGATTCATGGTTAAATTATAAACCAAACTGAAGATGTTTAACAGTGAAACAAAACACGAAACGTGCGTGAGCTGTTTAAACCAGTGTCGCCAAAAAGATATATAAGTCTTTTGCTGTCCACTATATGTATATATACTATATATATATAACAAGTGTATGTATAAATGATATTCCGATAGACTCATAAGTTACTATGTTATCTGTCCTGAAAACATCAGATTCTAATCTCTTTGTATATAAAATTTTTAGGTTCAATTTATTTGCTGTTAAACAGTATTTTTATTAAGAATTTCTATAAAATTTTAGTATTTAGAGGCTGTGTTTAACACTTCCATGCCTTAGTAAGAAATTTAAACATTAACTCACTTACATATTCACACTCATATACTATACATGTTCAAAATCAAAACTATTGTTAACATAAATTTGCTCATTTTCTTAGTCTCACTATCACTTCCATCTACACTCCCATTTATGGGGTTGCCTTTCGCATTTTGCACACACAAATCCTTTTTAACATTCACGTACCAATACTCCAACATTTCTATTTTTTACTTCTGTTTCAGCACTTTTGGTTACACATCAACTCTCATATTTGTGTGTGAGATACAGAATTTTTGTGTGTGAATGTGTTTGAATTTGTTTAGTCTATGGAGTTGTCGTTGTTATTTTATACCCTAATAGTTTCAGATGAACGTCGGCTTGCATGAAAAAACACTTGATTTTCTTTGTGTTTTTCCATTAAAAAAAATGTGTTCGTCGTTCTTTCGTAAACAAGCCTTTAATATATTTATAATTTTTGTTGTTGTTAGAATTTTTATACGATATTTTGTTGTAATTTTATATTATTTGTGTGGCAAATATAAAATTTTAAAGTTTTTCTTATTCTTGTTGGTTTCATTCGAGAGAGTTATTGGCATAAACCCATCGGTATTTTATTGTCAACATCTGCTGTTTGGATTTATTTTAAAACTTTATTGTTATTATGTAGTTGTTGTTGTTGTTATTGTTGTCTTTGTATCATTTTAGAAATTTCTGTGTGGAGCAGTTTTTATGGTTTCACTTTAAGTTGTTTAGAAAGATACAAATTTAAGGAATTTATTTAAGAAATTTGTGGCAATATATAGCATTTTGGGCAGAATTTTAAGAACCTGAGATTTTTAAGTAAAATTTTAGACACTTATTGTGAAATATTCTTTATTTAAAGGTAAACCAAAATTTTGTTTTCTTTAAATAAAGACAGATGAACGAAAAGAAGCTTCTTCCATACTTCAATAGGCTGTTATTGTTCTTGTTTTATTAAACAATATTGTACCTGTTTTAGTAAATTTTTATTGTTATTAATGCAGCCTCTCTCTCCCTTTCACTCTTTGTTTATCAATCTTCTGCTAGCTACAATTGCAATATTCTTGGGTAATTTTTTTTATTTTACTCCCTCAATGTCCGGCAAAAGTCACATTTAATTTGAGTGTTGGCGAGAGGAAGACAAAAATATAGAAAATAACTACTGGTTACTTTTCTAACTTCAGCCTGCCTGATAGTTTATGCTACACTCTTTAGTATCCTTAAAAAAATAATGAAAGAGTCGTGGGAGTTTCCAAAACTATATATTGTTGTTGTTCATTACTTTTTATGTACAAAGTGCTGTTTGATGTTATTAATACCGTTATGGTTGTTGGTTTATATTTATAACCGTTAGTTGTTAGTTGGATAGGATTTCAAAGCCGGTACAGGTATAACAACTGCGTTATTATTTTTCTCCTATAGATAGAGCGCGTTATTCCAATAGAAAAATTACAGAGAAAAATAAAAAAAATTGTTCGTTGTAGTAGTAAGAGTAGTATCTAGTAATAATAGTGTTACGATAAGAAAGCAAGAAAAAAGGAACATAAAATTGTGTTTTGCAGTGTTCCTGTCAATTCTTTTGAATGAAATTTAAATACAAAAATAAAAATTAAAATAAAATAACAAAAGATTTCAAATTTTTAAAATATAACGGCTTTAAAAATATATTTAATTAAAATTAGAAATAAATATTTTATACGTTATACAACTGAGAATAGCTCAGAACTTTTTCCAGACATCTGACGAGATGAAGTTGCCAAAGAAATATTTTTTCATATTTCTTTTCGAGTTGTCTCGAACCGTATGTATATAACTCCTTAACTACGCCATTGGTCTCTCTTCTTTGTGTTAGTGTTAATGACACTGGAAGTTATTTTTAAGTTTAAGTAATAAAAAAAACATCCTCAACAAATTTTATGAAACTAAATTTATTTCTTTCTTCACTCACAAACAACCACTCACATGCCATAATTAGTGACTATTTAAGTTTTTCTCCCTTTGAAGAAAGAAAAAATAAGAGATAAACAGAGTGAAAGTTTCTCCCCCATTTACCTACATTTTAAGTTAAAATTTTACAAGTTCTTCTTGAGAACGAGTTTTAGTTGTACATGTCAGTGTACAGAATTTAAATTGAAAAACTTTTTATATGAACTAAGTTCTAAAGAGGAATCAGTAACGCCTCCAATGCTTACATTGCTTCGATGGTTCTTTCACTTTATCTTCTTCAACATTTATGGGGGAATATTAAGAAAGCAATGATAATACTAACGTTGTAGGCAATGTTGATAAAAGACACACAAAATTCACATACTTGGTAATACAAACACTATCATAAGCTTACTCATATACATATATTTTTTTAATATGGTATTAAAAGTTCATTGTCGACAAATTACAGCTTAAAAGGTAACAAGCAAGAGTTTATCAGGTGGTCAAAACCGACGTAATAATAACTTACAGTCTTCACCTCACAATAATCATGTAATTTTATTAGTATTTTAATTCAACTTATTAAATTCGAAGTCGCCGTAGTCAAGTAAGTAATGTGCTGGCTTATTAGACGTGAGACCAAGGTTCCAGCCCCAGTCAGCCATCTCCGACAAAACGAAATATGAACAAATATTTCCTAGGGCAACATCCTCTCTACAAGTTTCTGACAAAAACTCTGAGATTAAAAAAAATTGCCATGAAAAGTTTCTCAAAAATCTGTCGTTCAGAGTCGTGGAATCCGCCACTCACGTATAAAATTAGCACACACGACATAAGTGGTGTGAGAAGCTAGGTCGTAATCCTGACTGAAGGGTTGTAATGATGAATTATGTTATGTTCAGAGGCCTCTGCGATGCATCTTAAGTTGGACATAAAAATCGATTCTGGAACTTACACGATTAAGTTTTTCTAAGGGTTTTTGCATCGAATTTCTCCTATCTTTGCATGAAAACCCCATACGATTGAAAAATCCTCACCCATTTGACTGACATTACTGAGCAAGCGTAGCCGTTGGTTGTTCATACGCTGAAAAATATTCATCTAATTAAGGGGATTACTCAGCTTATTTTCGAATAGAATTTATCCTTTATTTTGAACCCTCAATAGGCATTTGTATACCATAAGCATAGGGCATATGAGCGACTTATGCAGACAATTCTTATACTCCTATCACATATTGTGTGATAGGGCATCATAGTGGCATAATAATTGTAACAAATTTCCATTACACTGTGTTCAGTGTTGGCAAATTATCAAACTTGGTCTACAAATTGTTTTTGTTGTTGTTCTTATCTTAGTTTGCTTGTATGTTTCTAAAGAAGATAAATTAGACTTAAAAATTTCACTTTGCCATGGGCCATAATCCTGAAGTGATGGTTTAAGAGACGAATGGAAGTAAGGCGATGTGTGGTTTGGTTTGTTTTAATGGAAGAAAAAGTTTTTGGGACACAGGATTCACAAATTTAAAAATTTTTACTAAAAAAAAAACTTTTATGCGAGTGCTCTGGACTTTAAAACAGAGACCATCGGTTTTTAGGTGACAAAACGTTTGGAAATTGGTGCATGGTGACGAACGTGTCACTAAAGGAATTGCCCGTTTCATTCGAAACTCGAGGTGATTCAAAGGCACCACTGACGGGCCATGACAAGGGGGCTTAACTCACACTGAGTGACACAGAACTTGCCTGCGAACGGCAAGCTACCCGCTAACCTAACCGCAACTACTCCCATAAATATTATTTGCAGTTTTTCTTTAATATAAATACATTCACGTATATACCATTACATATATACATATACATCTACATGTACATAAACTGCATTAACTTTTTTAATTTTAAGATATGATACTTGCTGCAAGTAATTTCTGTATAAACCTGTGATGCCGATGCTGTTTCTGATGCTGGTGGCTGATGATGGCAACAAATGAATCGCGATTAAAATTAAAAAATTCATTCACATCTCTTCGTCTCTATTTTTCTTCCATTTTCTCAATGGCAACTTTAAAGTTTTCTGTTCTTTAACCATTCGTGCTGTCACTCGTTACAATCACACTCATTTATTATCATTAAAAGTGTGTGTGTGAGAGAAAGTAATTGTTGATATTTGTTTTTAAAAGAGTTCGTATGTGCAAGTATGTGTGTAGTGAGTGTGAGTGTTTGTGCCAGAGTTTAAATGTTTTTCTTTCCATGTGTGTTGACATATTGCCCTGATGACTTTTCATTTGGGGCTGTGTTTTGTTTGCACTTCAGAGTTTTCTTTTATTTTGTTTTGAGAGAAAGAAATTATTTTCGTTTTTTTAGCTTGAAATGTAGTTAAAAAAAATTAAAGGAAAATAACTGGAACAAATAAATTGTGGTGAGGGATAGGAAATATTTACTATTTAATGGAAAAGAAAAAATTCTTTATTAACAACAATATCTTCTTTGATTGGCTACTTAAAACAGAATAATTGTCATGAACCCACCATAGTCTTGAAGATAGTGTATTGGCTTGTTAGACATGAGGCCACGGTTGAAACCCCAGGTCAGACATCTCCAACAAAAAACGACCCATTGTACAACGAATCTCTCTTACTTACCAACCAATCGATGACAGGGCTTCCTCGATTTAGTCCTTCCAACACAAACAAGGTCCTCCTCTTCGCTGTGTGGTGTGTGTCGCCTGTTTTTCGTGGGTCTTTTCCAGGATTTAACGTAGTGTGAAGATCTGATCGTAATACTAATAAACTTTACATGCTATATTCCTGGAAGTTTCAGAAAAACGAGAAGGATGGATCAGGATTTCTTTATAAGAATTAAAACCCTTTTACTTAAGCTTTTTGAAATTGAAAGATTCTTCCATGAACCTGTCCTCGTTAACAAGAACATTATTAGTGCTATTTCGCTTACCATGGCTGTTATACAAGCAGATCAAATAAATATTTACTGAAAAGTTGTACAAACAATTTTAAAAATTATTTCTTATTCCCTGCCCTAGATGTTCACACAGCGAGACCATTATAAACCGCCGTTCTAAGTTAACATAGTTTTAATATGGCATGTGATGTATTAAAACCAAAATATCAAAAAAAAAATTAAACTTATTTGCTGTTGTTATTGTTGTTTCTGTTGATGTTGTTTTAATAGCCTTTTTTTCAAAAACTTTTACTAAGTGCAACGACTTCTGTTGCACTTCAAAGTGTTACTGTTGTTCACTGTTGTCTACAATGAGATGTTGTTAATACATTTTGACACAGTTTTTTATTATAGTTCTAGTTGTTGTTGTTGTTTTTATGATATCATTAAGTAGCAACAGTAATTAGCAACAACTATAAAAAGGAAGAAAGAAAAAATACGTTCATAATGAATGCCATAAAAATGCCAAAAAGTTGCCCTATAAAGTCATGTTTTTTATAACTTAATCCTTTTTCACAAACACAGACACACACATATACTTGCAACAAATTGCATGCAGAAACATAGAAATGCAAAATCAGCCCAGCACGCGAAAAGCAAGAAAAATTTTACATTTTTTGTTAAAAAAAAAAAGTTCCAATTAACAACAACAAAATAAGAAAGCAAAGTAAAGAGAAAAAACAAAGACTCATCACTCAGCCAAATGATTGGGATCTGAGTGGAACTGCAAACATTAAAAGTTTTAAAAACATTCCCATGCCAGTTAATGAAGAACTGTATGCAACATGTTGCAACTGAACGCAATAATGTATCCGGCACAGTCATATCAATTCTATTTTCCAGATTTAAATTACTTTTTACAGGCTGTGGTTGTGGTTTGCTGCTGTAATGGATGTAATGGTTAAGGATATGTTGTTCAAACAATATGGGGTAATCACATGCTGATTTTTAGCGATGCTTGAAAAGGGTAATGAACTTTAGAAGAATAGTACCCTATAGCTGTTGTTGAGTAAGTAGGAAAAATCTGTGTTACCATTTTACATACATACATACATACATACATACATACATACATACATACATACATACATACATACATACATACATACATACATACAGACATACATACATACATACATACATACATACATACATACATACACCAGTGATGGTGAATCGTGCACTCTTTTGTTGGAACAAAAGTGTCTTTCGAAGATTCCCACCTCCGGCTCAAGACAAAAAAAAAAAAAAAAACATACATACATACATACATACATACATACATACATACATGCATACATACATACATACATACATACATAGTTGGTTATTACAACCCTTCAGTTAGGAACATGACCCAGCTTCTCACACCACTTACATGTGTTGTGTGTGTTAATTTTATACATGAATGGTGAGAACGACAGATTTTAGAGAAACTTTCTGTGGCAATTTTATTTCTACTCCCAGAGTATATGCCAGAAACCTGTTAAGAGGAAGTCGCCCAAGAAATATTTTTTCATATCTCGTTTTGATGGAGACGTCCGACCTGGGGTTTAAATCGTGGCCTCACGTCTAATAAGTCAACACACTATCTACTAGACTATGGCGACTTCAGCAATAACAATACTGTGTGAAAATGACCATGAACGAAGCATGGTGAAGTTTCGAAGACTTTAAAAAGGTGGAGACTAGAGAGATTGAAGGTGAACACTTATTATGAACTACAACAATATGGTCACACAATTGATTCTGATCCCTAATGTCTAAATTTAATCAGGTTCAAGCAGGCAATTCAGTTAAAGCGACCACAATATTGTGTGTCATCTTAACAAGGACAGTCCGAACACATTTTTGATGGCTTGACAGAAACTAAAAGAGTTCGGGTTGCAAGAACTATCTCTCTCTTCTCTCCCTTATTGCAGAACTCGTAATGGCATAAACTTTAGTTCCGTAGAGGTTTGTATATGACTGCCTAGGATAGAGTAATTCACTCATTTAAATGAAACTAAAGACACTCTAACCCAAGAAGTATGGCGTCTGATTGATGATCTTAGCCATTTGTAACTCTGTTACGTATTTGAAGCGCTTATTTGTTTTCATTTAAAAAAATTGCAAAAGAACATTTTTTTTATTTTACAAAAATTAAAGAATAACAATATAAAGTGTATATAGAATGAGATTTTCTTAATAAAATAAGTGTTATGTAAACAATTTCAATTATTTTGAAGATATAAAAAACAACTCTGTTGGGAAAATTCATTCTTAAATTGTTAAAAATAACAAGATAAAGCAAAAGGCAAACATTTGCTTTTCTGTTATTGTTTAATTAAATGTACAAAAACACACACATGTAGAGAGTAAATTAAAAATCAAAAAATTTTATAAAAAAATTAAAAAAAAAATAGGAAAGAAAGAAAGAAAGCTTTTTTAAAAATAATAAAGAAAATAAATAAAAAAATTGGCAATCAAGTACATGAACCAACAACAACAATAATTCAATTACTTTTCTTTGTTAGGAAATAAATAAAATCGGATAAATTATCATCATCTTGAGAAAATTTAAAAAAACAGAAAAAGTTCATAAAAATTACTGAAACCAACGATTCGAATATTAATTTATTATCTGTCAGGAAATCTTTTCTTTCTCTCTCTTCCTTGTCGTTTTCTTTGTTCACAAAATGTTCTTGCTGTTCATATAATTATGAACACATCATGCATACATACATACAGGCTTTACCTCCCTTAAATTTTATATTCGCTATGCACGCACTTCCGTTTCCACCATTTATGTTACAATAACGCGTGTTTGTCATATAATATATTTATATATATAATTGCTTGCCTGTTGCTTTTATTTACCATGTTCTAGTCGAACTTTTTTTTTCATTTGATTTATGATTCCATTGCCGGTTTATGAACATCGAATATCAGTTTAAAACAATTTAATAAAACATTTAACAATTACTTGTATTTAATTCTGGTATTTGTTTTGTAATTTCTGTTTTAAATTTATTATGCTTTGACGATATTGCTTGAATTATAGGAAATTATTAATTCAATAATTATTAAATGGCATGTGGTAAATAATATTTTTACAATAAAATATGAATGATTACTACAAACGCAATTATCCACACGTAAAAATTAAATATTTTGGAATTCAGTTAGGAGTATGAAGCACTCTTTCCAGAGATATTACAAGATTCGATACATACATATATAATTGTTCATTACAGCTATTTTGGCAGGATTACTACCTACTTTCTCACATCACTTATGTTGAGTGTTAATTTTACACACGAGTAACGGGACCTACAGTTTAAAGTTGATTTCAGAGAAACCTTTTCGTGCCAATTTTATTTTTACTCTCAGAATTTATGCCAGAAATCTGCTGGGAGTAAGTCGCCGAAAGAAATGTTTTTTTTTTCGAACGTCCCCGGCCTCTCACTAACCCACCGTCACCCGACCGCGGAGGGCTCGTCCCTATTACGTAGGGACGCGTACACACTACAGTCCGTCTGTAGCGGGCAAGGGAAAAGTAATGGCAACGAGAACATAAATCAGCTACAGATCACAAGCTGAATAAAGTAACAATAAACAGGAACTACCTATGACAAGAATGAAAATACATTTTTATATAATAATTTACAAATTAATGCCAGCATATAAGCTACGTTTTATATTACAAACACTACAATTGAAATCAATAAAATCATAATATAAGTTAAAATCATTACATAATCTACGAAAAGGAAAATTACATCCATAGTTCGATCTATAAAAATCTAAAGAAAGAGGACGATAGTGCCGTGAAAATCTTGCTAGAATACTGGAATTCAGGTTACAAAGCAAAAACTCAGAATCGATATCACCTTTAACCAGATTAAAAACAAAACAAACCCCTAAAACAGCCCTTCTACGTTCTAAAGATGGAAGTTTTCATCAAACCTAATCTAGCCTCATATGACGGAAACCCATTGACACAATCCCATCCTAAGCCACATAAACAGAATTATAAAAACTGCTTCTGCACAGAGTCTATTGAATCACTATGACAACGATAATATGGATTCCAAATAATAGACGCATACTCCAAAATAGGTCTAACAAGTGAAATGTATAGCAGTCTTGTTATATAAGAATCAATGAATTCCCAAGCACATATTTGTATTTCATTTTGTTAAAGATGTCTGAGCTGGGGTTTGAACCATGACCTCACCATAGCGTATACGGTCTTAAAAATCTGCCATTCGGAATCGACATTAAACTGTATGTCCCGTTACTCATGTTTAAAATTAACACACACAACATAAGTGGTGTGAGAAACTAGGCCGTAATCCTGTCTAAAGGGTTGTAATGACCAATTATATATGAATGTAAGGGTGACGGAGCCTCGCGGTAATTGTCCCGGAAGCAGAATACAATGCACCGGATAGAAAAGCTCTCCAGTGATCGCTTTTCTTGAAAAATGTCGGTAAAGGAATGGGGTAGGACAACTCATTGGATAGAGATTGTATGAATGCATCTTTCTAGGAACGGTAGGTATAAATCAATCAATAGAGCCACCTGTTAGTTACACCCACTTTCAGTCTGTGAATGCATATGTACGGATTGCAGTTGACTTCATTTTGTTAAGAATGAAAATATCGCTAGCAAGGGTTTAAACAAACTTTCATAACGAACTCTACGATGGTCTCTGGCCGCGTTCTAGGATTTCGAAAAACTGCAAAGCATAAAAATTTAAAAAGTAAAAACCTCGACTTTACTGGCAAATTCCCTTCTCTTTTTTAATCCCCGCATACTAAATAATCCCCTTGTTAGTGTGTCCCTTTGTACGTAGACCATATTTTATTATAAAATTTTCTATTCAAATAAATTTTATTTATTTCTGTCTTTGTATTACGAGATTTTTATCCATATTCTAACAAAATGTGGTCCATAGAAAAAAGTTGACCTTATTTTGAATATTTGTTGGTGACATCAAATTTGTTTATTTATATGTAGCTGTGGCCTTAAATAGCATCGCATACAATACATACGTTGTGTTTGTATAGATGAGGTGACATATTTATTTGTTTGTTTGTTTGGCAGTTTATGGGTTTTTGACCAGCATGCTTAATGCCAACATACAAGTTGAGTTACAAACATTTTTGTTGAATAAAATTTAAAACAAAATTTATTTCATTTTATATTCTTTTTGTTGTTGTTGTTGTTGTTGTTGTTGTTTTTATATATTTACATATTTGGTTTGGCGTATTTATGGAAACCATTAACGGAAATTGAATATTGGCATGTTCATTGCTGTTTGTTATTGGCCATTTGGTAAAAGTTTTAAACAATTTTTGTTTGTAAAGCCCCAGCACATGTTTTGTGTAATAAATTTTTAGGAGACCATAAAGGCGTGAATACAATTGAAGGCAGTGTCAGAATTGGCTGAACTGAGTTGTAGACGGGGGTAGTTTTTTTAAGAATAAACTTTTGTTAAAGCGACAACTTTTTTTTGGACTGCTTACATGCTCCCTAGACTATTTGAACAATATCCAGAATACATTTCATTTGAATCCACAATAACAAAAACATTCAGGCCCTAACTTCTTTCTAAGTCTTTGGATATATTCGCATGTACTTAAGTTATACAGACAGACATGCATGCACATATACAGAATTGGTCATTACAACCCTTTATTCAGGATTAGGACCTAGCTTCTCACGCCATTTTTGTTGTGTGCGTTAATTTTATATAATGGGTGATTTTTACAGAGCTATAGGAAAATTTTTCAAAAAAAATACATAAAATTCAGAAAAATGCATGAAATCTTTATTTGAATCGATAGTACGGTCCATATAATTTAATGTTTGAAGACTATTTCATGCGAATGTTGACCACGACTGCGCCTCAAATGGTCCATCCGCTTAGTCTAATTTTGGCATAATCTTTCCAACATTTCGGCCTGTATCTCACGAATAATTGCTTCAATGTTGTCTCCCAATGCGTCAATTGAAGCGGGTTTGTCTGTATAGACATGAGCTTTTACATAGCCCCACAAAAAATAGTCTAAAGTCGTTAAATCGCACGATCTAGGCGGCCAATTGACCGGTCCCGAACGTGAAATAAAATGTTCACCGAACTCGCCTATCAATAAGTCCATTGTTACGCGTGCTGTGTGGCATGTGGCACCGTCTTGTTGAAACCACGTGTCATGCAAGTCAAGCTCTTGCATTTTGGGCAAAAAAAAGTTGGATATCATCCACGGTAGCGCTCACCATTCACAGTTACGTTACGATTCATTATAAGTGGTGGGACCTACAGTTTAAAGACGGCTCCGAAGGACATTTTAAGGAACTTTTCATGGCAATTTTTCATTTTTCTCTCAGAGTTATTGCTACAAATCTGCTGAGAGGCAGTCACTGGTGAAATCTTTTTTCATATTTCGTTTTTTGGAGATCTCTAAACAGCGGTTTGAACAGTTTCCGCACGTCTAGTAAGCCAATGCACTACCTTTTGAAGAATTTATTGTGATGCTTAGTTCTAAGCACTACACCATCTCTCTCTCTCTCTTTCTGATTTATGGTTATCATCTAGGCCTAACTTCTTTTTAAAACAATTTTAAGAAGTCATTGAAACAAATTTAGTCTCAACACTGGAAGATTGGTGATGAATTTTTCTGTAACAGAAACCTTTAAGGCCCTGAATTGTGGGTTACCCCTTAAGGCTTGTATATTTTGTTTTGCAATATTCATTGTTAAGAAGCTTTAAATAATTCCATTTCATTTTTATCAGAATTAAATTAAACCAAAAGGAATGTGAAAAACCAAAGGAGTGGATAACAAAAAGGCTCGTGAAGCCACATTTGTTGTTAATACTACATTGTACTTACTGCTGCTGATAATATTATTGTTGTTGCTTAATTTTGAGGAGAATTTTGCAGCAGCATTAAGTCTTAAATAAATAAAAATTGCCAACATAATCCAAAAATAAATTCACTTCTTCACACGCTGTCAGTATGTCTCAGTTCCTCTTGAGCTGTGATATTGTTTTCGATTTTATTTCAACCGCAATTGTTGTTTATCTTTATAAAACAAGAAAAAGAAAAAAGAAAAGGCAGTAGAAATAAAAATAAACATGAAAACAACAATTACAGCAAAAAAAAAAAGAAACAATAACACAGGATAATGCTTAAAGTAAACATAACAAGGAAAAACAAGGAAACCGTAACCCAAACAAACCAACAGAAAACCAAAACCAGGAAAATAACTGGCAGCTGACCAAGTGCAGCAGTTAATGTTGTTCTTGCATCTTAATTTGGAGGACGAGTGAAAAAGAAAACAAATTTGAAATTTCAATACTTGCAACACACATGCAAAATTCAATCATACTTGCATACCCACACAAACACGCTCGCACTCTAGCACCTACTGCAGCAACTTTTCCAAATATTTATACAATTTTCAATAAGACTGAGTAAACACATTCACACATTCACACATACACTCATACACTTACATATATACACACCCTTGCAGTGGAGTATCTACAATATGTATAACGAATCCCTGCAATAGCATTTACAGTTGCACATGAACGATCATTTAAGTTGAACAAGAACAAGAACAGCAACATGATTTTATTTTATTTTCATTCAATTGTATGCTTGGTGTGCGTGTGGTTTTTGTGTATTTTTCTCTTCTCTGAGTCCTTCATTGTCCTCACTTTACTCACGTGTTAGGTATTGTCTGTCTTTATTTTCGTATATGTTTTTCGAGAATGCAAGAGTATTATTATTGTGTGTGTGTGTGTGTGTGTGTGTGACTGAACACGAACGTGCTTCTAAAGGCGATATCATCTATATTCGAAGCTTTGTGAAAGGATTACGAGTGCATAACAGCAGCAGCAGCATCCGAATCAGCAACAAGCAATGGCAGCAACATTAAAAGTAACTGCCATTAATAACACTCCTTTCAAAAGTACGCACACTGAAGCGCAATCATCTTTATATACATACATAAATGTACTTCTAATATTTATTGCTGACATTATTAACATGTACCTAAAATTATGCCCAATTCAACATAAATACCATCTAAAATAAAAAAATTTTCACCACAGTTGAAATGACAAGTGGACAGAAGGGAGCCTGAGCTCCGTTAAAGTCAAATCGTAGACAAATATCGCCGAATGGAGTGAGCGATTATTCCTTCTTCCTTAAACGATCTAAAACCACAAGAGGAGTCATTTGCATAACCGTGTGTGCAGGCTTTATTGGCATATTTTGTACCCAATTTCATCTAGGTAAGTCCAACAGTGAAGCAAGATTTTTCAATTGTTTACCTAACGTGCAGCCTAAAAGAAACAAGACGTGGATTGATATTCGATACGAATGTGCTTGTCCCAGTATCCAGTTTAGGCATTAAAATTGCTCTTATGGCCGCTTAGCTGTTGGATAACATAAAAATGTTAATCTTTAGTGGTCCCTTGAAACACATTACAGAACTCACTCAGGATCAAGGAGATCCTAAGATCAAGCTCTTCAGAGAAATTCTGAAATAAATTGTTTGTCTACACCAATGTTCTCTACTTGGAATTCTAATGTGATCTTATTAAGAGAGAGGTTCAGAAAAGCTATAGTCAATTCCTGGAAGTCCTCATTGTCATGTTGCCTGGCAAGTAATTTGAATGGAAGCCTAGAAACATAACTTAAAGGGTTTTTGTAGAATTATGACGATACAGATTAATTTCCTTACTTTATACGGCGTTCAGATACGCATCTTTATTGCGTAAATCGCAATAAACACCATTATTCAACTCAATATTTCATATAAAGTTTCAATTAATTATTGGGCAAATTGTTACAATATTGAGTAAAACTTAAAATGCAGCACTGTCATAAGTATGTTCAGTGCGCATATTATTCTGTTGATTGACAACTCAAATGTCAACAACGACAAACAAAAAATGAATCAAAAAACCAACAAAACAAAATAAAAACAAAACAAATGAATGTTGAATAAGCGCGGATATTATTATGTCCGAACACTTAAAATATTGTACTCAATAAACTGAGTATGACTCAATAAAAGTGCATATCCGAACATAGCATTAACAAGAGTCTCATGTGTTTTTGTTTAACTTAAAAAAAACCATTCTATCTATTTTGCAAGGATTGTCATAAAGGTTAAATTCGTTGTACCTACCAGATGAAATATTAAAAAAGAAAAGAAGATTTTATTAGATATTGTCTGTGGACACACAAACGATGCTGCATACTAAGAAGCATATTGACCTCATAAGAAAAGAAATGGAACTCTACCTTGTGGAGTACTCCTTTTTAGCATTATCAGGCACTCAGTTCCTACAACAGAGGAAGGAAACTAATAAAGTTTAAAAACTAATTCCGATACAAGAGATTGTACTTCAAAACATTTTTAAACTTTTCCATCAAAAAAGCTAAATAAGATTATTTTTGTTACGCACTATAACTCTGTATCACTGTTATTTTAATCGTACATTATACTGCATGTGTAAGAATTTTATTTATTTTTTTTTTATTGAAGACCACTTTATAGGAATACACGAATACTTTCGAAGTCAGTAACTGGATCCGTTGAGTATTTTATTTAAATATTTTAAGAAATGCTTTGACAGAAAACAATTTGTTTTCTCTTGTACTTCTTAACACACTACTGGTCTATACGTGACAGCAGCAACTGCAATGCAAGCAATTGTGTTTGGCCGATTATTGTGTCATTGTTGCAAATGATTTCAAGAGGGAAAAAGAAAATAACGGCTGATTATACAATATTTATTGACGTTATTGTTTAAGACATGGAAAGTGAATCATCTCTGGAGACACATTAAGAAAAGAAATAAGAAAAGATACCTTAGATGACCACTGCAATGTGGCTTTGTTTTCGTATTCTGTCAGTACTATAGTAGTACTCACCTTTCTAATAGAGCACTAGATCAATATATTGCCACAAGGCAAAAGTAAAATAAATAAAAAAATATAAAAATAAAACATAAAAATGGAAAACAAGTAAACAAAAATACAACAATTAACACCAGCATAAAAAATGGTAAACAAGTAAACAAAAATACAACAACAAACACCAGCATAAAAATGGTAAACAAGTAAACAAAAATACAACAACAAACACCAGCATAAAAAATGGTAAACAAGTAAACAGAAATCCACAAACAACACTACAAGAACAAAAGGTAAATAAAATACCCAAACAACAAAAATGAATGTAAACAACGATATTTACATTTATAGAGATTTCGAAAGCATGGCGAATGAGTTAGTGAAGTTCAATCAGTCTTTTGTGAAGACGTGGTGCATTTGAAGAGAGTAATCGTGGTGGTTGGTAATTTGGTATTGTTTATGCAAAGTGTGTAAACATAGGAATAACAAAAAAGCAATTGTTGTTGTTTACATAAAGTTGTGCACAGTGGCCACAGAATTCTGCGAATAATAAAAAATTTCAATTAAAACTAAACCCATAATTTATTTTTATTTTATTTGCAATCTACGAGCTCATTTTTTAAACGTTTTTAAAAGGTAAAAACGTAACAATATTATATTTGAGAGTTTTTAATATTTATCAATTCCATATTAAGTAGGCTTTTAAGGTTCTACACCTACACATTTTCTTTAAAATATTCTGTGAAATTGAAAATTTAATCACCAACAACAACCATGTGGAGTTTAATTGTGATCAATATTCTGTAATTGAAAATATTATTGATGAGATTAAATACTTTACCTGGCTTCCATAAATGAAAATCACCAATAACACCAAGTAAAGGAAGCCATACATCCACACTTAAATATTATTTAAATGCTATTGTATTCTACCTACATATGTACTATGTCTGCAACAGACAAACCATGAATTTATATTTGAAACAAATTAACATGAATTATTTTCATACACATAAGCAAGCACTTACAAATGAAATTAAAATATGAAAGAGAACCAGAATGAATCACAAATATTCCGTTACAAGTTACAACATCCTGTAAATAAAATCAAAAGACTCACTGGGAAACCTTATAAGCAGAATGCTACGCTGATTTTTAATATAATGATGGCAATAAAAAATGAAGAGAGAAAAAACAGAAAGAGCGAGAAGGGCAGGGAATATATAAAAGAAAAATAATTTTAATTAAAATAAATATGTAGACTAACAAACGTTGACAAAGCACCGTCACGCTTTACATTTTACCAACATAGGCAACATAACAAGAGCGGCACATTATGTCGACAATGGCAATATTACAGAGCGAGTAAAAAAGTGAAATAAAAAATACTATAGCTGTCAGCCTTATCAACCTAAAGTTTCTCTGCCCAATTTGTCAAAAAGCAAAACATAATAGATGAACTACGTTGGGGAAAGGGAAAACGTCATGTGAAATATTTTTTAAGTTGAAAAGTTAAATTTAATATTTTCCTTAAGCACTGTCAAAGTATATAACTCACATGTACACGCATTCCCATGCATACATACGTATAGCTACACATTCACTACTCACTTTTTGCGCTGCCATGTTTTGGTTAATTGGCCATTAACAACCCGATTAACGGATTTCAGCCTGCCGCAATACATCCTTTGGAAGTCGCCGTGGTCTAGTAGGTAGTCTGTTGGCTTATTAGACGAAAAGCCAGGGTTCGAGCCCCAGGCCAGACATCAAATAAAATACAAAAAAGTATTTCTTCGGTGACTTCCTCTCAGCAGATTTCTGGCAAAAACTCTGAGAGTAAATAAAATTGCCATGAAAATTTTCTCAAAAATCTGTCGTTCGGAGTCGACTTTAAACTGTAGGTCCCGCCACTCATGTATAAAATTAACACACACAACATAAGTGGTGTGAGAAACTAGGTCGTAATCCTGACTGAAGGGTTGTAATGACCAATTATGTATGTATGTATGTATGCAATACATCCTTCCAGGCGCCTCTGCTTCTTGCGCGCCTACGCCAGTTGGTCACGCCAATCGATGGCAGGGCTTCCTCGATTTGGTACTTCCAACGCATACAAGGTCGTCCTCTTCGCCGATCCGTCTCGCCAGAGCATACTCCTCCATTCGAACGACATGGCCGAGCCAGCGCAGCTACAGGATATTAATACGCTGCAGAACGTTTATGCCATTGAGGAGCTCATATATCTCACTGTTCGGATCGAATGAGGAATTCAGTTGGTCACACCAATCGATGAGAGGGCTTCCTCGATTTGGTACTTCCAACGCATACAAGGTCGTCCTCTTCGCCGACTTCCGCAGATCCGTCTCGCCAGAGCATCCTCCTCCATTCGAACGACATGGCCGAGCCAGCGCAGCTGCAGGATATTAATACGCCGCACAACGTTTATGCCATTGAGGAGCTCATATAGCTCACTGATCGGATGAGGCATTCATCGCCAACTCGCACTGGACCGAAGATCTTACGTAGGACATTTCTCTCGAATACTCTCTAGGCTGCTGCATCAGTGCTTAATAAGGTCCATGGCTCTGCGCCATAAAGATTCACGGGTAGGATGAGCGTTTTGTAGAGTATTAGTTTTGTCGTACGAGAGAGATTTCTGCTACTCAATTGCCTATTGAGACCATAGTAGCACCTGTTGGCAAGAGAGATCCTGCACTTGATCTCCAGACTGGCATCATTTTTGGTGGTAACGGCGGAGCCAAGGTAATGCAGGTTTAACGAAAATTTACGTACTCAATACATTAAATGCTTTGATTAATTTGTTGCTGAATAAACATTTCAATGACAATTGCAGCCAACTAAGGATGAATTTTTCCTATCAAACGTAATTTGTTTCAAATTTTTTTTCTGAATCTGTAGTACGGTGTAGTGAATCCTCGCTATGATTGTATGCAATGACATTTAAGTTGAAGGTAGGATTTTTAATGATACATACATACATACATAATTTCAGTCAGGATTACGACCTAGCTTCTCACACCATTTATGTTGTGCGTGTTAGTTTTATACATGAGTGGAGGGACCTGCAGTTTAAAATCGATTCTGAGCAACAGATTTTTGAGAAATTTTTTCACGGCAATTTTTATTTACTCTCTGAGTTGTTTCCAGAAATCTGCAGAGAGGAAGTCACCGAAGAAATATTTCTTCATATTGCGTTTTAGTTGAATATGTCTGACCTGAGGTATGAACCGAGGCTTAGTTTCTGATAAC
Source organism: Sarcophaga subvicina (assembly GCA_936449025.2). Taxonomy (NCBI): domain Eukaryota; kingdom Metazoa; phylum Arthropoda; class Insecta; order Diptera; family Sarcophagidae; genus Sarcophaga; species Sarcophaga subvicina. Next base: position 104,921,949 of record OW388082.2, on the reverse strand, counting down.
CCAACACACTACCTACTTGACTAAGGTGACTTCATTATCGAACATGGATTATTCTAATTTGAATTCAAAACCTTTAACCAGTCTGCGTCACTGATTGTCTGATTTAAAGCAGATGACGAAGGCTCTTGAACAGTCATTGCATGGTAAGCAACATATAAAAAATTTCCAATTAAATAAACGCCTTTTTGAAACACACAATGCCTACCATTTTTCTTTATTTATTATCTTTGACGCTGCAAGTTCACACTCTCGCCTAGATTTATACCCGTTGTTTCTGCGATAAACAAAGAAATTCAATTTTGCTTGTTATGCCACCCTCTAAGAAACATCTTTTGTTCTTCGTGTTCTTTTCTCAGCAATATTTCAGATTAGATTTTCTTTTTCCATAGCCCCAGTTATTGTTGTTGTTGCTTCTACATTATTAGCATTTTAATTTCATATTCATGCACCGCCTCATGAATATGTGATATACGATGAGTATGAAAGCATTCGATGGGAGGATTACTGTAGCACTCCTACTTTAGCCACCACGACTACCTCTGTTTAAATAAATAGTTTTCCCACTATGCCTTTGATAATGTGCTTGTATATGTATGTGTTTGCAGCCTACATACATACATACACAAATACAAATATGGAAAATAGTGTGATACTGTTTTGTGTGCATGTATTTCTAGGGTTTATGTGGTAAATTCACAAAAAAAAAAGTTTCTCATGTGGCTCATTTTACCCACATGTTTTCATCATAAATTTACTTTGTCATGCTTAATAATAATGATACCAATATGCACAAAAAGAAGACGAAGAGAGTGTAGGAAAGAGATTTTCAATAATAAACAACAAACAACACTATCGTATAATAAATTTACATGGACAGGCATATACATATACATGCAAAAATACACTCACATTTACTGCACGAGGGGAGATACTTGTATGGAGTATACTTGTAATATGTACAGTGGATGCTAAAAAGAAGTTACGCGTTTTGTCAGAATTAAATGGCGCTGAATCAAAAGCTTTTTAATTTGATTTCAACGATCGCTATAGAATTCTTAGACACTTTTGAATTAATATAAGTTTGTGTATCTTTTTGTGTTGCGCACTGTACCTATATTTATTATTCTTTGAACGTGTACAAAGCTGGTGTTTTCCTCATTTGGCGGTTTTGATTTCGCAGCACTATTTATTTAAAAAGAAAAAGTTTTCTCTTATCAGCATATTTGCTTTGACACTCCTATTATTTACACAAAACCTTCATGTTTATACGCCTCATATCACACGATATAGTTTAGCTTGCACAGCTCCAATGGGACTCTGTCATATATTTTTTTACATGAGCAGATTAAATAATTTCTTGTCATATTTTGGCTCACAAAGCAAACGGCATAAAACAACCAACCAGTTGGACTAAAAAAGGATGTGGCAATAACCACATCTCATTAGTATTACAGTGCGTTACAATTTTTTTTCTCACGTCTCCTGTGGTTATGAATAAACAGGCAGGCTTTATAATGTTTTTTATTTTTTTTTTTTTGTGAATTTAGTCCTGCAGGACACGATGATTTTGTAAAATCCTTTGTGTTAAGCCTTCTCTTTCTCATTTCTTTTTTCTCTCATTTTTCTCTTTACAACCACAACGTGTTTGTATTTATGCAGTGAGTGTAATAAATCCAATGAATGTCGAGTAACTGATGTGTGTCTAGAAATGTTTGCATGGACACCTGTTGTTGGCCTTTTTCTTCTTTCAGTCTTTTGTGTAGAACGAAATTTTTGTTTTGTTTTGTTTTTAAATTTAAATGCTAAGCAATATTATTTTGAAAAGGATATTCATTTGCATGATTTTGTTGTTGCCAAAAACACAAATTTTTAAGGAATTTTTATTCATTAAAAGGACTTAAAAATGAACACATAAAGGGTCCGCCAAATAACTTTTTTTTTTGAAAATGCTTTAAAAAAAAAACTACAGAATATTTTCTCAAATTTCTTTTCTTATTTGAAAGTACAATCCTTCCGGTTAATAATGAAAAATAATTTCATTCAAATGGCTGCCTCGGCTGGCCATGCAGTAGCCTACACTATCGGTCTGATTTTTAAGCACATTATCGATTGTGTGCAGCTGTATTTCACCAATGGCTTCACGAATATTGTCCTTTAAAGCCTCTGTCTCTGGCTTGTTGGCGTAACACTTATCTTTGACGGCACCCCACAAATAATAGTCCAACGGTGTCAAATCGCAGCTCCGAGGTGGCCAAACGACATCAGCTCTGCGGCTGATAATGCGATCTTTAAAAACAGGGCGCAAAACTTCGAGTGTAGCTTCGGCTGTGTGGCACGTAGCGCCGTCCTGTTGAATCCAAATGTTGCCAATATCCTCCTCTTCAATTTTTGTGAACAAAAATTCGTTCAACATGGCCCGATAATGATCGCCATTGACTGTAACGGCCACTCCTTGCTCATTTTCGAAGGAAAATGGCCCAATTATGCCTCTGGATCAAAATCCGCATCAAACAGTGACTCGTTTTGGGTGCGTCGGCTTTTCAATGTATGCGTGCGGGTTTTCTGTGCCCCAAATGCGACAATTCTGCTTGTTTACCCGCCAAAGATCAAAATGAGCTTCATCTGTAAAAGATGACTTTTTTGCCAAAATCGGCTTCTTCTGTAAGTCGATCGCAGACCCACTTAGCGAAGCGAAAACGCATTGGATGGTCCATATTGGTTCAGCGGAAGGATAAAACTAACTATCTGGCAAATCAGACATGAGCTAAGTGTTACCATTCACGAAATAAGCACTAGTTGAAAAAAAAACGTTAGATGGCGGACCCGATACATACATAATTAGAACCCTTCGATTAGAATTGCGACCTAGCTTCTCACACCACTTATGCTTTGTGTGTTAATTGTATGCATTAGTGGCGGGACCTACAGTCTAAAGTCTACTCCGAAGGATAGAATTTTAAGAAACCTTTCATGGCAATTTTTCATTTTTCTCTCAGAGTTTTTGCTAGAAATTCGCAGAGAGGAAGTCGTCGATGAAATATTAAAATTTCGTTTTTTGGATATGTCTGACCTGGGGATTGAACCTCCGTCTCACGTCTAATAAGCCAACACTCTACCTACTAGGCCACACGCTTTAAAAAATTTTTTTAAAAAGTCTTCAATTTTTGAAGTAAATTGCATTTGCTCCTGTATAATTTACTACTAGAACTCAGTGAAATGTAAAAACTTTGTTAAAACTACAGCGTTAATGCAATTTCACGTTCTTCTTCTTCCTGTTAACTGTAATGCCATTCATATTTAATCTTTTAAAATTGTTGTTGCAAGTGTTCTAACAACTCAACACAACCATCTTAAGTGGCATAACTTCAATCTTTGCATTCAACCAAAGCATTAATATTCACTCGATATGCTCAATACTTTGTAAATTTTTTCATTTCCTGTTTAAGACTTTTATGTTGCAGCTCTTAACAGAACATTTTAAACGATGGCAGTTGATTTGCTTTTCGCTTCTTCCATTTTTCTTTTTTTTAACATTTCATTGAGTAACACTCGGTCTTAGAAAAAAAATCTTCATTCACTGTTAACATCTATTTCTCAGCACTGTGTAAATGGCAATACGGGTAGAAAAACTTTCAATTTGTCGAAAATGCTGTTTCAATGTGTTCTCTAAGCCAAGTTAAAACCCTAACGCAGGCAATAAGGATGTTCCATGAAAGCAAACGTGCTTTTAGCCTCATGTTCTCGCACAACTCGTACGTTAAACGTATTTGAATATGATTTACATTCAATTCCATTCAAATGGATAGGCATACACAACCATTACTTACTGCAAGAGCAAGCCAACTTTTTCTGTTTTTATTTTTGTTCTTTGCGAAATTATGAAAACGATAGAATTTGCCTTTCAACTGCTTGCATAATAATTGAAATATTTATTAAAATTTGTTCTGTTGCCACAGTGATAAAATCTTTTCAAATAGAAAATATCGCTCCGAGTTGACTTTATCAGATTATGAGGCGTATAAATTAATTTCTTTTTTTTCTCCACATCTTGTTCTCTTTGCAAAGAGAGCGGGTTTTAATTTAGCCAAGTTGAAAAGTTTAACACAAGTTCCATGAATATTCATGATTAAAAGAAAGAGAAAGAGGAAGAGAAGGAGAGAGAGAGAAAGACAAAGTGTTTGAGTGGGTTAAGAGATAATAAATGTTTGGAAAGAAAAAGTATGTTTAACAAGGATATGAAATTTAAAGCTTATAAGGAGTAATACCTAGTAATGATAGACTTTACATATCTTGTATAACTAATCATGGAAAACGGCTGAATAGAATGATAGGAAGTGTAGCAAGTTTCCATTGGGATTGTGGCATAAGCAGAGAGAGAGAGCTTTCGATAATTGCATGGGGATAGTGTAGAGAACACGTCGTAGTCTAATAGGTTGTGTATTGGATTATTAGATGTGTGTTCATGTTTCAAACCCCAGCCTAGATGTCTTGAACAAAACGAAATTTGAAAATATGTTTCTATTGGCAACTTCCTCTCAGCAGATTTCAATCCTATCCCAACGGCGAGTAGAAATAATCACTTTAAACATAAGAAATGCTAATGAATTTCGGCAGAAAAGACGTTGTGGCTTATCAGCTACTAGAAGGGGAGTTTTTCTTACTCACACTGGAGAGCACACTAAGGATAGTCAGGGCAACAAGATTCGAGGCTAAATCGGAAGTACAATGCAATACGTCGTTTTCTCACAATATTTTAATACCTCTGCAAGAGAATAATAGAAGCCATAGAATCCATGAAAAAGTTTCTCAAAAATCTGTCGTTCGGATTCGACTGTAGGTCCCATCACTCATTTATAAAATTAACAACCATGGTGTGAGAAACTACGTCATAAGCCTGATTGAAGGCTTGTAATTACCTATTATGCACGTAGCGTAGAAATTGTAAAGGTGGGCTTGGAGCAACGTTAAATATACGTACTTCGGGCTCCTAAATTTTTCAAATTTGCTAAGAACTTGCAGAGCATAATGTTGACTGCAGAGTCAACTGGTTTGATCACTATCGCTAAGATTTTTTTATTTGAATTTTTAGTGCAAAAAAGACTCGTGACATGTGGCAATACCACAAATAGGCTAACAAACAAGCAACACTTGCAAATCATTGAGTTTTACTGCCAAGACTTACGAACAATGATACACGTATTTTTGCTGAGAAAGTTGCGTTGATTTCAAGGTCACAATAATCGATACTCTCAACACTGAACAAACTCTTATTACTAATTTCGCACCTTTAATGGACATGTGTTGGTGTATACACATACGTAGGGTATCTTGCTGCTGTATCAGTCAGTGTCAATTAAGATCATGATATTTCAATTTGTTTTCCATTATCAACAATAGGAAATCGAATACGCAGAATATTAAGTTAAATCGTACAAAATGCAGCTGCTGAAAGAACTGTTTATTTGGTGAATGGACAGTCAATGTTAACCTCAAATAGTTTTATCAAGAGTTCATCCCCAGCTCTAGTAGGTAGTGTGTTAGCTTAGTAGACGTAAAGCCAGGGTTCGAGCCCCAGGCCAGACATCAAGACAAAATACAAAAAGTATTTATTCGGCCACTTCCTCTCAGCAGATTGCAGGCAAAAACTCTGAGAGTAAATAAAATTGCCATGAAAAAGTTTCTTAAAAATCTGTCGTTCGGAGTCGATTTTAAACTGTAGGTACCACCACTCATGTACAAATACATAAGTGGTGTGAGAAACTAGGGCATTGTACAATGGGTCAATTCGACCTCCAGGTATTGTACTTGTCTTAATTGACAAGTACACGTCCTCTAACCTATACTAACTTAACCTCATCCCCAGCTCAGGTCCACATTAGTTATGAAAGAATCTCACAATTTTTTTTATTTCCTGCAAATCGTTACCTATTTCCGCATATCGTTTATAAAAACGCTGTTGTGTGTATTAATATCATACATGAGACAGACTTTTGAGAAGCTATCAATGGCAATTTTATTTACTCTCAGAGTTTTTGGCGGAAATCCCCGAAGAAATATTTTTTTCTCTGTGAGACTTAGTTCTTCTATCCTTTTCTTGGAGTCTTACGCGGTAAAAAAGTTCTCATATCCCATTTTATGCTTTACCCAACGCAGATATAAGTTGCAATCTGTCCGTTTATATTGCTAGAATTACCTGGCCTGCTATTTGCCTGCTTGCTGATATACGCACCATTTTCTGGGAAGTGTGTTCGCAGCAGCAGTTCTGCACTCTCTATTTCGTTGTATGTATAGCGCACATCTTATGTCTAAATAACAGCATTTACCCGGATTCCTTTACGCAAGAACGAAGTACTTTCCATCAATGCAGCTGAGTCAAGTTGTTGCAGTATAAGCCTATAAATAATACAAGAAGGTGATTAACAATATAAACCATTAACCTATTGAGTTGCTCTATTAATATTTAAATAGAAATTCCATTTCTGCAAAATAAAATATTAAAGGCCAACTGACAGCCATCGTATCCCAGTAGCATTATAATTTCTAAGCACTTAGCATATGCCGTTATTCTCACATTAATCAAATTTAAATTGCGCCCTCAATTCGTAAACTATGCACTCCATTAAATACCAGCATAAAATCACTGTAATCAATAAAAAAAAGAAAACAGCAAAGAAAACTTACTAATCCATGCTATTCATAGAAATGGAAAATTTCTTTCAATTTTTATTGACAAGAAATTTCCGAAACATACAAACAAATTTCGTAAGAAAGTAAAAACTTTCTTAGTTCTACTATTGGCTCCCCCTTCTATTTTTAGCGCTTTGCAAACAATTTATTTCTTTCTAACATTCTTCTTCGAATAACAACAACAACAAAAATTTATTGCAATAGTTTGAGAAACAACAAAAACAACAACTACGGCAACGAAAAACAATTTGTGTGTCAAAATTTTGGTGGCATTGTTCACGAACAGAAACTTTAAGTGCGAGGGTATGAACTCAAAGAGAAAAGAGTAGGAAAAACAGGAGAAGAGCGAAAGAGAGAGAGGAAGGTAAAAACTTTATCATAAACTATAAAATCGCAAATAAAATCATTTGTCTAACAATTTTACTATTTTTCTTCGTTTACTTTTTTACGTACGTTTTTCTTTACGGCCCTTACTTGCATTGCGGCATTTTAGGCAACTTTTTTTCTTTCATTTTTCTTCTATTACTTCTTGAAGTTTTTTTAACTGTACTTTCTGGTATACTGACGTACACACACTCACATTTTTCTTTACTTATGAAAGAAAAATTCATTCATGTTCTCTTAGAATTTGTGTGCCCCTAAAAGTATGCACTGCTATGGGTATGCTTAGCAAATTGAAAGGACTTTGGCAATAAATTTGTTTTCGGTATTCTGTACTTTCTTCATAGTTTTACTACAATTGTCATCGTCCATTTTGTGTTTGGTAGCTGAAATTGAAAAAGGCACATGAGATAAAGTAGGAAATAGGAAAAGTTTTTTTCTTGTATTTTTCGCTTAAAATAAGGGTGGCTATTCAAGAATAAAAGGGTTGAGGCTAAAATTATAGCAGAAATTTAAGTTTTTAGTTGTTAACAAAAATAACTTTGAAATGACTAGAAGAAAATGTTCGTGCAGAATATAAAGGAATTAAATCATATTAAATATTAAAAAAATTGTATTCTTATTCCAACATTTTATGGCAACCTAACTTGACTTCATTTCCTTTATTAAAGAAGAATAATTTTAAGAATTACAACAGCAACAACCTTCAAAATTCAATGAATGAATTCTTTTAAACTTCTTGCCATTCAGGATTACACCAATCATAGCAATGGTAGTAGCAGTAATTTTAGTTTCCAATAAAGTTTGCGTGTCAAATTGTAAAGAAATTGTTTAGTTTGTTGTCTGTCTGTCTGTACATTTAAATTGTTGTTTTGTTGTTGTTGTTGTTGAACTTTTATACACAAATGTTAAGAAACGAACAATATAGACAAAATTAAGACACAACAATATGAAAACAGTTATAAAACAGAGAAAATGTTCACTTACAAGTTGAAAATTGTACGGAAAAGCAAAAAAAAAAAGAAAAGTTTTTCAAATTAAATCGAATTGATTACTTTTACCGTGTCTATTGAGTACTAAAATACGATAAGAGTTAAAAGAATTGAATTGTTACCAGTCCATCAATCAATGGCAGGTATTAATAGTAATTGATTAATTTCTATGGAAGAAAAATTGGAAAATAATTACGAAGAGCTATTAAGACAGAAGCAAAAGAGGAAGGTGTAAGAGAAAATTAATTAAGCTTCACACAAAATATATATTTTCTAACAATTCCTAGCTAATGGTTTAATTTGTTTCATATTTAAGTTTCTCTTCTTCTCTTTTATAGCATAGAGGATAACATTGGTAGCATATTGTGTAGTAGTGTAGATGATGGCGATGACGATGCCGATGACGATAGCAGCGGTATCTTGTCTCTACAATGGACTACTCATTTACCATAATAACCATAATTCCCTAATGACAATTCAACAGCTTAACTTATCTCATTATCTTCAGCATTGTGTTGGAAAAGTTTCTGTTTCTTGAATTCCTTTCATCTTGCCATTATAATCGTAATCATGAGAGAATTTTTGCTTTTTATTGTTAATGAGAAAATAAAATTAATGAATGGATGACAAAATGCTTGGTTGGAAATACTAGCAATGAAAAACTAAATGAGGGAATGTCTGAATGAATGGATGAATAATTAACGAAATACACAAACGACTTGGTCCGTCTAGTTTGTAAAGGCTGGGCCATTTAAAAGTTTAAATTTAAAAATGCAATAAAATAAAAAGGGTTTGAAATGTTGCCAAATTTATATTTTTGTTGTGAAATCCAATTGTTCCGCTTGGAAATGGACATATGGCTGCCGCGGCTTATCTCACAGTACCTCATTCGATCGGACCAATTTTCGTGCACTTTTTCGAGTGTATGGGGTCGTATCTCGGCAATGGCATCACGAATGTTCGCCTCCAAATGCTCAATTGTCTCTGGTTTGACTGCACAACACTTTTCAGATCCATAGAAAATAGTGTAACATCGCAAGTTCTTAGCGGCCAATTAACATCACTTCGGCTAATTAAACGGCCATCAAACGTTTGTCGCAATAAATCGATTGTGGCATTAGATGTGTGTTAAGTTTCACCTTTCTGTTGAAACCAAACATCGTTCACATCAATACCACGAAGAGCGGATACAAAAAAATCGTTTTTATCATGGTGCGGTAGGTGCCTTCATTGAGTCGTCCTCATTTCTGAAGAAATATGGAGCAATTATGAGTCCCCTCCACAATCCGCACCAAACAGTCACTCGTAGTCTGTGCATTGACTTCTGTAAAACCATGTGTGGGTTTTTCTGACCCTCAAATACGATAATTTTGCTTGTTACCGTACCCACCAAGACGAAAATAATCATCGTTCGAAAAGAAGATTTTTTTAGACAAAATCAACATCATCATGCAGTTTCTCGTTATTCCAATAGATCCCAACTAAAGCGTAATCGATTCATTACGTTCAATGGAAATAATATACTGAATTTTGTGACAGAATAGAATGTCATAAGTATTGACAGATGCAAAATAACCGATGCCTCAAATTTAAACCGATAGATGGTCCACCCTATACTTACACAACCAACTTGGTCCGTTTAGGTTTATACTTTATAGCAGCTGACATCTCTAATTGTGTGATTTGTGGCGTAACTGGAAAATAAAAAAAATTTAATTTTATTTACATTTACAATGTATTTCTGCATCAAGTATATGATTTAAATGAAAAACTTTGTTTAAATGCCATTTCAACTTTTAATAATATTTTATCATAATATTTCTGCAAAACAATTAAAAATAGTATTCAATACGATTTTCATGTTCACATATTTAGCGTATGAGTGATATTTAATTGTTTCTCAGAATATTACTCATACGCACCCTATGTAAACGTTTTCATGTTTACATATGTGGCGTATGGGTGATATTTAATCGTTTTGCAGCAACCTATTTTTGCTTACATATGTAGCGTATGAGTGATATTTAATTATTTTGCAGAATATTATTCATACGCTACATATGTAAACATGAATATGATTACAGCAACAAAAATGTTTTTTATTTTAAGATTTTAAATAACGAAACGAATACGTTTAAAATAGAAAACAATTGTCTTTCGCTATTTAAATTTATATTCGTCTGTCATCAATCATTTGTTGTTTTTTTTTACAAAAAGCAAGAAGGGGAAGAACAAAAGCTACAACAACTTAGATTTATGCTGACTGTGTAGATCACAATGAAACAGAGAAATGGCGTGAAAGAAACAATATATCAACAACTAAAACACAAACAACACAGACATCACAATAACATATCATATAAACAACAACAGCAACAACAAATAAGAAATATCGCATAAAACAAAAATGAACAAACATTTCCATAGAAGTGGAAAGGAAAGAGTCTGGGTATTTAAATTTATACAAAGACAACACACAAGGAAACTAAATGAAATGTATGTGATATAACATCGACAATGTTAACGAAAGCAAAACAGAACAACAACAAAGAGAACATTAACAGCGGCAGAATAGCACAAAACAATGTCAGCAGAAGTTAAACAGTAATACATAGGCAAACGATACAAAGATAGTTAGAAGGAGAGAGGGAGAAAGTATAAAAGAGAAACAGAAAAACAGAAAAACAGTAATTGATAGGAATTTATGTGCATAACTGGTTTTATAATTTACGAAGAACAACTTTCATCAACATATATTTGATATTGTTCTCACACTTGTACTCTTAGCATACTTACTCTTTCACCCGCTAAGATTTACTTTCTCATTGTTATTTTGGTACTCATGCACACATGCACAGACATAGTAAAACATGTTTCGTGGCTGGCTACCATACATTATATAGACTTGTTATGTTGCAAAAATAATGATAAATATCCTGTTTTTGTTTTTCTATTGAAAAAAAGTAATAAAACAACAGCAAAAACAATAACTGTAGGAGGAACTTCTTTTATAATGTTGAACAAAACAAAATGTTTTTTCTTTCAGCATATGTAGGCATATGTGTTCGCCTATACTCAGATATGAGAAGAGTGTTGCCAATGAACTGACATTGAATATAATATTGATAATTCTCCTGTTAAAAATGTAGAAACTGATTTATAAAGAATGTACTTCACTTGGAAACTATCTATTACAGATGAGAAGCTAACAAATCAGTTGTATCAGTACTTCCAATCAGTACTTCCAGTCGCTAGTGCTTACAGGATTACGACCTAGTTTCTCACACCACTTATGTTGTGTGTATTAATTGTATACATGAGTGGCGGGACCTACAGTTTAAAGTCGACGCCGAACGACAGATTTTTGAGAAACTTTTCATGGCAATTTTATTTACTCTCAGAGCTTTTGCCAGAAATCTGCTGAGAGGAAGTCGCCGAAAAAATACTTTTTGTATTTTATTTTGATGTCTGGCCTGGGGCTCGAACCCTGGCTTTTCGTCTAATAAGCCAACACACTACCTACTAGACCACGGCTAGTGCTTATGATTGTTAAATTCCCGACGACATTTTTTACATTCTTCTCTTAACCGTCATTAACGTAACTTCGTGTTTGTTGCGAAGCTTTAAGAGCAGAATTTTATAAATGAAATCCGCGAGTGTGAGTAGAGCCTCGATTCAGTTGTGATAATAGGCCAACAATCTGCTTACCGATGGAAAAGCGTTTTATTTGTTTAATAATACTATTCTTACTTACTTACTTACTTACTTACTTACTTAATTGGCCATTAACAACCCGATTAACGGATTTCATCTTCTTGCGCGCCTACCTTCTTGATCACACCAATCGATGACAGGGCTTCCTCGATTTGATCCTTCCAACGCATATAAGGTTGTCCTCTTCGCCGACTCCCGCAGATACCCGCATCAAATATCTGTCTCGCCGGAGCATCCTCCTACATTCAAACGATATCGCCGAGCCAGCGCAGCCGCTGGATATTAATACGCTGCACAACGTCTATGTCGTTGAGGAGCTCATACAGCTCACTGTTGGATCGAATGCGGAAATCATCGCCAACTCGCACTGGACCGAAGATCTTACGCAGGACTTTTCATTCGAATACTCTCAAGGCTGCTGCATCAGTGCTTAATAGGGTTTATGCCTCTGCGCCATAAAGAAGCACGGATAGATGAGCGTCTTGTAGAGTGTTAATTTTGTCGTACGAGAGAGGTCTCTGCTACTCAATTGCCTATTGAGACCATAGTAGCACCTGTTGACAAGAGTGATCCTGCGCTTTATCTCCAGACTGACAACATTTTTGGTGGTAACGGAGCCAAGATAAATGAATTCCTTTACTGTATCAAAAGTATAGTTATCGGCCGTAATCAATACCAATAATACTATTCAGTCAGCCATATTCCAAATAGGAGGCAGGCATAGGCGGTGAATAACGAAAAGGCAACACTATACCACAAATAAACTTTTGATACGTAACACATGATATTAGTAACTAAAATTTATTGTATCTATTATCCTCTAAAGGTTTACATAGTATGTATGTATATGTAAAGGGTCCGCCAAATAACTTTTTTTTGAAAATGCTTAAAAAAAAACTACTGAATATTTTCTCAAATTTCTTTTTTTATTTGAAAGTACAATCCTTTCGGTTAATAATGGAAAATAATTTAATTCAAATGGCTGCCTCGGCTGACCATGCAGTAGCCATGATGAAGCTCATTTTGATCTTGGCGGGTATGTAAACAAGCAAAATTGTTGGGGGACAGAAAACCCGAACGCATACATTGAAAATCCGACGCTCCCAACACGAGTCACTGTTTGTTGCGGATATTGGTCCAGAGGCATAATTGGGCCATTTTTTCTTCGAAAATGAGCAAGGAGTGGCCGTTACAGTCAATGGCCATCGTTATCGGATAAGATAAGTGTTACGCCGACAAGCCAGAGACAATTGACGCTTTAAAGGACAATATTCGTGAAGCCATTGGTGAAATACAGCTGTACACAATCGATAATGTGCTTAAAAATTGGACCGATCGTGTAGGCTACTGCATGGCCAGTCGAGGCAGCCATTTGAATGAAATTATTTTCCATTATTAACCGGAAGGATTGTACTTTCAAATAATAAAAAAAAGAAATTTGAGAAAATATTCAGTAGTTTTTTTTAACCATTTTCAAAAAAAAAAAAGTTATTTGGCGGACCCTTTATAAGCGTGAATAGTTGTTTGTAATGTGTTAACATTTTTCATAGGAAATGTTGTTAAAAAAAAAGAACTATTAGCGGTACGACGATATAAACAGGTATTTCTGTTTGTATTGGTAGCTCATAACACGACCATTAACTTACTTACTTACTTACTTACTTAATTCATCCTTCAATCGGGATTACGGCTTAGCCACTCACAACACTTAAGTAGTGTGTGTTAATTTTATACATAAGTGGGAAGACTTACAGTTTAAAGTCGACTCCGAACGATAGGTTCTTGAGAAACATTTCATGGCAATTTTATAGACTCCCAGAGTTTTTACCAGAAATCCTCTAAGAGGAAGTCGCTGAAGATATATTTTATAATATTTTGTTATGTGTGAGATTTTTGACCTGGGGTTTGAATCGTGGATCACGTCTAATAGGCAAACACACTACCTACTACATTATGGTGACTTCTATACTACATATCAGCTTCTAATAAATAACACAGGAATTAACCGAAATTCATTGTACCAAGCTCTTCTTTGGATTTCTATTATCATCTACATATATATGTATGTGTGTAAGCGTGAATATTTATATGTATTGTGTTAAAATTTTCCAAAGAAAATGTTGTTAAGAAACTATAAGCGGTACGACTAACAAACAAGTGTTTCTGTATGTATATGTAGCTCAGTGAGAAGACCATCAACAATATCTTTAAATCAGAAATATGTTGCCACCAATAAAGAGTCATTAGTAGTGCCAACAGATTCTCGCAATGTAATTAAAATTTAAAGGATTTCTTTAATGAATTGAATTCCAATAATAAAAGAGAGTGGCTGGCATAGCGCTACATTAAATACATTTAAGCAAATGCCTTTTAATTGCTGTCAGTAACAATTAATTTATGATTCAAAATTTTTACAATTTATTTGCAGGCAATCTGATTTTATATGAGTCTCTGCTCTACCTTGTAACCCACATCGTTTGATCAAATTGACATGCACTATAAAAACTAACAAATAAACATGTAAACATACTCGTATACGCAACAATGTATACAAACGTTTCTATTGTATTACCATTAGTTGCCTTTTGCTATTGTTGATGTGCTGATAGTGTGTTTTGTTTCGAACAACATTCGAGTGTAAATTAATGTTATTGAATGATATTGTTTTACAATTATTTTTAATGAAGCATTCTTGTCACCTTCTAGCATAATAAACCAAAAGAAAAGAAGCAAAGAGGGAATAAAACCTATAGAGAGTATAGTGAATGAAAGATTGAGGCCAACTGATAAATATAAACAACAAATCATAACAATTGCTAACAATAAAAATAGCAAGAATAGCACAATAAAAAGTATGTTTTTGTATATGTAAACAACAACTACGAAAACAACACTAACACTACAGCAACTATTATTAAGCAAAAGCATGTTTTTGTCTATGTAAACGACGAGTACGGAAAAAAACACTAACACTACAGCAACTATTTGTAGCAGCTATTAAGCAATAAATACTTACGTGGCTACACAGAGAGGGTAAATAGGGGAGCATGTGTAAAAGAAACATTACCACCATTATTAAACAGAGACAACAGGAAAAAGCAAACAAATAAAAAAACAAACAACAAGCAAATATTTAGCACGTTGACAATATGGGTTTCCACACCATTAGTTGACAAATTGCCATCATAAACTTGTAAAACATGAACGTTTAAATCTCACTGAAAAAGAACTTGTTCTCCCATCACTTGTTGTTCTTTAAATACAAGCGTATTTGTATGCATGTGTATATGTGCGTACGTGTTTAATAAAGTTTTTCGTAGTGGACATGTTTTTTCAGTTAAATGATAACAATGTTTACCAGTGATGCTCAGGATAATTTGTTTATTGTTGTTGTTGGTTTTGTAACTGTTAAAATGAAACATAATCATTTAAGCCTATGCGCTGTTAATAATTGTTAAATTTCTCTTTAATACTGTACTTCTGATATGCTTAATTTATTATCGAAAGCGAGAGAAAGAGAGAGAGAAAGAGAAGATTACAGTGGTGTTAAAGATTTGAAAATGAATTTGTGATGTCAACATTATTTTATTTAAAAACGCAATACTCGAAATACACGATTTAAGAGGTCAGAACGTAACAATTTGTAGCGGCCACTGTAACAAAAATTGAATACTAAAGGCAAAGTAACATCATTAAACTTTTATTCTGTTTAAATTATTAAATATAGTGTGTGAAATTACTAAAGAAAACGAGAAAAAGCAAAAATTTAATTCTTCATTCCCTTCTATCGCTCTTCTTGTTACAGTTAATGCTGCGTTTATTGTTATTGTACATGCCGCTACTGCTGTAGCTGTTGTGTATTCAATTTAAATGTGCTGCTAGTTAAGGCCTGCATTGGTCCATAAAGTGTCCGACTGTGTCACGTTTTATGTAATCCGATTTCTGCATTGCGTCAATTCTGTTCATTCGTTTCGTGTGGCTGGCTATGGCTACATGATGATGTTTAGATAAAAGCCAAACATACACAAACAAACAAGAACGCATGCATACACAGAGAGAGAGAGAGAGAGAGAGAGAGAGTGAGAGAGAGATAGAGAGAAAGTAGTAAACAGACTAATAAGAGAATACAGTGAAAGAGTTCGAAAGTAGTGGTAAATGTACATAAATGTGCTGTTTTGAATGTATGTGTGTATGTGTGATTAAATAAACAAGCAATATATACGTAACGTAATGTCAATGCCAAAAGGCAAATGTACACCAGTTTGCATGAACACACATGGACATTCTTACATCCTATTTTCTCTTTCTCTCTTTTATGGGGTCACACAGTTGCCCCTTTTAGTAGCAGTCAGTAGCAGTACAAAAAGACCTCATTTTATACATTCAATAAGTGTGTCATGTGTTAAATGACACAGTCAGCTTTGGAATAAATAAAATCAGCAACAAAAAAAGCAGAAAAATTCTCATAACAACAACAATATGAAAACCAGTTATAGACTTGAAAAAGCATAAAAGATATTTAAGAAAAAGAAACAGAATTTAAAAAAAGAGAAAATTTTTTAAAACAAAAAGAGACTGGAAAAACAGCTGGTCTCTGTATGGTGATGTATATTAAAGTAAATTAAAAAATTTTGTCATTGTTGTTTTTGTATTAAAATATGACAATCTTTTAAAGCTGTTTTCTCTCTCTCTTCTCCTTCTCTTTTGGTTTATTTCGATGAAAATTTTCTTTTTTTTAATAAATATGACAGAAAATGAAAACAATTCAGGCAAAAATAAAGCGAAAGATCGTGTCTGAAATGTGACAAAAATATTTGATTTTCAATTTAAATGTGTATGAGTAAAAAACAGAGAGTAAAAGTACATAGACATACATGAACAAATTTTAAGATACCATGATTGCCATTATTACACTCTACCCAATACATTTGTATTTATTCTGTTAGCTAACGTATGAAGTCATATTTTATTGCAATGATGATCTTATCTCAATAAAAAAGAATGCTTTTAGAGATCATTTGATTCAAATTTAATAAAAATCATTTGTTTCAGGTAACCAAGTAAAGGCTACCAAATAACTTTAGATAGTCAAGTCAATAGCACAAAATCATAACAAACGGAACTACATCGCAATCATAGTGCTCATGGTCTAAAGTTCTTCTCTTCAATGAACAGAATTTAGATACCTATTACCTTAATTTTTATGTATACTGACTATAGCTGGCAGTAACCAAATTTCTGACTAAGCTGGATGTCTACTAATACACTTATCGCCTACTGATCACATTAACTGACTCTTCTTAATCAGACTATAGAATTACTATACTTTCTGAACTTTTCTTTAGATTTTAAGGAAACTATTAACAAGACTAAACACTAAGTATTATTTGCGATATTATAGTACAGAGGAGTACCAGCTAAAATAATCTGCCTTACAAACTGCGTCACCTTCATGCATACATGCATACCTAATTGGTCATTACAACCCTTTAGTTGGGATTACGACCTAGTCTCTAACAATACACCAACCATAAAATAAAAGTTCGCAACTGAAGGCCACGGTAAAAGGAATAAAATACAGAAAAATCATCACAGGTGTTCGAAAGTAACTTTAAAATACAATACTTTACTCCTTGTTTTTACTAACATAAATTTCCAATAGAAAACAATTGCAAAGTAAATACAAAGCTTAAAGTGGCTTTTAGTGTTTTTTTTTTAATTTTTAAAAATCGTCAGAATAAGGGCAAAAACCTGGGAGTTATGATTGTGAGGCCGATATAAATGAAATAAAAATTCGTTCCCCACCGGAGCAGTTCTAGTTCACAGCAAAACAATAAATTTATTAAAATTTCAAACTACTTTTGTTTTATTAGAATTTTAAATTTAAACTTTCTAATCGTCAACCTATTGTATTTACTCACATTATGCTCATATTTAATATGTATGTAGAATTCATAATGCGGAGAACATATATGACGTATGAGTTATATTTAATTCCATTAGTTTCATACATGATAATATCGAAGTATTTTTATTGCATACTTTTCAGGTTAACTATTCCAGTACATGTAATATGATGCGTATGAGTAATATATTTCAAATACAATTAAAAAGAAAGTATACCCAATAAATTTGGAATTAAGCTACATGATTTTTCGATTCTATGCAATTCTAGGCTATATTCTAGATTCCAGGAATATTACAGGGTGAACAAAGAAGGATTCAAATACCTGTGAATGTGTTGATGGAAAATTTGATTAGTAACAATTGCAAAGTAAATCAAAGCTTTGAGGCTTTGAATGTACTAAAGTAAAGAATATGACGTAAATTTTTAATTTTGAAAAATCGTCAAAATAAGGGCATAAATCGTCACATCATCAAAATGATATTTTTGGAGCCCAAAATCGTCAAAATGACGATAAATCGTCAAATCTGGCAGCTATGATTACAACCCTTCAGTTAGGATTACGACCTAGCGTCTCACACCACTTATATTGTGTGTATTAATTTCATCTATAAGCGGCGGGACCTATAGCCTGAAGTCGACTCCGAAAGACACAGACTTTTTTGAAATACTTTTCATAGCAATTTTGTAAAACTCTCAGAGTTTTTGCTAGACATCAGCTGAGAGGAAGTCGCCAAAGAAATATTCTTTTCATAGTTCGTTTTGATCGAGATATCTCATATGGGGTTTGACCGTGATCTCATGTCTAATAATAAGCCAGAACACTACCGCTGTACACTACAAGAAAATGAAGAACAAGTGAACATTGTGTAAGGCCTATATATAGGCTGCCTTCCAAAATGTTAGTTGCTTTGTGCTTGAACAAAGTATCGTGTTTTATAAAGCCGCTGTACCAAATATATACAACGTATTCTATTTCAAAACGTCGTCAGTGTGTATTTTTAACGCAGTCAAAAAGCAATCAGTCATCGGATTTAGAGTTGATGCATTATTTGGTTACTTTGCATATCTACATAGTTTATATACAGTAGTAGAACTGCAGACAAGCTTTGTATTGATACATTTTGGAAGGCAGCCATGCTTTAAAGGAAGCAAAAGTAGTAAAGAAAATTTTCAGCAGATATAAAACTGATTAACATCATGCCTGTTATCCGAGTACCGTTCAAAATATGAACGTGCGAACAACAATATTGGTCTGTTAGTTGAAACCGTAACTAACCAATACAACCTTCAAACACTGATGTTTGTTTTCATAATTAACTACAGTATGGGTATTCTATGTTCAAATGGGTCTCATAAAAAGACCAACATATCTGATCGAATCTTATTATAAAACACATGCAAATTTTATAAAATTTCGCACACACAACGAAATTTTGATATAACCAATTAGAAGTGCATATAAGCAAGATACCATAGGGTAGGGTACCATTCAAATCACCATAACATGACATTTTTTTTCGTCTTTTCCTTCATCGTAAAAAAAACTCAATATAAAAGTCTCACACTTTAATACACAAATTTTTAAGTCCTGATGTCACTCCAATGTCAAAAATAATATTCAATCTGTATGAACGATATTATGATTCAATAAAAGTTCTCAATTTTTTATGAGAATAAGAAAACAACACATTGTCTGTTTTGAACAATTCATTTCTTTGCCTGTCATTTAAACGAATACGTGGAGTTATAGAACACAATGGTTGAATATAAAAAGTTCCAGGATATACAAAATTTTAATAAAATTTAAATAAAATATATTTATAAAGACATATAATTGTACTAGGGATTCTTCTGATGGTGTTGAGCAAAACCTAAGAGACCACTTTCTCATTAGCAGAATACCAATTACAAAATTTTTATCTGCCAATATAAGTGGAATCTGACCGAAATTACTTCCACCAGAGAAAATTAATCGCAGACTGATTTCACTACAAAAGTGAAACATTTTCACTACATTAGTGTTACAAACGTTTGTATATAAAGTGGAATTCCGAAACTTTTTTGGTTCCGACAAAACACCTGTAATGCGGGATGTAGTTTGATTAGGAAGTGGGGCTCAGGAAGTCGCCGTAGACTAGTAGGTAGACTACGGTTCAAGTCGCTGGTCAGGCATCTACAACAAAAAAAACAAAATTTGAAAATATTATTAATTAGACATCTTGTAGATACTAAGTGCAACATATACAACATCTGTCCTAAGGCAGAAATTCCAAGTAATAATAATTCTGTACCCTTGCGGACCGAATTAGTGATTGACATGACCGAATTAGTGATCAGAAAAATTGTTACAAATTGGGCTCACAGATTTTTCATTTTCTGTTGCATGGTGTTGCTGGTTTAAATTTAGTTAACAGAGATTTTATAGTGTATGTTAACCCAATTTAGATATCATAATTCTTGCTTTTTGATTTCTGTCTGCACCACATACTGTGAACGCTGCAGTAGATGTTTTTATTTGTTGCACTAAACAACTGTGTGTATATATTTAGACTGTATATTTCCCTTACACATAAAATATGTAAAAAAAACTCATAATTCTTGTTAAATGTGTAAATATTTTAAAAAGTCCAATCAACATGATGCTATAATTTTTACCACAACTATATATATATATACATATATGTATATGTGTTCTTGACACAGATGTAGTGTGTTTCCTTTTTTGTAGTGTTTTCTTCAAATTATTAAATACTAAATAATATTGTTTAAATTAAAAATCATAAAATAGACAAATTGAAAATCATTTCTAGTACATGACTCAATTGTTACGGCAACAGAAACAATATCTAAAACAACAACAACAAATAACAATAATTCTAAATTGTTTAAAATTTTATTTAAAAAAAAGGAGGAGAGAAATGAAAATGAAAATAAAATAGAATTTGCTTAAAAGGTTAAGAAGCTATTTTGTCATCATATCTGCGTTATGTTTACGTACAAATAAATATATATAATACATATATCCAACAGATTTCGGGAAAAAGCTCTGAGAGTAAATAAAATTGCCATGAAATACTTTCTCAAAAAATTTGTCGTTCGGAATCGACTTTAAACTTCAGGTCCCGTCATTCATGTTTAAAATTAACACACACAACATAAGCGGTGAGAGAAGCAAGGTTGTAATCCTGACTGAAGAGTTGTAATGACCAATTATTTATGTATGGCTTATCTATTTAGTGGTTTATTCACCGATACCCCGCAAGGCTATCGGCTTTAAATATTTTCCATCTGAAGTTTTATTTTTTTAGTGAAAGGTTTACCATTTACGAACACGAAACGGCTACTCCTCCAAGGAACGGCTACTTTCCTAGCATTACGTATGGAATATGGTCACAACGGTATAATAGATCTCCCTGCATAAGAAGATTATTACGAATTTTAGAGATGGTGCATCTTTGCAATTTACGCATAGCCGAAAATATCGCTTTGCTAGAGAAAGTCTAATGTATGAAGCGTATAATGGCTAGTCGTTATGGATAGGTATCATGGAATTTTTGTAGCACGTAGGGGATATGACCACAAAGGTCAATAGAGCTCCCTGCAAAGTAAGATTATAAAGAATTTTAAAGATGGCAGGCGTTACAGATGTGGTCAATCTTCCCAATGTATGCATGGCCGAAAATATCGCTTCTGCTGTAGAGAGTGTAGGTATCATGGCTAGGTTTCATGACATGCGGAAAAGTCATTGCATCCGGAAAAAGCAAATAATTTAATGCACCTTGTGATAAGGCGTCGAAAAGAAAAAACAGGCAAAACACCAATCAAGCTACTGTTATAAGCATTAAATAAAAGGCAAAATGACTAGAGACAATTGCGGTAAAAAGATCGCGAAATATCAAAATAAAAATTCCACATAAACTTCTAGAAATAAATTTCAGTGAGTTGTAGAGGGTATTTTGTTTTAGCCAGCCATTAAAATTTTTAAACCGTTTTTATGCCTTATATAACTAGCAGTCTTCGTAACTTTAGATGATGAACTAATCACAAAATTTCCCTGTAGCATTCTTAAGAAATTTATTGTGAGAATGAAATTATTAAATCTGCAACAATTTTCTTTTAATACAGTGGTGATGAAAATACAAAAAATTGTTTATTTTTTCTTAATGACAATTCACTTAAACACAATATACGATATCAAGAAGGAAATCTGTCTAGAGAACGTTTTAGTAGACCTTTACTTAGAAACCTGTTAAACGAAATAAGATTTATAAAAAAGAAGCTGAGATGAATTATAGCCGAACATAGCATCAAATTTTATGTGGAGCTTTCTACAATACCATTATGTAGTTGCATATGAAAATCAAAAATTGTGTCCCTATTATTTCTAACATCACTGTATGGCTTTAATAAAAAATTGTCAGCATACTATACTTTGATGTCAACAGATAAGGAAATTAAAAAATAGGAAAATTTAACAAATAAATTATGATACCAAGAGATTAAAATAATTGACAAGAGAATCTAGTTTTATATCTTCTTTTTGAAATAAATTGTTTTTAAATTATTTTTTATCTTCATTTATAAAACATGTCATAAAAAATTTAACTTTTAATATATGTTTTATCAGTCAAAGCATAAGCATACACAATTAAAGCGCTTTTAGTATTTAAATAAAATTTATTTTTATTTAGTTTCTATGCTTTGAGATTTTTTTCTCTTTTTAGTATCAGTAAAGGCAAAGGAATCTTTTTTTATTAATGCTGATTTAATGCATTTTTAATTAAAAAATGACAGAAAAATACAAGCAAATACACGTGTTATAAAATAGTTAAAGCTTATGATGCAATAAGAATATTAAAATTCGTAGCCGTAAACCCATTACGTATTGAAATACGTGTTAATGTAAAAATCTTTAAAAAAAAAATTTGTTGAATTATCGTTGATATCTTATCGAAAAGTTTAAAATTTAAAAAAAAATTGACAAAATTCTCATATTCAATAAGCCTTCTTTAAACCATTTTCTGTTTTCTTCCCCTGATTTTGTTCATGACATTTACAAAAACTTTAAAATTCGTACGTAAAATATTCTTGTTCCTCATTTTATTGTATAAAACTCCCCTTGTCTCTAAAATAATTTTATTCTTCATGCATTTTTATTGAAATCCAAATAATACAACCAAAAAAAAAAAGATGAAACAAAACATTGACTGCCGTAAATTGAGGTCAAATGCATAAATAATATTTTGTGTACATAATAAACAAAAACAACAACAACACCATGTTATTATGTAAATAAATACAATAACAGCAGCAACAACATCTAAAAAATTCCCACAGATATACACTTAATGACCTTCGCATACAAACTCAAATAAAAACAACCATAAAAAAATTGAAATACATGCGTCACATTACACAATAAAAACTACAACGAACGCAAAGGCACAGCATATGATTGCTTGAATAAAATTAAAATTTATGAGTTAACAGGTTATGAATATTGTTACGAAAATTAAAAATCTAGACACTGCTGTTTTGCTTTTACATAACTTAACATTAAAATTTTAAACAAAAGCTATAAAAAAGCATAACAATGCAGTAAACAAACCTGTACACAAATTATCGTACTGCCTGATATAACAACAAAGACCAGCATAAAAAATAATTGTAAACAAGTAAACAAAAATACACAAACAACACTACAAGAATAAATGTAAATAAAATACACAAACAACAATAATGAATGTAAACAACGATGTTTACATTTGTAGAGATTTCCAACGTCCGTGACTTCGCCTGCCTTCATCAACCTGTTTACCTTGCCATATAAATGGCAAGGGAAAGCAGGCGAGTGAAGTTCAGTCAGTATTGTGTGAAGTTGCGGTGCGTTTGAAGAGAGTAATCGTGGTTTGATGATCTCCGTTATAAAGGTCTATCGAATAATTGTCTAATAATTGTTATTGTTTATGCAAAGTGTATAAACAAAGGAATAACAAAGAAAAGCAATTGTTGTTGTTTACGTCAAGTTGTGAACAGTGGCACACAGAATTGTGCGAATAAAAAAGAATTTTAATTAAAACTAAACACAGATTTATTTTTATTTTATTTGCAATCTACGAGCTCATATTTTAAACGTTTTTAAAAGGTAAAAACGTAACAATATATACAGAGAAAAGAAACAAAGAACGAGAGGTGTGTAGAGGGCAGATGGCATGGAGTGCATACAGAAAAAAGTGGAACTCTACGTTCAATCCATAATACTTTCATAGACTGATTTGTTTCTAGACAATGAAAAATGTTAACCTCATTATTCTGGGACTTGCATATCAGGTAAAACTTGATGACAGATAGGTTTTAGCCCTATGTTCCTCAAAGAATCTAAATTAAAAAAACATTTTGCTATGAAAACAGCTTCATAGCAACTATTACAACACGGTCCGTAGTCTAAATGCAACGTTGTTTGTCATTTGAGAACCGAAAGTAAAGGGTGTTTTTTACAGAGGTATAGAACTTTAAGTTGGCATACTTTCCAAGATGGCGACCGATTTAACAGCTGTCAAGTGATTTATTCTCAGTTTGGTTTGGCAATTCATCATGAATAGACTCACGCCTGAACAACGCTTGCAAATAGTGCAATTTTATTTCGAAAATAATGGTTCTGTGCGGAAAACGTATTGCACACTACGTCCATTTTATCGTCGACAAAATCGTCCATCAGAGCAGTTAATTCGATTAACCATGGAACGTTTTCGCACCACGTTTACTCTTATTGATAACTCGCATACCCAGAGACGCTGTACGGTGCGTACAGAAGAAGCTATTGCTGCTCTATATATATTCGCCGTATTATTGCCGATATACGGCCACAAATGTTGGAAAAAGTCATCGAAAATTGGACGTCCAGATTGGACTACATCCGCGCCAGCCGTGGCGGTCATATGCCAGAAATCATATTTAAAATGTAATGCCACAAGATTATCTTTCGGATAAATAAAATGCATGTCAATCGAATAATCCATCGTTGTTTTATTGCAACTTAAAGTTCTATACCTCTATAAAAAACACCCTTTACAAGACCGCTTTTTAGTGACTTTGGGTTTTTTTGCATTTTCTATTAAGTGTTATGTATTTAAGAGATTTCTTTCGAATCGATTTTGTTTCATTCGTCAACAATATTGCAGTAAATTTGAATTGAGAAACATGAAATACGCACCTTGCCATTTGAGGGTTAACTTAACCTAACCTAATCTAATATGTGATTTTAAAATTTCGAATATGCTTTCATAATCTGACAACTATGTTTCCAGTGTTCTTGCGTATGTTCTTAACTTCCAGTTACAGCATAGTTCTTCGAAAAGTCTGAAATTTATTGCTTGATAAAGCTTCCAATTCTTTACCTTAAAGCATTCACGGCTAGCCAGAAGACTTCTAATCATTAGCAAACGAATGCTGCTTGTAGATTTTTACTTTTATTTAATGTCCGGTTGGTTGCCTATTTGATTTCGTTATTGCCACCAGCTTACAACGCATGATTCAAGAGATATACATAAATATAAGCTAGGTAAAGTAAATAGGTTGAACAACAACAATATAAAATAAATTGAAAATAATTCGTATTGAAAAAGATTTCAATAAATAAACACAGTTGTTGCACATTCTATTCGCCTAAACTAAAAAGGTATATACAATAGGAGTGTATAGTGTTGATAGACAATGCACGATCTGGGGTTTAAACCGAGGCCTCATGTCTAATAAGCTAACACACTATCTACTACACCACAGGGACTTGTCATACTTAATCAGACTTTTATTTCTTTACTACTTTAGTTGTACTCATTTCATTGTTTCCCTTTTAAAGCCTTAAGCCCAAATGAAATATTTATTCAAACAAAATCTAAAAAAACGCAACATTTTTATTGCAACCAAAACAAAAAAGAGAAACAGAAGCGAAAAAAATACATTTTTTTATAAAACAAAGAAACAACTTAAACGAAATAATTGAAAAGAAAAATCCAATAAATATGAGAAATTGTAAATTGTCACGAAATTTTAAAAAAAGAGCCCAAAAAATAAGGCAAGACAGTAAAGGAAAGAAAGAAATATTTATGAAGACTTTAAATTTTTGCCAAGACAAGATAAACAGTCTATAAAAAGGGTTCCTTAGTACACAAAAAATATCAAGCAAGCATGTTTTTATTTCAGAACATGCTTACTACCAACGATTATTTCTGTAGATATAAAGACAGCAACATTAATAGACAAAAAAAATACCACCAGACATATTGACGTCAAAAGAGCTCAACACTTTCTTCGACAGGCAAACACTAACAAGAGAAAAAACATGTAAAAACTTACAACAAACATTTCTCGAACATTTCAAAACAATTTCAGATCAAGGAAAAAAATTTCTAGTTTTTTGGCAGTAAACAGCACGTAACTCGTAGACTATGAAACCATTTGCAATTACCGTGTTTTTCTTATTTTGGCTTTTTCAGTTTATTTGATTTCTGTTACAAAATTTTTCTGCTTTTTCTATTCTAACACGAATGCCAACATGCATACATACATATACACTTGTTTCAATATATTGACAAATCGTGTTGCACCTAAATCCATGCAGACACACATTCAAGCAACATTCATGTGTACAAGGATGTTTACCAATACTACCATATACTGCTATATGGCAAAATAGTAGAAGAAAAAAATTCTCTCAAGGTACACGGTGAAAAAAAATGAACAAATGTGGTGCGAATGTATAGATTTTGATGATTGCTGTACATATGGGCCACTCTATGATTTTTGAAAAAAAAAATTAATATTTGATCTTAGGCATGAAATTTAAACGCCTGCGATGATTTCTACTCGCTGCTTCAACTGCCTGCCTTACATGAGAGACCAAACAACAGGGGTAATTGCTTGCGGTTGATACAGCCAGTTAAGTTCTTAACCATGTCAAGGTCAAATTTATTCTTTAATGATATTTAATTATTAAAAATTTATAAGTAATCTTTTGCAGATTTTAAAATTTCAATTTTTATGGAAACCCCCATATTGTTTCTACACTCATTTCATAGATCTTCTCAATCCTTGCTGTTAAAACGAATTTAAAACTTTGTGTGAATAGATATTTTACGAATCGTTCCCTTTTTTCTTGTACCTTCTTTAAACTACTACTTCTACATACTTGCTCTTACACACATATATATCCATTTTAGTAGCCTTCAGACATTGTTTTTATATTTCTCCACACCTCTTATGCGTGCGTAGTTTTTTTCAAAGTATTTTTTGGCAAAAGAAAAAGAATGAAACAGGAAATCCTCATTCAGATGAAACGTGTGGCACTTCAGTTTAAAGCACAAGTCCACCCCGTTAGTGTTTGTTAATTAACTAAAATGTCATTGAATAACA
Organism: Sarcophaga subvicina; assembly: GCA_936449025.2. NCBI lineage: Eukaryota > Metazoa > Arthropoda > Insecta > Diptera > Sarcophagidae > Sarcophaga > Sarcophaga subvicina. Next base: position 104,894,856 of record OW388082.2, on the reverse strand, counting down.
AAAACGTGCTTAAGTTTTCAAATGATTCTGGAATCCTCCCATTTACTTACAGAAACACGCAATTTATTTCACAAAATGTGGAGAATTTTAAAACAAAAATTTAGAAAATAGTATAGAATTTCATTTTATTTTTTATTTAAGATCATGCAGTAAATATTGAATAAATGTTGCTTTGTAAAGCCAATCAAATTAAACAAAAACGATTAGATATTCGTATAAACAGCCAGATATGTAAACAATAAAGTATAACTAAAGAAAACTGTGGGGATAAATTAATTCACATGATTAGAACGGGATTCTAAGAAATCATATCGGCGCCTCCATTCTATAACGTTCTAAGTGTACTTAGAACGTTTTTAATGTTCTTGCATTTTTAAATTTTACGTTCTCTAACTTAAATACTGTCAAAATTTGGTTGAGATGCGCCGATCCGTTCCGAAGTTATAGGGAAAAATCTTCTTAGAATACACATATAGTCGTATGTCGCGTAAAAACTTTGAAAACTCATAACTCAAAACACACTTTTTCGACTTAGAATGTTATAGAACGGAGGTGTCGATATGAGCAGCAGCTTCTGGTAAAATGGCCTTCGAAGCTTAGTTGCTGTTCCGATTGTCAGTTTTTGTAAAACCTTATTCTGAAAGAATCTCTAGAAAAAGTTTTTTAGACGCATGTCCTTTAGACGCATGTTCCACTATTTCTAAGTTAATCGAAAAGCGAAATCCTTCAAATTGTTTTATTATAGATTTTTTATAGTCTTTGTTACTGACGTTTATTTGTTCTTCTAAACCAATCAATACTTTCCCAATTAAGCTTTCATCATTCCTTTTTCCCTGTCCCCACAGGTTAATAATTTGGGGAACAGCTTCAAAAACATATACATACATGACAAACAGGCAATCTCTTAATAAATTTATAATGTCATTAATTGCTGGATCATTAAGTGCTATTGATCACCATTCAAGAGACTCTGTATTTTAAATAAAACCTTGTTTTAGCCTGAATATGCTATGTTTCCTTAAGTTCCTTATAAGATTCCTTGTGAGTTCAGTTGGTTTAACATTAACAGCTGTTAGAGCCACTTCCTGCAAAATCTGACGCACAATAGCAGCCCCCCGGGACCTATAATGTTATATGCTTGCCCAATATGATCGGAGGCACTCTCCGTGGGGAAGACAAGGAGGAAACTGTCCTCGGTGTATCTTCTAAGCGCGATTAGACAGATAAGTCGCTTCAGGACAGTGTCTGATGAAGCGGTACTGGTATTGGCAAACACAATACCGATAAACATATTGGCGGATGACATGCGGCGGATATACTTTCGCCGTCTCGAGTATCCAAGACAAACACCAGCTAGAAAAGCGGGGGAACGAAGGACTTCCATCCACAAATGGCAGTCAGTTTAAGGGGAAGATGGACATTTCACCTTGTCCCTGGTATAACCCCTTGGATGAAGAACAAACAATGCGAGCTGAACTACCACGTGACCGAGTTCCTAACTGGTCATGGACGCTTCAGGAAGTACCTGCACAGATTTAGACATGATACCTCCCCTATGTACCCAAACTGTGTAGATGAGGAGGAAGATAAGGAGCATATTCTAACATGCTGCCCCTAGATTTAGATGACCCGGGGAAACGAGTTTAGGACCACACCGGCTTATGGAAGAGGTGTTGAATTCAAGGATTCTATGCAGCCAATATAGCCAGAGAATAGCTGAAGTTATGCAGGAACTCCGAAGGTTGCAGGAACGAAGGCGAAATTTGATTTAGTGTGATAGAGCTTTAAATCTAACCAGCCCCCCGCGAAATAATACCTTACGGCATTCCCGCGAGGGGAAGGGTGTTTAAAGAATAAAGGGGGGGAGTTTAGTATGTAGGCACAAGTGATAGTGAATCGTGCACTCTTTTGTTGGAACAAAAGTGTGTCTTTCGAATATTCCCACCTCCAGCCCAAGACAAAAAAATTCTCCTGAGAAATAGGCAGTCTTTATCGCGTCTATGTACATCCTAGTAACCTGAACGTTTAGAATTCGTAAGAAATTCGGCGCAAACGGGATACCCTTTAAGGCTCTCTAAGCGGAAACTCTCTTTGTTGGAATCAGGAATTTGACAGTGCTCAGAACCCCCATGAAAAAAGATCTTGGGAGAGTATCTTAATTGATCTAAGAAAAGGCAATAATAGCCAGCAGATTAAGCTCTTTACGGTATTTTGGTTTTAAATCTGTCACAAATTGAAAATGTTTTCCATTCATAAAATACTTGCATACTTGCTATAATATCGGTGAGGAAATCAACTAAGAGTGTGCAATTATTGCTGGAACTCCTGTTGATAGAATTGATTCGTAGCAAAGTTTCGTCCGTTGGAAGCTTTTGTAGTCATGATTCAAATTCAACTTTTTTTCCAAACTATTTCTAAAAGATCTTCCTAAGGAAAATTGGTACAAAAAGAAAATCAGCAACAGAAAATACTCTGCCCTATATATTATCTTCTAGGTGCCGTCGGATGTAAAGCGTTTTGTTTTTTAACCCTAACAACCTTATCCCTATAAATATGAGTGGTATAAGAAACTATGTTTAAATCCTGACTATAGGGTTTGTACCAACCCATTAAGTAAGTATGCAGCTCAATGAAAATAAAATAGAGTTTAAAAAAGTCTGTTTTGATCTGCAAATATTCCTGTGTAGTTTTCTTATCATTAAATTGTAATCAAATTTATTACAAAAGTTAAGAAACTTTGTCAACTTCAAAAGGTGTCGGTATTTACTTTTAAGACTTGAAACTGGTGCTGGTATCGGTACTAGCACTACCGCTGCTACTATGGAAAACCTTGTTTCTTTACAAAAAAAAAATTTATTTTAGTATGAAAAAGTGTGTGTGTGTGTGTTAAGAATTCACACATCCACAAAGGTAATACAGAGTATACTTACATGACTACATTGTAAATGTTTATTAAGTATACAACACAGTTTAAGGTACCTTTTTCTCTTTATTTTCCTGGTGCTTTATTTAATTTTGTTTTATTTATCCGTGTTATTTCTCCGTGTTTCTTGTTAATATTAAATGCCATCAAAGGAAACATGTTGAAATGTTTTTGTGTATTTAACTAGCAAAACATAAAGAAAAGACAAGGCAGCATATTTAAGAAAGGCACCCGAATGTAGAAGATATTCACGAAGAAAAATAACAAAGAAAAATACAAAAAAATATTGTTACAAAAGCTTAACGTTTTTACCATTTTTTACTGTTATTTTCTTTAATTCTTTGTATTTGTTTCTTTGTATTGCTTTTCTTTTCTTATTTCTTTTTTTTTTCTACAATGTTTTGTTAAGCCTAATTTGTTTCTTTTCCCTTTGACTTTTACCTTAATACTGGATTTATCTCTTCTTTAGCTTTGGCTTAAATTTAATCTTCTTTGTGGTTCATCTTCTTTTTTCCGTTCATATAATATTTAACCGTAAAGAAAGGCAGGAAGGTAATTAAGGAATTTTAAAAGATAAACGGAAAACTACTTAAGAAAGAAAATGAAAGAAAAGGCATTAAAAAGAAAAACTTAAATAGGCCTCGTTTTTATATTCACACCTTTCTTTTGATCATAATAAAATAAAAATTACGAAAATAAAGATTCCATGTTATCAAAGGCTTAATAAAGGGCCGTTTGGTGAAAAAAGAAACGAAAGTAAAAGTGATAATAAGTAAGAGCCTTGCGTATAAAACCAAGAGACTTGACGGAAAGAAGTTCAGTTAATGGTTGTAATTGTAATTGCTATTGGTCCGTAGTTTTTATACATATCCCTTGCCCTATCTTTCCAATGCAAAGAGAAAATAATCTGAAATATATGTATACTTTTAATTAATAAATGATGCGTTAAAATCGTAAAAGAGTAACATTATCCGTACTAATGTAATGAAATGAAATAAAAATTACGTGGTATTGTGTTTGTAGTGCTTGATTAAAATACTAAGCATCGTGGGTACTTATACAATAAAAACAGTTTTACATTCTGATTCCTTCAAAGCAAAAATGCTTCCAAACTCTACACAGATAATGATAAATTTTTAGAAAAAGATTGATTGCAGTACCGACGTCCTTATAGGACACCAACTCTTCATACAAGTCAATGCTCTTAGGGCTGATATTCTCGGTGTTACTGAGACTTTGAAGATGTAGACATACATATGTACATACAGAATTGCTCATTACAATCTTCAGCAGAATTGCAAGCTATATTCTCACACTACCAATGTTGTGTGTGTTAATTTTATACACAAGTGGTGGAATCTACAGTTTAAAATTGAAAATTTTTATTTTATTATCAGAGTGTTTTCCAGAAATCTGTTGAGAGGCAGTCGCGGAAGAAATATTTTTTCATATTTCGTTCTGTTGCCAATCGTGATCTCTTGTCTAATAAGCCAAAAGACTACCTACCGGACTAAGAGCGTTTCGCTGGTAGTTATTGTCGCCTTCGCTTTTTTGATGGTTGTAGAGACCCCTTTTTGATTGCTACCGCCATATCTTTTTCTCTTTCGCTTGCGTTCATTTCAATTCCCATTAGTACAGAAGGAAATATTTACATTCCACTGAGCCTTAGAACGGGTAGCGCAATGAGGTACTTATTGAAGTAGGACCTTACCTGAGCATCCTAAAGATTAGTCCCTTGGAATTTTATAGAGTTTTTTCTTTTAGTCCAACTATATTAAAGCCGCCGTAGTCTAATAGGTAATGCGTTGGCTTATTAGACGTAAGGCCACGGTTCAAACCACAGGTCAGATATCAAAACGAAAATATTATAAAATATTTCTTCAGCGACTTCCTCTCAGGAGATTTCTGGCAAAAACTCTGAAAGTAAAATCAAATTATCATGAAAACGTTTCTCAAAAAGTCTGTCGTTCGGCGTCGTCATTAAACTGTAGACCCCACCCCTCATGTATAAAATTAACACACACATAAGTGGAAGCTAGGTTGTAATCCTTTCTGAAGGGTTGTAATAATTGGTTATGTATTCATGTATTGACGAGGTAAACCAGCAGAGTTGTGTCCATATTGGAGAATTATTCATGCAAAAATAACAAAAATTGCTCGCTCATACGCTGCATTTAAAAGATTCAGCTTCAAGAGAATTTTTGCATTTTTTTCGTATATTACATGACAGTCTGTTATCACTAGCAGTTCCACAGAAACTTAATGACTCATATTGTTTAATGATGCATTGAACAGCAGCAGTATTGGGTTTTAAGTTAAAAGACTACTTATCCAAACTCATATAATATATGTATAATACCTATAAATTGTTTTTTTTTTTGTTTTTTGAAGAAATAATAGATTTCTATTTGTCATACCTTATATTTCTGAACGACGTGCTTACCGTTACTGCTTATTCTACATATTGTTTTGCAGTTGACTCTTTTTTCTCTTCTTTAGATCAAATATGCTACGAAATAAATTCGTATTCGTTCGTTAATTTGTGAGAAAACTTTAGGTACCAATGTTTTAAGCAGATGAGTATAATATTTGTTAGCATATGTATGTTTAGGACATTTAACGGCTATTTGAGCGCAAGTGTGTTTGTGAAAGTGTACGTGTATATGCACTACAATAATTTCAATTTATGACGCTCATAAATTAATTCAAAAAATATTTTGCACAACATAAATAAACATTCATCCACCCATTTACCGCACACACTCTCTCTCTCTCTCTCTCTCTAACCCTTCATTATTAGGAAAATAAACAAAAACACAGTTTTTGTTTATGTCGGCAAAACACAGGCAGGCACATGCTCACATAAGCACACACTCACATGGTATAAATTAAACATTTAAATTAACGGCATTAAATTGAATTCGAGAAGAACAAGAAGAACAATAACGACAATAAAGGCAAACAAAGATAAAAAGAGAGAATTTTGCCTAATAATTTAATTATTAGTCGACAACACAACAACAGTGAAACCGTAAACAATAAAAATTAGCGGCATAATTTCATTTTGTGGTATGTTTTTTTTTTGGGTTTCCATTTAATAAGGCTTTAAGGGATCGGTTACAAAAACGTTACAACTTCTCTTCCTCATCTTTCTTTACTTTGTTTTTTTTTTGTTTCAGTTGAGCTTATATTAAAAGCCAAAGGAATTTAATTGAATATTTTATTATAATTTTGCGCATTTTCTTTTTTGTTACAATATAGAAAGCAATACTCACACACATACCTAACGCAAAGTTTGGTACCCATTGACTACTCCTTTGGTTGTGATAATGTTATTGGTTATCCTTTTTTATTTTTTTTTTTTCTAAATATTTATTTTCTGTGTTTGTTGTCTCACCACAATACTTGATTTACTGCAAATATATTGGCTTATAAAAAGGAAATTATATTTCTGCTTGTATGTTTTCTTCCCATTTTTCAATTCGAATTTTTCGTTTCGATTTTCTTTACATCGTTTTTGTGGCAAAGACATGAAAATGTAATTGAATATCGACACTGAAGCCCGTGGCGAATAGATTGCAAAATGCTTTCGAATGCATAAAGAATGTCCATGCGAATTTCATAAATTGTTTTTAGTGCTTCCCATTTCTTTCATTGCCATTTTCTCTATGTTTTCTACCAATTCTTGCTCTTTTAGATTCATAACACATACAGATGCAGTAAATTTGAGTTGGAAGCGCAAATGCGAATTTTCTGCTTCCTACTCGTCTCTTGCCATGGTTTTAAAGAAAAATATTAATTTTGCTAGTATGAAAGGTCAACACCACTGTGACGTATGAGTTATGCATTTGGTATTAAAGACAATGCGTATACGTGGTGTATAGCAATGGTTTGCGCAAGTTGGAATTCGATACACGAAGCGACGAACAGGAAGGGATTATGTTAAACCAATCAACAAAAAAGTGAGGAGCAAAAGTCCAAATTCCAGGAGGACAACTCCGCAGGAGTATCATATGAAACGAACTCAAACTCATACATAATAGAAATGAAATTTAAAACAAAACCTGGTCCCGCTAAAACCATTTTTAAATTTTGTAACTATATAGACTTCCAAAATTCTCCAACAATAGGTATGTATGTAAGAATATGACCCCGAGGATATAGACCAGTAGGACATCGACAGCTGCAATCTCTACAACACATGGTATGGAAGATCTAGTTTTTTTTAGCATGAACATCGATGAGTAAATGACATCATGTATACACTGAGCGCCAAAAGTGAGTAAACACCACTGAAATAATTCATTTCCCTGGGATAGCGAGAAAAGTAAATGAGAATAGTCGAATAAATTTCCAAAAATAAAAACGTTTATTTATTACTTAGAAAATGTTAAAACAAAAACAACAATTCATGATAAAGGAACTTTTTTTATACTTAAGAACAAAACTGTTTTATACTTAAGAACAAAAGTGTTGACTCACTTATGGCGCTCACTATATATACATGAGGTTAGCTCACGTATACATCTCCTAAATATCGATACAGCGTCTAAATTAATCATGATACCTAGTCCTTAACAATCAGCACCGATGATACAGTTTTTCCAAAACCACGACGTGCAGCCCATATCTGTGAATACTATCTAAAGAAGAAGGTCTATTTTGTCCACACAGATGCAGGATCTGCTATGTTATAGCACTGGTAGTTTCATATATTCTCAAGCCTGCACCAATTTTTCCTTTTAAGAAGAGTACAATTCGAGTTAGAAGAATGTAACAGCTGTGACATACGTTTTAAAAGGTTTCCGATGTCGGAAGCTGTTACGTTTTTTCTGAGTACGAAAAGTATTGCTGTGTTCTCGGTAATAATTCATGTCTACAGCCCTGTAGAGTGTACAAACTACGTAGTCTGCAGCCTGAAACTCATATTTTTATATATTTTATATATTTGAGTTCAAATGAAAATCCCATTACAGAGCAGTTGATATAACTTCTCAGTATATAATATAACAAAATTTAAACGTTATGCTTTTTACTGCAAATTCCAGGCAATGTTGCATTTTGTTCTACCTACATTTCATACATTACTAAAATTAAGCCCGCAGTTATAATTTGTTAACAATTACCACTCTTACATACCTACATATGTATATGAAAAACACGCATTCACACTTATGTAAACACACGGGCAACACTATTATCAATTGTGTTGCAAAATGATTCTTTTGTTATGCCTATGTTATGAAGCATAATGAGGGTGTGACAAAATATTTTCTTTTTTTGATTTTTATTGTTCTATTCTTTTCTTCTTTTATTGTTGTGAGAATACAACAATTATTCTATTGTTAACAATAAATAGTTGTGCTGTTCGTATATGACAGGATAAATAAATAAAAAATAAACACCATTCCATATTGAACTACATAAATAAACATTTATTATGTGCATTGGTGTATGTAGGAATAATTTGTACAGGCCTATTGTTGTCACCTAAAGTCAACAAAATTGACTCATCATTCCATTAAAAGTCAGAAATGTTTTCAACAGGTTTGCAATTGACAGCAAGTGAACGAAGGAAACTGTTTGGAATTATTGTGAGCACATGATCGCATGTAGGAGTAGCAGCAGCAATAATATGTCTATTGAAGTCGATGTTTATGAGAATAAAAGAAATTCTGTAAATATTTGTACAAATAAATAAAGAAATGGGAAAATTGTTTCTCAACAAATTGAGTGTAATAAAGAAAATTTTTGTTTGAGTATAGGTATTCACTATGATGAGTGGGCAAGAAAAAATGTGTATTGTAATGCTAAATAGATATTCCAGTATACTTCTAAGGAGCTAAAGACTAAAAGTATACTCTTAAACGTTGATGGAAGGATGTACAGATACGAAATAATATCATATATACTTACATGATTGGTCATTACAACCCTTCAGTCAGTATTACTACCTAGCTTCTCACACCACTTATGTTGTGTTTTAAATACATGAGTGGCGGCCCCTAAAGTTTACAGTAGACTGCTAACCATAAATTTTTGATAAATTTTTAATGACAATTTTATTTGCCTTCAGAGTTTTTGCCAGAAAGCTGCTGAAAGTTAGTAGCCGAAGAGATATTTTTTCATGTTTCGTTTCGTTGCAAATGTCTGACCTGGGATTTGAACTGTGTCCTCACGTCAATAAAATAAGGAGGTCTATTCCCTCCAACAGCACATATTTTAATTGGTCTCATCTTTGTCGAAAAGTACATTGTTTTAGAATTTTCCTTGTAAACATCTTTCATAAATACTTGCTGTGACATTAGCACAAAAAATACTGTTGTTGTGGTTGTTAAAAAAATAGTAAACATCATAAATCATGTTCTTATTATCACTGATTTTTATTATATATTGTCTTATCGCCTATAACATCATCGCTTCCAGCACCACTGACTTCCGTCTCCTTTTTGTTCGACTTGTCACATAATAGTATGTGACTTTTCTTGCCATTTTTTTCCGTTGCTGTCTATTTTTTTCCGTTACTTTTGTGTGATGCAAAATTGTTTACACATCGTTTCCGTTTCCGCATAATTAGCTACACTGTGTTACACATATTAATGGCTTGTTCCCATACTATGCTTTTCATTGCCGTTTGTTTCTTGCATTATCTACAGAATTTAAAGTGAAGCAAAATTTAGGGGACTTAGTTTTTGAAGTGCTTTTAAGGGTCGCTTTACTGTAACTGGAAATTAAAAAGTTTTTTAAAATTGTCTTCCATAAGAATTTATTAAATTATTCCTTGCCTTAATTCTTTTTGCCACAGCCTATTAAAATTTTAAATTAATAAAAAAGAAAATATATTTATGATTATTATTTTAAAGTATCATTTTAACTCTTTTGCTAATTTTCATTTGTGTTTTCACCACAACAATATTTAAGACAAAAACACAATTTGTCTGTAATCATCATCATCATTATCATCATCATTACATTTTAGAATGAAGGTTTTGCAAATGTCCAGACATAAGACCACAACATAGAACAGAACTGCAGAGAAATTATTTTACAGGTAAAACCAACTTATCAAATAATACGAACAAAAGCATATCCATTAATTATAATATGCAAATCCAGGCAGACATTCATTTAAAAGCATATCCCTCATATGCATTCTGAGCATAGCTTTCATATGTATTTAAATGCGTTGAAGTTTATTTATAAATTTTGTTTGCTTATTAACCGTTACATAATCCTTTATGTACAGCCAGTATCTGTGTATTCTGTGAAAACGTTACATAATTACATAATTTTAAACAATAATACGAAATATTTAAATACATATACTCTTTAGGACATCAACAACATACATACTTAATTGGTCTTTACAACCCTTCAGTCAGGATTACAACCTAGTTTCTCACACCACTTATGTCGTGTGTGTTTATTATATACATATGTACATGAGTGGCGGCACCTACAGTTTAAAGTCTATTTTTGAGAAACTTTTCATGGCAATTTTATTTACTTTCAGAGCTATTGCCAGAAGTCAGCTGAGAGGCTGTTGCCGATGTCTTACCTAAGGTTTGAACCGTTGCCTCACGTCTAATAAACCAATTATCTACCTATTAAACTACGGCGACTACTAAATCTTCAATCTTACTTTTCGGTTAGAGTTTGAGTCATACTTACAGCGCTCGATAGGTCACTCAAGAGTTCTGAATGTCGTCTTTCCTTTCCGGGAGGTATGGACTTTTGGAAAAAGCCACCGACTATATTGTGCCGGAGGCTATGTTCCTGCCTGGTTTAAGAATACTTATACCGAAAAGGGCACAATGGAATGGTGGGGTACTTCAGGGGCAGAGAGGTATACCCATCTTCACAGATGGGTCTAAGTTAGGTGAAAGTGCAGGTGCTGGGGTTTTCTGTAGGGAACTCGGTCTTGAACTTCACTTAAGGTTAAGTGATGACTGCAGCATGTTTCAGGCGGAGATTTTCGCAATCTTTAAGGCTATTGAGAGTGCAGCCCTTGCGCTGACCAACTTCTTCCTCTTCCCTGATTTTGGTGGAACTTGGTCAGTACAGGGACTGCATTCACCCGTGGCATTACAACGTGCTATGCGTGCTTAAGTGAGCTTTGTGAAATCAGAGCTACCACTCAGACCTAACCTAACCTAAGGCTATTGAGGCCATAGCTGGTGACAACGCTTCGGATTCGGAATCTTACATGATCTTCGTTGACAGTCAGGCTGCCCTAAGGGCCATTGCGGCGGTCTGATGCAAATCACGGCTCATTCGTGAGTGCAAGGAGTTGTTAGGGACTTCTGGACCAGACCGTATCCGTCTATGCTGGGTTCCGGGTCATAGCGGAATACTAAGCAATGAGACGGCGGATGCTCTCGCTAGGCTAGGTTCGCTTTCTGAGGGCGATTTAATAGTTGGTCCTGACCCCCCAATCTGCCGCGTCAGTGGGTCAGTGGGGATGAGTAGAGGCGTTGGGGGAACGGATCGGGTTGTTATGTTTCTAGATGTCTATTACCTGCCATAGAGAGTGTGAGAACAGATTGGCTGTTGGGCTTGGATAAGGCCAGTTGAAGGTTGGTTATCGCATTTATCACAGGGCACTGCGAGATTAGGCTGTTCCAGATCCCAGCCGGACTATTGCAGGGCATGTTGCGATGAGGAGGAGTTGGAGACTATCGTGCACCTCCTTTGCAACTGCCCAGCCTTGATAGGTTGAGGTTGAGGGCTTCTTTGAGGGTTTGAATTTTGTGTCGAGAACCGACATCAAGGCTCTCCACAGATTCATTAGTAGGTTGAGCTGGTTGAGAAGTGCTAGGTCTTTATCAGAGTAGTCGCGCTTTTCCTTTTTGTTTTGTTTTGTTTTGTTCTGTGTAATTATTCCGCTTCCCATTCTCCCCTTTCCTACTTCCTCTCCTTTCCCTCCATTACCCTTCCTCTTTAAGGACGTTATGTACAATGGGTGAATTCGACCTTCTTGTCTTAATTGACTATTACACTTCCTCTAACCTAATAATGAGTCCTAACCCTGATTGTCAACCCTGATTGTCAGGGTATTTTAGTTTTCACCACGCATGTAGTCACCATTGACGGCATGTAGCATTTTTCTTTGTTGTATTTAAACTTAAACTTTAATTACATGTCATTCTACTTGGAAACAGCAACTTTAATTACCATAACAACAACAAGAAATATAAGTAATATAAGCACAATGTGAAGAGTTAAACAATCATTGTGAACAATGGCATTATGAATGACATTTAAGTTAATGAAACCAAAATCGTAAAGGTTTTCCAGAGAAAAAAAGGCAAAATTTCAATTCTGAGTAGCAACAGCAAGCAGATTTCAAGAAATTTAAGGTATTTTAAGTAGAAGGCCATACATTAACTACTTAAAGGAGTAAAAACTATTACAGATGAAGCAATTCCGAGAAATATTGTGTGGCTTAGTCTTGAACTTTTTCAGCAATAAAGTCTGTATGTTCTTGTGTTTGAAGGGACTTTTTTAGTTTTGATTAACGAAAAATATTTAAGGAGATTCCATTGATTCCATCTCACTTTTTGGACTGACCTCGTAGCATAGTATAATTTACCCTTCTCCCCTATTAATAGCAACAGATGATAGTCCAAAGCCTTTAAAATGCTTTTAAACCGTAACAGCTGCAAATTTATTTTCATGTTTAAGCCATTAAGCAAATCGTCTGTATCATCCATGTCCTTTACATTAAAGCATCCTGTTGTATATTTTTTAGTAAAGAAGAAAGAAAAAAAATGTGTTTTTTTTTTAACTTTTACAGCAAACAGCCAAAGTGCTTTCAAGTTTCAAAATAAAAAATTGTTTTTTTTATGATTTTTATCTAAAACTACTCGTAAAACTAATTCAAGAGCACTTGTCAACTACTTTCTGGGTACTTGAGCCGGACAACAGTACAACCATCACCATTGCCTCCACCGCTGTTGAAACACTTCATCATCTCGAGCACATAATCTAAAAACAATTGACTTAAACTTAATGCCCAAACTGATGTGGATGCAGATGATGAAGATGTATACGAGCAAAAAAAAAACGATATTGAAAAAATGTTCAAGTAAAATATGTAAAAAGCCATGAAAGCAAAAACAAAGTAAAGCAAAGAACAAAATATAGCAAAGGATAGAAGGAAAATAGGGTAACCTACAGAAGACAATTTGATTAGACATTACGGTCAGGGGTCGGTAGATGTGAAATTAGTCTAGACGGGGTTAAACGAAAACTCTTTTGGGCACACTTAATGCCTTTTAATAGCACATAAAGAAGTGGTAAATGGATTATCAATAATCAAATATGCAGAGGTTCTTAAAGGCTTTAATGACTTAATTACATACATAATGGGACTACGATCCAACTTATGTTTCGTGTACTAATTTTATGCATGAGTGCCGGGATCTGCCGTTTAAAATCGATTCCGAACTACATAGTTTTGAGAAACTCTTTGTGGAAATTTTATTTACTCTCAGAGTTTTTACCAGAAATTTGCTGAAGAAATATTTTTCATATTTTCGTTTTGATGTCTGACCTGGGTTTTGAACCATGGCCTCACGTTTAATAAGCCAACACAATACCTACTACAAGAACTCTGAGAGTAAATAAAATTGCCATGATAAGCTGCTCAAAAGTCTATCATTTGGAGTCGAATTTAAACTGTAGGTTCCGCTACTCATGTATAAAATTGACACACACAACAGAGTTTTTATAAATGATATACGAAAACAGGTAATGATTTGAAGGAAATGAAAAATTTAAAATCGAGTCGAAGTTATCTACAGAGTAAGGTTCTTTCATCACTAATGCGGATCTGGGCTGGGGATGAAGTCTTGATAAAACGTTTTTAGGGGAACATTGACTGTCCATTCACCAAACAAACAGTCCTTTCAGCAGCTGCTCTTTGTACGATTTCACACTTTATATTTCATTTGGTTGCAGATGTCTGACCTGGGATTTGAACCGTGGCTTTACGTCTAATAAACAGACATACTATTTACCTACTAGACTACGGCAACTAAAATATTTGCCGCAACAGTAAAACATAATTTTATTCTAAGAATTTGAACACTTTTGGTTATTAAGATAACAGGTTCAGAGCAATGGTTCTTTCGGAAGTACCATATAAATGGTCGTCTTCAAAATAACATCGAATCATAAAGACTGATTTGAGAAATCCTTTCTTGGCTGCTATATTACTCTCCAGGCTTTTGTAGAAGAAGACGTAAACTATTCATTGAATTAGAATGTTGACACTCAAATTAACAAGTCAACTGCTCACTAGATTACCGACAATGCCAAGACCTCTGAATAAGATTGCAAATATTTTTTTGAAATATACCGCAGTATAGCATGCCACCCAATCACCCTTAACTACCTACCAATCATTGTTGAAGTACCAGGCATAAAATTAAATAAAATCCCACTTAAAAGTAAAGTTTTAGTGCCTTGAGTTCATAGTTTCTCTTTTATTTTTTTCTCCTCCATTGCGTTTTTCTGTTCGGTTTTTCAATTCAAGTGCGGCAATTGAGAGAAAAAAATGGAAACTTTTCGATTAACTAGGACTAGAAACAGCAACAGCAACTAAAACAATAACAGTCCTTAACAACTAGTAACAAGTGGTTGTTGTAGTTGTTGTTGTTGTTGTTGTTGTTGTTGTTATCGTTGTTAATTATAACAGCAAATAAAATGATTTAATTTAATCGTACAAGTTGAGCGGAAAGTAGTAGAAATAATATGGAATGGAAACTACTTCTCATCATGCCACTTGCCACTTGCCACTTGCATGTTGGCAAATGCTTCCAACGTCTCAATAATATTTCACTTTAATAATTCGCTTAAAGAAAAGAAAATAAAATGAAATGAAATATAGAAGAAGAAGCAGAAGCAGAAATATATGTGCTTGAACTAATTCGTTCATTTATTTTAGCTGTCTTTGCTTCTTTCCTTTTTTTGAGCACGGATATATGACATCGTTTTTAAACAATTTTTTTTTTGTCCTCTCTTAATATTTTATGTTCCGAATTTTGAACATTTCGTTCAATTTCATACACTTACAGAGAAATACAACAACGAATTTTTTTTGTATACATACATATGTATGTATATACAAACTATTTGTATTGTTTTTGTCATTTCATTTTGGGTAATGCATGACTGCAATTTGTTATGTTGCAAGTGCAGTTTTAAAAGAAAATATAGAGAGGCACAACAACGTCAACAAATACTTGAATGGAATATACTCCACTTAAGACGAGCGCAAGAAAAAATTTGGTCAATGACTTCTTTGCACTTTTTAGATTTCGTAGAGATTTTTAGGCATGTTAACAATTTTATTGTCATGTCATGTCTCCCGTTTAGTCGAATTTCAGCAAATAGCCGCTGCAGTCTAGTAGGTAGAGTGTTGGCTTGTTAGATGAGAACCCATGATTTAAACCCTTGCTCAGACATGTCGAATAAACGAAATATTAAAAAAATATTGTTTCGGCGACTTCCTCTCAGCAGTTAGGTTAGGTTACGTCGGAGTGGTAGCTCTGTTATAACAAAGCTCACTCGAGCACGCATAGCGGGCCGTTGTGATGCCACGTTTGAACGCAGTCCCTGTACTAACCAAGTTCCACCAACATCAGGGAAAAGGAAAAAGTTGGTCAGCGCAAGGGCTGCACAACTAAAGCACGACTACCCTACACTGGAAAACCAGCCAGAGAGTTTGATGAACGAAGCTATATTCTTGATGTCAATAGATGATAGCTCCGTTAAGCTAACAAAGAATGGGGAGCCAAAAAACATATATTTACACCTAGCAAAAGACGGGCACTGAAAGTGAAAGAAAAGGCAAAGAAAGTGAACAACAGACTCCTCTTCCTCAGTGGACCTGCATCTACCGCAGAAGTCGTTGAAAGGGAGCCTAATTCTTTCCGCGTGTCTACCCATGACGCAAAGACCTGTAAGCACGGCCACTGTAGTCGAGATGACATCACGACCAAGACCAAGTTATCGGTTGGTACGCCTTCTATCCATCTTGGGCCAGGTGAGTCTAGCGGTGGAGCAGGACTCCTCATTGATCCAGGATAGGTTGGCGTCCCGAAAGAACCTCCGCGCAATGGTCAACTTGACCGAGGCAAGTGACATACCCAATTCTCAGCAGTGTTCTGGCAAAAACTTTGGGGGTAAATAATACTGCCATGAAATGTTTCTCAAAAAATCGGTCGTTTGTAGTCGACTTTAAACTGAAGATCCCCAGCGAATTAACAAACACAACATGGATGTTGTGAAAATACTGTTTTCAACGTCTTTCTCTCAAAAGTCGGTGATTTGTAGTCGACTTTAAACTGAAGGCCTACCGCCACTTAAGGATACAAAATAACAAATACAACATGGGTGCTGTGAGAAGCTAGGTTGTAAACCCAACTAAGAAGTTAGTTTAAAAGGTAATGTTAACGAGCCAGAAGCTTCTTCAAATATTTCTCAGAATATATTATAATCGATTACATTAAAATTTTTAAGTTTAGAAACGTGTCCAATTTTTTGCATGCGCACTCCTTATGTTCGTATATGTATAATATGTATACACATATAAATTGAGTTGAACAGGAAAATTGCATTTCAGATGTTTGTGCCAGTAACTTCAACTGCCAACTATTGAGACTTGTTTGCCATCAAGAGTTGCTTGAGTAGAGGCAGTTATACAGCCTTTATTATACAATATATTGTGCAATAATATCCCCTCTTTTTCATTTCGTACCAATTTTAAAACATATTCCTTTGGCAGAAAGTCTAGTAATGTGTCTCAGTATAGAAGTATGTTTGTATGTAAGTATGTAGTCTTACGTGTTTGTATGTATTTTAAAAAGATGGAAAAAAATAATATGAAGTGCCTTTTTTTGACAGTATAGCATGCTTTGCTGAATTTCTTATTTCATTATTTGTCATTATTGACAGATGTTATAAACAATATTATACGGATAACAACTACGAATACAAATACATATGTACAGTGGCGGTTGGAATCTTATTGTAAATGAAATCCAGACAGCAAAAAACTGATATTTTCTGGGTATTTTTCCTGTAACAGAGAGCTGGAATGTGAACTGTAAAGAAAGCTTTGAATTTTGTATCTCTAAAATTAATTAAAATTCGTTGCACTACATACATACAAAATTGGATTACAACCTAGCTTCGCACACCACTTATATTGTGTGCGTTAATTTTATATATGAGTGGTGTGACCTACTGTTTGAAGTCGAGTGAATCTTAAGAAATTTTTCATGGCAATTTTATTTAATATCAGAGTTTGTGCCTGAAATCTGCTGAGAGGAAGTCGCCGAAGAAAAATTTTTTCATATTTCGTTTTGATGTCTGACCTGGGATTTGAACCGTGGCCTTACGTCTAATAACTAATAAGCCAACACACTACGTACTACACCACGGCGATTGCATTCGTTACACTAACCAGATACAATATCAGGATAAATTTTGAAAATGTTGGATAGTGTTTTTAGACAAATAAGCGTGGATGCAATAACACTTTTGCCAGCTTATTCTGAAGAATAAAATCCATAAGAAAAGTTTTGACTGCAATGGTCCAGAGAAGTGGAAAGAGGGATAGGGCGCCACATTAAACATGATTTGACGTTTAACCAACGCTTTTATTCTCTACTCTGTCGAAGTACTATTAAATGGTATGTTACAGAATCTCGTGTTATCACAAGGTGCAGATAAAAGATCATTACAACATGAGAATGCTTCTTAAATCTCTTAAGAATTGATAGTAGGTAGCAATAAGTCTTCGTTGTTACAGAGTGATCTACTCAGATTTCTTTTATTAATACCGTATAGAATTTAGGGGAAATAGTTAGTTGAAAGAAGACTTGGGTTACGCTTAAGGGAACCACACAAATAATTACTTGCTTAGTTAACACGTTGACTGCCGCGGCAATTTTCAGAAAACTGGCCACGCAAGCCGACATTGACTTTTTATTCTTTTCCCAGAAGCCATTTATCGATACTAGCACTGATATAATACGATTTTATTCGTAGCTACACAAAAATGGTAGGTTTAGTGAGTACGAGATAACTCGTAGTTGGCTCCCTAGAAGGGAACGTAATCTACGAATTATCTCGTAGTCGGCAGTCAACGTGTTAATTGATCATTTCAACCATTTAGTCAGGATTACAACCTACCTTCCAATTTTTTTTCGTCTAATTTAAGTGAGCATATGTAGCGTATGAGTAATATTTTTCAAAATAAATAAATATTTATTACACGCAACATATGTAAACAAATATTCGAACACACATTACATACATACATACATAATTGGTCATTACAATCCTTTAGTGAGGATTACAACCTAGCTTCTCACACCACTTACGGGGTGTGTGTTAATTTTATCCATATCCATGATGGGGCCTACAATCATCTGCGGACGACAAAAATTAGAGAAACTTTTCTTTGCAATTTTTATTTACTCTAAAAGTCTTTGCCAGAATATTACATACATACATACTTAATTGGTCATTACAACCCTTCAGTCAGGATTACGACCTAGTTTCTCACACCACTTATGTTGTGTGTGTGTTAATTTTATACATGAGTGGCGGGACCTACAGTTTAAAGTCGACTCCGAACGACAGATTTTTGAGAAACTTTTCATGGCAATTTTATTTACTCTCAGAGTTTTTGTCAGAAATTTGTTGAGAGGAAGTCGCCGCAGAAATAATTTTTTTGTATTTTATTTTGATGTCTGGCCTGGGGCTCGAACCCTGGCTTTTCGTCTAATAAGCCAACACACTACCTACTAGACCACGGCGAATATTACTGAGAGGAAATCGCCGAAGAAATATTTGTTCGGCACTGTATATCAAAGTAAATGGAAACTAATCAAGGAAAACAAGCATTTCTTTTTTTTTTGTTTCCTTTATGATTTTTGAGTATTTTATGATTTGAAATCAAATGAAGAAATTTAAATTTTAGACAACAAAATTAAAAATATTTTTGTCTTGAATACAATATGCCAACAGATTAAATTTAAACTTATTTTGTAGATTTAAATTAACTTTAAACAAAGCTTAAAAGTAATCGCTTGAATGCAATTAGACATCGTCTGTGATGTCCAACCATTAATTTATCTTTTAATGCATTTCATTTCCTTTATTTATTTGACAACAACTTTAACTAATTTTTTAAAGTTATTTGTCGTCCAGAAGTTTCGAACGTCACAGAATAAATATTTTTCGATGTCTGTTGGCGGCAATGGCGACAACGATGATGATGTTGATGATGATGTTGATGCTGATACTGATGACGGCGACTAGCACATGATTCTGCAATAAATTTTTGTTGTTATTCTTGCTGCAGTTGTTTATCTTTCTGATGATGATGACGATTATTGTTGTTTTAATGGATTTTCCAGTTATTGTTGCTGTTTTTGTTTTTGTTGTTTACTATCATTTACATAATTTGTAATTTGTTTTTGTTCATTTTTAATAGTCTGCGGATGTTGTTTATTGTTTATTTTTATTATTTTCTCTTTAAACATACCCAGACTCTGCCACAGTCTAAAGGACAACAACCAACAAACTCTAACAAAAACAAGCATGAAAAAATTTCTGTTTTCTATTTTTTGTTTCCTTTTTTCTATTATTTTTTATTTGAGGGAAACCAAAGCTACAAAAAAAATGTATTAAAAGGAATTTATCTATGGTGGCCATTAATTTAAATTTATGTTCAACAAAACAACACCAACAATGTCAACAATATCACAGAGTGAGAGAACAATGACGCTGATGGCAGACGTAGCTGTATTTGTAGTCATTATATTGATTATGGGAATAAGTCATGTGTGTCAGTTTTTTTGCCACAAAACTAAATGCGGTCACACAATGAAAGAATAAATCTTTTAAATTGCCGGGTATAAGATTTATAAGGAAATTTTCCTTTTCCTTATCCTTTTTTTCAATTAAAGTACAGGATGGTAATATTAAATTTTAAATTTTCAACATTTTACAGTACTTGGCCTATGATATACCACATAGAAGGACTTATATACTCTTAGTTTAAAAGCCTCCAAATTATTAAAGGAACGTCGGGTACAAGGTATAGTGGATTATGTTTATGAATTTTATTAGAAATGCTGAGACGGAGGAATTTTTGCAGGATAATGGGTAAGATTCATAAGATATCTGCATCTGTACCGCACATGTTTCGGCATATACGGGAAACTAACGGTGCGTAGACTGGGCACAGTATGAGAAGATTAAGTGTACTGTAGAGCATTCAAATTTCTGTGTGTATATCATAATGTCGTAGTCTAGTAGGCAGTTTGTTGGCTTATTAGACATGAGGCCTCGGTTCGAACTTCAGGTCAGACATATTCAACTAAAACGAAATATGAAAAAATATTTCTTCAGCGACTTCCTCTCGGTAGATTGCTAGCAAAAATTGCCATGAAAAAGTTTCTCAAAAATATGTCGTTCGGAATCGACTATAAACTGTATAACGCACACAACATAAGTCGTGTGAGAAACTAGGTCGTAATCATGACTAAAGGGTTGAAATGACCATTATTATATGCATGTATGTATGTATGAATATCATTTGAGGCATCAAATTTCAAGCTGCTTGAAAAATCATTTCAAAAATACTTTGAAATAGAAGAGTTTTTGCGGTAGAAAAGCAAACATTTCTGTAAAGATTTATAAAATTATTTACTACCATACCACAAATTTATTATTCAATAAATAGTGAGAATAAAGATATTTAGGAAGTAAAAAGTCCCAGTGTGTTTGAAATTCTAATATTTGAAAAAAGTCTGGTATCAAAAGCTCTGAGAATAAACTGACTGCCAGAAAAAGGTTCTCAAAACTAACATTTGGAGTTGACGTTAAACTGTAAGAGCCACTGCTCATAAATAAAATGAACGTTCATAATATTGTATAAGAAGTTGGGCTGTAATCCTATCTAAAAGGCTATCATGGTTTTTATTTTCTGGTGAGCATCTGCTTGTACTGAGAATTCTGACCTCAACTAAACTTACAAATAGTCAGAACTCTTATACCACAATTGGTATTCAAAATAAATGTCGCAACCAAAGATATTCGGTATTTTACGATACTCAGCGATGTTTCAGTCAAAGAGTTTAAAATCTACTTTATTATCAACAAAATCAGAATATCTTTAATCAATATACATTTCTGCGAATCATACATACCCTTTAGAAATGGCTGGAATGCAGAGTTTGGCATCATAAGTAAAGCTATTATATGTGTTTTCTATTTAGTTGGCTTTAAGATGCTAGCTATGCTAGAGCGGAACCTTATAGGACCTAAATAAGCCATGCCTTTAGAAGAGATTGCCAATTTAACCTAACAAATCTACCTCCCAGCAATCATATAAACACGGTGTAGTTAAAAATTATAAATCGGGACAGGGAAATCATATGTGTCTTTAAAAATCAAACTTAAAGTATTCACCATCTAGCCGCCAGTTGACGTGATAATGGTCCGTATTCCAACATTATTTTTTTATTTTTTTTAATTGGTCTTTACAACCCTTCAGTCAGGTTTACGACCTAGTTTCTCACATCACTTATGTTGTGTGTGTTAATTTTATACATGAGTAGTGTGACCTACAGCTTAAAGCCGAAACCGAACGTCAGATTTTTGAAAAACTTTTCATGCCAATTTTATTTGCTCTCAGAGTTTTTGCCAGAAATCTGCTGAGAGAAAGTCGCCGAAGAAATATTTTTTCATATTTTCGTTTTGATGTCTGAACTGGGGTTTGAACCGTGGCCTCACGTCTAATAAGCCAACACTCTACCTACTAGACTACGGCGTCTTCCAACATTAATTTTTCTAATTTATAACTCAAACAAAACCATGCATAGTTGCAGACTACTGCCATCTATAAATTCTATTGTACACATTTGATTTCGAATTTGTTTAGCAAATTCTATGACTTTCCTAATGAATGCTAACAAATCGCAAGTATTTACACTTATAATTGACTTTCTCTACAGATGTTGTCTTATGTTAATTAGACTTGGTTCGTTATATTTTAGAATCTCTGAACAACGCTGAAATTGCTGACTGGAGACTGTGTTTGCGGACCTAAGCCCCCTTTATGCAAATGAATATTTAAAGAAATCAACTTTTTCTCCAATCCAATATCTTAAAACCTATGAGAAAAAAAATAAAGAAACTTGAAAAAGCATTTTTTTTTTTTATTTTTTGTACATTTTTTGTTAAACACAACTTAAAAACAATTCAAACAGGATTATCTCAGGTGTTTTTTATATTTTATGTTTTTTGTTTTTATTTCCGCTTAGATTGTTATTTATTTTATGCAGATTTAAACTTTTTCATTCAGTCTATTCTACTCTACTCCATTCTATTCTTCTCTTCTTCCGCTGTCTACTGTGTTTTAACAGTTTTTCAAAATTATTTCTGCCTCATAAAACTCAAGTTTTTTTTTTACTTTCTGTTTCGTTTTTTTTATAGCCAAACACCAAAATGATAATTATTTCTAAAGGCAAAAGGAAGGGAAGAGAAAAAGGATTTAATTTACGTTTTATTTCCCTAAATTCTACTCATACTTCTAGGAAAATTTAAAAAAATAAATCTCAGGAAACGTAGAAAAGTAATTTAATTTAATTAAAATTCTGTAAACATGTTGTGTCTTCTATTTTTAGAGAATAATTAATAAAAATTAATTCCTCTTCTTTGTTATACATTTTGTTGTTGCTGGGCTCTTTTTTTTGGCATAAATTTCAGTAAAATTTTGTGGTTAACTGTCAGTTACCGCAAGTCATCAATTTAACACATGACTTTTTGGAATATTTTTCACCGCATTTGATTTGGTTAGTAACTAATTGACTGTGTGCGTGTGAGAGAGAATGTATAGGTGAGTAAATGAGTGCGTGAATAAATTAAATGGATGGCAAGGTAGATAAAATATACAGTTAGTTTGTTACATATTGACTTTTGATGCGGTCTACCGCATTATAATTAATGCCATCTGCTGTTGTCATTTTATACGATGTCTTCTTACATACGGAATATATTTCCATTGAATTATTTGATACAGTGATTGCTGGTTGAGTGAAGAGCATATAACGGTAATGAGAGAAGAATTTAATTAAGAATATGAAAAATCTTTCAATGCATTAATCTCTCTTGGAAAATTTAATCAAGGGACATGAATTAATTAATGCGTCCTTTATGAAGTCTCACTATTCTAGTAGGTAGTCTGGCTTATTATACATAAGACTGCAGTTCAAAGCCTAGGTCAGACACTTACAACAAAACAAAGTATGAAAAAATATTTCTTTGGCGGCTGCCTCTCAGCTGATTTCTGGCAAAATCTCTGAGAGTAAATAAAATTGCCATGAGAAAGTTTCTCAAAAATCTGTCGTTCGAAGTCTACTTTAAACTTTAAGTTCCGCCACTCATGAATACAATGAACACACACAGCATGAGTGGTATGAGAAACTAGGTCGTAACCTTGACTGAAGAATTTTAATAATCAATTATGTATGTACTCCTATATTCAGGATTACAACCAAGCTTCTCACAGCACTCACGCTGTGTGTGTTAATTTTATGTGTGAGTGGCTGGATGTTAACATTGACTAGATTTTTGAAAACTTTTCATGGCAATTTTATTTTACTTTCAGAGATTTTGCCAAAAATCAGCTGAGAGGCAATCACCAAAAAAATATTATTTCTTACTTCGTTTTGTTGTAAGTGTCTGACTGGGGCGTTTGAAGCGTGGCCATGGTTTGAACCACAGGCTTTCGTCCAATAGGACAACACACTACCTACTAGAATGCGCCAACTTCCTATCACATATCATATCCTTTTGAATATTACACTTTAAATTTAATCATTTCATTTAAAAAATCGTTTTCTATTTAATTTAAATCATTGTTATCTTATATATGAATTGTCTCTCTCTCTCTATGTCTGGTTCTGCACATAAACAGATTTTCACAATTTAATTTGAATTTTAAAATCATAAAAAAAAGGACAACTCGTATATATAAAACAGAGAATAACCATTTTAATAAATTTGATTATAATCGCAATTTTCTCCCTTTTAAAAAATTTAAATTTATCACTGATTCAATAAAATTCCAATTCAATACTGAATAAATTTAGACAGAACGAATGCAAAAAAAGAAACTGTGACAGAGAAATGGATAAATGCTGGCCATATTGGAATGATTAAACGAAATGTAAGGAAGAAAACAATGTATTCCTATACTTAGAGGGATTTAAATAAGGATACGATAGTAAGCAGAACGTATTTACAATTTAAAATTTTTTTTAAATAAAATTGTATGCCCATTCAAGTTACTAAATTTGTAAGCCAGGTCTAGTTCAATGTTCTTCTCTGCCACAATTATTGCAAACACCGCACTTGAGTTCCCATTACCCAGTTTTCCAAAGGCTATTGAAACTACCTTGAATTGTAATTTGTTTACAAGTTAGTCTTTTAAAATACAAACAAATCCGTACCTATTCAGCTTACTTGTAGTGTAGAATTTTATATTCTACGTTTTAAACATAAAATTATATTGTGGTTTGCATTTCATGGCTTCAATATATTGTTGAACTAGGACAATATGGTATTTACAGATACTTTCTATATTTACACCATTTCTAATTTGATTACAAAAGATTTTAATAGGGAGAATTTTATACTTAGAAGTTAATTTCACCTAAGTTTACTTCTCTAATATAAGGAATTGTTTTGTTTGATCATATGAACTTTATACTTTTTACGCGTCTAAGCTCTATTATACCCACTTTTATGGCACATAATGTATGGTGTTATGGATTCCTGAATGGATATCCATATGAATATCGCTGTAACTATGTCAGCAACACATTTGGAAGATGTGAAACACCTCGATTATATAAACGATCCTATAAGAGTGCGAAAATCCATATGAAGTCGATTAGCTTAAATCTGACAGAGCATATTACTGGTGATTCTTTATAAAAGACTAAAATTTGGATTCATGGAAAAAATTTGAACAGTTGCTAGTCCATCAAATGTCTCGCGTTAGCGTTTGAAGATCATGTTAATTTTAAGAGGCAAGTAAACTATGCCTACAGGTCGAAGTGTTAGTTTTGATTACGCATAGCGACCCGTTGTGACGCCACATGTACATGCAGTTCCTGTACTGATACAATGGCTACGTATTAAAAGCATATTACGATGACAATCCAGCCTAAAAGTTAAGCCTACAGCAAGGCAAAGAAAATTTCAGTTGTACCGCCTAATTCACAAGTACAAAAATTAATCCTGAAAAATACCTTCAAAAGGAACGTACTCCATATCCCATAAGCCGTAAGGCGAAATATACGCACAGTTGAGAGATGGTAAAACAGTTCTTATGGACTTCCAAATTAATTTAAGATGTTGATTTTAAGATATTAAAAGATATTGTCCATTACAATCCCTCTGTCAGGATTACTACCTAGCTTCTCACATCTAATCCATCACATCTAATGCTGAGAAAAGATGCTTTAACATGTTTATAATGATAGTGAACATGTTGCAGAACACCATATCTGAGATTAGTGAAACATTTATTAAAACTACAATACTGTCGGAAGAAATTATAATAGAAGTGATGCTATTGTCCGTAAAAGACAACGATATGATAAGGAAGTTTATTAAAAACTAATGGAAGGCCAAAAATTGAAGTCGCCGTGGTCTAGTAGGTAGCGTGTTGGCTTATTAGACGAAAAGCCAGGGTTCGAGCCCCAGGCCAGACATCAAAATAAAATACAAAAAGTATTTCTTCGGCGACTTCCCTTCAGCAAATTTCTGACAAAAACTCTGAGAGTAAATAAAATTTCCACGAAAGAGTTGCTCAAAACTCTGTAGTTCGGAATCTATTTTAAACTGTAGGTCCCACCACTCATGTATAAAATTAACACACACAACAGAAGTGGTGTGAGAAGCTAGGTCGTAATCCTGACTGAAGGGTTGTAATGACCAATTATGTATGTATGTAATGATAGGCCAGTCAGGATGTTGACTATATCAATATAATACCATCAGGTATTCAGATTCTATTTAGCAATCAAATTCCTTCGCACAACCACATTCCTAATATTAGTTAGAACACGCGAAGGAGAACAAAATGTGTTCTATTCTTTCAGACGAATCTATTTATTTCAGACGTTGAGTTTCAAGACTGAAAAATCGTAACCTGGTTAAGCGAGCCCTCACTCCAGCTTTCCACTAAAGAAATTTTCCGAAAATTTTGAATTCACTGCATATTAACTGCCTTTTGACTACCCTTAATACATGCATACATACATATATAATTGGTCATTACAAGCTTTAGCTTGATTTTATTTTTAATTAAAACACTCATATGTAGCGTATGAGCAATATTTTTCAAAATAAATGTATATTAGGTATACGCAACATATGTAAACAAATATTCGCCAACACGTATGTATACATAATTGGCCAATTGGCCTTTAGCCAAGATTATAATCCGAATATATCCGAACGACAAATTTTTCAGAAACTTTTCATTGCAATTTTTATTTTCTCGCAGAATTTACTAGAGCGGCAGTCGCCGACTAAATGTTTTTTTATATTTCGATTTTTGTTGGCAATGTCTGACCTGTAGCGCCTTAATAAAGTAGGGAAATCTGTTGTGATACACAGTTGGCTTGTGTTCTACCCCTACAAAAGCAGTCTTTGTTGTGCTTCTAATACATACATACATACATACATAATTGGCCATTACAAACCTTCAGTCAAGATTACGGCCTAGTTTCTCACACCACTTATGTTGTGTGTGTTAAGTTTATACATGAGTGGTGGGACCTACATTTTAAAGTCGACTCCGAACGACGGATTTTTAAGAAATTTTTCATGGCAATTTTATTTGCTCTCAGAGTTTTTGCCAGAAATCTGCTGAGAGAATGTCGCCGAAGAAATATTTTTGTAATTTTTTTTTTGATGTCTGACCTGGGGCTCGAACCCTGGCTTTACGTCTAATAAGCCAACACACTACCTACTAGACTAAGGCGACTTCTGTGCTTCTAATACTAAATTGATTTCCATCTAGATAACTTGCCAAACAACATGAGGCTCTTGCGCATCACAATTGCATTTCTTCTCTTTCATCTTTCTTCAGATTTGGACAAGTTTTCTGCGTTTTTAATAGTACCATTTGACAATTTCTTTATATTTCTACCTGGTCTGTGGCCCCTCTCTTGTCTTTTCTCTTATCCAGCTTCTTTTCTTCAATAAAGCCTAATGAACAGATCTGACCTTAAGTTTCTAATTTTTCCAAAAAAAATTATTTTCCATAAAACACTGGAAATGGTAAGAAATATAAATATTTCTCTACAAATACATACACACTAAAATAGATTGTATTTGTGTTTGTAGTAGTACATAAACGAGACAAGTTTACACCAAATGTGACCACTTTATTACTGGCAATAATAAATGTTAAAACATTTGAATTTGAATTACCCTGGTAAGTGAAACAGAGATGGAATATCGAATCTCTATGGTCCTTTAGAGCAAATACACTTTCTTCTTTTTTCTTTTATAAATTTCCATTTAAAATAAAAAAATATGTATGTTACTGTGTGTATGGCTATGAGTCCGTATAATGTAAGTGCGATTGTATATTTTTGATATTATTTGACTGCCAAAGATTATTTTTATTTCCGAACTTTTATTTTTCTTTTAAAAAAAAAATAATTTCACCATAGGGAATGAGATTTTGCATGTGGAATTCTATGCATGCTCGGGTCGAATGTAATGTCTGTCTGAGTATGTGACTACATGTGTCAATATGTTATTATTGTATGTGTTTTACAATTTTATTGAAATGCAATTGTCGGCGACATTTTTAACACTGTGTGTGGCATGTTAGAAATGTAAAAATAGAAGAGCATGGGTGGTTAAAAAAGGCTGGAGTAAGGTAACCTTTTGCCACAATGTAGCTGTAAATATATGGTAAAATGTATTTACGTTTAATTATCGAACCACTCTCGCATTCATATTAGGTTACGAGAAAAAAAGCAACATTAAATAAAGTAAGGAAAGGAAAAGAAAAGCATGTGGTTGTTGTAAATTAATTTTTAGTAAAATTCCATTAAATGGCAATGACAAAAGCAATGGCAAAGGCAATAGTAATGGCAATGACAATGCATTTGATTAAAGTGCCAAGATAAACAATTCGGGAAAGGAAAAAAAAACGATTTCCTTTATACAATATAAACTTTGTTTAGTTCAGTTTTAATTTAATTTAATTGTTAAATAAATACAAAAATAAATGAAAAATTTTAATTTAATTTTATTTCGAGTATCCTTTGAATAAATTTTATTGCCTATTTTGATTTAATTTTATCATTTCATTTGAATATATTTTTATTATTTTATTGTAAACAAGTAGCGCGCATTATTGTTAATGAAACTGTTTTTATTTCATTTTAAATTGTTTGCAATTAAAATATTTTACTTTTTCACAAAAGGTGTATTTAAAGGAGTGGAATCGTTTAGAATTTAATTTTTATTTGAAACTAATTTACTACACATACGTAGTTGGTCATTACAACCCTTCAGTCAGGATTACGACCTAGTTTCTCACACCACTTATGTTGTGTGTGTTAATTTTGTACATGAGTGGTGGGACCTACAGTTTAAAGTCGACTCCGAACGACAGATTTTCTCCGAAAAAATACTTTTTGTATTTTTGTTTCGATGTGTGGACTGGGACAATAACCTACTAGACGGCGGCGGCTTCAATTTACTATATGAGTAAGGCATTTCCAAAGATTAAAACGCAAATAAAAAAGGAAGAAATCTTAAATGGTACAGTCAGAGGAAACTTGTTTTCAATTAACTACATGGCAATAATTACAAAACGAGCAAAGTAAACGGAATTTTAAAACCCGTCTCTGGGAATGAATTTGATACATCACTCCACAGAATATTTTTTTATTAAAACAGTTTATAGAATATTATTCTTATTACCAAACATATGTACATACATAATTGGTCATTACAACTCTTCAGCCGCAGATTACACCACTTATGTTGTGAATAATAATTTTATACATAAGTGGCTGGCCCTATGCTTAAAGTCAACTCCGAACCACAAAATTGTTTGAGAAACTTTTCATTGCAATTTTATTTACGTTCAGAATTTTTGCCAGAAATATGCTGAGAGGAAGTCAACGAAGAAATATTTTTTTCTATTTCGTTTAGTTGGATATGTTAGACTTGGGGTTTGAACCGAGGCATCACGTCTAATAAGCCAACATACTACCTACTAGACTATGGCGACTTCTCATTGCAATTAGCCAACAAAAGTCTAGATTGTCTCAAATTCATTTGGCTTAAGATCGTCTACGCCCTTCTCCATTTTACTTCTTGCCGAGTATTCCCAAGTAAATGTCTGTTCCGCTCTACAAAATGATTCTGATGCTATCTGTGGCAAGCAAGTTTCCTCAATCGCAAGCTTATCTGCTTATATTGCCATGACCGGGATCCAGTGGTAGGTGACCTAATTTCTTAAAACATTAAAATTGCTGCATTCACTTACAGTTACTAACGAGGTGCACATTTTAATACATCGTCAACTAAGCAGGTTAGTTTAGTGAATGTTTAAACAAACAATCAAGCTCGATATTGTGTAAAAATATCAAATTGACGAAAGATATTTAATTGAACGAGTACTGTTGGGGAAATCGAAGTGAAAATGTTTTTCCCATCACTGTATACTTTTGTTTATCGCACGAATTCTTGTACTTTATATGTATATCAAGATGATTAATTATCAGAATATATATGTCGATGTAATTTTCTATAAATTTATCAATATTTTTACGCTTATTGATTGCATTCCTTTCAAACTCTGTTAAAATAATAAAATTATCACCAACGGTTCCCTAAAATACGTTATTAAGGCCAAAATGTATTTGCATTATAATTTTTAACATTTAATTTAAATAAAATCAAATATAATGACGCAAAATAAATAATTTGTTGAAAGCATTTAAAATTTTCTACCAATAAAATATTTCATAACACCTCACAGAGTGTGTGGCTGGTGCAACAATTAAAATTCAACGCAATCAAAATTTAAATTGAAATTCAAAAAAAGAAAACCAAATAATCTGATTACATAACAGTTTCTGGTTATTGTGCAATTTGTTGTGCAATTTCAAACGTTTTTCCCTTGGGTACTGTATATACATACGCGTACATGTGGGTTATAGTGTATTGTGTAATGTCATTGTATGCCATATTATCAAATGCTATAGTAAGTTGTTGTTAATATTATTATTATTGTAACACATACATACACATATACACATGAACACATACATACATACATATAATAATTGTATTATCCATTTGCAAAGGCATCATTAAACAGTAACAACAGCAATAACGTCATTATCAGCATTATCATCGGCATGAGACAACATGTGTGTGTGTACGGGTATGTGTTGAAATTTATTAAAATATTTACACAACCAACAACCATGAAAGGGGAGGAGGGGGATGTTGGATACATATTCATCAATTGTTACATTTTGGTGGCAACTATGTTGCATGTAATTCGTGCATGCATTCCTATTGCTGTTGCTGCTATTGCTGCTATTCACTCATTTATTTGATTATGTTGCAATTGCATTAATTGTAGTGTTACAATTGCATTATTATTGTAGTGTTGTATGCTGTTATTATTGTTGCTGGTGTTATTGTAATTGTAATTTGTAATAGTATTTGTTCAAGGTATACCAATGTGTACACCTAAGCGTATGAGTTTTATTTGCAATTACTTTGTGAAAATGAAATTTCAATTGCAAAAAATATTTGAGGGGACCAAATAATTGTTGCAATGCAAACAATGTTAAAAGATAATTTAAATATTTCATAAAGTGTTGTATTCTTCGTTTGGTACCTCTGTTATATTGCTTTAATATGGCAAAAATAATCATCATCCCTGTTCTGAAATGCCAGAACTAGCTGTGGAGCTGAAGGAAACGAAATGAAGCCAATTAGCATTGCCTGGAAACAACGGTCACAATAAATATGCTTAACGTTATAAAATTAGAGTGTAGTGGTAAGGAATCCTTTTCAAGAGATGCATCTGCCACATTTAATGTTATTATTATCACACGGTCACCGTAGTCTAGTAGGTAGTGTGTTGGCTTATTAGACGTAAAACCAGGGTTCGAGCCCCAGGCCAGACATCAAAACAAAATACAAAAAATATTTCTTTGGCGGCTTACTCTCAGCAGATTTCTGGCAAAAACTCTGAGAGTAAATAAAATTGCCATGAAAAACTTCTCAAAAATCTGTCGTTCGAAGTCGCCTTTAAACTGTAGGTCCCACCACTCATGTATAAAATTAACACACATAAAATAAGTGGTGTGAGAAACTATGTCGTAGCTCTGGCTGAAGGTTGTAATGACCAATTATGTATGTATGTATGTGTGTAATTGTAATGAAAAAGTTTTAAGTCGTGCATTAGAGAATCTAGAAGTATGCTGAGGATAGTAATTGAACTTTTGACCGCACACTGTAAACCCAATAAACTTTTGTGTATAATAGGGATCGTCTTGTACTTGGGACGTAAAGTATGCATTACTTTGAAGGGAAGAACATGTACATCGCTGAAGAAAAGATTTGGATGTGTATCAAGGCAGTTATCTTTACAGGTACCAAACATTATAATGAAAAAAAAATTCATTGAAATCATAGCTTTATTTCACTTTACTTTCTAAAAGTTGGATATCATCTCACGGTAGCGCTCACCATTCACAGTTACGTTACGATTCGCAGCATCTTTGAAGAACTACGGTCCAATCCTGCCACCAGCCCATATACCGCACCAAACTGTGACTTTTTCTGGATGCATTGGTAGCTTTTGCAATGCTTCTGACTGATCTTCACTCTAAAATCGACAATTCTGCTTATTTACGTATCCATTGAGCCAAAAATAAGCTTCGCCCCTTTCCAAGACCCATTCACCAAAAATGCTGCGTTGCGGTAGTTCGTTCGGCTTCAATTCTTGCACCAGCTGTATTTTGAAAGGCTTCACATCTAAATCCTTCCGCAAAATTTTCCACGTTGTTGAGTTACAGAGGCCAATTGCTGCGAACGGCGACGAATCGATAATTGATGGTCACCATTAACACTGGCCGATACAGCTGCGATATTGTCTTTAGTTCGCACTCTACGTAAGCGTGTTGGTGGTTTAATGTCCAACAATGTAAATTTGGTGCGAAATTTAGTCACAATAGCCCGAATAGCCGCTTCAGTGGGTCGATTAAACTGACCATAAAATGGAAGAAGCGCGCGATGAACTTTCTTAACAGAGCACGCATTTTGATAATAAAATTCAATGATTGGCAAGCGTTGTTCGTTTGTAAGACGATTCGTGGTTAAATTATAGACCAAACTGAAGATGTTTGACAGTGAAACAAAACACGAAACGTGCGTGAGCTGTTTAAACCAGTGTTGCCAAAAAGATAATAGCTAAAAAATCACCCGTTAGAATGAAAATTTTTGTATTGAAAGTATTCCCATTAAATTTGAATTTTTTTTTAATTCAATTCAATACAATTGAATTTGGTTTGAGTCAATATTTATTATTCTCTTCAAATAAAAAAACCGCAAATTTTTTCCCATCACTGTATATTTTTGTTTATCGCACGAATTATTGTACTTTATACGCCATGATGAACAGCAAAAATAATCAGAATATCATCATCAAACCAAACATTTTTACATCAGAATGTGTATTCGTTGATATTAAAATTCATGCCGGTGTACAAATGTACCAAAACTTTGTAACATAATAATTAATAGCACGATAATTATCATTAACGTAAGTGTAATTATCATCGTTTTTAGTACAACGCAACAGAAGTAAATTAATACGTACGAGTTTTTGTTTTTTGTTTCATTTTCTACGACTACGTTTTAATTAAACTGAAGGATTTTAATTGTGATGTTTTTAACAATTCCTTTTGAATATGTAAATACAGTACTACAACAAATTGTAACAAAACCAACAACAACCACATTTAATTGTAATAAAATAGAAATAAATGATTTCATTAATACTACACGTTAATACATTAAGACCTCTGTTAACGCAATTATTAGAGAAATGTTTACACTATTAACGCAGCAGTTAATTGACGCTGTCATTATAGTCGTTGGTATAGAAATGTTTTATATTCGTGTTCATTAAAAGTTAAAGAATACTTTCAATTAACTTTTCGCAATTAATATACAATGATTGAAGTAAGTGTAAATGAAATCCTAATTCAGTGAATGAATGTAAAGTATGCTGTTAAAAGTAAAACAATTTTTGTTTTTTTTACATTTCTAAGCTCATTTGTACGATATTTTGTTTTACAAAATGAATGAGAAAATTAGGCTTTCGACTGCTCTGCATAAATGTTTAAATTGTCCTGAAAACAACTTAGATTTTAAAGGATATTAAGGGTGTCCCAATAATTACATTCGATTTTATTTAAAAATGGAACAGATACGTTTCATTGAGTTGTGATATTTTTATAGCATTGTGAAGCAAACATAATATCGGATATACCGAGCATAGATTTGAAGTCGATGCTATACTCCTTAACCCTTTCATGCCCGATGTTGCCTATAGGCAACATTGTACATTTTTGTTCATAAATTCCGTAATTTTTAATTTTTTTAAAAGATTTTTTTTTACATACAAGCTTGGTTAAAAACGTGCGAAACCAGAATACGTACGACTCTGAATTTAATATCACTTCATATTTAGGTCAATGACTAACAAACACATGTCCTTAAAAAATTTTAGCTCTGGCGCAAAAAATTCGGGCATGAAAGGGTTACGAATTCATTGTAATCAACTAAAAACATGTATTTCGCATGTAAATGCAGTCTGGGTGTTGATTCTGGCCCAGATACTAACGGTAATTTTAACTTGGCTGTCTATTGATCAGATGTCCGAGAAGCTAAGACTATGTTTTTCAAATTTGTACTACTCCTCTACTATAGAAAACTGTTATTTATAATTTCAATTTTTCGGTTACTTCAGATTCTTGCCTAAGTGAGCGTTCAAGCTGGCAATAAACAATGTAATAAACCATGTAAGAAAGGCATTAGACTGCCAATTATGAATATTGATCGCAGATCTCTATTCCATTGCTAATCTTATGTCTAAAGGTACCATGACCAGTTAGTGCTCCTATAATAGTTCTGAGCTCCCATAGCCTTATGCATGGTTTAGAAGTGAATTGAATATTTCCTCGTTAATTCCAAAGAAAAAACCTACATACATAATTGCCCATTACAACCCTTCAGTCAGAATTACGGCCTAGCTTCTCACACCATTCATGTTGTATGTGTTAATTTTATACATGAGTGGCGATACCTACAGTTTAAAGTCGACTCCGAACAACTGATTTTTGAGAAACTTTTCATGGCAATTTTATTTACTCTCAGAGTTTTTGCCAGAAATCTGCTAAGAGGAAGTCGGCGAAGAAATATTTTTCATATTTCGTTTTGATGTCTGACCTGGGGTTTGAACCGTGGCCTTACATCTAATAAGCCAACAAAGTACCTACTAGAATACGGCGACTTCGATCCCTAGTCCATCTGTCCAAAGGTGCCATCACCTTAGTGCTCCTATAATATTTGTCAGCTCCCACAACCTTATGCATGGTTTACGAGTGAATTGAATTTTTCCTCGTTAAATCCAAAGAAGAAATCTGTTCCACAGAAAAAACTTACTTCACCTCTGTTGTAGCTTCCAAAGCAGTACCTGATATTGATGCAATCACTAGGTAGCCTGGGTAATCTAATTTGATGATCGGAGATATAGTCGCTTAGCAGACTTTTACAATCCAGAAGTGACCTGAAAATATGTCCTCTCAAATGCTTTCATTTTTGCTGATACTCTACATGAATTCTTGGGTATACATATTTTGCCTGATTAGGTCGGTAGCCTTAACGAACCCCAGAACCTCTGCCCGAAAGACGCTACATTCCACCCACAGCCTATATGAATTCCTGACATTTGTCTTAAAAATAGATACCCCTGCAGCCACATCTGTCTCCATTTTAGAACCATCAGTGGAAAAAGCCTAGGCATTGATAAGTTTCTTAAGGCCTATTAGAAATAAGCAATTTATTGATAAACCGTAAATAATTTTAGATTGACTGAAAAACTGTAGGTTTTTCTTATTCCTATTACAACATGAAAAAATTATTTTATGTTTGAAGGCTTATTTATTGATTAGCCGATAAATAGGCTCCCCATTATTAAAATTAAAAAAATGTTTCTTATTTTTATAAACTCATGTAATTTTAGACAACTTTTTGTCCGTTTATTTGCAAAATATACTATTACATGAAGACTTTTATTCGCCACTGTACATAAAAAGAAATGTTTTTATTATATTCCTGTGTATTTCATTTACAACAATAACAATGGCAAGGGCAATAATCACAAATTCAGTATTTTGCTGATGGAAATACTCGTATTTCCAGAAACAAAAAAACTCTTCACATTTTATGGCAGAATATTTTCATTTTCATTTCCATTTAAACCTCAGACGAGCTTATAATTATGTATTGCAGGATAATGTATCCTTAAACAGGTATAATGACTACATCATCTACCATATGATTGTTATTACAGCAGTAATTACAAACAACCTCATCATCATCATCATCATCATCATCATCATTATCATAAACATTATCGTTACAATGATGAATCAGAATCAGAAGTAAATTAAAATTTTATTTTCACTACATTTCTTAACATTTTCGACTACATTTTAATTAAATTGCGATGATTTTAATTGCAATGTTGAAAACAATTGAATTTGAATGAGTAAATAAGGCACAACACAGCACTTACTACAACATCAGCAACATGAAATAATAACGAAATAGAAGGAAATAATTTTGTTAATGCAGTAGTTTAACGATTTGACGAACATTTCATTATTTAGCGAACACCAAAATTTGTTCTACTGAGTCCATCCAAAACAGGTTTTCCTATCGGAAGTTACTTGAAATAGAAGATATAGGCGTCGAAGCTAATTGTGTTCTACTACATAAATCGGGTGAAAGGGAATAAAAAATGGACGTAGTGTGGGAAATGGGCCTAGTAGATTAGATAGCCATAGCCTCAAGGATTTCAAAACATTTTTTCTTAAGGTTGGGCGTTACTTGGGACCGGAAATGAGTAAATAAGGCCTAGTGTGGGAAATGGACCTAGTGGACTAGATAGCCATAGCCTCACGGATTTCAAAACATTTTTTCTTAAGATTGGGCGTTACTTGGGCCAAAGATAAGGGCGTCGAAGCTTATTATTTTCGTCAAGTGAGCAAAATAAAGTTCTGTATATACATACATACATAATTGGTCATTACAATCCTTCAGTCAGGATTACGAACTAGCTTCTACCACCACTTATGTTATGTGCGTTAATTTTTATACATGAGTTTAAAGTCGACTCCGAACGACAGATTTTTGAGAAACCTTTTATGGCAATTTTATTTACTCTCAAAGGTTTTGCCAGAAATCTGCTGAGAGGAAGTCGCCGAAGAAATATTTTTTAAATATTTTGTATTGTTTGAGATGTCCGATCTGGGGTTTGAACCGTGGCCGTACGTCTAATAAGCCAACAACTTACCTACTAGACTAGGCTGTATCTAAAGGGGCTAAATTGCCAGTGTTTTGCGTTGTTTTGTCGATTACTTACCTTTTTTGACAATGGTTTCCATTTTTTGGCGATGACTTGCATTTTCTGGTTGATGACTTGCATTTTCTTTAATAAATGGTTTGCATTCGCGATGACTTGCACTTCTTTGATCGACGACTTGCATTTTTTTGGTCGATGACTTGCATTGTTTTGGTCGATGATTTCCAATTGATCAAAAAAGAATAATTCTGTCGTACGTAGACGATTCAAAAATAAATTATGGTGCAGGGGGAGAGGTGTTCGGTCCCAGAGTTAAACAGACAGCCTGAGAAAAACTATAAGTCTAATTTGTTTATGATTTTTTGGACAAAAATACTGTATAATCATGACTCAGTGAACATATCCTTCCCTTTGCTTTTTTCTTATTCAATTGAAGGCAGTTATGAAGGATAAAGGTTTGCTAAGATTAAGGAAATAAGACAATATAAATAGAACTCAAGTTCATACGGAAAATACTTGTTGGAAAGAGTTACTACATGTATATTATCAGACGAAAATTACTTTGAGGTCGATAGAAAAAATCTGAAATTAAGTCTCTTCTGATAGATAACTTGATAAATATTTTTTATTTTTTTTTTGTATTGAAATTGTCTTGCTTTGCTATTTTATTTCATTTCCTTCTTAAAGAAAAAAAATTCAATTCCTTTGAAAAAAATGTTTCCAAGAATTTTTCTTCAT
Organism: Sarcophaga subvicina; assembly: GCA_936449025.2. Taxonomy (NCBI): domain Eukaryota; kingdom Metazoa; phylum Arthropoda; class Insecta; order Diptera; family Sarcophagidae; genus Sarcophaga; species Sarcophaga subvicina. The sequence continues at coordinate 104,857,444 of OW388082.2, read as the reverse complement.
CATCTTGTCATCCAACCATCTCTAATGAACACTCTTTTAGAGCTACGCGTTGTTCACTACCCGTAAACGCAAATAAATTTACAAGATTTACAAGCAAAAGAGATACAAAAACATAAAAAATATGCTTTCGGTGTGGTAATGAAGTGGAAACACAATTTTCTTTATAAAATTCCAAGTATTAAAGAAAATTTTATGGGGGTCGCTTGTCGTACTGGTACTGGCACTGGGAATGGCAGTGGCACTAACAATTCAATTAGAAGATGAATAAGGAATTTTGAAGAAAAGAGAATTCATGCCAGACATTGACAACATTATTTAGCGACCGCACAGAGAATGGAAAAATAAACTCAAAGAAATTAAGAAATACGCATACCATAGCAGAATAGTTGTGGGGAAAATTGTGTTTTATGCATAAGAAAGTGAAAAAAGAAAGAATTTAACAAAAGAAATATCTGTAAAGGGTATAAATTTAAGGGTTGTTATTGACGAACTAAGGATTCAAATCTAATTTTAATATAAAGGTTTTGACGACGTATTTTAACGTGTCTTAAATTTGTGTGCTAAAAATGCTCTTAAAAATTTCCATAACATACCTATGACGTAGTATGTCATCCAACACTTCAGTTCCTTTCGCACATTTCTCATCATCATCGTCATCTTGAAAAATATTTGCTTCCTTTACAAAATGTCTTCAACTGCAAATAATTGCCAAAAGATCAACCGGATGTTAAATTACAAAATAATCCCAAAGTGTTGTGTTGGTGAATGTAAGCCAAGATAATGTTTTCTCATAAAAAGAAGAGAATTTCTCGCCTGCTTTAATTAACTGCCAGAAGGTATGACATTTTAAAGTCGAACAACAACGACAGCGTTAATAACAACAGTAATAACGGTATAAAATATTTGAACGTTTTGCAGCTATAGCGTAGAGGCAAACAGAGAAACAGGTGTAGGAAATAATTAAAGAATTTTTAATTTCACGGAATTTAATTTTTTGTTGCCTTTAATCACTTCTGACACATTAAAGCATACGGATAATGTGATGAAATTAAAATGCTAAAGAAAATTGGAAAAAACTGAAATATAAATGATAAGCTTTTCCAATTAAAATCATAAAACAACAATAGTACATGAATTAAAAATAACCCCCTTGAAACGAACCCTGACTAGACGGACAATTTTGTCTGCAGATATGCCATGAACGGATCTTAGGACGGAAGAAGAAGTTTTGAGATTCAGAATGAAAACTCGAGGGTATCTTCCAAGCTGAGGACTGTGACATTGAAAGTTGTGCTTAGTTCAACTTGGATAGAAGATACAAAAGACAAAACATAGCAAAATTATCTGACAGTCAGGCCACCATTCGAGGACTTGGCTCTTATGAATTTAAATCTCAAGATAGTATGATGCTGTCTGGAGAAGTTGAATCGGTTAGGCACAGAGAATGAGGTCCTAGGTCATGCGGGAATTCTCCGCAATTAGCAAGCAAACGATTTTGAGAGGAGTGGAGCTTCCACGCCGTTAATATTACCAGAATCCTGCAGATGTTTGGCAAGGTATGCTCCACGAAAGGAGAGATAAATAGAAACAAAGACTCTTCTTTATCCAACTGGTTTTAAGGCAATCAAAGGTTAGGTTAGATTAGAGGACGTGTACTTGTCAATTAAGACAAGCACAGTACCCGGAGGTCGAATTGACCCATTGTACAGCGTCCTAGTTTCTCACACCACTTATGTTGTGTATGTTAATTGTAAACATGAGTGGTGGGACCTACAATTTAAAGTCGACTGCGAACGACAGATTTTTGAGAAACTTTTTTCATGGCAATTTTATTTACTCTCAGAGTTTTTGCCATAAATCTGCTGAGAGAAAGTCGACGAAGAAATACTTTTTGTATGTTGTCTTGATGTCTGGCCTGGGGCTCGAACCCTGGATTTTATGTATAATAAGCCAACATCCTACCTACTAGACTACGGCGGCTTCAAGCAATAAAAACTTTGTTCGGAAATTACAATAAGAGGAGATTTGATTCATGCCTCAGACTATCATGAAGTAATCTGAGGTTAATAAACAGTCTCTCGACAGGTCACTGTAGACTCAAGGTACACATATTTAGAATGGAATGTATCGAGTGAATGGCTGTATCGAGTACAACATGTATATTCTGTGCCGATGAGAATGAATAATCGGAACACGTCCTTATAATCTGTAAGGCATTAGGTATCCCAGCATATATAGGCCAATAGTCTTGGAAGAGATAATATAGGGATACCCTATAAAGTATGAGGAGATCGCAGCAGTACTAATGCACCTCTTCACCACAATAATGTAAATACTATTCAGTTTTAAAATAGACGGAATCTAAGACGAAGAACGGCTCGCTGAGAGTTCATAATCAGTCCAAACCCGAACTCGATTATGTGCTAATACAATGCATTTTATTTGACACAAAACTAAGGGAGAATGCAACATCTAATGTGGTCTATATCATTGGTTTACTATGATGTTTAGTCCACTAGAAATATTGAGCGATGAAGGACTTGAACTCGTCTTGCATGTAGAAAACGAATTAATACTCCTGAGGGCAGATAATCGGAATCAATTTTGTAGGGCTTCGGAAGTCGCTAGGGGTCTTAACATAAAATCCCTTTGTTCACAAGGAAGCGAACGTCGAGCGTTAAAACAACTAACATTGACGAGTTAACCAAAGTATCCAACCAAATCAGTGTTGCGATGTTCTTCTGGTGCGAAAACTGACAAATGAGAACAACACGTGGGGGATGCGACTGTAAAAACATCCATATGCCCTTCAGTCAGGATTACGACCTAGTTTCTCACACCACTTATGTTGTGTGTGTTAATTTTATACATGAGTGGCGGGACCTACAGTTTAAAGTCGACTCCGAACGACAGATTTTTGCGAAACTTTTCATGGCAATTTTTATTTACTCTCAGAGTTTCTGCCGGAAATCTGTGGAGAGGAAGTCGCCGAAGAAATACTTTTTGTATTTTTATTTTGATGTCTGGCCTGGGCCTCGAACCCTGGCTTTTCGTCTAATAAGCCGACACACTACCTACTAGACCACGGCGACTTTATGCAAGGGGATCATATATTTTAAATAGAACCACAATCCAATGTAACATATGCTTCAGCAGCCTTTAGAAGGCAAAAAAGGCAAACTTGAAAACGTGAAGTGTAGAGGTGACATTTCTTTTTCATATAATTATTAAATTATATTTAACAATGAAATTTTTATTCTTTTCATATAATTTTAAAACAAACAAATAAACTGTACTCCATTCCACTTAAATTATCAATCATTAGTTAAGGAACTATAACAAATCATTATGGCTGAACGCAAACACATCAAGATTAAGTTGTAAAACTTGGATCTTCTTCCATGCATAAGAAAACTTTGTTATCTGTTATAAGGATTTATCCAACCATCCATCCATCCAACTAACCATCCATCTAATGGACTAGACAGACATTCACTGAATATGATTTATGTTTGATATTGTTTTTATTCTATTATTCCGTATGTCGTACATCAATCAAAATACTGTACAAGTATGTGTGTATATGAAAATTGTTTTACAACTTTTCACAAAGCATATTCCATCACATTCAAGCAAAAAAAAAACAATAAAAATGTTAAATCTACTCAAATATTTATAGAAAAAGTACAGAACAGATACAAATGTTATGTAGCAGCAGCCAAAAATGAAATCAAAACAAAATAAAAGCGAAAAAAAAAACCAATAAAATCCCATCATAGTGTGTAAAACAGAAAGTAGCGATTTATTTATTGTATTACATGCTACTCAATATACTGGTGCTCTGATGACTCTCCTTGCTACTCAACACAATCAGAAGCGTAAAACAGCAACAATAACAACAAAAATATATGAGAAGTCACAAAGAAGCGTTTGGCTTCAACACAAACATACATTTTCATTCATTTCCTTTGCTACCATAATTCCAGGGAGGATGTAGTAGGAGAGGCACATTTTTTTGAAATAAATCAAACAAATCTACAGTTACAGATAAGCAATAAGAGCACTTGTGAAAAAAATGGAAAAAAAAACAACACCAAAAACAATACTCTCTCATACAAATAAATTAATAAACAACAGTGTAAAAAAGTAAATGAAAAAACAACAATAATAACAACAATAACAACAATAACAAAAATCATCAACAAACATTTCCGCATAACAACTTCCGTTACAATTTTTACAATTGTTTCCGTTTCAACAGGGGATTATTTATAGACTCTCTTCCATACAGTTTATTCACCTACACAAATACACATGTACACACACGCATACATACACACAGAACGAAATAAACAACAGTAACACAAATGAAATATAAATATTTATATACAATATTACAATATGAATATCCATACATAAATGTACAGCCATGGTGTCTTAATTAGTAACAGTACTTTAATAATATGGTTCAGGTTTAAGGCTTTTCGCGTACAGTATATCCTCGATGGTCAGGTCTGCTCTGCGGTGGAACAAAACAGAGATTCATTTTTGATTCTTAAGAGGATTTTAAACAGAAGTATTACTGCTGTAATGACAGAACATTTTTCTGAGCCTATAGGCTATCCAAACAGTTTAAAAACAGATTGTCTCTGTCAGGTGCGCTTAAGAGAACCACCAAGAATGTACGCAGAAATGTTTATAGAATTCTCAAACTATCAAGTGAACTGACAATATAAGCCCGTGCTTCCTAACCTACTCAAATTGTTTCTCTATGAGCTTCTGTTGTAGAATTTCCCAATAAATTCGGAGATTCTTTCAAAAATAATGTGTTCTTTTACTTTCTTTCTCATAAGCAGATGTCGGCACAAAGAGAACATGATAAAAATGTGAGTGTATTTGTGAGAGGCATGTGTTAAACCAGAGGAAAATTGTTGGTAATAATTTCAAGTCTACTTATTAGCCCAATAATATGTATATGTGAACGGAAAATATAAAAAAATTGTACTGCGCTGAATTCCTAAAGACACCGTATTTAACTTGCCAAGTATTCTTCCAAATCATTTCTCATTGATATTAGTGAATCTTACTGTAATATTTCTTTGAGCGTATAATTGTAGTCTGAAGAAAAGCGCCATGAACCTCCTTCTTTAAAAGCTGACAAGCAACTGAATGCATTTTTACGCTCTTTTTAACGAACATTGTTGACGTTCGTGTCCTATGTGTGGAAAAAGCCGAAGATGTTCTTCCCCTGGGGGACATTGGTGCCGACGTCTGCTCATAAGGCTCCTATAGTTTATCAAGCGCTTCATAGCGTAAGATATTGGAAAATATGTTAATGAAGGGGAAGGGAAAATATAAATTTGCTTTAAATCCCTTTGAAGCTAAGTTTACCAATAACAGGCGTCAATTGTATTTAAACTTGGTACATATGTTATACTAGATATGTAGGTAGAGGTGGCTGCCCATCCAAGAAAAAATTTTTGGATGGACTCACTTAGGCCGCATTGGGCCCATTGTGCTACCACAATCATCCGTTATCCCCTGATCTCGAAACCACTGGGAGCTCCTGATGAAGAGATTCAGTACAAGTACTTCCTTCTCCTTTGGCAAAGAGCCGGGCATGTACCCAGCAGATGAGGAACAGTTTCCTCTTCTTCCTCATCTCTGCAGCTTCTGCAGAAGTCGTTGGCAAGGTGCCCAAGACCAATGCGCCTCGCATGCGTACCCATAATGCAATGACTACACTGAGCGCGCCTCTTTGGAGTTTAAGTAGACTCATTGTGCGCCCCTCATCCAGCCACGGCTAGATTTTACGAGCCATTCTAATATGTTATACTAGCTTGTCGTTAATTCTGATTTCCATTGAAGAACTTGCTTGGCTTCGCTGTCATTATATTTTCAAAAACTCTGGCCTACCCATTGCAATTTCCCTTTATGAGTTAACGTTGCCAAACCATTTACTGAACTTGCGTGATCTGACCGTCGTGAAGCTAGTATGCCATCAGGCATTTTTTATTCCCCAAACTAAAAAATATTTAAAGCCTTGAACTTCTAATTTGTGCTCAAATAAAATTAAGTTTTAGAGCGAGAGTATTCCTTGCTGCAAGAACGAAATCTGATAACTGATCAGCAGCGTGTTTTGAGGATTTAAAATGATAAGTTTTCCAAACGGTTGGCACGTGATAATATCGGCAATGAAAATACATTATAACTAATTATGATATACAGTATTGCATTCAAAAGATCATCAAAACATCAATATCCCAGCTCAAGAACAACAAGGCTGTCGCCAGTTAATCCATTTAAGATGGGAGATGATGACTTGAAAAAAGTCACTTATCAAATTATTATCACCATTTCGTTGAAGGAACTTTTATCCGGCGACTATAAACTAAGTGACTTACGTCCTACATTTCAAAAAGGAGACAAAACCGTGTGTGCCAATTTTAAAGGTAGAAATTCCTTATTAATATACACAATTTTATGAGCAGTCTGTAACTGCTCCTAACTGTTACAATGTCTTTATCAAAACTGAAATTTTGTTTCTAATTAGTTAATATCTGCTGTAGATTACACAACTATACAATAAATATTGTTTGCATATGTAAATCCGTAGCATTAAAAACTCAAACACAGAAAAGTTGTCAGTCTTGATTGCCAAAACAATAAATTATTTTCGTGCTCTCGTAATTTATTTATTGTATTTCGAAATTCATGCCTAGTCCCCGCTGCTACTGAGATATGCGTTCATATTTTTAAAATAATTTTTAAAACATTAAAAAATAACTTTCATTTAATGAACGCTACATATCGTAGTATTGCTTGCATTGGTTGCAATGTTTACGTGGTGGGTTCCAAGCCCTACTTACAACACAAATTTAAAGTCCAGGGGATTGGACTATGCTGCACGCATTAGTTAGCATCTAGCGGGTACTTATATGCCATCTAGGAGGGGCACGATGAGGCTGCTTGTTAATGTTAATACAGCAAAACAAAGATCGTTCTGCCGATCACCATGTTGACCACAATCAGAAACTTTACCTTGTTTGCATGCATTTCATCCCAGCTCATCGCGTTTTATAGCCGGCAGAAATCCGATAATCAGGCTGCTAATGACTAATTAGGAAGAAGAAGAAGACATACAATAGTAAAATTTATAATTTAAGAACTTTTCACCTTCCTGCTTAGAGATGATAGAATAAATATGAACTGCTCCAGTAAGATCTGGACAACCGTAAAATAATAATCTTTGTCTCCTTTTTTCACATCATCACACTTAAAATTATATTCAATAAATAGCCATCTAATGTGACGGGCATGATGTCAGTCTAGGGTCGCTTCACCATTGACCTGTCATCCCACAACTTAACACTTCGTCAGTTAAAATTCCTGTACTTACTTAACACTCTGAATATCCAATGTAGCACGAGCTGTCCTCTTGAAACCATATCGTTAGTGTCCAGATCATCCAATTCATTTCCAAAAGAAGTTGGTAATCATCGACCTATAGTGCCCGCTGTTGCTAGTGGTGACTTGGCCAATGTCGTTCTCAAAGAAATATTGCCCGATAACACATACATACATACATAATTGGCCATTACAACCCTTCAGTCAGGATTACGGCCTAGCTTCTCACACCACTCATGTTGTGTGCGTTAATTTTATACGTGAGTGGCGACTTCCTCTCAGCAGATTTCTGGCAAAAACTCTGAGAGTAAAATAAACTGCCATGAAAAAGTTTTGCCCGATAACACCGGCAACCGAAAATCCACACCACACAGTGAGTTTTTCGTGATTGGATTCTCTTGGATCTAATATGGATTTGTGTCGTTCCAAATTCGACAATTTACCAATATATATTGAATGCTATTTTATATGAACGGATTTATATTTAATGCTATTCCATATGAACGGGTTTATATCGAATGCTATTCCATATGAACGGGCTTATATCGAATGCTATTTTATATAAACGAATTTCTGTTGAATGTTGTTTGTTCATGCACCCATTCATTCAAAAATAGGCCTAATCGCTGAAGATGATATTTTTATAAAAATTGTGGTCAAGCAGGCCCAAGTCTGCGAAATGCTAAGTACTCGTAGTGCGTGATATCGACTGCCTCAGATTCTCCTGTACACTGATGGACAGAGGCTATGTTTTCGACAGATCTTACGTTACATCACCGTATGGGTTTTAAGCGTTTGTTTACTGAATCAGTGTACTCAAATTTATCCACAATAGTCCGAACAGTCCTCTGGGTAGGATAATTACGGAGGCTATTTACTAAATGATGAAATTAAAGACGAAAAATTTGGAATGACCCTAATTTTATGATCATTCCGTAAGGCATAAAATGGCAGGACAACAACAGCATCCATTATATCAATCGCACGTTTATTGCCAAAATAGTTGTTTGTATCCTTCCTTGGTTTGAGCATTGTGTTACAATTAGTCGTTTGTTGGCAACATCTGACCATAATCTGTTTATCTCTGAGGCATTTTCAGTCATGTGGGCTAGTCTTTTTTTTTTTTTGCTGTACACATGCACGCAATTTAAACTTTTCTTGTTTTAGTCAGTACTTTAAAAGTGTTCATTGTTTGAGGGGGAATAGAATCAAAGTCCTATAATATCTCCTTCCTTTTATTTAACATTGTACTTGAAGTCGTAAAACTCAATGCTAATGCAACTAATAGAGGTATATGCTTATAGCCGAATAGTTATCGGCACTTGTCAAACAAAAACAAACCCTTTAAATAAAGCCCTTTAAAGATAAATATTAATTCATAATGATTTCATTCATTTAAAGTTTTCTCTTCTATGTGCGTCGTAGCACAGCAGGAATGTTTCGATTGATTTTTTGTATGGTTGGTCACTGTGTGACAAGCATTACGTTTTCTTTTTTTTTCCTTAACAATTTCCATTACTTGTTTTGCCTGTCGAAATGTACAAAACCAAATTAGACCACGTTTCTTGGTAATGATGCAATATATAATGTATACAATGACTTGGCCTGGCCTAGAGTTTCATAGCAGTTGGTAGTTTTGAAAATAACCAATTCAACTAGAAGGCTACAACATACGATGCACAGTGCAAATATACGAGAGTGGTATCAACAATACTCAAGCTAACAATAAAAACTTAGGATAAGCTTTAGTTTCAGGAAATTTGTTGCTCCTTCTAAAGTTGAAAGTTCGCAAGTACACTCCTAGTGGTTTCTTCTTTTTCACCAAAAAAAATTTTCTTCAACTACTGACTCCATCTATAGGTGAGTTTCGTTTATTTTATTAGCCACCCTCGTATATTTTAGTACATATTTAGTGCTTTAGTACATTCATACAACGACGTATTTAATGAATTCAAGAATGTGCGTAAAGTGAACTTTTTGCAAGAATTGAATTTAAACAATTTAAAATCAATTTATTGTACATACGTACGTATGTACGTTTTCATAGTACAATACACAAGTACTACATCTACAGGCTTATAAATAAAACAAATTTTTATTCTCATATACTCGTACATACTATTACAAACAATTTAATTGTTTACAATTTAAATTTTTGTTTTCTTTTTTTGTTAATTAATCAACCACATGCGGTTTAATCTGTTTCCGTAAAAAGAAACTTACAATCTGAACTTGTGTTGTAATTAATTTATAAATTAAAACTGTTTATCAGCAGTGGTGACACATAAAAAAACAATTAAAAAAGATTTAATTTACATATTAAATAAATAAATAAAATATACATGTGAGAAAACTGCAATAGGACATGTACGACTATAGGTAGCATAGTTTAGTGACTGTAAACCTAAGCACCGGAGATTCGTATACATCTGGCGTCAAACAACTTTGTATTATAGTTATTTTTAATTTTTATTAATTTGTTATTAATTTAATTTTAACAAATTCGTTTGCATAGAATAGCATTCGATATAAACTCGTTTATATAGAATAGCATTCGATATAAACCGGTTTATACAGAATAGCATTCGGTACAAACCGGTTTATACAGAATAGCATTCGATATAAACCGGTTTAAACAGAATAGCATTCGATACAAAACGGTTTAAACAGAATAGCATTCGATATAAACTGGTTTAAACAGAATAGCATTTGATATAAACTCGTTTATACAGAATAGCATTTGATATAAACTCGTTTGTACAGAATAGCATTCCATATTAACTCGTTTATACAGAATAGCACTCCATATTAACTCGTTTATATACAATAGCATTCGATATAAACCCATTTACATAGAATAGCACTCGATATAAACTCGTTTACATAGAATAGTATTGTATATAAACCCGTTTGCATGGGATAGCATTTTATATAAACTCGTTTACATAGAACAGCATTCGATATAAACTCTTTTACATAGAACAGCATTCGATATAAACTCGTTTACATAGAATAGCACTCGATATAAACTCGTTTACATAGAAGAGCACTCGATATAAATCCGTTTACATAGAATAATATTCGATATAAACCCGTTTACATAGAATAGCATTCTATATAAACTCGTTTACATAGAATACATACATACATAATTGGTCATAACAACTCTTCAGTCAGGATTACGACCTAGTTTCTCACACCACTTATGTTGTGTGTGTTAATTTTGTGCATGAGTGGTGGGACCTACAGTTTAAAGTCGACTCCGAACGACAGATTTTTGAGAAACTTTTCATTGCAATTTTTTACATAGAATAGCATTCGATTAATAATCTGAGGCTTCAAAATTCGATAATACATGAACATAGACAACATTATATTTTATTTCCCAAAAAAAAACTTTAATGTACAGGTTATTTATTATATACTTAACAAACTATTGTTTTTGTATTCCTATTGAAAGAAATTTGAATATCATGCTCATACAGTTTTGTCACTACGTACACAATTGTGTTTAAAATTAAAATGCAGAAGCTTTTGTTTAGATTAAGTTTAATTATGCTAATTTAAAAAACTATTAGATTAATTTTCTAAACTGTTATAAAGATTAAAGATAATAGTTTAGATAAGAATCTTTTTCATTTAAACAATAATACGTCTGCAACAGTTAAAAACGAAAATTATAATTGAAATTATTTTGCTAGACGCATAAATTAAAAAAGAACATAAGAGAAGTTACGAAGAAATAGAAATATCCCGTGATTTTTAACCCACTGAATAGACAACCAATATATATTGAATACTATTTTATATGAAGGGGTTTATATTTAATAATATTCCATATGTCGAATGCTGTTCTATATGAACGTGTTTATATCGAATGCTATTCCATATAAACGGGTTTATATCGAATGCTATTCCATATGAACGGGCTTATATCGAATGCTATTCCATATGAACGGGTTTATATTGAATGCTTTTTTATATAAACGTATTAATATTGAATGTTGTTTTATATACACGATTTTATATCGAATTCTCTCTATACAAATGAATTAATATTGAATACTATTTTATATAAACGAATTCTATGTATCGGATGCTATCCTATATAAACGTATTTCTGTCGAATAACCCCTAGACATTTTATCTTGGTGGATAATGACAGTTGAACGTCATTGCGCCTTAACAAATTAAAGACACGTGTCATATATCACCCGATGAAAGGCCTCAGACTATTTTCGTAGATCATTAGGTGCAAAACTTGTGATTATGAAATATACACTGCGTACTGTGGAATACCTAAATCAAAACAACTAATTTTAGATTTTTTGGCTTCAAAATGAATGTACAAATAAAAGAAATTCTTTATTATGAAGTTTATTACCGTTATTTTTTGTTTTAAAGATTTTAATGTGGGTTTCACTATTTTATCGACCATCACTGCAATTTTAGCAAAACTAGCCTATGCTATACTCCCTCTCACTAAAATTTTAAATTAAAACTTCTCTGTTTAACTTATTTTTCAAGTTCGCTTATATTAAGCGTTCATTTCCTCAAAAAACTTGATTTGGTTTGAAGAGTTAATACATAAGCACAGCAAACAACCAGCGAAGCAAACTTGCAAATATATTTGTGTGACCAAAACAAATCTTACAGTGTTTATAATACCACAAGAATTTAAAGATATTTTTTGATTTTTCATTACATTGAGAGATGTATAAAAAAAATACTCCCGTTTCTTAGTAACTGTTTAAAATAAGTAAAACATCGTAATATAACGGTTCAATTTTAAGTTTTCTTTTTATTTTTTGTTAACATCGATAGAATATTTTATTATTTATTAATTTTCTTTTACTGTTTATTAGTTTGCATGTATGTGTTTAACATTTATTTGTTGTTTGTTTGTTTTTTTTTTTTAATTTATTAAATACTTTTATTGTTACAAGTTGTATAAAACAAATCTTAAATATTGTATTTGTTGCTCTATTAGAAGATATTTTAGATTTTCAATAGTTTTTTTTTCCTTTCTTATTTATTTTTTTGCTATTGTTGTTGGTATTTAAATCGTTACATTTGTTTTCTTTATTTTTATGAAGATTTTCTTAAAGCAAATTCTATGAGTAAAACAATCTCAAATAATTAAAAAAGAAAAAATCTTTATAAAACAAATAACAAAACAGGGCGGAGAGGGATGAGAAATAAAATATAAGACGTATAGTTGTAAAAAGATAATAAAAATAATAAAAGTAAAGATAAATTAAAAATTCTATGAAATAACACAATTTAAGCCCAATATGAAAATGACAAACAAAGTTGCTAGGGAACGATTTAAAATCAGAACTCAGCTCAAAGGTTCATATTTGCATATAACGGCGAAAGTATCACCGCCCAAACGTTGAGCCAACCATTTGTTCTTAACAACGGCCAGTTTTAAGGTTTCACAGTCGAAGCGAGCATATAGATTCGTGTGCAAAGCACGTCCCATACCCTCAATCACCAGTAAATCAGTCTCATTTCGTTTTAAAGCTTCACACAGATCCTGGGGCAACGTGCGCATATCAAGACAAGGTCCCCTCTGGCCATTACCATATACCATTAGTTTACCATTAGAGCGAGCCTCTTTCATTACATCACACTGACAGTTACAAGAATCTAAAATGGTGTTTAATTCGCTTTGAGTGACATCATTTAAAGAAGGTTCAGTATTGGCACATAATAACACCTTTGTGCCACGTTTTAAAAGTTCCCGGGCAAAAGGTAATATGCCAAGTATAACATCAACTCCACTGTTATCTACAAAAATGGCAGCACATTTGTGATTATCTTTGCCTTGCAAACGTTCTAGCCATTTGTCTAAATCATCCATAAGCCAAGGCCTTTTTTGTATACGCTCCAAGGCGGCACTTAAGCCAAATGTTTTGTCTTTTTGTATAATATTTGTAACTGCCTGGGCACCCCAATCGAACATATTACCGGCCAATACGCCTCTTACCAATTCTGTCCATTTTTGTGTAGAATCCTGTATGGCATCAATTTCTTTTATACGATCTGCAAACAAAGGCAAGGCAACTTCATTTTCGGATTTCTTTTGCTCCAGCCAGGGGTCATCAAAGCCATACAATCGCAACTGTTTATCATTTAATTCGAGCAATTCACGTATGCCCAAAATACGATTATTGTCAGCATTTTCTTTGGTTTTACTACGAAACTCCTCTAATTCGTTGATATAAGTCTGTTTGAATTGTACGGCTCTTGCGGTGGCGGTAGCATCGTTTTCACGCTGTGACTCGGCTGCTTGGTGGGCAAATTTTTCAATCATATCATGAAAACAGGGAAACCAATAATCTGCTGCCTCCTCATCTTTATTTAAGTCCAAAGTATCCGGCTGGTAGGTGGAAGTATCCTTTAAAAAGGCATTACAGCGCCATTCACACATGCTGTAACGATAAAATAAAGAGAAAAGCGCACCTTTATACAATTGTTGACTTTCCTTTATTTAAAAAAAACGAAAATAATTGATTTTGAAGTGGAAAAACCTTTTTGCAATTCTAATTTAATAAAGAGTTCTATTTTAATAATGAGTTAAGAGTGCCTTAAATAAAGCCAATCACAATGGGTCCCATAATATCCGAGAGGAATTTTACTTGCCGTCATGACAGTACACGTCCTTAAAGCTAAACTACACCAGGGAAGTAGGTAATGTGAGAGAGCAGCGTTAGATTTGAATCTATTTATGGTGTAGAACTACTCAGGAGGGGCGTTATATATAAGGATAACGGGATTAATTTCACTGACCTATCGAACATGAGCGCCTGTGATCTGCAAGAACAGGTTGTACGCATTAGAAGCGATGGAAAAGCAAAACACATGCCACATTGCAATATTTCAATGCATCTGGCTGGCATTGCCATGACTCCACTTAATTTGAATTACTTAAAAACCTTAGATTTGGGGGGATTAATATAATAGGCATTCCACGATAGGTCTCCTTTGTGTAGTGCTTGTTGACCTCCAACGACAATAAGGAAAATTTTAAAAAATGATTTGCTACCTTAGTGAATTAAACAATTCGGTCAAATACTTACGACGCCGTACTATAATGTTCAAAAACTCTTTCAAGAAATCCATCCTTAGAAAAAAAAAGGAAATGTAGTGAGGTTATCTATCGTACGCCATCTTTGCTATTTTGTAATGCAGTTATAATTTAACATATAAAGGGAAAAAATCTATAATATTAACCAACAACCATCACATCAGCTAATTAAATTAATATTTGCATACTTTTTATCTTACCTGTCTGTCTTCTACAACGCGTTATGAACTTCTTGGCAAATATTTGCAAAACTTTTTTGTTTAACTTCTTCTAACAATACTCGAATTTATTATTGCCTTTGTGGAGAAAGCGTTTGTTGGGGAGGGCGAGTGTTGTCTCGTAGGTGAGTGAACGGATTCGTCGGCTTACCGGAAAGCAAATATAAACTCTTAAAATAAAAGCTGAGATGGTGTCCAAAAATTTGCAACACGCTGATACGCCAACAATTGTCTGCAATAAGTTTTTTGTGAAAAACACAATTTTTTAGCAATTTTTTTCTTTAATTATTCTGCTGTTTTAATCTGCCGTTCAATTATTTATATTTATAACGTTGTTAAAACTTCTTTTGTTTCAATTTGTTGTTTTTATTTTTCTAACTGTTGTTGTTCTTGCTGTTTTTACAATGACCGAGTTTTTTGTATTGTTGTTTTTGTTTTGCGATAAAAAAAATTATATTAAAAATATATAAAAACCAATAATAATAATAATAATGCCAAACAAATGTAGTGAAAAAATGACAACAAAAAAACCGCAATTGACAATTTGACCGAAAGAGTGAGAAATTTTTTTTAAACGCAACAACAATAATAAAAAAGCTGTGTTATCGATAATGAGTGCAGCGCACACAACCGCCACTTTGACAATCAGCTGTTATTGTTTTGTTATGATAAACAAAACAAAACAATACAAAAACAGTGTTGCCAAGGCTTAAAGTGAGTAATATGGAAAAATGCTTTGTAATGTAATTAACTGTTCATTTAAAGGATCATCATATTAACCAACTTTTCTCACAAAACTGATAGTTTACCACTTTCCATTCATCTCCATTTATTTCCGGAGCACTTTTTTTTGTTTTTAAACGAACACTTTAAGCTGGATTCAACCATGTTACTTGGGCAAAATATTTTTTTATATGTATTTTGACATTTTTCTTCTTGAGAGAGAGAAAGTATTGCCTAAGATCAACTCTTAGATCTATTTGTTTTAATTTTATATTTTGTCCAGACAAACTTGAACAGAGCTGCCAAGTAACTAATATATTCCATACAAAGTTGAATTGATTTACCTGCATAAATTATGTAGAATGTGAATTTGATTTAAAAGTTTGGTCTGGCAGCTTTGATTTTCCAGACAAATTTTTCAAAACGAGTTAATCGTTCAGCAGAAAACTTTCGATAAAAAATAATTTTATTCGGACAACATGGGTTAAATCAGCTTTATTGGAATCATTTGAATTCGATGTTTGTAACAGATCTATTCGCAATATGAAAACCGAAAATAAACAGAAAAAATGACTACCCTGTTTCTGTAATACGAACGTCTGTTTGTATGGAAAAACACTCAATGCTTGCCTAACAGAAACAGATGTCTACACTGTTTTTGTAAGACGACAGTTTGTTTGCATTGTAAAACAACTAATTTTTGTTTGTTTTTCAAACGAACTGACGCTTGTCTTACGAAAACTGGGTAGACATCTGTTCACTCCATTAAACGAATTTTTTTTTTGAGCGGCACGGCATATAGAAACAGGATACTAACTTATGCACGTCGTGTAACAAAAGGCCAATAAATTTGTGTTTGTGGAGTTAATGAAATAAAGGAAATAAATGGCTCAAAACAATAAAAAAGGGTAAGTTTACATATTTTTACATGCAAATTAAATTTATAAAGTTCCGAAATATAATTCCAGTTTAAAAAAAACGACATACGTACAGTTTCAAAAACTGGTGGATTTAATGGAAGAACATCCACAACTGGCAACCTGTTCACCGTCGTTTGTAAATAGCAAGGCAACATTGGAACAAACATGGGATATTATTGCTGAAAGCCTTAATGCTTTAGGCCCACCAAGTAGGAGTGGATACGAGTGGAAGAGGGTAAATTTGAGTTTATACCCTGTTTCTGTAAGGGGAATGTCTGTTTGTAAGGACTTTTATTTTACAGAAACACGGCATTAAAAGAATGTTTGCAAATATTTATGTGCTTGATTAACTGATTGTTTTATAACAGGTGTGGCAAGATCAAAAGTTCCGGCTAAAGAAAAAGTTAACCGACAACAGCAAATGCCTCCAAGGAAGGGAAGATGTTAGTTTAACTGAACTTGAGTTACAAATTGATAAAATTTGCCACCTGTCTTCCGCTCCACCAGAATTTCAATTGTCAGAACCTTTTACAACAGATAGTGTGGACATTAAAATTGAACACTCGCCGCCACAAACAACCAAACCAATACAAGAAACAAGAGCAGTTAGAAGACCATTTTACCAACAAAGAAAAAGAAAACGTATTGACAGCAACACATACAAACAAAAACTTTTATATCAACAAATGGAAATACAAAACAAAACACTGAATATAATGAATAAACAGCTAGAAGAGTCCATTAGACGCACTGAGGTGGCTAAAGTTCAAGCTGAAGCATCACAAATTCAAGCTGAGGCAGCAAAAGAGCAAGTAATAGCTTTAAAAGAAATAGCAAATGCTTCAAATGTTATGGCACAGTGTTTGGTAGATATAACAAAACATCTGAAAGGCGAAGATTACTACGAGAAAAAATTGTTTTAATTTTTTTTACATTAAAAATTAATTACTATTATAATTTATTAATATTAGACGTACATACATATATTTTAAATTACAATCTATATTTGGCAATGCAAATTTTATTGTGTGCCAAAATGACAACAAATGCTTTTATTACGTTCTTTTTTTAAATGTTTAATTAGATTCCTATACTCAATAATAACACATACTTCAAGATATTTATAAACATAGTTAATACAAATTAGTTTCATTTAATATACTGGGAAATTCAGTTAGTACATTACGACCTAAGTATGACATTCAAAATTTATTATATACTGGATATGTACACCAATAAAATGGATTATACTTTGAGATTCATGCATGCTACAGATTGTGTATATCCCATCAGTATTGTTTTTAATATACCTAGCGATCAGATTCAATAGTCCACCTCTAGACATTATATTTAAACGGGTAGCAGCAGTTAGTTTAGGTGTAACATAAAAATCAAGTTGTGAATAAAGATGGATTTTTGTACTTTAATTGCAACAAACTTATGATTTCTATGGTTAGGTTAGAAAAACTGCAATTCAGCACGCTTCCTTTGCCTAGATTTCTAATATATATTATATCTTGATATTTCATCCCTTATAGATTTAGCCTCTGCAGTTTCTTCGGAATCTATTTCATCATCATCATCATTGACATCTTCATTTATATCGTACTCGTTACAATTAAGAAGTTCCGAGTTTTCGTCTGGCATCCAGTTGCTTTTATAAAAAATACAAATATTGTGCAGAATACAGCATGCAGTGATTATTTGTGTGACCTTTTCGGGCGTATAGAGCAATTCCCTTGGACCTAGTATGCATCTAAAACGATTTTTTAATACAACTTTGCATCTTTCAATAATATTTAGAATTTTGCAATGTTTTTCATTATATTTCTGTTCTTGTTCATTCGATGGATTTCTATATGGGGTCATTAGGTATGGCTGCAATTTATAACCTGAATTGCCTATTAAATATAATAAAAAAAAAGTATGTCCTTCCATTATTTACATACATACTTATAAAAATATACCAAGAAGCCAAGTATTCATTTTTCCATTCAAATAATTTGTTTTAAAATAGTTGTGTGCCTCACTATTTTCCCAAATAAATGAATCTTGACATGTGCCTGGCTGGCTGGCATCCACAAATGTAATAACCATGTCTTGATCACAAATCTAAAACAAAATAATTAATATTTAAGCAACATATACGTACATATATATTTCTAATACTCACCAGCATTACATTAATACTATAGTAACCCTTACGTTTGTAGTATAAATGATTCGTCTCAATACCGGGCGCCTTTATACGCACGTGTGTTCCATCTATACAACCGACAATGCCCGGTATGCCGCCGGTTCTATAAAACGACTCTTTAGCCTTATTTTCTTCGTCTAGGCTTTTGTCTAGAACTATCCATTTTGGACCTAGATGAGTCTCAAATATGATTAAAAACTCTGCTATTATTTTGCTTACCATAGGTTTGCTTATAGAAGAGACATATTCGTTTTTAATAGCATCTTGGTAGTCGCCAGTTGCCAGAAACATTAAAAATGTTGCTAGCTTTGTGGTCGCTGGAATGTGCGTCCTACGGTATGCTATCTTTAGCTTTGGACTTATTTCGTCTAGTAACTTTTTAAATATTTCTTTCGTTACTCGAAATGCAGAAATGAAACTAAAAGTATTACACGGAATTATAAACAAATATAAGCCACCGATTTTTTTTTTGTTAACTTACAGTTCCTCTGATATGTCCAATACATTTGAGCGATCTCGTATTTTTCGCCGATATAAAGCTGCGTCGCCAGCATCACTTTCGCTGGAATCTTTTGTTATATCCAATACATTTGATCGATCTCGAATTTTTCGACGATGTACACAAGTGTCGCTAGCATCACTTTCAACGGAAACTTTTGATATGTCCAATACAGGTGAGCGATCTCGAATATTTCGCCGATATAAACGTGTGTCGCCAGCATCACTTTCACTGGAATCACTGGAATAAAAAAGAGCCACCGATGGAAACATTGCTTATTAATTATTTTATATTTTTTATTTATTTCATTTTTTTGTGAACACAAATTGATTCATTTTTTTTTTTGTAAACACAAAACAGCTGTTAGAGTTTCTGCTTCCACAAAAAGCAAACAAAATGGGATATTTTTTAGCAGTGGCAACAGTGTAATTGGATAAAAGAACACTGAACAACGCAACATAACGTAATTTAAACAAAGGTTTTAATAAAAAAAAACGTATTCTTCGTCACATACACAGATTAATAAAAAAATGTATGATACATTAATAAAGGAAATCCAAAATCTCATTCCAGACAATTTCGGCAAACAAATATCACAATGCTCCTTGAAACTCCCAGTTAACTGAGGCAACCCTGTTATGACAAACTACAAAATCAGTTCTACATTATTACAACTTCTTTGGCGCCACCTACCGTTGAGTGGCAATATTAACAAACTCAAAGCATATTAATGTCAAAATCAACAGCAACCAACTTCGCACCGTAAACCGTTTCTTTCCGGTTGAATTTTTGACAGATCAACATCTAAAAAATGGTACGAGTAAAAAAATCGTAAATTTTTATAAAAATCCGTAAATAAAATGAAATTTATGTGCGATAAAAAGAAAATAAAACCTTAAATATAATGTTTACAGTGGAAATTTCTTTAAAGCGAATGAAAATTAAATAAAAAATCCTATTTTTTGCTGTGATTTTGTTTACATAGAAGAAAATAATGAAGAAATTTTGTTTATGTTTCCATTGTAGGCCAAACGCACCAAGAAGGTTGGAATCGTAGGTAAATATGGTACCCGTTATGGTGCCTCCCTCCGTAAAATGGTGAAGAAAATGGAAATCACCCAGCACAGCAAATATACCTGCTCGTTCTGCGGCAAGGTAAGTTGATTCTTTTAACATATGAAGGAATTGTAATGATTGTAATAAAATTTCTATAAATTTTTAGGATTCCATGAAACGTGCCTGTGTTGGCATCTGGTCCTGCAAGCGTTGCAAGCGCGTTGTTGCCGGTGGTGCCTGGGTATACTCTACCACTGCTGCTGCCTCCGTACGCTCTGCCGTTCGTCGTCTCCGTGAAACCAAGGAACAATAAGCTGTCTGTCCTATACAGTTCAGTTTCGTTTTCTTAGTTTTTACTAGACACCGTTTAGTTTAAAGTAAAATTAGTTTTTTAATCTAATTTTTGTGCTGTTTTTTCCAAGATCTGTGTTGTTTGGCCTCCTTTTAATTTACAGTCTATATGGCCTGTAAATAATAGTGGTCCAATAAAAGAAAAAAGTGAAGTCAAATTAAAAAAATAAAAAATGATGAGAACCACCACTTTTTTACCATAAAAAAAACGGATGAAAACAAAAACAAATAAGTGTGTTGATTTTTATTAATATAAGTGGACATGGATCATAGTAATGAAGTGTAATAAAAGAGTAGAGTAGTAAGGATATGAAACCAGATGGAAGTGCTAATTTGTTGTATATGTGCGACAGGTCAAATGGTGCAAAAGATTTTACATTTAAGTGAAGTTATTGGAAATGTTTTTGGCTTCTAGAAGTGATAAATGCAAGCAGTCCAATGTTTTTCAATTAACCTTCTGTTCAAAAAGTATTTTATCACGCCAGCAATTTATCATTAAAGTTGTTATGAAATCTTAAAGTTAATGTTCTATTATAAACGGTGTGGCTTCTTACACCATCCAATTTTATCCTTGAGCGATAGGAAATCGAATCCGAGTGATATATTTGGAAAACTTTTTCCAGGCAATTAATTTAGTTTCAGAGTTCCCAGATGATTATTGGGAAGTGATCGCTGAACTCAGGTTTGAACTCTCCAGCACACTTCTATTAAACAAACGCTCTACTCAGACTACTACTAGCCGCAAGTAGTGCAAACGTTTTTTTGGAAAGGAATCCTCTCTTAGGAAGTATTTATCAAAAATAAAAAAATTATTTTAATGAGCAAAAAATAATGGTTCGGTTTTATGGGTGACAACTGAAAAATGTTATTAAAGATTGCATCTATGAATGAACAATTAAAAATTTCACTTGAGAAGAGAATATACACATTCGGCATCTAGCCCTTGTTCCCCAGGAAGCCATGCCTTGTAAAAAGCCTCTCAAGATCCTAATAGAGCTTTTCCCAATATTCAGGACACAATTCGGAGTAGCAATCACCTAATCCATCAGTCTGAAGAAATGTCACAGGGGACGTCTAGCTAACCGCTCCATCGGGTTGGCTCCCTTTCCAGCACCTTCTCGTACCAGTTCATCATGTTAAATTCTGCACTTTGGTACATTGAAAATTCACAAGGATCTTTATGTATCAGTTGTTAAAACAGAAATTCGCATTCATAATTTTATTAATATCATGGAACATCTACTCATATTCAATGTTTGACGTACCCATATTCATAGTTAACACGTATGATGTTAACCCTTTGCACTCGTATGTCACAATGGACGTGACAATATTCATTTACTCTATAACTCGTATGTCACACTGGATGTGACAACACTAATTTACTCTACAACTCGCATATTAGTCTGTAGACAAGAAAACTAAATAACTAAAACAGATTGTGGCTTACACTAATAATTTGTCAAGTTTTGTTAGTAGAGTGTTAGTCGTGCACGGAATTTGTTCTCTTTGTCTAATTCAGTACACATGTACATACCCTAATTTCCTGCTCAAAATGGATTTTGAATACAGTCAGGATAATGATAGTGAAGTTGAATTTACGGGTTCAAACGGTACAATATTCATCTGATAGTGATACTGTACCAGAGCGTGATAGGGATAATGACACTATCAGAATCAAGTTGGATTGACGCGAGTGAAGAAGAGGATGAGCTGCCAGCAGAAATTACATTACGTGTTGGAGACTAGGATGTTGGGCTTCAATTCCAAGACAAAGAGTTTGAGCAAATGGAGTTTTTTAAAAGATTTTTCACTGATGAACTTATTGCAGACCAACATTCATTCAGCTAAAATTAAATACAAGTTGACAGATAACGGTCTTGAAAATTAATCGAGTGCAAAGGGTTAATTTCGACTGTCCTTAGCTCAAAATATACATACATGAATCACAAAATAAGTATGATTCGCGTACGAACACTAAAATACTCATTAGAAGGTTGTGTGTTTACTCTGCTTGGTGCTTTCTCCTTTTTTGCTAATGTGTATCCTTTTTTTTTTTTTTTTTTAAATGCCTAACGACTAAGACCGTAAATTTTGTTGAATGATTCGAGTCACTCGAATCAATTAGAAGTATTTTTCTAGTTATGTATCTAATTGAATAGGTTTATGAATCAAACATATTTCGAATGGTGTGAGTTTGATATCAACGTTGTACGCGTCCTTTTTGTAACCTGTAGTTATAAATCAACGTTGTAGTGAGAATGAATTAATCAGAGTAGTTAAATTTCAATATTGTCGGCTCACTTATATTTAAAATATCATGAGTGATTATGAATCGCGAAAAAACGATTCATTGCTGATCTCTGATCCGAAAGTTTTTAGAGCTTTTCACCTTGTCTAACAACATCCTTCCACTATACAATACAGGTATACGTGATAATCGCTAGAACCAGAGTCATTGACAGATAGATCGTTTTAAATTAAAAAAAATTGGTGTTTTTCAATTTATTAAGATCGTTTCTTTTTTATTTTCTTTATAATTTCAAATGTTTAGTGTTTTTTTATTTTTATTTATCTTAAACATAATAAAAATTTTTAATAGAAAACATTTACAAAAATTGTATTATTTATGTATCGCTTTTTTCATTTTTTTTTTCATTGAGTTTTTCAAAATTCTTTTTTTTTATAGGACTGATGATGTATATTTCTTTGCTTTATTTTACTTTTTTTACTTAAAGATTTTTTATTATGATGATAACATTACAACTGATCTTTAAAGTTTAATTAGAGTGTTCGTTTATTATTACATATTATTATTTTTTGTATTTTTTATTTAAATAATTAATAGTTAGTAAATTTGTTTTATTGCACCTTCACCTAAATTATTCTATTAGTTTGTTTGTTTTATAAGGATTTTACAATTCATATTGAGGTGTTTCACTATTTATAATTTTTATATTTTGTTTTTTGTTTTGTTGTTGCTGTCATTTAGTCACTTCTAATAACTATTTATTTATGTCTATATGGAATTATTAAATATTCGAAAATTGATTTAGCTAAAAAATAAAGTTTGTTATGTATGTATATGATGTATTCTTTTTTTTTGTTATTTTATTATATTGTATGTACTATATAAAGGAGTGAAATTTCCTGTTTTATGTTATTCTATATTTTATAGTTTAAATTTATTAAAATTAATTAATTGGACTTTGTTTTTTTTAATTATTTTTGTTTAAATTTTTATGATAATTGAGCAAGATGATTGATTGATGAGTTCTTTTTTTACAGGTTGTCGTATTTATTTTTAATCAGAATAAACTTTCTTTTAGTTATTTATTAATATTTATAAACTTTATTTTAACTATACAAATATTTAAAAAAAAATTATAATCAAAAATAACGTAATAAATATACACGAAGGCATACATACACGTTATACATATGTTATTCTCCTGTTCTATGTTCAAAAATTTTTTTATATTTAAGTTGAAATATGAAAAATTAATTTTTCCCATTATCAGGATTCTGAATTCAAAATATGTAGCATATTTGAACAGATTCGTTAGAAGTCAAATTTAGAATTTACAAGATTTTTGAAAGACTGAATCAGAATAATCAAATATTCTTCTTAAATTTTCTTTAAATTATAATGAAAATTTTAATTATTTTATTGGTTTTCATTTTTAAATGTATCTTCATTCATTCAATAATTATTACTTCTAAATTTTAATTTTTGAATAGAAATTTTGAAAAACTTATTTTTCTTAATTTTAATTTCAAACTTTAATCTTAAACATATTTGTTTTTGTTTTGAAAATATTTCGTCTTTAATTAATGACAATTTATTTACAATTGAATTTTATTTCATTTTTATTATTAAAGTTGAAATATGAAATTTTGTAATGATATGCAATTTATTTGTTATGATATTAACAATGAACAGATATTTATTTCGACTCGATGCAAATACTTCTGTGTTTATATTATTTTATTTTATTGAAAATAAATAAAATTGAAAAGAAAAAAAAATTAAAACTCAGAAAATGCGGAACAAAAAAAAAGAAAAATTAAATCTACGAATGAATGAATGAGTAAACTTTTGGATGTTAGTTGAGGTGGATTTTGGCACAAATAGCTTTTTCCGTTTTAGGAAAAAAGCCTACGAGTGAATTTGGTCCATTATTTTGAGTAGCTGCTGAACAAATTGCTTCCAGGATCTTATTTAAATGTTAATAAGCAAAATGGATTATCGTATGCCAATTTCGTCTATAATCGGTTGTATTCGGCTTAAAATTTGGTATAAATAAGTAATGGGGTCGGAGTTGAAACAAACAAAAATATTGCCCAAAGTTTCTTCATCAGATAGGACAAAAATCACAAAAACGGATGTGAAAATTAGTGCTTGACCACTACAACAACAATTCATTGCACTTTAAATTGTCACAATGGATGCCTTTAACATCATTAAAAATCGTTTTCAAAATCAAAGTGATCTTTTAATTCTTTTGTTTTTGGATGAATCCTGCAATTTGCAGACTTTTCTAAAGGGTCCGCCAAATAACTTTTTTTTTGAAAATGCTTAAAAAAACTACTGAATATTTTCTCAAGGAAAATCCAGCTACACTGGATGTTTTGCGCCATGATTTTGAAGATCGTATTATCAGCCGCAGAGCTGATGTCGTTTGGCCACCTCGGAGCTGCGATTTGACACCGTTGGACTATTATTTGTGGGGTGCCGTCAAAGATAAGTGTTACGCCGACAAGCCAGAGACAATTGACGCTTTAAAGGACAATATTCGTGAAGCCATTGGTGAAATACAGCTGCACACAATCGATAATGTGCTTAAAAATTGGCTACTGAATGGCCAGCCGAGGCAGCCATTTGAATGAAATTATTTTCCATTATTAACCAGAAGGATTGTACTTTCAAATAAAAAAGAAATTTGAGAAAATATTCGGTAGTTTTTTCTTTTAAAGCATTTAAAAAAAAAAGTTATTTGGCAGACCCTTTATAATGCTGCTTGGGTAGTTATTAATGGAGTAATTCTGCACCATTTCAAAACGATCGTATCGTTTTCGACGAATTGCTGTTATGCCACTTCACCTTGCTTCACCTGGCTATAGACGCAAGTTTCCGTCATCGTCTTAAAAAATAAAAAGTTTTATTAAAAACGAATAGTTTGTTAATGAAATAAAAAATTAACAAAAAAAGATATTTCTTTCCATTAAATAATATTATTTTTATGTACCCAATAATTGTATAAACAAAATTAAAAAAAATATTAAAACGTTTTGCATATTGACTTGTTTTCTCAAAAAATGTATTGTGTTTGTTTAATTTAAATACATTAAACATTTCATTTGAATCGTTCTTTTCTTATACATGATGATTTCTTTCTTTCTTTTTTTGTTTTTGTATTTTAATTACACTTTTCTGTTATGCAATTAAAATATAAATATATGTATGTATGTATATAGTACTAGTTTTATTAATATATAGTATATTACACAGATTTTTATGTTATTTTTGAACAAAAAAAAAAATACTTTCTTAAACATTAAGTTTAAAATTAAAAAAAGAAAAATAAAAAATAAAAAAATAAATCAATGAGGGAAGACATTTTATATTTTTCTTTTATATATTTATAGTAAATTTATGTATCTATATGTATGTATGTATATATGAAAAAAGAAAACAGAATGCTTAAACAGAATGTCAAAGAAATTGTTGTTTTGTTTTTTTAAATAACGGTTAAACTGTTAAAAAATAATAATAATTGTGATAGTTTGAGTAGCTTGTGGTTTCTCTCTCTCTTTAATTAAAATAAAAACTAAATTAAATTAAAGAAAAATAAAAAAAAATATTTTTTTTTAAGTTACAATCATAATTTCATTTAAACTATGGAAAACCTATTAATTTGTTTATATAATTAAATAGCTATTTAATAAATGTTCTTTTTTAATTAACAGTTATCTTATTTAAAGAGAATTAAATGAATTAAATTAAAAAATGTTTAATGTTAAAGAAATTTTCATGATTATTTTGAATTTTATAAACTAAAGATAATTCGTTTGAATTAAATTTTATTTCAATTAATTTTAATATTTTTGTTTTATTTAAAATTTAAATAAAGAAAAACTATTTAAATTAATATAAAATTATACAAGACGGCAATATATTAGTATTTATGTATTTAAAAATGAATCAAATGATTTAAACAAATTGTTTAAATAAAAAAAAGAAGAAAAAAAATTAAAAGAAAATAAACTAACTAAAGTTTTATTATAAAAAATTCAACAACAATTACAACTAATGAGCCTGCCATTTAAATTTCGATTCCATTAGCCATTGTTGACCCGCCGTGTAGTCACAAGGACGTAACAGCGGTGTTGTGGGATCCTCGCGTGTTGGTCTTTGCAAGCAATTGCCAGTATTGCTATGTCTTATGGATTTATCCTGTAGTATCAAAATTATCAACAAATTATTAATTTGAACAATAATACGTTTTACGTAAGCAAGAACAACTTACATCAGCATCATATACCCATTCCTGATTGCCGCCCATATTATGGCAACGCACCATATTAACTGGTCCCAAGGCTGCAGAGGCATCTAAGCACAAATCATCCGACATGATTTGTTGTCGCTTTGTATAGGCAAATACCTGATTACCACCCAGGCCATGGCAATAGCTCATGCCAATCTTTTCGCCATATTTACGGCCCATTGTATCCAAGCAGGTAATAGTTTCCGCATTACGTATCTGTCAATACAAAAAAAGAATTTTTTTTTTAAATTCAAAGAAAAGACCACAATTCTTTATGTTTTAACTTACCTCTCCCAAATAATAGTAATCCAATGGCATTAAGCTTTCGGGATAAATATTTTCCAAATACCAACGGAATGATTTGCATTTGAGACGATCGCGTAATGCCCTACGTTCGCTAACATCACCAGCGGAAGCTTTGCGGGCACCTATAATTTTTATTTTATTTTGTTTGTAATAAAATTAAATTTTTATTTTTATCAATTATGGTTTCCAAAGGCAATAATTAGAAAAAAACAACATTTTTTTCTGGTTATTGTGATTTTTTTTAATGGGTGTGTATGGTTGTATGTTAGTGTTGCAAAAATAAATTTAAATTTTGTGTGCATTTATTTATATGTAGGTTTAGACAAACTTCTAAATTTACCTGACACATTCACAATTATTTTTTATTTTTCTTTTTTGAAAAATTCTCTTTAAAGTTAAAACGAATCTTATTTAAGAATGTTGAATTACTTTGAGGGTTTAAAACCTTTTTTTTTAAACATAAGTGCTACGCCCATTTTACAACCCTTTAGTCTGATTTACAGCCTAGCTTCTCCTGTCACCCATGTCGTGTGTGTTAATTTTTATCCATGAGTGGTGGGACTTGAAGTTTAACTTCGCCTCCAAACGGTAGACTGCTGAAAGGAAGTCGCCAAAGGAATATTGTTTCGTATTTCGTTTTTTTGTTCGAGATGGTTGAGCTGTGGTTTGAACCACTACCAACTAGACTACGACAAGTTCCGGCTGAATAGTCATAAAAAGTACAGCAGCTAATTCGAATGAATTTTTAAAAGAGGTTAGCATTCCTCTGCAAATTGACCATAGTGAAGAAAAGAGGGAAGAATGAAATTACTTGTGTAGAGGCCAGACAACTCTTGTTCGTTATAAATACTTAGGAAACATGTTATTTACCTCATAGCGGTCATAACATGAAATTGGCCCCTGGATATACATGTCCAAAGGTGGAAATATCCCACAACGATTTCAGCAAAAGCTGTAAGGACGAGGATTCACAGAATATCTTCTCTGTTATTGCCTGAGAATGGGGTACCTTAGGCTTACGATTTTAGTAAACTCCACAGAATATCTTCTGTGTTATTGCCTGAGAATGGGATTTTAGTGAACTCCACAGAATATCTTCTGTGCTATTGCCTGAGAATGCGGTACCTTAGGCTTAAGATTTTTGCGCTCCCTGAATTTATTGACAGAACGTGTCTGGCTCGGGGTGATTTGAATGAAATCAACACCTCCGTACAACTCAGAATCAGAATGTTTGAGAAATACCAGCAGAGAGAGGGGTATAGACATAAAAAGCAATAAGTATAGTTTGGATTAAAAGGGCGCCTTATAAGGGAACATGTTTTTAGAGCACGTTTGGCCTGAGAGTGTAAAAGGCAGCTGAGCGAACTAAAGTCAGACTATCAGATTGAATTATGCTGGGTAATATGATCATTCCGACGTTATTGACAGCAAAGTTGCGGATGGATTGGCAAGCTTTGAATATAACAGAGGTAAGACCGTCAATGGGCTTCTTCTTTAGAATTATTAAAGAAAAGTTTGATTTACTCGTGATTTGTGCATGGAGATGTTGAACGGACACCAATCCTATAGAAACGAAACTTATCCTAAGCATGGGAAGGCGCTACCCTTTCAATCTGAGAAATTCCAGTCAGAAATTCTAAATGTAAGGCGAAATACTAGATATAAACCGGTGTTACAATTAATCCTTTCAGGACCGAAGTAAGGTATATTATGCCAACCTATTAACTTAAAATAGATAAGGCGATAGTGAACACATTTTCAAAAGAAAAAAACTTTTAAATTCATTTATGAGCATTATTTGAGACTGTTAGCATTTATTTTATTTCTCCCGAGTGTACATAAACCAGATAACAATTATCCTGAAAATTAAAGTAATTTTTCATTAAAGCATTCTTAAATAAGATTCATTTTTTTTTTTTGGTTTTTTCTTTTTTGTTTTTTTAATATTTTTTATGCGTGTATTACTACTCATATTGAATACTGTGTATATTTGAATTGAAATTAAATTCTTTTCTTTTTAACAAAATAAGCGTTTGCTTTTGTGCTCATGGGGTGGTAAGTGGGTGGTTTCGTATTTGTTTTGAAGGTGGGGGTGGTGGGTGATGTTATAACAACAAGGACTTTGTAATTATAACCAACCAAACAGGACAAAACAACACAGATGTGTGCAAAAACAAATACAAATACTTGGCTTAAATACAACAAAAAGAAAACAAAAAAAAAACGAAGACGAAAACAAAATACAACATTTAGAATAAAAAAATATTAATAAGACAACATGCAAACAAATTAAAGCAGCTAAACAAGCTTAAATAATAAACTGGCCAACAAAGAGGAGCGCACAACCAATACCACAGAGTAAGTAAATAAATTTATAAAACAAAACAAAATGAAAACATTAAACAATAAATTATAAAGCATTTTTACAACAAAAACAAAGAATAAAAAACAAAATTATAGGCAGTTAATCATACAAAAAAGAATAAAAAACAGGAAGGAAATGATATGATGGCCATTGTTTTAAAGCTTATTAACAAGTATGTATGTATGTATAACATGGTAATATATGAATATGAATGGCATTATAATATATGTATATGTATGTATGTACATAGTATGTTAATATAAAGAAAAACAAAAATTAATAGTTAATACATTATTGTTTTAGTAATTAATTGTTAACCTGGATAAAAACTGTAGTAAAACTCTTTCCAATCGTCCAGCCAAACCTCAACCAGACGAGCATTATTATGATTAACAATTTCCGTTGTACCGCCGGGAAATGTATATGGTGTCGATTTGCGAAATACATGGCCAACACGTGAACATGGAGCAATTTCTAAAACACCGCCACACATCCATACCTAATGGTTACGTTACGTTATGTTATATAATGTTACGTTTACGTTTTCATTATTTTTATTTGTTTTAGCATTTAAAACCCAAAGAAATAATCATATATTTTTTATTTTTTAATTTAAAGGTTAGTTACGAGAGTACGTTGGCAAGAAAAAATTTCATATTTTTTTAAATTGTTTTCAAGGAAAATTTATGAGTATGAAAGTATAAAAAAAAAATTAATGACAAAAAGAAGAAAATAAAAGAAAAAAAATTAAATTTAAATTAGCGCAGTTAGAAGAGGGTTGAACAGAAAGCTGTTTTATTTATTGTTTATTAAAAATAAGACAAGCTTAACATAGAATTTTATTACTTTTTTAAAGCTGATTAAAGTTCATGGATTGCCATATTTTTTGATTTATTTAAGAATACTTATTATTAAGAATTTCACGTCTTCTGATGTAATATTGTCACAATAAATGTAACTATAGGTCTGCCAGATATTAATTAAGTAGCTTGGTAAGATATAAGAATGAACGGAGGAGTAGTTCGCCTACTAAAAATTGATCCAGAATTTGTATGCAAAATTTTTTTTATAAAAAAATTGATTTTAATACATATAAAGCAATTATTCAAGGGATCGAACAACGCTTAATGACCCATATTAATAGTGACAGGGCAAAGAGCAATTTTTCAAAATGTGGATCGCCTCGAGTCCAATATGTGATGAGGAGAATAAAACTTCAGAACACCTAGATATGTAACAGGTGTTAGGCAGCGACATCAAGCCTATTCCTTAAGGCAATGGGAATAGAAATGACATTATAGGGAGACACAGTAGATAGAGAGCAGCAAAAAGATCTTTTGATCGGCACTTTAAACGACAATAATAATATTGGCCGGCTGGTTGTAGTGGCGACAAATTGTACTTGCCAATGGGTACTATTTAGATCGGAACAAGTAGTTTAAAAGCAACGATATCTTCAAGAAGTCAAAATTTACATTTACATTGTATTAATACCAATGCTCTTGTATGATGCAGAAGCATACGTAAGTACAGTAGAATTCCGTTAACGCACGTTCGGGACCGGCTCGGTGCCGGACTACCGAAATTTCCGGTCTATCGGGCGGTAATTATAAGAAGAATTACTGAGTCACTTTCTGCAAGATTTTGAGTAGGTTGAGGGTTTACTACAATGTTGTTAATGTCCTCATCGGTTAGTTCTTGTTAAACAGGCTCATTCTCGTCGATTAGAAGCCCCTCCTCTATCTCATCTTCAGGCAGATTTTTCAAGGGATTGTCAGCACTTCTCTCTCCCTTTGAACTCGATGGCTTAGGTTTTGAAAACATAGTCACTGTACAGTTAGAACTGCTGCTGCTACAGTTAGAGCTGCACTGTTATAGCTGAAGCAAATCACAAGCGAGAAAGGCTAAACGCTTCCGGTGAAAGAATGAGATTGAAAATGATCACTTTAAACTTGATATAAGAAATTGGTGAAGAAGCGTATTCGAATCTAATTTAAACTCAAGACTAACAGGTTGTGGTATGAGCTTTTAAATAAATAAAGAAAACCAACTGATGTTTCCCATACATATACTCTTCTAGATCCATAGTGTGTGGAAATCTTTAAAATCGTTTTTTATTTTGTGATATTTGAAGTGATTTCAGTGAAGTGAAGCTTTTGATAGGATTGATCATAGAATTTTGCTTCTTAAATTTTCATTAATCGGTATTCCTGATATTATTCATCGTTGGCTATACTCCTACCTCTCCCTTAGGACTCAGAGGGTATTGTTTAGGAATGTATTGTCTAAGACTGTATATGTTACTTCTGGTGTTCCGCAGGGTAGCCATTTGGGTCCTTTACTGTTTTTATTGTTTCTTATTGATCTTCCTTGTGCTATTTCTGATTGTAATATTCTGATGTATGCTGACGACGTTAAATTATTTTATACTTTTGATGATGATCATGGTCAGGCTGTTCTTCAGCGAAATATTGATTTGTTTGTAACTTGGTGCAGAATTTATTTAATGGATCTTAACTTGAAAATATGTAAATACATGGTTTTCTCTCGCGGGGGCGTAATTTCGTCCACCTATGTGATTAATTCTTGCCCTTTGGAAACTGTGACTACATTTCTTGATTTGAGAGTATTATTGGATATGAAACTGTCTTTTATTGATCATATTAGTATGATGATTGGCAAAGCTCGGGCTGTTCTTGGTTTTGTGAAAAGATGGGCTAGAGAATTCATTGATCCTTATATAACAAGACTGCTATACATTTCACTTGTTAGACCTATTTTGGAGTATGCGTCTATTATTTGGAATCCATACTATCGTTGTCATAGTGATTCAATAGAGTCTGTGCAGAAGCAGTTTTTATTATTCTGTTTACGTGGCTTAGGATGGGATCGTGCCAATGGGTTTCCATCATATTAGGCTAGATTAGGTTTGATGAAAACTTCCAACTTTAGAACGTAGAAGGGCTGTTTTAGGGGTTTGTTTTGTTTTTAATCTGGTTAAAGGTGATATCGATTCTGAGTTTTTGCTTTATAACCTGAATTTCAGTATTCCAGCTAGATTTTCACGGCGCTGTCGTCCTCTTTCTTTAGATTTTTATAGAACGAGCTATGGATGTAATTTTCCTTTTCGTAGATTATGTAATGATTTTAACTTATATTATGATTTTATTGATTTTAATTGTAGTGTTTGTAATATAAAACGTAGCTTATATGCTGGCATTAATTTGTAAATTATTATATAAAAATGTATTATCGTTCTTGTCATAGGTCGTTCCTGTTTATTGTTACTTTATTCAGCTTGTGATTAAGTTCTGTAGCTGATTTATGTTCTCGTTGCCATTACTTTTCCCTTACGCGCTACAGTCCGGACTGTAGTGTGTACGTGTCCCTGCGTAATGGGGACGAGCCCTCCGCGGTCGGGTGAGGGTGGGTTAGTGTAAGGCCGGGGACATTCGAAAAAAAAATTTTTTTTGTAATATTTCTTAAATTATCCATTAAAATATGGCAATCAACTTTAAAAATTAAATGAAAGCATTTTAAAGAATGTGTGGTATTTGAAATACTTAAATATTCTATAAAACGAATTAAAAATCTTTTAAAAATAACAAAAGCATTATCAACGAAATTAAAAACTAAATTAGTAACTATGTATATATTAATAAAAGCTTATAAAACAAATAAAGTTAGTTTCATTTAAAATTAAAAATTAAAAAGAAACAAAACAAATAAAATACAAATTAATAAAACAAATAATTATTGGAAAAAATTAAAATAAAAAATAAAATTAAAAAAGTAAATCATAACGTCTATAAAATACCAATTATTACGATTAATAATTATTGAAATTATTTATTAATTATTAGCAATGTGTTGTTAGTGGTTTTATTAATTTTTTTTGTAATTATTATTATTGTTGTTGTTGTTGTTGCTGTTGCTGCTGGTTTAAGCATAAATTAATTATCGCAATTAAATTCTGTTAATTCTTTCTTTTTTAATGCATTTCTCTTTTTTTTCATTCTTATTTATTTTTGTATGTGATTTTTGTTTTTAACACACAACATACACATACAGTAGTAGTAAGTAAGTAGTGGTAAGTAAGTACGATAATAACAAAACGAGTAATATAGGGTGTTTTGCAAGTACATACTTTTTTTTGTGTGTTTGTTGGTGATAACAAAATACTGACTGACACTAAGAATACATATTATAGAGTATACATACAATATATATATGAGCACAAAATTCAACCACATTTATTTTGAATTCTTATTAAAAAAAACACTTTACGTATGGTAAACTAATTTCATTACAACAATTTTTAGTGCAACTTATTAATTTGTTTTTGAAAATGTTTTTTGTTGTTGTTTAAATTTGATTTGATTTGAATTACACAAACTTGTATAGAAAAAACACGAAAATATTGCATGTGAAACAAATGGTAAAAAGAAAAAAAGAAAATTAAAAATAAAATGTTATAAATGCTTACAAAATTTAAATAAATTAAAATTAATTTTGTGAAGAATTAAAAACATAAAACAAATCAAGCTTAAGTTAAAGATGATCTCGATGAACTATTGGTAAGAGAGTAGTAAACTGATTGTAAACTACAGCACACCTCTAAAAATATAGAACATTTAAATGTGCAGCAGTACAATGGGTCAATTCGACCTCCGCGTACTGTACTTGTCTTAATTGACAAGTACACGTACTCTAACCTAACCTAACCTAGATGTGAAGCATAAGT
This sequence comes from Sarcophaga subvicina, assembly GCA_936449025.2. Taxonomy (NCBI): domain Eukaryota; kingdom Metazoa; phylum Arthropoda; class Insecta; order Diptera; family Sarcophagidae; genus Sarcophaga; species Sarcophaga subvicina. The sequence goes on along the minus strand of OW388082.2, from coordinate 104,823,017 downwards.
TTCTTTAGCATCACTGGTTGCTGTTTATATTTTCTTATCCTAATGCCTGAAATTTTATTATTCGGTATCCAGAATGATCTGGAATAAAACTAATGAAATAGCAGGAAATATACAGAAAAGAAAAAAGAAATAGAGCCTCAACGACCAACTGATGCTAGAGCTGAAAACCTCTCAAGGCCATTGAAGAACCCTAGGTCTAGAACTTTTGAGTTTTCGCTTCTGCACGCTAGCACAGGGACACAGAAAGTTTCAGGCTTTCCTCCCATTGCCACAAATCCAGTACAAAGAAGGGGTGCCTGTGTGGCTCAAACTGTTTCTTGCCCTTAACACACAATCTTGTTGTTTCGCATGCAAAAATGTCCACTAACCCTGTACATTATTACATACACACATAATTGGTCTTTACAACCATTCAGTCAGGATTACGACCTAGTTTCTCACATCACTTGTGTTGTGTGTGTTAATTTTATACATGAGTGGCGGTACCTACAGTTTAAAGTCGACTCCGAACGACAGATTTTTGAGAAATATGTACATTATTACCCAATAATGCCTTGTTTTGGGTTTCCCTGCAAAAAGAGACCATCTTCGAGTGTCTTCAAATCAAATCCACATAGATAGCTCACCGTTCGCAAACACCTCAGTTTCGACTATGCTACACTCATCAATGAGCCAATCATTTTACGGAAAAGCTTAATCTCGCTGACAGGAAGAGGATACGTGCAATATCGGTAGACTCTGAGAGATACATATGAATAAGAAAAGGACCAACTCACTTAGCAACTCTCATCGGCTACGGCCCTTTTGGTAGGCATGCCAAAACACTTGGTATTCCGACAAATGACTTCTGCAAGAGCTATGGATCTGAGGAGTAGGAAGATACTGTCTTTAAGCTTATGTGCCATTGTCCTGCTGTTGTCATGACAAGTCTTACTTACTAACATCCTTGAACGAACTCTCAAATATAATGATTGCTACAATAGCATAATTTATTTTGAATTTGGGTTGATTTCCTTTAGAGAATGTTTGATCCCCGGGTTGAATATTGATTGTGATATTACTAAAGGCGCTCTTCCTTTAAGGGGGTCCGCTACTTTACATACTCTAACCTAACATGTATATTAGCAGAAGTGTTTCTTTAAATTACCTCTAAGTAAAGGCAAGTTTTTCGGTAACATTTCCCAAGATAGGAGACAATGCGTTTAGGAAATTAAGATTCTCTAGAACTGTGCTATTGTTCTTTTCATCATTTAAAATTTAAAATAACAATTCTCTGCAATCTATTCAAAAAAATTCAATTTCTCTCTCTTACCAACAGTTTTCAAAATCCAAAACATAAAAAAAAATGTTTTTTTGTTTGCATCTGCATTCCATGTGGATACATAACGTGGTGTTAGTGAATAATTTAAATTAAATTTTTTTTGTTGTTGTTGTTATTGTTCTTGTTTTTTCTTTTAGCAATACTTAAAAAAAAATAACTTGAATTTCGACAAAAAAAATAGTATTTTTTCAAGCTCTCAAACTCAAAAGTAACAATTATAGGTTCATTGTTATTATTTTTTTTGTTTTAATTAAATTTGTTGTGTTATTTACTATTTTTTGCAATTGTTGTTGTTGTAATAAATAGTATTAGAAGAAAAAATGTTGAAAAAAATTCGAACCTGTGCTCATGGCATAATAAAAATCTCGCCATTCATCCAGCCAAACTTCAGCGACACGTGCCGCATTGTGCAACACAATTTTCGCTACACCACCGGGGAAAGTGTAGGGTGATTTATCACGGAACACATGGCCCACATGGGAACATGGTATAATTTCTAATATGCCGCCACATTGCCAAATCTATATAAAATTTATTGAGTTTTTTGGTTTTTAACATTTAAGATTAAAAATTTTCGCTTTCTTTTGTTTTTTAAATTTTGTTTAACATAAAACATTAAAAAAAAAACAATAAACAATATTTTATAAATTTAAATATAAATAAATAAGTAAATATTATAAGAAATAAATACGAAATTATAATAAATTTTAAGAAATAACATGTTAAGCTAAGAAATTATTTAAAAAAAAAATTTTGTTTAAATACTTAAAAGATATTTTATTATAATCCTTTTGCTTAAAGAGAAATATAGTAAATCAACATAATAAGACTCACCCTAAATGACATTTCTAAATTCTCACCACCCCAGATATCCATGCCTTCATCGTAGGAACCGATTTCATAAAAATAATCCTTATCTATTGAAAATAGACCACCAGCCATGGTGGGTGTACGCAATGGAGCCGTGCGATCATTATTACGTCTCTCCATTTCACGTTGAGGAACACGATACCTGAAATTTTATTAAGTTGACGTGTGTTAAAAGGAAATTTTGAAAAATTCTTGTTTGGAAATTTACCATCTAAAGTTTAATTTCCAATTGAAACCACCCCAGGTGGAATCTGATGCCGTTATATATTCAAATGTTTCGTCCGATATAACATCGATAATGGGACAAACAACAGTACGACGATTTTGTACAATACGCGCCAATAATGGTTCGAGCCAACCCTCTGTACACTCACAATGGGCATCAAGGAATGTTATAACTTCACCCTAAAAGAAAAATAAATGTTAAGATCAGAATAATTGAAAACCTGAATAACGAAAGTTTGTGTTCAAGGGCAAAAGTAATGGTCCTTCGAAGTCAAAGTTAAACAAATTCGATAGATGTTCGAAATAACGCAATATTCTGCGTTTCAAGAGAACTTAAATCATGTAATGAATTTAGATCCCACGAACTGCAATCTAACAACAAAATACAATTTAGCAAAATCAAGTGCTACGGATCTAACAAAACCCAAATCACAGCCCCCATTATTTATTATTTCAGGTCAGGGCAGTATAGCGTGGTTAATAATGGGATTCTCACTCACAAGTCCTAATTAACCGGTCTTGACAATAAGCATCAGGGCTTTGCATGTAGTTCCCTTGGAATCAATCCGCATTTAGCGGTCGATCCCACATACAGTTATAATAGATTCGCTAGGCTATTGAGGAAGGGTGATTTAAATAAGAGAAGCTTGCGTCCAACCAGAGAAGGACTTTGCCAAATAAAATGGGCAATACTCCCGACCTTCGTCCTGTACTGAAGCCATTTGTTGATAAGCAAAGTCTCTCCGATTGCCTATCCAATATGTAATGATCTGTGGGTGACAGAATGTTATTACAGAATGTTATACAGAAATGTTATTACGATCTAAGGGGTTGAATCCGTTGAGTGGTAAGTTTGCCAATAAAGAAAAATTCTTGCTCAGTCCAGGATTTGTCAGGAACTACCAAGTATCAAGCGTGTGGATTAGAATTTGTTAGGACTGTTCCCTGTGCCCAGGAACATATATTAGATTGACTTAAAACTGCCATGGGAGTCGATCAAGTAAGTTAAGGCATATGCCGTAGGTTGCACTCGAGAACTGCTTATCATATGAGTGTCAGAGAGGATGGAAATACTATTAATTAGAGATCCTTTACTTAGGATCAGGTTTGCAGCGTGATTAATGGTCATTACTTCGGCCTGAAGCACTACAATATTCAGGGAGGCGTACAGATATCCTAAGATTAAGACCTTCAGTTCGCAGCGTACTTTATTCTCGACTTTAGAAATGCCCTTGCAGACTTCCACAGAATTCGCAGGGCATGATTAGAATCCTAGTGTGAAATCTCCTATCAATGCTGGGATCCTTGAGGACACTCAAATAGAAAGGATGACAGAGAGGTAATATGTGCCACCGCTACAGAGCCGTCATAGTTTATTAAACATACAATCTCTCATGGGCTTTAAAAAAAAAACGCTGTAAAAATCTAGACACTGAAATAGTTACTCATTCTACTCTCCTACTATAATAATTTAAAACTAAACAAGTGTTTTTGCTGAGGAGTCATGTTACAAAATACAAATCAAATCAATAAGAACAGACGTCAAGACATACCGTCACATGTTCAGCACCCAATAGACGAGCACGTATTAAGCCGGAACGTTTTTGTGTACGTAAAACGAATGTATGAACAGGCAGAGTGGCAACATAGTCTTCTAATTTCTTACCAAGATAATCTGTAAATAAATTAAACATACAAAAATGTTATTAAATTAAAATCATCGAATCGAATCACACTAACTAACTGGCACTCACCTCTTTCACTAGCATCATCGACTAAAATAATTTCTTTTAAGAGAGCGCGTGGCGAACGATTTATTACACTCCAGACGGTACGTAATAACGTTGTCCAGGCTTCATTGTGGAATACTATAACTATTGAGGTGGTTGGCAGTTTTGAAGCATAATGTTTCTTTTTACAGCTGTTATCGGACGAGAAGAAAAAGAATAAAAATTAATTTTTATTTCGATTTATTGTACAAGAGTTGTTCCAACTTACTTTTCATGTCTCACATCGGTGAGCGAACGATTAAGTGAGATCATATCACTGGCTACCAAATTGAATTGATTCTCTTTGAATTTCTCTTTCGTTAACTCTTTCATTTCGGGTGGTATTTTGACGGGTTTGCCCAATTCACCCGGTTTACCTTTGTGTTCTTTAATCGTGGGCGCTGAATACCATTTCCGTAATATTGTGCTACGATATGTTGCTGATATGCCACCCGACACAAAACCGTGTCCAATTTCACCTACAAATACGTTACCGCCACCACCACCACCACCGCCGCCTCCATCATTATCCAGATTCTTTTCTGTGTTGATTTCATTGTCATCGACCATGTTTTGATCGACTAGTTTGTGAGCCTCTGGCAGCTGTAACGAAAACAAAATGGTGGTAACATTAGTTAGGTATATAATTTGAAAGAATTAAGCTAGTAAGAAATGGGTTTCTCAAAGTATGCTTTCGGTACTCAAAGAACAACGTTTAAACGTCCGCCACGGTTTTTTTGAGTGGAGTGCATCCGAAATGTTCAAATTTCTATGATAGTGGGTGCATTAATCAGACCCACTGTGGTTTGTGACGTATTCGAATATACCTGTAACTTAAGAAAACCCCAAAAAGAAAAAGTCTAACGCTGTCAAATCGCTCGATATCGTTAGTCAGTTGACTTCACCACCTCGCGAAATGACTATGCCATCAAATCACCCGTGCAAAATGTCTAACGTAACATGAGCTGTGTGTTACACTATAAAGGGTCCGCCAAATAACTTTTTTTGAAAATGCTTTAAAAAAAACTCCTGAATATTTTCTCAAATTTCTTTTTTTATTTGAAAGTACAATCCTTCCGGTTAATAATGGAAAATAATTTCATTCAAATGGCTGCCTCGGCTGGCCATGCAGTAGCCTACACCAGAAGATGCCGATTTTGGCAAAAAAATCATCTTTTCAGATGAAGCTCATTTTGATCTTGGCAGAAAAACCGCACGCATACATTAAAAAGCCGACGCACCCAAAACGAGTCACTGTTTGGTGCGGATCTTGGTCCAGAGGCATAATTGAGCCATTTTTCTTCCAAAATTAGCAAGGAGTGGCCGATACAGTCAATGGCGATCGTTATCGGGCCATGTTGAATGAATTTTTGTTCACAAAAATTGAAGAGGAGGATATTGGCAACATTGGGTTTCAACAGGATGGCGCTACGTGCCACACAGCCGAAGCTACACTCGATGTTTTCCGCCCTGTTTTAGAAGATCGCATTATCAGCCGCAGAGCTGATGTCGTTTGGCCACTTCGGAGCTGCGATTTGACACCGTTGGACTATAATTTGTGGGGTGCCGTCAAAGATAAGTGTTACGCCGAAAAGCCAGAGACAATTGACGCTTTAACGGACAATATTCGTGAAGCCATTGGTGAAATACAGCTGCACACAATCGATAATGTGCTTAAAAATTGGACCGATCGTGTAGGCTTCTGCATGGCCAGCCGAGGCAGCCATTTTAATGAAATTATTTTCCATTATTAACCGGAAGGATTGTACATTTAAATAAAAAAAGAACTTTGAGAAAATATTCAGTAGTTTTTTTTAAAGCATTTTCAAAAAAAAAGGTATTAGTAGGATCCTTTATAAAGCAAAACGATGCTGGCAATAGTGCTTGCCGTCGACAGTGATGGCCTGGTCAGTTTCTTTCTCTAAAGCAATATGTGTAGACCGTCCATTTACCCATTTGTAAATGGGTCTCGGTAAGACGCAGGCGATCGTAGAATGGGCGAAATGAGCTGTACAGGCTGTTGCCCGGACAGAACATAAATTTTGAGCCATTTGCACTTGTTATCACAATGTACATTGTGCTTGTTATTATCCCTCCATATTGATTTGACAAAACCAACTGGATAAACAACAATTAATTTGAAAGATAGAACATCAACAAGATGGCTGTTATCAACTAACTAAATTCAAAGGTCCCCATTGAAGACCCTATGCATAGCTCATTTAAGCAGTCAGACATTGTTTTATAGTAAGTCTTCTAACAGATTCTAATCATAGATAATGGAAACATTTTTGAATTGATTTGTCTTTTTACGGCAAACTTTATTAAAAAAAATTGGAATTTTGTGCCATTGTGATTATGTTGGACAACTTTTGCCCATGACTGTTAGCAATTCAATTGTAAGCACACACAATGGCAAAACAATGTTGCAAACAATACATATTTTTTTTCCCCCTTTTACAAGAATTATTCATTCATTCATTCATTCTCATATTTCTAATATGATGATTTAATTACATTCAAAAAAAACATTTTTTGATTTGAATCTACACACGTTGTTGTTGTTGAATGTCGAATTCAATCAAATCGTAACACTCAGTCATAGTCAGTCATAGTCATTCATATTCGTAAGCAGCAGAAAATTAAAACATTTTTCTGCATTGTTTGCTTAACTGCGATTGATGTTGATTTAATTCTATTCGGTTTCATTCCATTCATTTCTATTTTTTTTTCTTTTTTTCTTTTAATTTGTTTCTTAATTTTCTTTTTTCATTTTTTTTTTTGGTGATTCTTCTGGTTGTTGTTGAATTTTCTGTGAATTTTCTGTGAATTTTTAATGATTTTTTTGTCCTTCCCTCTCTTTTTGTCTCTCACTCTGTGTTGTTCATAAGCCAAAACATATTGAAACCACAAGATATTCTTATTGTTTAACATTCGGTTTCTCTTTTAATACTTCGTTTTCTAATTTTTGAAATTTTTGGTTTCTCGTTATTCATGGTATATTATGCTGGTTTGGCTTTTGGCCAAAATTCTCTGTATTAGCAAATACACACATTCACACAAGAAGTCTTAACTCAAATGGATTTCTTTGGAAAACTGAAATTATGAATACAAATTCAACAACAACGACAACAACAGCAAATGACAACATGAGACAAACTTCATATGAAATGAAATGATATTTCATTTCGAAATACATCATCTTCCTAGTTGTACATACTGTATGTATGTGGGTGTGTGTGAGAGTAACATTTTAAATCCACAATACCTTCTGGTACATTTTTCTGTGCTACCATGAACAATGGAGTCGTATTGGTTTTGTGCAAATGATTGATACCCCAGCAGTAGTTTAGTATCACTTTCTGATCAATGAAATGAAGCAGGTTCAGTCAAAATTTGATCAAATTAGGTACAAATATGTAAGATGGTTCCTATTGAGTGTATGTCTTAAAAATGCAGGATTTGTTTTTACAAATTTTGGGTGTTAATTGTTAATTGTCTCCGAACGACAGATTTTTGAGAACTTTTATTGGCAATTTTATTTACTCTCAGAGTTTTTGCCAGAAATCTGATGAGAGGAAGTCGCCGAAGAAATATTTTCTTCATATTTCGTTTAGTTGGAGATGTCTGACCTGGGGCTTGAACCGTGTCTTCACGTCTAATAAGCCATCACACTACCTACTAGACTCATTGCGATACCAAAATCAATATTCAACTCGGGGATCAAACATTTCTTAGAGGAAACCCAATCGAGTTCAAATACATCTTTCCATTGGAACAAGCCTTATACATACATATGTATATACCAATTTCACAACGATATCTCTAAGCCACTAAACTCAGGCCAGGCATCAAAGACAAAATACAAAAAGTATTTTTTCGGCGACTTCCTCTCAGTAGATTTCTGGCAAAAAATCTGAGAGTAAATAAAAATTGCCATGAAAAGTTTCTCAATAAATAAAAATCTGTCGTTCGGAGTCGACTTTAAACTGTAGGTCCCACCACTCATGTATAAAACTAACACACACAACATAAGTGGTGTGAGAAACTAGGACGTTGTACAATGGGTCAAATCGACCTCCGGGTACTGTACTTGACTTAATTGACAAGTACACGTCCTCTAACCTAACCTAACCTAACCTAAACCCATATAAGAATTACTTTGAGTAATCCGAAATTTCCCCGAGAATCCGTCGACATTTATGGACAGCGACGGATGACACATATGCGATAAAAACATTGAAGTGAGTCAATGCTCCTCTTAACAAGATGTGTCCAGCAGAGTTTAGCAATATTGAACGTATCCTCCTGCTGCCAACGAAATTAACCCTCACTGTGAAACGACGGGATAACATCAAAATAAAGTGAGACAATCGGAAAACCAACGCCCTGCAACATGTCGAAGATGGCTAGTTCCGCAGCGACCCTGGCCAGCTCATTAGCAATGTAATTTTCAACGATACTTTATGCCCAGGAACCATTATAACAGTTACTGAAATTTCCCTGAGTAATATTCGGTAGTAATGATCAAGGACGAACATTGAAACTACGTTCGTTTGGAATCTATAAACAGCCTGGCAGTCCGAGTAAATCGAGAGATTTTCGGGGTAATCCTGCCACCCAGCAAATATTGTGCTGTTTTTAAAATTGCCATGACCACCGCTTGGAAAGCTTTGCAGTGGTCAGCAGCTTATAAGGTGGTTTAATATCATAAACCTTAATAAATATACCAAAGTCGACATTGCCATTCTTATCATCTTAAAGATATCAGTATAAGCCTTTAGAGTTACATTAGAAACCTTTGGGTTTTTAGACCAGATCTCTCTATTTAGAAAAAACCCATGTATTAAATATAATTACAAGCTTAACATACAATTAAAACGGAAATACAACTTACCTCCACGTCGTATTCACCATTGCGTTTGCAACGCCAACCATCTTTGCCAATGCAATCGGAATAGTGGGCGATCAAAACAAAATCAACAATCACCCACACCAGTGAGGTGAGTAAAATAATACGGCAGGTATTTGAACGCATACGACCACGTAATTTACGTGTTAAGCTTATCGAAGACATTTCTTTTGTTTTCTTATTGTGTTGCACAGACTGCTCTGTGTACTTATGTTTCTCTCTTCTTTTCTCGCTCTCGCTTCTTTCGTTCTGTTTTTTTAATTTCTTTTTATTTATTTATCAAATAAATAATGATGGCTACTATTCAATATGTTGTCAATATTTTTTAATTGTTCTTGTCGTCGTCGTGTCTTTTTGCTTCGATTGTTTATTACGATTATCAGGCAATTAACGTTGGTTTAACACTACGCTCGCTTACAGAAGAAGAAGAGAGCAAATCAGAGAGTAGAGTTACAATTGCAGTGTGTATGTGTGTGTAAGGAGATAAGTATGAAAGGTAATGCCTGTTTGGTTGGTCAATTTGTTTAATTAACATTAATAAACAAAAACAATATTTTCTCTTGTTCTTGCGCTCCTGCTCTGAGTTAATTTATCTGCATAACGGTTTTCACTGAAGATTTTATTTTAACAGCTGCTTGTATAAGTGCAAGTATGTTGTTGTTGTTGTAAACGTTAAGTGCTATTGTCGTTTATAATTATTTAAAGTAATAGTAGTAATGCGTATAGTATAAATCCGTAGCAAAAAAAAAGAGGATTTATGGAATAAAGAAATGCTTGGTTGTAAATAAACGGAATAAATTGTGTTTAAAAAAAATTGATTGATTGTTTTCACAATATTTTAATGCAATTATTTCAGATTTTTTGTTTTTATTTTGTTTTAAATTTTTTTCAAATATAATTTTTCTTTTGTTGTTGTTATTATTATTTTAATATTCTATAACAACTTTAGCGTAATATTGTTGTTGTTGTTGTTGTTTTTAAAATGCAATTGTTTATATTTTGTTTTTCTTGTTGCAATTATAGTTGTTGTTTTTATCATTATCATTACTTAGAAAATCATTCAAAGATTGTTATTTTTTTTATTAGTTCTTATTGTTGTTTTTATATAAATTGTTGTTGTTGCTAATGTGGTAACTTTTATCTTTGTATTTGCTGCTGTTGTCATAATTGTTGTAATCAAAGTTGGCAAAAGCAGTAGCAGCAGCAGCAGCAATTGTTAATTTTTTTTTTATCTGTAAGCAAAAAACAAAAGAAGGAAAAAAATTAGAATGCAGTGGTGCATTAAATTATAAAATTTTATTAAAGATTTATTACAACTCTTAAACTATTAAGGCTTATAAATATTTATAAATTAAAAAAAAAACTGTTTTAATAATAGAAAAAGTTTAAACTGAATCTAGATATCATAATTAAAGAAATAAATGCGCCACACACTTTTCCTCTTCGCCTTAACCTCCTCGAGAAGCGACAGTGTAATATTACTTAATTGCTAACTACAAAACTTTAGTTAGGATTACAATAAGCGAATGGACCGTACAGTTCAATGTCGACTCTGAACGATAAATTTTTGAGGAACTTTTCATGATAATTTTCTATACACCCAGTGTTCTGGCCATAAGACCGCTGAGACGAAATTGTCCAAGAAATATTTATTCATATTTCGTTTTGTTCGAGATGACTGAGCCGAGATTTGGCCAACGGAATCTCATCTAATAAGACAACATACTACGTACAACACTAAGGCTCAATTTCCCCAAAGCAAATTACATACTGTGCACCCATCAGGATCTATAAATCTGTTCCATCATGGTTATGATAAATATTGAATAATTAAAGAAAATTTACAATATTTCGGGGTCCCTATTATTTCTTCCAACACTATATGTAAAGGGTGTTTTTTATAGAGGTATAGAACTTTAAGTTGCAATAAAACAACGATGGATTATTCGATTGACATGAATTTTATTTAACCGAAAGATAATCTTGTGGCATTGCATTTTAAATATGATTTCTGGCATATGACCGCCACGGCTGGCGCGGATGTAGTCCAATCTGGACGTCCAATTTTCGATGACTTTTTCCAACATTTGTGGCCGTATATCGGCAATAATACGGCGAATGTTGTCTTCCAAATGGTCAAGCGTTTGTGGCTTTACCGCATAGACCAATGACTTTACATAGCCCCACAGAAAGTAGTCTAGCGGTGTTAAATCACAAGATCTTGGAGGCCAATTCACAGGTCCAAAACGTGAAATTAGGCGGTCACCAAACCTGTCTTTCAATAAATCTATTGTTGAAACCACATCTCCTGGACATCATGGTTATTCAATTCAGGAATGAAAAAGTTAGTAATCATGGCTCTATACCGATCACCATTGACTGTAACGTTCTGGCCACCATCGTTTTTGAAAAAGTACGGACCAATGATTCCACCAGACCATAAAGCGCACCAAACAGTCAGTTTTTGTGGATGTAACGGTGTTTCCACATACACTTGAGGATTACCTTCACTCCAAATGCGGCAGTTTTGTTTGTTGACGTAGCCGGTTGAATGGTGGTGCGTTTCATCGCTAAATGGACGTAGTGCGCGATACGTTTTCCGCACAGATGATGATATTCATGATGAATTGCCAAACCAAACTGAGAATAAATCACTTGACAGCTGTTAAATCGGTCGCCATCTTGAAAAGTAATGCCAACTTAAAGTTCTATACCTCTATAAAAAACACCCTTTATGTGTGCGTTCATTAAAATGTGTTTGCAGACAAATTAAAAATAGTCTTTCTTGCTTGACCATAATTAAATAACCGCCTTAGGAAATTCGATTTCACAATTTTATCTTGAAATATTTGGAAAATATTTTTGTATAAAGTTTTTATCTTTAAAAAAATTTTCTTTCAAAAAATAAAACTTTTATTTTATCATTTACTGCTTCTGCCTCAAATATTGCATATAATTTTACACTTGGTTAAATATTTTAATAATAATAGAAGGCAACAATACGAGAGAATTTCATAAATTATGAAAATATTATTCAATTATGATTACCATACTTAACACGTTACTGACCATACACAATAAACTCTCTCTTTCTCTCACACATGCACATACTAGTCCATACATATGCTGAGAGTAATTATTCTCACAAATATTAATATTTGCTTATGTTTAGCAAGAATAACAAAAGCAACAACTATTATAAATACATCTCAACCCAAACAGCCATATGATTAATGAAAATTTACCACCACTCTTTCGAACTAATGACACACATACTACTACAATTAACAGCACAACATTTGTATTTGTAACGTTAATAGTCGCAGTAGAGAGAAGAGATAGAAATGGGGACAGTGAGAGAGGCAATGAGAGATTATGTGTCATACAAGATAAACAAACATTTAATATTTGTTTGTTTGTTGTTATGATTAGCAGTTTATGTAATAATTTGTTATTTATGATATTTATTACTGTTGTTAGCTATTGCTATTGTTGTTGTTGTTGTTGTTGTTGCAAATAGCCAGAAGACAAATTACTTCAATATTATTTATAATCATAATTAATAGATAACAAGCGAAATAATGTTAAATGGCATATGCTAGCAAAATCGTATCACATTAAATGATTAAAAATGCATCACTTAAAAGAATGCATTCATCATTATATGTAAAGGGTGTTTTTTATAGAGGTATAGAACTTTAAGTTGCAATAAAACAACGATGGATTATTCGATTGACATGAATTTTATTTATCCGAAAGATAATCTTGTGTCATTACATTTTAAATATGATTTCTGGCATATGACCGCCACGGCTGGCGCGGATGTAGTCCAATCTGGACGCCCAATTTTCGATGACTTTTTCCAACATTTGTGGCCGTATATCGGCAATAATACGGCGAATGTTGTCTTCAAAATGGTCAAGCGTTTGTGGCTTTACCGCATAGACCAACGACTTTACATAGCCCCACAGAAAGTAGTCTAGCGTTGTTAAATCACAAGATCTTGGAGGCCAATTCACGGGTTCAAAACGTGAAATTAGGTGGTCACCAAACGTGTCTTTCAATAAATCTATTGTGGCACGAGCTGTGTGACATGTTGCGCCGTCTTGTTGAAACCACATCTCCTGGACATCATGGTTATTCAATTCAGGAATGAAAAAGTTAGTAATCATGGCTCTATACCGACCACCATTGACTGTAACGTTCTGGCCACCATCGTTTTTGAAAAAGTACGGGCCAATGATTCCAACAGCCCACAAAGCACACCAAACAGTCAGTTTTTCTGGATGTAACGGTGTTTCCACATACACTTGAGGATTACCTTCACTCCAAATGCGGCAGTTTTGTTTGTTGACGTAGCCATTCAACCAGAAGTGCGCTTCATCGCTAAACAAAATTCGGTTATGAAAATCGGGAACAACGGTAATCTCGTTTTGGGCCCATTCGACGAAACTACGCCTTACTTGATGATCGTTTGGCTTCAAATCTTGCACGAGTTGGATTTTGTAAGCACGCAAACCAAGATCCTTCCGCAAAATCTTCCATAAAGTGGATGGACACAGATCCAATTCCTGTGCTCGATGGCGGATGGACTCATTCGGGTCTTCCTCAATGCTACGCTCTACAGCAGCAATAGCTTCTTCTGTACGCACCGTACAGCGTCTCTGGGGATGCGAGTTATCAATAAGAGTAAACGTGGTGCGAAAACGTTCCATGGTTAATCGAATTAACTGCTCTGATGGATGATTTTGTCGACGATAAAATGGACGTAGTGCGCGATACGTTTTCCGCACAGAACCATTATTTTCGAAATAAAATTGTACTATTTGCAAGCGTTGTTCAGGCGTGAGTCTATTCATGATGAATTGCCAAAGCAAACTGAGAATAAATCACTTGACAGCTATTAAATCGGAAGCCATCTTGAAAAGTAATGCCAACTTAAAGTTCTATACCACTATAAAAAACACCCTTTATATTAATATAAAATAAATATACATACGTACATTCATACGTGATTGGTCATTACAGGATTAGTCAGGATTACGACCTAGCTTCTCAAGCCGGGTTTAAGGTCGACTATGAACGACAGATTTTTGAGAAACTTTTCATGACAAATTTATTTACTCTCAGAGTTTTTGCCAGCAATCTGCTGCGTGGGGTTTGAACCATGACCTCACATCTAATAAGCCAACATACCACCTACTAGACTACGGCTACTTTTATGTGGTGATTGGCCCCACACATCGAATTAAATTGTAAAAATATCAAAAATGGAATGTAAAATGGTAGAGTGGCAACTAAAATCAACATAACGTCGTTGTATTAATACAGAATAACACCTTTTTACCTATAATGGAAAGCAACGACTCTTGAAACGACACGAAACACACATTTTTGAAGTAAAAATTAAGCTGTCAGTTCATGGATCATGAAATTTGATAAAGTTTTACCTCAAGACTGAATTTTAGGACGCAATTGAACTTAATTGGTCGCTTACTGAGCCGCTTACTTTAGTAGTCCCTATTCTTAAAACCCTAATCCCTATATTATCAGTACTAACTAAGAGGACAGCAATTTAAACGATTTGTAATTCCACGCATAATCAAGACATAACCGTTGAACGTGTGAAAACATTTGAAGTGCTTAACAAAAACCAGAGGCGCAATATGGGGAATATTTCCTTACTGACAACAGACTGCATCCTATTGTACATGGGGCAACATTATGGGTTGAGAATACTTTATAAGATCATTGGTGAGTAATATTGGTACCTCTTCAGGATAATAATAATCAAAATTACGTTCGGGAAACGACAAAAAAAAAGAGATTTTATAGTGGGGTAAGGGAATTTTTCCTTATGTTGTAATCTGTCAAAACCATCAATTCTAAATCCGAACTAACCAAACCCACACGCCTTAAATAGCCCGAGAAAAAATTTTGGCACTTGGCGGGGTATCGCACGAGACCATTTGCTCTTTGGTCGACCTTAACTACTTGAGCTTTGAAGATTCATCTCAAACGACATTGTTCCCTTTTTGGCTGCCATATTTGTTATGATTCATTGCGGTTTCCTGATCAGTGAAGTTCCAGAAAGTTTAGTCTCAAAAGTCAACGCAAATAATTGAAAATGTAAAGCATTTAAAGTGCACAATGATTACATTCTTTCAATTCTCTTTCCTTACTTTTGCTATTTAAACTATAATTTAAGTTTTCGTGGCGAAAATTATTAACATTTTTCAATTTCAATTTGTTTTCATGCCCTACCTAAACTATACTCAGCTGCCCTCTTCTCCCTTCTCTTTTCCACTCCCTCTCCTGTTCTTGCGCCATCTCTTAATATATAGTAAACGGTTGGTAATTTTGTAATATTTGCACATGAATAAATTTCAAGGTCCGACAACTTTACTTTGAATACAAATGCCGCTTTTGTTTTGTAATGCAATAGAAAACGCTCTGGCAAGAAAGATCGACCTAATCAACGACCGTCATTGTGAACACAGGAATAACTGTAAAGAATGGTGGTCAAAAAAATGTTATTTAAACACCTACACACTGACAAGAGCATTGATAAGGGAACGAGAAAAAAGGAAAAGAAAAATAATGTGGAGCAATAATGCTGGTATAAAATAAACATAAAACAACAGCAACAACTACAGGAACAACAAATGCAATAGAATGGCATACAAATAGTTGTTGCTATAGAGAATAAAATAAAATAGAAAAAAAACAAATACAACAAATACTAAAACATGAGAACAAAACAAAAATCATAACAGAAAAGGAAATTCATTTGTTCATATTGTTCCAGTTGAATATTAAAAGAAAATTTTACGTTTTTTTTGTTGTTGTTGTTGTTACTGTACCCTACATCGTGTTTGAAGTTAGTAATACATAAGGTCAGATGGAATAGAAAAGACAAAATCGTCTGAATTCAATAGTTAACGCTGTTTAGGCTTCTCTGGTGAAAGAGATTAAAACTATAGGCCTGCTAGAGTAGATCAATAACCTGCTTAGCTCGTAATAATCTAATCAATGAACCTGGTATTACAATAGAACCTTGTATGACTTAAGTTTTAAATTGATTTTAAAAGAACACTCAACAATTCACCAAATAAAAAGAGTAGTGAATCTAATAGAAAATAACAAGTCAAACAGAAAAAGCACAGGCGTTGTGTTTTTGGATATAGAAAAAGCTTTTGACACTGTATGGCACGATGGACTAGTATTCAAACTAAACAAATTCAGATTTCCGCTATACCTACAAAAAATAATTAAAAATTTCCTATTAGATTAGATAGGTCTTTTGTAGTATGCATAGAAAACAACTACTCAACACCACGTAAACTTGTAGCAGGTCTCCCTCCAGGTTCTGTTTTATCACCAACGCTGTATGTAATATTTACTGCAGATATACCTATTAAAAGAAAAAATGAAGCAGCTTTTTATGCAGACGATAGTGCATTTATTTGTAATGGAAAAGTGTCCAATTCAATAGTGAAGAAGCTTAAGGAAGCTATAACATGTGCTGATAAATACTTCACTAAATGGAAAATAAAAATAAATCAGAATAAAACACAGGCAATAATTTTCCCATTCAACAAATCCCCCAAACGTGTCGGCAACTTTCCTTTAACAATACAAGGTAATATGATTGAAATAAAGAATTCTGTCAAATACTTAGGAGTGATTTTTGACAAAAAACTGAACTTCAAAGACCACATTGACCACATAACCGTAAAAGCGATAAAATGTGGCAGAGCATTGTACCCTCTTCTAAACAGAAAATCTGCCCTACATTTAAAAAATAAGATAATGTTATATAAGATGTGTATACGACCGATAATGACGTACAGTTGCCAAGCCTGGTTTCCTAAAATAGCAAAAAGCCATATTAAGAAGCTGCAAATCATTCAAAATAAAAATCTGTAAATAATACATAATCTGAACTGGAGATTCCCTACTGATAGACTACGTAACACCTATGGTCACAAAACAGTTAGAGCCCTAATGGCAGACTTGACGACAGCATTTGAAAATCAATGCCAGCAGTCAACTTATGATCTCATTAGAAATTTACACTAGACAAAGGCAGATCCTTAACTTTCAATATGAAAGTTCTCTTAAGTGATGCTATTTTTGTCACCCATTCAGTAAATTTCTAAATTAAACTTTTATAAAAATTAATAAAGTGTTTTTAACTCCTAATTTTTTTATCCCTAAACTGTGATAACATAACATTATTATTGGTATTATTATTATAAGGTATTGCCACTAAGATATAATTGCTGTAATACTATTGTAAATTCTCATAAAATGTTATATAGTTCTTAAGAATTAAATTGAATAAAAGGAATACTATTGGAAAAAAAAATTGATTTTATAATAAGAAAATGGGCACAAATGCCCATTAAGCCAGTTTTGATTACAATCAAGGTTATGTTCATTAATTGGGAGAATTGTAAGGGAATTTTTCTTAATGAATCCTTCCGGTTTCGTGTGTGGGTTCCTAATTAGTGAAGTTTAATATAATCGAGTTGCTGATTGCTTGCTTATGGCTCCAGGAATGAAGTAAGACCGTAATCCTGAATAGCTGTTCCGTGATTCGAGATTCCCATACAATTTTTTCGATTTTACACATCGTTTGTTCAGCCTGCGTCAGTTTCTGTCCCGCCATTCGTCGTCACTATAATGTCTAGACAGCAGAAGTTGTTTATGTTTACTTGGTCTTGTAGCATTAAGTTTATCCTGTGCTAATGCCGTTAGAAAGAAAAGCAATCACATCCTGCTGAACAGTCTTGACTCGCGCAGTCATTCATCACAACAATTGTGATAGTTGTTATCCTCATTTTACTCCAGCGTTGCTATGAAGTGGTTGATTGATGTTTCCATTGGAAAGAGCTGAGAGTTCAGCATCATCGTACATACGTCCAAGGACTAGGCTAGGCCAATCAAATAGTAGAATCTTCCACCAAATAGAAAAGAAATAAATAAATTCTGACAGGCGGATATTTGTCGAATAGGTTTTCCGTTGGGACAGTACTACAACCAAATGATCCATCACAATTGTTTGCGTCCTGGCTGAGAAGTCTTTAAAAGGTGGAAACCAGAGAGTATATTTTGTGCACTTGTATTACACTAATTGGGCATCAATTTTTTTTGGGGAAATCAAAATATAGGAGACTTATGGGTATTCATTTGAAAAGAGGAAAAGTGGATGTTGGAACATGGGTTTCAAACTGAATTGATGATAGCGGTTAACTGGAGGTCATCTATTGTGTAAGGAGGATCATATGGTTCTAAGGGTGTTTTTTATAGAGGTATAGAACTTTAAGTTGCAATAAAACAACGATGGATTATTCGATTGACATGCATTTTATTTTTCCGAAAGATAATCTTGTGGCATTACATTTTAAATATGATTTCTGGCATATGACCGCCACGGCTGGCGCGGATGTAGTCCATTCTGGACGTCCAATTTTCGATGACTTTTTCCAACATTTGTGGCCGTATATCGGCAATAATACGGCGAATGTTGTCTTCCAAATGGTCAAGCGTTTGTGGCTTTACCGCATAGACCAATGACCTCACAGAAAGTAGTCTAGCGGTGTTAAATCACAAGATCTTGGAGGCCAATTCACAGGTCCAAAACGTGAAATTAGGCGGTCACCAAACCTGTCTTTCAATAAATCTATTGTGGCACGAGCTGTGTGACATGTTGCGCCGTCTTGTTGAAACCACATCTCCTGGACATCACGGTTATTCAATTCAGGATTGAAAAAGTTTGTAATCATGGCTCTATACCGATCACCATTGACTGTAACGTTCTGGCCACCATCGTTTTTGAAAAAGTACGGACCAATGATTCCACCAGCCCAGAAAGCGCACCAACCAGTCAGTTTTTCTGGATGTAACGGTGTTTCCACATACACTTGACGATTACCTTCACTCCAAATGCGACAGTTTTGTTTGTTGACGTAGCCATTCAACCCGAAGTGCGCTTCATTGCTAAACAAAATTCTCGTTTTGGACGAATCTACGCCTTACTTGATGATCGTTTAGCTTCAAATCTTGCACGAGTTGGATTTTGTAAGCACGCAAACCAAGATCCTTCCGCAAAATCTTCCATAAAGTGGATGGACACAGATCCAATTCCTGTGCTCGATGGCGGATGGACTCATTCGGGTCTTCCTCAATGCTACGCTCTACAGCAGCAATAGCTTCTTCTGTACGCACCGTACAGCGTCTCTGGGGATGCGAGTTATCAATAAGAGTAAACGTGGTGCGAAAACTTTCCATGGTTAATCGAATTAACTGCTCTGGACGTAGTGCGCGATACGTTTTCCGCACAGAAGCATTATTTTCGAAATAAAATTGCACAATTTGCAAGCGTTATTCAGGCGTGAGTCTATTCATGATGAATTGCCAAACCAAACTGAGAATAAATCACTTGACGGCTGTTAAATCGGTCGCCATCTTTAAAAGTAATGCCTACTTAAAGTTCTATACCTCTATAAAAAACACCCTTTACAATTATCATCTTTTAGATCACAGTCTCTGCAATAATAATAAACCAATTGCATAGCTCTTATGGAAATTATTTCTTGGGATACGTTTTTCCGTCTCGATGCTTTTCATATAGCATGACACCTCTAATTATGTATATCATGTACCAAATACTGACAGTCCTAATGGAGACACGGCTTCAGAGTTAAATGGAAAACAATTCCGTGATAAACAGGCGTTCTTTTAGAGGTCCGTAGGTGCAATATGCATATGCTGTTATAAGAAACTAAAGTCCATCGAGATAGTGTAGCTCATCACATAGTCCACTTTGATCAATTTTCTCTATTTTACTTATTTATTCTATTATTCTCTTTGTGTATTTTACATTTATTTTTAATTTTGTTTACCCAATGACCGAGAGACCAGCATACAAAAAATTGTCGTCTTTTGTTACTTTTATTACAATGTAATGAGCGTAGAGAATAAAAAACAAAATAGAATTCCAAACGCAAGAAATAGAAAAAACTGGATGTAATTTAGCTAAAATGTAAAGGTATAAGTAAACTATTGTATTGTACTGTATAAGAATGGGTGACAAGAAAGTTATTAAACCGGAAAAATGGCCATCAACACCTAATTAATGAATGCTCTCTCGCTCTCTCTCCCACAATCTGTCTGTGACTGTGTTAAACAAGTGATGCGTGTTGCCATTGCATTTGCTTAACAGGGTAGATTAATGGGCGCTACTACAGAGCTAAAGTTCTTGGCATACTTTTCTTAATAAAGCTTAATTGCAAATATAGTTTCCGTTATACTTTTCATAGTGTGCTATTTAAAAGAACACCATTGTACCATCATAGGTTTTATTAAAGCGAGAAATTAGTTTCCCTCGAATGATTTCATTAAACAAAATTTTTGAAATTCGATAATTTATATCGGATTATATGTGTATGCATACATACATACGTACATATATTGGTATATGTATGGATGTAGGCATGTGTGTGGCTGTACGACCATATGTAAATTTTGAATTTCCATAATCGCATGATTAGCGTCGTGTGTAATATTTTTTTCCATCTTTTTTTGTGTAATTTTGATTGCAGTTAAAATGCTTGCCATCGTATACAAAAATAAAAGCAAAACAAAAATGTGTTGAAAGTTGTGTAAAATTGCTGGTGGATTAATGCTGTGGAGATTTGGTTTTATGTTGTAAAGCCTGCCATTTAACATCTCTGGGGTATTTGCTTTGGCGATTTAAAATTTCCGATATTTAAACGCCACATGGCACTCACACAAACATACACACACACACACACACATAACACTGGCCACTGGTGAACAATGGACGTTAGAGAGAATATCTTCAACTTCCACTAGACACAAACAACAACAACAAATGATTGTTGACAATCATGTCAGAGTCAGGATTTTGCTAAAATGATAACACGATTCCATTGAGTTTAAAAAAAACAAGCTTCGAAACGAATTAGAAATATGCGCTACAGCTTTAAAGTCGGATAGCTTTGTTGGATATTATTTGTAGCTGCTTTGGTAGGACCTCTTTCCAATTGAAATTGAAAAATATGTTCATTTACTTTCATTTTAATTGTCCTGCAGAGCAGCAGTTATCGTCTGTCAAAATCGATTCCTGTTGTTTTTAGCAGTTTTAAGTGAAACAAGACAAGAACATCAGATGTCAATGAAGAATTACAAAGACTTTCGAAATAAATTGTTGAAAATTTTCAAAACAAATGCAGGAATAAATGATGGGGCAGGCTATGTTTGCTATAAAACATTTGTTAAATCAACGTACATATTTTATGGCTTAAGATATTTCCTAACAATTGTATGTTATTGTCAATGGATGGACATAAAAGGCTACCCAGTGGGCAGAAAAACATATAATATACATATAAAGGGTGTTTTTTATAGAGGTATAGAACTTTAAGTTGGCATTACTTTTCAAGATGGCGACCGATTTAACAGCTGTCAAGTGATTTATTCTCAGTTTGGTTTGGCAATTCATCATGAATAGACTCACGCCTGAACAACGCTTGCAAATAGTGCAATTTTATTTCGAAAATAATGGTTCTGTGCGGAAAACGTATCGCGCACTACGTCCATTTTATCATCGACAAAATCGTCCATCAGAGCAGTTAATTCGATTAACCATGGAACGTTTTCGCACCATTTTTACTCTTATTGATAAATCGCATGCCCAGAGACGCTATACGGTGCGTACAGAAGAAGCTATTGCTGCTGTAGAACGTAGCATTGAGGAAGACCCGAATGAGTCCATCCGCCATCGAGCACAGGAATTGGATCTGTGTCCATCCACTTTATGGAAGATTTTGCGGAAGGATCTTGGTTTGCGTGCTTACAAAATCCAACTCGTGCAAGATTTGAAGCCAAACGATTATCAAGTAAGGCGTAGATTCGTCGAATGGGCCCAAAACGAGATTACCGTTGTTCCCGATTTTCATAAGCGAATAGCCACAATAGATTTATTGAAAGACCGCCTAATTTCACGTTTTGGACCTGTGAATTGGCCTCCAAGATCTTGTGATTTAATACCGCTAGACTAATTTCTGTGGGGCTACGTAAAGTCCTTGGTCTATGCGGTAAAGCCACAAACGCTTGACCATTTGGAAGACAACATTCGCCGTATTATTGCCGATATACGGCCACAAATGTTGGAAAAAGTCATCGAAAATTGGACGTCCAGATTGGACTACATCCGCGCCAGCCGTGGCGGTCATATGCCAGAAATCATATTTAAAATGTAATGCCACAAGAATCGAACAATCCATCGTTGTTTTATTGCAACTTAAAGTTCTATACCTCTATAAAAACCACCCTTTACAATAAGGTTTAAAAGAGATTGTAGACGAAGAAAGGTGAAGTTAAAGACATGGGACCTGTTTAGAAGGAAATTGTTCATTATAAGATTCTACAAGCTGATTAAATAATTGATTCTGATTTCTATTGTCAAAAATAATTGAATTAAAACGGTCAAAATGATCAACAGAAAAGGCATTGTGTTCTGAAGATCCGTCAGAAACTAAAAGAGCTTCGTTAAGAAGTTTTGATGCGTTTACCATATAGTCCAGACCTTCAGATTGATATTTGCCAGCAGACTAGCCGCCACCATATGCAAGTCATTGTCATAAAAAACAGAAGTCATCAATCAAAAAATGCAAGTCATCGACCAAAAAAGGCAAGTCATCAGCCAAAAAATACACGTCCTTGACCAAAAACTTCAAGTAATCAGGAAAAAAACTGCAAGTCATCGACACGAGAAATGAAAACCATCCGCAAAAAAAGCAAGTCATCTACAAAAAGACTGCTATGTGACAATTTTCCCCGATTTATATAGAAAACTTTTTGTTGCTCATTTGAAGAAAATAATTAGCTTCGTCGCCTATATCTCTGGTCGCAAGTAACACCCGACTGTAGGGACATTACCATTAAACTCATTAAGTCTTTACGAAGTTCAACTTCAAATCATTGAACCTACTAGGGAAGTAGGTATACAATATCTCTTTTGGAATCCTTGATACAATGGCTATGCAGTAGAATGTCTGTAACAAGTCACATTTTCCCACAATATCGTTTATCCTCCCCAGACATTGTCCAAAGATTTAAATGAAATAAAAGTTTCAATAAAACTACACTCTAAAAGATGTTTTATTTAACTTTTGTTTTGAAACTGAAAAATGAATGACATTTTATTTAACATAAATCCCTCTTAGCAAAATGCTGTTCATTTCCACTCGAAATATATCTCTTGAGGTTTACTGGGCATTTAAGATCCACATGTGTATGTGTTCGCATGCATTAGTAAAGTCCAGTTGTTTCTGAGATTAAAATATTTGTTAAAATTTGTTTTGTTATGATGTTTGTTCTTTGACTCTTTCTCTTTCTCTCTCTCTCTCTCACACAATTTCTCCATTTAGAACACATAACATGTACACAGAGGAACAAGTTAAACTTTTAAAATTCTTGATAAATATTAACAAAAACACACTCATGTGTACACTACATACCAACATACGAAAATAGCAACACACCAACATAAAGACATATATGTATGTATATGTAAACAAAGATGTCTACCGAAACTTCTCAATATTAAACAACAACTCTTTCTAGTGTTCACATCCATATACTCACTCATACTCTCTCATGCTTATTGCGAGCATAAATCCTTAAAACCAATTAAGAAAAAAAGAGCACAACAATACCGAAAAATGATTTGTTTTCCAACAAATGTTGGTAAAGACTAACAGAAACAGAAGCAGATGAACTTTTTTCTTCACTCATAATTTTTATTTTTCTCTTTTTGTGGGTTATTTACAAAACAAACACACGCACACACACATAAACAGAACAAAAAGAATAATCTCTTCCAACATTACTTTCTTTTACACAATTTTGAAGTGGGTAGGTAGGTATTGTATGGAGGAGAGTGCATTTATGAGCATAGTGTTGTAGTAAATGTGCATGTGTGTGTGTTTGCCGTTGGGCTTGTTGACCATAAAAGAGCGAAAAAAATACAACTTTTCCAAAACAAGCTGTTTTTGCTGTTGCATGCTGCAGTTGTTCATGTTTTGCTGTCTCATGTTTATTTAGATGTGGTTTGCGACTGTGATGATGAAGTCTTTGCAGTTGTGGTACTACACCAAGAGAAAAATGTTGGTAAAAAAAAAAAAATATTTTTTGTAGGAACAGAATGTACGTTCGTTTGAGAAGAAAACGTCTTCTTTAAATTAAAAATGAAAAGTCTGTTGTTCTAGCATCTAATGAGTATATTTACAACATATTGAATGGGCTCAATTGCTGAAAATGCGTGGCCTATACTTTCTATTGCAGAACCGATATTTTCGACAGTGTGTACATTGCGATGATTCACAACGCTTCCACTTTCATCGCTTTTTTTACAATCGTGCCAATTGCTTGCACAGTAGATTGACCATGATGACTATAATTACTCTGTAATGCTGTGGTAACATTTGAATCACCACATTTGTGGAGAGCTGAGCTATTTTTATTCGGATATTTTTATTTGGTACTTAATCAAACCAAATTCATAAATGACAAACCTTTCGCTAAATAAATGCCACTTTAGCTGCTCTGTGAAGCCAGTGAATAGACAACCCGTCAGTTTGTTTGGAAAAAACGTCAAGGTCGTATTCTTTTCTTACAGTGGGATAGAAGACACACTTAGGCCGTAAAGAGTTCACTGAATAACATACATAATCCCTCATAACAACCCTTCAATCAGGATTATGAACTGGCTTCTCATACCACTCATGCTGTGTGTGTTACATGAGTGGCGGGACCTCCAGTTTTTAGAGTCGACAGATTTTTTTGGGAAACTTTTCGTACCAATTTTATTTACTTTCAGAATTTTTTCCAGAAATTTGCTAAGAGCCGAAATATTTTTTTATATTTTCGTTTTGTTGGAGATGTCTGGTCTGTCATGTCTAATAAGCCAACATACTATCTACTAGACTGCCGCGTTTACTGGATAACACAGTTTTTTTATTTCCACAGGACCTGATAGTTTCTGTAGGTCTTCTGTGCATTTTTCTACTTCGCCACGGTGTTGGACACGCATCCCATGGGTGAAGATCAGTTTGCTTCTCTTCCTCATCTCTATAGCTTCAACAGAAATCATTTCTCGAATGCCTAAAGCTAATGCGCCTCTCAGGAGTGTTTTTATGCTTCAGCTTACAACTGAAATGATTACCCAACAAATTTGTGGGAGTGTAAAACTCTTTAATTTTTTTATTACAATTTTTTACCGACTATTTGAGATGTCCAATTTCAAACGTCTTTTAAAAATTTGTTTTTTGGTAAAAAAAAAATGCGTAAAAAATGCAACAGCATAAGAAGAAAATTCATGTTCATGGTTATAGTAGCTGCAGCTATCGTTGGGATTAAAAGCCAATAAAAAAAAATTGTTTTTGTGGCGAACAAATAAAACCTGCAGAAAAACTTGATCAGGAAAAAACGGAAAAAAAACTGTTTAAAATTCAATGTTGCCAAACATGTTGTCAGTCTGTCGCATTACTAATATTGTTGTTGTTATTGTTGCAGTTATTGGCATTGAGTATTCTTCGTTGCTGTTGTAGTTGTTTACATGGAATTTGCTTATGGTTTAAGAAAAAAAATAAATGCCATTTAACGGTTAGTTTTTGTTGTTGTTGTTTGTTTGTTTATTTGTTTATTTATTTTGCTATTGTATCACCATGTAAACACTTGAAATGTTTTATAAAGAGAGTGACAGAAACAACAACAACAACAAGGAGAGTGAGTGTATGCATTGTAACAGTATTATAAAGTAAATAGAAAAGTTTGCACTACTCATACTCACACACACTACATTACATGATTTGAATATGCGGAGAGAGAGAGAGAGAGCCAATTTTATGTTTTAATACCGGCAAATGGTCTCACACTTTTTGCTCTCGTGTGTTATTGATGCTAATTTTGGTTTTTTTTTTGGCGTGTAGATATACGGGAGTTAGAGAATTAGAAGTAGAAGGGGAAGATATAGTGTGGGCATACAGGCTTGGAGGAAAAAATTGCGACAGTTTGTCACAGATTTTGTGTTCTGTTCGGCAACTAAAACAGTGGTAACGAGAGGTAATGGAAAACGATTTTTAAGGAAATAAAGGAAGAGAAAGGAAGCATGAAACAACTGACCAAAATGTTTGCATTTTGATGTGTCCCTATTATATCCTCCGACACTGTACACAAGTATTTTCATTTGATAGTGTTACATTATAAACCACAAAAATGACCGAATAAAAGAAAAACAAAAGCACAGAGCAACCCGAAAACCAGCCATTCAGCTAGCCGGCCAGCCAGCCAAACAACCAAACGTACATTTAGTTGGACAGCAAAAGCAAAAAAAAAAAAGACATTCCTTTGCATGTTGTCCACCAGTTAGACCAGAATTTACTTTTTCTGTTGTTGTTGTTGTTGTTGTTATTGTTACAGCTCACTGTATTGTTGTTGCTAAGCTGTTAAAGCTGTTATCGCAACTCTAACATTCATGACAATATTGTATTGAATAATTGCTTTTCCAGGGGCTTTATTTGAATATTTTCAAAAAGTAAAGAAGAAAAAGAAAGGGGGACAGAATTAAAGGAAAAAAATAGTGCAATGTCTGTTAGACAAAACCAGTTGCTAAAATATAAGTTCAAAATTTAATGGCCACTATCAGTGTTGCCGTTCTGCTTTTTTTTGCATCAAAGTTGGTTATTTATGAGTGGATTATTGATGGCAATATATGGATATCAAGGATAGTTCAGTTGCTAGTTGCCCAAAAATATGTTACCGATTGCAACTGACAAGCAACAATTAAAAAACAAAAATTTTTCTGTTGCCAGAAGGCAATGCAAATTGAAATTTGGTTGGCACCCTTAGTAAAGATATTATTTTTCGGTATGACAAATTTTTGATTTTTGTCGTCATATTTTCAAAGTTTTGCTCTAAAAGAAGATAGAATGCGTTGGAGGCTGCCAAAAAAATTTGTGAAGTTTACGGAGACGGTGTTGTAACTAGAGGAACAGCAACTAAATTCTCTGGTCGATCAATGACTGAAAAAATTGGGGAAAACATGAAAAACAAATTTAGAAAAACTTGACAGCCCGTACCTACGTACGTCTAACATCAAATACTATAATGAGACACCGATTTGAGTCTTAACTGAAATCCATTCCGTTAGATTACCTTAATCAATAGAGGACATGCCGGATACGTCATATGAGAAGCACTCGACAAAGCTTCTACGGCAGTAGTTTTTAAGTTTTTTTTTCCTTAATGGGAGTAATCAACTGTCTCCTCCTCTCCTTTTTCATATTGTCACTGCTATGATCAGTCATTAAGTTAAAGACCAATGAGTCGGGCATGATCCCCAATCGGTCATTTCCGGGAAAATACAACCACTAGTAGAGGTAAAGTCGCCGCAGTCTAATAGGTACTGTGTTGGCTTATTAGACGTAAAGCCCGGGTTCGTGTCCTAGGTCAGGCATCAAAACGAAATATGAAGAAAAAAATATTTCTTCGGCGACTTCCTCTCAGCACATTTCTGGCAAAAACTCTGAGAGTAGAAATAAACCTGTCATTAACGCAGTCGACGTTAAACTGTAGGTCCCCGCCACTCACGTAGAACATTAATGCACACAACATGAGTGGTGTGAGAAGCTAGGCCGCAATCCTGACTGAAGGGTTGTAATGGCCAATTATGTAGTAGAGGTTTGACTCCGATAGACAATTGATTGTGGGAACATCTCTCCTATAAAGGAACAAGTCAACCATTGTGCTAGCCCAGAAAGATTACTTTTCAGCTGCTGTTAATGAAATACAAAAAAAAATTCTGCTAAAATGTTTGTTCATGGATTGATTCGCTACGGCATACCTGCTATATTTACATGAAGTAATATTTGAACAGTAAGTGGCAGATAATCATTTATCGCCCCCAAATAAATATTACGTCCACTTTTCGAAATTTTTTGGTTTTTTTTAATCTTTAAACCCTAAAATGTCTGTTATATTTTGTTTAACTTGTTTACGTTGAATTTATTGTGAAAATTTTATTACGAAATATATTTATGGCTGTGGCAATACTGGCTGTGATACCCGTGATACCATCACTACTATTGTACCAAACATGCACTTATTGCAACTACACATACAAAATCTGCAGTTCACTAACACATCAATAGACTTTTGCCAGCTAAATGTTGGTTGAGAGTCAGTTATGAGTAGTCAGAGTAAAACCATAAATATGAGAAGAGATATTGGAATACAAATTTCAAATTTATTTCATTATAAATTGTAATAAAATATCCTATTGTTGTTAAAATTAATATTTATTATTATTGTAGTTGCAGTTGTTGTACATTTGCATTTGAGTGTTCAATTCAACAGATTTTGTTCATTTTTTTTATGGCCAAACAGAGAGATTTAAAAATAATTGCTATGAAATAATATTTTGAAATACATTTAATAACACTAAGCTACAGAAAAAAATAAATATATTTTACTACAGCCCTTAGAGTACAGAAATATCGAATAACACTCTTCCGAATTTGATTTATTTTGATTTGATAGAATAAAATATCAGAGAACTCTTGTTTATTTCTTTTGTTGAATTTTGTTTAACAGTGTAATTTTTGATCAGTTGAATATAATATTTGCTGGATTCCTTTTATCATCATAAGATATTCAAATTAAATTCCTTCTATCTTTTATTCGATTTTTTTCTATTGTTAATAGAGAAATATATACGTACATCCACATATTGCTCTTGTGTAGATGAAATGGAAATATTTCCTTGGAATTGTAAAGAAACTTGCTAATGAAGTATGTTAACAAAAATTCCAAGAAATGAAATTGACAGATTTTAGAGAAATTTCTTAAGAAATTTTATCAAATAAGGAGCAACAAATGCAAGTAAAAAAAAGTAGAAAGAAATATTGGGTGTTTGAAAAAAATCGTTTACTAATCCCTGGTAGATGGCTTTAAAATGTTGAATCTTTTGTTTGAAAGTTTACGTTTAAAACTTAATATCGCATTATTCTGTGAAAAGTTATCCAGAGT
Organism: Sarcophaga subvicina; assembly: GCA_936449025.2. Taxonomy (NCBI): domain Eukaryota; kingdom Metazoa; phylum Arthropoda; class Insecta; order Diptera; family Sarcophagidae; genus Sarcophaga; species Sarcophaga subvicina. The sequence continues at coordinate 104,793,799 of OW388082.2, read as the reverse complement.
TGGTTGGTTTTTCTTCATCTTTGCCAAAAAGTCATGGATAAAAAAGAGATGGGCGATCATCGTAGTTTTGGAGGCTTTTCCTCAACCAAAACAGTTCCTATTGTAGTGGTATTGTGGATTAAATTAGACGATTAGATATGTGTCCGATAATAAGTATCCAGTAATTATAGCCATAATAAACCTGATTGAATTACTGTGAACAGTTAAGAGAGTTCTGGTACTTTTCCTTGCTAAAGTAAACTAGACCATCTTGGATGTTATGCAGGTAGTGACATTAGAGGACATGCAGGCTGCCTTCCAAAATGTATCAATACGAAGTTTGTATGCAGTTCTACTACTGTATATAAACTATGTAGATATGCAAAGTAACCAAACAATGCATCAACTATAAATCCAATGCCTGATTGCTTTTTGGCTGCGTTAAAAATACACATTGCCGACGTTTTGAAATAGTATACATTGTAAATATTTTGTATAGCGCCTTTATGAAATACTATGCATTGTTCAAACCCAAAGCAACTAACATTTTGAAAGGCAGCCGCATTATGTTTTCTTCTAAGTCCAATTCAAGTAGCTGCCACGGTATTTCTGATAAAATGAGGCAAATTTGACAGTGACATACCATTTAGTTCAGTTCATGAAAGAGACATTTTGTGCAGTTTGGGCTCCTTTAAAACTGGCATTTTTATCACAGAATCATTTCTGCTTAAAGGTCTACGTCAATAAGCAAAATTTATTTCTCCGTAAATTATTTCTCTTTAAAGGCCTGCATCAATAAGCAAAATTTTCGTATTTAGGGTAAAGACAGTACGCAAAACGTTAGTGAATCACCACTACTTAAGTAAGTTGGTCATTGCAACCCTTTAGTCAGGATTACAACCATGCTTCTCACACCACCCATGTTGCGTGTGTTAATTTTATACATGACTGGCGGAACCTACAGTTTAAAGTCGATTTCGAACGACAGATTTGAGAAACTTTTCAAGGCAATTCCATTTACTCTCAGAGTTTTTCTACGGAGAGAAAGAAATGTATTATTTTTTTCATATTCTTTTTGTTCGAGATGTCTAAGCTGGGGTTTGAACCACGGACAGTACCTAGACGTCGGTGACTACAATAGTATTGTATATAGATCATCATCATTGTAGTAGCCGTAGTCTAGTAGGTATTGTGTTGGCTTATTAGACGTAAAGCCAGGGTTCGAGCCCCAGGCGAGACAAAATACAGAAAGTATTTCAGCAGATTTCTGACAAAAGCTCTGAGAGTAAAATTAAAATTGCCATGAAAAGTTTCTCAAAAATCTGTCGTTTGGAGTCGACTTTAAACTGTATGGCCCACCACTCATGTATAAAATTAACACACACAACATACAGCGGTGGCCTTATAATTAGAAACGACTTAGCAACATGTAAGTTTGTTAATTTGTTTTACAGTTTTCACTGTGTACCTGTGATCAAAGGCTTTATTTGGAGGACGTCTTACATACGTTTTTCCATCAGATTGGGACAAATTAAACTTAGATGCGTCACTCCAGAGAACACTGTTCCAGAAACATCGTTTCTATGGCCACCACTGTAAGTGGTGTGAGAAACTAGGTCGTAATCCTGACTGAAATGTTGTAATGACCAATTATGTATGTATAGAATCACCATTACATGCATTAAACTTGACTGTTTTGTGCGCCAGCGGCATCATCGGTCATTATTTCTTTTAAACGGAGCTAAAGGCTGCCGTTACGGTGAATGTTGAGCGCTGTCGGGAAATGCTGATTGCATTTTTTATTTATCAGCTAAACATGGATGATATTTGGTTTCAATAAGACGATGCAACTTGGCATACAGAGCGTTTAATAATAGATTTTTTACAAAATCAATTTGGCGACAGATTGCTTGTTAGAAATTTCTCTGTTCACTGGCTCCCTCGTTCGGGCTACTTGGGGGGCTCAATAAAGTCATTGGTTTATGCTGGCAAACGAGCAATTCTTGAAACGTTGGACGTCAATTCATTGACACCTTGTATCTCGTAACTCGTACTCACTGCGGACTTGTGCCGCATCTGCCAGATTCTAATAAAAAAATGTGTATTCCAACTATATGTCTCTCTTGTATTATCATTTTAAGTTGTCAAGATCTTAACAAAACACCCCATATATAGCTTTTAAGCTTCATTAGTTAATTTACCATTAAATGCAGTTGTTAACAAAAATTCTTTCTTAGGAGGCCTTTCTTTTAGTACGATAACTTCACATTCATCTTCTACGAGTCGTACGTAACCATACCTAACAAAAGCTTTTGAAAGAATCAAAGCATGTAGGGGTACCTAAAGGCTGTGTACATATAATTTTCTAAAATGTTAAAATGTTTAAATTATTCATTATGCGCATAATAATTTATAATTATTGAGTGAGATTCGTGCTTCATGTTTATAATATTTATTGTATTGCATTTAAACAATATGAATTCATTTTAAAAATCATTAAAATCATCATCATAATGACGATGATGATGATGATAATTTCCCAGACACATTTATCATCTGTTTTCCTGAGGTTTTTTCCTCTTCTCTGCTGTTTATTCTGTGTATGTGTGCTAAAGAAACATGATAAAAAAAATAATTTTTGCTTAAAAAGGCAATGAAATTCCATAAATAAACACGATTTTTTTTAGTTAAACACGTCTTCTACATGGCAATAATAATTTTCATAAATTTTTTTTATTTTATTTTTTTTGTACTTATTTTTAACGGAAATTGTTTGTGAAATGAGTATTTCGTGTTTGGGTGTCGTCTTTGCAAAAAACGTTGATAAAAACTGTTTGATAAAGAAACAAAAAAAAAAAAAAAAAAAAAAACGGAGAGAAAAAACCGGTAAAAATTTCCCAAAACAATTTCAATTTCAATTCCATTTAAATTTAAATTCAAAACGCAACAACAGCATTAAACGACGTGGCGATGTTGATATTTGTGGCATTTATAATCGAAGATAGAAAGATAAGAAGGGCTTTGGAAACGAAAATGATAGTGTTACGAGGCCGGTATAAAAAATGTGTCAACAAAATAAATTTCGAACATTTTTTTTGTAGTTTTTCAATATAATTTGATGTAGTATCGCTAAGCCTATTAGTTTAACACGTTCATCGCCATGTCAGTCATATGTGTCTGACGCTAAGTAGCTTCTACATGAGCCATGTCAGTCATATGTGTCTGACGGACGCGATTTGGTAAATCACAGATGTCCGACGCAAACGACGCTGTGTTCAAAACAACAGGTTAATACTTATTGTATCTTGTTTGGATGCGTCAGACATATAAGACTGACACGGCTTGTCGAGAAAAAAGTTTTAATATATGGCCATGTCAGTCATATATATGTGTGACATAAAAAGTAGTGTTTTCCGGGAATTTTGACAAAAAAAAAATATGTTTTCTGTGATACATTAAGTTTCCTTGATACATTTTTAACTAAATTATCTAATAAAGTTACCGTGGCCCATGTGTTAATAGTTTCGATACACTCTTTATAATAACAGTTATCGAATTTCCATAGAAGTGACAGAATTATTTGTAATTTAGCAGCAAGACTGGGTTGTATTCTCTGCCCAATGCTGTCCAATATCTTATTAAACATTGTTACAAGCAAAGGTTTTTTTACTTGAGCATAAATATGCGAACGATATCTGCTTATTTAGAATAAGTTAGGTTAGGTAAGGTAGGCCTTAACGCCCACAATCAATATTCAACCAGGGAATGAAACATTATCTAGAGGAAACCAACCCGAATCTAAAATAAATCTTATTCAAGCAATCTTTATATTTGACATGACTATTAAGGAAAAAAATATTGCTTCCGCCGATTTCCTGCTTCAGCAGTCTTCTGGCATCAACTCTGAGAGTAAATTAAATGCCGATTAAAAGAATCTCGAATCTGTTGTTTGAATTGTCGTTAAACTGTAGGACCTGCCTTACGTGGATAGAATTAACACACGCTACATTGACAATCCTGACTAAAGTAGTCCAGCAGCTAATTAAGTAAGTAAGTCGTTGGCATATGGACATCCCTTTACGACTAGAGCTGGCCAGGATGCTGACAAAGAAGGTTTCTTCCTTCTGCTCAGACATACAGCTCGTGCAGAAGTCACTTGCTGAAATCCCAAATCTATCGGCAAAATCTATCAAAAGAACAGTGGCCCGTGGGAAACGGTATTGTGCAATGGATGGCAATGCAGTTTAAGGACAGAAGGGAGTCGGTCCTCTTCTTTTCCATATGCGTCCAGCAAAGTATTGTACGTACCTTCCTGCTGCCAACGATCCAAATTAATCCTTAACATGTTGAAGATTGCGAGCTCCACACCGGCCCTGGCCAGCTCAATAGCAATGTAATTTCCAAAGATATACAAATACCAGTACCCATGTGAGAGTTACTTTTGAATGCGTAATCCTCGACATTCACAGGCAAGAACGGACGTTGAAACTACTTTCCCTGGTTACTTAAACGAAGCATGGCTGTCCGAGTGAAGCAATAGATTTGCAGGGAAAATCCCGCCAGCCAACAAACATTGCACCATTTTCAGAAATAGCCATGACTTTATCTATGACTGGTGGAGCCTACAGATCAACATCGACTTTGAATAACAGATTTGAGAAGCAAATTCAAGGCTGACAAATGAATTTATTTTAAATGACAGATTTTTTAAGTGTATGTTTCTTAATAATTTGCAAACAGAATTCAAATAGAAACATCTGCTGTGTCGATATGAATAAATATGACAGAGAGGAGGCCATATGAAATAAAATTTCATTAAAACCTTTTCATTAAGTTAATCACCAATTATTCATGCAGAATATATAAATCATCAGAGAAAGGAAGTCATCTAAAAGCATTACGCCGTTTGAACATGTCATGTTTATGCTTGGAAAACACTGCAGTGGTCAGACAGCCTATGAGAAGATTTAACATTAGAATCCTTAAACAATCATTTATCATTCCACTGTTTAAATCAGGATCTAAAGCTGATATTTCAAATTATAGAGGAATTGCTAAACTCAACATTATACCGAAATTGTTTGAAAAACTCCTATGTGATACACTGTCATTTCAAGCATCGTCTAGTTTATCTGCTTCCCAGCATGGATTCTGTAAGTCTCGATCGACAATCACAAATCTTCTTGAATTTACAACTTTGGTAAATGATGGATTTATTGTAGGCAAACAAACTGACGTCATTTATATCGATTTCAGTAAGGCATTTGATAAAGTAAATCATAACTTACTCGTTCATAAGCTTAATCAACTTGGTTTTAGTTCATCTTTATTGAATTGGATTAATTCGTATTTAGTAGACAGAAAACAGTGCGTTAAATTCCGGAATACGTAATCTAACTTTATTGATGTACTGTCAGGCGTACCACAGGGCAGTCATCTTGGGCCGCTCCTATTTACTCTTTTTATAAATGATCTCCCTTCTGTTATCAAAAATTCAAACACATTAATGTATGCAGACGATGTTAAAATATTTTTATCATTTAATAAAATTGAAGACCAAGTACTTTTACAAGAGGATATTAACTACTTAACCTCTTGGTGTAGTATTAATTTAATGGAGCTGAATGTTAAAAAATGTAAATATATGTGCGCTTCACTCGATCATCACCAACCAATGGATTTTACACAATGAATGGTGTCGCTCTTGAACTAGTTAATACCTTTAACGATTTAGGGATAGTTTTCGATTGTAAATTGGACTTTAGAAATCATATTACATCAACTGTTAGCAAAGCTACATGTACCCTGGGATTTATCAAACGATTATCTGATCCTTATGTTACTAAGCAATTGTTTACCACACTGGTTCGGCCAATTCTTGAATATGGATCTGTAATATGGGACCCTCAATACGCTGTACACTCTGACAAAATTGAATCAGTTCAAAAACAGTTCTTATTATTTTGTCTTCGTGGTTTAGGGAATGGATGGGATCCTAATGAAAGGTTACCACCTTATGAGAAACGCCTAGCACTCATTAAATTACCAACTTTAAAAAGCCGTCGTAAAATGCTAAATGCTGTCTTTCTTCTGAAGCTGATTAATGGTGTTATCAACTCTCAATTTCTTCTAGAAAAACTTTCCATAAAAGTACCTGTTCGTCCAATAAGATACCATAATTTCTTAAATATAAAATATTACACACTTAACTACGCGAACTTCGATCCATTTCGTAGAATCTGTAATAAATTTAATAATCTGTATCTTCATATAGATTTTAATAAAAGTATGGAATCCATTAAAAAAGATATAATTTTACAATTAAACACATTTAATTAATAATTTCAATGTTGTCTCTTTTTTTAACTTATTTTTTGAATTGAAATCATAATAATAATAATTATGAATTGATATACATATAAAATGAATTGAAATATAAAATGTAATAATCTGTAAGGATTTTCCATAGACTTAAATAAATAAAATAAAAATAAAAATAAAAATAAAAATAAAAATAAAAATAAAATAAAATAAATATATTACAGCACACCCTGTCACGTATCCTTGAGCCTTAATATTGCTTGAATAAGGGCCTTTTAAATGAAAGTTATGGGATATTTATTTATATTGTAATCTTATCGCCTACTTTTAGTGAAATTTTAATAACTATTGCCATCCATCATCTACCACATCAGACCGATTAATTTTACAACCACCCTCGTATAATTAATATCTATTTAAAGTTATTATTTTATTTTAAGCAAATGACATGAAAATAAAGTAGAAAATAAAAATAGAAAATGAAAAATTGGCTTGAAATTACAAAATAATATCAATCATTTGTTAAATGCCAAACAATACCGAGAATAGCAAAAATAAAAAAAAACGCATTTAAATAATGGCTGACAGCAATAATAATAACAACATTGAACAGAAAACCAACAGAGATATTGAAATGTTTGTTACAAAAAAAAAAAATTACTCGTTGGCGACATCCATAAGGGAGTACGTAACAACGAACAGGGGGAGGGGGTGTTTGGTGCATAAAATTGTAGATAACAAGGGTGTACAACAAATTGTTGGAAATGGAAAAGTAGAACAAATGTTTACACAAGTCATTAGTCAAATGAGCAGATGTTTTGTTTTTCTTTTTCGTCAGTATTTTAATTGCGAAAAAAAAACAAGTTAATAGCCAAGGCAATAAGTTATTATGGTCATAAACGAATTATAGGCACTGTGCACGAGTTAGTAGCATAAAGACCAGCATAAAAGATTTCCTACCAAACAAATCTTTGAAGAAAAAATCCGATGAAAGCAAAATTAAAAGGAACACGAAAAGAATCTCAAATCTGTAGTTCGAAGCCGACAGATTTAAAATGTAGGTCCCGGAACTCCTGCATAAAATGGGTGATGTGAGAAGCGTTATTTTAATAATAACGAATGAAAAAAAGACCATAGTGCAGTAGAATTCAATCACTGTGACGAAATTTTGTCTCCCGAAAGTAGGGTATGTATTTCGTTTACAATATTTCATTGAACATTTGTATGTATTAACCATTCAAAAACTATTTAAATTTTTAATATTTAATACTAATAATTGAGAATTATTTTAAATGATTGTCAACATAAACAAAATTGACGCATGTCGACTGTATGATTGGAATAGTCAAACGCCATTTAGACGTTTTTGGCACAATAAAACTGAAAATGAAATAATAATTCGATTTGATTGAAAAATTATTTTCAAAAACGATACGAGTTAATGTCCATTACAAAGGCAAACAAAAACTGCGTTATAATAAAATCGTTTTGATTAAAAAGTTTATTCGAAATTATTTTTATATAATATTTTTAATAATTACGTCAGTCCATGATTTACTGTGACAAACTGAAAATGACAAACAACCAACTAAAATACCACCAATTCAGCTATTTTATTTTATTCAAATTTTCCAAATGAAAGCAAGGCTATTCGTTTTGTCTTGATTGCCTCATTCAAACGACCAAGTAAACTTATTTCTCATAATTTGAGGTTTTAACGTCGTTAATGGAATTTCAACGGGCCTTTGGTTATTACTTTTTTGTTTAATATTCGCATTGGAGTCTCTGTTGGCTTTAAATCCGTTGAACATGGTACAAGATCAAAGCTTAGAAGTCTATGGCTAGGTTGATGGGAAACAAGTCCACCCTGAAATTTATAAGATGATTTTGGGACCTAAGTAATCGGTTGGCTGGAAGCTCATTCCTTAACTGTCCCCTGGACAGAGCCAGTAGACTCTATGATTTTAGGAAATGCTTCGCAGACAACAGCCACAAAAATGAATGAAATAATTGGGAATCTGCTTACGACCTTCAAAGAGGGACTATTCGTTATAGCACCTGGAGTTTTTTGCCACAGGATGAAATACTCAGAACCCATACGGGAATTCTCTGGTACCTTCCAAACGGAGCTCTATGCCATGGAAAAATGTGCTCAACACAACTTGAATAGGAGGTACACATAGCCACAGAAGTATACATACGGATAACAAATTTCAGAAATTTTTTAACTAATTCGTTTTTTTTTTGAAAATATTTATAATTGTCTGACATCTTTCTTCGATTTTAAGACGGTCTTTTGCTTTGGTTCAGCAATTTGTGAAATTTGTAAAGCGGATGCATAGCTTTGTGGGCCTGTGCACGGCCACAATTCAGTTCAATTTCAGAAATTTTTTAACCAATGCAAAAGACCGTCTTAACCTCAAGGAAACTATAAAGATTTTCAACGAAAACGGATTAGTTAAAAAATTTCGGCAATTTTTTAACCGTACGTATAATTTAGTAACTATGTGTATAATAGACATGACATAGCAAAACTGCCTGACATTAAGGCCGCCATGCTGAATCGAAGATAGTACCTAAAAATGATCTGAGGTTGACAAATCGGCCTTTGACAGGGTACAGTGACCTCAGATTACACTTATTGATAATCGAGGTTTTCTCGAATCCAACGTACAGATGCTGTGACAATGATAATGAATCATTGGAACATATTCATGGAACTTGTATCACATAAACAGTGTTGACAGCGAACAACGTCCTGAAATTTGTGAGTCAAATGGAATATGTAGCCTAACATTTTATCTTTTCAACACCTGCTTGTTTACATATGTACATACCTACATACATAATTGGTCATTAAAGCCCTTACGTCAGGATTACGATCTAGCTTCTCACACCACGTATGTTGTGTGTGTTATATTTATACATGAGTGAGGAGACCTACAGTTTAAAGTCGATTCTGAACGACAGATTTTTTGAGAAACTTTTCATTGTAATTTTATTTACTCTTAGAGTTTTTGCCAGAAATCTGCTGAGAGGAAGTTACCTTAGAAATATTATTTTTTTTATATTTTGTTTTGGTCGAGGTATCCCACCTGGGTTTGAACCAAAGGCTCATGTCTAATAACCCAACACACTACCTAGTAGACAATGGCGACTTCACCTGCTTGTTTAAAACGATCTATTTAATGTTGCACAATGTTGCACCACTATCCGGTGACAAAAGTAACCCCAACACTATTATTTTAAGAACTCAAAATTAAATTTCCATAGAAATAGCAGAATAAAATAATTATTATGAAGAATAACCATATACTTCACATCATTTTCTACTTATTTTGAAAAATCTACAACTACACTCTATCATATTGATATGTGAACAGAAGTTTAATAATAACCCACATTTTTTTATTTCATCATATAAATAATAATTTTAAAAAATTTTATTTGCAACAATAAAACCTAAAACAGTTAAAAAAAAAACATGTTAACTTTATTTCAATCATATGTGAATGAATGAAATGAATTTTACGATTTCAATTTCTCTAAGTGTTATACTCTCTTACATATATTTTTCCAAGTGTTCTACTATAGGAATTTATTTTCAAACTCCCTGTTGCTTGTACTCTTTTATTGCTAATCGCAATAATATAAACATTAAGAACAAGAAAAACCAAAACAAATACAAAAAGAACGAAAACAACAGCAACAGCAATAATGAGAGCGTAATTACGTTAAGTACTTGCATACCGTCTCTCTATTAATTTGTCAAACTAACGAAGGAATAAACAAACACGAACAAATAAACGAAACTCAACTAATTTCAACGTTAATCTGATAGAAAAATACTTAAAAACACACACACAGGCAAACATTTAAATGTGCTTCTATAGAGAATAAGTATGATAATGACACACATGCACGTACTTGTACTCGCAGTCGTACTCGTATAATCTATCTCTTGTCGTATTTGTTTTCTTCTTATTGAATGTATTTAATTTACCGCTTATTTTGTTCACTAAACAAATCACTTTCCTGTGTGTATGGATGTGTGTGTGTATATAAACAGCTCTCTGTAGATTTGCGGGTGTAGTTAGTGTCGTTGTTGTTGTTTTTGATATTCAATAGAAAACATCAATATTAAGTTTAATTAACTTGAGTTGTTTAAAAAATTTGTTTCCTTCCGGTATGTATGTATCGATACAAAGGAGAGAGAGGAAGCAAAACAATAGAGAGAGATTGAGAGAGTGTGTGTGATATACCAAATGGTAATTAGTAGAAGAGTAGATTTATATCATGCTTGATTTATTTTTTGTTTCTTGTTTTGATTTTTCAATAAAATTTATTCGTTTTTCGATTTATTGTGGGAATTGTATAGATTTTTATTATTGAATTATATTCTGTGTGTACGTATGTGTGCACATTGTTGTCTCATCAAATGCTATGTCGAGCTATTGACTGACATTTAATTTGCCGTCGTTTGTATGGGTGAATTTAATTTGAAAAGCATACGATATTTTATTTGACATTTTTTGGACAACAGAAATAAATGCCGGTCATTTATATCTTTTAAAAAAAAAAGAATGAACTGAAATAATTTACGTTTTATTTTGTGATAACACTTTAATTTACTCACAACAAAACGTATTAAAAAGGAATTAAAATAAATTTATTATTTTTGATAACATTTTAGAAATATTTGATATTATTGCCAGTGAAATATGGTGGGGATTCGTATGAAATAAAAATAAATTAAATTTTTATACTGACAAGTACTCTGGGAATGGACCTTAATGACGCACTGTTTTGCATACATACATACATACATAATTCTCACACCACTTATGTTGTGTGCGTTAATTTTTATACATGAGTGGTGGGACCTACAGTCTCGTCTGTTTTGCATTACAATTAAGAAAAATACGTTTTCGAAAGGGAAGAACATTAAAATCGAAAAAGAGAACAGATATTAAAGTGATTAAACATCTCAGTTTCGAATCTGGAAGAAGAAGAAAAATAGAGGTATTTTTAGGAGGCAAAAGGCAGACATACTTGCTAAATTGAATTCAATTATTTATTAATTTTATTAATGGTAAAGTTATTGTACCTACACATTCTGCAACGTTTATGGAACAATCGAGGAATGAGCGTGGGTAGAAAAGACCGAAGCGTTACGTAAATAGGTTTCTTTGGTATTTAATCAACGGTGTAAGAACTATTTAGACGCTGAGGGTCAATTAGCACAATGTGAGACTGGTACTGAGTCGCTGGCGGGGACCTAATACTGCAATCTGCTACCTTTATGGAATAAACGAGGGATGCTTTCAGCATAATGAATAGAAGCGCTGGGAGAATTAGTGGAAGTGTTATATAGTTAGGGATCTTTGGCTTCGTATCAACGGTGTAAAAACTATTTAGATACTGAGGCTCAATTAGCACAACGTAAAATTGGTAACTGGGTCGTTAGCGGGGATCTGAAATAGATCTCAGTCGGATTTCTGGCGATGATAGAGTATCTCTTCTGTGACTGCTTGGCTCCATCATACATACACAATTAACCACAATTAACAGCTCAGTCAGGATTACGACCTAGCTTCTCACACTACTTATGTTGTGTGTGTTAATTTTACACATGAGTTGCGGGACCTACAAAACTTTTCACGGCAATTTTTAGTTACTCTCAGAGAGTCAGAAATCAGCTGTGAGGAAGATGTCGATGAAATAATTTTTCATATTTCGTTTTGTTGGAGATGTCTGACCTGTGGTTTGAAACATAGCCCCACGTCTAATAATCCAACACACTACCTACTAGACTGCGCCAATTTCAATCGGAAGCTTGTATTCAGGCTCTCTAGGGATTTATAAGAAACTGATGCCTCTTTATTGTTTTCCCTTTCTCTTCTCTCAATCCCATTTCTTTCTTCTTTCTATTTTCTAAGACGAACACATTAGTGATCCATAAATACCGGGTGATTAGCATTTACCTACCGTAGATTTTTAAAATTAAAAGTCTTGAATAAACCTTTAAATAACCTATACAAGCTAAATGTGAAGGGAAATAAAGAACTTAGTCTTGGAGAGTATGAAACGGAAAGATATTGGCTTGTAATTTTGTATTAAAAATATTTTAAAAGTAAAAAATGTAAATTTCATTTGATATTTACCATTCAATGTTTCAATTTAATTGAGGCATATTTAGTCACGCTGCAATTTTTTATTCATGCATAAATAAAAGAATTTTAAAATTCCTTTCAAATTTCTTTAAATTTATAAAACTGCCATTATTTGCATTTAATTTTCAACACTTTAATTCATTCGTTTTTCTTTCACTGAGTACAACTGTCTTTAACCGCAATTTTTATTTGCTTTTTTTTTTGGAAAAATAAAAATTAAATTAAATTTTTTTGGTAGTTTTTGAAAAAACTTTTTGAATTTCTTTAAAAAAAAAACTTTACGAATAACCGCAAAATGCTTTCTGAAACCGACAGGAAGAACGAAAGAGAGAAAGAGAAACTATTGCACAAACGTCAACATGTTACAGAAGTTTAAAAACTACTGCTGCCAAACCAGACGACGACGGTGAACAAATAAAAATTAATATTCTTTTCTAATCAAAAACAACAACAACAACAACAACAACAAGAAAAACAAAAGAATATTAAACAATAAAAAAGAAAAAGTAACAACTATTCGTACTACAACTACAAGTCATACGTACGTACGTACGTACTTACTCTCACTCCCTCATTCACGCTCACTTATGGCATCATTACATACTCGTTTCAACGACAACGACAACGACAACAACAACAACAAACCAACCAACCATCTACCGACAATTTGTGGGTGACGTGTTAAAGTTTATTTGGTTTGGTTTGCTTTGATTTTTTTCTAATTTTTTTTTCAAAGTTTTGTTTTTGCGTTCTGTTTCTGTTTTTTTGTTTTCGTTTTTAGAATGTCGCATTCGGAACTGTGTGGCGGTGGTTACTTTCACTGATAACGAATTTTATTAACGTACAAAGCAATTAGAGTAACAGTAACTGATTGAATGACAGACAAACACACTCACTTCCTAACTCGCTCACTCTCTCGCCTGCTTACTCACTGACTCATTGACAAGTTGCCTCTACCAACTAAACAATTCAAGGCTTTGCTAACAGCATTAGAATTTCAACAGCCAGCCATCCAGTCAGCCAGCCTGCACAATTGCCTTTAGCGGTTAACAGCAATTGGTTTTATTTTGTCTACGTTGGCTATTATTTTCTAATAAAAGTGAGAAACAGAGAGAGAGAGAGAGAGAGAGAGAGCGGGAGAGAGTGAAAGATTGAAAAAGAATCTAATTTTCTCTCATATTACGAAAACATTTTGACAATTTTTTTTTTCGAAAATTGCTGACAATCATACAAACAATGTTTTCTTGTTTCTATCAAAACCTACATTTTATCTGTTTCTTGTCTTTCGTTGTGATATTAAAATTATTATCTTGTGTTTCTCGTTGGCACTTAAATTTTAATTAAAAAAAATTGAATTCTGTCACAGCTATAGCGTTAAAGAGAGACCTACAAACAATTGATTTAAAATATTTTGAATGCTGTTCAGCGTCATAGCTCCTTGGCTATTATTTGTTAAACATAAAGGAATTTCCTTTTAAGATGCATTAACGCCGCACAGGTTCCTAGAAACAACTCCTTTACTGAAAATTTCTAACGTGTGGCAGTGAGACACTTTGCTTATTGAACCTGTAAACAGCTTGTCCTTCTTTTGACGTTCAATGCCTATGTTGAGAGCATCCTACGTAGATTATTTGGAGAAGATTTTAAGTTTACATTTTTTAGATCAGATTCGAACCTATACCACTCTACCAAGCCACCTTTATGTCGTTTGAAAACTTAAAATGACACTTCAAAACAAACCCATTGTTTAAGGACACGTATCGAGTTTCCAAACAGAAAGGCATGAATTGTTCCTGGCATTATGTTGGACGTACGTATGTTAGTATTCATATTGTAAGTAGTAGCAAAATCTTGTGCAGGAAGAGCACTCACATACGGATACGGGGCTAAAAAACCAATTCCCTTTGTAATATATTGTGAAATTCGTTGACCAATCGACCACGAACGAATCTTCTTTAAGAGGATATGGGCTATATACAGAGTAGTACGTCAAAATATGTGATTTTCGAGACCAAAAGCCTTTATTTGACTAGAGTACAATCCATTGTAGTGATAGATACAATGAAACACACACCACATTGTGATGATAGTCCAATAAAAATATAGAATTTGATGTCACACTGTGCACAAAAGGAAAATTAGAAGATCTAGGAGAGAGAAGTTACCGTAGTCTAGTAGGTAGTGTGCTGTCTTATTAGGCGTGAGGACACGGTTCAAACCCCGGGTCAGAAAACATCTCCAACAAAACGAAATATACAAAATTATTCCTGCGGCGACTTCCTCTCGGCAGACTTCGGGCAGAAACTCTGAGAGTAAATAAAATTGCCATGAAAAGTTTCTCAAAAATCTGTCGTTCGGAGTCGACTTCAAACTGTAGGTCCCGTGGATAAAATTAACACACACAACATGGGTGGTGCGAGGAGCTAAATTGTAATCCTGACTGATGGGTTGTAATGACCAATTATGTGTGTATTTAGAAGAGAAAGACGTGAAGGAAATTTTTTGCCAGTTTATTGAAAATTTGCCGGCTTTGAACCAAATTCAAACATCCCTCAAATGTGATCTTTTAATGATATTTGGTACCTGTGTACTGTATTGTGCGTTGCCAGGAGAAAGGATATTTAAAACTTATGAACTGAAGAATATTCAATCTCACACAAGGCTCTCTTCTTTAAACTTGCCCCGTGTAAGTAAAGGGTGTTTTTTATAGTGGTATAGAACTTTAAGTTGGCATTACTTTTCAAGATGGCGACCGATTTAACAGCTGTCAAGTGATTTATTCTCAGTTTGGTTTGGCAATTCGTCATAAATAGACTCACGCCTGAACAACGCTTGCAAATAGTGCAATTTTATTTCGAAAATAATGGTTCTGTGCGGAAAACGTATCGCGCACTACGTCCATTTTATCGTCGACAAAATCGTCCATCAGAGCAGTTAATTCGATTAACCATGGAAGGTTTTCGCACCACGTTTACTCTTATTGATAACTCGCATCCCCAGAGACGCTGTACGGTGCGTACAGAAGAAGCTATTGCTGCTGTAGAGCATAGCATTGAGGAAGACCCGAATGAGTCCATCCGCCATCGAGCACATGAATTGGATCTGTGTCCATCCACTTTATGGAAGATT
This sequence comes from Sarcophaga subvicina, assembly GCA_936449025.2. Classification (NCBI taxonomy): domain Eukaryota; kingdom Metazoa; phylum Arthropoda; class Insecta; order Diptera; family Sarcophagidae; genus Sarcophaga; species Sarcophaga subvicina. Next base: position 104,778,197 of record OW388082.2, on the reverse strand, counting down.
TTGCGGAAGGATCTTGGTTTGCGTGCTTACAAAATCCAACTCGTGCAAGATTTGAAGCCAAACGATCATCAAGTAAAGCGTAGATTCGTCGAATGGGCCCAAAACGAGATTACCGTTGTTCCCGATTTTCATAAGCGAATTTTGTTTAGCGATGAAGCGCACTTCTGGTTGAATGGCTACGTCAACAAACAAAACTGCCGCATTTGGAGTGAAGGTATCCTCAAGTGTATGTGGAAACACCGTTACATCCAGAAAAACTGACTGTTTGGTGCGCTTTATGGTCTGGTGGAATCATTGGCCCGTACTTTTTCAAAAACGATGGTGGCCAGAACGTTACAGTCAATGGTGATCGGTATAGAGCCATGATTACAAACTTTTTCATTCCTGAATTGAATAACCATGATGTCCAGGAGATGTGGTTTCAACAAGATGGCGCAACATGTCACACAGCTCGTGCCACAATAGATTTATTGAAAGACACGTTTGGTGACCGCCTAATTTCACGTTTTGGACCTGTGAATTGGCCTCCAAGATCTTGTGATTTAACACCGCTAGACTACTTTCTGTGGGGCTATGTAAAGTCATTGGTCTATGCGGTAAAGCCACAAACGCTTGACCATTTGGAAGACAACATTCGCCGTATTATTGCCGATATACGGCCACAAATGTTGGAAAAAGTCATCGAAAATTGGACGTCCAGATTGGACTACATCCGCGCCAGCCGTGGCGGTCATATGCCAGAAATCATATTTAAAATGCAATGCCACAAGATTATCTTTCGGATAAATAAAATTCATGTCAATCGAATAATCCATCGTTGTTTTATTGCAACTTAAAGTTCTATACCTCTATAAAAAACACCCTTTAGAAGTTCTTTTATTTACAGGTTTCTTTTTGCTTAGGCGAGGCGTGTGGTCGAGGTTATTTTTATGCCAAACACGAGTAGGTCTAGTGATCTTTATTAACTTCTCAGTCTCATCTAAATCGTGTCTAATTTTTCCACAGAATTTGTTTTTATTTCACACTATTTTTGTAAACTTTTGAAAAAAAAAATGAAAAATTCCGAGGGAATAAAATGTTCACTATTAAATTAGCCTTAAAAGGGAGTGTATAACTGGACTGTACATACCTGTTAGTTTATTGGTAATTTAATTCTTGTAATTTTCATTTTCATTTTTAATCATTTATTTCTGAAAAAGAAGAAAAAAAAAACAGGAAGAATTATTAAATGCGGTCAACATTATTAAGAAAAAAAATACTTAAAAAACACTGTCTTAAGTAAAATCAGCTTAGCAAAAGAACTTAAAATATTTCAATAAGTCTTCTAAAACATAAATATCCCCTCTATGTAGTGCACATGTTATCCAATTTAGATATTCTATAATTCATCCTCATCCATAATCCCTACATCTATTCCCTATGCCTGAACACCCGCTGGCTAGATTATTTATTCACATGCATGCTCGCAATAATATTAAACTCCCGACACAGTCAAAGTTATTGCAGAAAAATTAAAGGGTGACAACGACAGACGACAGACGACTGACTGCACATTCAAATTCAATTACAATTGAAATGATGAACTGAGAATTACAGTGACAATGAAAAAACAGCAGCAAAACGATGCACGAATGCAATGTGAAATGGAAGACAGACAGACAGAAAGAAACACTCCATCTCTATGCAATCGTATACTACAGCTCGTAACAGGCAATGACACTTTAGTTAAGGCAATTATTTACATTTAAAAATAAAAATGGACCAGTGAAACGTTTTTAGTATATCTGGTGTCGCATGGCTATGAAAATGAAAACAAACTCTTGAGCTGGCAAAAAAAAAAAAGAAGGAAAAATAATTTTAAAAACTTCAGTTCTTTTCATACCCTACAAGCAAGCGTAGGTAGTGCGAAGAGGGGCAAGAGGCAGGTGCTGAATTTTATATTACCTACCCTTTAAGTAAAGAAATCTTTCAAAATGCTAACCAAGATTCAAAATGCTAATCAAAATTTAATTTTTTTTCTTCCTCTCCGAAATAAAACCTTCGATAGGCAATTATTAAAACGAAACTTGATTATGATATGCTTTAAGTTGTTCGAAAATCGATTTATAATTCAAAGAAAGCAAAACTCTACTGTAGGGCATCTTATGCAAGAACTTGATCGCTATGACTTCCTTTATGTTTTAGCGTCTTTTAGTTCTGTTTTGCGAATATTTTTTTGTTTTTCGTTCTTTTTTTAGTGTGCAAGAGACGTATTTATTAAAAAAAAAGGAGCAGAAAAAAAATTGAGTGTTGCAATAATAAAATATGCAACAACAAAACAGCCAGAATAACAAACAAAATAAAAAAAATTTACAGTGAAATCTCAATAAAAAAGAAACGATTAATTAGGAAGTCATAGGGAACATATTATATATTATTTCCTTCTTTACCTTTCTGGCAAATTTATTGAATAATACCCAGAGGCTTTAAGGTTTTGCATGTGAAACCTTAGAGTCAATTATATTTCCCGTTTGTATATGGATTTGCTTCCCTTTCATTGACAATATGTGGCACCTTTCCTGACATAATTCACTTTACTTTGCTTGGCGTCATTCCGTTGCTAAAGTATCAGGTGTACTGAAAAGAAATCCACTAATTTTACATGATTTTACAAGCTTTACTTGGCATATATAAAGGGTCCGCCAAATAACTTTTTTTTTTTTGAAAATGCTTTTTAAAAAAAACTACTGAATATTTTCTCAAATTTCTTTTTTTATTTGAAAGTACAATCCTTCCGGTTAATAATAGAAAATAATTTCATTCAATTGGCTGCCTCGGCTGGCCATGCAGTAGCCTACACCAGAAGATGCCGATTTTGGCAAAAAAAAAATCATATTTTCAGATGAAGCTCATTTTGATCTTGGCGGGTATGTAAACAAGCAAAATTGTCGCATTTGGGGCACAGAAAACCCGCACGCATACATTGAAAAGCCGACGCACCCAAAACGAGTCACTGTTTGGTGCGGATTTTGGTCCAGAGGAATAATTTTGCCATTTTTCATCGAAAATGAGCAAGGGCCATGTTGAACGAATTTTTGTTCACAAAAATTGAAGAGGAGGGTATTGGCAACATTTGGTTTTAACAGGACGGCGCTACTTGCCACACAGCCGAAGCTACACTCGATGTTTTTCGCCCTGTTTTTAAAGATCGCATTATCAGCGGCAGAGCTGATGTCGTTTGGCCACCTCGGAGCTGCGATTTGACACCGTTGGACTATTATTTGTGGGGTGCCGTCAAAGATAAGTGTTACGGCGACACGCCAGAGACAATTGACGCTTTAAAGGACAATATTCGTGAAGCCATTGGTGAAATACAGCTGCACACAATCGATAATGTGCTTAAAAATTGGACCGATCGTGTAGGCTACTGCATGGCCAGCCGAGGCCATTCATTTGAATGAAATTATTTTCCATTATTAACCGGAAGGATTGTACTTTCAAATAAAAAACGAAATTTGAGAAAATATTCAGTAGTTTTTTTTAAAGCATTTAAAAAGAAAAAGTTATTTGGCTGACCCTTTAGAAGAATTACATATTGGTTATATGGACGCCATTTTGTTTTACATTCAGATGCCGTTGTAAAGGTACCTTACATCTTACGGCCAATAAACTGAAAACACCGATTTCTTGAAAGAAATTTTTCACCAACAAAATTATTCTCTAAGGACTAAGGAGGTCTTTAGCCCAACAAAATCCTGCAGATTCAGACGAGATTGTATTGATGGGTACATGAAAGGGAGTAGAAGTCGTCGTAGTCTGGTAGGTAGGGTGTTGGCTTATTAAACGTAAGGTCACGGTTTAATGCGCAGGACAGACATCTCGAACAAAACGAAATACAAAAAAATATTCCCTCGGCGACTTCCTCGCAACAGATTTCTGGCAAAAACTCTGCGAGTAAATAAAATTGCTATGAAAAGTTTCTAGCTAGAATTCGGTTGCTGTCCGCAACTTATGTCCTGTTCCATTGCCTACAGGCCGGAACCTTGAAGCGACCAATCAAAGGAATTCCCTGAGTTATGGGTAACAATTAATTGTAATACAAAAACCGAAAATTTAAAATTTATATTTATATACACCTTCATCCTTACAGACCCTACTGTTTGATATTTTTGGAAAGCAAATAAATGGCTGATAGACAAAAACTGTCTGCAGAGGGGAAATGTTGCAAATGTGCCGACATGCAGACAAGTAAATAACACCGAACGAACACTGAACACCAACACCGACCGACATCAACACCGACACTACTAGCACCGAACAAAGTGTAAAAATATTCACAGGCAAAAAAAAATTAAAAACGAAAAAAGAAAAACAAACTTAAACAGGATGAGGGAATGACAAATAAAGGATTTCATTTGTTTTCTTTTTTGATTTTCTTTTTCTTTTTTGCACCAAAAAAAGAAATAAAATTTTTGTTTTCTTTTTATTTCTTGTTCTTGTTTATTTAATTTCCCTGCTTTTTTTTTCGTAAATTGTTGTTTTTGTAGATGTTTTTTGTTGTTGTTGTTGTTGTTGTTGTTGTAATTTAAGCAGAGAGTTGAAATTCATGTAGAAATGCTGTGTTGAAAAATGAAATTAAATTTACATGCTAGTAAATTATATGCTTCAATAAATTACATGTCTCGCGCTCATCTCTTGTTGTTTGTTTTTTGTCGCTCTGAGTGTGTTTTAATTAAAACAAAAACAAGGCAAACAAATTTTTACACCCAAATGAAGATGATGTCTCATTTGCAAAGTAAGGTAAAGGTAAAGTAAAGTATTACAGAACATATTTTTATGGCATAAAAATTGATTTCTTTTGCAGAAGAGATATTTAATACATATGCCTGTTGTATTTTTGAAGAAATTTAATTTTTACCATTTTATATACACTTTTGACATGGTGTTTACATCTTTAAGTTACATAAGTTTTGGCGATCAGGGAGGGCTTATAATACTTACACTTATTGTGTGTATCAGATGTACTGGGCTCCGCCATAAAACAAGATTAAGATGATCTTGTTTTGTAAGTTTCAACGTTTTAAAAATTATTTAATAAACATATACAGTTGCGTTCATAAAAATAGGAGTGAGCCCATTGAAAAACCAAAGCTTAATTCTTAACAAAAAAACATGGTTTAATTCAATTTTTTTTGGTGTAATGTAATGTTGATTCAATACTAAGTTATTTAAGTTATTCATTAAATAAATAAAGTTTTCAACAAGTAACAGGAAGTGTAAAAAAATATCTTAAAAAGTGCTGTTCAAAATAATAGGAGTATTTCAGTTTTCATAAATATTTATTATTAAAAAGTTAAAAATGCTTATGACTATAATCAGAAACTTTAAATACGATTAGTATTTGGTAGAATAGCATTTACTTTTTATTACAGCAGCACATCTACGAGGCATGGAGTCAACTAAATCCTGACATCGTTTTAGTGGAATTTTATTTCACCCATCTTGCACTACAGACCACAACTCAGCTGCATTTAACGGTTTTCGCTCGGCAACATATTTTTTAATATCCCTCATAGATGTTCTATGGGATTAAGGTCAGGAGACTGAGCTGGCCACGCCACAACCTTTACCCCATTAACCCGAAACCACTCATTTGCCTATTTACTGGTGTGTTTCGGGTCATTGTCTTGTTGGAATATCCATTTTAGAGGCGTGGAATATGGTAACATCACTTCTCTCAAAATGCCGACATAGACGTTCCTATCCATTATGTCTCTAATTCGATGTAGTGGGCCTAAACCATTATAAGAAAAGCTTCCCCATATCATTAGTTTTGCACCACCATGTTTAACTGTCTTTTGTGTATACTGAGCTCTATATTTGGTGTTGGGCCGACGTCTAACATGCTGTCTAGACCCAGGGCCACCAAATAAAACAATTTTGCTTTCGTCGGTCCACAATAGGTTTCTCCATTTTTCTTTCGGATATTTGAAATGTTCTTGGGCAAGCTTTAAGCGTGCAGCTGCCTGTTTTGTATGTCAACAATGTCACCTTTTATGGACTTCTTGCGAATAAATTGTTGTCCATCAGACGCCTACGACTAGTAGGGACACTTACGGCAAGATTCAGATCCTTTTGAATTTTTTTTGAAGACGAAGAAGGATTTATTTTGCTGTATCGCACAATTCGGCGGTCATCGACAGCAGATGTTTTGCCCTTGCGCCCACGCATTTCGGGTTTTTTTATATTTTAATGCATTTGTGATCATTTGATCGAAGTAACTTAAGATTTCGTTAGTTTCTTTGTAAGTTTTGCCTTTTTTTCGAAGATTTTTAATTAGTTCTCTCTTTTCTTCAGTATAGTGCTTTCCTCGTTCCAATATTACAATAATTTATATGAATCACTGTAGAAAAAGTTTAAACTACAATTTTCCGTACAACTGTTCACCTTTTTTTTAAATTATATGCTGTTATATTTTTATTTTTAAAAGAACACTCGCACTCCTATTCTTTTGATCAACTGAAGTCAAGGGCAAGCACAGAAATTAATCATTTCATCGTATATATTTAGGTTATTACGAGATACTTTTTTTGTATTTAATTTCTTACATATCGTTGTAACTACCATTAGAATATATCGTGTTTTGCAAATTGGTAAAATAAAAAATTTTAACTTTGAAAATATTACATGGTAGCACTCCTATTATTTTGAACGCAGCTGTACATATATTCATATTCATTATTAACCTGATGTCAAATTTTATTCTACTAAGAAGCTTCAAAGTTACACAATAATTTACGTAATGCCTGCAATGTCGAATTTTCTTACATTGCACTTGCAACAATTAGCAATATTTTTACCTAAAGTACAGAAGATAAATTACCAAAAAAAAACTTGTTTGTAAATAAAAATTTATGAAATTATGCGTGTAGTACACACGATGTAAACAATGTATTGTTTGTATCCGGAAAGTAACGTCCGTGATTAATTTTTTACAAAAAAGAATTGATATGAAATATGCACGATATTAACAACTCATAATTTGCATACAGAATGTAGTTAGGCAAGTAGCTAGAAATAGCTGCCCTTAAAAACATCGAAAAACTAATTTTGCAACTATCCGAGACTTATGTCAACGCGACTAAGTTTCTTAATGGCTGCGTCCAATATTTCAATGAATTCAACAGCGTGATAGAAAGTTTTAGGTTTCTTCTGCCTTCCATAAAACGCCTTATTTGAATCCAACCGTTTGATCCTCGTCTTATAAAGGGTGTTTTTTTATAGAGGTATAGAACATTAAGTTGCAATAAAACAACGATGGATTATTCGATTGACATGAATTTTATTTATCCGAAAGGTAATCTTGTGGCATTACATTTTAAATATGATTTCTGGCATATGACCGCCACGGCTGGCGCGGATGTAGTCCAATCTGGACGTCCAATTTTCGATGACTTTTTCCAACATTTGTGGCCGTATATCGGCAATAATACTTCGAATGTTGTCTTCCAAATGGTCAAGCGTTTGTGGCTTTACCGCATAGACCAATGACTTTACATAGCCCCACAGAAAGTAGTCTAGCGGTGTTAAATCACAAGATCTTGGAGGCCAATTCACAGGTCCAAAACGTGAAATTAGGCGGTCAACAAACGTGTCTTTCAATAAATCTATTGTGGCACGAGCTGTGTGACATGTTGCGCCGTCTTGTTGAAACCACATCTCCTGGACATCGTGGTTATTCAATTCAGGAATGAAAAAGTTAGTAATCATGGCTCTATACCGATCACCATTGACTGTAACGTTCTGGCCACCATCGTTTTTGAAAAAGTACGGACCAATGATTCCACCAGCCCATAAAGCGCACCAAACAGTCAGTTTTTCTGGATGTAACGGTGTTTCCACATACACTTGAGGATTACCTTCACTCCAAATGCGACAGTTTTGTTTGTTGACGTAGCCGGTTGAATGGTGGTGCGTTTCATCGCTAAATGGACGTAATGCGCGATACGTTTTCCCGCACAGAACCATTATTTTCGAAATAAAATTGCACTATTTGCAAGCGTTGTCCAGGCGTGAGCCTATTCATGATGAATTGCCAAACCAAACTGAGAATAAATCACTTGACTGCTGTTAAATCGGTCGCCATCTTGAAAAGTAATGCCAACTTAAAGTTCTATACCTCTATAAAAAAACACCCTTTATAAACCAGATGAGCAAGTCCAATAGACTTCTCTATGTTTCAATATACAATGTTAAATAATGTCTCCAACCACGATGCTGACTGCGCCCCATTCAAGTTTGAGCAGACACTTCCCAACTATTTATCCAGGTGCTGTTTTACTGTATTCGAAGTTGTCTCTGCGGCGTCAACGGAATCAAGTATGACTTTATCAAACACAAATATTCTAATTCTTAATGCAGTTCGTTATATCGTGGTTGTACTATGTTTAATGAGTTCATATGTTCTTTGGTTTCCCGAAATATTGCACTAACACGCTACAAACATGTATTCTCTTGAGAGAGAGAATGATAAATCTGTGACAATATAAAACCAGCCACCCTGCTATCAGAAAGTACGTTAATATCAATTATGTAAACGTCTAGGGGAAAGAGATATAAAAGTGCCTTCAGTTCCGACTTATGGGTTACGCATTAAGTGATTTTAAAACGGCCAGTATGCTAAGGCTAAGCTACTGTTTACTTAACGAAAGGTATGCCTTTTATGAATATGGATCGTTGACACTCGAAGAAAGCGCACAAATTATTCAACTCCTACTACAGATGTGGTGATTCAAATGTGACCAATTTTCAAACATTTCAGGGTAAAGTTGTCGTAGTCTAATAGGTAGTAAGTTGTCTTATTAGACGTAAAGGCCACGGGTCAAACACCAGGTCAGGCATCAAAACGAAAATATGAAAAAATATTTCTTCGGAGTCTTCCTCTCAGAAGATTTCTGGCAAAAACTCTGGGAGCAAATACAATTGTCATGCACAGTTTCTCAAAACATCTGTCGTAAGAAGGCAACTCTAAATTGTAGGTCACGCAATTCATGTATAAAAATAACACACACAACAGAAGTGGTGTAAGAAGATAGGTCGTAACCCAAACTGAAGAGTTGTAATGATCAATTATGTATGTATTTATGACACTTACCGTACAAGCAATTGACAAGATATTTGAAGAAATCAATATCGCTTCTGCTAGAGAATGTGTGGCGAATAATCCGAACTTGTTGATTTCGTGACGTTCTCATTATTTAGGCCCATCTTACAGCCATATAGAGGTATTTAACATTTAGAATTGCATTCCCATTGACATGAAGCGCAACTTCACACACAAAAATCAAAGCCGACTGCCCATTTGCTTCCAACAGACTTTCAAAGTAGATTTTTAGAAAAAAAAAATTTTTTTACTCAGTGATAACGTGTTGAATGACCACGATGCTAAGCTATGTTGAGCATATTCTTTGCAGAAAATATGTTAAAAAAATTTAGATGAAGAAAACTGTAGAAAGCGATGAAAGGAAAGCAAAGATGCCGATGAAGGAAGCTGAAAATGATCTGAAGAAGAAATCCATACCATTTGGGCACTTGGAATGCTCTTCTTATTGAATCTACAGGCCAACAAGTTGCGATCTAGTGATTTAAGTACACGACTTCCTAATCTGTATGTCTAAGTCTTAACTACTGCAGCAAACTAATAGATTAACATTTGAATTAAGCCATGAAGGTTTTAGAGATGATCAATAGTTTGCCCCTATAAGTTTAGGTTTTTTTTTTATTACAAAACTTAAGAAAATATTGTGGATGTGGAGATTTTTTTCCATGCCTCTAATTTACTAATTTAAAATAATTCATGGTTTAATATCATTTATTGGCCTTTACAACATGTTTTAAATAATTGTCTACTACTGTCGCTTTAAGGCATTTTTAAATTTACAACTAAACTGTTGAAAATATTTTGAAATATTCAAGTTTTAAGGAAAACTGGTTATTTTTTTTGTGTATGTGTTTGATTTGAGTTTGATTAAACTAAACTAAACGGTAAAATTAACTTTCTAAAAATAAAATAAATAGTTTTAAATTATATTTTGAAATAAAACAAGATATTTACACGCCAAAAAAAAATAATTAAAATAAAGAAGAAGAAATATTTCAAATTTTTATTTGAAATTCTAATAAAACACACACAGCCACACACGGCCATTAAAATAAAATTCTAATAATGATACAAACATTTACAGTTTGCAGCATGATGGATTTGTATCTCTTGAATCTATATGAACTTGACAATAAAAATGTTTGCAACAACAATAATAACAACAGTCAACAAACAAAAAAAAATGTGTTAATTACACTTGAGCCACTTTGTTGCCAATAGTTACACTTCATAAACCCGTATTTGATGGGTTTGTTGTTTCATTTGATGGTTTTCTGTTAAATTAATAAAAATTTTTTTTTATAAAAGCAAAGAAATGTGAAAAAAACATCACTTCTTAATAAGGTCAACAATTATTTAAACGAAGATAAATTGAAATCCAATGGAATTTTGTTTGGCATCCATAAAATTGTTTTTTTCTTTAATTAAAAAAAAATTAAAATTAAAATTAAATTGTTTTCACAACAATCATTGACATCAATTGAAATTTTATAAACATACTTATACAGGGTTAAAGACCAAATTAATTTTGATTTTTTAATAAGGAATCAACGACTAGCGTTCACTGAATGGCCAACTGACTCTAATTTTCAATGAGAACTTGTCTATATCTAAGAAGCCTATCTCTAAAGGGTCCGCCAAATAACTTTTTTTTTTTGAAAATGCTTTAAAAAAAAAGTACTGAATATTTTGTTAAATTTCTTTTTTTATTTGAAAGTACAATCCTTCCGGTTAATAATGGAAAATAATTTCATTCAAATGGCTGCCTCGGCTGGCCATGCAGTAACCTACACCAGAAGATGCCGATTTTGGCAAAAAAAATCATATTTTCAGATGAAGCTCATTTTCATCTTGGCGGGTATGTAAACAAGCAAAATTGTCGCATTTGGGGCATAGAAAACCCGCGCGCATACATTGAAAAGCCGACGCACCCAAAACGAGTCACTGTTTTGGTCCAGAGGCATAATTGGGCCATTTTTCTTCGAAAATAAGCAGGGAGTGGCCGTTACAGTCAATGGCGATCGTTATCACAAAAATTAAAGAGGAGGACATTGGCAACATTTGGTTTCAACAGGACGGCGCTACGTGCCACACAGCCGAAGCTACACTCGGTGTTTTACGCCCTGTTTTTGAAGATCGCATTATCAGCCGCAGAGCTGATGTCGTTTGGCCACCTCGGAGCTGCGATTTGACACCGTTGGACTATTATTTGTGGGGTGCCGTCAAAGATAAGTGTTACGCCGACAAGCCAGAGACAATTGACGCTTTAAAAGACAATATTCGTGAAGCCATTTCTGAAATACAGCTGCACACAATCGATAATGTGCTTAAAAATTGAACCGAACGTGTAAACTACTGCATGGCCAGCCGAGGCAGCCATTTGAATGAAATTATTTTCCATTATTAACCGGAAGGATTGTACTTTCAAATAAAAAAAGAAATTTGAGAAAATATTCAGTAGTTTTTTTAAAGTGTTTTCAAAAAAAAAAAGTTATTTAGCGGACCCTTTAGAATGAGTACGTTAACAAACAAAATTTGGAATGAAACCAATCCAAGAGTGGTTCATATTATATTCATCATGTCCAGCATTGCCTTATTTCGGGAATGAGTAGGAGTCAACGAAAGTCTTCAAAATCATACATTTTTGCATAGATTATTATTTGAATGGCAACCCTATCATTCTAGTATGTGTTACGGTAAACAAATCTGCTGCTTAGTTGGAAAAATTCACCTAATCAAGATGAAACAAGTAAAGAAAACGGAAAACTGAAAACGGCAAGAAATATGAAGAAGAATGTGTGTGAAGAAAACTTTCTTAGGATGTGGTACTTCTGGCCTTTGAATATGGTACACCTGGACCTTGGATATGGTAATCTTGGCACTTGAATATAATATTCCTGGATATAGAATATGGTACTACTGGACCTTAGATATAGTACTTCTGGAACTGAAATATAGTATTCCTGGACATTGAATATGATACTTCTGGACCTCGACTATGGTACTTCTGAAACTTGAATATAGTATTCCTGAATATTGGATATGGTACCCCTGGACCTTGGTAATGGAACTCCAGGACTTGGCCTTAATTAGCTCCCAAATAAATGGTCTTTGTCGGACGGATAGTACGGATACTGTTAAAAAGTTAACCGCGTTCTGTTAAGACAACATTTTGCAATGTTAACATCAAAATTACCTCAATAAAAATGTTTGGTTTGTGTCTTGGCTCTCAAGTATTGAAAGAATTCTTCCGATTCCTTCACACTGATAATTCAAGTTCAATAGCTTTGTGTTTCAGCGTGGTTTCAAAATATTTTCACATACTTTTTTCCCCGGTTGTTTGCTGTAGATAAATTGTGGTTTTTTCTTTTCAATTCTTTTTTATTTTTTCGTTAATAAAAATGAATAAAAATTTAAATTCTTGAATGCATTTCTGTTCATAAAAGACTCACATGGTGACGACGACAATGGCGACGGCGATGGCAATGACGATGACGATGATGTGATAATGTGGTGATGATGGGTAAAAGAATGAAAATTATTGACTTCAGTGAGCAATAAATTCTGGAGGTGTTAAGCAAAATGAGTGTGAGAAATTTTATTTTTAAACTATTAAAACAAAAAAACCGTTATTTGGTGATAAGCAATAAAATATAATTGAATTTAATACTCTTTATTTTTTAAATAAGGAAAAAAACAAGCTGTCTCATATTTATTTACACATTTAAATAAATTTAAATTTTTAAAAATTTTTTTTCTTTTATTTTTAATAAAGAAATTAGCAACGCAGATAATAAATGAATAATTTGCTAATAATTAAATGAACTGCATTTTTTATAAGGCGGTTGACGTCTGTTCTGGTTTTTTGTTTTCTGTTTTGTTTCCAAAATTTCGAATTTCAAGTCTTGCGGTCATTGACTTTTTTGTTTTTGTTTCGTTTTATTAATGAAAAGCAACAAATCGGTCATTAAATATCAGCCGAAATAAATACTGGTTTTTGTACGTTTTTATTTTTGTTGTTATTTTTTTTTATTTATTTTATTTGCGTTTTTTGATTCATTGAGATTTTGATTGTATTCCCCAAATATTTTATAAAGAGAACCTGAAAATATGCGGGCATTCTGTAATATTATGGATATTTAAATATAATATATGGCAAGAAACCTTATAAAGATTATTAACGTATGTACATATAAGGAATTTTTTGTGAATTTTTGAATTGAATTGTTAATATTTAAATAATTTGAAAATATTAAATAATTTTTTTTATTAACGAGGGAAGTATAGGAAATTTGTATGTAAGTTAGGCTGCTTTCCAAAATGTTAGTTGCTTTGTGTTTGAACAAAGTATCGTGTTTCATAATGCCACTGTACAAAATATATACAATGTATTCTATTTCAAAACGTCGTCAATGTGTATTTTTAGCGCACTCAAAAAGCAATCAGGCATCGGATTTATAGTCGATGCATTGTTTGGTTACTTTGCATATCTATGTACATAGTTTATATACAGTAGTAGAACTGCATACAAACTTTGTATTGATACATTTTGGAAGGCAGTCTTACTTTTGCAATGACAACTCTCCATATGTCAAATACAATCCAATGGCTCTATGCTTTCATTAATAACCGATTCGGGAATGTCTTCATAATATTCATTCACGTCTACAATCATTTCGTTATTTGATGAAAAATATTTGCCAGACAAAATTTCCTTTCAGTTGGAATGGTGGTGATAGATGTTTAACTATCACCACCATTGCAATCAAACCGAAAGGAAATACTATCTAGAAAACATTTTCCAGTGCTTTTTCATGAATTCGTTTATTCAATTTATCCAAAGGCTTGCAATAATTTCTAATACAATCGATAAACATTTCCCAAAAGCTCGGGGTGCTAACGTAACGATCTCTAACACGGTTTGTGGCAATTGCCTTAAATAGAGACGCAACAGTACGACATTTATAGGTACCGGGACATACTGGTATTCTTAACTGGCCAGAAGTGGCATAAAACCTCATACTCTCCAATTAGTTCGCTAGCCTTTTGAAAAGTGGCAAGTAATGACCAAATTTGCATAGAGGGCGCACTGAAAGTTGTCTCAAACTCCAAAGGAATAGGCTCAGCATGTTGGTTTGTTAAAATAATTACTAGATACTGTATTACTGGATGAATTGGTCTTATTAGATGTATGGCAAATAACTTCTATAGGAACTGCAAAGACAAGGACTACTACAGGAGCTATAGAGACGAGGAAGAGTACTAAACTGTCCTTCACATACTGGGAATATATGCCCAACGCTATGTCGGAGAAAAAGAAAGCACGATAGCGTCTTCCATGCAGACGATCAAAATAATCTTTCGGTAATGGACGTATGGAGCCGAATGGCTTTATTAGAAACGCTGGATAGTTCATTGGATGGTCACAATGGGGTCTTTGTGGCCTAACTTTGTATGTCCCATCGTCTTTGGTTGGCTGTCACTTCTATGTCGAAAAATTCCGGAGTTTTTATGAAACCAATCAGATGGTTTAATGTATTTCTTCTTACGAAGCTCATATCCATATGTAAAGTAGAAATTATTAATTTATCCTTTGGTGCGCATTGTGGTCTAATGATAGCATTAAACATTTACCGTCAACAGATTACCATATCGTAACGTATTAAACCATATTTTTTTGGACAATTTATGCTGGATATTGACAATATGCGCCTCTTTAGTTCAAATAATATCATTTTCATGTCATTTATTGTGGGTAATTGGCATTTTAAAAACTCCATCTACAAATACCGCGTATATACCACGAATAAAGCCCCCCGCCAACCAATTTATTTTTTCGAGTGTAGACATAATTTAAACTATTCATATGGCATTAAATAACAAGTAAATGTAAAGCACTTAAAATCCTAAAACGATAGTTTCTTAAATCTGATACTTCAGCTGTAGCTGCAGCTGCTGTTGCTGTCGTAGGCGATGGTGGCAATGATGATGACATTTTGATTAAGTATCCCAAGTGGCATAACATTTTTTTTTGTGTTCGTACCCTACACTATAACAGTTCTATTTAGCATTGATAGGCAGCTAAGCAGTATGGGATTAGCTCAAAGGCCATGTGACATACTGTCAACTCCTTTTTTTTAATTAATATTCTGACCACTTTTGTAGACATTTTTTATTCCCTTTCGTATATTTAAGAAACACCCTTGTCCTTCTTATTATTTCTTTGCTTTTTGAGTCTCATTAATCAAGCTCTTCCCGCAAAGCTGGTGTGTGGTCTACTGCAGTATGTTCTAGGATAATAGAGTTGACCGTTGTCTTTGACTAGAAACAAAATTTTGTAGAAAAAGGTAATGGATTGATAGTGGTGAGGATCTTTGCTTATTAAATACTACTTTTGATGGAGATAAGTCGTTGCCTGACCTCTCTATGAGGCTTGTCGTCGACGTCACTCTCGCTTGTAGTTCAGCAAGCGATGGATTTTAAAGTAATCGCAATGCATTTGCTGAAAATATTTATTCTGTTATGTTACAATGTTGTTCTCACTCGGTCAATCAAGCTAAATTATAGCATATGGGCCTCTGAGAATCCAAAATCAATTGTGGAAAAGCCATTGGATTGTTTAATGCACATTTATTACAATGAAATAAAATTTCATTGAAATCATAGCCTTAAGAGTGTTTTATTTGATTTTATTTCGAAATATACTTTCGTCACACAAGCCTTTAGTCAGGCTTACAACTTAGCTTCTCACACCACCCTGTACCCCACTGTACGAGTTAATTTTATACCTGAATTGCAGGATGCTTAATATCGATTCCGAACTCTCAGAGTTTTTACCAGCAAACTGCTGAGAGAAAATAAGCCGAAAGAAATAATTCTTTCAAATTTCGTTTTATTTGAAATGTCTGAGTTATGGTTTGAGCCACAGACTCACGTCTAATAACACAATACACTACCCACTAGACTACAAAGACTTTGAACGCTTTACCCTTTAAATCGAACTCAAGTTATGCTCTATTTGAACTGACGAATGGTTACAATTTTACAGTTCTCTTGAACCCTACTTGAAGTCGCCGTAGTCTAGTAGGTAGTGTGTTGGCTTATGAGACGTAAAGCCAGGGTCGGAGCCCCAGGCCAGGCATCAAGACAAAATACAAAAAGTATTTCTTCGGCGACTTCCTCTCAGCAGATTTCTGGCAAAAACTCTGAGAGTAAATAAAATTGCCATGAAAAAGTTTCTCAAAAATCTGTCGTATGGAGTTGACTTTAAACTATCGGTCCCACCACTCATGTATAAAAAAAATTAACACACACAACATAAGTGGTGTGAGAAACTAGGACGTTGTAGAATGGGTTAATTCGACCTCCGGGTACTGTACTTGTCTTAATTCACACGTCCTCTAACCTAACCTAACATAAGCTACAGTATAAAGCTAGAGTGTTGCAAATGATTTCATTCTATTGCATGTTTTCTAGATGAGCCCTCATACCGACCAGATTCTAAATTTTAATCTGCACTTTCATGATACTCATGATCAATGTATGCCTAGGGCAATTCTAGATGGTCTTTTCTCATGGGCATTTAAGTTCTCCAGTACCCAGTATATCCATTCCATTTGTGTCCTTTGGCATATTGTGAATTTGTTGGCTAGGGTGACATATAGTCGAGTAAAATGATTCCATTTCTTTTTTTTTTCTTTAACATGCAACATGAATAAAATCGCAACTGGTCTGTCTGCATGTCTTTCTGTGTCTGTTTGCCGTCAGCAGCATCATCGTTTTGATTCATGTTTGGTTTGTTTTTTTCTTGTTTTTTTTTTTGTGGAGTTTTTCTTTTCAGTTGTTGCCAATCATCTTCATCATCATCATCATCAAGTTTTTATTTCAAAAGAAATATTTTATGTAACTGTAAATTGTAAATTGTAAATTGTAGATACTTTTTTTTGTTCGTTTTTCGTTTTTTATTATGATTATTATTGTAGAGAGGCAAGTCAAGTTTTTCTTCTCTTCTTTTTTTTATTGTTGCCCACTTTACTTTAGTCATCCCGGGTTGTTGTTACCGCCATAACCAGCCATCACTTCTATTGCGATTGTTGCTGTTGCTTTGCACACAAGTAATCATCGATGAGATGTACTTGTTGGAGTCATAAAACCAAACTGAACCGAATCAAGCCATATTCCACTGATACTTAGCCACACAAATGAATTTTGAAACTTAAGGCAACAGAGTAATAAAACGAATTGAGTGACGGAATGTAGCTGATATACATAGAGAGACTCGAAGACATGCAGATAGAAAGACAGACAGGCCAGGCAGGGCCGGCAATCAAACAGGCAAACAGACAGACAGACAGACCGACGCATAGATTTAGTGTGTGTTTATTAAGTTTGTGGTGATAATGTTGATGGGTTGGTTGTGTTTTTTTTTTGTTTTTGTTTTTCTGTTTTCTAGTTTTTGGTTAAAGCCTTCAAATTGTCTTCAGCTTCTTCTTCTTCTTCTTCTTGTTATGGCTTATAGCACTCCACTCAATGCCAAGTTTATGGTAATAATTGCCGTCTTAGTTTGTCTGCAGCTTATGTGTAATGTGTGTGGCTTTAAAAGTTTCTTTTTCTGGTGGTTTGGTATGGCAAAAAAAAAATAAAAAAAAATAAACTTCAATTCCAAATCTGTAACTGTTTTTTTTATTACTGCCACGACGTGTGTGTGTAATTAGTTTCGAAATTATTTAATTTCAAACAATAAAAGAGAGAGAGAGAGACTCTTAAATACTTAGAAATTAATGCAAAAAAAAAACGACAGAGAAGAACAAATTGATAGGAGAATCGATTATGAAATAAAATTTTGTTTTAAGAGTTTCGATACCTTAAGGGCAGGCAGGATAAGAAATTTCTGTAAAAACAGTTTTTATCAAAAAATGGATTTCAAACAGGATATCAAATCCTAAATTATGTTTTTAATTGTTCACAATTTTAAATAAAAAAGATAAAATGTTTTTATTGCCTAGGAAACGAGCCATTTTTGTGGTTCCCATGGCTTCACACAATTTTAATGCAAGGATAATCAATCTTGAGAGGTATCGCTGGAGTAGAGCAATTGGTGACGAATGAGGTCTACGTCCTTGTGTGGTTCATGTGATTATTCATCTTAATCATCTCTATCAATAAGAGTTCCAACGTGAAGCTTCTTGATACAGTGACGCCCTGTTTCTTGGGTTTCATTGGCTTCCACCCAGAATGCTGTCACGCTGACAGATTATTCTCTCTAAGCAGAATTGAAAGACTTAGTCTTGATGGGACATATCATATACTAGAATTTCAATTTGAACATTTGGCATATTCTGCTCCGAATGTTCTGTGAAAGTGCGCACAGACTGTTTCAAAACTTAAGAATAAGAGAGGATGTCTAGGTTAGGTTAGGTTAGAGGACGTGTACTTGTCAATTAAGACAAGTACAGTACCCGGAGGTCGAATTGACCCATTGTACAACGTGCTAGTTTCTCACACCACTTATGCTGTGTGTGTTAATTTTATACCTGAGTGGTGGGACCTACAGTTTAAAGTCGACTCCGAACGACAGATTTTGATTTATTGAGAAACTTTTCATGGCAGTTTTTATTTACTCTCAGAGTTTTTGCCAGAAATCTACTGAGAGGAAGTCGCCGAAGAAATACTTTTTGTATTTTGTCTTTGATGCCTGGCCTGGGGCTCGAACCCAGGCTTTTGCGTCTAATAAGCCAACACACTACCTACTAGACTACGGCGACTTCAAAAATGTCTAATTATCCCTAAAGATGTCAATCTTAAGTCATCATAACTACTGCATTGTGTTTCAAACCGAAGTAATAGCCATAAATCACACTTCAAAAGTGATTGCGAGCAAGGTATAGCCAACTAGTATCATTTTTATACTCTCTGACAGCCAAGCGACAATTAGATCTTCCTCTGGCGAAACCTTAAGTTCTCAATTGGTTGGCATATGCCAAATATACGATGATATCGAAGAATGGAATCTCTACTCCAATCCTTAAAAATTATGCCCAACACGTTCACGAGTGGAACAGCTCCTCTGGTAATTCGAAAATTCTGTTGAAAATTGAAAAACGTAAACAAAAAAAATTTATCTGTTTCTGATAGGATGAACGTTATTGGGGGAAAATGGAACTTGGTGTAAGTATTCCACTATACATGGTATTAAGTATTCCAAAACAGGTCTCCTTAAAGTCGGGCGTTACATAGGACCGGAGATACGAGTATATGTAGGTGACGGAGCTATTTATTTTCTTCAAATGAGTAAAAAAAGTGCATTGGCTAAATCAGATAAAAAATGGACTTGTGGGAGAAATGGACCAAATCTCGGACCTAGTGGGCTGGATAGTCCACAATAGGTTTCCTTACGGTCGGGCATTAATTCGGGCCGGAGATGTAGGCGACTAAGCTAACTTTTTGTCAAACTAAAAAAAAAAAAAGAAAGTGCTCTTTATAAATCGGTAAAAATCGGATAAAAATGGATTTGTGGGTAAAGTGGGCTCGATAAACATAATATCAAGGATTCCAAAACAGTTTTTACTGCGGTCGAGCTTTTTTTATATATCCAACTAAATGTAATATTTTTCGATAATTGCATTTCTTTGGTCGATGACTTGCATATTTTTGATCGATTACTTTTGGTGATAACTTTCTTAAGACTTATAACTGAGTAGTAGGTTGGCAGTGAATTTTAATTAATTTTAAACGGTTCTATGACAAATTTATACTCAATGCAATGCAATAAAAGAAAAAAAAAAGCATATCTATCGGTTCATTTGTATGAATGGTTCTCGAAATTTTTTCTCGAGTGTATCTCACCAGTTATTTATTTAATAGTCTGAAGGTCTTAATATAATTAAACATACAGACGTGAAGAGTGTAATAAAAAAATACAATAAAAGATACATGCCGAATTAAACGATGAAAAAAACATCATCAACAACAACAACATCAAGCATCATCTGCAATTGTGTAGATACAATAAAATAATAACAATATAAGACAAGTATGGGCACAAGTACAAATAACTGGTGGTAAAATTAAAAGGAAAAGCAAGAGGAGTAGTAGAGTAACAAAAAATAAAAAAGAAAAACAAAAAAAGAGAGAGAAAAACGAAAAACACGATTTAGTCTCAAATAATCAGGAAATAACATTTTAATACAATAACTTAACAAAAGCAACCTCTTCCATCGTGAAATGGAAGAGCCATGGGAGCATCAATACCATCGGCAACATCGTTATATGTACAGTAGAGGGATGGCAGCCGGTATAAATAAAAAAAAGAAAATGACGAAGAAACACAAGATATTTATGCACACGAATGCCCGAAAATAAAAACAAACGATACAGACAATAATAAAAGAAACAAAACAAAAAAATTATAAATATTTAATACAATAAAGGCAGAACAGAGCTTTGAAAGAATGAAATCTTAAAAAAAAACTGATTAAGCTGACCAGCATATTTAATTCGAACGTTCGTTCATAAGGCCTGTTTACACTAATCGTACACTGACGAGAGTTCTTAGGGAACACTCTGTTCTTAGGGAACACCCACACACCTGAACTGTATAAGCCCGGTAGATAGTAATGAATGGAGGAAGTTAAAGAAGCTTCTAAAAGATATAGGCTTTCTATAGAAAGTACGGTTGATATGCCTTTAAATCTACTCGATGGCTTAGGTGTATGCAGATAACCATGTGACCTTTATCGATCTCCAGATGTAAGAAACCTACCTCCAATAATTTCAAAAAGTGGCTCTATTTATGAAATAACGATTCCATTCTTTTAATGCACTGGTTCATATAAAAACTGCAAAATTTTTTCTGAAAATATAAACTTTTCGTGATGAACGGAAAACAAATTTAAAAAAAAATTTAAAAGAAAAACGTATCCCCACCAGAGACCAATGCAAAAAAGCAAAAGAATTACCCCAAAACAGATATTAACCAGTGAACAAGAATGCAAGGAGCGGGGTATAGCGGAGTGATACAAAAAATGTAGTGTAGGAATCTCCAATTTAATACTGGCCCAGGCTCGATTCTAGTGCACAAAAGAAACAGCAAAACAAAGAGAAACAAGACAAGCCAACCGAACTGACAAAAAGTTTCAAAAATTTTTGATGGATGGAAGACGAAATGCCAGTGATGCGACCGACGGCTTCTTATGGATGGGGTACGTTTAAATGCATAATTTTCGGTGTTTTTGATACTTTTTCCTTGGTTTTCATTTTTTTTGGGTTTGTTTAAAGCAGATTTTGTGGCTGATTAAGAGGTTTTCTTTTCTTTTGTTTTCATTTATTTCTTATATCACATGAGTGAGTGAATATGAATTTTATGGAAAGGAATTCAAAAGGAAAGAACCACATGGGGGCCAAGAAATCGTTACTTTTTTCATTCAATTAACCATGCGAACAAACACAAAAAAAAAGCACAGAATTTCTAGGTTTTAAGCAAATGGTTTAAGCAGAAAAAATAATCGAAAAAAGAAAACATTTTTTCGTGGTTTCTTTTGTTTTCTACTCTCGAATGAATGAAAGAGGGGAAAAGAAGATGCAACAAACACTGAAACTTTATTTTCAAATAAAGTTTGCGCAGGTTAACAATTTCCCAGTTTAGCCGGTTATTGAGCCATCAAATGCAGTTTTTTTTTCATCTTCTTTTTTTCTGTTTTTTTTTTTTTGTTTGCTTCCTCAGCTTCTTCTTTTTGTTGTTGTTGTTGTTGTTGCTGTTGTTGTTTCGTGCATGCATGATGTTCCTTTGAGTGGTAAATGGCATAAATTTCCCATGGCTTTCTGTTCGTTCGTCTGTCTTAAAGAGCCACCTTAAAAACTTAAAGTTTAATTTAAAGATTAAAGTTTATTGAGCCTAAAGCAGGGCAATTTATTTCGGAATGCAAGAATTTTAACAATTGAGTGGGCAAAATATTTAAAAGTTCAATGACTTTAAAGCAACAGAAAAGAAATATTAAAAAAAAGAAAAACTATTTGGTTTTATTTAGCCAAGACTAGAACCTGCTTTCTAGAATAATCAACGAAAGAATGTGAACTTTTTAATAAAGAGTACACAAGCTATAGCTCTACAAGAAATGGTTCGGTATCATTGGAAAACCAGGCAGGTAAAGGGCGAACCATACGCAGAAAGCGTTGCGACCGGCGCAGAAGATAATTGTATCTCCCTTTTCGCTTTACCTTTATTGTAAGGGGTCAACAGCTAATACTAGTCAACACCACTAGGAGAATGGACAGTGGCAAGGCTACTCGAGAATCATTGATTATACTGGCATCACACTTGCGAAGGTTCAAGACGTCTATTATGAAAAGAGGGCACTGGAAGTATAAATGACTTCACGGATGGTTCGAGATTGAATGGAGCTGTAAGTCAAGGGTATAGATCTGGGTCTAGATTACTTGATAAGGCTGCCGTAACAGGAGGAATTGTCGGCAATTCTGACATCTTTGTCGTCTGGCTGGGTTTTGCGTTCTGACATAATGATCCCTACGATATATTTGGCGGTCGCTAGTTTTTCAAGGTAGCACAGCGGCACAACGTTTACTTCATACAGTGATGCATATTCCGGCAATTTGCAGAGCGGGTAAATTTGCCAGATGTGGCGCATATTTTGAACTTTTGAGAGCTTAGGATGCTTAGGATGCTTAAACTGAAACAGAAAGGCTCGACGTCATTACTGGACATTGCATTTTGGGTACTGGTCTTGGTAATATCGCCCAAGACTTCTGTAGAAGTTGCAAAGATGATAAAGAGAAAGCAACTGCTCTTCATTGTGTACGTGTCACAATAGTATAAGAAATATATCATAAGAAAAGGGAGCATCTGGATGACTTCTACCACTCAGCTAACCTCAACAAACTATTAGGAATGGATATTTGGAAACTAAACAGCTTCATCAGAAGGGTTGGATGGTTGCTAGGGTAAAGAATAAATTGTATATCACAATAAGCACACCACGCTTAAGTGTGCCTATTCTCTCAAGTTAATGGCGATTAGTGTTCATACAGAGAGAATTTGATTCAATTAGCCATTGTTTAGTTGATCATTACAACCTAGCATCTCACAACACTCATGTTGTGTGAAGGCTAGAACCTACTCTTTTATGTTGAAACTAAATGACAAGAATTGAGAAACTTTTCATGGTAATTTTACCTACTTTGAGAGAGTTTTTGCCAGAATACTGCTGAGAGAAAGTCGCTGAAAGTCACGCAGCTATTGAGGAACTTAATTTAGTTATTTTTAAAATGGGCTTGGTGTTCTAAATTTGGTGAATTTGCTCATAGGCTTGACGAGCTCTACTATTGCAGACTTTACAGCTGCTACAGTAATTATGAGGTATATTAAGACCGTGTCACTATGTGGCATTTACCCCGAAAAGCTGGCCAAAAAGTCAAAAATGAATTTTAAGAAATTTAAGAAACTGAGTATGCAGTTCGATAGACAACAAAATTCTACATTATATAGTGAATTTTCACGACTTTATGTTGAGATTTGTACATTTGAGACGATGTCAAAGTCAGGAAAGTGAAGAAACTTAAATGCGTTTTTGGTGTTTTATGGAAATTTTAATAGGTTTATATGAAATTTTTTTGTGACTAAACGAATAGAGGTTTTATATGGATTTTTTTATTTGAAAGGTATGAGCAACTACTACTTTCAGTTTTTTTTTTATATATATATACCCTCATATATTAATGTTAAAATTAAAAAAGATAAGGATTTTAAAGGTGAAAGTAGTTTTTAGTAGTTTAATGTTATATACCACAAGAAAATACGAACTCTCTACATTTAGGAACAAAAAAAAAGTTTGCGCAAAATTGCGCAATTTTTTTTTTGGCGATTTTTGAAAATTTTGCTTTTTTTTTGAAAAATTAAAAAAAATCAGACGCAGTGTAATAAAGCCATAGGCAATAAAGCCATATGGCGTACGAATTATGCTAGGAAATTCAGTAGAAGCGATACCAATCGAGATGTCCTGAATAGGTTACTTTTAAGCAGTGACCCTTTTATAGGCTGAAGTACACAAAAATCGCGAATGAATAGAAAAGCATTTTCATCAGACACTATTAAATTACTCCTTCCTGACATTGATGATAAAAATGATAACGATTTCAACGATTGTAGTTAGTTTCACTTTTAAGTATTAAATAATGTAAAATAAATATTATAAATAAATATTAATTATCATAGAAGTTTAAAAACTTAATTACATATGTATGTATATCGACTATTATAACAATATGAGA
Source organism: Sarcophaga subvicina (assembly GCA_936449025.2). Lineage (NCBI taxonomy): Eukaryota > Metazoa > Arthropoda > Insecta > Diptera > Sarcophagidae > Sarcophaga > Sarcophaga subvicina. The sequence goes on along the minus strand of OW388082.2, from coordinate 104,753,776 downwards.
TGTATGTTAGATTTTCTTAATGGGCCGTATGTGGTACCAGGGGCACTTATGATCCGAACATAATAAAGTGTGATCATAAATGATTCACATTCATATTAAACATGTTCATGTCGAATTTCATCGAGGTTATAACATTTTTAAGCCAATTATAATTGCTAAACATATTTTCTTAAGGGGCCCTATTTTGGACCAAGGGGCAATTATGGACCAACCAAAATACACGTTTATACCGAATTTCATCACGATACCGATGTTTTTAAGCCATTTATAAGCGCAAACGTGAATTTCTAAAGGGGACTTTATATGGGGACCAGGGTCAAATGTGGTCCGATTTTCACCAAACTTTACACCATGATTTCTCTCTAAATTTTATCGTGATTGTTCAATAATTACCATAATTATGTGTAAATAAGTGCAATTTCGAGGGGAATTTGTATGGGGGCTAGGCGAAATCAGGGACCGATTTGAACCAAAATCACGGACCGATTTGAACCAAAATCAGTTGGGTTCATCCTTGGGCCTAATTATCACTAACACTATCAAAAAATTCCAGCCATTAACTCATTAAACACTTCTTTTAATTTTGGCCAGGTTTTTAGGCAAAATGCCACATAGTGCGTGTTAGCGTTAGTCTATCATTTTTATGGAACCAATTTTAAAATTTTTTTGATAATTATGAAAGGAAAAAACGTGAGTCTTATTCAACAACGTTGGAGTTACTACTTCGAAAAAAATCCGCAGATATTAAGAGAGTTTGATAAAACGCTCTTCTGACAATGACGGATGTCCACGTAAGACCATCCATCATTCATGACTTCTTAAAATGTTGCAACTACTACAACAAAACTAACTCATTATATAAATTACCCACCACTAGATCAGTTGGGATTGTTTTCATAAACCAAACAATATTATGCCTCCCATACACAGTCTATTCAAAGCTTAAATTATTATTCCTGTTTAAATGAAGGCATGTCCCCCTAGTTTTCATCCACCCTCCACCATATTTACCTGCCAAAACTGAAACATACTTAAAATGCAAAAATTGTAGAAAAAACGTTTGTCTTCTTACCCAAAACTTTATTTATTAGCCAATAAAAAATAGTGTTTTAACAAAAAAAATAAAAGAAGAAGAATTCAAAAAAAGAAAAGAAAACAAAAATAAAAAAAATAATTTAATAGACAAGCTTTTCTAACGTTAAGCACGTGCACATTCAAATTCAACAGTTAAAGGGCGAAAGACAAAAATGGAGGGGGGTGGGAAAGACTGTAGCAAAAGGAAGATGCCAGCATGAATTGCTTAATTTTTTTTTTTGGATATTTTTCGAACAATTTGTTGTAAAATTTTATTCTCCATAATAAAACAAATCGAGTTAACAACGAACAGACGTTAGTAAAACATTAAACATTTTGTAAAATTTGCAAAAAGGGAGAGAGCAACAGTAGCAAAACAGAGTAAGAGAGGGAGGGGTGTTTAAAAAGAAGGGAGAAAAAATTTAAAATAATACATGACATGCATATTAAGCATGTAATTAAATGTACGGCTATGAATGAAGAGTGTCAGCTGAAGTACCATTATTCCGTGCGGTGTGCGGTGTGCTATGTGTTGTGCGTTATTAAGAGTGACTATGTTACCCGGACTTTCTTTTCAAGTGATTTATGTGTGGCAACACTGAGAGAAATTTTGCAATACAGAATAATAAAATATTTCAAGTGATTTATTCTTTGAAAAATACCGCTTTTTTTTTTGGGTCATTTGGACAACCTGAAGTTGATTTTAATATGGTTTGTATTGGTTTTTCAATGGATATTATTTCAAACCGAGAGCTGAAACATAGGTTAGGTTAGGTTAGGTTAGATTAAATTACAAAACCTAATCTATCCTTAGGCCAGCAAAATATCCATTTGGATACCTTCAAGAGTGTCGGAAGCCAAAAAGAACAAAAAAATTAAAGAAAAATTGCTTTTAAAGTAAGTCTCAACCTCTCGTTCATATTACCACATCATCTAAAGAAATCAAGAGTACCAGTGACTCCAAAACTATGCTCGCCCTTACAAACTAGCCCAATGTTCAGTTAGAAATAATGTCAAGTAAGGTTCAATAATGTAGGCTTCCTATTCAATTTCAGCACCTACTCCAGGCTAGCACGATTAAGTCTGGGCCTTAGTAATCTGAGTATTCTACAACATCCAACATTTCTGTATGGAACATATAGTTTCCGTAGCTTAACGAAGTACTGTATTGAAGGTCTCACAGACTCATCCGCTAAATGTGCTAAATCCACACACTTCAAAATTATTATCCTGAACGTTACATTGCTTTGGAACCCAAAAAATTTTAGGTTAGGTTAGGTTAGAAGACGTGTACTTGTCAATTAGGCAAGTACAGTACCCGGAGGTCGAATTGACCCATTGTACAACGTCCTAGCTTCTCACACCACTTATGTTGTGTGTGTGTTAATTTTTTTTATACATGAGTGGTGGGACCTACAGTTTAAAGTCGACTCCGAACGACAGATTTTTGAGAAACTTTTTCATGGCAATTTTATTTACTCTCAGAGTTTTTGCCAGAGATCTGCTGAGAGGATGTCGCCGAAGAAATACTTTTTTTGTATTTTGTCTTGATGTCTGGCCTGGGGCTCGAAAACTGGCTTTACGTCTAATAAGCCAACACACTACCTACTAGACTACGGCGACTTCAACAAATCTTAATACCAAGAAGCACTTCAATGACTTTTCTGCAACTAGCTTCCAGCTATCATGATACCCAGTCAAAGCTTTTACATCAAAATGACTATCCGCTCATATGACACCCTTTCACCTCAGATGGGACGACATCGTACTTATCAGGAAGCTTATAAAATTTCACTATCCATAGGTTTTAGTACTCATATCGTCCCCATTTCCGAACACGTTAAGATCTCATGTCTCTTTTTCTCATACCCGAAAAACTTGCCATTGCTTCCTCTCAAGTAACACTGCAGTTTATCGAAATGCCTTACCCAGTGAAGCCCGAAAACAATGTACCGTACAACTCAAACAAATTTTCCTACAAGTATCGACGCCACTTATAGGCGAAGCCCGTTGCTCCCATTTGCGGTAGTTCTATTCATATCATACCTTCCAGCATCATCTTTTTAGGACAGTCTCTAATCTAATCACTCATTACTTTAAGATGATTGTTTATTGACCATGTACCTCTCAGTTTATCTTCATGTTGGTATTCTAGAGCCAGAATATTCAGGCAAAGGACACACTTAAAGAAAATGTGTTCGCTATCGTATTTGCAAGGATGTGTATGGTAGCCTGTTGCAAAATAGGAGATTCGTCTACTCGTCTTATCATAAGTTGCCTTAAATTTCCTTTAACATAGCCAGTACTTTTGGCAACAATTACAACTACAATGTCGCCCATGTATCCTACTAAGGACATGTCCAAATGTAACAGGGCATATTTCAAAATAGATTTCAGCTCTGCCCCTATATTCCTCGAATTATTCTCTAAACCTTGGCTGAGACTATTAAACTGTATTGAACAAAATTGTTTCTCTTAAAAGTACTTTATTTGAAAAGTACTAAAATGGTACTAAAAAGTACTTTTTTAAACAAAACAAAAAAGTACCAACCAACAAATGCTTTATAATATTTAAATTAAATCGTGTGATGCATTTTGAAACTTTAAATTAAAATTCCCATTAAATTTATTTATTTTTTTTGCTTCGTTTATAACCCCTCCCTTTCTGCTCCAATTAAAAATTTATTCATCAAAAAAAAAAAAAGGAAATTTCTTTCACTGCTGCTGTTGTTAGCTTAACTGTTGGACATTATGACGGTATTCGGCTGTGAAAAGAAATGCAATGACACACAGAGAGACTAAAAAGAACTTAATTACCGTTATAAGCTGGCCGTACCTTTAAACACCTTTATTATGGAATGACCAGCTCACACCGTAACCTTCCTTTCACCTACAATCCACTCACTCTTCAATATAAAAACAGTTAAAAATAGCATTCAATAGGAAGTGCCAGCAAAAAAAAAGTATAAGCTCTGTGGCACATGTTCCAGCAAAAAGGCAATTTGAGTGTGCGATATTTTTCTGGCTTCGTTTTTCCTTTTTGTAGATTTTTTATCAGAGATGGTTTAATGTGTGTCTGTGTGTGTGTGTGTAAAGAGTTTTAAAATTTGTTTCACCGCAATAAAGAAAAAAGCCATTCGGTCAACCTGACAAGCTTTGACAGCCAAAGCAGCAGGAGCAACAGTAAAATCGTATAAAAGGTTTATGAATGTAGTTCTCATGCAACCATCATCAATTTGTCACAACAGCAGCTACTCACACACATACACAGACAGACACAAGCTGCTGGTGTTTGCTGCTGCTAATGCTATAACTTTACTTCTGTTCTCAATCAGTGTGGCAAGGATCTTTGATGAATGCATTGGTTCCGTGTGTTTGTGTGCGTGTATTTGGGTTTCTGAGTGCAAGTGAATGACCAGAATAATTTAAGAGTAAAAATTATGGAAAATGTTTGCTTATGTAGCCTGTTGGGTTGTTCGTTTTTTTTTTTTTCAAAAATCAACACCATTTGACACAAATTGTGTTGGGCCATGAAAGCTTTGGTTTATTACAGGACGAAAAGTACCCTGCGGTTATGAATAAAATAATAAAAATATTTAATTTTTATAAAATCTATACCAATTTATTTTATGTTTGTTTGTTTATTCTTTTTATTGTAAAGAAAGTATTTTTTTTTTTAAACTAAACGCAGTACTTTTTTAGTACTTTTTTGGTACTTTTTTGGTACCTAAAAAAACTATCGTTTTGTCGTAAAACTATATGTTTTGCGAGGATAGAATAGTGGATATTTTTTTTTCGGATGCTACAACTATGCTATATTATCTGAAAAATTTACGTTCCCTACATGAGATGGAACACCAGCTCTGTCTAAAGCCAGAGGAAACCACAGAGCCCATTTTGTGCAATTGCATTGCGCTGAATATGACCAGATTACATGTATCAAATAGATTCAGGGGATTCTGGGGAAAATCACAACTGAGATTTATACGACTGCATTCAGAAGCTCTAAGAAGTTACTTTTTGAACATGCCTATCCGCGTCTATCCCTTTCTATATGGGAAATAATTAAATGGAATGATACCGTGTCAGAATTCTAGTTAACTGATGATGTTAGACAAAGGATTACTATAGGGCCACCATCATTCGTAATTAAAGTGGACCACAAAGATCTTTTAGGTTAGAGCGGCTGGCGTTCAATAGTCAATTGGATATAAAAAGGATGGTTTACAAGAGCGTTCAAATAAGTCGATTCCATTTCTAATTTTCCACCTCTTGCGTTGACTGCTATCCACGGTTGACTGCTATCAAAATTTAAATAACTTGCGCAATTTGGTTTGTTTGAATTGCATGCAGTCTTTAAGCATTTCATGATAGAGAACCAAACATCACTCAAAATAAAGCCAAATTTGATAAACACGAGTACTATGGGAGGCATGGACCACCACTTTCAATGATAAAAAAACAAGTGGTTTAATGAATATCACTGTAGCCGACCATCTGGACGCCCACTTAAGGTCTGTATAGCCGAAAAGAAAACTGAAAATATGTAAGTTAAAGTGTTGATCAATCGCAGTTTCAATTCAAGAAATTGTGAAAGATATCAGAGGTATTTCACATGGCTTTGTAGCATCTATCAAATGATCAGGTTATCCGCAAAATGGGTGCCGCATCTCCAACGCAATCGTGTTACAACTCCACTGAAAAGATTGGTGTTTTTCAACCTCAACATCAATAAGTTTTTAAACTGTTTTGTAAACGTGGACGAAACATAGATGTACCACAATACCCCAGAGACCAAACAGCAGCTATTTCTCGTGACAAATCAAAGCCAAAAAAGACTGAAAAAGGCACATCTGTCGAAACTAATTGCTTTTGGTGTTGGCTGTCACTTTTCTTAATTTATATTGAGCTTTCTCATAGCTTTCTCGATTGTTATAGATGGGATCCCATCAGCAGATGAGTTCAGCTTAAACTCAGAGGTAGCGCAAGGCCCTGATCTATTCTCAGCTTTATTTCTTATTTTCATTAACGATATTCTTTCTTTAACTTCTAATCGTATCTACTCTTTTGCAGATGATAAAAATGTACCGAAAATTTACGCCATTTTCAACATATTATATTATATTATCTCGTTCATAAGTACATTTCAAAAAAGTACTTTTTTACTCTTTTCCTTACTGTGCTCCGTTTTAGAGCCGATAATTGATTGGCTTCTTGTGAAGAAGTATTTTCTTCTCCATTCTAAATGGATTATAATGAAACTACCTGCTGTTATTAGTATTTCCTCAAAATGGTACTTTTTTCTTATACCTTATGAATGACTTTTAATATCGTATGTCTCCTTTTTTTTTGTAATGCAAAAGTACCTTTCCTCTCTACTTATTTGGCCATATTTTAAAACAATAATTACTTATTTAATAAAAAAAAAGTACTAAAGAAAATGTGTTTTTGTTTCTGTAAGCAATTATTCAAGTGGGAAACATTTTTCAAAATTTTAAAAGAAATTTTTTTAATAAATTAAAAAATATTACTTATTGCCTTTTGTTGTTGTTGTTGTTGTTACTTACATAGAGAATAAAGTCATTATAGTTACACATGTTTAAAGGGTGTTACATACCTGCAAAGAACAAAAAGAAAATCATTAATTATAATTTTAAATTAATTTAAAAATGTTTTGTTGAAGTAAAACTAAAGCAGACGACAAAATAAAAAAAAGAGAAATTAAAAAAAATAAATTAAAATTAAAAAAAAAATCATATTTAAACAAGTGATTAAAACTGCATACACTTGTATGAATTTAAAAAGTACCAGAATGTCTTAAGCGTGTTCAATACAAATTATTGAAGAACGGAAGTACAAATTCAAAACCTTTCGCTTGATTGATAAATTCATTTTAGAACATTAAAAATGTATCTTCAAGTTGAAAAAGTACTCTCAATTTTTCCATTTAAGTCGCCATAGTCTAGTAGGCAATCTGTGGGCTTATTAGACGTGAGACCTTGGTTAAAACCCCAGCTCAGACGTCGGCTGCCTTTCAAAATGTTAGTTGCTTTGTGTTTGAACAAAGTATCGTGTTTCATAATGCCGCTGTACAAAATAGAAACAATGTATTCTATTTAAAAACGTCGTCAATGTGTATTTTTAAAGCAGTCAAAAAGCAATCAGGCATCGGATTTATAGTTGATGCATTGTTTGGTTACTTTGCATATCTACACAGTTTATATACAGCAGTAGAACTGCATCCAAACTTTGTATTGATACATTTTGAAAGGCAGCCATCTCCAACAAAACGAAATATTAAAAAAATTTCTTCGGCGACTTCCTCTCAGCAGATTTCCTGCAAAAACTCAGAGAAATAAATAAAGTTGCCATGAAAAAGTTTCTCAAGAATCTGTCTTACGGAGTCGAATTTAAACTAAAGGTGCCGCCACTCGTGTATAAAAGTTAACACATACAACATGAGTGCTGTGAGAAGCTAAGTCGCAATCCTGACTGAAGGGTTGTATGTATGATAAGTTTGGCAACTGAGCTAACTATACCATAGGACCTGCTAATCACTTCATTAATGCAATTAAAACAAATCAAAGAAGTAATAAAAAGAAGGGGAAAACGAGAGACAGTCCTTGGTTAGGTTAGGTTAGGTTAGAGGACGTGTACTTGTCAATTAAGACAAGTACAGTACCCGGAGGTCGAATTGGCCCATTGTACAACGTTCTAGTTTCTCACACCATTTATGTTATGTGTGTTAATTTTATACATGAGTGGCGGGACCTACAGTTTAGAGTCGACTCCGAACGACAGATTTTTGAGAAACTTTTTCATGGCAATTTTATTTACTCTCAGAGTTTTTGCCAGAAATCTGCTGAGAGGAAGTCGCCGAAAAAATACGTTTTGTATTTTGTCGTGCTGTCTGGCCTGGGGCTCGAACCCTGGCTTTACGTCTAATAAGCTAACACACTACCTATTAGACTACGGCAACGACAGTCCTATGTTCCTTAAAAAAAAAAACGAAAAATAATAAAAAAAAAATGTTTCAATTGCAATATCAATGACCCAAAACTGTGAAAAATTTAATAAATTTTGCAATTTCATACAAACTATTGCAATAAATTCGGCATATTACATATCAAATGCCAACCATTCATCACTTTACGTTGTTTGATGTACGGTTTCTTAAAGCCAAAAAAAGGTACAACAAACACATGACATCTGTATGCTCCTTTGAATAGCACTTAAAGCGTTAATTGCTTAAACGCAACGATGAACAATCTCGTGCCTAACTTCCCACACAGAAAGAAAGAAAGAAAAAAAAGGGAAATAAAAAAAAAGGAATTCAAATGTTAAGTTCAAATCAGAATATCAAAATTAAAACGAATGCATTCTGGTGTAAATCATGGCATATTATCTGCTCTCCTTCTATCTCGCTTTATGCCTATGTGTCTGTCTGTCTGTCTATCTTGATTCCCTTAATATTTTTAATTTTATGATTATGATCTCGGATATGAATGTGGTAAACCCTGAGCGTATATGTGTGTGTGTGTTTAATTCTTTATGAATATTTAAGTGCATTTAGGGGAATTTCTCCAGCAGATACCAAAGAAAAGAAAAAAACAAAGAGAAGAGAAAAGAAGAAAAAACACATTAAATTCTATACAAAAGGGAATTGTAATAAAATAATATAATACTGCTGGTTGGAGAGAATACATTTAATAAAAGAAAACCTCGACAAAAACAAAGTCTTTTATTATGTGGGTGACGACACATACTTACTTTGGCTTCAATTCATTCGCATTTGCATTTACATTCGCATTCGCATTCGCTTATAATGGCGAAATTGCTTTGAAATTTTGCGAACAGGACTCGGGTAAATTATTTAATTTTGTATTCATTTGTATTCCCTCGAGTGTTATTGTCAGTGTCAGTGTTTCTGAACAGGAAAATATGCTGATTAAAACTAATTTTAGTTTTCCTTTTTTCATTTTTTTTAACGAAATTAATGTAAATTTTAGAGAGAGAGGCAAAACGGCAAAAAGTTACACTGTGTCCAGTAAAGCGAGTGTCTGTATTAAAAAGGAAACTATTTAGCAAACTATTTAGGAAATTCGCCTACAAAATTTGATGTCAAAAATAGAGGATAATAATAGAGTAAGAGATATGAGTGGAGAGATAAGTGAGTTTCGAAGCTATACAGATAGATAGCACATGTTTAGCAGCATGAACACAACAGATTTGAGGTATTTACGTAACGTGTAGATATCGCAGATTGTCGTTCAATGCCACCTAGGCGTCATTCTTGGGAAAGAGTAGAACACAATGAACAAAATATCTCACGAACTCTCCTCCTCAAACAACGCATTACATTTATGCAGGGAAAACGGTATAGGATCTGCCGCAATAGACCAATAATCGAATTTACTGATAGGACGGCATAAAACTGATATAAAGTAGCGACAAAAAAGGACCCCAAATAGATACAGAAATGGATACGTGATTTGTGTAATTTACGAACAAACTACTGGTGACGCAAGCTATCTCTAGAATAATTACAGTGCAACATTACATGGGGAGGCTCAAAGTAATTAGCAGTTAATTAGAAGGAAAAGCGTTGTGACCCTCATGCTACCAAAAGGCGTAGTTAGGTATGTTTCACAGCCCCAGAAATGAATGGATACACAGTGACCTGCTTCAACCGTTAAGCAGCCACAAAAAAAAAATCAATTCACCCTCACCACGGAACCATCTAGAGATCAGGAAAAATTCGATAAGTTTACCATTGTCTGCCCGCAACAGTCCACTGATGGCAGAAACTCAGGAGCTTCTTTCTTTTATTTATACAACTCATTATTGACTAGATGGTCTTATCGCATAAGTCTTGCATGCATGCTTGGAATATATTGTGCCCAGTGGTGTTGTCGAGCCGGAACGTCGTTCCGGTACTTTCTTTTTGGACAGGAACGCGTTCCGGAACTAAAGATGATTTCGGATGACGAGAATTGGCTGACGTTTTAAAAAAAATTAAAAAGAATTGCTGATTTTTTTTTCTAATTTTTGATGAATTTTTATATGTATTTTTATAAACAAGGGTTTGAACCGAACCCGAACCGGAACAAAAACCGGAACGAACCGGCTTGTTTTTCCGAATCGTGAACCGGAGTCCGGAACGCGTTCCGGTAAAAAAAAATTAGCACAACACCACTGATTGTACCGTAATGACTTGGTTTGTATGAACATTTTGCACAAAATCTTAAAACCACATCCAAGCAAAATCCAAAATTTTTTTAGAATTCAATTTTCAAGATTGGCATTCCGAATATCTCAATTTGGAAGGCAATGCGTTCATACAAGATTTTATTATACTACCTTCAAAATAGATTCTGTAGACGATCTTCGAGCTGTCCTGAAAGACCGACTAATTGTCCAGCAAACTGACTACACTTTACCATTCTTCCCTATACGGAAATACCGTCGTGAATAACTTGTTCAAGTTGTAGACTCTTACAATGTAGTTCACAGTACACTCGGATCCATAATGCTTTGCATGCACAAATCAACATCCCTCAATATTCGGCATGTCCAAACTTCCAAAACCTAACAAAAAGACCGTCTTCAAATACCATGAAATATTGTTTTGCCTTTAGGAAGTAACTTCGAGATAATTTCCAACGACGGCTATAAGGTGTTCTTAGGTGTATCTGATATGCTTACCACTCGCCATCCTAGACTGTCCAACATACTAAGCAAACACATTTTAGAACTGTTAAGACCATGGAGTCATACATTCACTTCACTAGACGCGGGTGAAGGCCCATTTCTTCTTACTTCTCCTAGGTAGCTAGCTTCCATTAGCTTAATCTAATTAAGCCTGAGCAGTATAAAGATCTGCAAAAAAAATTTCCGGCCAGTTCTGTTTTATTTCTTACAACGACTAACTCTCAGAATCTTCCAAAAAAAATTCTCAATTAAGTTGCAAAATAATACGCACAACATAATGGATGCGTGCACATGCCTTTAAAATTTAACAATACCACTCAATTTGCAAAATATTCGAAGACATTACATTGGATATAAAGGGTGTTTTTTATAGAGGTATAGAACTTTAAGTTGCAATAAAACAACGATGGATTATTCGATTGACATGAATTTTATTTATCCGAAAGATAATCTTGTGGCATTACATTTTAAATATGATTTCTGGCATATGACCGCCACGGCTGGCGCGGATGTAGTCCAATCTGGACGTCCAATTTTCGATGACTTTTTCTAACATTTGTGGCCGTATATCGGCAATAATACGGCGAATGTTGTCTTCCAAATGGTCAAGCGTTTGTGGCTTTACCGCATAGACCAATGACTTTACATAGCCCCACAGAAAGTAGTCTAGCGGTGTTAAATCACAAGATCTTGGAGGCCAATTCACAGGTCCAAAACGTGAAATTAGGCGGTCACCAAACGTGTCTTTCAATAAATCTATTGTGGCACGAGCTGTGTGACATGTTGCGCCGCCTTGATGAAACCACATGTCCTGGACATCATGGTTATTCAATTCAGGATTGAAAAAGTTTGTAATCATGGCTCTATACCGATCACCATTGACTGTAACGTTCTGGCCACCATCGTTTTTGAAAAAGTACGGACCAATGATTCCACCAGCCCATAAAGCGCACCAACCAGTCAGTTTTTCTGGATGGAACGGTGTTTCCACATACACTTGAGGATTACCTTCACTCCAAATGCGGCAGTTTTGTTTGTTGACGTAGCCATTCAACCAGAAGTGCGCTTCATCGCTAAACAAAATTCGCTTATGAAAATCGGGAACAACGGTAATCTCGTTTTGGGCCCATTCGACGAATCTACGCCTTACTTGATGATCGTTTGGCTTCAATTCTTGCACGAGTTGGATTTTGTAAGCACGCAAACCAAGATCCTTCCGCAAAATCTTCCATAAAGTGGATGGACACAGATCCAATTCCTGTGCTCGATGGCGGATGGACTCATTCGGGTCTTCCTCAATGCTACGCTCTACAGCAGCAATAGCTTCTTCTGTACGCACCGTACAGCGTCTCTGGGGATGCGAGTTATCAATAAGAGTAAACGTGGTGCGAAAACGTTCCATGGTTAATCGAATTAACTGCTCTGATGGACGATTTTGTCGACGATAAAATGGACGTAGTGCGCGATACGTTTTCCGCACAGAACCATTATTTTCGAAATAAAATTGCACTATTTGCAAGCGTTGTTCAGGCGTGAGTCTATTCATGATGAATTGCTAAAGCAAACTGAGAATAAATCACTTGACAGCTATTAAATCGGAAGCCATCTTGAAAGGTAATGCCAACTTAAAGTTCTATACCACTATAAAAAACACCCTTTACTTCCTCAAGAAGACATCAGGCTTCACAAGATTGCCAGAACTTTTCAAAACAAAGAAATTCAATTCACAATTCAATCTCGAAACCTTCAGTTTAAAAAAATTTAAAAATAATTTTAAATCGCAATTTCAATAGAACACATTTATTTCACAATTTAATCAATTTATTCACTTGGCATTACGGTTTTACCTTTAGGATATTGTCTTCCAATTTAATGCATGTGTGACTTTGTGGAAAATAAAACAACAATAAAAACGATAAAAACAAAAATTAAATTTAAATTTTTCATGCTACACTGTGGTGCGGTGCTATAATAAATGTTTTTAATGTTTTAACAAACTTTTAAACAAATTTACCACTACATTTTATTATCCCCCCCCCCCAAAAAAAGACGGGCTACACTTTATCGGAATCGAATTTTTCACTGAACTGGCAAATTGTGTTGTTGTACACTCACTCACCTTGTACATCCACGTACATCCAAAGGCATACATACATATGTACACTCAATATACGTATACGTACATATGTACATATGTACATACGAACACAAATATATGTATGTATTAATGGAAAACAGAAATTGTTTAAATATGTATGAGGAAAAAAATTTAAAAAAAACAACAACAACAATAATAATAATAATAATAATAATTGTTAATTATTTTAAGTGCATTTTCAGATTTTATTTCACATCCCCAGGGTTGGTTTTAGTGTTTTTTTTTTTCAATTTTATCAACTGCTGCTGATAACTACTATTTCAGTGTTGTGTGTTGCCAACCAAACTTTAAAAAAAAAACAAAAGTTTTCCATAATTTTTCTAAAAGGTTTTTGTTCTTCTACCGCCTCGTTTTTTTTTCTATGTAAGTTTTGTTTCAATTGATATTTGAATTGAGAAAGAAAACAGCCTTGAAAACTATCAAATCAATTTATTTAATAACATATCATGTACTTGTATTGTACATCACCACACATCATATCGTAACATATTTTTCTTCTTCTTTTTTTTTTAATTGCAATTCCGGGTTTTTGAGGCTACAACATATTTTATTATTTAGAATTTAAAGTTTCAAATCAATTATTGTTTCTCATTTGAAACATAAAATTGATTGAATGTTCAACATGATGAAATAAAACAAAGAAATAAAATTAAATAAAATATTAAAAAATACTTTTGAAATATTGAAAAAAAAAACAAGTAACTTGAAAGCATGTCGAAGGAAAGTATTATATGAGCCGTTCAGTGCACAAATCGATTAACTCCATAAAACAAAAAGTTGAGAAATGTGATGAAATAATGTAAATTGATTTTTAAAATTCCCTTTACAAATCAATTTCAAATATATATTGTAGAATACATAAATACATATATAGCTTTCATCTAATGGTGTATAAAATTAATAAGTAAAAATAGTCAAAAAAAATAATGGCAGTAATGTTATAAATTCCATGTGAGTGGTGGAGTTAATCGATTTGGCAACTGAAAAAAGTAAAAAAGTTAAATTAGGTATTTAAATTTTTAAGTTTTTTATTACAGAAAACGTTACAGTTAAAGTGTTTACTATGCTATTACAATATATTATTAGTGAGTAATTTATCAGCAGTATAAATAATGCCTTCTTCATCAGAGGTACGTACAGACTCGTCATTTCTATTTGTTCTCAAGTTTTTAAAATAAATGTGGTTAAGAGGAGGAATGAATTTAAGCAGATCCATCATGTCTCTCCTTTTTTCCCTTGTTAGAGTTCTGCCTTTCGGATATAATAAAGGCTGATCTACATTTTTCATACTGTGCGGCCTATCTGCTACAGATTTCCTTATGTTAATTTCGTTAAACTCTTCTTCGTTATAATCATATTTGAATTGAATGAGATGGGGTTTTGACCTTTCTAACTTAACGCAGCGTATTTTAAGCCAATTTACTGGAAACCCTGTAAAGGTTGCTTTTCTGTTTATGATTGAGTTTTCTAAAGGTTTTGTTGAAAAAAAATCTTGGTGTGTCATTTTGATTAGATTAAATGGCTTTTTTTTGCACGTTTTGATTATAGTGTACCAATCATCTGGTGAATAAATGTTTTGAATTTTTTTTTGCATGTGACTCAATAATGGCATAATCTGAGTCATTAGTGGCTGTGGCCACTTACCAAAAAGTTAATTTCAATTTACTCAGCTCTTATTTCCGTACTTTGAACAAGTTTCAATAAACTTAAGACAGTTTTAATATTTCTATTTTGCCCGGTACACGAATCAGTATATGTTATAATTTTTTCAAAGTTAGCAGCATTAGTTTTTATGTACTTTGTTATACACGATGAAATTTCTTGAGACCCACGAGATCCTTCAGTTTCTGGCCAAACAAACATGTGGCTTATATTTCTCTTATAATAAGCTACAGATGTGGTCAATTTAGGAAAGGCTAAAGCTTTTTCTAAGTCGAAAGAAAATACGAAAAATTTTTATGATGCTGCAATTCGATCGGCAGCCATTTGACGCTTGCTAGTGTATTTTAGTTGGACAAAAATTTTACAGTAACTGCAAATTGATAGCTGTTCTCATTCAACGGTTGCTAGTGGTGCATTTGAAATGCGTTATTGAAACGATTTACATAAGAGTATGGAGTTAATCAAAATGTCTTCTGAAATAAATTACTTATTATTCAATGGCCCAAAAAAATTTGTCGTTTAATGCTGTTAATCTTTACTATTCAGGAAAGTTATAATAAATATAAAAAGTTATGACTACCAAAAGTGCTTTGACACTTGAATTTAAGGTTTTTCAAAAAGTGGAGTTAATCACTTTGTGCACTGAATGGCTCATATGTAGTTTGATTGCCTGTAATGATAAGACTTTATTTGAGGGGATTACATATTCGCAAGAACTATGAGTGTCCTGGTATTCTAGTGGGTGAGGATGCCAGAAACTCTTACACTGCATCTAGCATACTTACTTACTTAGTCTGGATTACAACCTAGCTTCTCACACCACTCATGTTGTTTGTCCCCATTTTAATCATGGGTGGCGGAATCTACAGTTTTATATGACTCAATTTCTCAATTCTTTTTGCTGAGAGGAAGTCGTAATATTTACTTCCTTACTTATTCAATCTTTCTGCTATTGAAAGAGAATCGGGTCCTGCAATCAAGCGATTGCAGAGGACAGTCAATGATTGTATAACGAATTTATTCTTGCTCAGTATTGGAACGCAAAATTGGGACATTATATCTGTTCCACCCGGTTACCTGAGACCACTCTTGGCCTTTGGGAACAGTCCCAGGGCCCCAACTCGTACTTGCCCAAATGGAGCAGCATGGATGAATTTTTGACCGCGAGATATCGGACCTTAGAGTCTGTTTATGATATCATTGGTAGTCACAATCCAAATCAAGCGAGCAATGGTACTCGAAATTCTCCTCGGGAGAATTGAAAGTTTAGGAGTTTTGGGACAACGGTCACTCCTACTAAACCACCGAAAAAATGCCCACTGTGTTCGGATAGTCATCCCATTCGATTGT
The DNA here is from genome assembly GCA_936449025.2 of Sarcophaga subvicina. Taxonomy (NCBI): domain Eukaryota; kingdom Metazoa; phylum Arthropoda; class Insecta; order Diptera; family Sarcophagidae; genus Sarcophaga; species Sarcophaga subvicina. The sequence continues at coordinate 104,737,821 of OW388082.2, read as the reverse complement.
GCTTCAAGTTTCTCAGGATGTCAGTGAGCGAAAGGATAAATGTTACCAAAAGGAACAAAATTTGTACGAATTGTTTGGCAACCGCGCACGAATTTCGAAGATGCCAGAGCACTAATGTTTGTTGTATGTGCAAACAAAGGCATCATTCGCTGCTTCATCGCACTGAAGCCCCTAATCCTTCTCGACCCAAACCCGAAAATCATTCAGTAACCCCCGTCACACCAAGTCACTCTGCTCCTATTCCGGAGCACACTTCCAGCCATCAACTTCTGCCGAAGTTCGTTCGTTTAAAAATTTCTCGACCCAACTACAGTCCACCCCTGCGTCTCAAGCTACCTTGCCTCGAGGAGACTTCAGAGAAAGCTGGATCTTCAAACATTCTCTGCCCCTGCTGCTACAATACTCGGTCTGAATGGAGCAACAGCAGCTAATTCTACTAAAATCTGCTCGGTTTCCTTGGGTTCGTCCATTGACCCAGAATTTCACTTGGAAACTGATGCTTATGTGGTCGAGCAACTTACCGGTCGCCTGTTCACTGAAAAACACAATTGATTTCGATTTGTCCGAAATCCCTGCTTCGGATCTCAAATGCTGCAATATGGATCTACTATTGGGAGCAGACATATATTCGCAAAGGAAGTAAGTAAGGAAGAAGTAATATTTCTTTAAATTTCGTTTTCTTTTAGATTTCTGGGCTGAGGTTTGAACCACGGCCTTCTAGACTACGGCGACTTCAATTGATAATTGGACGCTAATCGTATAGTATTAACCTCCACTGCAGGTGGTGTATTATAATCAAACAGGCAGACATTGGTAAGCGCTGCGAATTTCTTAATGGGTAATGACATTTGTAACACAAACACCGCAGAAAATTTAAGTCTGATATCCTTACACGATCTAGGAAAAACCAATGAATATGCATGCATGGCCGTTGATGACAAACCTTTCAATCAAAATGTTATCCAAGTCCATGTGGTTTAGCACCGCGCTCAATCCTCGTGATTTTCTAAAACTTCGATGGGATTTTATCTGCTCAATCATGGTCATTAATAAACCGTAAAACTGTCCTACAAATACGATTGTTTAACGAACTCAGAATACAGACAAAATCCCAGTGTAACTGTAACTTGAAGATGACTAGCAAGATGGTGACTGATATCTTCTCTGCAGATTCGCCATACAGGCACCTTCTGATTGAATACGGAAATTAATGCCCTTGTGTGCATAGTTCCATAAGGGTTATGGTGTTGAACTTATAAAAAACAAAGCCGATAAACGTGTAATAGCTTTCAAGAGAGCCTTTACTAAAAAGAGAATTCTAACCTTGGCAGGATTCAAATAAGATTAAGTATGGGCAACAGAATGGTTTTAGGCATTAAATAGGCCTAAAATTTACTGGAAACGATATACGTATACACTGAGCGCCATAAGTGAATCAACACTTTTGTTCTTAAGTATAAAACAGTTTTGTTCTTAAGTATAAAAAAGTTCCTTTATCATGAATTGTTGTTTTTGTTTTAACATTTTATAAGTAATAGATAAACGTTTTTATTTTTGGAAATTTATTCGACTATTCTCATTTACTTTTCTCGCTATCCCAAGAAAATGAATTATTTCAGTGGTGTTTACTCACTTTTGGCGCTCAGAGTATGTATATGCATGGGAGATGCCATCACAAGTTAAATCATCCAGCAAAAGGGCATCCAATGTTCACATTATTTTACCTCTTTAAGGCTTTGGCAGTTAATTATTCTAGAGTTTCTTTAAGAAACAGAAGCTTTTTTTGTAGGTTCATTAATAAAGTCTTTCTAACAAAGTATTTCTAGTTATGCGGATGATTAACCTGCTATAGCAGGTTCTAGAATCATAGGGTTGTCGTTGCCTAGAAAATGTACGTCTTCTTTAAAGGTGTATTGAATTGAAATATTTGTGTAGAAGTGCCCAATGAGTAGCTAACTTTTTCAAAAGATGGCGCTACAAGCTATGTTGTTCATTGCTGGTGTCATCCTATGTAGGAAATCTGCGAGACTTCTGGATGAATTTTTATGAAGACAATAAAGAAATATAGTTTGCCCTCTGCTGCGATATATTATTTACAGTTAAAACTGTAAAATTTTGACTTTTAGAATTACAAAGAAAAAACATTTTATGCTCTTCTTCCTTTCCATTGTTGTAAATAATTTTATTAAAAAAAACACAAAAGGACTCCGAAGGATGTATGGTATTGTCGTCCTGCGTTCGTTTTGTAATAAAAGTAAAACAATAATTTCAAATTATTTTAATTAAGCACAAAAGCGATTGTTATAATTAGTTTCCGGCATAAAGAAGTAATAAAAAACTGAAAATAAAAAAAAATTCTACAGCAACAGGATAACAAAACTACAGAAGTTGAGAAGAACTTTTTCATCTTTTTTGTTGTTGTTTTTTTTTTTTTTTTGTTTAAAGTTTTTAATAACAATTTATTATCTCTGCTGCTGGTAAATAAACGCCTGTTGCAATTGTCATCATTTATGGCCTGCAGCAGAGCTAACACTTGTAACATTTGCAACCAAAACAGTAGTAATAGGAGAGCAGGCAGCAAATATCCAACAGTAATAATAAGTAATAATTGTTATAATAATCGTAATACATAATAACAATGTTTTCTAAACATTATTTTGTTGTAAGTATTTAAGTTGCTCATGACAAATTGAATAGAAAAATAAAAAAACAGAAAAAAATATCCGGGGGATTAAATGCAATTTTTCTTTCTAAATATGGTTACACAGCAGTAGCGCCAAGCCAGAACATTACTTTTAAGACCCACCACAGCAGTCAGAGTGCACTGACAGATGATAGCACGAAGCAGTAAAAACGTTGTACGTACTTACTGACTGTTGAAACATTTTTTAAGACTGTGGCTCTGCACTTTATCTCCAAACCAACCCAACCACCTCTCCTCACCTCACTATAGTTACCGGTGAAAATACTAAAAATAAAATTGTTACACTAACACACTAACACGCGTAGACACACACCAACACCAGCGAGAAGAAGAATTTTTTTTAAGGACATTAAATAGTAATTCTTACTTGCTTAGTTTGTTCGTGGGTTGGTTGCTCGCAGCATTACGGGTGCCTGCACTGATCTGTCCGTATTCGTGCATCCATTTTGGTTAAGAAGACTAAACGAAGTGGGCCCCTACGTTTAGATGGGTAGGGAAATAAAAATTTAAAAAAATTCCAGCACAATTTCATAGATGTGTGTGCTTCTTATCTTTAAGTAAATACAGTTGCGTGCAGCTATTTAGTAACTTTGAAAATTAATTTTAATGAAATTGAAGAAATTTTACATACGGTTTTGATATCCAAAAATGAAATTTGTAGCTTCAAACAATACGTATATAGTTTTCTAAATTGAAAAACTTTTAGCCTTTAACTCGTACGCCAAAGGTCAAAAGTTGAAATTAATATTAAAATTAAAAGAGAGCAAAAAAATTTCTAATTAAACAGAACATATTGAAAGTGTTTCACAGTTCATATGTCTTTATTAATTTACTCCATTGCATTGTCCCCAAGCATTTTCATCCTCTAATTCCGTTTCGATTTTTCTTTTCCGTTGCCTTCGTTTTGTATCATTAGAGAAGTTTTCCAGTTAAACAGGTAATTGGTCCACTGTAACATTTCCTAGAATGAAAGGGTTGCCATCTGTTGTTACATTGAACCAATGTTCTCGGTGAAAATGTATTGTATAGTAGTATTTCAGAGGTGAAGATGTTTGCTCATTAAGTCATATTCTTGCTCAAGAAGTGGCTTTGCCTGATTTTCCTACAGTGTACGCTATTGATGCTATCCTCTCCAGAGGAAATAGAGGCTTATTTTATCATTTATTGTGATGAAGTGCTTTAGGGCATTAACGGCCCACAGATACCAAAAATGTGTTGCGATGATTTGGTCTCAACGTCACAGAATCAACATTTTAGGATCGAGACAGCAATCATTCCAAATAAGTTTAAACTGAGACTACGGTACATAATTGGTCATTACAACCCTTCAGTCAGGATTACGACTAGTTTCTAGCACCACTTATGTTGAGTGTGTTAATTTTATACATTAGTGGCGGAACCTACAGTTTAAAGTCGACTCCGAACGACAGATTTTTGAGAAACTTTTTCATGGCAATTTTTTGTACTCTCAGAGTTTTTACCATAAATCTGCTGAGAGGAAGTCGCCGAAGAAATACTTTTTGTATTTTATTTTGATGTCTGGCCTGGGGCTCGAACCCTGGCTTTTCTAATAAACCAACACACTACCTACTAGTCCACGGCGACTACTGAGACTACAGTGCCCCCTGTAAATGATCAGTTATTGACCTCAGGTTATTTCTTGATAGTATGTTGCATGAGTCAGATCTTCTCTCAATTTCTCTACAAAAATTTGGATTGAATCAAACTCACTTGCTTTGGGAAAGTCTTTGCTAAAAAGAAGGGTTCTGGCCCTGTCAGCAAAGACTTACAACCTCAAGACCTTTTTGAATGATGTCGCAGAGAGTCTGTTAAAATTTTGTCTTTAGCCATTATGACTTTATCATCTGCATACGATTGGCAATCAATACACGCCTCAGATAGTTTTTTCGGTAGTTCATCCGCAACTAGGCTGCAAATTAATGGTGAAAGCCATTTCCTAAGTTTGTTTTAGCAGTTTAAGTGTATGGGACCTCATCCATCCATCAAAATATCGTAGGTCCTACAGCCTTTCTGTATGACCTAAGGAGAGTGTTACCATCTTCGCTTTCAAGGACTTCAAAATGGTACCCACTAAATTTTAAAGAGCAGTCTCAGCAGAATGTGCCCGTCCTATAGGCGTGTTGTCTAGGATGGAGCGGTACCCGTTCGTTTATAGTTGTCCAAAACTTTATCAAGCGTGTTCAACATGAAAGACTAATTAGTCTGGAGGATTTAGGGTATGTAGTGTCATTTTTTCCCATTTTGAGAGGCTTTCTGAATTGATTATTTGAATAAAAAAACGAAAAAATTTTCCCTTCTGCAACCGAATCGGATTTTAACGTGGATGCTTTCTAATGAACTAACCACAGCTGTTGCAAGTACACATGCATTCCTCTAAACACAGTAGGATACATACAATTTTTCTCTCTCTCTCTCTCTCTCTCTCTCTCTCTGTATATAGGAAGGAGAAGATTTTTGTGTAGAAATTAGTAAAAAAAAAAGATAGCAAAGGATGTTGTCATAATTCAACATTACAATACGGGCTGTACTTAACGTTAAAGTAGTTTTAGAGCATAGAAAATTGTTTACAGGAATAAGGAAGTCAAAAAGTGGTTCAAAAAAAAAAATTATGAAAAAAGTACAAAAAGAAATACAAAAACACACACACACACACGAAAATAGCATTAAGAAAGAGTACAGCAGCGAAGTTACAAAATTGCAACAGTACGGCATACAAAATAAATTGGAAGGAAAAAGGAGGCAACAAAACCATGCCAGTTAAAGAAACAAACTGTGTCAGAACAGAACTAAACTGAACTGAACTGAAAGATAGGCAGGCAGGCAGGCAAGAAGAGTAGAGGACATGAAATTGTAACACTATTTGGACAAGAGAGAGAGAGAGAAAATAATGAAAATAAAGGATGTTTAAAAAGATTTTTTTAAAATGAGAGATGAAAAACATACAGGAAAAGAAAGGAAAAAAATAACTGGTAAATATAGAGTAGCAAGACATGCCCCAACAACAAATACAAATACAAATACTAATACTAATAGGCCTTTTAATGTGTTGAGGAAAAAAGTTTTTGCCATAAAGTATGGAGGCGTTAAAAGTCGTAAAATGCATTTTATTGCAAAACTATTAAGGAAAATTACACACACACACACGCAGATAGAGAGAGAGACAGCCAGTAAGATTAAAAGAGATTATTTTTTAAAGGAAAACAAGAGAAATAACTTATTAAAGAATTTCCAAGAAAAGCACAAAACAAAAAAAAAGGCAAAAATAAATTAAAGGATTATCTAACATTATGGCCGAGGTTGATAAAGGATTTACTCAACAAAAATTTAAAGGAAATTTATTATGAGCTTTTAATGAAACTAGAATATAGAAAGAAGTTTTCAAAGGTTTTAAGTTATAAAGTGTCGCAGACATTAGTAAAGTATGCTTCAAAAAAGGTTAAACGCATCCCAGAACCCAGAGCTTAGAATATGTGCTGCTGTGTCCACTCATTGAAGCTGGAAAACCTTTGGAAAGGTTTCCATCTTCTGAGCTCATAATAAATTTTATCACTTAATCACGGAATTCACATGCTGGCTTTATAACCTATAAAGACCCATGAATACTTCATCAACAGCATATTACGTCAACAGCCAAGGTAAGATTTTAGTCACAAAAATGTTACTAAAATGGGGTTAGCAGTACTCGAAAACCCACACGAGAGTAATTCGCCAGTTAGAGTCCATAATATAAAGCCGGCGTAACCACGCTCTGGCAATTACATTGAAAGTGTATACAACCTTCACTTTAATTTCATAAAATTTTTGGATAGACTGCTTCCTCCTTTTCTGAGCCAACAGACCATCAGTTGAATCAGTTTAATATAAATGAAGTCGCCCTAGTATAGTGGATATGTGTTGACTTACTAGATGCGATCATGCGCGTCCAAACATCGGCATGAATATCTCGAACAAATTTTTCTTTCGGCAACTTCCTTTCACAGTTTTGTAGGGAAAATTCTGAGAGTGAATAAAATTGTTACGAAAAACTTCTTAAATCAGTAGTTCGGAGTCGATGTTAAACAGTAGGTCGCGTCATTCATTCATTCATTAAGACAAGCAAACACGCAACAATGCTAGGTCGTAATCCTAACTAAAGAGCTGTAATGTCCATCTAAGTAAGTAAGAAAGATAGTTTAATATATATCGGCTTTATGGGCCTCACTCTTTTTAACAATTTGCATTACATTAACAACATTCCAGAAAGATGGAAAAAGACCGCCACAGTATGAAAAAAACTGCTTCAAAACAGTGCTGAAATACCACATACGGTGCGAAAGACTTACTTATATTAAAATCGATAAGAACCCTTTTAATTTAAGGAGCATAATTTTCGTCTCATAAGACATAGTAGTCTGGCAGGTAAGGTTTTGGCTTATTAACACGTTCATCACCATGTCAGTCATATGTGTCTGACGGTAAGAAGTTCTACATGAGCCATGTCAGTCATATGAGTTTGACGCTAAGAAGTTCTACATGAGCCATGTCAGACATATATGTCTGACGTACGCGATCTGTAGTCCACACTATTTTGGAATTGTATTTTACAAATTTATTTTTGTAAAATACACATTTTAAATAAATAAATAAATAAAATAGCTTTACCATAGGGCCAGCCATGCCAGTCGTATATGTGTGATATAGAAAATAGTGTTTTTCCGGGCATTTTCGCAAAAAAAAATTTTTTTGTAATACATTAAGTTTCCTTGATACATTTTTAACTAAATTATCTAATAAAGTTACCGTGGCTCATGTGAAATTTTTCTGATATTATGATGGTGTTAAAGGAGAGCAGTATTTCAAACGCTAGCTCAGACATCTCGTACAAAACGAAATCTGAAAAATAATTCTTTCGGCGTCTTCCTCTCAGAAGAATTCTGTCAAAAACTGTCGAGTAAATAAAATTGCCATAAAAAGTTTAAACTGTAAGTCGTGCCACTTACAGAGAAAACGAATAAACAACTTGGGTGGTGAAAGAAGCTAGGTTGTAATCATGACTAAAGGGTCGTAAAGATGAATTTGGTAAACAAGTTATTCTATAAACATGGATTAAAAAATTGTATCTATTTTTTTACCTAAGTTAACCAAACGAAATATAACGGGTGATTTTTTTAGCTATTATCTTTTTGGCAACACTGGTTTATACAGCTCACGCACGTTTCGTGTTTTGTTTCACTGTTAAACATCTTCAGTTTGGTCTATAATTTAACCATGAATCGTTTTACAAACGAACAACGCTTGCAAATCATTGAATTTTATTATCAAAATGCGTGCTGTGTTAAGAAAGTTCATCGTGCGCTTCTTCCATTTTATGGTCAGTTTAATCGACCTACTGAAACGGCTATTCGGGCTATTGTGATTAAATTTCGCACCAAATTTACATTGTTGGACATCAAACCACCAACACGCTTACGTGGAGTGCGAACTGAAGAAAATATCGCAGCTGTATCGGCAGTAACAATGGACTTATTGAGAGGCGAGTTCGGTGAACATTTTATTTCACGTTAGGGACCGGTCAATTGGCCGCCTAGATCGTGCGATTTAACGCCTTTAGACTATTTTTTGTGGGGCTATGTTAAAGCTCATGTCTATACAGACAAGCCTGCTTCAATTGACGTATTGGAAGACAACATTAAAGCATTTATTCGTGAGATACCGGCCGAAATGTTGGAAAGAGTATGCCAAAATTGGACTAAGCGGATGGACCATTTGAGGCGCAGTCGCGGTCAACATTTGCATGAAATAATCTTCAAACATTAAATTATATGGACCGTACTATCGATTCAAATAAAGATTTCATACATTTTTCTGAATTTTATGTATTTTTTTCTTTGAAAAATTTTCCTATAGCTCTTAAAAAATCACCCATTCGATTCCAATGCTTGAAACCATGCTAACAATTTGATTAAAGAAAGACGTACAAAAACCATAAATTTTTATTTATTTTGTAATTTTTTTTCCATTTGCACAAAACACTGCTTTTACAATGTATTTTCTATTAATTAAACATTTTGCAATCAAAATTGTGGCATTCGCTTGATTTAAGTGATGTTGCTGTTGTTTCATAATTCATAGCTTATCTATGCAGTTCACATTATTAAAAATAAGCCTCTGATAAATTCGCTATTAAATTATGGCACGAAAAAAAAACTTTTAATTTAGAAGCGAAATACTTTTAATCGAAACAATTTGTAAAACTGACAGTCGAAATATAATAAAACAAAATTATTTCGTTTTTTTTTTTTGCAGTTAAACAAATAAAATGTGGCAATAAATACTTGTTGGACTGAAAAAAGAAAAAAACAAAAAAAATATGAAACATTTGCACACGTTTTTGTCATTGTCATCTAAAACAATAAATTTCAATATTGAAACAGAAAAGTTTTTGTTTCTCTCTTCATTTTCATTTCATTTCGTTGTTGTTGTTGGCATTTATTTGTAAATTTCTTTTATCGAGAGACAGTTTTTCAATAAAAAAAAGGAAAAAAGCGCTACAACTGTCAATAGCGAAATTATTTATTTATTTTGCCATTCATTTGTTGGTTTTAACGTGGATGGTTTTGTTATTGTTCGTATTCGTATTCTTGTTCTTGTTTTTTTTTCATTTTGCCGTTTTACGTTTTTAACCGGGTTTTAATTTAAAATATTCAAAATATTTCAACACGCCATACCCAACAACTAACCATCCTTGTTGCCACCGCCCATCATAAAACTGAACAGACGACGAACACAAACACACACACACGAACATAGGAACAAAAACAAATTGAAATTCAACACAACTGAGACAATAATAAAAATAGAAAAAACAACAACAAATACAACAAAGAATAGACAGAAAAAACAATATTAGAGAACAATAAACGAACCGCAAAATAAACAAAATAGCAACAACAACAAAAAAAGAGTAAAAGAAAGTTACAGGCATTCCTAGTCGACTATCTGTTGTACTCTACAACAACTTTTGAATGCATGTACCTTTTGAATGAGGTACAAGGCAGGCCGTGGGTACAGTTTTCTGCTCATAACCCGGGATAACTCAGATGGTGTTGGATAAGATACGGAGACTGTCATTCACAATGGACCTCACTGGGGCAACATAGTCCTGTTCTATAGCGGCGCTATAAGTTTTAGAATCAGGTAGTGGAGACCACAGCCATTAAAAATCGGAGATTTGAAAAAAATTGTTGTGAAAAAATTCGCAATTCATGCGTAAAATTAACACACGCACTACATGGATAGTGTGAAAAGCTAAGTTGTAATCCTGACTAAAGGTTTGTAAGGACAGCTTGAGTAGGTAATACTTGAAGAAAGGGAAGGAACAGTCAGGCGGAGACTTTTATCAAACCAGAAGAAGGTGAGATAATCTAAACGTTTGTTCTTCAATAATATTGGGGGAAGAAATTTGAGTTTTCGGTCGGCATAGCCAGAGATAAGTTCAAATAATGATTCCAGGACACCTCCAATTACAGAAAGATCAGAGAAAATAAGATGGGCAACGAACACGACAAGGTCAGATAGGGCTACCAGAGGCTATGTTTCTAGTTACCTTCAACACTCTTTCCTAGTAATTAAAGTACTTGACTACAAACCTAGGCATTCTATTATATATTTTAACAGAGGGCGTTGTTTTTAGATAAGGGTAGATGGCAACCCTATCATTCTAGTACCTGCTGTAGCAGCCCAATCAGCTGCATAATTGGAAAACCTGATTAATGAAACTGAAAGAAGATAATAAGCCAGCTTTGTGACAGCTTTATGTTTCTGAAAGAGATAATCGCTCTTTTGACCCAAATGGGGCGATTTGATATAAGAATTCAAATTAAAGAAGTGCTATGTTTGAGGTTTACTTATATAGGAGCTGTCTCCCAAATCCTACTTCATGTCATACAATCATGTTTAAAAGTGTACATCCCCCTAAAAGTAGAAGCAAAAACTTAAGTACCAGCAATTGTCACCGTTACATGTGGTAGGGTATAAAAACAGGTGCTAGTCAGTGTAAACAATTGTAGCAATATGTGTAAACATCTGTGTGTAAGCATAAGAATGCCTATGTATGTATAAGCAATTGTTGATGCAGCGCCATCAAATAAAATCGACTTTAAAATTAATGGCGAAGAGAATATTTGCAAGAAAACAAATCACAAATCACAAATCGGAATAAGAAATTTCGTAAATAATTTAGACTGTATTCAGCAACTGTTGCTGGCTGTTGTTGTACAATATTATTTAAACAACAACAACAACAATAATTCAAAACCTGCTGAAAACAAAATGCCGAAAAATGTATTTGAAATGATGATGAAAAGGCAAAAAACGTGACCAAAAGAAACAAAAGAAAACGTCTTCAGAATTACAATTTATAAGAGATGTTGTTTAAATATTGTTAGAAATATTATTGACATTTAATGCGGGACTGAATAAATTGGTTAAAAATTTAGAGACCCATGGGGTTCATTCAGCAAATAAAAGAGTTGATAGTGCACACGTCAATCGTTTATAAGGTACAAAACTTTGGCGGTGCCTATAATTACGGATATAATTTGTTATATGAATGCTGACTAAGGGTGAATTCTGCCATCAAAGCAGTAAGGATTCCACAGGAGTTCAGTAAGTTTATTGCAAAAGAACGTACGAATTTTATTCAATTTTTATTTCACTTGAACGTGGGGTTTTTAATTATTAACAGTTGCATACATGTGAGTACATCATGAGACACAATTTTAACACTTTCCATTGGTCCCTATAGAAATAATTTTTCAAAAATAAATCAAATACTTCAACAAAATCTGTATAAAAAAAAAAACAAACATTCTCTACAAAATTTCATTCAAAAATTATTTTTCCTAGTTTCTCTTTGGTACCGAAAATACATTTAAAACATAAGACTGCTTTTTGGAGTACGTTCTTGTGCCAATTCCTTAAGAGATTGTCAACATCATCGTCATCACCATCATCATCATGATGGTCTTGTTAATTTCGTCTTTCCAGTGGCTGTTCTAAATTCATTTGCTTGGAAATTACAACGTGTTTCGTTTTTCGTTTTTCTTTTTATTTTTCGTTTATTTCGGAATGTTTTTCGGGTTGTTTTTCTCTTCTCTAGACAAGGCTGACTGGATGGCTGGTTGGCTGGCTGGCTGGTGTATATTTAATTTCGTTGTTTGTTTTTCATTTTTATTTTTAATTTTTATTTCATGTTTTTTCTTTTTCTCTGTGTTTTTCTTTCCATAACTTTAGTAATAAAAATTTTATTTATTTATTTACAGATTCTTCTTCTTTTATAACTCTCGGCTCTTTCAACAAATGTTTTGCTGCGAGTGTGTGTGTATTTAAACAGAAACTTAAACAACAAATACAACAAAAACAACAACAACACCAACATCAACGACAACAAATAACACGAGGCATGAATAATTTTCAAGTTTTCCACATAAATGAACCCCAAAGAGTAGGGAAAGAGACACAGAGGGCAAGGGGGAAAGCGTGTTTAAATGTATGAATGAAACCACACATACATACTACATGAGTACACACACATACACACATATCTCAAACATAAAATGAAATTAACACATCCTCATACAGCAGAGAACATGTGCAAATACCAGTGCAGAAATATATGCTGTTTTAAGCAGTGGTTCTTAAATAGGAAATAAGGATTCGTCAGGATCTCTTAGCAGTGCACCATCAGTCAGGCTATGGTAAGGAAACAAGATTCAAGAATACTTGCTGCACAGAATATTCCCTTTAAGCGGCTGTTGCCCTTTATATTCGAATTGAGAAGCTCATAGCAACTCGCATTTCCGAAATGTTCCATTGCTATGTATGTGTGTGTATTGTTTAGAGGTACTAAAATAATGCAGTCAATATGTTGTGCTCCCTCCCATTCTAAATAAAGTTACCGTACAATATCTCTCCCAAGCCTTGTTTCCCTGTCGAACTTTAGTATCAGACAGGATAACTTCCCGCCTAGAAACAAATAAGCCTCCAAGTGTTATCTTCTAAAATGCATTAAAGCCACGCAGATTTCAAGTATGTGTTCTGCTGATTATATTTCTTCACCCTAAAATCTAAGTATTGGGTTTAAAGCACTTCCTTTGTTTTCTGCCCAGCCAGAAGGCCGCTTATAAGACTCAAATCTCTTCCTACTTTACTATCCAACATATGTTGAAATAGTGCCAAAAGCTTTAGCCTCGCGCCAACTAACTACTTTTCCACTCTCATCAGCTTGTCCGTCTGTCTGTTCTAATCCTGAAATCCATCATGACTATACAATAAATCGTGACGTATATTTCTCCTGCACAGCTGATACTAATCTCGAGTTAACCTCATTAAAGCCGAGTACTCGAATGGCTGTCTGACTCTCAGATAGAACAGCTATGTCTCGTCCTCTGGACTTCCTGTCCATGTTGAATAAGTACAGATTCCAAAGGTATGAATTTCCGCTTGATATATACCCTCGAGTCTCCCCAAGGGTTCCTAATATTTTATTCTTGGACACGACACTCCCTCTGCCACCCAACAATCTGCCTTTAACACATTCGTAAAGAAGAGAGTATCACCCTTGAAAGCGTATATGGTTTGCAAACTGCCCCATTCACTTGGTTCTAGTGGTTCTGTCCAGAGGACAGCTAAGATGGTAGCTTTCGTCTATCAGCTCCAATCTATCACGTAAAGATGCCCGCTGATGAACTTCGTATTGGACACTAGGCCTCTAGTTCAACTGTGGAGTACATTTTTATTACCCCAGTCACGCCAACGTATACGAGTTTCCGTATTTTATCCAACATCTATTTTCAACTGAGCTATTTTCAAAATTACGTCTTGCCTGCCTTATTCTCCTGATATACACTGAGCGCCAAAAGTGAGTAAACACCACTGAAATAATTAATTTTCTTAGGATAGCGAGAAAATTAAATGAGAATAGTCGAATAAATTTCCAAATTTAAAAACGTTTATTTATTACTTATAAAATGTTAAAACAAAAACAACAATTCATGATAAAGGAACTTTTTTTATACTTAAGAACAAAAGTGTTGACTCACTTATGGCGCTCAGTGTATATAAATTACACCTAATAACTCTCTTGTTTCAGTATAACAATTTTCTCGTAGTCAAATAGAATGAAGAATATTCTCTTTGCACCACAGTATTGGAATTCTTTAACATTTTTCTCTGTTTCCCTATAGACACTGACGCGCAGTCACTCAGTTTCAATGACCAGAATAAGAAATCTACGAAGCAGTTGTTATCATAACCTTTAAAAACGTTTGCGAATCTCTGTCTTTATAAATATATTTATAATCTATATGAAACACAGTGTAACACCAATGCTTTCAAGCGTTCCTGCAACAAAATAAAACAACAACAACAAGAAGAGAAAAAAAACATAAAAATTAAATAAAAACTTAAACAAGAAACGTTTTAAAGCGCGAATAAATCCTTTCCATGCTAAACACCATTTTTAAAGGAATTGGTTTTTGAAAAAAAAATATTTTTTAAAATGGAAATTCATTTAGAAATTCATTTAAATGATTATTAAAAATTGTTTAATAATAAATATGTATGTAATTGGATAAATTGAATTTAAATGTGGTCAAGAAGGGCTGGCTACAGGGAGAAGTTAATTTTTATTTGCGGGTATAATACAAAAAAAAGAGATGCAGTTCGTATCAAAGGTCTGTGAGTGTGGTTCAACCAGACCTCCCTTAAAGGAAGGGTCCCACTTGGACCAGCATTTAGGTCCATTAAAACACCACAATCCATATTCAACTCGGGTATCAAACCAACCTGAGTCCAAAATTACTCTTGCTATTGCAGCAGTCTTTATATATGAGAGCTCGATCAGGGACTTTAACAAGTAAAATGTTAAAAACCTCCATCATTTTATATTAAAAGCAGTGCACTTACACATGAGGTGATAGACAGTCTCATCCTACATTTCAGACCCCCAACTGCTGCAGGTGTAATTTGCCGGAATGGCGGTCAAAGGTACAGTGAACCGTGAGAATTGCATGTGTGAGAAGTTAGCCATAAAAGTTATATTCTTTCTTTCCTTTAACAGAGACTGTCATGTTAACTTGAAAAATTTGGAAAAGTGAAGATTCGCATCGCTTCTGTGGGATAGATAGCCATGGGATTTACAGACAGACGTGTGTCATTCCTGTTCTTATAAATATACGTCCAGCAGAGTTTATTAACACTGGACATACGCTTTGGCTGCCAACAAGATTGAGCTTCCCTTTAAAACGAGCGGACAAAATCCAAATTAACTAAGGCAATCAAAGGCGCCGTGGTCTAGTAGGTAATATGTTGGCTTATTAGACGTAAAGCCAGGGTTCGAGCCCCAGGCCAGACATCAAAACAAAATACAAAAAAGTATTTCTTCGCCCAATTTCTCTCAGCGGACTTCTGGCCAAACTCTGAGAGTAAATAAAATTGCCATGAAAAGTTTCTCAAAAATCTGTCGTTCGGAGTCGACTTTAAACTGTAGGTCCCGCCACTCATGTATAAAATTAACACACACAACATAAGTGATGTGAGAAACTAGGTCGTAATCCTGACTGAAGGGTTGTAATGACCAATTATGTATGTTATGTATGTATGTAATCAAAGGCCCCGTGGTCTAGCAGACGTGGGGTCACCGATCAGACCCCAAGTCGGACATAAAACGAAAATATCAAAAAATATTTCTTTAGCAACTTCTTCTCAGCAAACTTCTGGAAAAAACTCTGCGTATTAATAAAATTGTCATGAAAACTTTCTCAAAAATCTGTCGTTTTGAATCGACTTTAGGTCTCGCCACTCATGTATAAAATTATCGCACACAACATCAGCAGTATGAGAAGCAGTATTCCTGATTGAAAGGTTGTAATGACCGATTATGTATGTGTGTATATATATGTATGTAATCGGAACACCTATACCCTGTAACATGTCAGAGATTTCAAGCTTCGTACCGGCCCTGGTCAGCTCATCAATAATGTCAGAAAAATTTTAAGAAAATTTGTCAGAAAAATTGTCGAAGCTACGTTCGTTAGGAACTAATCGCAGTTAATCGCAGCCTGGCTGTCCGAGTAAAACAATAGATTTTCAGGGAAAATCTCGCCTCCCAACAAACATTGCACCATGACCTTATCTATGACTAGTGGAACCGACAGTTCAACTTACATAGACTTTGAACGACAGATTTGAGAATCTTTTTCAAGGCAATTTGAACAGATTCAAGGCTTACAAATAAATTTATTTTAAATGACAGATTTTTGTTTTTTTTTTAAGCGTATGCTTCTTAATAATATGCAAACCGAATACAAATATAAACATCTGCTGCCGGCATTAATAATTACGACAGAGAGGAGGCCATATGAAATAAAATTTCATTAAAACCTTTTAATTGCGTTAATCACCAATTATTCATACAGAATAATAATAAATTTAAAACATGTTCTCTGGGTCTGTAATCAAATTTGCAATATTTTTTAAGGTTCATATGACAGAAGAGGAAAAAAATTGCGGATTTAAAAATTATTCAACCGTTTCATGTAATATGAGAAGAGCAATTAAAACATTTCTTCGGTAGAAAAAAAAATTATTTCGAAAATAATTTCAATATGTGGAAAAAACCCAGATGTGTTAATAAAAAAAATTGATTTTTAATGACAATTTATTTTTTTTTCTGTTAATGTGATAAAATTTGTAAAAAAAAATTAAAATTAAATTGTGCCGTAAGTAAAAAAAGCACAAGCTGGGTAAAATTAAAACAAAGCGCCAAAGAATGAATAACAAATTTCTGACAAACGCTTGGAAGGTGAAAAAAGAGCTGCTAAACTGTTATAGTCAGGAAGATTTTACTGAGTTTGGCGTTGACAGAAATACCCACAGGCGGCTAACTTTAACCAAAAGCAGCGAAATTGTGAGTTATCACCACAACCGATATCAATACTGAGTGAGTTTCCTTAAGCTTTGCATGATAAGACGGAATTTGTCGAGTGGGTACTACTAACCAACAAAAATTCGTAACATGTGACCATTCGAAATGAAAGACTTATTGCAACTATTATGGAATATATCGTTCACACGTCCGCCACAACATCTCTGTGTGGTGCGCACGTGATATGTCCAATTTTCCATGGCACTGGCTTATAAATCGAACTGAATTTGACCGATGGCATGGATTGTGTTGTTCGCATACACATGTGACTTAAGGAAACCCTAAAGAGAATCACACAATCTCGTTGACCAGTTCAAATAATCTCTCCATGAGATGACCTTGCACTTAAATCGGTCGTGCAGTACTCGTATATCCAGTGTGGCATGAATTGTATGGCACATAACACCGTGCTATTAGAGGCACATGTGTTTGGTGTCTAGATCATCGAATTCAAGCCAAAAGAAGCTGATAACCATCGACCTATAGTGCTCACTATTGGCACTGGTGGCCTGGACAAGGCCGTTCTCAAAAGAATATGGACCGATGGGATCGCTAACCTAAAATCCATACCATATACTAACTTTGTCAGGATCCATTGGCTGCTGTTGTATCTCATGGGGATTGGTATCGTCCCAAATTCGACAATTTTATTGGTACACGTACCCATACAGACATGGGGTCTCCTCTGGCTGGCGATGATTTTTCGTTGAAAATTATAGTCAGTAGCCAACTGCCCTAGAATATATTCGGTTGACACATCGTTATTTATGAGCTTTAGGGTACTTTAGCATTGATGTCGGTACTTAGCATACTTCTTAAGTACCCTTTATCATAAAAGTACTTTTTAGGTACTTTTTTATCAATAAAAATAGTACTTTATTTGCAATAAACATTTACTGATCAAAACTTGTCTAATTTTTATTAGGAAATAAACAAATTCTTTGATTTCTTTGTGATTTCTAATGCTTTTTTTAAACGCACTATTATTGTATTGACATGGCACCACATAAGTGATGGCATTACCATGGGAATTGTGGTAACATTTATTGGAACTTTCTCTCTCTCTGTGTGTCTTTTCATGATATTTTTTCATTTTTTTCTTTAATTCCATTAAAACGCTTGAACACTTGATATATTTTTGATGACGCATAATCCTCCATAAACAAAAAAATAAAACGTAAAAAACGAACAAGAAAAGAAGAAAGACGAGGCGTATAACAATGCAAGATGAATTGGCAGAAATGGCAGAAAAGAAAAGAAGAGAAAATGAAATTCTAATGACTTCTTCTGCGTCTTCCTCTACTTCTCTTCGTTTCCTTCTTCTTCTTCAATTGGTACAAGTACTACTATTCGTGTACAGTACAGCAACTACTGGCAATCTATTGTTCATACTGGCTGACTGGCGTGGTGGTACTGAAGCTGGTCATGATGATAAATTTTTTTTGTCTTTTTGTTCTAGAAAATTAAGTATGGAAAGAATGGAAATCTTTTCACAATGACACTGACTGACTGACTGTAGTTGCTTTTGGTGAACGAAAAAGTTTCCTTTTTTTTTTGAAGTCATCTTTTCATTCTTTCTGACTAGGGGGGTTAGTCATGTGAAGATGATGTTGCAATTTGTGTTTTAAAAGAAAATATCAACGGGTTACTGTACCACACTTTGTAAGCCTAGACAATTTGTCTATTTTCTGTGTCATCTTCTTAAAGGTTTTTTTCTAACTTTTCTTTCTTTTCTTTTACTTTTTTTTGGGTTTTCTGTCATATCTGCCAGTTACAGAACGTAGTACATTTCTATACTCTGCTGCTGTACCTCTTGTTAGCCTATTGAAACGGGGCTTCTTTTCTGTATGGCACTTGAAATATTTTGTTTTTTGTTTTCTTCAAATTTATCACTTGAATTTACATCTCCTGCGTGGAATATTTATCAGGAAAATTTTGTGATATTTTCTTTACGGCATAATTGAAAAACGAAAACCTGATACTCTGGTTTACCAACTGCTTGTTGTAATAATATATCATTAACAGGATGTTACTGCTGTTGTTGTTGTTGTTGTTGTTCTTGTACATCATTAATCTATTTCAACAAGAATTTGGTTGTTTTTGAAAATAGCTTTTGAAATTAAAAAGATTTGATGTCAAGACAATATCCCGACTGACAAATAAAAAAAGATGAACAGACAGACACAAACAGCTTGGATGTTGAGACCATGGGAAGAAATTGTTGTTATTGCTGTTGTTGTTATTAATACTTTGTTAAAAAAAATTGCTAACAAAACTTAAATGTTCTTGTCTCGGTTGATAAAACCATATTAATCACTCATAGGCGCTGGCAGCTGAGAATATAAACAGTGGAACAAAAGTAAGAAAATTTCAATGAAATTTTTAAAAGAAATTTTAAAATAAAATCAGGCCACATCAGTTGCTTTTTATTTAAAACAGGTCTTCATAGAACAAAATTTGTCAAATTCAAATTACTTTTTTTAGTACCTTATTTGGTACTCTTTCTTAAGGCTGTGAAAACCAAAATAAGAAAGTTGCCAAGTTTGAAAATGCAAAAAAGGGGAAAAATAATGTACGTTGTACTTTAAAAAAAAAGGGAAAAAATACAAAATGTTGGTACTTTTTTGCATGTAAAATAAATGCAAAGAAAATAATTTGTTTTTATATATGAAAAGTAAAATCAAATAGAACTGTCTTCGCCTTCCTTTCGCCTTCTCTCAATGCAATCAATCCATTGATTCTGTTGTGAACCTATGTTCCATTCAGGATTACAAATTGGCGAAAAAACTCGATGCACTATTGATCATTAAAATATCATTATGATGTAGTTTTTTCTTTACCATTGTCTTCACCAATGACTTGTGTACCTTTATACATACAAGACCAATATCCAGGGTATGACCCCTACTTATGCAGTACATTCTCTAAACACAATTCAACTCAATTCTGTACACTGCTACTGTATTAAACATATGAGGAGAGCATTCGATACTGCCCTACACCCCAGAATCTAAACACATCCATCGTTGTTATCATTGCAAATGAGATGATCATGTCCCAGAAGATGCAATTCGTGTGGAAAATATTGAGTTCAGACTTATCTTCAGGGCCTCTTGGCCTCACATTAGTAATCTGCATGAGTAGGAGCTGATCCAGTTATACCAGCGCTAACATCACTCGGACCTATGCAAGTTGTAATGATTTATTACAGAATGTTCTTGAGACGTTCAAATAGTTTTTAAATTCTAATGATTCCATACTTTGTGGTTACTGACGCTAACGGATGCAAAATTATAAGCTAAGCTAACCGAGAATTTCACATTTACCCAGGCAAATGACACAGGAAGATGTTCCACTATCTCATTAATAGATTCTGGCGTTTTCTAACCAGAATGAATGTATAAATACCATTCAAAGACATCAGGGTAGTTAAGCTATCCGTAGTAATTCGAAAATCTCCAATCGTTAACTCGCCCTAGTCTAGTGAATAGTGTGTTGGCTTGTTAGTCAAGAGCTCTTGAGTTCAAACCTCAGCTGTGACATATTCAGTATTCTGACAAACGCTGTAAAAGTAAACATAATTGCAGTGAAAAAGGTTCTCAAATCTGCCAGTCGTAATCGACGTTAAATAGTAGGTGCCGTTATACATGAGTGAAATTAATGGAAACAGCGTGGATAGTACGAGAACCACTCTAAAGGGTACATATTTGGCCACTAGATATGTATGTATCAGAGGTCAGCAATGAGTATTCAAAATGATGAGTAGATTCGAATCATACTTATAATTTCTGATACTTATACGCATTCATACTTATTTTAATGTCATACTTATACTACGCATATTCAAAGTTTGAAATACTCATGGTACCCATACTTAACAATACGCATGATGTTATTGATTTCGACTCTCCATGACTCATCGTATATACGAATCACAAAATAAGTATGATTCGCGTACAAACACTACAATACTCACAAGAAGGTTGTGTGTTTGCTCTCCTTGCTGTCTTTGTCTTTTTTGTTTATGTGTCTTTCTTCTTTCTTTGTAAATGCAACAACAACTAAGACTGTAAATTTTAATGAATGATTCGAATCACTCGAATCAATAATGAGTATTACAAGTATTTTTCTAAATTTATGAATCTGAATGAGTAGGCGTATGAATCAAACATAGTTCGAATGTTATGAATTTGATGTCAACGTTGTACTCATACTCATTGCAACTTGTACTTCTAAATCAATGTAGTACTGAGTACGAATGAATCAGAGTAGTTGGATTTGAATACTGTTGACTCACTCATACTCAAAATTTCATGATTACTTATGAGTAGCGAAAAAGCGATTCATTGTTGATCTCTAGAATGTATGGAGGAATACTCACAAAATATTTGCAAATTTAAAGTTCTGTGCAGTAAACAAATTCAGGACGTTAGAACTCTTGTTTATTCCCAGTCGACAGTGATTTAGAATGATCCTCAATCGTATTTCTATTATTTAATTGAGATAATTTCAGACATGAAATGTTATAGATTGTTCGAAAAAGGGAATCAGTAGGCAATGGAGATTGATTTACTGAAATAAAAAATTCAGTCTACTGAGAAGTGACTATACTAAGAAATGGCTATACAACATATCTAACAATATTTTCTAATACATACATAATTGGTCATTACAACCCTTCAGTCAGGATTACGACCTAGTTTCTCACACCACTTATGTTGTGTGTGTTAATTTTATACATGAGTGGCGGGACCTACAGTTTAAAGTCGACTCCGAACGACAGATTTTTAAGAAATTTTTCATGGCAATTTTATTTACTCTCAGAGTTTTTGCCAGAAATCAGCTGAGAGGAAGTCGCCGAAGAAATACTTTTTGTATTTTATTTTAATGTCTGGCCTGGGGCTCGAACCCTGGCTTTTCGTCTAATAAACCAACACACTACCAACTAGACCACAGCGACTTCATTTTCTAATGCTCAGCATTAAAAGCAAAGTCATAGCTTTTAGTCTAATCTATGAATAGCTTACAGTAGTAACTACTCTGTTTAATAATTAAACAAACAAAAAAAAAAAATACTAGAAACAGTCCATTTAAAGAGTTCCCATTCAAAATTCTAAAACTTTTGAATAATTAAACAAGTTTACCGTTAAAATTAAAATGGATATACTCATGTAAAGTGCTCATTAGCATACAATCGACAATATTAGTGGTGCGCCTTTTAGCATAATCATAGCATATGAAATGCTTTATTCATGCCCACTTTAATAACCCACTGTTTAAATACTATAATATGATGAATGATTTTGTACAACATAAGAGAGAGAGAGACACACAAACAGACAGACAGACAATATTTTCTTTCATTTACCGCAACATTTTCTTGATATTTTCAAGTATTTTTCTTTTTCTCTCCTGACTATTTTTTCTTTTTTTTTTCTTCTACATCAGTGTTCAGTGTCATTGTTGATTATTATCTTTTAATATTATTTAATAATTTCTTTGCCTCTTTTCCTTTCCTTTCTTTGACTGCGCTGCGCTGTTACTAGTTGCAACTTATGCCCCCGTTTTCAACACAATGTTGCTTGCAACTTGAAAGAAATGTTACAATTTTCTTACATTGTCATTATGCTTCTTGTTGTCTTTTATTATTGTTGTTGTTATTGTTTAGTGAGAAAAGCAAAGAAATGAATGAAAAAATAATAAAAAAGAAGAAATATATTAAATGCCACCACATCATGCAACATGCTGCAATGCTGCACATAGCGGTTATTTTCAAACACACATAGTTTTTTTTTTTTTTTGTTGTGTGGTGTATTTCATCGTTAAAAGCTTTTTAACACATTATTTAAGATTTAATCACAGTCAACTTGAAACCGTAACTCGATGGATGGATTGTTTAATGAATGAAAATTATAAAATCGTATCTGAAATTCAAGTCTTCAAGTATTTTTTTATCAAGAAAACTGTGTTTCAATTAATTAAGAGTGTTCGTTCAAGAAAGTTTTCGGAAAATTACTCATTGACAGCTTTTCATAATTAAAAATTATGGAGACATTAAATATAAACAGTCACAGTCTAATCAAAATATTGCCGAGCACAGCATCTTTGCGCGATTACATGTCACCGCCACGTTCAACAGCAGATTGTCACATCATAAGCACCATATAACCACTTGTCTTCAATTTTACTCATAAATTTTGTAATTCATCGTTATACACACAATTCTCACGATTCGCGCAATTAATAGTTCGCAAACAGAAATATTTATACGCCACACCACCAACATAGGAATGCCAAGCACAACACTGAAAGCCTTATTAATCAAGTCAGAGAATGTGTCACCAAAGCTATGACAGCCTGCACTGGATACTGAAATCAAGATAAACAAGTAAATTGTATTGGCAAAACCAACAAGTGAAGTCGCCGTGGTCTAGAAGGTAGTGTGTTGGCTTATTCGACGAAGAGCCAGGGTTCGAGCCCCAGGCCAGACATCAAAACAAACTACAAAGAGCATATCTTCGGCGACTTCCTCTCAGCAAATTTCTGACAAAAAAAACTCTGAGAGTAAATAAAATTGCCATGAAAAGTTTCTCAAAAATCTGTCGTTCGGAGTCGACTTTAAACTGTAGGTCCCGCCACTCATGTATAAAATTAACACACACAACATAAGTGGTGTAAGAAACTAGGTCGTAATCCTGACTGAAGGGTTGTAATGACCAATTATGTATGTAAAACCAACAACAATACTTTCTGCAGGAACTATGGAGGGAAGAGCGAACAATCGGTAGCACATCTAATAATGCTGTGCTCAACTGTTGCTAGCAAGAGACTAAGATTTCTGGGCTGACCATACTTCTACTCCAACTCCTTCGTCTGTTCCTTAGAAGCAGAGTCGTATGTTTAAAGTTTTCTAGAAATAACAAACGATACTGGGGGTTGAGGGGCCTATCAGGAAAGTCTAAGCACAGCGATGCCGCGTTTTATACAAAATTACAAAGTAATTGAACAGGAAAAGATTCCTTTCCATCAAATCTTCGAAGGACAGCAACGCACCCGTGTGTAGGGAATACTGCACAAAATTGTTATGGCATTAGCATCTGGTATCCCAAAACAAAAATAGACTGGAAATACTTATTGGAAGTCCCACTTTACCCGAAAACGAAACTGCGATCAAGAATCTTAAGAACAACAAAACTCTCGGAATGGGAAATGTCACCGCATGTGGGTGAACTTAGTCACGAATTGAAAGAGGCGCTAATAATAAAGATTTCAAAATGGTTAGGCATCGCTCTGCTTAGTTTGGTAAACGAGGTGATTACTAATGTAATGTAAACAGACTGGTTTTTGTCCAGGTACGTATGACATTTTTGAAGTCGCCGTAGTCTAGTAGGCTTATTAGACGTAAAAGCCAGGGTTCAAACCCCAGGCTAGACATCAAAACAAATACAAAAAGTATTTCTTTGGCGACTTCCTCTCAGCAGATTTCTGGCAAAAACTCTGAGAGTAAATAAAATTGCCATGAAAAAGTTTCTCAAAAAGCTGTCGTTCGGAGTCGACTTTACACTGTAGGTCACGCCGCTCATGTATAAAAATTAACACACACAGCATAAGTAGTGTGAGAAACTAGATCGTAATCCTGACTGAAGGTTATGTATGTACTATGTAAGTGTGACATTACTCCAATCGACAGTGGGCACATGATCACGGAACAAACGGTCTTCGTTACTTACTTAATTGGTCATTACAGTCCTGTAGTCAGGATCACAACCTAGCTTCTTACATCACTCATGTTGTGGGAGTTAATTTATTTTGTCGATGAGTGAAGGGATCTACAGTTTAATGTCGAGTCCAAACGATAAATATTTAAGAGACTTTTCATGGCAATTTTTATTTTACTCACAGATTTGTTGCCTGAAGAAATATTTTTTCCATATTTCGTTTTGTTCGAAACGTCTGAATTGGGGTTTAAAGCACGGGCTCGCATCTAATAAGCCAACATACTACCTCCAAGGCTACGGCGACTTCAACATATTAAGTGACTCATCGCTATATAAAGCACGGCGCTGAAGAGCAACGGTATCAGAAAATAGCCTACGCTCCACAAGCCGCATCAAACAGTCACTCGTAATGGCTGCATTGGCTTCGGTAAGAAGAAACGTGTGGTTTTTCTGAGCTCCAAATAAGTCTTATTAACGTACCCACCAAGATGAAAATAAGCTATCGTAGAGTCTTCTGCCCTCTTAGAATTGAGACAGATTGGTTTAATAAAGCTCAGCCCTTACTTGTTTTTTTGCATTCTTTGCGGCTCTGCTTTGTAAAACAGTTCAGGAAATTTGAATTCATCTTACCGAGCAACTATGCAATGGTGAATAATTGCTTCATGCTTTATGAGGGCAACCAATAAAATATTAGAGAGAACCTATAGCTTATAGTTCTGGTCTATAAAAATTAAATTCCATAAATGACCACAGAAGTCGCCGTGGTCTAATAGGTAGTGTGTTGGCTTATTAGACGAAAAAGCCAGGGTTCGAGCCCCAGGCCAGACATCAAAATAAAATACAAAAAGTATTTCTTCGGCGACTTCCTCTCAGCAGATTTCTGGCAAAAACTCTGGGAGTAAATAAAAATTGCCATGAAAAGTTTCTCAAAAAAATCTGTCGTTCGGAGTCGACTTTAAACTGTGGGTCCCGCCACTCATGTATAAAATTAACACACACAACATAAGTGGTGTGAGAAACGAGGTCGTAATCCTGACTGATGGGTTGTAATGACCAATTATGCATGTAAATGGCCACAGATTTCTTGAATTTATTTTTCTTTGCAAAAATGTTTTAAATTTCCGTTTAAATTATAAAATTTCCATGGAAAAGTTGTCTATGAAATCAAAATTCAGTTTCAAGTTCTCTCCGGCAATTTGACAACACAGATTTCAATTAAAATTTTTAACAATTTTACCTGGATATAAAGTTTTTTTTCCTTTTTGGTTTTTAAATAATTTCTGTTTTTTTTGTAATGAAAAATATTTTCACAAACAATTTAAACTTTGACAGTCTGTTGCTCTAGCTAATGATGTTGTTGTTGTTGTTGTTGTTGTTGTTGAATTGGTAGTTTGCCTTGTAAATCTTCTAAATTCCTTTAAAGTTGCATTTTGTTTAAGCTTAACTTTTCAATTAAAAAACAATTCCTGTAATTTCCGGATTTTAAATTGTCCATACGACTCCCTCTCTTGCTCTCTTGCTCTCTTCCTTAATGCAGCAGCTGCTATTTGGTATGGCTGGGGCTGAGGCTACCTAAAAGCCTCGATTGTCGACTAACATGCTGTACAACAACAAGTATTTTTCATCAGCATTTTGTGTGTGGAGATAGAAATTGTCTCCAATGGCTAGGTGGCTGGCTGGTTGGTGCTGAAGCAACTCCATAAATATCTCATGGTTAAATTCTCAGCCAGTCAGTCAGTCAGTAAATTGTGTCTGTATATGAATGTGAGGTGGATTTGTATGCGTGTGTTTATATCATATGTTTGGATGGGTATGTTTGTGGTAACCACAGGCAAATTAAAAAAAAAAACGAAACATACATACATATGCATACATATGTGTGTGTGTGTGTATATATATATATATTGAGATTTAAAAGCTTGTTGCACTTTGTTTTACGAGGCTAAAAAGTATTTTCTTTGATGTTCAAAACCTTCTTCCATTCCTCGTTTAAGAATTGTGTGTTGTGTGTGTGTATATATATACGTGCGACAAACCTTACCAAAAGTACAAACAAACTGGCTGGCTTAGGATTATTTTTAGTTGTGGTTAAAACTTGCAGTTTTACATCATTTTGCATTTGCATTAATGGAGGACGAGAGAACTCAACACAACACAATCACAGTCCCAGTCACAGTGTGTGTGTGTGTGGTTAGCACAGTGTGTGTGCTTCTCAAAAAGCATTGGTAATCAACCAATACACTCAAAGAAAAACAGGTGGAAATTGAAATACGGGGCGGCTATGGAGTGTGTTTTCGGAACGAAAATCGTATACGGGACGTGTTTAAATTAATTTGGACAAGCAAAACGAATTTAAATATATTTCGGGAAATTAGATAAAATAAATATACAGACGTTCATGTCCTACAGCAGTTCATATTTCAGGTGAAATTAAATAAAATGAATATACCAACCCAGTTCCATTCAATTTAACTATAAAGGACTGAACATAACAACACTACACATCTGTTAGTTAGGTCGCCATCCGAACCCTTAACTCATATAAGGTCAAGTCGAATATAGTACGGGACTATCTTGCAAACTAAATCAACTAAGCTGTAGAAATATGATCCTGGATTCCGTGTTATGTGGGAATTCACGACAAAAAACAGGCAGACGATCTTGCTCGGAGTGGAGCCATCACGTCGCTAATACAGACCAGAGATCAGCTTTTTCGCTACTCATAAGTCCTCATGAAATTTTGAGTATGAGTGAGTCAACAGTATTCAAATCCAACTACTCTGATTCATTCGTACTCAGTACTACTGCATTGATTTATAGGTACAAGTTGCAATGAGTATGAGTACAACGTTGACATCAAACTCATAACATTCGAACTATGTTTGATTCATACGCCTACTCATTCAGATTCATAAATTTAGAAAAATACTTATAATACTTATAAATGATTCGAGTGATTCGAATCATTCATCAAAATTTACGGTCTTAGTTGTTGTTGCATTTACAAAGAAAGAAGAAAGACACATAAACAAAAAAGAAAAAGACAGCAAGGAGAGCAAACACACAACCTTCTTGTGAGTATTGTAGTGTTCGTACGCGAATAATACTTATTTTGTGATTCGTGTATGCGATGAGTCGTGGAGAGTCCAAATCAATAACATCGTGCGTATTGTTAAGTATGGGTACCATGAGTATTTCAAACTTTGAATATGCGTAGTATAAGTATGACATTTAAATAAGTATGAATGCGTATAAGTATCAGAAATTATAAGTATGATTCGAGTCTACTCATCGTTTTGAATACTCATTGCTGACCTCTGATACAGACACGTCGCTAATTGTACTCGCCGTAGTCTAGTAGGTAGTGTGGTGGCCTCTTCGAAGTGAGACCACGGTTCAACACTCAGGTCAAAAATCTCCAACAAAACGAAATATGAATATTTCTTCGGCAACTTCCTCTTCGCTGATTTCTGTCAAAAACTCTCGTCAGTATATAAAATTACAATGAAAAGTTTCTCAAATATCGGTCGCTAGGAGTCAACTTTAAGCTGTAGGTCCCGCCACTCATGTATAAAGTAAATAACATAACATAAGTGATGTAAGAAGCTAGGTCGGTGTGAGAAGCTAGGCCTAACTGAAGGGTTGAAGTGACCAATTATGTATGTATGTAAAAGAGACAGAACTTTGCTGTGAGAGGAAGGGAGAGGAATCGAGAGAACGATAATCGAAATTTTTGTTAGGAAATTACAATCGAAAGAGATTCAACTCATGTATAAAACTGTCTCATTATAGTAATCGAGCGTTTTACCGAACACTGCTCGGAATAGGGATAAAGAGATGTTGTAGTATCAATAGAAATTTATTCAGAGGCAATACTACAGTAGTTTATTCCATGTCACAGGAAAATTAATCCACAACTCTCTCGTGCCCTCTTTTATATTTCCATAAATCCATATAAACAGTTGCCCTGAAATATTGCAAATGAAGCTTAAACGCCTCCATAGAAGGCGAAATGATTTGTACTTTGATTTCATTTCGAGTGTCAAAGCTTAGTTGCAGGAAATTTATGTTTTACTGCTGCAGTAGCAGTTGCAGTGGCTGTTGCAATTGCAGTTTCTGTTGCCATTTCTATTTCCATTAATTTTTATCCTCTGGATTTAAAAATCAGTCTGGTGTCGTTCGACTATATCCATGGCGTGCATTTATTTTTAGCTAAAATGTCAATTTTTTTCTTCTTCTTTTTCCATTTTTCCCATTCTGTTTTTCTTCTCTGATGCTGTACTTTTTTTTTGTTTCCATTTTTAATGTTGCTTTGTTGAGAAGCAAAAAAAAAAAACTAAAAACACGTTCTAGTTTAACAACAGCATTATGAGGAAGGGAATAAATGGTTTTCGGTTATTATGGGGGAAGTGAAGTGTGTAAATGGGTATATGGCTGGCTGTCTCTCTAGCTAAAGTTGTCTGTAACACAAAAATAAAAATAAAATTCCAAAAAAAAAAGAATTTTCTGTCGATGTTACTTTTCTTTGCTAATGTTGCTTTGGTTCTAGTTGTTGCTGGTTGTTATTGTCGTTATTTGCTAGCAAAACCGGAAAATGGTCTACACACGTACTTTTTATTGCTCTGAAATACAATATTGAGGTTATTTTCGCACGTACGGTAGGCGGAAAAGTGCTCAAGAGTTATTTGAACATGAAGTTTTTGCTCAAGACAAACAGACAAACAAACCAAATAACATAGAAAAAATGTTTCTGGTTATTTAAAATTCAATTATGACATGCTATTACATGTTATATACATATGTATGTATGTACTCGTATGTATGTAATATATGGTGGTCAATGTTTCTTTTATTGCATAAATAAATATGCAGCAACAACAACACCAACAGCAGTTAGAATGTAAAACAATATTTGTTGGCCAAGAGGACCAGAGAGAGGAGAGAGAGAGAGAGCGAGAGATATTGTACAGAATGCAAAAAAACCACATAAATTTCAAATCTTGTTCTATAACTTACCACACAAAGGAAATATAAATCAAATCTAATCCGATTTTTTTTTTGAACCTGTGCAAATCACTTACACACATACATACATATGTACATCCACACACACACTCTGTTACAAACATATTTTCAATAGCATTTTTTTTTTTTCAATTAAATTTTATAGAGAATGTGGAACAAGTTATTTACAAGCAAAACAAAACAAAAATAAATAAAAGAATCAAATAAAATAAAACGAAATAAAGTGAAATGAAATGAAATGCAATGAAAAGAATTATAAATTCCAAAATGCTTGTTTGCAACAGTGTAAGCACACTTATGTACATAAGTGTATACGTATTTACCAGTATTTAAATGAATAGTTGTTACCAACTGTTGCCCTCGTTTTAACCCTCTTATTAAACACAATAGCGATGACTAAGCGCCAACCCGTCTCCCTGCCCTACTGCTGTATCGTCAGTTGTGTTGTAGAATAAAAATAAAACAATTTTCTTAAACAATCATAATAAAAAGTATAAAAAAGATCAGAAAAAACAATGAATTTGTTGTGGTTGCTATTATATTGAACACAATAAACATTTACAAAATAGTCTTAACCAGGCAGAGGTCCCCAACAGTTATAATATTACTACAAAAAAAAAAAAGAAACACAGAAATGGAAAGGAAATGGAATACCGAAAAAAAGCCAAAAATAAATGGATAGGCAGACAGATGACACTAGGAACAGTAACTAGAATTGCAACTGAAACTGCAGTCTTAACATCAACTGACTCCGTAGCAGTAAATCGTAAATTTCTTGCAACTAAACATTGACACTCGAAATGAAATTTAAGTACAAATCATTTCTATTTTAAATCAAGCATTTGAACTTTATTTGTGAACCTCATGAACCGGGTATGGAGCTGATTACAAAGTTAAAATCATTTTTCTGAATAACGTTCCTATTTGATATGACAGCTGCAATATCTTTAACAGACATATCTTACTTACTTACTTAATAGAACATGACAACCATTTAGTCAGGATTACGACCTAGTTTCTCACACCACTTATATTGTGTGTGCTAACTAAAGGGTGTTTTTTATAGAGGTATAGAACTTTAAGTTGGCATTACTTTTCAAGATGGCGACCGATTTAACAGCTGTCAAGTGATTTATTCTCAGTTTGGTTTGGCAATTCATCATGAATAGACTCACGCCTGAACAACGCTTGCAAATAGTACAATTTTATTTCGAAAATAATGGTTCTGTGCGGAAAACGTATCGCGCAATACGTCCATTTTATCGTCGACAAAATCATCCATCAGAGCAGTTAATTCGATTAACCATGGAACGTTTTCGCACCACGTTTACTCTTATTGATAACTCGCATCCCCAGAGACGCTGTACGGTGCGTACAGAAGAAGCTATTGCTGCTGTAGAGCGTAGCATTGAGGAAGACCCGAATGAGTCCATCCGCCATCGAGCACAGGAATTGGATCTGTGTCCATCCACTTTATGGAAGATTTTCTGGAAGAATATTGAAGGATTTGAAGCCAAACGATCATCAAGTAAGGCGTAGATTCGTCGAATGGGCCCAAAACGAGATTACCGTTGTTCCCGATTTTCATAAGCGAATTTTGTTTAGCGATGAAGCGCACTTCTGGTTGAATGGCTACGTCAACAAACAAAACCGCCGCATTTGGAGTGAAGGTAATCCTCAAGTGTATGTGGAAACACCGTTACATCCAGAAAAACTGACTGTTTGGTGCGCTTTATGGGCTGGTGGAATCATTGGTCGGTACTTTTTCAAAAACGATGGTGGCCAGAACGTTACAGTCAATGGTGATCGGTATAGAGCCATGATTACTAACTTTTTTATTCCTGAATTGAATAACCATGATGTCCAAGAGATGTGGTTTCAACAAGACGGCGCAACATGTCACACAGCTCGTGCCACAATAGATTTATTGAAAGACACGTTTGGTGACCGCCTAATTTCACGTTTTGGACCTGTGAATTGGCCTCCAAGATCTTGTGATTTAACACCGCTAGACTACTTTCTGTGGGGCTATGTATAGTCATTGGTCTATGCGGTAAAGCCACAAACGCTTGACCATTTGGAAGACAACATTCGCCGTATTATTGCCGATATACGGCCACAAATGTTGGAAAAAGTCATCGAAAATAGGACGTCCAGATTGGACTACATCGGCGCCAGCAGTGGCGGTCATATGCCAGAAATCATATTTAAAATGTAATGCCACAAGATTATCTTTCGGATAAATAAAATTCATGTCAATCGAATAATCCATCGTTGTTTTATTGCAACTTAAACTTCTATACCTCTATAAAAAACACCCTTTATATCCACACGTGCCGGGATCTACAATTTAAAGTCAAGATGAATAAAACATAAGAAAACATTGAAATATTGATGCGTCCCTATTACTCCTAATGTCATACTATGCCAGGAATAATTTGAACAGTGAAATAATCAAGAAAACAGCAGTTTGCCTGCCCATCCCATTTTTTCTAAATATCATCGACCACCCATTGAGACTCGCTGGCAAAACGACAAACAATCTCACAGTGTGTTTATTATTTTTAAATAAGGAGGGGGATATTAAAACGTCTCAGTTAGCCAATATGCATGTATTTACACACAACAACAACAACAAGAATACCGGTGGTATGATACAATGAAAAAGCGAGAGTTGAGAACAAAAAAAGAAAACAACAACATTATAATATAAAATACAACAAAACAATGAGAAGAACCTTTTTATAAATGCACACAAGCATACGCACACACAAACACAGCGCAGATGCATATATACGCATATTCTATGGAAAAAGGAAAAACAAACACACGTTCTGGGTACAACAAATCAACAACAGCAAACTGAAAAAGGGCAAAAGATTTGTATGGAAATAAAATTGAAAACATATACAACAAAAACAAAAAAATATAAACATAATAAAAGAGGTTAAAGAGAGAGGCAAAAAGGTAAAGAAAGTCTATTTTGCGTAAAAATGGTTAAGTGTGCTTGTGTGTTTGAATTTAAATAGAGAGAGTAAATGCTTTAAGTGATGGCAAGTTTAGAAATTTGAAAAAGCGCTAAAAAATTACATTTCAGTTCAAGTGTATTTATCAACAACGATTTATTTTAGCATTTAGTTGGTCAGATAACAGCAGGCAATAATCTACTAAAATGCATTCAATTTTACTTGATAAATATCCTATGAAAACAATTAAAATTTACTGCTAAATTGATCCCTGATCCGGGGAAAGAATACCTCGCTTTCTGTCAAGTAATTTAAAACTGTAACGCTTAAAGAGTAAAAGTTGAAGATGATTATTTTACATTAATATGGCCTCTCTGCTATCATCATATTTCGAATGTTAAATAACGATTTGTCGGTTTAACCTCATAAGAACCAGTTGTTGCAAGAGGTAATGTCAAGCGACCAACAGCAATGCCGAAAACTCATTTATTTCAGTAACAATCCAGAAATAAAAATTTTACTGCGAGATAGAACTTACGTAATATGAAAATTAATTGAAAAGACAAAAATTTTCCAGTCAATAAGCATTTTCCAATTGACTTTTGCCAAAATTTGTATAAACTCCGGCATTGAAAACAGTCTACCGCGTAATCAATCAAATCAAGGCGAATTTGATAAATATTAATGGGTACTCTGCGCAATCAATTTCAATTGGTAAATAAGTGGATTAACTAATTTCGTTGTGGTTGCAAATGGACATTAGATGACTAACATTCTAGACTACATATAGACATTCATGACTTGATGTTGGCCGATTGGAGATTTAAAGTGCAAAATTGCTAATGTCACTAATATCTCATATGGCTCAATGGTATTAATTTTGAGTGATAACTTGTAAATAAGAACGCTTCCTGTAAGCCTTTGCTCAAAATCCATGTAGCAAATTCGCAAGTATGGTTGGCATTGTACAACCACTGAAACAAAGAAAAAATCGCAAAGTTAACAACACTAAAATTAGTGAAAAAATAACTGAATGCGTGCGTGAGTAATTTTAACATGGAAATGCATTTCATAAGGATTGCCATTGTATTTTAAAATGGAATATTTCCCTAAAGGGAAAGCAAATACATGGCAGTAACAAAAGAATGCGATTAAATTATAACAAGATAACATCTCTGAATTTTCGATCAGGTGGAGTAGTTGCATAAATTAAAATTCTTTTTATTTTTTTCTTTAACAAAACAGTAGTTAAATTACGAATAAACTTTCAAAAGAAACTTATAAACGGAATTTTAAAATATACTCATACAATATAATCAAATACAATGTAACATTTTTCAAATATTTCATTTTCGAAAACGGATTCAATCACAAAGCAGTGTATCATCAAAGATTTTTTGTTATTTAATTTGTTTTTATTAATTTAATGGGGCTATTGACATTAAAATTTAATACATTCCTTCATATTACTGCTTTACTATATGAAAGAGATAACAGAAAATATTTTACAAATAAGGGGGAAAAAACGAATGGCTGGCCAGTATACACGGGCATTAGTGTAGTATAGGTAACAAATATTGTATTTTGTCAAACAAAATAGAAAAAAATATTTAAATACGATTGGTGGTATACAAAAGCAAACAGATAAATATGTCAATCGCCTAAAAACAAAAGCAAACAGCTTAATCTTTATACTCTACAAATAAACATAAAAAATATGTTTTATTTTTAATAACAACTTCGTGCGAATATTCTACAATATGTATACATGTTAAAATAATCTTCATAAAGAACTTGACTTCATAGTGTTATCGGCAAAAATAAAAAATAATCCATTAAGCAAAGACATATTTCCTAGAATTGAAGTGCTGGTTGATTAAATTGATATTTTGCTAAGTATACTACGTTTCCCTTGAACATAATCAGGCATATGTATGTATGTGTAGTATACCAGGTATATGCATAGCACAGGTCAAAATCAAACCCCAATATTCACAATTTTATTATAGGTTTAACAAATCAATGAACCATTATTTTGCCCTGGATGGCATCGTTAATCTATTACTCGCTTTGTATAGATACGATTCAAAGATAATGTCATCCATAGGCCTTATACATCCAACTGCGACCTCTAGAGGAGGAAGTATAGTAAGTTTTAATAATATTTAGCCGCGCGCCTGGATAATAACTCTTCTAAAGACCACCTGTTTCTGGCTATGACAAATAAGTTTGCTGGTGTTCCTCAATCGATACTTATGAAGGGATTACAAAGAAAGGGATAACTCTGAGAAAGCCATTTTGCAAACTATACAATGCTTTTTTTTTGAGGGATTTATTGTGAAAATATCGTGATTTACTCGGACAGTCCGGATGCGATTAAGTTCCTAACAAACGATTCCCCAAGTTCCATTCTCTTCCACGAATGTCGAGAATTTCTCAGTGAAATTTCCAATTAGAAATTAAAGAAAGACAAAAACCTTTATATGCTGAAATAGCGTTGCTGATGAACTGGCCGGGGTCGATAGAAGTTCACAATTTCCCAAATTTTACAAGGCATGGGAATCCGATTGCCTCAGTTATGCAAGTTACAGGATATTACTAGACCGATCGCCTGAAAAAACTTGATTAATGGAACTGAAAACACAACAAAAAACTATACCTATCTTCCTATCCTTCTTTAGGGAACTAAAGAGCAAAAGTCTTTTAATTATGTGGAATTCTTTTTATTACACCTTATAATTTTGAAAATTATTTTTTTCAAGATTTTCAATGTATTTGATTTAAAATAAATGACATCTCAAATAAATTAAATTTCAAAGAATTAATTCTTTACAAGCTCGATTATAATACGATTTTAGCATTACTATGACTTTGACCCTTTGAAGGCCTTTTGGGAAAAAAAAATTCTAGTGATCTGAAACACTGCTCTCCTCTTAAAAAAAACACATACAACGATAG
Organism: Sarcophaga subvicina; assembly: GCA_936449025.2. Classification (NCBI taxonomy): domain Eukaryota; kingdom Metazoa; phylum Arthropoda; class Insecta; order Diptera; family Sarcophagidae; genus Sarcophaga; species Sarcophaga subvicina. The sequence goes on along the minus strand of OW388082.2, from coordinate 104,702,463 downwards.
GAATATTGATAAGCACATTGATGATTAAAATGGCATTTCCCAAGTAAACATTTAAAAACTACACTAAACCTACACACTCACACTTACTCATGTCCAAACAGGGAGAAAAATATGCAACACAAGAGGAGAACACAACAGTATAGCAACCTCATACTGCTTTAAAGAGACGATAAACAATTAAAAAAGAACAAAAACACTGAATGACTAAATGATACAACTTTAAAAATGAAACATGATTTAATAAGAGAGAGTGAAAACACAGCAACAACAACAATTTATTACAAAAACTATGTATTAAGCAACCTTGAACGCAAGTTGACAACAAACTCTGCGACCTTACGAAAACCTCATACATATCCACATACACACATATTTTGTTTGGGTGCAAGTATGGCACTTGTCGCAAATACAAGAACAATAATAAACAGCATTTAACGAACGAAGTATTCTACAATAACAAAATTATTCAACACACAACCAATATGAATACAAATTTTGTGAAGATAAGTTACATAGAAACAGCTGATCACCCCAATAAAATATTACGCCTTAGAAAATAATAGAAACACAATTGAGCGGATTTAGTCCTAAACAATAAAAACAATAAAATGCTAAAATGAGTAACATTTAAAATAATCTCTGAAACCGGTTTAAGATCGAGTGGTGAGACGTTTATTTATAATTACATTTTATTGAATAGAGAATACAAAAACACCAACAACAACAACAATAGGTAGAAGAAGGTATTTTTTGGTGATTACGAATATTATTGTTGCAATATATAGAAACAATGACACGTATGCTGGATACGATACGATGATCGAAATGAACCAGTGTTGTTTGAAGTTGTTTGCAGATTTTTATCATGGAAGGGTATTAAAATTGCTTGAGTTTCTCTGTTTTTAGAAAAATCAAGATTGCACACAATCGAATTGAGAGTAATTAAGTAGTTCATTAAGTATGTTAAACTTTAAATTATCCCAAGTGATGTCATAGGTCAATTTTTGTTAGAAAAAGTAACTGTCGATAACTTCTTTCTGCCGTTTGTTGCTGCTGTGGTTATTGATCTCATGAGTTGACGCGGCATAATGACACCCTATATTTTTTGAAGATTAGCTTCATTGCGGATTATCGGGATTATTTTCAGTAGGCCCTCCAATAGGCCATTGAAAGCTGACCATGGATCAAGATACCTAAGGATTCACAAGCAAATACCGAAACACGTCAGTTTAACGTAACTGTCCTTTTAACAATACAGGTCACATGATCAGACCCAATATAAAGGAGTTCGATAATGTGCATTACAACTCACAGCAATCCTGTCAGTGAAATATCAAGACTGCTATAAGCTAAGGAAAAAGGAGATAGCTTAAATCTATGTAAAACCCTGGTAATAAAATCTCATTTCTGAAGTCTTTAATAGCCCACTAAGGAACGACACTATTATTGAGCGTACCAAGCGTAATATCTTGGTGGGAATTAAACCCACGACCCTCACGCCTATAGTTTACCCACTTGAATACCAGTGCGCTGTAACGCACCCACCAATTTATAGTAAATTTTAATTATTTTTTAACGATAAGTATTCATAAATTGCAAATCTCTTAGTAAGTCTGCAGCAATCCGCTAAATGGATAACCCTTTAATAAGATTCTCATTAGTATCGATGCTTAGAGTAAGATATACATTAAAAATATTATAAAAAAGTAACAAATGTAACTAAAAACAAATCTACAAAAAAAAACTTACCTTTAACTGGAGACGAGTATTAAAATGAGAGAAATTGTTTTCTTTTAAAGCCTTACTAAGGGAGAAAGAGCGAGAGATAGAGCAACAGTGAGAGAGAGAGTGAAGCAAAACAAAGAAGGTCGCCAAAGGAAACTTGAAATGTTTATTTATATGGTTTTTTAATATAGTGACAGACAATAACAATAAAAATTAATAAGAATTTGTTGTTGTCGTTACTGAATAAACAACAACAAATCCCAAAAGTAACATACAAGAACAACAGAATTCCAATTAAAGATAAAAATGGCAGCAAGATTTACAATTCGTAAATGATACAAGGAAGAGTGTGTATGAGTGAGAGAGTAAGGTATAGGGGAAGGAAATTTTTTTTTGCCAATATTGTATTTTTGTTTGCTTTTACTATTACTTCAAACACCCTCTCTTGTTTACCAATGCAACACGCTGTACCTCTCGCTCACTCTCTCTTTCGCTCATTCTCTTGGAGACGTAGTGTTTGTTGTTATTACATGCAATGTAAAGTCTTAAAGGCCTTAAAAGAAAAACAACAAAAAAACTAATTGATGTACAGCACACGTAGCAGGTATAACTAACGGTTTAATTAAAAGCCATCCATAGCTTATTTATTGAAAACAATTTTTTAATTTTTTTGCTTTTGCTTTTGTTGTAAATTCGTTTAAATTTCACTCACTATTAAACAAAAACAACAGACACACTGTGGTATTTTTTTTTGTAATTCTTTATCAATTGCTTTCTTTTTCTGTTGGTTGATGCCTCTTTACTTTACTTTATTGTAACACTAAATTTTACTCTTCTTTGCAAACGATTTTCTCTTCTTTTTTGTATTTTCTTCGCAATTTCTTTTTTATATTCTTTATATCATAAATTTGTTGTTTTTTTGTGTTGCTTTTTAATAAAACTTAATTCTTTTTTTTATATGCTGGTGAATTAATTTTTTGTTTTGTTTCCTTCTTCTCACAGAGCCTTTTTATTATTTCTTGTTGTTGGTGTTGTTGTTGTTGTCGCCGTTGTTGTTCTTATTGTATTCGCTGTTGCCCGTAATATTTATTATTTTTTGTTTTATTAATTGGCAACAATCAACAGCAACAGCAATGGCAGCAGCAGCGGGCAAAAGTACGAAAGTAAATGAAAACGTTAAATGGAAAACACGGTGAGAAAGATGGAATCAAGGCAACAACAATTTCATTTCATCAATTTTTTTATTTTTACAAAACCAGAGTAAAAAAAAATTCTTTTATTAAAAACTTCTTTATTTATCATTCAATCACTTGTTTTTTTGTTATTCTTTACGCACGTTTTTGTTTTATTGATAAAAATTATTGTATCGTTTGAAGAAAAAAAATCATGTAAATTTTTTATCAGTACCGCCGCCGCATTTGCAACGAAAAACCAGCAACAACGAACCGTAAATGAAGTATCGTACACACATATGAAGTGATAGAAGGAAAAAATATCTTTTCTTTCATGCATTTTGACAACTCAACATATAGTTGATGGATTAGTACACACAGTTGCAGGAAAATAGTAGTAAGTGCTCACACTAAAAACAAATACGGCCTTAGTCAACTTGGCAGCACTTAAGAAAGTAAATGTTGCCAGAAATAAAAAAATTTATGACCAACTTCTGAAAAAGAATTCACCAAAAAGGGAAAATAATAATATTTGTAGTCTTTTAGTTAGTAGTAGGCTCATTTAGAATTTGAATTTATATCCACAAACTCTGTCTTTGAATAAAATTTAAAAAAGTAAGAAAAATTATTTTTGAAATTTAAATTTTTTAGATGCGTTGTCCACAGAATTTACTCTACAATGGTAACACTATGTTCATTGAGGGTACTTCTTTTTTGTTTGTGACTCCACTAACCGATATAAGTTGACATTAGTATGGACACAAATCACTCAGTTTATAATACAGTGAAAAATGGTAGGACCTACATGTCGGTAGTGCTATGCATTTTTTTATAATAACGGTATAGGGGTGCATTTCATTTTAATTCACCACATGAGAAACTCACCGCACTGACTAAACTCACTACACCAAGAACTCACCATACAAAAAAATATTTTATTCTCAAGATCAACAAGAAAGTATGCTGTTCCCCCGTCCACCAGGACTGACCAATCAATTCTTCCATCCTTAAAATAGTAAGTAAACAACACACATAACCAGCCAAAGGTATTGAATATTGCTGAGAAAAATGTTTGGAACTAAAGGAAGACAATTTTAGGATATACAAAATAAAGTTCATAAAAATTACTTGAGACCTTTACGTGTATGTACACACATTGAAAAGAAGTAGAGAGTTCCTACTACATCTGTCCTGCAGCCCCTGCTGTATGCCTTAAATTCTTGCCTTCCTGTCAGAATGTATGATAATTGTTTTTAATTTATTACAGCATAGTTTTTAATGAAACACTTTTCTTTTATTATATTTGTTTTTATATTTTAATTCTACACTTTTTTACTACTTTTTTTACCATATGGAACATTAATTTATGTTTTATTATTTTAAAATATTATAATATTTGTTTTTTATATATTTCCATGTATAATTTATATAAATTTTAACTATAGTTGTTTTTATTTTTTGTTTCTCTATTTTATTTAAAACATTACCTTTTAAATATTTAAAAAAAATTAAAACTTTTTTATTGTTGCTTTCGTTATAGGCTGCGAGTATCTCTTTTTTATTTTGTAGAACAATTCTTTAAACGCCAGTTTAAAATCATGAATTTATTTCTAATTTCTGATATTCTTTTTAGAAAAAACTTAACATTTTAATAATTATCTACGGTTCTTAAAAATGTATGTAAAAAAGTATTTCAGTTAATAAAAAAAAGCCTATTCGTTTCTTTTCAATTTCTTCTTTTTCCGAAATTTACTAAAAATTTTCTTTAAAATTTATTTATATTTTAAAAATTCTGATTTTTATTTAAGCTACATATACAGTGGACGTATTAAAAGCTACAATTTTAAAATAGATTTTAACGACTATTAATAGAAATTAAAAAATTAAAATTTACAAAAACGAAATAAAAAAATATTCTATTGGTAGTTCAAAATCACCCTGGAATTTTAACAAGAATATTTTATTGTTTTATGGCAACATCAGTAAGCCTATAATACTATGCCTATTCGACCAACTACATACTATAGTTGCCTGTAAACGAATACAAGAGTAACCCATAAAATAGTTTCTAGTACTTTTTCATAAAAAAAATCTTGGGTGCATTAAACCACCAGAGGGTTTGCTCTCAAAAATAAAAAATAATAATGTTGCATAAAAAATTATAATTTTGTTATCTTTTTGTTTATTAAATAGTTAAAAATATAAATAATTATATAAGGGGGGAAAATAAACGTTAAATAAAACAATTCTATTAAATAAATTTTATTAATAAAAATAAAAATTGAAATAAAATTGTTTTAACCAATAGCTGGCGATAATTTTTTCTTCGTTTTTTTTAGTTGAGACAGATATAGTAATAAAATATACACAAGAGAACTTAAAATACAACCAATAATTGCAGATATAATAATAATAATATTTAATAATAATTAAAAAATAATTAAAATGTTTAATAATTAATTAAAGTGATTAACTAGTTAATTAAAATGATGAATAAATATTTAATCCTTTCAGTTAATTAATAAGAATATTTTAAACAATAATTTAATCATTTCAATTAATTAATAATTTTCATTTCATATTAGTCGCAATCAATCATTTCAATTAATTAAAGGAAATAATGAATCAAATTAGTTACTTTAAAATGATTAATAATTTTAATTAGAATAATTAATCATTTCAATTAAAATGATTTCAATTAAATTATTTAATCATTTCTTTTAAATGATTAATCAGAAAATAAATAATAAACATATAAATTCAATTAAATTATTTAATCAATTAATTAATAATTAAGTTGCCATGATTAATCAATGAAACATTAATTAAGCATTAAAATTAAATGATTAAATAATAAAGAAACCATTTTAATTCAAATGATTAATCAATATTTAATTGATTATTTCAATTAAAATTATTAACCATTTAAACAATAAATAATTAATTGAAATTATTTAATTAATTAGAATGATAAAATAATAATTCTTAACTAATTAAGCATTTTCGTTATTAATTGGTTACTTTAAAATGATTAATTAATAATCAATTGAATTCATGTAATTAAAAATATTAATCAATAAATAATTAACAAAGTCTTAATTAAATTAATTAATCGATAAATAATAAAATTGTCATTTTATTTATAATGATTAATCAATAAATAATTAATTCATCATTATTTAATTTAAAATGAACGACTAATTAAACAATAATAAAAGTAATTAATAATTATTAAAAAAAATTATTTAATTAATTGAAATGATTAATTTATTAAAATTGTTAAATTCATCATGTCTTGATTAATTAATTAATGAATAATGAAATAATTAATTAATCGTTTTAATTAATAATTAATTAATTAATCACTTTAATTAATTAAGTCATTAATTAAACGTTTATAACTAAATAAATACTTAACAATTATTTTATAACTTATTTCTGTTATTTCTTTGCTTTTTGTTTTTGTTTAATTAATAATATCAAGTAATAATTATATTTCACTTATTCATTGTTTTTTTGTTTTTATTATTAACTTTAGTTTATATAGTCAAAATTATTTAGCTGCTCTTGCCTTATTAATGGTTTGCTTCTCGGCTTCGCTAAATTCCAAAATACTTTCGATAGCCTGTAAATGACCCTGGGAATTTTCCTTGTCGGTTAGGAAATAATAGACAGCACTTTTTAGGAATTGTAATGTCACCTCTGGATCCACATGAGTGCGATTCTTTTGCGCTTCCAATAAACGGCGATAAATGGTCTACAGAGACGTTAACGAAAAGGGGGAATATAATTTGGCAAAAACAGAAAAGATATAAAAAAGGGGAAAATATGAAGAAGGATTTAAAAATTAGAAATTTTTTGTTATATTTTTTATTTTCTAAAATTAAAAAGAAATAAAATAAATTAAAATAACAAAAAGTAATCATAAATACAATGAAAAAAATGATTTAAAAACACACCAAAAAAATTACATTATTTTTAAATAAATTTTATTTTTTATTTACATTTAATGTTTATGGGGAAATAATAATAATAATAATGAAATGTGCTCTTTCTTTATTATAATAATTAGTATAAATTATTAAAATAAATAAACCAAAAACAAATATTAAATATATGTACGTTTCATATAAAAATGATTTAAAAAATGTTTTTTATTTATAATATGATGGAAATAAAAAACACAAGGAAATGAAATAATATTTAATGGTAATGATATTGTAATGAATTATGTATATTTGTTTGTATGGATTGTATGTAAAATGGTACCTTCTAAACAAATTATTATTATTTTAATTGATTTATTAATTTCTAATTAATAAAAATTATTTATGAAATACGAATATGTTTAAATGTAAGGTATGTATGGTAAGAATGTATGTTTAAACGTTTATAAATTAACTTTATAATAGAGAGTATAGAGTAAATATATGTCAACATTTATTATTACTATTTATTAAAAATCGTATATACTTTTAGTTAATAATTAATAATTTTTAATTAATAATTTCAATTTAAATTTTTTAGGGAATTAAACATGCTTATTTATTTAATGTTCTTAATGTTTTTTAATATATTTTTGTTCTAATAAAAAATGAAACCACTAATAAATGTTTACAAATGTTGTTGTTGTATATAGTTTATAAACCGAGTTTGAATTCATTTACAATATGTAGTATATAGCGTATGGTTTAGTTGTTGTAAAAGAGATAATTTTTGTATAAATTATGTTTTTTCTTTTGGTTTTTTTCCCATTGGAAACCTATTTTCTTTCTTTTTTTTGCATAAAATACAACTTTCTACATACCTTTATTGTACAATTATTGATTGGCCTTTTTTTAGTATACTATCGGATTTCAAAACCCATATAATAATTATGTTGTTGTTGTTAAAAATAAAAAATAAAATAAAAAATTTTAATAAATAATACACACGTTTCCCTCAAAAATTATGGATTGCCCAAGTTAATCCACTGAAATCCTTTCCAATATTGATAGACATAAACCTTTAAAAATTGGAACAACAATGCTTAACCCTTTGACGGACACCAAAATTTTAGGAGGCCTTCCCGTGGGACACTTGCTGTATCTCCGTTATTGACAAACAATTTATGACGTGTATACACGTCATGTCCCCCCAGAAACCCTTGTTATGACGTCTATAGACGTCAGTGTCCGTTAAAGGGTTAAAATGAAAGACACCATCAAGTATGAGCAACAAATTGATGCTAAACGATATTATGTGTACAGAATCAATTATTATTAATAACCAGCAAATCTAATATTGCCTATGTAAGTCGCCGTTGTCTGGTAGGTAGAGTGCGGGCTTATTAAAGGAGAACCCGTGGTTCAAATTCCAGCTCAGGAGGTGTCTGAAAATGGGAATATGAAAAAATATCTCTTTCGGCAACTCACACCGAATGGTCTTCTGGCAAAAACATTGAGAATAAAGTAAAATTGCCAAGAAAAATGTCTGAAATCTGTTGTTGGGGGTCGACTTTAAAATTAACACATATAACATGGGTTGTGCGAGAAGCTAGGTTATAATCCCCGTCTAAAGGTTTGTAATGATCAATTACATAAGTAAGTAAGCTATAGTTTGAGAAGAAAAGAAAAGGAGTGAATAGTGTGCACCGAATTGGCCAGTGTTATAACTTCGTCATCACTTTCCACTAGAACACTAGAATACTGGTGCACCCTGTAATAAATCTAATTTTCATCTGACGGTTACGTAAGCAAGCAAAATTACGACACATGAGGCTCAAAGTGCACATTACGTTCTGGAGGGGTCATTGGGGAATTGCCTGGATGAATTGTTACCATCCGATTATAAACTAGACTGCGTATGGTTTTAATAAGACTTTGTCATGAGCCACACACGTAACCATAATAGGCTTTATTGCATAAGAAAATTTCACAAAAAGAACTTTCATCGTTTTGCCAACGTCAATTAAAGTCGTTAGACATTTTTTGTTGAGCCAGACTGTGTAACATAATGTTCGAACATTTGAAAACCAACATTCGTCAAGTTATCGAATACTACCCAAAAGGATCAACTGCTGTAATCAAACCAGAGGCGATAATTTAAATAATACTGCATTTCGTATATATTGGCAAGATCGAAGCAATATATTGAAATAATAGTTTCATTGAAATAATAGCTTTAAGTGTGTCTTTTATAAAATAATTTTTGAAATCGAAAAATGGATAACCCTTTACAACTTCTTCAAGACGCTTAAAACTACTTTTGCGATAAAATTTTTGTTTTTCTTGACCATAGATTCTGTAGGGACATTTATTGGTACTTAATGGAGCATGTCCTTAAAACTAATAACTGTGCTAGTAAGCATTACTTTAATGCCTTAAATGAATTATATCCAGAGCAGTTTAGATAGTTCAAGTTTTTCAATGATTTTTTGCTTTAATTAAAAATAAAAAATAAACTACTTGTAGTAGTACTTTTTTTTAAAAAACAAACTTGGAATATAAATTTATCTCTTAAGACTCTGCATAGTAATGATTGGGCCGTCTCAATTTAAATACACGAAAAATATAATTTTGTAGACCTATTTATGTACACTGTTCCCTGTATTTATTTCTTTCCCAACTTGGGAGTAAAAATCGTTGTCCTTTAATGCTTATTTTTTGCGTTTGCTGAATAGGGCTCTTGAACTTAAAGGAGCCCCTTAAAGCTGTTGTAATAAACTCGGTTTTTAGTACAACTTCTTAATGATAACAATAATGACAAGATGACAACACCACAACACCATTTTTTCTGTTTTTTTTTTCTGTTAATGAAACCCATCAAATGAAAACGAACACACTTGCCATGGAATGAAATGATTTGACCCTGTTTGTTTTTCTTTTTACCATAAAACCCGATGAATTAAAAAAATGGACAAATAGTTAATGAGCGAAAAAGAAAATGTACAAAAACAAAAGAAATGAAAATTTACTGTGTTAAAAAATAAAAACTGGTTACAGCACAACACCGCATTTGAATTAAAAACTAAAAAATTTTGAAAAATTTAATAAAAAAAAATTCTAAAACCAATTGGAAATCAAAAATTTTGGAATTTAATTCAAAATTAACCGAAAAAAAAACTGATTTACAAAAAATTTTAAAATCACAAAAAAAAAGGAAGAAAAATCTAATTTGAGTGTGTGTTTTGAGTGGAACTTTTACAAACCTTACGCGCGCCGAGAACCCACAAAGAAATTGCCTCTTTTGCAGTGAGGAGAGCATGATTATTGCCGCATTCATTTCTACATTCTGCTGCCTATAAAATATTCGGTTACACAGTTTTTTTTTTTTTTTGTATAATTTTTTACGGTTTTTATATAAAAAAATGGAAAATTAAACAAAAAAAATAAATTTTAAAAAATTAGAATAAAAAAAAATTAAAAGAAATTGTTTATAATTTTCATGATTTTTTTATAGCCTTTGAGAGGCGGCATATTTTGTTGTTTCATAAAATTATTAAATAATTGCGTAGATTAATAAAATGCAGCAAATTAAAATTTTTCAATTTTAACACAAAATATGTAAATATTTGAAATTATAATTGAGAGTTAAAAAACAACAACTACTGGCTGTTTCTTATTATCAAAAAATACATGCAAATTTTTTGTATAAAAAACAGTCTATATTTTATAATATATTGTAGTATTATTAATTTTTGGAATTTGTTATGTTTTGTTAGTCAAATAAACTTTTGTTTTGAGTCTAATAAAACCATGCCCTCCTAATAAGTTGTGGTTAATATTTCAACAAAAACTACTTTCAAAAACTATTTTTGAAATTAAAAAAAAAATCTATTACATGAAATAAAAACAAAACAAAAAATTAATTTGTGTTGAAAATGATAAAAAAAAACGTAAAAAAAATATCATCGAAGCGTAGTTAAACTGAAAAGATTATTTTCCTTTAGCTACTCGCATTCTTATAGGTTTCTCAGTCCATATTAGAGTATTCAATATCGTATCACATTTAAAGCAAAATTACTCGGCCTGATGTCTAATCATCGAATCACTATACATCGATTAGAGAAGTACACATTGTTTATTGAAAGTAAAGTGACCATTATATGCCTATAGATTGTATGTGCGCCAGATTTAGGATTATCCAAGAATGTTAAGTGTCCCTGAAGAAGATAATGAGACATTCAACGGTTATCCTCGTAAACATGAAGACTTTGAAGGCTGATACAGCGAAACCTAGTTAATGAGGTTGACATTCTTTTATTGAAACTCAAACTATTAATCTCACGCTAACTTATTTACCAGGAAAAGATGGGAAAATTAGCGCATATACGCACGAGCCAAATCTGACCCGCTATATAAGGAGCTTCTTTATGAAACTATCAGGAGTTATAGGTATAATCCGTATTATATTATAGTAAAATAAAATTTATCGTTTTGCTTATGAGGGTATAAGAGCAAAGGAAAAGGAACTACATGAAAGCGAAAGTCGCTGTCAGTCATAGCAGCTCATTATCGCCTTTGATGTTCAATGTGGCCATGGGCAACTTTCTGCGAAAGTTACACTAAAGGCAATGAGCATATAATCTGTGTTTGGGTGGCGGTTTCGAAAAGCTAAATGACATACATCTGCAATCGCACAACTTTAATAAAAGTAAGCGAATTGCAAGTTGAATTGCAATGAGTTTTAATTACAATGAGTTTTAAAACGGGAATTCCAAAAATTTTACTTTTTCACAACTACAGATTGGAAATGTCCAGTAATTTTGTTATTTGGCTGACTGGCCGTAGAAAAGTTTATTAATCCCGTCACAAAGCATTAAATTATCCATGAAATTCTATGGAGAAGTCTGCATACAGACTTTAAAACGCCTTTCGCAATGCTACTTTTATTTTAAGACGTCTAAAACCAATATTTCTGCAATGCCCTGCCTAATCTTGTTAATAAATTTCAGTTGATTTGTTGTCTACGATCCTATTTTTAAAAAAATGTTTTTTTTTTTAATTAATGAAAATAATATTCAAAAAATAATTTTTTTTTTAATTGTGAAAAAAACTTTGTTAATTTAATGATCATTATGAAAATTAATATAAAATGTTAAATTAATTCTAAAGTATAAAAAATGTTAATTAAAAACAATTTAAAAAATATATATTTCATGTTTTTTTTTTCTTTTCTTTTTTTCAACTTAAACTAAATGAGAATTATTTGCTAAAACAAACATACAGCGAAATGAAAACATTTAAATAAAAATAAGAATTACAAAGTATGGTTTTTAAAGAAATGAAAAGGAAAAAAAAAACATTCTTAAATTTTGCTTTTCAAAAAATTAATTTTTCTCGTTATAAAAATAAATTTTTTTTAATAAAAAAGCAAATAAAAAATGTTTTTAAGTGTTAATAATGTAAATGCCGATAAAAAAAATATTGAATTTTAAAAATTTTTTAAATGTTTAAAAGTGCTGAACTGCTTAAATAATTAAAAAAGAACAAAATTCACACAGAAATTTGCGTTTCGTTAAATACTGGATTTCGAAAAAAATGAGTGAAAGTCTACGCGTAAAATGGTGAATATTTTTCATGAGCCAGTGATATAGACAGAAAGACACAGATACGAACGAATACGAGTATAACGAACAAACGAACAAATTAAACTTAAAAAAAAGAGCGTAACGAACGAAATTATTATTGCAAAAATATACTATGTAATGTTGTTGTTGTAAATGATGAATTTCTGAATTTTTAAGACAAAAAAATTTCTTCGCTTTTGCTTATCCACTCAAGGCACAATGCAAACAAAATTCAATACGCAAAATAAGATCGTAAATGTTATAAAAAAGATTTGAAAAAATCTTACACGTATGTTTTCCAATTCATCCTGTGTGGATTGCAATTGATGCAGCAACTCATTGATCGATACTTTGTTTTGTGGTGCTCGGTGTGCCAATTCTAAAGCCTGTAAGGAAAAAAAAAGAATTTTTAAATGTTAAGGTTAAGCGGCACATTAATTTTATTAAATATTAGAAGTCTATGTTTTATGTTTTGACTTTGAAAAAATCTGTTATAATAATTCCCTCTTTCGAATTTATTCATTTATTATTATACTTGAGACAAATACTGAGAATGTAGTGGCTAAGAATTGCTTTGAAGACGGGGATCAATGATCATAAATAAATTTCTTTCACTATCCAAACTACTGTTATCATCTCAAAATTATAATCTTCGAATTTCACTTACCTGATCAGCGCGAGCAATACGTTCGGCTTCTTGACCCTTCTGGTACATATGCAAGTACATTTGCTTTTGCTTCTCTTCGTGTTCGGCTAGCCGGCGTTGCAATTCTTCCAATTGCTTCTCCAACTCACGAATTCGCTCTTTGGCGTGCTCGTAGTCGGGCACAATGTCCGCATAGCGTGTATTGCATTCGGCCAGCTTTTGCAACAAGGCCTCAATACGATCACAATTCGTACGTTTCAACTCACTGGTGGCCGCATCCTGATTGCGTATCAAATCCTCGATACGTTGCTCATACAAGCGAATCAATTCTTGACGTTGCAGCTCGTATTGTTCGACTGTAGCAGCCGATGCAGGATTATTTGGCGACAACGAGGCTTCATCACTGCCGCAGGCCTGATCATGAGTGTGGAGTGAGGGCGTGTACGAAGAGTCTTTGGAATGAACTGAAGAAGAGGTCATGTCTTCGAAGTGGCCCGAGTCGGCAAATGAGCTCTGCATGTCCGAGGACAAGTGATGATGCAACATGTTGTGTTGCTGCTGGTGAAGAGAGCTTTGTGGCAAATGTTGCTGATGTAGCATAGCTGAAGGGGTATGAACATGATGATGATGATGATGATGACGTGGACTAGATGTTTTCTGGGCATCATCGACCATATCGACAATGGGCGAAACATCTTGTGAAGTCTTAAGTTCAGCTTCGCGTACCGTAACTGCATCACTAGAAGCCGAACGCTCTTCGGGCGAACTTAAAGAGGCCTTGAAGAGACGCAATTCGACCACTTCACGTGTTAGACGTAAAATTTCCGAATCTTTTTGCTCCAAATCATGGCGTGCAGCACACAGAAGTTCTTTAAGGCGGCGCAATTGTCTTTGTGCCCTCTGGGTGGGTGTTAAATAGTCTGCACCCACCTGACCAGCATAGCTGGAACAGTGGACCACATATTTCATTTTGCGACCACTAAATGTGGTGCCATTTCTAAAAAGGATAAGAGAAAAAGAAGAACGGGATTAAATTCGGAATCTCTATGAGAAAGTTGTTTGAAAAACTTACCTGGCCACATAGGGATGTTCACAAGACATCGTCGAACGTCCTGACGTTGTGGTACCGTATGAGAAAAGCGAATCTAAATCATCATCCAAATAGGTTGTGGGTGAATCGGGGGTCACTGGTGGTGTCTTGGGTGTTAGTTTGGCACCTGGTGACAGGGATTTGTTAAGCGTTGAGTGCGTTGAGTGCGTTGAATGCTTATGATGCTGTTTTTGTTGTTGTTGTTGTTGTTGTGGTTGTTGTTGATGTCCTACAATTGGTGTGGTTTGTGTGTGATTGGTAGTCGTATTGTGAGGAGTTTTTGGGGATTTGGATCCTGTGTTTATTGCTGTTACTGCTGCAGTTGGATTGTTGGTGTTCAGTGTTAATGGTCGTGTTTGCTGTGAAGTTGTTGTCGTTGTTGTTGATGCTGATCCTGTCGTTTCGTTTTGTGTAGTTATACCGTTATGATTTAAAGACTATTTCCCATGAAAAAAGAAACCAAAAAGAAAAAGTTAAAAACCATTCAATGAAAGGAAAGCAAATTTTATTCGTTTTAAATTTTAAAATTTTTGAATTTTTTTTTTGTGTATTTTTCGTTCGTTTGTTTGCAACGTTTCAAATGCTTTTGACTGATGAACGCATATAAATGTTCGCGTAAATGTTTTCATCAGTCATTTACTCGCTTTTAAATCACAGTTCAATGTTTTCTTTTAAATTGTGTGCATGTGTGTGATAGAGTGTGTTTGTTTCTTGTTTAAATGTGTATGTAAAACCACAAACAAATGCTGCTGCGCTCTTATATTTGTATAAACAAATTATTTCATTTAAAAAGTGTTACTTACAGTGGTTTGCAAAGAAAATTAAGCGGAATGAATTTTCAAAAGACAGTAAACGAAAGAAATTTAAATATTTAACAGAAGAGGAAAACTCAATTACGGGATTACAGGGACAGGGTACCCACTATGATTTTCTATTCCTAAATAGGAACCGATATACGAATATGTTGCAACATGTGAAATTTAATTTCTTTTTTTGTCCATGACTCTTTGCTTTCATGTGAAATTAATTGGTTAGAGGGACATTGAAAGTTTTCCAGAGGATTGCGACAGAGCAAGCAATTGATGGTGGCTTCCGCCTATGGCAAAAAGCTGTACAAATTACTGAAGACAGGACATTAGCAGGATAATAGGTTTTTATATCAGATTTGTTCGTTCTTACCCTGATGATACTGGTGGCATATTACGGTTAACTTAGCATGTTTGTCAGAACTAGAACGCACGTTTGCAAATGGAATTTTGGATTCAAGAAAATTTTTTTATATAGGTGATCTAATCAACTTCATTCGGAAAAGGGAGAGCTTGCTGATTAAATACGGCTTTTGAAATAACTGTGGTTAATGGAGTATCTTTAGAAGCCGCTGTAGTCTTACAGGTAGTGTGGTCGCTTACTAGACATACCTCCTCTCAGTAGTCTTCTGGCAAAAGCTGTGGTAGAAGATAATTGCCAGTAAAAAGCTGCTCAAATATATCCTTCGAAGCCGATGTTCAACTATAGGCCGCATTATTCATGGAATAACTTAAGACACATCACCCGGATTGTATGGCCCGTAATGAAAAAGGCGGCAGGCACAATGTTTATTAAACGATGGGATTTTGCCTGAAAAGTTCTTAATCTCAATAGCCAGTCTAGTCCATAGATGCCAGGGATATCTAACTAAAATTTCGAATAATTCAAACCTAACTCTTGCGTGAGTTACAGGACTAAGGCATATAGACCGAAATTGAATTGTCAGTATCGGTACCTAGCTCACAACCTGTTACAATGTGTTACAGGGTATAGATATTGCGATTGCCTCAGTTAAACTTGATATTCTCCACACGTTTTACATAGAGACTCAAGTTCGTTGGCAGCAGGAAGCTACGTGCGATATTATGAGGCTATGCTTGACTGATATGCATGGGAAAAAACTGGGATCTTCGTCTACAAGGAGAATTTGCAACTTAACCTAACCTAACCTCACAAAACAAATACAGAAATTTTGTCTGTTGGAAACTAGTTTGTCTGCACAAGTATAATGAGAGTTGCTAAGGGAAGTTTGAAATTCAAACCACCATTGCAACCACTGTGCGTTGTTTTTAAACAAAATAATTGGCATTAAAATTAAATTATTAATATTTTTTGAAGAACATAAACAAATACGTACATACATACATACATATGTACATACATGTACATGTATATGTATTGTAAAATATGATAAATTAATTTTTCTTTCGTTTTTTTTTTTGAAATGTTTCTCTTTGTTTTTACCATCGTATTTAATTATATTTGTTTGTGGTATTTTTCTTTTTTCGTTTCTACTATTGTTTAAGACACAAAAATGTTTTAATCTTAAAGACAAATGATGGTTAAACGTAGTACAAGTATGTGTGTGAGATATGTGAGTATTTTTGTAAATAAATTAGTGAATGTATCTACAATACAAGTACGTAAGTATAATAGATTTAGTTGAGGTTTAGTTACAACAACTAAGCAATAAAGTACTCATACAAATACTCCATACCCCATACTATGACCGTAAAATTTCGTATATTTTCTTCGTCTTTTCGTAATAACGTAATAACTTCCCAATCACTTAATGCATGAGAGTTAAGAAAACTCAACAAAACTTAACAAAGAAAAAAAAATTAATAAAAAAAAAAGAATGAAAAAAATTGAATAAAACTTCGAAATTATTCGCATGTTGGCTGGTGTAGAGTGAAATGAAGAGAAAAAAAGAAAAGAAAAACTGAAAAACAAATTATGCCGATAATTGAAAATCATTCAAGCATACACAGTCGAAATAAATTGTTCGAAAAGCGTAGAAAATAAATGAAATGAAAAAAATAAAAGGAATAGTTTTTACAAGTACTTGGAGTTCAAGAATTACCAAAGAAAATACCATAATTTTCTTAAAGCCTCCAAAAAAACATCGTATAAATATGCTTCATCCTCAGCAAGCGATTAATTTTTTTCTTACGATCGCATTTACTGTTGTAGTGAAATGTTTATAAGTTAAGAGAGGCAAAATTTCTAAAGAAAGGAATTATTTTCCTCAAGTGCGTACTGCTGAAGTAGTGATAAAATAGTGAAATGCATGTCACATAGCGTCGATAGTTCAATCAAACAATATTAGTACTTGTATAAATGAGTACATTAGCCACCTCCTGTATGCAATGGAGTAGCCTCAAAATAGAAGCCTTAAGCCTCTGCCCTTACATGAGAGATTAAATAGATTTAAAAAGGTACAGACATGAAAATATCTGCAGAAAATATCGCTTGTTAGAGAAAATGTGGCAAATAATCTCAATTAACCGATGGCATTCTATATAGTCGCCGTAGTCTGTGTTGTGTGTTAGTTTATTAAACCGGAGCCCGTGGTTCAAGTTCGAAAATATAAAAAAATATCTCTTCGGTGACTTCCTCTCAGCATTTTCGGGCAAAAACTCTGAGAGCAAACAAAATTACCATGAAAATGTTCTCAAATCTGTAGTTTGGAATCAAAGTTATGCTATAAATTCCACAACTCATGGATGAAATAAGTACACACAATATAGGTGGTGTGAGAGGTTAGGTTGTAGTCCTGATTAAAGGGTTGTAGTGACCAATCAAGGTAAGCAAGGATGTTCTATGCTATTTGGTGTATCTTAAAGGTCATTATGGCGTATTATACATTTGAATTTACACCTCCATACGTATTAAACTCGACTTATGAAACGTTTAAAGTCCATTGACCACTCACATTGCCGTAGATTTGCTGTTTGGATGATAAATTAAGAACTCAAAAGTGATTATGGAAAGTCATTGCATATCGAAAATGTAACTGTTTGATGGGCATAATGGTCTGGAACTGTCATTGGGCCATATTTTTGTCATAAATTACCCTGGAAGAACCGCCACCGTCTATCCAAATGGTTATGACCGCTTAATAATGGACTTTGCTTTTGGTTAGCAATTAAAAATTATGATCTGGACAGTAAGTAGTGTTAACAGAACCGCATCACGAACCACACTACACGACCGATTTTGGCTTCTTTGCTTGAGAAAAATCCAGAGAGAATAATTTTTGAGGACGGCAATTTGACATCAAGATCGTGCGATTTGAAATCGTTTAGTTTTCTTTTGTTGGCCACGGTATCTACTTAAATAATTCACTAATGTTGGAGTATTTGAAAACCAACATTTAAAGTGACTGAAGACTACCTCAAATAGGATCGACAGCAGCAATCAATGAGGAGGCGGTCTTTTAAATAATAATTTTCCAATCACAGCTTTACGAGTGTTTTATTTAACTTTCCTTTAGACATTTCAATCTTTATTTATCCATATTATCGTCACTTCTTTGTTGTTTTGTTATTATCTGTTTCGTTTTTCTCTTTCCATTTCGTGTTTTTTATGTCTTTCGAAGAATATCATAAAAATCTCATATCTTTTTAGATTTTCTCATGCTTAAAATTTTTTTTAATAACCCTTCCTTAGTTTTCTTTTTGACCCGTTTTAGATTCAATTAATTTTAAAGAAAAAAGTCTTCCTGTTTTTTTTCTCATTCTTTTAAAAATATCTTTGCCTCTGTTAACCACAAATATTTGCTCAATTACTGCGCCACTATTCTTTGTACACAGATTACAGTAATTATGAGAATTTGGTCAAGTGAAAAAATAAACAAAAACAAAAACAAATAAAAAACAACAACAAAAATCACAACAAACTAAGAAAAATTACAAACAAATGCTTAATGAAGCGCTAATTCAATGGTTAAAACCGCATAAAAATACAGCCATTAAGTTGACAACAAAGAAAACCAGAAGAAAGTTAATTATGTTGGCTAATAATTTGTTTACACACAGACAACAACAAAAACAATTTATACATATTGTTTTTGTTAATAGTTGTTGTAGTAATTTAGCAAGAAATTTCTAAAATATTTGAGAAAACTCATTAAAATTTAAAGAAACGGAAAAAACTTAAAAAAAAAATATTTTTTTTATTTCCGTAAATGAAGCCATCCATCCATCCGTCAACCAATCTGGTAAAAAAAAAGTTTTAAATGTTATCTCATCAAAATCGAATAATAGGACTGTTTATAACCGCTCGTAAACAGGAAGGAAGTAATAAAAAAATATTGGGTAATTTCAACATTTCTTTTGTACTTCAAAATCGATATTCAATCAATCTTAGTTCAATATTAAATAAAATATACAAAAAAAGCTGCAAGCAACTACAAAATGAATAACAACAGCCCTGCAGAGAATAGCATATGAATTATGTCGCCAACCTCCTAGTCATCTGCGATGAAATCATCGGGTAATTAAGAAGTAAGCGAAAATATAATATCAGTTGAAATTCAAGCATAACCTCAGTTGGAATCTAAGGCCTCATGTTATACCTCAAGTTGCCGAAAATTGGCGGTTTGAGAGTTTTTAACAACTGCGGAGGAATTACTCTGCTTAACAGAGGTCAATCTATAAGGTAAACTGAGAGGTTTCCAGCCAAATAGATACTGCAGATATACCACCAATACCCTACTGCATTAAATGAACCGTAAAGTATATATCGAGTCTGTGACCAACATTTACAAAATAAAGTGAACTCTCTTCCTCCTCAACCGATTTACAATCTCTGCACAAGACATTTGCACGTAAGTGACGACCCTGCTTACCTACTACCCATTATATCAGTGACTTGTGAGAGTAGATATAGTGGCAGATCTTTCCCTACAATCCAGTTTGAATAAAACAAGTGGTAAGAGATCTGAATCATGCATCAGATTATCCAGGAATAACCGGTCTTTTGACAGGGTTCTGTAGGTTCAGGTTACACATACATACATACATAATTGGTCATTACAACCCTTCAGTCAGGATTACGACCTAGTTTCTCACACCACTTATGTTGTGTGTCTTAATTTTATACATGAGTGACGGGACCTACAGTTTAAAGTCGACTCCGAACAACAGATTTTTGAGAAACTTTTTATTGCAATTTTATTTACTCTCAGAGTTTTTGCCAGAAATCTGCTGAGAGGAAGTTGCCGAAGAAATACTTTTTGTATTTTGTTTTGATGTCTGGCCTGGGGTTTGAACCCTGGCTTTACGTCTAATAAGCCAACACACTACCTACTAGACTACGGCGACTTCAACTCAGGTTACACGTATCCAAAATGTAGATTATGTGACGATGAGATTGAATAATGCAAACACATAGTTGGAGCCTTTGGGACTCTAATGCATCCTAGAAAGAAACATATGGATGCACACAGTTGCTAGGCAAGAAATAGTCATTGTTGACACTGAGCAGCATCCAGAAATGTGTCAAATAAATAGGCTTAGAGAAGATATTAATAGGACACCGTCTGAAGTTGGAGGAAACCTTTGGAGGAAAACTTTGCCCACACAGCATCAGTTGTCATAAATTTGTACATATTACGTTCCTGTACTTTAAATATAAGATTATCATCTTGTCGTACAGGATTTGGATTTTATTAATAAATAAATAAATAAAATAAATAAATAAATAAATAAATTTAAAAAAATAATAAATAAATTTGGTAGCAAATAAAAGCTAAAAACCCGGACTATCATTTTCTTATATTACTTGCCACGCCCACTCTTCTGTTTCTTTTTCTTTTTCCTCAAAACGTGCAAAGTTAGAAGCTAACACATTTAATAGATCGTATGATCGAAGGCACCTCTTCACAACAATAAAACAACAACGAAGTACGATTTTCTCAGCCTAGGCTTTTTCGGCCAAAGAATATCTGCACCTAATAGACATGCTAACAAAGGTTTACCTATAATCGTGTGTGGATTCCTACTCGATAGGAGGATGCCTGCTGTAGAAAAATTATCAGCTAAAAAATCACTGTACCAGTGATTAGACAGGGACAAAACTATAAAGAGTTTCGATCTAGAGAATCGCTGCTTATAACAACCAATTTACCCGAAAATTGAACCCGAAAGAGATCTGAGGGCCGAGTGGCCCGTTTTTTCTCAGTATCAGTTACCCAGCGAGATTTATAGTTATTACCTTAGACTGAAGCACCCTATAGTAACAGGAGAGGCGGGGAGATATCATAAGATATCTCTATTAGATAACTACGATCATAAAAAACGAATACTGCCATTTGTACGAATGATATACCATTTTCCTATGCAAGACTTCTGGTGTTTATTTTGTTTCAAATTTTGTTTTATGTTGAAAAATTATATGTTTTTCTCATTAATTATTTGTAGTTTTCTTCTTAAATTTCTTTTAATCCAATTTTCTTGTAGCGTCATTAATTTTCAGTCATAATTAACGGCTGAAACAATGTCTATAATTAAAAATATAATATTTTAGTATCGTAAACAATACCTTCACCTTCTTTTTCTTTTTCTATTTTTTGTTTTTAATAAAAACGTAAATTTCCATGTGTAAGTCTGTGTTTATTTTCTTGTTATTTTTGTTTCTATTTTATTGTGCGTCTTTGCGTTTCCATTAAAGTTCATTCAATTAAACCCCGTTTGGGGCCTTAAAGCCAAGCAGCGCATGGGCTTTAATTGTACAGGTGGTATTTTGTTTTATGGTCTTGTGCACATTTGTTGTTACAATTACAACAAAACAAATAAAATTGTAAATGTAGTAGTAGTAGTGGTAGTAATAGTAGATCCAATAATAGTAGTAGTAGTAACATGCAATACATCCACATGTCTACACGCATTTTAAGCCTACGCTGTACGCGTAGGGGATTATAAAGTCATTCAAAGTCAAATGTGTGGAGATTTGAAGAGTTTTATACCAAATATTCCTAATGAGTTCGTTAAGAGTATACATTTAGTGTCAAATCTAAAATAATTAACGGCTTGTTTAGATTAAAGCTATGTATTTATGTACCATAAACAGAACTGGCCGTATTACTTTATCTATCTTGAATCACCTTTTCATAACTATTGCTGGCGTGAAAAAGGTTTGATCCGTCTTCCTGCTTTTGATTGTTATTGCCCTTGATGAAATACTGATCGTTAGTTCGATCCCACAAAAAAATAATTCAAAGGATTTGCACACACATTGTGTTCTAAGATTATAGGAGACGAGGCATATGTATATCGCACGTGTACTGCTATCCAAGCAAAGATGAACCTGCTGATCTGTTTGACAAAAGAGTAGGCTTGTATGCGAACATTAAAAAAGCTCCGGATTACAATTGAACAAATGCAGAGGGTTCTTCAAATAGATCGAAGCCAAACAATCAAGTACAGTAATCCTTCGATTTACGTTGCCTCGATTAACGTTGTTTCGATTTACGTCGTCAAATTTTTTGTTTCCTCTAACTTCAATTTGCGTCGTCATTGGATTTACGTCGCCTTTTTTAGAACCAACTGCGACGTAAATCGAGAGATTACCGTAACTTTTTTAAGTTCCTTGTTAAAAACATACCACTTTGTAGTATGAGCAGTATGAACTTCGATTTACGTCATTTCGATTTACGTCGCCTTTTTTTGGAACAAACTGCGTCGTAATTCGAGGGATTACTGTAGCTCCATCAAATACACGGGGGAAGATATCAATAACAGATAAATATTCCATCCAGAAACCTACCAGACTCCCGACCTCTTAGAGAGGACAATATCAACAACGAATATCCTAGCAAGGTGAAAGTCCCAAAGGCCAAATATCTTCACCACTAACTTATTTCTATGCAACAACTGTTTCACGAAGAGGGCGTTGTATCTAGGCAATGGCAGATGATAACCCTTTTAATAAGTACAACGAATTTAGTGTAAAGAGCAAACAGAGACAGTTCAAGTGCTGCCAATGTAGCCTTAAAGATGCATTGTTTGGTGTGTTTTGCCATCCAGCATCACCTCTGAACCGTATTTTCTCATGTCATGAGTCTTTTGAATAGCGAGGATCATATGATTTGACTTTAATAGACTGTTTTTTGGAAAGAAAAAGTTTCGAGTGTATGGGGATATAGCCGAAATGGAAGACAATCAGATGGGCTAGCTATGGTTTTAAAAGCTTAGAATAGATTTGGAATCCATTAATTGCCAAGGGAGACGAGAAAAAGTAGCTATTTTTCTTGAAGAACTTTTTCATAAATATCAAGTTGGCAACCATATTATCCCAATACCTGTTACAGTATAGGGGTACCTTCCTTAACTGAAAACATCTGTTTTATTGAAACTGAAACAATACGAAGACGATAATGGCCAGACTTAAATATGTATGTAGGGTATCCAAATATTTTCTAATACTTGCAATATATACTAAGACATATAAACTTTTGTTAACATTGCTATTTAAAAGTGAATATATGAAAACACAAAGTATATATGTATGTATACATATGTCTGTGTGTGTGTTGTAACGCTTTTTATTCTCGTAACTGGAAGTGCAATTTTTAGGATTTTTTCTTTCGTTTTTTTGTTCATGTGCTCTTAACCAAAATAAATATTTGGTAAAAAGATACCAACAAGAACAACAATGAGAGCAAAACTAAGACCAAGAATATGTATAAAATGAACTCAAAAAATAAAAACTGAAAAAGTAAAAATAGTATATCAAGGTTAAAAGACAACACATTCTCTGAACCATAATGAAAAGATTGTTGAATTTAAACAAAATTTATCAAAAAAAAAAAAGAAAATTTAAATTTAAACGTAATAAAAAACCATCGGGGTTTTATATTTAAATATTACTTGAAGAAAAGAAAAACAAAAAAGCAAAAACATGTTTCAAGTTCATTTAAAATTCCACAGAACGAGTGAGTGAATGAGTGAGTGACTGATGTTTGGAATTACTTTCTTAAACAAAATGACAGAAAAAAAATCAATGAAATCCATTTGTTTAGTGACACTAATTAAAATACTTTCAAACAAATAATTTATTTTATATTTTTTCTTTTTGTTTGGTTTTTACTTTCTTTAATTTGTATAATTTTAACATTTTTATTTTCATTTATATGTTCAGTTTGTTATAACGTTTGATTTCGATTTGGTTTCGTTTTGGCCAAAAGCCAACAGTAAAAATTTGCCAGAGTTTCGTTCATTGTTTGCAGGAAGATAAACTTATATTTTCCATATCAAAGAAATAATTTTTTTATTAAAAAAAAATGATAGAAAAAATAAAATAATAAATTAAAGTGAAATAAAATAATGGCTTTTAGCACGGAACTTGCCTTTAAGCTGAATAAATACAGTAGACTGAGTATTTAGGTGGCACTGCCCCTGCCACATTTAAAAAAAATTCAAAAAAATTTTTAATTTAAGGAAATAACATCAATTATAAAAATTGATCCTCCTATAGGACAAAAGATTCCTCGATATATACAACTGGGCACACAACCTTACTAGAGCTCAGTCAAAACTGATAGAAAATGAAAACTCAAAAATCTTTGCCTCTCCATGCCAAAAGCCATTCACTGACACAGATATTGACGTCCATAGCACCTGCTAAAGTCATTCAAGAGAGTTCCAAATTGTCCAACGGCATTCCAATACAGCAACATTCGCAATGAATGCAATAATCAGTCATCTGCTTATCTATATAAAATTGAGTCTGCCAATTCAATGAAACTTCACGTAACTGTCACCATTTTGGAACTACTTAATATCTAAAACAAAAGCAAAATCCCAGACCAAAAAACCACCTGCTTTACTTTTTTATTTATATGTATATAACGCATCGGGGAACTTCGTTACAATGTTTATTTTTATTAGGCCATAAAAAATATCACAAAAATACAGTAGTATTTATTGAAAATTTCTGGAAGCATTTAAATAAGAGACGTAAAATATATTAAAATCATATTCTTGTTTTCAAAATATAGGCTAGTCTGTCTGCCACACCTGATTGACAAACCCTCGATATTATATTTTATTAGAATTAGTTCATGTATAAGACGCATTTCATTTATTTATTTTTAAATTTTTTAACAATTAAACTTTCTTTTCGAACACTTCGTCCACATGTAGAATAATCATTAGATTTTCATTTTATTCCCCCAAAATGCAGTTGGAAATGTATTGATATTCAAAGGATCACAATATCGCAAGATTCTAGGTATTGAAGATCTGCCACGTGGTTTTGAGGAGCAATCAGAACTACAATTATGCCGAAATGTTATAGGAAATTTCAACAAACGTAAGAAATCAATATGCCAGATATAATATATCATTATGAGTGCTCAACTACAAAGTGAAGTAATCAATATCCGAATTCGGCACGAGGCGAATACATTTTCTTTACGCGTTTTTAATTTTAAAAATTAAAATGTTTCAATTTCCCTTTCAATAATTCATTCTCTGACCTCTGCGAACATCATAGGAGGGTTTTTTTTACCATCAAACCTAATATAACAACACAATACGTTTTCACAAATGGCGCAAATGTATCGCCTTAAAGGAACGATAAAGAGGAAACGTATTGTGTCTCTCATACATTGTACAGTTCTCTTTAGTACATAGTCCTGTGAAGCCAAAAAAAAATAATTGAGCGTAGATTCTAGAAGAGGAAAGAGAAACAGCGGGTTTAATAATCCAGTTCATTGGCCAAGATTAACCATCTCCAAATGACTTTTTAAGCGGCTCTGTTTAGTCATTGCTTTTTGCCCATAAACCAGCGTCCCAGAAAGAATTGAAAGTCAATATTGACGCTCATATTGACGCCATTTAGCAAGATTTTTTGGGAATTTAATTTGATTTTGAAAAATAAACATGAACTTAAGAAAACCTGTTTCAATACAACGTACAATAATTAATTATTATAAAACTATTAAATAATTTTCTCTCTTAGAGCACGATTTAAAAAAAAGTGTCAAAAGAGAAAAATTAACACTGGCTTAAGTCATTTAATATTAAGTAACTATCGCAACCGGAAACCCTACTAACACATACTAAATAGAATAAGAGTTTATGCAAGTGTTAGTGCAACACTCTCTTACATACCCATACACACGCCAATGCAAAGGCAAAAAATGATGTTCATACGTACTTAACCCCAAAGAAAAACAAGTAAAACAGCAGGCAGAAAAAAATTATTAAAAATTGCATAGAAAAGAAAAAAAATAGAACTTATGAATACAAACAAAAACAGAAACAAAAACTTGGTCAATAACAAACAATTGTATAATAAAATATTATAATAATTCTCAATGGATTCTTTTTTTTTCACACAAATATTGTTTTAAGAAAAGTAAGGTTAATAACCTTACAAGGCAACAAATAAGATTATAATCCAACGTTATTAAATAAATTAAAAAATATTACCATTTACTCTACACCAAAAAAAAAAAAAGAATTCCTTCCAATTATTTTCTTTTAAACAACACACAGGGATATACTCGTATATGACAAGTAATGAACAGAAGAGAGCACAAAAAAATATAATTTATTTCCAGCCGTTTTATTTATAGTTTTAAAGCAATTGCTTAACAATACTCCGTGTTTTCGTTTTCGTTTCGATTCTAATTTTAATTTTTTATTATTTTTTTAGTTTCTTTTCTTCTTTAATATTATTATTTTATTTTTATTTATTACAGTTAAATATTGTAATTTTGCCTTCGTTTTTAACACTTTAACTTGTAAAAATCAACTGATTGGTACTAAGCATGCACCTCTTCAAACACTGTATATATTTTTATGTTCACTTGAAACAACAACAAAGTTTGAGAGTCTCTTTGCTTTTTTTTTTAGTTGTTATTGGTTTGTTTGCTCCCCATATAAAGGTTTTGGCATTTTCAAATGTCTGTGTGTTGTTATGGTAAAATAAAATAAAAAAATCTCTGTCAATATTATTTATCTTTGTGGTAGAATGAGAAAAGAGAGCGCGAGTTAAAGAGTAAGAGAGGGCCCCCCACTCATAGATTGCCAACACAATGTTTGTGTGATTAATTTGTGTTGTTTTTTTGTTTTTCTTTGGAAAAAATGCAACGTTATGAAAAAGAAACACAGTTTATTGAATTTATTATTGTTACCGTTGCTGTTGCTGCTGCTGTTGTTGTAGTTGTGATATTTTGTTTTTTGCTTTTTGCTGTTTCTCCTTTTCGATTTCAACGTAACTGGGGGTTGCTTGATATGTGTTTGTACATTATTATGCATTGTGGTATTAAAAACAAAAACATGAGAGTGTATGCTAATGCATGTGGAACAACTAACAATGTAAACATTTTATCTACCTTTTGGGGTGGTTGTTTCCCTAGAGATGCCATATTTTTATTAAAATTTTAAGCTTTTTTAATGGAAAGTGAGGATAATATTAAATTACAAAGGAACTAAGTAGATTTTATACAAAAAAAAAGAGAACTAAACAATGAATTCAACAGAAAATAAAAAAACAACCAATAAACCTTTAACCTTAATAAGAGGTATAGTTTTTAATAAAACTTCTCTAGACTACAACCACTATATTCCCTTTCCGCAACCGCAAAACTGGTCTATATTTACTGATCGAAAGTTCACTGTATACTTAAGTAACAAGTATTTTTGTAAACCGATAGACTTTTCAAATGCTGATATTTAAATACGAGTTCAACCCACAGGTCTTTTTTTAATTGGTTTACAGCGTAACCTCCGGAATTTATCGCATTGGGGCTTTCACAATGCCTAGCTGTTGGCGACTAGACGTGTCGTAGGTTCCACACAACCAAAATAGTAAACGAGGCAAACACGCATCACCTTCCAATTTGTGACTTCGGCTTTTTAAATGAAATTAAAGTAACCAAGACGGAGTTAGGACGGGATTAACCGTTCTACGAAATCATTAGGTTCGAATATTGACTTTATATGAAATTTCAATTGTACAGATAGGCCAATAAGTTCGGGACTTTTTGAATTTCCAGCCACTTAACTAAAAGGGGGACACAATTTCTGTCAATATCATCTCTTGATTGCAGTCCACAGTGTGCTCCAAGGAATTTTAATGGTAATAAATCACAATTCCAATGGTAACAAAATGTTTTACTTGATTTATTGAATGACCAGTTAAGATTAAGCCGTAACAATAAGAAAAAAAGCTGATGTGATATTGACTAACTGCAAGAGATTGTGGAAATCCTAAGTATCTCACAAAGCTTAGTGGTTTTAAATTGGAACGATGACTTGAGCATGACAAAACTTTTAAGCCAAAGTGGCTTTGTCAGACAAAACAAAGTGTATAAATTTAAAAGCAGACTGAATACTGCAAAAAGCGATTTTTTGCCGTGTTTCATTAAGAAAGTCACAAACTTACTTGACATCCTCTCTTATAATCTAAAATTATTTTGTTCATTCCTTTTTTTTTTGTTTAATTAAAGTCCCTTTTACTGCTTTGAAACTGAAAAAAATAATGTAAAGTATTAAGAAGACACCTCTATTTGGAATTTTTAAAACTTTCTTTTATGAATTCTAAGATTTATAACCAAAAATCTGCATTTCCCATTAATCCGTTTAAAGGGATTAATTTCTATTTAAAAATGAAATCATTGAGATTCGACTGTTTAAGGTTTTAATTTATTTCTCTCTCCCTTCTTTCTTTCTCTTACTCTCCTTTTTATAATTTCTTTTTAAATGTCATTTCAGTTGTAAAAGTAATTCCATTTTGTTTCAAAATGATAAAAGAGAATTTTAGTACGTGTGGAATGGAACAGTATTCCATTTGTCTTACTTTCTCCAACTGTACAAGGACGGACTTGCTTTGCATGAAGTTTATCGCTCCTTTACGTAACTTCTTTCAATTTATGGGCGAAAAAGGAGTTATTTAACAAGAGAGGTTATTAAAAAGTAGAACAAGAACATAATTTTGTTTTGATTGTGAAGGAATTTTCGATAGTTTCGAAAGAAAACTTAGTAAGGACATACAATGACTGAGATTAATGAAAATGTATATGTTTTTTCTTAATAAGAAGCAGTACTTCAGTCAAGAGTTCCTAAAAAACCAAAACTTGAGTTGTATTCAAGAAATAAATCTGAAAGACATTTAAGTAGTCAATCATATCGATCTCAACTTTAACGCAGTAAGATCGAAGTGAGAAAATGCTCATACTGACGGCCTAGCT
Organism: Sarcophaga subvicina; assembly: GCA_936449025.2. Classification (NCBI taxonomy): domain Eukaryota; kingdom Metazoa; phylum Arthropoda; class Insecta; order Diptera; family Sarcophagidae; genus Sarcophaga; species Sarcophaga subvicina. Next base: position 104,673,267 of record OW388082.2, on the reverse strand, counting down.
TAAGAGATATCATCGATCAGACTTCAAACGGGAATAATTACTTAGCACTGTACGATGGGACATATGCCGGAACCTATACATTACCCGTATAAAAGAGATATGGATGGGGATAATGAATCATTGGAAAATATACTTGGAATCATCTCAGAAGGAAATGTCTTTCTGCCTATTATGTACTAAACTGAGGTAAACACCCTAAAGCTATTCAGGGCAATAGGATTGGTAGAGAAATTATAGGGATACACACAGATTGAGGCCAGTGCAATAGATCAATTGGTAGCAGTACTATGGCGCCGCTATATAACATTGTCGGAGCGGTTCGGATAAGGAGATTGTTATATAAAAAGTAACCTCATGAGACATAAAGCCTCTAAGTGTACTTCAAAAGTGTGCTTCATAGCTTACGACTTTATTAGTGATTTTGAACTGGAACCAAAAAATGTTCCATTTAATAAAGTTACTTGCTTTTTGGCTTTAAAGCTTAAGTGGCTTGAATTTAAGCCCTGAATTTAAGATCTGGAAAATTGATTTTTCAACATACTAAAAACATTTATTTTTTATTTTAATTCTGTTTGCTTTATGACATCAATGCTTGTTATGGCTGCGATACGTAGAAAGTGATTTTGAATCAGTAAATAGGCCCTAATAGACCAAAATAACTATTTTTGAAACCAAAAATTTTTTTAATTAAATTTTTAAACGTTTTGTTTTAGAATTTCAGAATTAAAAAAAAAACTTTTAAGTCGGCTGGTTTTGAATTAGTAAATAGGCCCACAACAAAAAAATGTTAAATGTTTATCTTTAAAATTGAAATTGGATAATAACGTCATACAATTGTCTTATTCCGGATCATTGAAATCATCTACAATATATTGTAACACTTTCTGACAACCAATTACGAATACTTTGCAGGGATATGTTTTGTTTTGTTTTGTTTTACGGTATTTACGTTTTATTTTTAAAAATATTGTTTTAGTTCTTAAATTATGTACAGCAGAGGGTACCCTTTTTTCTTAACACCCCCCTTAAACCCAAAAACTTATTCCAAAACAGTATAACAACATTGTCAGCGTAAACGTCAGTGCAAATTATGGAAAATTAACAAGACAATTATTGTACGGCACGTAAGAAAACACAGGTTTTAAGGGCCATCACTTATGGATTATGATAACGTAACCATACCATAACGATAATGATGTTGAGTGTTTGTTGTTTACCCGTAACGACAACAACAACAATGATAATAACCATATGCTGCGCTGCGTTCTACTTTAAACAACAGCGGTTAGTATAACACAAACGACCATTTGCGAAATGTTTTTCCTGCTTTTTGCCAGGAAAACAAAAAACGCTGGGAATAATTTATTGTTTTTCCGTTTTGTTTTTGTTTGTTGTTGTTTTGTTTTAAGGAAAATCAATAGTTTTAAAAGTTTATATAACTTTAATGCGGTCACCGTAGGAATATGTACATACATATATGGATTAAATAAGAAAAATATAAAAGAAAAACTTACCATTTTGTTAAATTCTTTTACGAAATCCGCATTGGATGATTTTGATTCATGACCCGTATTTGTTTTAGCTGCTGTAGAGGTTTTAAGACCATCTCCTTGATCTTTGGCTTTGACCGTATCATGTTGTGTTGGGCTTTTTGACATAATCTTTGCCGAGCATAATTTATCCTTTGGAAAATCCGTTTTGTTATTATCTGTTACAGAAGAATTACTTGTGTTGCCGCTGCTGCTGTTGTTATAGTTTAAAAGTTTATTTGCTCTACGCAATGAGAGTGACCGTTTTAATGTTCCTGTTGTTGGTGTTGTAGCCGCAGTAGTATAACCGTCTACCGCATCAGATTCCGTTTGTGAGTTATTCAGTGCCAGCTTTCGTCTTGTACTGATTAGGCCACCGGCTGTAGTTGTTGTTTCGTGGGTGCTTGTTTTTCTATTCGCTGTTGTGCATTTTTTCACCATCTCTCCCTCTGCGTTTACCAACGTCTCGTCTATCTTACCACTGTTGCCATTAGCTGTCGTTGCATTCATTGTTGGTATTTCATTTATTGTTGGTTCCATAATGAGTGGTAAATTTGATTTCGTACCACGCATGCGCAGTGAAGAGGAACGCTTGAAATTATACGATTTTGGATTTGACCAGAGTGTTGCCAAAGGATGTGGTATTTTTGTTCTCGGCCGCCTTAAAACGTATGTCCTTGTTGATGTATTACTAGTCGGGCTGAAGATTTGTTCAATTGTAGCGTTTTTAAATGATTTATATTTGCTTGTTAAACCGTTGTTGTTGTGAATGTAGTTCTCACTTTGTAGGCTTTTTAGCACAGTTCGATGATCTGTCGCAAAATATGGTGTCGATGCCGTAACCAACGTTGTTGATGACATCATTTTGAATGACTGTTATTTGGTAACTGCAAAGTAAAGAAAATGGAAAATTCATTCAAAATAAAAAAGAAGGACAAAAAAACTTAAATTTATACATGATTTGCACTGGTAAAGTTATTTAAGACAATTCACTTTATGACTTACTAGACGAAATTGAATGAATTCTACAGACAAACATAGGCATGGCATGCACCGATGCCCTTCAAATATGCTGCTGAAAATAAGGGACAATATCGTTTACTTATCTCAGCAAGTTTCTCAGAGACTGGTAGGAAAGGCCGTGCTATATTAATGAGCTGTTTGTATTATCTTCCGAAGGTTAGATTCTATCATCATCGTCCGCTTTTGTCTAAACTTTGTTCTTTTAGCATGTGTAGTCAGGTATCAAATTTTTGAGGGCGCAATTAAAAAAAGTTAAAATAAAGTAATGGACTCCACAGAATGGTACTTCGTTCAATTTGAATCTCTATTTTTTATTCCTTCAAATAAGCTTTTTTCTTTAAATTCTTGCTTAGGCCCAGGCCTTAAGAGATTAAAATATAAGATTTTAAAAGAAAATTTAAACAGTAATTAGCCTAAGAATGAGAGGAGAAATGGTGGACATCTCTCAGCTGATGGAATACAAACCCAGGCGTTTCAAAATCGAATAAGGAAAAAGTGACTTTTTCGTAGTGAGTTTCGAATTTAACAGATTTACCACTTAGAGAGGATAATATCAATAATTTCAGGAGGGCCTTGAGAAAAACTGGAACTTAATCAAATTTCCTCACTACTAAACCTTACTAAACTAAAACTTATTTCTAGACAAAGACAGATGACAAGCCTAGCATCGCAGAATCGGGTATAGCAGCCTGATTACCAGCTTAGCTAGAATAATTTAATGAATGAAACTAAAAAAGGATAGCGAAACTAATAGTACTTTAGTACAGACTTAATCCAATACCACTCATTTGCTTATTTGTTGTCAAAGCTCTTTTTTATATAATCAATACTCTAGGAATGGCTCCTACTCTTGCAGTACTTTGTATTGGAACAGAATAACGAGAAGACAGTGTTTACGGACGTTAGATTTGATATACGAATAGAATGCCTGAAAAAGGAATTGTCTCTCTGTAATGCATTTGCATCACTGGCTTGATATTTTAAAAAGGCAAATGCAGTACAATCTGCACTGAAATTATTGTGTTTTTGAGATTTCGAACAAACCCGTCCACTTTTTAGCGGCAGCATACTGTATGCCTTTTATATACATATGTATTCATATCAGTATATGCATTTAATTGACGGTCAATTGAAGAGATTCATCAAAATCTTTTGTATTCAACAACTCTATAACAACAGCTATAAACCCAGTTAATAGCCATTAAAATACGCTTGTCAAAATGCATAAGAGTCCATTGATGGCATTATAATGGATTATAATTAAAGGAAAAGAGCTGATACAACCTTAAAATGATTTCAAAACATTTTAACATTCAACATTTTTTTTCATTTTTAATGAATTTTAAAAGAAAATCTTCCTTAATGTATTTTTCTCACTTCGTAGACTGCAGGTAATTTAAAAAATTCACTCTTAATGTTCTTTTCAACGCCAGAGGAAATGAAAAATTTTACTTTCTTTTCTTTAAATGCAGCCACAGAGCCAGAGCTGACTACTTGGCTGGCTGCTTAGGCTGGTATTGTTTCAGACTGAAGCATAAAGTTATTAAAAATAATTAAAATTATTAACAATAAATTGTTTACAATTCACTGCACAACAATTTAATTGTTTATTAACAATACAATAACAATAACAATAAAAACAACAATTATGTGTTTAACAATTTAAAAATCCGCAAATAATTCAATAAATAAAAAAAAACAACAACGCTCGCAATCGAATGGATGTGGATGGGCTGGCTTTTCTCTTTTAAATCGGTTTTAAGCTTATAAATCTTTAGCAAAATATTGACTGAAAGAAATATAAACATGCTGGTTGTTGGTGTTCGTGTTAGAAACATAATTGGCTTTCATTTTTATTTGGCTCCGATACACTCCTCTTCGTATAACAGACAGTACGACGAGCAATAAATAAAATTAAAAAAATAATAAAACATGATTGAATTGTTTCATTTAAAAGTGAAATTATTTTAATTTTCAAACAATTTCCCGCATTTAACGCTCATTTAATAATTATTTTCAGAGTTAAAAATTAAATTCAAACATCACTTAAATGGTACCCTACACCATACTCATAAATTTGGTACAGATTTCAAATTGCCTCTCCCCCAGATAGCTCACACTTTTGCGCTCTACATGAACTTCAAAAGGAATACGTAGCACAGTCTTAATAATTTAAAGAACGAGTTTTATGCAGTACAGCAAAACAACAATGGCTCGAAGTTATATTGAGGACTTGAAGTCGTACAGACTCACAGCGGAAGTCGATAATATGCTCTCGGCGATTAAATCGCGTTTTAGTAGCAGAATATTTTCTAAGCATAAACTGGTACAACCAGACTATTTTCAAGTTCGTTTCGAACCTCATACCGACGTCCTATTTCTCCGGAAATGGTGGATTATTCTAATATCAATATTATTTGTGTACTTAAGCATAGAAACATATTTAGGAACGTCTTCCAAAACGGCTACCACACTGGAAAATCCTACGTGACCAACGCACAAGGAAAAAATTATACTCCTTGGCTAAGATTCCTGCGTAGAAGAGACGACTAGTTCGAGTACTGGGTTTTGTTGTCTAAAATCGAAAAGTTGCATGCAGTACTAGTTTACGGCCGTTTAGCCAGTTGGTGCGTATTGCAAAAAAATCGTTCATTAGCTTTATTTCATTAATGTGAATAACCTATGTTTTATTTAGTTTGAGACTTTGAATTAGATGGTTGGCCATTTTTGTTATGACATAATTTCTATGGCTAACATTATTCTTCCCATCACATTTGTTTACTTTTTGTTTTTGGTTTCCCATTTGTTAAAAAATTCTGGTTTTAATTACCACTAAATTGTTTGTTGTTGTTTCTTTTACCAAAAATTAGCCAATAATTTTAAACCATAAAATAAAAGTGTAAACCGGACGTCATTCGTAAAGTGAATTTTTTTTTATTTAAATGAACCATAAAAGCCATAAAAACTCTTCAAAACAATTATTTACCAGCTTGTATGTAATGTCAGTAAAATATGACGTAAAAGTTCGTGTACTTTTTCCCATTACATGTCGAACTTTACGAACAACAGAGTGTTTTTCAAACGTCACTTTAATTTGTAACGCTTTTATGCCAAATTAATTATAATTTTATTATTATTGTTGTTGGCTCATTAGTACCGTAAATAAAATTCAACAAAAGTAAAGTTGTAAAGCTTTAACTCGTTACTAAGTAACCGGTTTAAACAAAATAATAAAACTCTAATGAAAACGTTTGTATTTGTAGCTAAGGTAACTAATGCGGTAATTTGCGGAAAATTAGGGTCGAATAAAATTCATCAGAAATTTTAAACTTAAAATCAATGATAATAGCAGCGGGTGCATGATTATTAACCATTAAAATACGGAGAGCCCTCCCAAATATGTCACCAGTTTTAAGACTTTTAATGGCGGTTGTTTCTTCAAGGGTGTTGCTAAAGATCATGTCAAGAAGTCAGTGGCTTTTTGCATTTTCCGCCTCTTGGCAAAAAGCGCAGCGCTACTTCTGGCAACAAACATCTGTCAGTTAGCTCTTGTCCAAATTTACAACTACATCTAATCAAATAGTCCGAACATTTTCACACGGGGGTTTTGTTTCTAGATAGTAACTCTGTCATCCTAAAACCCACTATATTATAACAATTCTTGTTTAGCTGGCAAAATCTGACTAAGGAAAAAAACTAAAATTCCAGCTTTATGCCGTTTAATAGACTTTTACGTGTTCTAGTCCGCTTCTTTTTCGGGTTCAGTCTAAAGCTTGCCTGGGATTAATATATAATCTAGAAGATTCGTTTTCAATTGTCATTTACTTGCACTTTCTGTATAGTTCATCGTTAGCTTCAACGGTTAACATTCTAATACGCATAATATGTTTGTATACGTACGTACTTAATTGGTCATTACAACCCTGCAGTCAGGATTACGACCTAGCTTCTCACACCACTCATGTATATTGTGTTTGTTAATTTTAATCATGAGTGGCGGGACCTACAGTAAAGTCGACTCCGAACAACAGATTTTTCAGATACTCTTCATGGCAATTTAATTTACTCTCAGAGTTTTTACCAGAAATCTGCTGAGAGCCAGTCGGCGAAGAAATATTATTTCTTTCATATTTCCGTTTTGATATCTGACCTGGGATTTGAACTGTGGGCTTACGTCTAATAAAGCCGACACACTACCTACTAGACTACGGCGACTAACATATGTATGTTTTTATTTATATATTTTTGTATAACACATGTTTAATTTGGAATACTCGCAAGAGTTGATGTGGCATATATTATATGCATATCGGTGTAAAAAATTCATTAAAAAACCGTGGAAATATTTTGTAATTGAAATATCAGTTTCTTTAAAATATTTTAAACTGTTATACACACGCGTTATAGAATATTCTTTTATTCTATTGAATTACATTTGAAATAAAATTTCAGACATTTATTCTTATTATTATTATTATTACTGAGAAAAACCACTTAATCGCGTATTTTTTAAAAGATAATGTCAGATTATTATCAAATAAGTTCTCATATTGTAATTGAAATATCAAATTAAGCCTATAATAGCACATAAAATATTCAGATTGGAGGCTCACTTGATTCATTTTGTGGCTGTCTTTGGGTTGTCTTGGCATCATATATCACAATCACGTCAAAATATTTAAATAAACAATTAAACTTTTAAGTTCCCTTTCTTTATATTTGCATTTATTAACAATAAATTATAATTTAAAAAATATGACAAAACAAAAAACGAATGACACGTTATAGTTTAGCTAACTTTATAGACTGTCGTCCGTCATTGCTGTGGTTTGTCTATACGAACGAGTATTCTCAGCATTTCTCTTCTTTCCAATATTATTTCGTTTAATTTTTTTGTTTTTAATTCGTTTTTTTTATTTTGTTCAGAAAAGGTGTTAATTTATATATAAATTAACAACAAAACAGAATACCCATATGTTTGCCTTATCAGCAACAGTAAAAATAACAAAAACAATAAAAAATAACAAAATATTTCGCTCATATTCATTTGGTACTTGAAAATGATAAGAAACCTTTTTAGTACTAAAAAAACAGTAACAAAAAGAGACAATTTGTAGCAATTTTCTTATAAAAAAAAATCACAATAGCGTTGCAATTGATTAAACTCGACTATAGGACACCCTATGTCATAATAACTGCAAGACCAAAACCTGTAAAAGTAAGCCACTGCTCTCTGATTATCTGCGCAATAATGTGTCTGAAGGCCAATTGAAATATCGATGTCAGGACTCTCTAAACTAGCCACTTTACATCTCTAACGAAGTCATAAGCAAGATGCCATCACGTACTGGTTCTGTCGGACTATGGTGAAGTCTACCTGAATTTTCGGTGTGTATATCAATATCACTGCAGGCTATGCAATGTACTTTGTTCCACAGAAAATGATTACAGTAAGTCTCAAGGTAGTTAAATACTGGCTAACCCTAGTGTTGCTGAAATACTGGGAAGCTCGACATTTTGGTTTCCTATAATTTTAGGTTGTGGAAAATGTATTAAGGGTTCTAACATTAGAGTTTCGCATGGGCTGTATGACCCCTGCAGTATTTTCAAGGTAGAGATTACGATGCTACAACAAAGACAGCTTAGGTGGCGTCATCGCACATAGAAATACGTGAGGTTCCCACTTATGTTAACATACTACATTAAAAGCCGACAATATATGTATATAGGAAAAGCCTCCTAGTGACATACACAAATTCACCGACTCATTTACATACCGGGCGGTACCCTTTGCCATACATGCAGACAGTTACGTCAGAAATATCTCAGTATGGTTTCGCGCTGGACAGTGATACCTTAAAGGACAAATGGTCGCTTTCTGCAGAAAACACTCGAAAGGATATCAAGACAACGAACCTGCCATCCTATTAGACAAAGCCCCGTGAAAACAAAGACCACATGATAAATGGCAAGTCGTGAGAGATAAACCAGCTGTTTCGTTCTACCTGTGTTAAGATTCAGCCAGCAGTCGAACCGGTCCTCTCCTCTCTAATTTAACAGTGGCCAAGAATACCCCAACACTTACTTACTTCATTGGTCATTACAAATCTTTTTAGTTAGAATTACGATTTAGCTTCTCACACCTCACATGTTGTATGTGTTAATTTTATCAATGAGTTTAAACGAACGATCGATAGAGGTTTCAGAAACTTTTCATGGAAATTTTATTTTCTCTTAGAACTTTTGCATTCTAAAGGGACTTTATGGAAGCCTGTGTGTCCGAGTCTATCGGTGTGTTCTCAAGGAATACTTTTCTACTCATTTAATCGTCATGAGAATACGGTTTCCCCTTGGAGAACACTACCGTAATTCAGTAACAATCTTATTATTCTCAGCTGTTAACTATGTTGTGTGTAATTATTTAGATTGGCTCTTAGAGGATTAATAGTAACAGTTATAACTATTCAAACGCATCATCAATCACATACTTTAAGCAACATTTTTTTTACTACATTTTTCTGGTGTTGTTGCTGATAATTTTATGCAAATATTTCTTACATTTTTTTTACAATTCCCTTAAAAATTTATGAGGCGTTACGTGATTTACAAAACTTGTGTATTAATTTACAAAAAAATAAATCAAAATTAATTCTTTTTTTTCTTTTTATAACAATATAATTATTACAATAGAGTTATTAAATAAAAAAAAAAGAGAAATAGTTAACAAAAGAAATAGTAACAGCAACTAATTATTGCAAAAGTTACAATTTTTTGGTGCAATAACGCTGAATGTTTGTTGAATAATTAACAATTGTAAGACAACAGTATTGTTTGGCAAAAATAAAAACTTCCCATTCAGTATTATTGCAATTTACCTTTCTTTTTCTGTAATTTATTTTTATAAAAACTATTTTTTTTTAATTTTAATTTCAATTTTTTTCTTTCATGAAGATGAATGCATTATATGTACTGTGGCTTAAACATTTGACTTCTTTCGTTATAAAAGTCATCGATGTAACATCTTGATTTAAAACAAAAAGACAGACAGGCAGGCAGACAGACAGACATTCATTCATTCATCCAACGCCTACATAATGAGATTTTTCACCTTTCCTTTGTTTTACATTTTTTTTAACTTTCGAAGTGAATTTTAGCCGTTTTTTTTAATTTTTTTATTTGCATATTTTGCAAGTATAGTGAGTGGGTCATATGTAAAAATTTGTATCTGAGAAATTATTGCCGTTAAAGAAATTATAACAGACTGCACCTACAGCTTGTCTGTCTGTCTGTCGTTTAATAGTGAAATTTTCATATTCCATGGAAATAAGCTGTCATTAAAACCACAAAAAAAAAACTATTTTTTTATGTTTTATGATGGAAAATATGCAAAAATCATCATTATCTTCACATCATTAATGTTTTTATCGGCTAGCTTTAGTCTATATTGTCTGGTTATTATATCCATACAATCATTAGCAGCGAGTTTCTAGTAATTAAAATAATTTATTTTATTTTTCTTGGTACTTTTAACAAATTTTAAAAAATTTATGAATATTAAATGAGGCTTGAAGAAAATTGTGTTTGGAAAAAAATCATTTAAAATTTTCAAACTTTTAACCCTAAATGTGTAGATGATTATCCATATTGTATCGCATTACTTCTTTCAGTTTTTTTCTTTATTTTTAAACAAAAGTAAAACGACGCTGCACAATTCTTGACCCAATTTTATGTTACATTTCCGCCGCTGTAAACACCTTTTCAATAAAAATTACTTTATATGCACAAAAACAAAAGAAAAAAAAATACAAAAAAAACAATAATAACAATAGCAATTGTTTAAAAGCCGTCATGTACAATCTCTTTTCGTTGAGACATGGGAACACATCAACCAAAAAAAAAAATTGGCGCAATAATGGAAAAATAACGGATTTTTCAAATAAAATTGGGAATCAAATTGAAATCGCCTAAATAACCCTCTTTAAGTATTTGAAACTTTGACATTTACTTTCTATTAAAGTGGTCAGTCAATGAACGCTTTTATTTTTCAATTAAAAAGTCAATAAATTTCTAAGGTTTGGGTTAAATAAGGTTCAAGGTATTCCATATTCATACGTAGCAAAACACAAAGAAATATTTGCTTTCTTAGTCAACATTCAAATTCCTTTTAATAATTAATAAAAATCGTAATCAGGCAGATAAGACATTGCGATACTCCTAAAACATTTATAGTGATTTTAAAGCTAGGCAGAGAATCAGTCAATACCCTACTGTGGTGAGACAGTAGAAGAGCATTCACAGTCTATTAGAGAACGACAATAAAGGTGGGCGATGTATCACAATTGTAGGTTGACATATTTGTGTAAAAATGTAGATTACTAGATTATTACCTCAGACAGATCCTGTCAGATTGTTGGAGCTTCCGTCAATACCTACATCGACTTAAGCTAGGGGTCCTATGTGTCCAAATTCTAATAACCAGAACTTTCCAATACAAAAGATTCAGTGAAGAATGTATAAATTAAAGAAGGTTTTTGGCCGCAGTCCAGTTACAAAAATTTAATTACCCAGATGTGCCAATCAAGTGACAAGTGGAATGCCGTCTATCTGTAGGTCAAGAGTTTCAGCAGATCCGTTAGAATCGAAAGAGAATACAGGAGCAACAAGGAAATTGACAGTTGGCCAGACAAATATTTCAGGAAAACGCAAAGCATACAGAGAGAACTTAACTATTATGAAATGTGATAAGAGATGTCCCCCTGACGTAATACTTAATGGGTGGATCTAAGTGGATCTCTCCGTAGAACTTCAGTGGAATTGGAAATTCATTACCATGTGCTCAGCTAAGAGCCATTTTCAAGGTCTACTTTTTTCATAGGACTGAATCTTCTTTAAATTAAATACGATAAGGTCTGATGTGCTCTTTATTCTTAAATCCTGTAAAAGTAAATGCGATTGTAATGAAACGCCGATAATGATGTGTATTCGTGTAGAAATTCAATAAAAAAGGCAATGAGCTAGGAATTTAAAACTCATGCTTTGGTGTAGGAGGCTAACACTGGCCTAGTTTTCTATTCTAAACCGACAAATGAAATTTGTTGTCCACTGCCTTCTTTTAAATCAAATCTTCGTCTTGGTCTAATAAAGGCGATATTTTTTTGTAACCATGGTTAGTTCGAATATGGGTCAATTCGACCTCCGGGTAATGTACTTGTCTTAATTGACAAGTACACTACGTCCTCTAACCTAACCTAGTTCAAATATTCAGAAATGAAGAAGCGTCCTTACCACTCACGAAGAATTCCAATAAATATCAGTGAACGGGGAAAGATTAAAACTCAATAAAATAAAGTTTCTCACCACTACAGTTAATACATTTTTACAGAGGGAGTAGTTTCCAAGCAACGACGACATTTTTGAATATGTTATATTAAACACCTTCTAAAATTCTTGGGGCAGGGGTTTTGTGTCAGCCCTATGATCTTTAAATGTATGAAAAGGAATCTAAAATCTCTAGAGATTGGTGATGATTTTTCTTGAATGTTGGTTTATTCTCGAGAAGATCGTCAGTCTATCGGCCTTACAGTTAATTTAACTGACCAGGTTACGCTTGGATGTTTATAAATATTTTGTCGAAGTCGGAAACTCTTTTAGTGAACTCTGAATTATAATGTAGCATTAAATTTAATGAAAACGAGTTCCGTGATTGACAGATTATGATTCTAGAAATTCAATGATAAATATAATGAAAAAGAAACGAAAATAAAAATCTTCAATTTTAATTTTAGAGAAACTTGTTTTAAATCTTTCACCCAACGTCGTCTCACACTACATACTATATAGGCACAGAGTATAAATTATGGACCTATGTATGTTGAGTAAACAGATATGTTTACACAAATTTATGTCTTTTTTGCTTCTTTTAATATTCGCTTTCATTTCAATGCAAAAATATCACAGTATTTTGTAAAGCTTAATTAAAAATTCATTTCACATATTCACAAAATCTGGGATTATTTGTTTAAACACAGTTTACTTTTACAAAACAAAGTAAAGAAATCTTCAAAAATTTGGAATTATGGAAGTGTACATACAGGGATTTGTAAAATGATTTATTTTATCAGTCAGAGTTCTCATATAGCGAAAGTCATACAAATTTGAATCTTAATGTACCGTACATTTAGACAATAATTCATTGAAAAGCTGCTTCGATAACATAGCGGGTATTTTCTAGGGCTTTGTTTTGTTTCAGTTACTATTAAATACAGTTCTAGATAGTAGAGCCGACAGAGACATCAATCAGGCTCTAAACCAACAACTTGGAAGTCTAGAGTAAGCAGATGATATCTGCCTCCTATGACAAACGGACCTCGAGAAACAATTGCAAGAAGTCGCATTTTGAGACACTTCATTCATTATGAGTCTTCCGTAATAGTCAGAAATACTATGATTATCATATTTGATTGTTGTGCCGAATGTGTGCTTCCCTATGTATGTGGGACGTAGAATACAATAGAGCAAGAGTTAGGTAGGTTTGAGGCCGTCTATAGTCATAGCGACATATACCAAAACCCATTGTTTCAGCCTAAAAAGCGTAAAGAAGTGAAATAAAACACACACAAAATCGATGACTTAAGAAAAGATTAATGCATACCCTGCAGATATCTCGGTAAACCTCAGGAAATCCTAAATAGAGGCTCGTGTAAAATTGCTTTCACAGAAGCTTTAATACTCAATACTTTTTAATACTCAAACGAGTAATTACAAACACAAAAAGCATATGGATACGTAAAATGATTGTAAAATCACCACACTTTGTTTATTTTTTAACGCCAACTTCTCAATTGCTTTTAAAGCATGGATAACATACATAAGACATATAGTTTGATTAGGCGATACGGTACATAATCGTACTCTCAAATCCAATTTCGAAATATTTCATAAACAATCTTTGCGGTATGCCTCACGCAACAACTGCAGCAGCATAAGGTTACCAACCGCCTCAGCTAACCATGCATGTGAAACAGTCCGCAGCTTAAAAAGCGTTTTATATTTAAATTTGGTTTTATTTTACACACATTTTTTTTTTATTTCACAATCAAACGCTAAACGTTGACTGGATACAACCAGATCAACAAAATAAAACCGTTTTTGAAAAGAATTAAAATTTTGAAATTTGCAGTGGTTTCTTACCTTGAATTTCGTTGAAAATTTTTAAATTTAATATTATTTGACTTAAAATGTTGTTCTTGTTGTTATTGTATTAAAAAACAAACTAAAATCCATTAAAAATGGCCTTTAAAAACGAAATAAAAATAAATTTTTTTTAAAACTAAAAAACGTCTCCGAATGGTAATTTTTCTATTATTTCTTATATGAAAACACAAGCACTAGTTAATTTTAAATAAAAAAATGCAAAATTTAATCAATAAAATTTACTGACAGTTAATTTTGAGTCTCTTGTTTGAAAGAAAATAAAAACCCTCTTGCCAGGGAATTCAAAGAGTCAATTGATTTTTGCTTTTTCAAACTGTTATAAAATGTTGTACTGTGATATAAACAGAAAATGTTTAAAGTTTATTATTCGCTATAAGGAAAAATAAAATAAAATTTAAAATAAAATTCTTTATTTTCTTTTTTGTAATTTGTTTTGTATTCAATTCAACACACTTCAGCAAGTAACAAAATGCAACTGAATGTTCGCCGCAATCATTTTTACAATTCAAGCGTTTTATTCGTTATAAAAAAAATACAACAAATGAAACCAACAACAACAACAACCAATCAGACATTAAAAATTGTTAGTAAATACACAAAACCGGCAAAACATTCAAAACAACAACAACAATAACAATATCTAAAACAAGAAGAAAAAGAAACAGAAAAACGCAACAAGCCAAGAAGTAGAAACTTTTTGAAGAAAAAAAAACCAAAAAAACGCAAAACGAACGAACAACTTTAGAAAGAAACTGTCTGTTGAAAATAATGTTATAACACACAGACAAGGGGGGTGGTGCAGGGATAAGAGGGTTACTTTATAAAACAATCATTAACATTTAACAACAATCATTAGCTAAAAAAAAAAACTCGAAATTCTCTTTTTTCAAACTCAGCTTAGAAATTGTCGCAACAACAACTACAAACCTATGAAACAGCTAGTCAAACCAACAAGAATAACAACAAAAATTGTAACAAAAATCATCATTAAAATGTGACTTTTGGTAATTATAACTTAAATACACATACAGGGTGGCTCATACAGAGGTTTACTCCTTTTGAAAATTGCTATGAAACACGAGAAGACTCCTTTATGGAATAAGCTCTGATCTTGAGACAGTGATGTTCGTTAATAACTAGTGCAGTAATAGATAACCTGTTCAGTGGCTCATACTGTTGCAGAATTTTTGCGCCGTGTTGGAAAACCCAACAAGATGAGTTTAGTAACTCTGACAATTCCCACTTAATATGGACACGTTCTGCAATATCCAATATTTTGAAAACTTCACCTCGTAAAGATGATCCTTTTTGAATTAGATAATGAATTATTTGTTTAGGATAACTCGTTTTGTTTCCAAACTCGACAAAATAGTTCTGCGGAAAACGATTTGCAATAAAATCGTCTCACAAACAGGTCTATTTATATAGCCACAATAAATTTAGAAATCTGTGACCTATAAAAATCGTGTCGGTTATATCTCTCTTCAATATCAAGCCATCACCCAACAACGCTCTTAGATACTTTAAGAGAAACTGAAAATAATTAAAAAAACACATGCGATTGGTGAACTCTGTCCTTAAATGAAATTTGACTTGGTTGGCTACATGATGTTAAAAACACGTTAAAAACCCAAAACTTAGAAAAATGAAAACCAGAAGCAGAAGTGAGAGAGAATCACAAAAGCAATAAAACAAAATAAAATAAAAATTTACAAAAATAACAACTCTTTGTGAAATAAAGTGGTAAATGACCTATAAAACAATTACGAGTATTTCTATCAAACAAAAACAACAACTAAACAAATAGAATGAAGTATTATATAAAAAGTATTTAATTTGTATTATGATATTTTACTGTAAATCTAAATATTGTTTTAAATATTATTTGTAATATTTTCTTTTATATTTTTAAAAAAAAAAATTCGATGAAAGGCTTGTCCATTTTGCGGATTTCAAAAGTAAAGTAAAATAAAACACAGCTAAAGCTATGATTTCATTTCAATTATCGATCCTTGCCTTTATGTATGCCCTAGGTTAGGTTAGGTCGGAGTGGTAGCTCTGTTATCACAAAGCTCACTTGAGCACGCATAGCGGCCCGTTGTGATGCCACGGGTGAACGCAGTCCCTGTATAACCAAGTTCCACCAAAATCAGGGAAAAGGAAGAAGTTGGTCAGCGCAAGGGCTGCACATGTATGCCCTATAATGTCGCATATAATGTGCCCGACTCGATGCTGTTAAAATATGATTCTACTTCATACTTTTTCACATATTTAATGACAATTTTATTTTACTCTCAAAATTTTATCATAAGACTTTCGACAGTAAGGCGCCGAAAGAAATATATTTCGAGATATCTGGGCAAGCACACTACATACTAGACTACGGCGACTTTATGAAATAAAAAAAGCAGAAAATCACCAGGTGATAACACTTATTTGGGAGTCACTATCGCTCCTTTAATTATATGAAAAAATATTAAATGTAGGGCTTAGTAACCGACCTTTTGATGAGCCAGTAGAATCTTTTAAGGGCAGAATGGCTCTTCGAAACCTATACTAGGAACCTAAGCGTTGATGCATCTCATAATTAAACACATGTGAAAGCGTATCAAGTTCTAACCAGGGAGTTATTCAATGTAGCCTCAAACATTATCCAAAGGTCTGTGAGGGCAATAGGGTTGTATATATAGGATAGATCAAAAGTTTATAGTTCATATGTATATGTAGCAAACATTCCTTAACATTGCTCATAAGTACAATGAAATAAAATTAAATTTTTTTGTTTTGTTATTTGTTTCCAATAAATCACACATATTTTTCCCTTCACTTAACTTTTAATTATTGTTATTGTTGGTGCTTTTGTTTTATTGTGCAGTTATTGTGTAGTTTTCGAAATTATAGACAACGTTGATAAGAAAAAAAAAACAAAGCAAAAAATAACCGCAAAAATAAATATACTTTTCAAAAATGTTAATATTACAACAAAAACTACAACAACAATAACAACAAAGCAAATAATAATAAGTCTGTCTTTTTCTGAACTCCTCCCACTTCAGGTTGAAAATTATCAGCATGAAAATCGTCTACCTTTTGAAAAGGAAAATGTTGTGCCAGGCAGTGATTTACAAAAGTTTTCTGTTAAAATTGGATAAAAAAAACTGTCAATGTGTGAGGGATCGTTTACTATTGCATTTTACTCTTCTTTATCAATACAAACTTTAGTTTAACTTTGGGAGATACACCGCCTTAAGCAGCAGACTTTTTCTGTATTAGCGTTAGTTATCACCACAACATAACTCTGCTACTACTCTAATCTCCTTTGTTCAACTCTATTCTTCAAATTCTGAAGAGAAAAAATAAAAATTTGGAAATCACTGCTAACAATAAACCATTATGGTTGTACCCAATAAGTTTGTGGTAAAATATTTGAATTACTTAAGCATGAACTCTGTTTGCTTCAGTTCAAATTGAGGTTTCGATATCAAAACTTAACTCAAAAAATGTTTCGGAATATTTTTTAAAACCGTTAAAAAAGGTTCAATGCGAATTACTTATTTTACAAATGTTTTACGCATATATGCGGTTAAGAGATGATCTTTTATAATAAATATGAAAATAAATTTGCTGTTTAACGTGGTTTTTCCTAGCCCTTAACATTAGATTGAAGGTTAAACACCTTAAAATTTGTAAAAATCTGTCTAATTTTAGATCCCTCCAATAAATGTGACCGTATGTCGTTCATGGTGGCTTGAATATTGACTCTCAAAGCCTCAAGAGTTTTTAATTTATCGATATAAAGCAAGAACTTAACATAGCCCAATGAAAAATAATCCAGAGGCATTAAATCATACGAACAATGGGGCCAGTGAACAAGACCATTGTTAGTACGCTGTATATCGAGTACATCATGTATATATAACCCTCCTTAACTGTTTCCTAGGCGTAATCAGTAGACTCTTAAGACATCCAGGAATTCTTCAACGGGAATTAATGACAAAAGAGAATGGAGTATTCTGAGAGCTACTGCTTTACTTTTAACACAGCCACCATTTCGTGGAATACGGATAGATCAAGAACAGATCTTAAAAAAAACGAAGAGACGTTTGAGAAGGTAAGATGAAGTGGAGCGAAAACTTTTTCAAACCACATGGGTTTAAGACAGTCAGAACATCATAACCTTAAATAATTTGATATTAGTAACCAGTGTTCTAACCGGAACTGTTTCCACAAATACACTTGTTCAAAATGGTGATTATCTTGAACTCTAAAGTATATGAGAATGATTCATCAGAACACATTACTACATCTCAGAACAAGACCCCAGGTTGCATATCAGGTGCTCGAAAGTAAATTGCCCTTGTTGAATCGAACAGCATCCTACAGGGTTCGGAGGCGACATTTTAGGGTTACTGAATATAGATTTAGGGGAGTACATTATATCGTATGGCATCAATACATTGCCGCCTCTTCACGACAACGATAATAGTAATAACATCATTGTGTTATGGACCGACTACACCACCCCTGGGCGAAGACTTTGTCACTTACCTGTGGCACTCCTGACTGCTTAGCATGAATTGAGATTCTTCTTCACCACCTCCAAGTTGTTTTCCTATTCAACAATATTCAGAAAGAAATTTGGAGAACTCCAGTTCAATTCCATTCAGTGGATGCAGTACACTCTTCAATACACTTTGTTCTTTCCTTTTTTTAATAAAAGGCGCCTAAAACAATTTACTTTTTTAATTACAGTACGTTTAACATACGTTACAAACAACATGAAATAAGAAACTTAAATTTCTTACTAAAAATACAACTCTGGCGAATGACAATTTCATGTTGGGTATGGGTTTACACAGCGAGTTGTCATTGTGTTGATTACTTGCACATTTGCAAACTGTCAGAAAACAAAGCGAAACGAAAAGAGGAAAATTCTGCTGTGCTGTGTTTCAAATAAGAATAATCAGAGTTAATTTTGTGAATATTTCATAAAAGTATTAAAAAGCAATTTAAATTATTTCAATAAATTTCATCGGAAAGGTAAATATCTTCAATAAATTAGAAAATAAAAGGATATTCTCTAAATTCTTTCCGAATTTCCAGCTATGGATCGCTTATTACGTTTGGGCGGCGCTATGCCACAGGCTCCACCACCAACTGATGCTCCCGTAGTGGATACTGCCGAACAGGTATACATCTCCTCTTTGGCATTGTTGAAAATGTTAAAACACGGTCGTGCTGGTGTACCCATGGAAGTTATGGGTTTAATGTTGGGCGAATTTGTCGATGATTACACAGTGCTGGTAATTGATGTTTTCGCCATGCCTCAGACTGGTACCGGTGTTTCGGTAGAGGCTGTTGATCCCGTTTTCCAAGCAAAAATGTTGGATATGCTTAAACAGACTGGCAGACCAGAAATGGTTGTAGGTTGGTACCATTCACATCCTGGCTTTGGTTGCTGGTTATCCGGCGTCGATATTAACACTCAACAATCGTTTGAGGCTTTATCCGAAAGAGCTGTAGCTGTGGTGGTAGACCCTATACAGTCCGTTAAGGGTAAAGTAGTCATTGATGCCTTCCGTTTAATTAATCCCAATATGTTAGTCTTGGGCCAGGAACCCAGACAGACCACCTCTAACTTGGGTCATTTGCAAAAACCCTCCGTACAGGCTTTAATACATGGTTTAAATCGTCATTATTATTCAATAAGCATTAATTATCGTAAAAATGAATTGGAACAGAAAATGCTATTGAATCTGCACAAAAAGTCTTGGAAGGATGGTCTCACTCTGGATGATTACAATGAACATTGTTCAATAAATGAGAATACCGTGCAAGAAATGTTGGAATTGGCCAAGAATTATAATAAGGTGAGTAACTATTTTTTCAGAATAGATTTGAGAAAAAGTTTCTAATAAACTTGGTTTTATTTGGATTTTTAGGCCTTGGAGGATGAAGAAAAAATGACCCCCGAACAATTAGCCATTAAGAATGTGGGCAAACAAGATCCTAAACGTCATTTGGAAGAGAAGGTTGATAAAGTCATGCAGAATAATATCGTACAATGTTTAGGTGCTATGTTGGATACTATAGTTTTCAAATAAATTTTTTTAGCATTTATTTTTGAGACCTACAAGGTTTCCGTGGATTTTTTCACAAATTTTACTTATTTAAATACAATTTTGTAATAACAACAACAAAGGAAACATAAAACAAATACAAAAGGAGAAAAGCTTACAATATTTAAATGGAATAAAACGAAATATTTTGTAAATTGCTTTATTGCCGCATAGGTTACAATGTAAGTACATATAGATGACCTTAACAAAATTTGATTTTGTATCATTTAAGCACACAAGCTGAAATAGATTTTGTTCTATAATTTTACGAATAGTCCCAATTACAATTACATTTTCGTCTGTCATTGAAACCCTGCTCTTATTGTGAACATCTCTGTTTTTAAATTGCGCGCTGTTACCTTGTCAAAATAAAATTTATTAAATACAATTTAGTGTGCTAAAGAGCTATTGTTAACGATTTTTAAACAAACCGTTCTCCTTGGTATATTTTTTATACAGTAATAGGCAATAATGGATTATTAAGATTAAAGAAGTAGAAATAAATTAACAAAATTAAAAACGCCCAATTCAATGCAAAACTACTGTCTTGTCAACACAGTATTAAACAAGAAAAAAACTTGACAATCATCGCTGTCAAATTTTTTAAGAAAGAGAGAGAGATAAAGAGAAAACTTGAGAAAGATTCGGTGTAATTGATTAATAAATTTCTTTTTAACATTTGTTGGTGAAATTTTTAAGCACCAAATAACCAAAAAATGGGTATTCTTAATGGACGTAGCATATCGCTGGCATTTTTCATCTGCATTGCACTCGTTTCAATTGGCAGCATCAATGTTGAGGCCGAAAAAGAAATACCGACAACAAAATTTGGACAAAATGTAGGGGGACCCACCATGACTTTTTATTATTGGTAAATTAATAAAAGCTTCAAAAAAGAATACAAATTATAAGAATTTCTTTAATATTATCTTCAAACATGTATTTGCAGTTACTCCTGTGGCTATCGTAAAGCTTTCGAAGATTATGCCAACATACTATCAGAGAAATATCCACAGATTACAGTGACAGGCGGCAATTATGATCCACCCGGCATGAATATGTACTTTTCCAAGTTGATTTTTGCTACTAAAATTCTATTGATTGTTGTGATAGTTTCGTCTTTTGATATATTCGGAGCCATTGGACAGGCCACTCCCAGTTGGTGGCGTCATTTGTTGGACAATAAATTGTATGCCTGCATGATGATATTCTTTGTGGGCAATATGCTAGAGGGTCAGGTGAGTGTCGTGTCTGTTTGTCATTAGACGAGGGATTATTTTTTTTCTTTTAAATGATCGCTCTTATCTATATGTTTTTAAGTATATACTTGATTATGATATGATATTAACCCACTAGGGGACGAATAACGATAATTAAGTTGAGGGAGATTTAATTTTTTGGGGCATGCTTTGAACAAAAACAAGTAGAAAATAAATTTTGTAAACAAATTTATCATAAATATGTAACAGCGGGATAATAAGTAGTAGAAAATTATCGTAATACAGCTGTCGGGTTATTAGTGTTCCGGTATAAAGAATTTTGTGTAAAACAAGTTTTGTTAGTTTAAAGAAAGTGGACAAAATGTAATTTTGTGTGTTAATAGCGCATTACTGATTGACGAAAAAATACTGTTGAAACAAAAGCTCGTTTTGATCAACATTATTTGGACTACGCACCTGAAAAGTTAACTGATTAAACAAGGCCTAGACACCTCGAAGAGACTGAATACAAAATAGTTTTGGTTGACCGCAAACTGAAGTTGATCGAGAAAGCTGAGACTTTGAAGATGTCAAAGGAATGAGTAGGTCATATAGTAAGTGGAGTTTGGAGTATATGAAAGCTGTGCTGTCGCGCGAGTTTACAATCGAGGAAAGAGATCTGCATTAACTGGACATATTTTTCCAAGTTCCAAACAAGCAGCAAAGTTACTGCTATAACAAATTAATGAATATGAGCAGTATTCGATGCTGTTCCACCATTTCACATCAGAATCGAAAGATTCGCCGCTTGAATGGATTGCATTTGGTGAACAGAGTCCAAAATGTGAAAAGTATGAGGCACGAAGAGACGCGAGTATGGTAAAGAAAGCATTCCATTAGGCTTTCCCTGGATCACTTCCCTTTTCGCATATTATTTTTGTGTGTCAATGAGTTTGGTTTAAGCGACTAAATGTATTTCAAATACCTTCCTAACATTAAATAAAGGTTTCAGACTTCAAAAGGAAAATTACTACGCACAGCCAGAGTTACAATAAGTGTTCAATAAGTTTGATTTTGATTGGTAATGCCCCAAAATTCAAGAAAATTATATGGACATGCTTAAGTGAAATATTTTATCGAACACACTATTTAACAATTACAACCACCACCATAATTGCTTCTTCTACTTTTTTACTTTCGTTTTCAGTTGGTTTCTTCTGGCGCCTTTGAAATTTCATTAAATGATGTTCCTGTTTGGTCAAAACTACAAACTGGACGTATACCAGCACCGCAAGAACTATTCCAAATCATCGACAATCAACTACAATTCGGTGATAAAATCCAAGAAAATCCTGAATTCGTTAAATAATAATTAACAAGCTGTAGCGCAACACCTTTTCAAACAATTTAAACAACTTTTCCACTTTAATTACTTACATTTTATTCTTTTTTCGTTTCATTTTAATTCCGTATGGTATTCTATTTAAGGTTTTTTTCTCCCTAGTCTTCTTAATTGGGTATTTTATGTAATAACGTATGTAAAGTTATTACTTTCATCATTTCCCATTAGATTGTCTTTATAATAGAAACTCTCAACAACATGTTGTTCCTTGTATTTGTAAACGAAATAAATAAACCCCGTCTTTTGTAAAATAGTTAAAAAAAACAAATATTAAAATAATAAATTAAGTATAAAGGTTGTGTTTGATTTTAACAATAATTACGTTATGGTTTATCGACTACTGTGTGCTGCAGTTTAACAATAAAACGATGCTACCTACCCCTCTAATTTTAATTTGTGGTTTTAAATTCTTTTGCAATTAAAATGGAAATGGAAATGCTAACAAGGAATTTAAATTTTTATTTTAGTTCTACAAATTATTCTTTAGAAAATTTCTTTGATTTAAAAAAAAAAACTGAATTGAAATCAAATCGCACAATCTTTGTGACCAATTGAGTTAACAACAACATGAAATTACGGTCCTTTTAAACCTTTCATGTAATAACATCACCGTCTTGTTGAAATCACGCGCTGTCCGGTTCATAATCTCCAATTGCATACCAACAAAATCGATTACATACGTCCATGGTGCTGTGAATTTTCTTCCAGAATATTTTTTAAAAAGGTACGACCAAGGGACACCGCCACATCTGTCCTTTTCCGGATGCAATGACTTTTCCGCAATCACTTCTCAGTTGAAACCCACTGAGAATTGAGCTTTTTCACTAAAAAAAATTACGTTCGAAAAATCTACATTAAAACACTCTTGCTTGGGAATGGGCGGCTGATATTTTACGTAAATAGGACTTGATATGGATGGAGGTGCAAGTTTAAATACAAAGTATAGTATAATGCGTCGTAAGATTGGAATCTACAACATCGGCTTATCCGCCACTTATTTACTAACAGAAACGATATTTTCTGTAGTGATATTTTCAGATGATGCGCAGGCCTGACCACATCTGTAATGCCTCCAGTTTCTTCAAATTATTAATAATTTTGCTAGTTACCTATGCAGTAGGGCGATTATGATGACCATATCCACCCGTTATGATTGAAAAGTGGCCATAAAATCTGTCCAAAGATGGATGATGGGGGCGCAGAGATTTTTTACGGATCGTTGTAAACAAGGCATTGAAGGTACGTATAAGATGCAGAGACGGAGAAGAGGAGGGCACAATTATTCACCTACTTCGTATATGCCATGCTTTTTGTGGCAGAAGAAAGAAATACCTGGTCTTTTAGCATGGAGTTGAATGCATAAACCTTTGAGTGAATGACAAAGGGAAACTCAGCAGATTTCTCATGTGTTCGAGATGGTTCCAAGATTAAGGAAATATAATTAGCAACAAAATAAGGGTCAAGTATAGTGTTTCATGTATTTTAGAACATGAAGAATACAAAAAAACCAAAAAATAATTAAGTTTACATGCATTTTATTTTGAACAAAAATTTCATTTCATAGTACATCTTCATTTTATTTTAAATAGTTGTTGTATATCGATTTCTTTTTTAATACTTTTTATTATTAATTATAAGCTTATACAACTAAAAATGACTAGATACCACTCATCTTTTATTATAAATTTTGAATTTAAAATTTTAATTTCCAACATTTACAAATAATTTAAGAACTAATGAAGTTTGTTTTTATATAAGTTTTCTGCCCTCGACATAAAAATAATTTTAATCTTTTAACAGCATTTTAAAACAAACATTTGTAGAAAAACAAAGTTTTATTTTATAAAGCTTGTAAGCTGCCGTGAGATGTTTTTAACTATTATAACAGGCAACAGGATTTTGTTTCTTTTATTTTATTTTTATTTAATTTTTACAAGTATAAAAATAATTAATTCTTTTATTAAATGAAATAGAATTTTTGTTAATAAAATTTATGAAATAAAAAAATAGTGTTAAAAACAATTTTTCTATATACTTTTAATTTCAATTAAAAAGAGGCAATATTAAATCAATAAAATTTTTAAATTTAAAAAAAAATACTAACAAAATATAACAAAAAATAAGAAATTAGAACATATATCACAATATTGCACCAAACTGGCCTGTCTTTTCTTTGCATTAAAAGTTAATTATTAATTTTAAAAAAATAATATTATTTAACTAGAGTTGTTTTCTTTAGTTTTGTTGTAAAATGACTAGAATTTAAATTAAATTTTTTTTTAAAAAAATTTTTAACCCATCCATAGTATACAAAATAAATATACAGTGCGGGAAAAAATAATAGGGAGATGTTGATTTACTTTTCGCAAAAACAAACCGATTCAAAAAATAAAAATTTAGGGGCGAAGACTTAAAACAACACGACTTTTTGATAAATTTTAAACACGATGTTCAAAACAGAACAAATTCGAGCCAGTAAATGATCGTAGTTTGTTTTGAATACTATGTCTAGTAGATCTGCAACAATTCGATACTCGTATAGCTCATGGAAAAACTGAATGGCAAGCATGTGTTTATTGAACTATTAAATAATTCAGCACTGACAAATCCCAGTAGCTTCTTGAAAACTACTGTCAGTGATCGCCGCGACTTCTGTGATGATGAAGATGATGTTTTGTGACCACTGGTCGATCTGGCTCGTGCGCCACGCACAATCAATCTAAATTTTGAGCGAGGAAATGGGTTCATTGGCCGTGGCAAGCATATTTTTTTATTCTTTTTCATCAGCGATATATAAAACCTTCGTTATGTATGTGTAACTAGGCTGTTGGAGGGAGCTTGTTGGAATTCCAGACATTGTATATCAGATTAATTGATGATTTGTCGATTTTTGCGATGGGAGGCGGTTGTATGGAGACTAGCATAGATTTTTCTTTATATTTACGCGCAAACTGATTTTTGAAACTGCTGAGAGGAGATCGTAAATTTTGAATGTGTTCCTGCCTGGAGGCAAGAAGAACAATGTGGTTGTAATCGAGTTCTTCAAGGTGTTGATTGTTGATACCTCTCTTTAAGAAATTTTTTTTTATTAAATATTGTGTCCAGTAAATTGACGAATAGTATGGGCAAACAGTCTTGTTTAATTTTGGTTAGAGCATTAAAGGGATGAATTGCCACTATGAATATTCTTCCTTTCGAATGTTTTTCTTAAGTAATTTAGAATTTGTCCTGTTTAAAAGTTCTTGGATATTCGCAGCCATTTCCTGGGAGTTGTATGAAGCAACGATTACAAAAAGATTTTGAAATTAAAGAAAATTCAATAAAATATCGAAATAATTTAAGAATATTTAGCTTATGATTTAAGAAAACATTAAAAATTTGTTGATGTACCTATTATTTTTTCCAACACTGTATATATGCGATGGTTTTAATAAAAAAAATTTTTTAAAAAAAGAAAATGTAAATGAAAATGAAAGGCCTTATGTTAACAAAGGAAAAAAATTCGAAGTCTATTATAGTAAACTGCGTCCAAATCTTGAAAATTTTTGTAATACATATTAGGTGCGGTTTAAGTTTTAGTAAAGAACAGAGCAAAGGACTTTGCTATTTTCAATTAATCTGCTATTTTTTTTTTTAAATCTAATTTTGTTTTTGTATATTGTTTAGCACAAGATAAATTAAAATCAAGCAGTATGAAAATAGTTTCTATTTTTTTCTTGTTTTTTTCTGTATTCTATTGCAGCTAAAATGGCACTGTAAGCTTCACGGTTTTTTTTTCAATATTTCAAACGTTATAAAATATTCATTTAATTTAGTAAGTTTATGTATGTTTGTTAAACAAAAAATGAAAAAGAAGAAACAAAAAAATTCAGAATTATTGGTTCTTAATTTACAATTAAAAAAACGCAAATTTCATTTAACAATTGCAAGTACGTGTGTAGTACCTTTATACCTTTTCTTTCGAACTATTATTTACTCACATGCATTATTTACTCAGTTGCGTTTGTATTAATATTTGGACTAGAATTTCTTTTATGCTATTATTACCTATTTTTAGTGTTTTGTAAGCTTTTAACATCTCCTTTTTAAAATTCATAGAGCATGTCATAGTTATCCACTTGTCTCAGGGGCGCATTATCATTGAAGGCTTCACTTAAGTAGTTCGTTATTATCGAAGGTAATTTTAGTTTTAACAGATCTTGGCGTGACTTAATATGCTTCATAACCTCGGCACGGCAACGATCTTGCAAATGTCCAATATCACTGCGCGTGTTATTTAAAGTCATTTCTGTTTTAGCAGCAGTTGAGCAAACGATCGGATAGAGGGGTTCTTTGACCTGTAAGAGAATAATTAGCAATTGTTTGTATACACAGAAGTAAGTTATCAAATTTAAATCTTAAATCCAAGAGTTCATTTTAGGAATTTCATAGAAGTTATAATAGGACACTGAATCCTGGCTGGAATACCTCACAATGATATCTAAAACCTGAAGTGACAAGGAAGAAGATGAGAGCTCGAGACATTTTCAAGGACATTTGATTTCTATAAAGACTGTAGTGACAAGCAAGAATTGTCCAGCAGTTGGGAATCTGAGACGAATGGTACTTGAGCATCCGGAATTTGTTGCCAGAAGATCTCCTGCCAAGGATGATTTGGATAAAATTCACATAAAACTGTCAGGATGGACGGTGAATAAATTCCAGCCGGGAGTTATAGATAAATAGCGGATTAGGTACTAATGGTATAACTACGGGATCTTGTAAGAACCGAAATTCGTATATGCATACAGTGGTGGCCTTATAATTAGAAACGATGTTTCTGGAACAGAGTTCTCTGGAGTGACGAATCTAAGTTTAATTTGTCCCAATCTAATGGAAAAACGTATGCAAGACGTCCTCCAAACAATGCCTTTGATCCCAGGTACACAGTGAAAACTGTAAAACAAATTAACAAAAATACATGTTGCTAAGTCGTTTCTAATTATAAGGCCACCACTGTACATCAGTAGGAGTTTATTATCAGGACTTAATTATTAGCCAAGTTATCAGACAATCTTCTATTGCTTAAACTTACCTTATCCAGTCCTTGAAATGCTACTCCTAAGCATTTACCATCTTTATAATACGTCAATGTACCCTCTATACCATTGAATAGAATGCCAACAACAGTGGCTTGATTCTCTTTAAATCGATCCGTGTACAGTAGAGCCACACCTTTATGCCACAAAACGCCTTTATGCGATAGGCCCCAGCCGTACTCATTCTCGCCCAAAATATTACAAAATAAATTGGCATGCAAACGTGCCTTGCGAGTTCCAATGCCAAACATTATGCTCGTGCCGAATATTCTTTGCGATACATGTAGCTCCCAATAGAATAGACCATTATTAAGTGGTCTTTTGCCGCGTACACCAGCGGTACCTTTGCTCCAGTTGGGATGGAAATGAACGGTACGATCACAGTTGCCACTCAGTACCACCTCTTTAGAGCGATGGTGTCGGCTCCAGGTCCAATTATCATCACAACCATGTTCTAGGGGTATAATTAATTTTTTATTATTATTCAGACGTTTTGTTGTTGT
Organism: Sarcophaga subvicina; assembly: GCA_936449025.2. Classification (NCBI taxonomy): domain Eukaryota; kingdom Metazoa; phylum Arthropoda; class Insecta; order Diptera; family Sarcophagidae; genus Sarcophaga; species Sarcophaga subvicina. The sequence continues at coordinate 104,645,200 of OW388082.2, read as the reverse complement.
TGCTGTTAGTGTTGTATTATTCGTTCGATTCGAACGTTTTCTCTGACGAGGTGAAGTATTTGGCGAGGTTGTACTACTGCTGCTGCTACTACTACTACTGCTACTGCTGCCACTGCCACTGCTGCTACTATCACTTGATGTCATTTTTGTTGTCCTGTGTAGTTTTGTTTTTATGCAATTTTTGTATTTTTCAATTTTATTTTCTCGGTAATGGCTTGAATGTTCTCATTTATCGTTTTTGTTTTTGTGTTTCTTTCTTACTATTGTTTTTCATGCGGAATTTTCTTTTCAATTTTTGGAGTACTTTCCCTAAGTGTCCTCGTTATCTACAAGATTGTGTTTTTCTTTGTAAAACATGCATAAGCATCGTTTCGCTTCTATTGATTGTTCAAGTGCAGCAATTGTTTTAATGGCTATTCTCAAGTATTTTATGGATTGATTTCGATTATAAGGATCTGAAAAGAAATACAAACAAAATTATGTTAGCAAAGGAAGCAGATCTAAGAATCTGTTCAAAGGAGTCAACAGTTGATATCATGACAAGTGAACGCTTCAAAAGCATGGTAGTATGGAAGCTATGATCATGACAAAATCTTAGGTATAGTTAATCCCTATTGCCTACACGGATCTCCCTATTGGCTACACGAATCCTGAAGCCGCTTTCGGCTGGATAGATTCAACTGGATATATTCTATTATGAGAACCTTGCAGAGAACATCAACCAAGTATTCACTGACGCAGTCTGCGACAAAGTTGAATGTGAAAAATTTCGAAGCAATTGAATTGATGATGATCTTAAATAAATTCTATTCATTTGCGACAGAAGATGGTATAATGAACCCATTTGCATACGGGTCCAGGAAAATATGGCCTGCTCTGGATACATGCACAACAAAATGTGAAATTTGAATCCATCTTCACATCTTTGAAACCTTTGGGTATTCACGCCTGATGGCTGGAAATACCACAGAAGCTGTGGTGACAAAGAATAAAAGAACATCACCGAACATTTTATCTGCCATTGGGGCCAAGAGTTCTTGGGTACTGAGAATTTGTTGATAGCGCGTGTCTAGCCAAAGATAATTTGGATAAAATTCAGACCTTCATTTAGCTCTTGGGAGTTATAGTTGAATGACGGCATAAACTATACTTTTGGAAGCGGATGCCAGTTTAACCTAAAATGTACATTACAGTACCGTCAAGGCTAACAGTTCAACATTATTTTTACTAAAATCTTCTATAAAGGTTGGTCGATTTACAAGTTCGAGACGTCCTCTCAGCTTTAAATTATTATATTACACAGCACGCATACTTGAAGAATAAGTCACTTGAAACAGCTCAATATGAAGTGGTTCAACAGATTGGAATACTATGTTACGGTGATTTTTGTGGATTTACAATGTGGTTTCAACGACATAAGAATATCCACTGCTCTACATAGCATGGACATGGATATAGTGGTAATAAACTGGACGACCAACATATTTAAAAGATGGAAAAATGAAAACAGGACTATAAATTCCTATTTAGATGATGACATGGTAAGCCTTATGGAAGTAAGTCGTAAACCAAATTGTACTTTAAATGGGTAATACGCCTATAAAGTTAGTCCTTATAGAAGATTAATATCATTTATAAGTGAATATGATGTTTGAATTAAAGGTACTCCCAAAGTGAGCCAGAAAAATCCATCTAAGAGCAGCAATAGAAGCAAGAAAGAAACTGAGTTGAGAGGTGAGCCCTTGTGAGTTTTTCATTTTCTCAAAATTGAAAAGTTCCATGAAATATTCAACAAATTCGGGAAACTCTCAGATATAGAGCTTAAAATGGTAATTTTCAGCAGTGCAGGCAATAGACAGACTGCTGACATACTGAAAATATTCCGTATAGAATTTTATTCTATTTATCCATGATGACTTACCTAGCTAAAGCGGGAGCAATCCTACAAATAGGTTGTTGATAGTGCCGTATATTCACATGACATGAAACTGTTGTATGACATTGTCTTTGGTATGGGTGAGGGTGTATTGCGTGTAGATTCGCAACAGGTTTCAAAACTATAGGTTGTCTCAACCACAGATGCTGCAGGCGAGGGTAAATCTATATCGATGTATTCATAAGAATGGTTATTTTCTTCACTTCCTAAGGTAGCGGCGGTACAGGCTGAAGCATCTGAAATGGTTTGATAACCGGAATCATTAAGAACAAATGATGAATTTATGCTATTGGTACGTAAGGTGGGTATTGAAGATGGCGGCTGGGAGGTGGTTAAATTGCTAGAACTACTGTTCTCATGCAAAATGCTTGAAGTTTTCGCTGTTTTAAGTTGTTGCTGCTGTTGTATATTCTGTTTAAGTTCACGCTTGATTTTACGCAATTGACGATATTCTTTGGAACGGTTAGTGTCCCTGTTGACCACACCGGATAGCGGACACCAAAATTTCTGTTGTCGTTGTTGCTTTTGTATATGCAGCTCTTGCAAGTGAAAATGATGACGACAATAACCCTGTGGGGTATTGGCACAAAAGCGACAACCCTCACTTTCGCCTAAAGCGTTTGTTGTTGCCGAGGATGAAGTGGCGTAACGTCTTTTTTTGGTTTTTTTCGCTTGACGATATTCGTCCAATTGGAATTTGGAGCCTTTAGCCTCAGCAGCTTCCTTTAGAAGGCGTACATTTTTCGGATTTATCCATCGGTCGTGTATGTGCAAAACTAAACGTTGACAGAAGAGACAGATTGATTTGAAAAATAATAACAAAACGATAATCATTCAGCTATAATTCACAGAATTTTGTTCCGTTCTTCTTTTCCTTTGGCTCTGTAATAGCTGTAGAGATTTTAATTTTTTGATTTTTCTTTCTTTTTTTTTGTCCCACTTTCAGCTCCCTTACTTTGAAATGGGGAAGGGGTTGCTGTAGGTTGTTGTGGTTCACGTATTTGATATTTTTTCCTTTTTATTTGCATATGAACATGTAAGTTAGTAAGCAAGTATGTACGTAAGTGCCGTTATATTGTGGTGTATAACTGTTTAACTTTTCTTTTCTATTCCGCCTTTGATTTTTCAATATTTATGCTGCTTCTTTACTCTTTTCCGTTTTTCCGTTTTGTTTTTTTTTTGTTTTTGTGAGTGTGAAAATATTTGCAACTTTTCTCAAATTCTAATTGGATTTTAATTTCACCATTTAATTCATTAGGTATTGTATGCCATGCTAACTAATATTGTTTAAATTTTATGTAAATTTGTATATTAAATAATTTAAATAAAATATAAACACTTTTAATCAAAAAAAAAATTATTGTAAAATACGATACACATAAATCCGTCTTGTATTACCAAACCAAACCAAAGTAAACCAAACGTCTGGTTGTAATTCACGTCTGGTTTTCTCTATTCCAATTTGACTTCTGCTGAGACGAAGGGCAAACACCTCGTTCGCCACTTGCTATGCATACATTCCATTCATTTGTTTTGCACAATCCATATCCGTATCTACCCCTATTATCGTCTATAACAACTACAACAACAGCAACACTTACAACAAAACAAAAATATTATGTTATCGCTGTTATCGTTTTCAAATTCCACCCCCATATGTTTAGTTTCCTTTAGTTATACTTTTGTTGTTGTTGTTGTTTTATTTTCTTTATATTTTAAGTTTCTTGCACTCTCTCGTTTTATTATTATTTTCGTTTTTATTTTAATTTTTAATTTATTCTTTCATTAACAAACCTCATTATTATAACCGGCTTTTGCTTGATGTTTCTCTCTTAGTTTCTGTTTCTATTCACCAAATAAGAATTGAGTTTGTTCGCATGGGATACCATCCCTTTAAAATTTAAAACTTCTTTTAAACGATTGATTTTAACTTGTTTTTAAATATGTTTCTATAAGAATTACTATAAATTCTAGAAGAGAATACAACCACAACTTCAGCAGTAAGTGCTGTCAAAAAACGGCATTCACTTCTTTCCGTTACAAGTGTTTCTCCCGTTATTGTTTACCATTTGTAGGACAGGCCAGAACAATTCCACTTTCGTAAGTGTAAAATCGTAAGGTTTTGTTTACAAAATTTTTTAAATTGTATATGAAAGTCTGGTAATATTGTTTGGACACTGTGAGGAACTCAATTGAAGGCTAATTTACACGAATAGTGTTTCAGTACGTAAAGTCAGAGAGCAAATATTACAGAATTCAATCTGTATTGTTAAAAATTTCGCAAAATTTCAAAACAAACTAAATTGAATGCATGGCTGGTGTAATGATAACGACAGCGAAATTTCTATCTGTATTTCCATTCAATGTCGTAAGCTCTTATAACGTATTGAGTTTACACGTCACTATCCACTCTCTTTTATACAAAACCTTGACATGACGTAATACTTGTTTGACGACATCAATAGTCTTTAGGAGAATAAGATATACAACTATTTTTAACTCTCAATTTGTATGAAAAAATTCTTTTACGGTCATATTGTGTTCTTACGCTAAGGCTGTAAAGCAAATGCTTAAATTAATATTCGATTTATTAATGAAATAAATGAGATAGCCGCTGTAGTCGCCGATCCGTGGTTCAAATCCCAACTCAGACGTTTCAAACAAAACGAAATATGTATAAAAAATATTTTTAAGCGACTTGTTTTCAGCAGTCTTCTGTCTAAAACTCTGATAGTAAATAAAATTGCCTTGAAAATTTTCTCAGAAAGCTAGCGTCCGGAGTCGACTTTAAACTGCAGTTCCTGCCAGTCATGTATTAAAATTAACACAGACAACATGGGTGGTGTGAGAAGCTAGGTCGTAATCCTGACTAAAGGATTGTAATGACCAATTGAGTTAAGTAACTAAGTAAATAAATGTAAAATGAGTAGGATAAGGATAATTTTATAAATTTAAACTTAAATTTATTTTATTTTGTTTAAAATTGTTCATAAGATATTTTTTTCTGTCGTACTTAAACTATGTATGTATGTATGTGTTGTTTGATTTTAATTAAATTAAACAATAGATTGTTAGTTTTCTTTCTATTTTATTTGTTATTTTTTTTTATTGTATTTTATTTACAACAATTTAGGGGCAGTATAAAAACCAAAGGAAACGATTAAAATAAAATAAAAAAAAAAATTAAGGAATAATTATTATTAATTTTTATTCTCTTCAATATCCTTAATTAAATATGTTTGTTTGTTTGTTTGATTTTATTTGCTTTTAGTTTCTTTCTTTTGTTAATTTCATTTAAGATTTAAGTTTTCTTTTTATTTTTTATTTTTATTTTTTTTATCATAAGATTAGTTTTGTGTTTACATATTTAGGTATGTATGTAGTTTAATATAAAAAAAAAGAAAACAAAAAATAAAACAAAAATTCTTTAATTATTTATAAAAGATGGCACACTCAAAGAATAATGGCAGATTTGTTTCGTTACAACTTAAAATTACAATTACAAGGAAAATTATTACGTTTTGATTATTAAAGATTTGTTTTTTGTTTTTGTGTTATCTGATGAATTTACGGCTACTTAGATTACATAGATTTAAAATGTTTAGCAAAGTATAAAAGAAGACACATTTAATTGTATTTGAAATTTTTTAATCTAAAATCTAGGGAGCGGTAGTATCTGCTCTGGGATACCGATAGCGGTTGACACGACCATAACCCTGTGAGCCAGGCATGGGTCTTCTGTTGTAATTGTATGTACGGCGCGGCGCGGTAAGTGGCGGTGGGGCAGCAGCAGGAGCGGGTATCACGCGTTCATGGCCACGTCTAAATTCACGAGCCGTTGAATCTAAAGGTTGCAAACGTCTAATGAAAGAATCATTACGACGGCGACAAACAGTACATCTGCAATTAGAATGAAAATAGAATGTTAGATAAAGTGTTCCTATGCAGAGTTCTTCAAGAACAAGTTTCTTTGGTTATGTTGTGTTAATTTTTTCTGTGAAAAATTTCACAAATTTCTCAAAAAAAATAGGGATTTTATAGCACAAAATGTGTGGACCGATGACGGTGTCAGCGTATCGCAGCAAACAGTCAATTTTATAAGAAGATGTAAGAATTATGTTTGCGTCAAATACTGCAATTTTTGCTTATAGACAAAGTAAAACATTTAATTTCACCAGTAAATACAATTCTCTTAATAAATTTCTCATCTTCGATCAGTTTGAAACGAGTCCAAAAATACAATGCACGTGCTGTACTTTAAAGGCATAAAAGCCAGCATCCTTACGCAAATTTTTCTCATAGTTGGAGCACAAAAACACCAGACAAGATCTTCTATTTCTTTATCCTCAGAAGTTATTCACATGCAAGCCTGTCTTGACATGAATTCTGATTTCGACAGCCGTAGATTTTTTTATTAAGAAATCTTTAGTCAAATCGATATTTATAGCATGAGATTATTATGATGTATTTCTATACAAAATATATGTTTGAACCGCATTTTACAAAGAAGCTAAATGTTGTAAGAGTTTGTATTTGTTATACCCACCTGCTGATTTTGCTTGTTTGATCCTTCTTTAAGGTTTGCTGTCTTGGCATTGACCACATTTCATGTTCCTCAATTACAGCCAACCAGAATGAGAATACCGGATCGTAATAGTTGCAGCGTCCTTGACCGTGGCATTCAAGAACCGGTTGTGATCGGAATTCTTCCAGACATGAACCAGGTGAAACAAGATTTTGACCAAAACCTCCGGAGTTATCGGTAGTCGTCTATCGAAATTAAAATCGGAATCAGAGTTAGAACAGTGTTTTCTATATTCATTTAATCTTTACTTGCCATGTAATAACTGTAACCAGTCCACATTTCTTCCCAACCGCCAGGACATTCGGGAATGCTCATACTTTGACTGTGCAAGGCTATGACTCGAGTGGTAGTTTCACAGACCACACATCTGTAACAGAAATAATCGGTTTTTTGCGTTATTTTGTTTTTATAATATCTTGATGAGTTTCTTTATAGCTTACCTTGAAATATACTTTTGTATCTCATGTGGTTGTATGGGAGTCATAGCGAAATTCATTGGTTCAGCTGTACCAAGCCATAAGCTGTCATCGTTGGTTTGGGCATAGTTGCAGACATTGTTAATGTCGCATGTCATATAAGGCATCATGCTGAAGCGCATAATGCAAGAACCGGCTCTACCCAAATCTTGGCCAACGGTTCGACTGTGGGCAGTATTGCCGGCAATGGAGTAACCTTCCCAAAGTTTGTTTGTGTTGGCGGGGCACTCAGGTACGTAAACGGTTTGTGAATGGCGAGCAAATATAAATCCGCGACTCTTGGGGGGCGGTGGTGGTGGTGCAGGGTCACCAGTAATACCTTTCGGACCTGGAGTACCTGGAAGGCCTGCTAAACCTGGTAAACCATCCATACCACGTTCACCTTTAGGACCATCAGCACCAGCTAATCCCACAAAACCTTGATCACCGCGGTAACCCTTTAAGCCTCGAGTACCTTGGAAGCCAATTTCACCTGCAATTCCAATATCACCCGGAGCACCTTTGAAACCGTCGTAGCCATGTTCACCGCGTTCGCCTTTACGTGCCATGTGATAGGGGAATGTAACACCAGGTTCGCCAGTAGGACCTTTAAGACCGTCTAAACCGTCGCCTCCATGCCAGCCAGCTTCACCAGTAGGACCACGAGAACCTTTAATACCGGCTGGACCAGTCCGACCTGGACTACCGGGCATACCTAATTCGCCTTTACGACCATCATTGCCAGGAGCACCTTGTGGACCGGTATCACCCTTATCACCTCGCAATCCAGGTATAACCGGGCCAGGCTCACCATATTCACCTCTTGGACCCATTTCACCCTTCATACCTTTCAGACCAGCCATACCATGTAAGCCATTGCGTCCCATTGGCCCTGGGTAGCCAACATCGCCTGTAATACCTTTGACGCCCATGACGCTCATACCTATTTCACCCACTTCTCCATTCAACCCGTATTCACCCATATCGCCAGGAGCGCCTTTAGGACCTACAGGTCCGCGACGACCAGGAAGACCATCGTAACCTGCATCACCTTCTTCGCCTGGTTCAGCAAAGTTAGGAGTTATGCCAGGAGCTCCAGGGAAACCTTTATCGCCATGTTCACCTTTAGCGCCAGCATATCCATCAACACCTGGTATACCAGCCAAACCTAAGTCACCTCGTTCACCTTGACGGCCACGGAAACCAGTTGCACCAACCAAACCTTGCTCACCCATTGGACCTGTTTCACCTCTAAATCCAACTTCACCTTTTTGACCTCTTTCGGCATAAGCTATCAGAAGTTTACCGGGTCGACCAGGCAAACCTTCGTCACCTTGCTCGCCCTGAACGCCAAATGCTCCTGGAAGACCAGTGTCACCACGATCACCACGTGGCCCATTATAACCTGCAAAGCCCATTTCTCCTCTTTCACCAATTATACCAGTTGCGCCAATCAAGCCGATTTCACCAACAGCACCTTTAATACCGGGAGCACCTGGTCTACCTGGGTAACCAGCAACACCTTCATCACCTCGATCACCAATTTCTCCCGTAAGACCCGTAAGACCATAATCACCAGGCTGGCCTTTCAGACCATCTAACCCATCTAAACCTGGCATGCCGGGAGCTCCGGTTTCACCTTTTCTACCTGGTGCGCCGTCTTCACCAAAAGCCTGATCACCAGGAGCACCTTGAACGCCTTTTACACCGGGCATACCATCAAAACCTCGTGCACCTCTGTAGCCCATTATACCAGATTCACCTTTAATACCACTGCGAGAAGAAAAACCTTTAGGACCTACTAGACCCATAAAACCTTTCACGCCCATTATTCCTTTACGTCCAAGAGTTCCATCACGACCAGGCCGTCCATAACCGCCAATTTCTCCGCTTTGACCTGTCAAAGAGAATCAATTTAGAACAATACAACACAAAAACAGATTCCAATGAATAATTTATGGACTTACCTTTAGGACCAATAGGCCCTAGGGTTCCTCTTGGACCCATATCACCATGACGGCCATTTTCACCTACTTCACCGCGATCTCCTTGCTCACCAGGAATACCGACAAAACCTTGCATTCCAATAAGGCCAGGAGCTCCAGTGAAACCTTTATCACCAACGCCACCACGACGACCTTGGTAACCGATATTACCCTTAACACCTTGCGGCCCATCGGGACCTGGTGGACCAGTTACACCCTTTTGACCCTTGCGACCATGAGGTGCTACACGACCGTCACGACCCGGCTCACCAGCCAAACCAGGCCTTCCTACTATGTAATCACCGAGTATACCTTTGTTACCGGGCAAACCTTGAATACCCCGTGCTCCATCATCACCGTTCACACCTTTGACACCCTTAACGCCAATTTTACCAGATGGACCAGGGAAGCCAGGGAATCCAACATCACCAGGAAGACCAAGGGGACCAGGTATGCCATCAGGTCCTCTTTCGCCAGCCAAAATATTTGGACCAGGACTACCACGCATACCTTTAGAACCTCCACGACCGTCAATGCCAGGTTCGCCATTTTTACCAGGAATACCAGGAGACCCATGCAACCCAATGTCACCAATAACACCAGGCCAACCTTTGAAACCTAGAGGACCGGCTATACTTTGTCCTTGGAAACCAATATCACCCCTAATACCAGGTAAGCCATCACTGCCATCTTCGCCTTGGGGACCTGGTGGACCAACTTCACCTGGATAACCTTTGTCACCACGTTCTCCTTTGTTATCGTAAATTTCACCAGGTTTCGGTTCACCCTTTTCACCTTTGGGGCCAACATCACCATGATCACCCATTGCACCTCTGAAAATATTTCACAAATTAAGGCTCTCGTAGTAATAATTGTGTTCGTAATTACTTACTTCATGCCATCGTAACCAGGCGCACCAATAAGATATATTTTGGGGGTAGAAGCATCGCGACCAGGTCTGCCATCTTTACCGTTTCTTCCCGGAGCACCATCTCTGCCGGGATAACCAGCATCACCATAATCGCCACGTACACCAGTCTCACCCTTGGCACCCCTCATACCAGGGCGACCATTGGCACCGCTGTCACCTTTTTGACCTGCCGAACCGCGTTCGCCGAAGTCACCTGTATCTCCTACTTCGGGCTTATCTTGATTGCCTACAGTCACAACTTGTCCAGGTCTACCAGGCAAACCATGTTGACCGGTTTCACCGTGAATTCCATCCATACCGCGTACGCCTTTGAAACCCGTAAGGCCAGGACGTCCAGGCAAACCCTTAAAACCGCGTTCGCCAGTAATACCTTGAGGACCTCTAGCACCGTAAGCTCCGGGAAAACCAGCATCACCGTGAATACCGGGGATGCCTTTAGGACCAGCAGGGCAAAAACCGCAGTCGTCACCTCGAATACCTTTATCACCGGTAAAACCACGATTTCCAGGAAAACCATCAACACCAGGTTGACCATTGGGACCGGGCATACCATCGGCACCAGGGGGACCAACTTTATCGACACCCAGTCCAGGAACACCTTTTTCACCAGGTAAGCCCAATTCACCGCGATCGCCACGATAACCAGGAAGACCAGGTACACCAGGCTGACCAGCAAAACCCTTAGCTCCAAGTACATTTTTACCAATTTCTCCACGTTCTCCAGCACGGCCAGTAGGACCGAGAATACCAGGAGGCCCCATAGGGCCAGGAGGACCCATGAAACCAAAGTCACCTTCATCTCCTTTGATACTGGCACCACGACGACCAGGAAAACCATCTAAGCCGGCATCACCTGGAGGGCCTGTATGACCACGCTGACCACGACGACCGGGCCGTCCAGGTGTACCAGCCAAACCAGGCGGACCGACTTCACCAATATCACCTTGAGGACCAATAGGTCCGGGGAACGATATATCTAGGTTCGGGTCGTAAATACCTGGAGGACCGGCAGGACCTTGTACACCAGGTATGCCATCGTAGCCATCATCACCAACTTCGCCAGCAGGACCATCTTCACCATCTAAACCGTTATAACCAGGGGCACCTTTAACACCTTTAGCACCGGGCTTGCCAGATTCGCCGGGTTTACCGGGCTTGCCACGCTCACCAGCCTCGCCTGTATCTCCTCGTACACCAGGTAAGCCTTGTCGACCTACTTCACCCTTTACACCTTGAGTACCTGCTGTTCCTCTGTCTCCAGTGAAACCGTGGTCACCCTTGTAACCTTTTGAGTACATAGACGGGTTAAATTCGCTTTGTTCGCCATCGCCAGGTTCACCTTTGTCGCCCTGTTCGCCTTGTATTTGCAATTTTAGATCGACAGATTCGGCCATTTCACCCTTGTAACCCTTAGGACCTTCTTCACCTTTAGGGCCCTCTGCACCGGGAAAACCTGTATCACCTTTGTAGCCCTTCATGCCGGGATAACCTTGTGGACCATCAAAACCATCGGAACCACGATCACCACGACTGCCCTTAGTGCCCTTAGAGTTAATGCCACCATCACCAGCATCACCCGTGCCACCGGGAGGACCAGGCTTACCGATCTCACCGCGACCACCATGACGACCAGGCAATCCAGGAACACCCTGTTGACCAGTTTTACCATCACAGCCGTCTATACCACGAGGACCTTGGGGACCATCATCACCAAGACGACCCTAAAATTAATAGATTTTCTTAAAAATTGTCTTATCAAATAGCATAATAACGCAAATACTTACACGAGGACCAGGCGCTCCAGGTACACCGGAAAAGCCAGAATCACCCTAAAGTTATAATACTGGGATTAAAAACAATCTTTCCTCATTAATTTGAAATAATGGCAAATACTTACGCGATGACCTTTTTCACCTGGACCGCCATATTCACCGGGATCACCCCATTCACCAGGACGACCTGATGGACCCAATGGACCCAAATCACCTGCAGGACCTTCATAACCTTGAAAACCTGGCAAACCAATATCACCTGGTCTACCCTTTAAACCTTTGCAATCACATACTACGCCGTTACACTTTTCATCGGGTTGCTGAAATTTACCAGAAAAATAAAAATCGAATTAAAGTGAGTGTGTGTGTGTGTGTCTGCGAACTTCAATTAAAAAATATTTTAAAATTAAAAGAATGGGACTGAGAGAAAAGAGAGGGAGAGAGAGAGAGAGAGAGAATGTGAGAGAGTTATTGATAAATTATTGTTGACACTCGTTTTAATTAAAATCAATAAAATGGCCAGTTGGGTATAAAGTTTTTCTTGTTGTCGTTGGATAGAGAGTCAAAGATTTAAAAAAAAAAATCTTTTTTTTTTGTTCTTAATAAAAACAGCAGAACAAATTATTTTTATGCCAATGATTTTGTGTATAAACAATTTGTTTATTTAATTGTTTGGTCTTTTTTTTTGTTTTTTTGTGTGCTTTTAAATTTCAAAACGACAGTTTTTCTTTTTTTGAAAGAAAAATGAACGATGCTAAGAAATCATGTATGTATGAACATACGGGTATACATATTCAGCAATAATTATTATGACGTCATCGCTTAATGTTTATAAATTAGAGCTTATAGTGTTATACACAGCTTCCCAAAATTCTATTCTAAGATGTGCAGATCGTACGTAATGTGAAACGGACTAAATAACCCTGTAATAAAAATATTTTTTAGTTTTAAGTTTTTAATGTCAAAAGATTAAAGTTTAATACATGAACCCAGTTTACAAGTCTAACCCCTAACATTATATCTAAAAATAAAGGGAGTTGTCTATGTCACGTAGAACACATCCGTTCGGAGTCGTTTATATTTTACTCGCGCTGTGTACTATATATGTGGAACTCTCTCTCTATTTTATATTATTTATTATTTAAATCGATTCAAATGTAACGTCTATGAGCACTACTCCCTCTTTCTTCCTTCCTATAGTCTGTTGATCGTAGAACTTAACAAAAAAATAGAAAATATTGGCAAAAACATATTAATTTCCCCCCATCGATATTATCCGCTATAGATTCTTGCCTATAGGTGCCAATAAATAGATGACAAAGGAAAACAACCGGGACCATTTTTTTTTCAGTATATCCCCTTTTTTTGTCGGGTTTCTGAAATCCCATTAATAAGGGGATGTATTCCAAGTCCATCTGTATATTGTAATCGACAGCTATAAGACTAATATCGCCTCTATGCCAACTTTTTCCTCGCCATTCTAGAAAGCTAAAGAAGTCTTCTTTGTCATTGGAATCCATAGGGAAATTTTAAGCTCTCATAGACTTAAAGATGACCCCTTGTAGATCATAGAAATTAACAGTTTGACAATGCATTTGACTTCAACATCTCAAACAGAACAAAATTTGAAAAAAAAAATTTTTTTGGCCATTTTTTCTCGACAGTCTTCTGGCAAAAACTCTGAGAGTAAATAAAATTGACATTAAAAGACGCTCAAATCTGTTATTCGGAATGACTTTAAATTGAAGGCTTCGCCACTCCTGAATAAAATTAACACACACACATAACATGGGTGGAAAGCTAGGTTAAAATCCTGACCAAAGGGACGTAATGAAAAATTACCACCTAGCTTCTCACACTAACTATGTTGTGGTTCTTAATTTCATCCACAAGTACAGAAACCTATTGTTTAAAATCGACTTCGAATGACAAATTTTTCGTTTTATTCGAGATATGTGAGTTAGAGTTTGAAACACGACCTCACATCTAACAATAAAACGCCCTTACTAGCATATCTTAGTGCTCATTATGGCGTAGTTTAGTTACGTACATATTTGGACCTTTGTCCATATAAAGTCCACGATACTCATTAACAGCGTCGTCTAGAAGTAAAATTGTCGAATTTGTTGCTCGGAGAAGCATGAAATGATTATTAAAAAGTCATTGCTTAACGAAAAATTCATTGACTTCTTTGATGCATCTTATGAAAGTCATTGAAAGTTTTTTCCGAAAATGATCTTGGATAAACTGGGTGGTATGTAGTCGCCGTGGTCTAGTAGGTAGTGTGTTGGCTTATTAGACGAAAAGCCAGGGTTCGAGCCCCAGGCCAGACATCAAAATAAAATACAAAAAGTATTTCTTCGGCGTCTTCCTCTCAGCAGATTTTTGGCAAAAACTCTGAGAGTAAATAAAATTGCCATGAAAAGTTTCTCAAAAATCTGTCGTTCGGAATCGACGTTAAACTGTAGGTCCCGCCTTTCATGTATAAAAGTAACGCACACAACATGAGTGGTGTGAGAAGCTAGGCCGTAATCCTGACTGAAGGGTTGTAATGGCCAATTATGTATGTATGTATGTAGTTTCAACAAGATGGTGCCATGAGCCGTACAATTATGTTTGGCTTTAGTACATGACAAGCTTCCAAGAAGTGTAATTTCGTATTATGGCAACGTCAATTGGCCACAAAGGTCATATGATTTTATGCCTTTAGACTGTGTTTCTATGCATATAATCCCTTAATGTTGGAGCATTTGGTAACCAACATTCGTTAAATAATTTTCAAGTGTTCGGAAACTGTCCCAAAACGATCGAACATTACGTCTCATACATAATGGCAAGGTTCGAGCATAAAAAATGAATAAACTTTTTATCGATATCCATGGTTCTTTGGTTATTTTATTTGACTTTTTTGGCAATCGGAAAAAAATCAACGTTTATTAGCAGATGATGATGTACAATGATGGTGAAAAGGTGTTCAGAGGAAAATTACTTTGCAAGAGCCTATATTGGCCATTGATAAATAGACATAGGAATCGAATATAAACTGAACTGCTTAGTTGTTTGAGAATGTTTTTTTTTTATTTCATATTTATTATGCATATCGTATGCGTAAAGGATAAATTGTATTGCATTTCAAGTATGTTTAATTTGCTTTATTTTTGCTTTTGTTTTTTATTGTTTAAATAATATTTATGATCTCTATTTCGTTTGGCGCCATATGCTATATTATTTTTTATTTTCGTATACACTTTATCTATGCTTAAATAAATTTTTAAATTCTGCTATTATTTACACAAAAAAGTACTTTAAATGCAAAAAATCTTTTTTGTTTTATTATTATTATGCTGCTGTTGTGTTCTACTCGCTGAATAATTTTATAACTTTACAGATGAACATTAAATGAATACAAATGTACATACATAAGTATGTAAATAATATTGTATTTATGAACACTTAGAAGAAGTAACAAAAGAAAAAAAAACAAAAAAAGTAACAGTAAACTAACAATTTAACACAATTTTTTTATTCTGTGTGTTATTTTTTTGTGTTTATTTTTTATTTATAATACAAGTATTTAAATGCAAACAATTCTTCAACCATCACCAACACCATCATCATCATCATCATCATCATCATCATCATCATCATCATCATCTCATGTACTCAATCGCACTCGTCGAATATCTGGTTGCAAACGGAAATAGTGCAATTAAAGCAGAAATTTTTTTAGTTGATATAGAATTTTATTATTTCTGTTATTGTTGTTGTTGTTCTTCTTCTTATTAGTTATACTTTTTTCCATTTGTTTTAGTAATACAATAACAACAACAACCAAAAAAAATAATGCAATACATACGAGTGCAATATTGTATTGTGGATTTTATTACAGAGGATTTAAAAAATTGTTTTTTTTTTCTTTGAAATGTTTGATGTATTTATTAAATGTATTAAGAAAACAAATGTAATATTTTTTTAGCGTATTTATTATTTTTAAATTTATTTAAAATCACCAACATTTTTTCAGTATAAAACATTTACATGAACATATTTTTTTAATCTCATATTTTAATTAAGTTCTCAGTTATATTGCATAAATTTAAACTGATAATTAATTTAAAAAATTTTGCTCACATACATAAATATTTACATACAAATATTATTCACAATTCCAATAGGATCCTGAACAAAGCTTATGCACTCTCACTGATGTTATACGAAGAGATTTCGTATTTATTTTAGGCACATGTTTTCAAATAATTTTTTATAAATTTTTATTTGAAAATAAATTTTCTTTATAGCATTAAGCTAATAGGTTAACCATTTAGAGGATTTAAAACCGCCAGCGTGGAAAGGCTGTTAAATATCTTTCATCTAAAGTGTCATTTATTTAGTGAAAGGTTTCGCATTCACGATCTTTTTACGAGCATTACATACATACATATATCCATAATTGGTCATTACAACTCTTCAGTCAGGATTGCAACCTAGCTTCTCACATCACTTTTGGTGTGAGTGTTAATTTTATTTTTTTTTAGGCAGGACTTCCATTTTAAAGTCGAATCCGAACAACAGATTTTTCAGAATCTTTTAATGTTTACTCTCCGATTTTTTTCCAGAAATCATCTGAAAAGATGTCGATGCAGAAATATTTTTTCATATTTCGTTTTGTTGGAAAGATCTGACCTGGGTTTTGAACCCTGACCTCACGTCTAATAAGCCAACACACTACCTACTAGACTACGGCGACGTTTTGAGCATTACGTCGTGATGATCATAAAAGTTATCCTAATCGACCTACTATGAAAGGAAGACACAAGAAATGTTACGGATATGGCCAGGTTGGTCCTACGCACTACCAAAAATACCGCATCTGTTAGAGAGAGCGCCACATAATTCGATTTTCACGTTGCCAAGACATTCTCAACAATTCGGCCTAACTCATGACTCATCATGACGTATTTTGTATTCAGGTTTGCTCGTCCATAAATATAAAGATCAACTTCTGGAACATATAAAGCCGGCAAACCATTCTCAACGCAGTGGCTGTCAAGGCTGATTTTACGAATAAAATTTTCCTTAGTGGCGGAGTTCATTTCTCACTCAGTGGTTACGTTAACAAACAAAATTATCGCATATGGGACTCGTATCATTTAGAAGTGTTTGTGAGAAAGCTTTTGCTTTCAGAAAAAGCAAATATAATGGTCTGGAATTATTATTGGGACTTATTTTTTCAAAAAAGACTCTGTAAGAATCATTACCAACAATTAAGGGCCCTATAGTTGCAAGATAGTTAACACTTTTGGGCGGCAATTCAAATTTGTGAACTGGATGGTGTCTTGTCGCGCTATATCAAAATTCGTGTCTAAGGGGACAACCCTCTAAAGTTGCAGCATTTGAAAACCATAATTCGTTAAAATATCGACAATATGTGCGAAAATGTAGTTTTCGACCAGATTTTTGCACCTCGAAAGAATTGTTTGGTGACACCAATCCAGAGGCGATCGGTAAAATGACAATGTTTTTCTCTGTTCATCCTTCTCTTTCTTATTGAATTTAGGGCTTAGATTACCCTCTTTAAGGTGCAGGGACTATTAAGCTTCATGGATGAATTATTTGGGTCAAATTCAATGAAAATTTTTTCGACATTGCTGATAGCAGAAATCAATGAATTAAGCTTCAAATGTCTTTATCATACACTTTCTACACACACCTGATTTCCTCGTCGCTCTCTTGGACAAATTTTACTTATTTTTTTGTACAATCAACACCTGCTAGAAACTAGGAAAATAGATTGTGTGATTAGGTTGCCGATGGTAAATGATTTGCCAATTGTGAAGAGGTGGACTTTAATAATGATGGCTTCTTTAAACTTTTGGCTCTTATCCTTAATAGTGTATCAATCTAAATCAAGATTATGTTGTAAAATAAAGAAAATTCTTTCCTTCGTTAGTTTAGCTAATTTTTTTAAACTCTCTGATGATGATATGATTTAATTTTTTCAAAAAAAGTTCAATTCTAATTTATTTTTAACCAGAAATTATTTAGAACATAAACATTTTTTATTTTTGTTGCTTAAACGTAATGAAATAATTTAAACAATCATTTCAAAATGCATTTTCTTTTTAGCGTTTAACACTTAAAGCAAAATGCAAACAAAAATCTTAAATGCAGGAGAACTGAATGCATTCATCATGATATTTTCGCACTTAACATCTGGATAATGTTTATTTGTTATTTCATAGATACATACGTACATAATACGTACGTACATACAATACCACCTCAATGCGTACATAGTATTTAATATTTCGAAATGCCACAATAAACATGAAGAAGAAGAAGAAGAACTATTTCATAAAATAATATTTATGCGAGTAATTAATTTATTATTTCTGTGTTTTTATTTTTTTTTTGAAATTTTTAATTTCATACACATAAATTCAGTTGTCTGTTGTTAAAATTTTATTATAACATGGGCCGGTTCTATTAAGTTTCAGTCATAAGGCAATACACTAAACTCAATATGCCGATAAAAATAGTGCGTACGATTTGAAACAGTACGAATATATGTACATATGTATATGCTGATGCAGCATTTGCAAGGATTGACGAATGACCTGAATGAGGAAGCTGAACATAAAGATTGATTGGAACTGACAAATGAAGTCGCCGTGGCCTAGTAGGTAGTCTGTTGGCTTATTAGACGAAAAGCCAGGGTTTAAGCCCCAGGCCAGACATCAAATTAAAATACAAAAAGTATTTCTTCGGGGACTTCCTCTCAGCAGATTTCTGGCAAAAATTCGGAGAGTAAATAAAATTGCCATGAAAAGTTTCTCAAAAATCTGTCGTTCGGAGTCGACTTTAAACTGTAGGTCCCGCCACTCATGTATAAAATTAACACACACAACATAAGTGGTGTGAGAAACTAGGTCGTAATCCTGACTGAAGGGTTGTAATGACCAATTATGTATGTTATGTATGTATGGAACTGATAAATACGCGATATATCCCTAATGATATGAAATGCATTCTATAAGAACCCTGCAGCATATAGATGCGGTTAAATAATCTACGCATTTTAGTATTTTCCAGACTAAACGTAAGAGAACGTGCTATTACACCACAGCACGGGCGCCTTCTCAGCTGCAAGCCATGCTCTTTCTATCATACATCTTTCATTATTATTCTCTACTGCTTTTGATATGATATGCTTTTGTTGTGGCGCCATAGTCTAGTAGATAGTGGGTGTGCTAAAGCGACGTGAGGTCACGTTTCAAACCCCAGGTCAGACATCTCCAACTAAACGAAATATGAAAAACTATTTCTTTGGCGACTCCCTCTCAGCAGATTTCTGGGAATAACTGTCAGAGTAAATAAAAAATTGCCATGAAAAGCTTCTTAAAAATATGTTCACCGGAGTCGAGTTTAAACTGTAGATCCCGCCACATGTATCAAATTATAACACACAGCATAAGTGGTATGAGAAGCTCGGACGTAATCCTGTGTAAAGGGCTATAATGGCCAATTATGTACGTATGTATGCATGAAAAGCTTCTTAAAAATATGTTCATCGGAGTTGGCTTTAAACTGTAGATCCCGTTACTCATGTATCAAATTATCGCACACAGCATACTGACTAAAGGGCTGTAATGGCCAATTATGTATGTAAGCATGTAACTTTCTTTAAAAAAAATAAATTTTTCAAAGTGGACATCAGAGGTACCGAGCAAATATTCAATATTGTCTTAGTTTTTCTGACTTTTACCTTAAATTCATCTTCAATTACCTCTTCTAAAAACTCGTTTTGAAACCATACTATCTTGCATACAATCAACGACTATTTTCAATTGCAATTGCAAGTCGTGACTTTAGAAACCTCTTGAGAAGTTTAACACAGAATATGAAATCTTATTAGATTTGTCCCTATTATTTCATCTACAACTGTTGTAGTTTTGTAAGTACATAACTTAAGCTTTCATATTGAATTGATCTCAAAAAAAGCTTGCATTTTAAAATATTTTTTTTTTTATAGTTTTTTTTTTAATGAATGAATTAAAATTTTTATTGATAAACTATAAAATGAAGGGTTAATGATTGCAATAGCCTTTAATATAAAAATAATTATTAGTTGTTACGTGCATACATATATAAAAATAATGATTTAATCATTAAAGAAATTTTGTAATTTTCTTTGTTTGTTTTTAATTTAAAATATGGTGATTTCCCCAAATAGAAAGATGACATATTCATATAGTTGTTCATGTAGTTGTTATTAAAAACATAAGAAAATTAAAAAAAGAAACAGAAATATTAAAGAAAATTTAAAAACGTTTAATAAACATTTATTTAAACATTGGCAACACATGTTGATAACATGTGCAAACGGCATATGTACATCTACTACGACATAATAAAAGATCTGAGAACATATAACGGGTTATACATTTAGTGCTTTCAATATCGCCGATCTGTCAGGATTGTCATCTTTGTATCTTTTATTTGAAGTGTCATTTATTTAGCGAATATGAATCGTTCAGTAATCGTAGAACAGGTTACGGGAATCATTATTTTAATAATTGCCCTACTGTATAAGGAATTGGCAAAATTATAAAGAAATTTAAAGGAACTGTATCTGTATGTGAAGTCGCCGTGGTCTAGTAGGTAGTGTGTTGGCTTATTAGACGCAAAAGCCTGGGTTCGAGCCCCAGGCCAGGCATCGAAATACAATACAATACAAAAAGTATTTTTTCGGCGACTTCCTCTCAGTAGATTTCTGGCAAAAACTCCGAGAGTAAATAAAAATTGCCATGAAAAGTTTCTCAATAAATAAAAACCTGTCGTTCGGAGTCGACTTTAAACTGTAGGTCCCACCACTCATGCATAAAATTAACACCCACAACATAAGTGGTGTGAGAAACTAGGACGTTGTACAATGGGTCAATTCGACCTCCGGGTACTGTACTTGTCTTAATTGACAGAATTGGTTTTAAACTGTAGGTCCTGCCGCTCATGTATAAAATTAACACACTCAACATAAGTGGTGTGAGAAGCTAGGTTGCAATCTTGACTAATGGATTGTAATGACCAATTAAGTAAATAAGGAAAGATTTAGTAAAGGATGTCACGAACCACTCAACACGATTGATTCTGTCTTTATTGTATGTAAACTTTCCAGAAAGTGTAGTTTTATGTTCTGGCAACGTTAATTGGTTTCCAAGGTCATAATTTGACTCCATTTGTCTTTTTTTGTGGGGGATCAAGTTAAAAAGTGTGTCCACGCAGATAATTTTATTTTAACGTTGGAGTATTTGCCAATCACAATTCTTCAAATGACTGGCGATATTCCGGTCGAAATTTAATTCGAAATAATTGACTACTGGGTAGTGATTTAATTGAAATTGTATTCCTTTAGACTTTTCTTTGTGCAGACAAATCTGTGTTTACAGGGATAACTCCCTATGTTTGAAGCATTTGACAATCACAATTCGTCAAGTGGCTGGCGAGATATCGGTTGAAAATTAATTCAAAAGGATTGACTACTGCAATCAATTAAGAGGCGTTTATTTAGTTGACAAGATCCAAACATTATAATGGCACAAAGGTTCCATTAAAATCTATTGCTTTATTTAACTTTATTTTTGAAACCTTTAAATGAATAACCCTTCTAAATGTTTAACAAAATAAATGATTTTCTAAACGAATTTTTAACTTTTTAAATGTTCACTAAAATATAACGAAATATGCAAAATTTGCAGTTTTTATTAATGTCTCGTACATTGTGGTCACATAAAATTATGAATTTACAAATACAATATGTATGTACATATGTATGTATAACTTAGTTTTTTATTCTTGTAATTAAATCTGAATTTTGTATTGTTTTTCTTTCGTATAAATTTCCTTTTAAGGTATTTTGTTATAAAATTTTTGAAAATTATTCTTTCAGGTTCTAAAATATGTTTGAATGGTTTATTAAACTTCTTATAACATCTAGCACGTGTTTGTATTTAAATTTTTATTAAAAAACAAACAAAAAAAATCCGAAAAACAAAAATTAAGGAAATTATTAAAATATGCAAAATTATTAAGAAAAATAAATACAAATACAAAATAAACAATAACAATAACAATAAAAAACGAATAATAGTAAATAGTATAATAGTTCGTAGTAGGAAAATAGTGACAATAAATAAAGCATTTTATCATCACTTTCATGCTGATGTCTGACCAAATTTAATGCACTTTTTGTTCTTGTATTTGTACTTGAAATTAGTGTCAATATCAACAACGTTATGCTTTAGTATTCCTTATTTTATAATACGTATGTACGAGTATGTATAAATCTAAATTAGAAAATTACAATTGTTTTACAACGTTGCTCTATGAAAACTGCAGAAAATAGGCAACCACCCTATAGCCGATCGAATTGTTCCATTGATCCTGGTTTTTGCCAACATAATCTCATAATCCTATCGTCTGAAAGAATTTATTTTCAAGTTAACAAATCTCTTTACAGGAAGAATAGCAATGCTGCTCTTCAACTCTGCTTGGGTACTTAGTACTGAAACCTTACATTCAAATGTAGTGGAATAGGGACAATGTTTGCTACATGCCAATTTCAATTTTGCCTGACGTGTAACATTGCCTTGCTGCACTTAGTCTTACATACATACATGAATACACAATTGGTCATTGCAACTCTTCAGTCAGGATTACGACCTAGTTTCTCACACCACTTATGTTGTGTGTGTTAATTTCATACATGAGTGGTGGGACTTACAGTTTAAAGTCGACTTCGAACGTCAGATTTTTGAGAAACTTTTCATGGCAATTTTTTATTTACCATCAGAGTTTTTGCCAGAAATCAGCTGAGAGGAAGTCGCCGAAGAAATACTTTCTGTATTTTGTTTTGATGTCTGGCCTGGGGTCTGAACCCTGGCTTTACGTCTAATAAGCCAACACGCTACCTACGAGACTACGCACTTAGTCTTGCTAATATTTATTATCGTGTCTTGCCAGTAGTACTCAACACGACTACACAAGGGACGGTTGCACTGAGGCCGTACTGGATTTATTAGGGAGAACATTGAGAAATTTCTTTCAAAAAAAAAAAAATACACTACTCACTGGCACCTATCATTGACTTGGATGACACTTTCAACAATATCCATTCGAAAACTGTTTTAAGGGTTCTTGTCAAACGAAAACAACGGAGTCAGTAACTATTGTGAAGATTTTAACGGAACTTTAGACCACAAGGGGCATTATTAACTGCACTGGTGAGGCTTACGTGTTAAGGGAAGTGAATAGAGAAACTCTACAGTATGGATTTATCCCAACCAAGCAGTAAAATATCGTTGCAAATTACTTGTGGAAAGAAACTGTAACGATGTGGTTTTAAGATCTATTCGGAAGATTTAACCATCCGCACACTCCTCTCCCTTGTAGATACAACCAGGCCATAAAACTTATAACAGGGTGATGCTTTTCAACAGATGATACAATACCCACTTTTAGTTTGACGATCCTTATTGGGCATCAACTATCCACTTCGACTAAGGCACTATTAACTACAGTCAGTTGGCTCGCCTGTGACCTTCTGCCGAAGTGGAGAACTGAGTTGGTGACAGTAAGACTCAATGCAACTGAAGCGCATGTCACAACCCGGACTATGGGTCTGTTGCAATTGTTGGAAGACTTAGACACATCCGGGTCATTCTGTAAATCGCACGGCGATCTATCACACTATTACAGTTCTCACATGCCACTGCTGTATTGGAAGTCTATTCGATAGACTTGGCATTCCTCAAATGATTTCTGCAGGAGATGTGACCTTAATGAGGCGGCATACTTATCTTGCAACCCATGCTTCAACGCCCGGCTCTTACCACAAAGAGGCGAAGTTTAATTTTCTATTATTCTTTGGGAAACTTTATAGTATAAGGATAGCGACAATAGGAAAATTTATTTTGGAGTAGGGATGAGATATTTATTTAATGGTCTGACTTGGACCTTACCCTTTCTTTTAAGGATAGGTGGCTAACCTAACATTTTGTACAATGTAAAGGATATTTATACCACGATATTTGACACAAATAGTAGAGTTCCTACAGCTTGGAGACTTTAATAGTTTTCTTTATTAACATCTTGCTTAAAGTCCTCTTTGGAAAGTATAGAAACTCATCGAAAATTAAATCAGAAATACAAAAATAAAGGCGTCCCCTAATTATACTTTATATAGGGTGCGTTCCTTACGTGCCATGAGCCATAAAATCTACAACAGCTGATTTATTTATATTTTGTTTTTTGTTCGAATTCATTATTGTTGTAGTTGTTGTTGTGCATAAAAGTGCATTTTGCATATGTATGTATATGTATATGTATATGAAATGTTAATACTTAACAATGAAAAGCTTTATTTTTAATCTAGATATGTAATGAAAGTGGGCGTGTGTGACATCATGCCTATGATAGTGTAGATAATATTTCACTATCGTTGTTGACATACAGTCAGTCGAGAGAAGAAACACATGCAAACATATTTAAAATGTTGTATAGTATGTATACCGTACATATGGCCACTGCATGGATCCAGTATCAGATTAACATACTATCTGGGATATACGTATTATATACGATTTTGTTTCTTTTTTGTTTTTACATCATGATCACAACATAGTTTAGTTGAATGTATGCAAAATGATGATCTTTTTTTAATCTTTAGAATATTTTTTCTTTTAATGAAGGCAAAATATTTTGACCTTAAACTATTAAAGACAATGATATCAAATGTCATCAAACAAAAATATTTATATTATTGTGATATATTGTGTGTGTGTATGTATGTATATAATATACATGCATATATTTCTTTTCTTAAGATGCATAACAAACGTATAATGCAACTTCCATAAATAGTAAATGCGAAAGCACTAGCTAGCTGGCTAGGGAGGTTGATAACATATGTTAAAAAATATAGATGTAAGCGAGTATAAGCGAAATGCATATGGAAATGCATTTATAATTGTAACACTGACATACATTTTATTGTGTACTTTTTTCTATATGCCTCACTCAACATAACAAATGTGGTGCATATTCTTTCGCACTTTTCTCTTTCTATTTTAGGGGGTCTTTACAAAAAAAAAAGAAGAAAAAAGCAATACATTTTTTCCTTAATTGTTGCTTGTTTTGAGCATGAGATAAAATACATAAATCTTATTTAAATGTCACATCTTGCAGCATGTATGCTTGCATGCATATATGCTTGACTTAAGAATATTTTATTTGTCTGTTGGTTAATTACTGAGCAATTTTTGTTTTTTTTGTAGTATTTCCACAGTTCAGGATCATTGGCAAGCTTATTTAACCTTAACGATACAATACGAACGCTTTTAAGCTACAAAATAATTTAAAAAGAATCAAATTAATCTTAATAGACACTATCTTACTTAATTTTACTTAATTGGACATTACAACCCTTTAGTCAGGATTACAACCTAGCTTCTCACACCACCCATGTTGTGTGTGTGGTGGCACCTACAGTTTGAAATCAAATCCGAACGAAGATTTTGTAGAAACGGAGTAGATCACTAATAAAAATTAGAAAAACAGATGGAGATAGAACAGAACCTTGCGAATCTGATGGAATCCCATTTATAACAACCCGTATAGTACAATGCCTCAATATGCTGTGATAAATCAAGAGAGTTACCTATCGACACTGAAAGCAATAAATTTCGATAAAAGTACATTGTAACATACTCTGAAAATGTCTGAAGCCACAACCTTGTGAAATGATGGAACCGTTTCTGGGAGTAAAGTCAACAGAAAACCAATATAGGACCTTACGGAAAACGCACTGCTTGGTGCTGGTCGGGCAGATGGTTTGCCATAAATTTTGAAAGTGCAAAATGTTTACTACTCTCACGTTTTTCAGTGATTGGCATTGCATTAGCAACCTTCCAGCAAAGTTAAAAAATACCCGACACTAAGGACTGAAACGACTAGATTAGGACGAGTGAGCATCAAAAATATTGATTCAAGATCAGTGCTGGAATAGCACACGGTCCAGTAGCCTTTTTAGTATTAAGATTTCTAAGAATTTTTTCCAAGCAAAGGCAGATGACATCTTTATCATCCTAAAACCTTTAGCAGTAGGAGGTCATCTTCTAAGCCGAAAGAAACTTTGTTGAATATAAAATATGAAAGTACTTTTACTAGCCAGTCACAAAATGGTACTCCCCGTAGTGTAGTAAGTAGTATGTTGGCTTATTGGAGGTGAGGTTTCGATTCAAATGCAAGTTCAGACAACTACAACAAAACGAAAAATGAAAAATACTTCTTCGGTGACTTCCTCTCAGTAGATTTCTAGCAAAAATTCTGTGAGTAAATAAAATTGTCATGAAAAGTTTCTCAAAAATCTGTCATGAACTGTAGGTACCGCCACTAATGTATAAAATTAACACATACAGCATAAGTGTGTCGAGTGAAGCTAGGTCGTAATCCTGGCTGAGGGGTCGTAATGGCCAATTATGTGTGTATGTATGTAAAATGGTTAAAGAATGTTCTATTTTTTGTCATCACCAAGCGTGATTTAATAGCAAATACACATTCTTTGATACCGATCACTAAAGCCTTTTGATGTAAGAATACTATGCCGTATAATTGTATTCTACTTTTTGTAGGATTTGGAAGGGTAGAGAAATTAAAGCAATTGATAACAAGAAAAACGATCTACCCTGACCTAATTACTTAATGTTTTTAAATATTTATTAAATTTCTTATTTCTTTTTTTTTTGTTATAAATTTCGTCGATTTTTATGGGAACTCTTAACAAAAATAAGCTGAGCTAAACATAAATAAATTTAAAGTAATTTTACTCGCATGTTATAATTTCAATAACATTTCGTTTTACTACTGGTATGTACAAAAACACTAAAAGAAATAAAAAAATAAAAAATAAAAATATTTTTATTAATCGTAGTAGCATTACACCACAGTACGTACCTGCCTGGCAAGCATTATTACCAAATTTCCTTGAACTTGACACTTGAAAATATTTTCAATTTTACTTTTTTTTATAATTTTTGTTTTAAGGAAAAAATTCGATGGCAGTGCAAAATTGTGACTGCCCCAATCGAAAAAATTGTTGTCTGATAAACAGAAAAAGACCACAAGCATTTTACATTTTTTTGGTTTTTATTTTTAGTATTATTAAACCATTGAGTACACTTTATGCTGCACCATGCCGTGCAGTGTATGCAATTTTTTTTGTTAATTTTGCAAAAAAAAAAATCCATTTGAAAAAAATATGTATTTTTGTAAGGAATACTTTTATGTCTGCAAAAACCAGAGATGGCCAGACGTGGTAAAAATCAAATGAAATAAAAAAGTATATAAGTATGTATGTATTTATTCTTATGATATTTATGTTGTTGCCAACGAAAGTTTATCAACGTATTGCTTGTATTCTAATATCAGGTTGCAAAAAAATTAAAAAAAAATATTCTTTAAAATAATTTTCTTGATAACAATACACCAAAGTCTATCTTTTATTGTGTATTGTTCTACTATTTGCGTTTGTATACGGTACAAGTACATTTCATTTGGAAACAGAGCATAAAATCATTGCAATTATGATTTACTATATCAAAAAAAGCCTGGTTTGCCAGCTTAAAGTTTACTTTGCACAAACGGCAGTAACCTAATCTAAGCACACGCTTTAATTTATTTCTTCATCATAGTTATAAAGGGTGTTTTTTGTAGAGGTATAGAAGTTTAAGTTGCAATAAAATAACGATGGATTATTCGATTGACATGAATTTTATTTATCCGAAAGATAATCTTGTGGCATTACATTTTAAATATGATTTCTGGCATATGGCCGCCACGGCTGGCGCGGATGTAGTCCAATCTGGACGTCCAATTCTCGATGACTTTTTCCAACATTTGTGGCCGTATATCGGCAATAATACGGCGAATGTTGTCTTCCAAATGGTCAAGCGTTTGTGGCTTTACCGCCTAGACCAATGACTTTACATAGCCCCACAGAAAGTAGTCTAGCGGTGTTAAATCACAAGATCTTGGAGGCCAATTCACAGGTCCAAAACGTGAAATTAGGCGGTCACCAAACGTGTCTTTCAATAAATCTATTGTGGCACGAGCTGTGTGAAATGTTGCGCCGTCTTGTTGAAACCACATCTCCTGGACATCATGGTTATTCAATTCAGGAATGAAAAAGTTAGTAATCATGGCTCTATACCGATCACCATTGACTGTAACGTTCTGGCCACCATCGTTTTTGAAAAAGTACAGACCAATGATTCCACCAGCCCATAAAGCGCACCAAACAGTTAGTTTTTCTGGATGTAACGGTGTTTCCACATACACTTGAGGATTACCTTCACTCCAAATGCGGCAGTTTTGTTTGTTGACGTGGCCATTCAACCAGAATTGCGCTTCATCGCTAAACAAAATTCGCTTATGAAAATCGGGAACAACGGTAATCTCATTTTGGGCCCATTGCACTATTTGCAAGCGTTGTTCAGGCGTGAGTCTATTCATGATGAATTGCCAAACCAAACTGAGAATAAATCACTTGACAGCTGTTAAATCGGTCGCCATCTTGAAAAGTAATGCCAACTTAAAGTTCTATACCTCTATAAAAAACACCCTTTACAATAAACAACAAAAGAACGCAATATTTGGAGCTGAAGTAAATTTGATCCATATTGGCTCATCTAGTTCACGTCTCCAAAGCCTTATACCGTGCAGGTATTTTTCCATCCTATGAGAAGGTTACTAAAGCAACGCCGATTCCCAAAAGGGATGAGGCTAATAACCCTAAAAACTACCGTCCAATAGTTGCATACTTTTAAAGGTTATCAAAAGCATGTTAGACCGTTAACTTCTGAAATATCTTCAGTTAAACAACATGATCAACAACAAGCAATATGGTTTCTCTAAGATCCGTTCTAATCTTGAAAAGTTACCGTTATTTTTAGCAATTTATAACCACTGTATACGATCATTTGGTGAGAGTAAGATACATATTTCCAAAGCATTTGACAGGGTGTGCCTATTTCTGTTGGTATCGGCAACCATTTTCACAATTTACATTGAGCTTACTCAGAGAGAGAATACCGTCAGATGAGTTTAGGCTAAATTCAGTTATACCACAAGGTTCGGTTCTATTCCTTAACTTCTTTTTTCAATGTCTTCTGTATTTAACTCTCATGCGGGGAGGCTAGGTCATAGGTTTCTGCAAAGATAAACTCTGAATAGATTAGCTGACCTGGAGTTTAAGAATATTGACAGGCAAGACGTTTTAATTTTCTTCTTTCTCGTTTCTTTCATAAAGCTTTTCTATCGTTTACTTATGGTTTGTTTACAATTTAATTAAACCAATATTCTACCAGCTAATCGGGTGTACTCTACACCCTGTCAGTGCCTAAAAACAACATTTTCTGTGACCATGTATCTTAGGTGTATTGGGTTTTGCTCTATGATCTTACTATATGTAGAGTTAGGAAATTTGAAAAAGGAAAACCAAATTTTTTCGCTTTTTTAACCTGGTTTGCGTCTTAAAACCTATCGCTTCATTATAACCTCAAAATAGTTTATCTTTGGAATATCTTTGGAAGTGTATAAGCTTGTTATTCCTAGAAAGCGTATTGCCTGGAATGGACAGTGTTTGGTTTCCTTATAACGTTAAAACGGTTAACACAATGGCATCATGCGATTGGATTCCAGCCTAGATTTTAGAATCTCGGCTTTAATTATTAAATCAATAATCTACATATTTTTAAACGTCTTGCGTGGCATGACCTTCTTATTTTTTTCTAGTCTTCTTGATTCTTCATTTTTAATCTTCTATTCGAAGTGAGTCTATCAAAGGAAATTCTTGAAAAATTGAGGTTATCAGTTAGAATTCATACAATACAACACGCATATAAATTAATCAGAAGTCACTCAGTCCGTCGCTTCTAAACTAAATAATTAAGAAAAGAAAAAAACGGTTTATTTTTAATTAGACATCTTGGCAAATGATGTAATTGTTTAAGAACAAACAATAACAATTTCTATTAAAACTATTTTTGAAAAAAGAAAATATCTGTCTGTCTGTCTGTCTGAAAATGTTCTTGAAAAATTACGAACAATGAATAATGATTTATTGTTAATAAAATTTATATTTTTAAATTTAAACTTTAATAGCCCAAAGTTTAACAGCAAACAATTATGGTGTATTATCAGTTTCTAAGCGTTTAAAATATAAAATCCCGGATGTTTTAAAAACCTTCCAGCTTCAATTAAATTTCAATTTCATATTTCAAGAAGACAATACAGCAACAAACATTCATGATTATCTCAAACTTTTTAATAAATTTTGCATGAAATTAAGATTGGTTTTCATTTTTTCTTAATTTGAATATTTTAATTATAATTTTTTTTTTTTTGATTTTTTTCTTTTTTAATTTTTTTATTTGAAGACAAGCGCCATTTCTTTTCACAAGGCGGCAATTTTTCATTTTCGTTTCTGTTTGATACTTGAACTTGCATGTCTAACATGTATGTATGTTTGCATATGCATATGTATGCATGTATGCATGCATGTATGTATGTATGTATGTATAAAGAAGAAGAAGAATAAATCTGTTTGTTTCAATTTTGATGATTTTAGGGTGACAAAGAGGTTATCTGTTCACATTTTTATGAAATTTTTTATTATTATTATTCTCGTTTTTATTTTTATTCCATAGACGACATATGTATGCCGCCTGTATAATGTCATGGTTTTATATGGTATATGTATGTTAGCATGTATGTTTATATGTAACATTTTGCATAGTGATTTAGCTTTAGCATTGGACAGGAAATAAATGATAGCTTTTTATGTGCTTCCTCTTACGATAGAAACTAAAAACAAGGCAAACAAAAATTTAACCTTTAAACTGTATGCGAATCTTATACGTTTTTCTTTTTTTCTCGGTAGCCTAGTCTATTCAACAAAGGACCTGGGTCATAGACTGATATAGCCCTGATATAGAGCAAGTATTACTTTCGCAGAGCTGAAACGAGTTAGAATACTAAAATCTCTCTGCTGTATATAGAGACGAAGTATGGAAAATAGCACCAAGTGCTAGAAAACAAAATTGCACGTTGGCATCTACAAATATTTGTAGATAGTTCTACACATCCTCTGGCCCTCTAAGAAGAAGAATCAATCAACAGACAAAATTAAATTGAAAAAAAAATTGGACTGGTTTGGTCACACACTCGAAAAGGCAAAGGATAATATCGCTACGACGGCTATTGAGTGCAACCTGCGGGCTGGAAACATGTCATCTTGTTAAAGGAATGCAGAATGTAGGACTGAAAAAAACATTTGTAGGATTGGAAAAAGCCTTTAACCATTAAACCTAAAACCTTGGTGAAAACCTAACCAAATTTCCTATTTCTCATTCCCAAAATGAATGCAGTGTTAAGAATCTTTAGCGAAAATATTTAGACATGATTCAAGGATTGAAATTAATATAAAATCGGGGCTGCGTATGCTCGTTAGTACCAAATCTACTCAATGGACCGGTTGCTCTTTTTCGAAATAGAGTTAATGGCTGAATCTTGGAGACAATACTAAGGGCAAAAGGATAACTAAAGTCTCGTTTACTCTTAAGAGGACCAGCTTATGTTAAATGGCCGTACAAACCGAGATCCATATTGGCAGACTGAGACTCCAGATTCATAGTGCAGATGTATAATGTTGACTAAGTCATCCCTTGTGAAGAGAGCAATAAGATCTAAGATCGAGTTTAAGTTTACTATTAAGAGGACCGGCTTATAACATGGCCGTACAAACCGAGATCCATATTGGCAGACGGAGACTCCAGATTCACAGTGCAGATGTATAATGTTGACTAAGTCATCCCTTGTGAAGAGAGCAATAAGATCTAAGATCGAGTTTAAGTTTACTATTAAGAGGACCAGCATATAACATGGCCGTATAAACCGAGATCCATATTGGCAGACTGAGACTCCAGATTCACAGTGCAGATGTATAATGTTGACTAAGTCATCCCTTATGAAGAGAGCAATAAAATCTAAGATCGAGTTGGTGATTGTTTTTACAACAAGAAAATTGCGGGGAACGGGAAGAGACTCGCTGGCTGCTATAAAGGCCTTGAAGGACCGTATAACATTGGTATTGCACGAGGAATGGCCATAAGCTGTCTACTTTAACCTTCTATGGATGCAAAATCATGCAGGTGTTAAGGACAATAATATGTTTTTTGTATCTGAGACCAATGAGAAATCATTGTGGTGAAATTCAAAAACTAAGCCATTGGAGAAAGGAAAGTCTTGTGTTTAAGTATTAATTTCCTCTTCTTTTTTTTAAGGACTATCTTTGCTATCATTTCTTTAAGTAATTTAACGAATCTCAAAGGAGTATACGTTAAAAAATAAAATTATTTTTCATTAAATTCAAAAAGTGACTAATTTACTGAGTCTCTTTCATATTTTTTTAAATTTTCTTACCAGTAATCTTAACACACATAAATCAGTACTTCATTTATCTTTTACGTTACCTGTAAAGAAGAGAACATTTATTATTTATTAATTAATATATGAAATAATGTGGGGTGTATTAAAAATAAATTATTCATTTGCAATATCAATATTAATTACGGTTCATAAATTGTAAAGTGTACAACCTTTTGTAAGGAGAGCACACGAAAAAATTTGGTCATACCGATTTATTTATAAACTTAATATTAAAATGATTTAAATTTTTATTTAAATGCATAAATGGTTCAAAACATTTTCCTTCAAAATGTATTTTAAGTATGCTTTTGCAAAAGAAAACCGAACTTGAAAGTATTTTGACTTACAGACAGTTTCGTGATTTGATGTTTTATGACCACTTAATCAAATAAAACTGCATATCATTTTCAAAATTTTGAAATTTAAAAAATAAAAACACTTCAATCTATTGTAAGAAAAAAAAGAAGGAGCTTATAATTTTATTTCCTGATTCTGCAGAATTTTCCTTTAAATCGTATTTGTTTATTTATTTTCCCTCTTCTGTATTTTGTTTTCATGAACTGTTTTATTTTTTTCCAAATGCCACCCACATTTTTTTTAAATTTCTTTTTTTGTGCTTTTGTATTTAAATAGTGTTTATGAACGAAGAAGAAGTTTATTTTCTATAAAGAAAAAAATTCAATTCTTTCTGGTTTCTGTTCTCTGTAAATTTCATTCATACAGCGTAGTACTCAATCGTATATTTATTTTCGATCGCCATCGGCATATGATCATCATCTTAAATATCAGCATCATGATCAGTATGCGCTTCTCTTTAATTTCAATTTCCATTGGAGCATAGAATAGAATAATTTCCGCATTTGAAATGTGTTTTTCTTTTGCCATTGGAAAAATAATCAATTTGTAATTGCTTGTAAAGAGAAGCCTTTTATTATCAATTCTTTGTTGGCATTTTGCTTGTGGAGGAGTTCTTTAAATACTCAATTGCTTACAGTCATAGAGGAAAAACGATATCAAGTGACTTGAGCTGTTTAAAAAAAAGTACTCCTCCACTACAATCAATTCGCTTTTGAAGCATTAGATGAGTTTCAAAGAAAATTCAAAAACTTTGTTTTCTTTTTTTCATCTCAACAATGCATGTTCAAATGCATAAATTGCCAAGTCAAGTTGAATGTCACATAATTAGATGATATCGATCAAGTTGTCGCCAAGGCAATGAGTTATTCTGTCAAGTGGAGAAGGTCAGCAGCTAAAATGCCCAGGTGAACTAAATTTTTATTTTTTTAAATTGCTTTAAAATGTTTTAGAGCACATGCATACTACGATTATTGGCCATTACAATCCTTTAACCAGGATTACGGCCTGGCTTCTCATTTTCATTTACGAGTCGCCGGCCCTTTGTCGAATCCAAACAACAGATTTCACGATTTCAAACTTTTGACAAAAGATATATTTTTTCATGTTTATTTTTTTTACAATGTCTGAGGTTTGAACACTTGAGGCCTCGTCTTACTAGTCTATGGCAAACCACTGTTTCATAAAATCTCAAAAATGATCAAGTATTACTGACATTAAAAGATTAGATTGAAGTAAGGTTAGGTTAGATGAGTAGCCCTCTACCTGTTTTTGTGATCTACTGACCGCGCGGACCTAGCCAGTGTTATTGAGAAGACCGATAAAACTATTCGGCTCACTTTTGTAAAACATTTGAAATCCTGATAGGAAACACATTTGAAGTATTAATCGAACATAATGCGTTGTATGTGTTTGCAAATCTATGAAAGTCAAGGTATTGGGTTTGATTTTTACCAGAGTTCTGTAGCACTTAACTAACATTTGCAGATTATTGCCATCAAAAAAAAAACTTTCTCTTTGTGAAACCCAATGTTATTAACTGCACGAGTAGGCCCCTTCCTCTCAGCAGATTTCTGGCAAAAACTCTGAGAGTAAATAAAATTGCCATGAAAAAGTTTCTCAAAAATCTGTCGTTCGGAGTCGACTTTAAACTGTAGGTCCCACCACTCATGTATAAAATTAACACACACACAACATAAGTGGTGTGAGAAACTAGGACGTTGTACAATGGGTCAATTCGACCTCCGGATACTGTACTTGTCTTAATTGACAAGTACACGTCCTCTAACATAACCTAACCTAAGTGACAGACGTCCCTTCCTCTTTCTCAAAGTTGCAACTTCCGCAGAAATCGCGGGATGTGTCGAACAGCCTACGAGTAAGTTTCCCTATTAGTCAATGCCTCGTGAGAACAGACACCGCACAATAAATGTTCAGGATAGAGAAAATTCATCTGTTTCATCCCGCCTCGATTACGATTCTGTCAGTTCTGCCTCAAACAATAGACTACGCTTTTTTAATGTTGTCATGTTTTTACTTTTAAAAAGGGATAATAATCGAGTAGCCTGATTAAAACAAAAGTTCGCAAGTCTTCAGAAAAAGTACCAGCTCTCTCTCTCTCTCAGTCCTGATTAAAGCATAATCACTAATCAAAGAGCATAATCAAAATAATTAATTATTTTGGGAAAACAAAGAGTTATGAACGAATGACCAGAAGTCTGGAATGATATGCTGTATTCTTGATAGAGGTAGCAGGCTGCTCCTTAACAACCAAACTCTAAAAGCAATTTAGGACCTGCATTTTCTTAACTTGGACTGTCAGAAGAAATCAATTTTATTTGGCTAACAGAAGAGGCGTTTTGTCTGCTAGGCTTTAAACTCTACAATCTTGGTTGAATAAGCCTTGTGGTGCTGGTATTTGACAACTAGTGAGTGTTATTGAAGCTTGTAAAAATGATGAGAATATTTGTGACATAAAGGCCTAATGGTAACATATTATGGGAATCACTTTTTCTAGACTAAATAAACCTTTCAATTTCATGCAAAAATAATGGAATGAAATCTAACTAGATGCAGGGAGCTTACTTGAATGGATTGTTTAAAAAGAAATTTAATCCTTCAATACGATGAATTTAAAACCTAGAGTGCTTAGGTTTGTAGTCAAGCACTTCAGCTACTACACTAAACCATGGGATGTTTAAATTAATTTAAATTGAATTAAAAAAACAATTGAAACTAATATTTATTTGATCTCTTGTGATCACTTTTTATCATTCATATCATATGATATAATTTTTCACTCACTATTTTGTCAGTCACTGTATTATCTATGATAGGAAATTAAACTGTGGATGGAATTTCATAAATTAAAAATTTAATACAAATGAACATATATTTGAGTGTTTACTATTGAATAATTAATTGTAAGTGGGTTGTAATACTAAATATTAAAATATTTGAAAAAAAAAATCATAAATTTCATAACACAAAATGTAATATTTTCTTTCATATTGTAAAACAAAAACGAGATAAAATTTTAAACGATTTTAATTTTGCCTGCGTGTTTCATGATGGTGATGTTCTCCACACTAAATTTACATAAAAACAAACAAAAAAATTAAGAAAAATGCTTAGATATGCATCATATATAGTAACAGAATGCATTTGATTTTATTTAAAAAATGTTTTAATTTTTTTATTACAATTGAGTAGCAAAACATCAGAGCAACTACATACAACATCTGTTTGCAAAAAGAATTTCGAAAAAAAGAAATAAAAAGTCAGAAAAATGATGTCATGCTACAAGATCGGTTTTCGGCATCATTTTCGTTTTATTTTAATTTCTTTTTTTTTTGCCATAATTTTTGGAAAAATTATCACTTGAGGCTTGTGGTTGTGGTTCTTTCTGGCAATAGAGGTAGTAGGGGCATAAGATCTATTCTGAAAAAAATCTTGTTTCGTTTGGCAGTTTTTTTTTTGATTGTTTGCTGATATTTTCATGGAGCAGGAGGAGAAAATGAACATATGTGATCCAATTTTTAAATTCATATTCGGTTATGTTTGTGTTTCTTTCATTTTTTCTTTCATGTTTCATTTTCGCAAAAAAAAAGAAGAATAAGATTCTGAAATTCTTAGAAGAAGTGCATTTTGATTTCTACTTATGTACTCTAACATCATGGCAATTAATCATGATTGATGTTTGGGTTGATGGTGTTAATAGGGGAGAATATTTTTTTAAATAATTTTTTTTCTTCTTTTTGTAGTACAAATATGGTGCAATATTGCAATAACATTTTCGAATCTGAAATTAGTACTTGGGGTATTTATTCACAATAAATTTTTTTTTACCAATAAGGTGTAGTAAAAAGAAATACTTTATTGTAACTAGAATATTAATATTTGTAGACATTATAATGTTATTTTAAGGAACATAGCTCAGTCGCATTTACTCATTATTTTTCTAGTTTTAGTTTTTTGTTTTCTTAATCAAAGTCTTGCATACCTGATTGCTCAACTATAGCAGGTTCTAGGATAATAGAGTTGCCATCGAAATAAAGCCCGCTGTTAATATTACTCAAGAGGCAAAGCTATCCCTACTCTCTGGAGAAGTCAGAAAGATGCCTGAAGGGTGAATAAAGTCCCTTAATTTAAAATAAAAACTCATAAAGAATTTTGTTTTCTTCAAATTCAGATATTCGATATTTTCGGCAGTATATACGCTACAGCAGATTTCTGGCAAATACTCTGATAGTAAACAAAATTGTCCTGAAAAAGTTTCTCAAAAATCTGCCGTGCGGAATCGGGTTTAAACTGCAGGTCCCTCAACATTAGTGGTGTGAAAAACTAGTCCGTAATCCTGACTGTAGGGTTGTAATGACCAATTATGTATGTATGTATATACGCTACATGATGCACAGGTCTGACCACATCTGTATCATTTCCAGTTTCTTTAAATTTCATTATAATCTTGTCAGTCCTTTGCACTGTATAATAATTATGACGACCATAATCATCCTGTAATTCTCGAAAAGTGGTCACGTTTAATTCGCCACTTCTGTAGTAAGTTTTCACTATTATTACGTGTTCCTCGGTTGTTAAACGACAAATAACACTTCTCACAACTGTGAGACCGTCGATTTTGAAACTACTAAATAGATAACCCTATTTATTAACTCCTATACGATTTGAACGTTTTTAGGACTGTTTACCTTATTAAGATGCCACATAAAACATTGGAATACCACAACTATTCGCATTGTTTTGCTAGACATTGTACAAAATGCATATTTTGTTTCTTGTTTTTCTAATTCCTAATCAGTTAATAGTCAGTTTCATTAATTATTTTAATAAAGACAACAATACTCGTATACAATAAATTGTAAAAACGATGACAGATTATTATCCGCCATATAGTACGAGTATTTTATTGTAAAGTGAGCATTTCTACTGCATGCTTGCACTCTCTCACATGCAATTAAATACATCAGATTGTGTGTGTGTGTTAATATGTTGTTGATAGTGTTGCCAATTATCTCTTAAATGTGATTGGTTATTAATATAGTGTTAGTGTCACATGTTTAGCAGTATAGGTGCAAATTAATAATAAAAACAATTTAATTTTATTTGTATTTAAACTGATAATCGAATTTTAAGCGTGAATATTGTAAAATACTGTGCAACATTGTTGCAATAAATTAAAATGCGATTAATTATGTTTCAATTTAAAACTTAAATAAACATTTAATAATATTGTATTAATGTAATCATTATTATTATTTAGTTTAATAATAAACACCGATTTATTTATGAACGATGACCTAATCAAAGTTTTGTATTTATTTACTAATTTTGTGTTGTTTTCAAAAGCAATCTGTAAGCAACATGTGTTGTCATGATTTTTCTTCAATGTTTTATATTTTTTTTTTCTTTTTGAAAACTCCCGAAAATTTGTTTAAAAACGAAACATAAAGAAAGAAAACAAAACACAAAAGGCAGACCCAGACACAGTCACACAAATTAACCTCAAATATAAACAAATATAAACAAAAAAACAAAATAAAATAAAATTAAAATGGGAAGACCAAATCAAAATTAAACAGAATGCCAATGAAAACATTACGATATGCATATACACGGTCTGTTAAGTTTCAAGTTCTTTTTCAATAGTATTTTGTTTATGCAGACAGAAGGTAGACAATTTATCAACACCACACAATAACATATAAACCAGCGAAAAGTAATTAAAATCAAATACCAAAGTGGTCAAAAATATTTTTTTGCCATAAAATCATTAATATGATGCTGACATAAGGTTACAAGAGGTGGCAAGTCACGAAGGATTGAGAACATCAAAAAATATGTCAATACGGTTACACATGATAAATACTGACCGCCTTCGCATGTTATATAAAGACGTCGAAGAAGTTTTTTCATATTGCAACTCGACTAATCAGCAGGGTTAAGTAGTAATCAGCAGGGTTAAGTAGTAACATAACGAAAATTGCGTTTAACGTGTGCAGAATCCATCTTTGAAACCTGAATACACATGCCCAGAGGCTGGGGATATCCGACAATAACTTCTGCAGAAGTGCAATGACGAGCAGCAGAGTCGCGACAGTGACAACTTGACACGAAGAATTGTTGTGTAACCAGAATTTATTATTGAGAAGTCGCCGTAGTCTAGTAGGTAGTGTGTTGGCTTATTAGACGCAAAAGCCTGGGTTCGAGCCCCAGGCCAGGCATCAAAGACAAAATACAAAAAGTATTTTTTCGGCGACTTCCTCTCAGCAGATTTCTGGCAAAAACTCTGAGGCAAATAAAAATTGCCATGAAAAGTTTCTCAATAAAATAAAAATCTGTCGTTCGGAGTCGACTTTAAACTGTAGGTCCCACCACTCATGTATAAAATTAACACACACAACATAAGTGGTGTGAGAAACTAGGACGTTGTACAATGGGTCAAATCGACCTCCGGGTACTGTACTTGTCTTAATTGACAAGTACACGTCCTCTAACCTAACCTAACCTAACCTAGAATTTACTTACGTACCTTGTCTAGATAAGTTATTTGAACAAAATATCACACTTTCATAAAACTATCAGGATGGTTAAAAAATGGCGATTTTATTATCGGTAATAATCGGTATAACAATGGAGCTTTAGAGCGCCAAATAAGCTCTACTTTTTAAGGCGGCGAGCGACATCAAGTATTCGAGCAGTTGCAATCTGTGGAAATCAAAAAGCCGTTAAACCATCAAGGAAGTTTAACCCTTCTTAATAAACGTGAGTAATAAGGCAAAATATTCTTTCCAAACATTCATAAGTAAATATCTATGCAAATTTATATTCACATATTTGCCAAGGACGCTCACAAATAGCTGCTTCATATATCTAACGAAACAGCGACCTAAAGCAAATATGTATGGATAGACAAATAGAGACTAAAGTCAGTATAACACACTTAAGCTTAAGTGCATTGAAAAATCCAGCATTAAAGAGTGAACATGATTATTCTTCATTCAATTTGAACTTGTAGAATCCTGTATATGTTTTTAATTCAAAAGAAACGCTAAAAATATAAGACTGCAACCACTGATCGGTATTCTTAAACATATAAACATGTGCTGCATTGTAATAACAGAAAAAAGGAGAGAAAATTCATATTCAGTTAAAGATAAATTAATCGCCAATGGACTGGCAAGAGATTTGCTTGGACAGAGTTGCAAATATATGCAATCAATTTTTTTTTAGAATTTTGTTGCTTTTAGCAATTGTAAATTAATAATATGTCTTCATTTTTTAATTTCGTTTGGCTATATTTATATTTTATTTAAATTTCGGCAACTTCTAGAACCTTCGTGTTGATTTGTCATTGTGGTGTTGCAACGTAAGTTTGTTATCCTGTTGTTTTGTTATTATAATTTCTTCGTTGTATTGTTATGGTTTGGTTTAAATTTTAATCAAACAGCAAATTCCACATTCTTAATAAGCAGTAAACCATCAATTTGATTTTAAATGTTTACAACTCATGCAACCACCCAACATCATCTGTTTACTCGTATCACTCATCCATCGAATTCTAATGCAGCACTAATTGAGGAAGAACAACATGCCGCCCTAATGTTACAGCACCACAATAGCAAAAAAGTGTAAGAACAATGCATTTGAAAAAGAAAATATTTAAATGAATGAATGAATGAAGGAAGAAATGAATGAATATGAAAGAACTCAATGATAAGGAATAATTATAACAGCAATAACAACAACAACAACAACAACAACAATAGACAACAATTGTAACAAGAATAACAACACTTGAGAAGGCAATTTGTAAGATTAAGATAAAGTACAAGACATTTTTTTTCATATGAACATATGCAGATGCTGATGCAGCACAGTCGCACAATAACAGCAACCAGCGAACATACTTTAGTATTGATTGCTATTGTAGTCCATGCATTTCAATTGCATCAACACTTGTTGCCTTCAAATAGAGAGTGAGAGATAATCAGAAAGAGAGCGCGCACAAGATGTGCACTACTAACACATGCGAAGCAGGAGTAGTTGTGTGCGTAACGAAAGAGTAAATCACCGGATCATCGATTTTTCATTGTAATTGTGTTTTACAATCACAAATAACTTTTAAAGAGTTAAAGAAATATAAAAGAAGAGCTTGACTTTGGCTATTATTTAAGAGAATTTCTCTTAAATATTTTCGTTTGCTTGTTTAACCAAAATTTAGTGATAATATCTCTTATCGTTTGGATTTGGAACATCAATCTCACAGTATAATTTGAAAGATTTTTGAAATTAAAAGAGTTAGTGTTTGATATCAATTGCTAATATCGTTAA
This sequence comes from Sarcophaga subvicina, assembly GCA_936449025.2. Lineage (NCBI taxonomy): Eukaryota > Metazoa > Arthropoda > Insecta > Diptera > Sarcophagidae > Sarcophaga > Sarcophaga subvicina. The sequence goes on along the minus strand of OW388082.2, from coordinate 104,604,289 downwards.
AGATTAAGATTATTAGGGAATACCATGTGTCCTTTTAATCTCTAAAACTCTGTTTGCATGTTTTAAAATCTCTTTTTTAACTTGGGGTATCATAGAACTTTTAAGGTTCCAAGGAGAGTCTTTTTTGGCTTCTTTACCCCATAATTAAGTCCATAAAACTATTTTGGCTTCAAAGTTGTATTATAAGGGAGGAGAGTGCACCTTAACTTGAGCTTAAAATTGTGATCAATTAGTCAGTATATTTCAGTTGTCTTGCGGGTCATTTGAATAAACTTAGTTCATCGTGTGTTCAAGTGTATGCTCATCTACAACACTTAATTGGTCAATGCAACACTTTAGGCAGGATTACAAACTCGGTTCTCATATCATTCATGTTGTGTGTGTTAATTTTATCCATGAGTGGCGCTATCTACAATTTAACTTCGACTTCGAATCTTCGGTAGATTTGAGAAACTTTTTATTTGCCAGAAGGCTTCTGAGAAGAAGTCACTGAAAGAAATATTTTTTCATATTTTCGTTTTGTTCGCGATGTCTGTTTTGGGGGTTGAACCACGGGCTCTCATATAATAAGCCAACACACTACCTACTAGACTATGCTAGTTTGTGTAGCTAGTACTACCTAGTCTTTTATTTTTTTTTTTTAATTCTGAAACAAACAAAACTATCCAAGTTTTCGGATATTCCAGGATTCGATATTTAATTGCAATTTAAAGGAGATTATGTTAAGAAATAAAGAAGTTTTGTTCAAATTTATTACGCTTTTTTTTATTATGTTCGCTAATTTTGGGATCGTTTTGGTACCAACACTCTACAGAAATTGGCGGCACACTGTAACAACGTACTAACAAGCATAGTGTAGAACAAAAATATAGCTATGAAATGTTATAAACTTTAAAAATAATTTATCAATTAAAAAATTTAAATCCTACTATGCTTTTAAGTGCAACTGTATAAACATCAAGTAATTTAATCCTTTATTGGTAATGAGTACCTTTTTTTAAACAGAAGTGTAAGTTGTTTGATATTGTGGTCTTTAAAGACCAGTTAATAATATAAAAACAAACAAAAAAAAAGAGAAAAACTTTAGAGAAATGCTATGAGAATTACGTATTTATACTGTAAATGGCAAAAAAGAAAAAAAGAGAAAAAACGAAGAAAAAAATATTAAAACCGCAAAAAAGAAAAGTACTGGGGCAATGACAATAAAACCGATAGAAGAAGAGTAAAACAAATCACGTTTATAACGGCAATATAGGCTCATAAAAACTGAAGTAAAAAGTACGTTTACATAAAATTTACCTTGAAATCAGGTAAACTTAAATGTTAGGAATAATATCTGGTTATAACTCTTTTTGTAATAACATTACCATGTTTTACATACGATAAAAATATGAACAAATTATACTCAGTGTTGTTTGCTATTGTGTTTCAAAAAATTGAACAGATTTTCGCTTTAGACAATAAATGAAGTATCGGTATCGCGCCTTAATGACATTCTGGGAAACTGTAGAACGAGTGAATTGGCCAGATATGGTACCACCATCGAACTTTCAATGAGTTCTCTACACTGGGAACCACATTGATAAGCTGTAAGCTCAAAATTGATAATACAATATTAGTTTCCATAAACGCCGCATTTGCGGCTTTGGATACAGGCAAAATAACGCAGCAAATCTAACTTAAGCTCGCACTGAGCGTAGTTATTGGAATCATTACTAAACATTACAGTCTGAACATTCATGTGAGACTCATTGACCTTAGCCATAAAGGCAATGACTTCTTCTATAGGAGCTGTAGAGGCGAGGAAGAAAAAGAAATTATCGTTTACATCTTGGGTACATGACCAACATTATGTCGTTTGAGAAGGAAGCTTCTACAGTGCAGATAATCTCACTGAGCTTCATCCGAAGTTCGTTATTGATAATGTTCTCTCTGAGAGGTCAAAAATCAGAGGGTTTCCTGTATAAATTTTAGATTCTAGCCTCTAGTTTTAAAATTCGAAAACCATGATGACAATTTTTTCGTCTTTCTTTTTCGTTTCGGATTCGAAAACATATTCTTGGGGATTGTAGTTGCTTGTGAAAAGCTATAAAGCTATATATGAAATCAAATAGTGGTTCTACCCTATCGTCTAATCCTATTATAGCATTATTTCCGGGTGTCTAAATGACATACCATGTTTTTTATTTAAAATTCTAATTTTCAAAATATTTCAGTACTTCAACTAGAATCTGATGAAAGCATCTTGGCGTCAAATTATTTTTATAGTGGAATATTATTTTATTTCTAAAATTGATAGCAAAAAAGTCGTTTTAATACAATGATTTTTTTGTTTTTTTTTTTTTTAATTATACCGCCACGATTTGCCATAATTAATCCATCAAATAATAAATAGACGATAGCCTTTTGACAACATTTTCATAGAAAAAAAAACAAAAAAAACTATTAAAAAATCAAGCCAGCAAGTGTCTCATAATCAGCATATTTATGTCACAGTTAAATATATTTTTAAAAATAATAATCATTTCAAATTGTATATAAAAAATACACTGAAAGAAATTACACACTACTTTTTAAACAATTCAGCTAGTAAACCTTATATTAAACAAATTATGGAACTATTGTCTTTGGTAATTTCTTATTTTTGTGCCTCCAAATATTGAACTTATAACCGAAGTGAATATAATTTCTTTCTGTGTATTTTCCTTCCTCTACTTTAAATCTATATTGATAAGCCTGACGCGTTTTTTTTTATGTTGAATTTGTTCCAATTTCAAAATGCCAAATTGCAAGAATGTATTGCAAGTGATCTACTTTTAAGGCTTTCTGCAAATTACTGTCAAATCTCTATCAATTTTAGCATTTCTATGAAAAGTGTAGGTAGCGGCTTGACTACAAACCCTATTAACCCAAGTTTGTCAAATTGTAAAATTCGAAAGACTTCAATCTCTATTCAAATAAACAATATATGTAGGCACATGATTGCTGTTCGCCCAGAGTGGATAATATCAATTACGAACATCGGAGGAAGACCAACCAAGTACTACACCTTAACAGAAAATAGGACCAACTGAGGAATGTTCCGCACCACCTCACCCAATACAACATTACAATATATTTTCACAGATGACGTGGTCTGTAAGTAGCGACAGATGGCAACCCCATCATCCTAGAACATGCCACAATAAATAAATCACTTGTGAACTGAAATTAAGCAAATTACTGATCAGAAGTTCGAAGTGATATTTTGTGGCAGATCTATGTTGTGTACGTAAAAAGATTGAAAAACTGTAATAAAAAGCTTCAAATAGGTTCATAAAAATCGGTACGAGATCTAATAACAATATCTAACAAATATACTATCGAGAAAGGCTAAGCCAAATGAGAAGTAATATTCTTCACCTCCTCAATCAATATACAATCTCAACATAAGTCGTTTGTAGATAAGCGAAATGCAAAATGCAAATACAGTGACAGGGAGGACCCTATGTTTTAATTTAAAGAGTTGTTTAGTATACTTCCATAAAGCCAAATTCAGCCCAGGATGTTTCAGCGATCATTTAATACCTTCCTCTTATAGGCTGCTTAACATAATACTCGTGTGAGGATTATTATTCAATAGGAGTGTGCCTGCTCTAGCAAATTCATCACAATTTCTTGTGATGTTTCAGTGACCAGGAAGAATAATAGAGTCGATCGAGGATGTGGTGAGCTATGACAACCTAAGGCTGGCTGTCAGATATGATAAGATGTTATTATTTCGGCAACCCTAACTCGGCATCAATTCCTCCTTTGATCGCGGTCTAAAACAGACTACAGTAGTCATGTATTGTTCTAATATTAAACCCTTCGAAGAAAACACCATAGAATAACTTATTTTAGTAAAAATTTGTCTGACTGCAATAGAATCTTCGGAATAACCATGTCACGATACCAGTCTTCTTTGTTTGGTATTCTACTGTGAATTTGCCTGAGTTCAGACAAAGGGTAAGTAATTTGAATCAAAGCCTGGGACTCCTCAGATAGGATAGAGGAATGGCCAGAGGGAATAATGTTTCGGGATATTAAGTTGCATTACGATAAGAGTCGCACGTTGTCCTGCAAGTAATCTAAGTAGAAGATAGTTAAGCATAACAAAGAGATACTTTGTAGGGGTAGTGCGAAAAATATTCCAAATCTATATCGCAATAGATTGGGGAAAAACTAAACAAAAAGTTTATTATTCTTAACCTAATGAGTTAAACCAAAACTAATGTAGTTAGTAAGAGCCCCATGTTTAGTTTAGTTTGACTTTGGAATCAGAAAATGTAGCTTGGTATCCTTCAATTCACTTAACATTTTTACAGTGCAATTATTATACATTCATCAACGTACGTTTTAATAATCTTTAACGTCTTTCGGGTGCACTGATAGTCTACTGGGTACTAGACTAACGTGACTAGACTATTAGCGTGAGAGTTGTGTGTTCGATTCCCACGAAAGACTCTGGTCTGTTACACTACACCGTGCATAAGGTCGATGTTACTTAGCTTGTAATAATTACAACATAATTTAAAATTGTATTCTAATTAATAAAAAATTAAATAAAATAATTTTTAGTTCAGTATAATTTTTTTTAAGAAAATGAGTGAATTATTCATTCAACAATTTCAAAATTTCAGACAAAGACTTTTAAGGGTTCTTTTTTTATTAATTCAAACAAAAAAAACGTGATATTTTATCATTCACTAATACCATGCAATGTTATTTGAGATAATTTTTCTTAAGATTTGCAATAAAAAGGAATTGAGATTTTCTTTGTTTTGAGTTTAATTTTATTAAATAAATTATTTCATAATTGTTTTAAATATCAACGGAAACATGTGCCAATTTGAACTATAATATTGAAGGCTAATCATATGCACGCATACATGCATACTCATACATAATACATGGAATGGCTAGTTCTATTAATAAAGCAAAAAAAACATAGCCTACTTTTAAGCGATATTTCATTATAGTATTATTATGTTAATGTTAATTACATACAAAGGCTTAAGTTGAAAATTGAAATTATCAAAAAAATTTCTATAATTTAAGGTTTTAAGGTTTTAAAATTAATTATTCTTATTTTTTTAGACAACCGGAAATCATATAATGTGAATTTGAAAAAAAATTGCCAAATTTTATTTAAAAAAAAAAACATTTTTATAAAGCAATGTTTGTATTAAAATAAATCAACACAAAGGTTATCTATTTAAAACATATTGACCTTTTTATTAATGGCAGCTTCAAAAAATTTGAAGGTTTTGATAAGAAATGTTTGTAAGAAAAAAAAAGAATTTTGCCAATTAAATATTATTAAATAAGAAGTCGTGGACAAAATGTTTAATAAAATTAAAAAGAAAAAATTATAATTAAGCAAAAAAAAAGGAATTTATTATTAATTAATATTTTTTTTATCTTAAACAAAAAGAGTTACTGCATTAAATTAATTTTTTGTTTAATTTTCATTATTCTAAGTATTCCGGAAATATAATGTATGCAATACAATTTAAAAATTCATTCATTTTTAATGCTGCTTTATAAACTGCATTTGTACTTATAATAATACCACGGTAGTATACATATGTACTCGTCTTTCTATCAGTTTCTTTCTGTTTTTCTTCCTTTACTGTTTTTTATTTAATTCTTTTTTTCTTCTTATATTTCCAGTTAAACTTATGCTGATTAAAATGAGTCTTAAAATGACCCAATTTTTGTTTATTTATTTTTGTTTTGTATTCAAATTTTTGTTTATGTTTTTATTTTTCTTTTTTTTTATCAATTAATGTCTTAAAATGTGTTTAATAAAAGGAAAATTATATCTTTAAATAATAAAGAAGGAAAACAAAATAAATAAAGAAAACAAGTGATAGTAATTATTGTGGAACATTCGAAATTGTTCAGCTCTTAAGTAAGAGCATCGTTTTAGAAATGCTTAAGAGCAAATGAAATTATCTTAAGAGTATTTTTATAATTATGAGAGAAATTTTTTTTCTAATGCTCTTAGCAAATTCTCTTAACATTTTTAAGAATTTTTCTCTTTAATTTTATATTTTGCACATACGTTTTTTAAATTAAAATATTATTTAATATTAAAATTAACGAAAATTATTGCAAAGCCTAGTTTTTTTGAGTTTTTTTTTTGGCTCACGTCTAGCCCGTGAATAAACCCTGGCTCAGACATCTAGAACAAAACGAAATATGTATAAAAAATATTGCTTTCGGCAGCTTCCTCTCAGCAGTCTCCTGGCAAAAGCTTTGAGAGTAAATAAATTTGCTAAGAAAAGCTTCAAAAAGTCTGTCGATCGGAATCAAATTTAAGCTGTCAAAAGGGATGTAATATCCAATTAATTAAGTATATAAGTAGAAAATAGAGAAAGTTATCTGAAGTTGTGACTGAACGGAAAAACAAAATACAGTTGGTGCAGGCTAAAAACCAACCTATCAGATTTTACAGAGTAATGGGGGGAGCTTTATTAATCCGATCCTTAATACTCTTATCTGACCAGCTGCACCTCTACTATGATACTATCAAGACTGTGTGGACATACATATATTAACCTAACTAAGCCTACGCAAACTATGGACATTTTCTCATGGCAAAAGATTCCATATTTCAGATCCACTGCTCTTTTTATAATCCTATTAAAACAACAATATGAATATTTGAGCTTTTGTAAAGGTAGACAGACCAGTCTTTGAATTTCATTCTTATTAACTACCCCACTTCTAACCAACTAATTATACGACAGATCGAGTTTAATAATCGTTGTAGTATAAATCCAGCATATGCCGAAAGGCTTGTGGTCCGATTATGAAATTCTGCTTCATAAGGTATTTATTTTCCACATTTCTTGGATAGCCTCTCTTAGTCGTAGTTGCTAATTCCTAAAATAATGCAAGCAATCCATGTTTCGAATACGAAAAAATTTTCAATATGGTTTTTAAATTCTAAAAATTAAATTGCTTCAATTGTTCTCCAAATAAACCATCCACAAAGCTTTCTGACCCCTAACCCCGCAAAGAGAATAACATCAACATCGACCATCGTAGAAGAAAGAAGAGAATACAATGAGCAACGTCCAATATAAAAATCCAACATTTTTTTTACAGAGGACAACATTGAGCCTAACGACATCTGTCAAGCCACATCGTTTTAGAACCAGGTACAGACAGCAAATTAATCACCTGTTTAATTGGAAAAATTTTGAAACAGAATGAAAGCAAAGAAATAGTAAGGAAGTGTTACTTAAAGGAACGAAAGAAATTTTAAAGGAATTATAAAAAAGTGGTTATTGTTTTATACTTCAAGATAACTGACCTCATTATTAAAGTAAAAAAAATTTTAAATACAAAGATTATTTGTCTTTATTCAACCAATATTATCTTTAATATTTTGTAAATTTATGGAAATGAAGTAAAATAAATAAATTATGAAATATTTATAAAAGTAAGACTGGGATTGACACAAAGAGCTTAAATATTTAAGCTCTAAAGCATAATGCGGCTTTGAAATGTATTTTTAAATAAAATTTTAATGCAAATGTCAAATGTGGAATGGTATGTAAATTTTTCATTTAACTTTTTTATTATTAAATCGTTCTAACAATCATAACTATTATTTAAAATTGATTTTCATATCAGAATTGCTAGACAAATTTTAGGGAAGCCTAATTTTATCACAAATTTAAAAAAATTGAAATTTTTTCTGCTAAGTTTAATGGTTTCTAATACCTTACTTCCAAAAATTATTTAAAAATACTAGTTTAAAGCCAATTATAGTCTATACATTTATGTTAGCATATGTTACCAATTCGGTACTGTTCTAACCATGAAGCATAAATTTTCTTAATATTCGGTCTTTAATCAAATATTTTTCACATAATTTAACATTATTTTTTAAATTAAATAATTAATATAATAATAATAAATTCTATTTATATTATATATATAATTTATTATTATATTATTATAACTTATTACCACACAATTATTTTTGTAAAATTAAAAAAAAAAATTTGTAATGAAAAACAAACAAAAACAAAATATTCTTTAACGTCAATCCTTACAATAAAAATGAAAAACTTACCTTAGCATCGGCAGTGTTTCCAAAAACGGCAAATATGACAATTACAGCTACAACTATTTGCATCAGTAAGCCATGCCTCTTAGGGCCATTCGCACCCAAGAGACCCCAAAGGTCTCTGGGTAATGACAGCATTTTATCCACAAAATTGACGCGTATCCGCCACGAACAATAATTAATTTTGAAAACACACTTAACACACTATACAGTATTTACAATTGCCACATGCACTATTTATTTCTATAACTCTCGTAGATTTTGTTTTCAATTTATAATTTTTTTTTTTGTAAGTCTTTTTTTAATTTGCTTTCTTCTTTTACAGAAACATGAGAAATCTGTTTGGTAGGAGGAAGCACTACCGGCCGTTAAACACTAAAAGAAAAAAGTTCAAAAGAAATTTATTTAATTAGACAGAAATTAACCGTTAAAAGAAAAGTTTTTTGTTTTTTAGGAAAAATTTAAATTTTTTTATTAAAAAAAAAAATGAAAACAAAAAGAAAAAAAGTAGAAATAAAAACTAACACAACTCGACGTTAAGCACTCGTAACATACACTGATTATTGACTGATTTTATTTTATTGATGTGGAATATAAGACTAGTAGTGGTACGTAATACGATCGTCGTATACTCTCCCTACATGGAGATCGACAAACGTTCGAAGCGATACTAAACGTGAGGCCAACAAAAGATTTTCATGCTGCTCATATTTGCCTAGCAAAACATTCGTACACTCACACTCTCTCATTGACGCCATAGGAACGATGAATAAAACGAGTGCACTACTACATTGAGATGCCTGCACCAACACCACTACTACTGCTAACTACTACAGTGCTCTAGCAACTGATAATAATGTTATAATTTTTGCGTATGTAAGGGACTGAGTGTGTATGTGTATGCCTTCCGTTCGAAATTTTCTTTTAAAACATGATTGAACATGGATGGAGTAAATAAAAGAATAAATGCTTGCATAAATGGCAGCCTGGATGGGATGTGAGAATCTAGATTTGAGTTAAAGTTAGAAAACAACACAAAATATGACCGCAAAGCTCGATAAATTCTTATTTTGTAATCAATAAATCCATAAGATTTTTGTTTGTTGTTAAAAGAAAGAAACAAAGTCTTTAATAAAAACAAGAAAAAATGTATTTGAGGTTTGCCTTGAAGTAAGGAAATGAGGCAGAGGCGATTTCAGAAATCGCCACTTCTCACCCAGAAACAATACAAATTAATACTGTATGTGTGCCATTAGACTTTATCAATCTGAAACTTGGTTCCAGCAAATAATAAATAGAAAAGCTTTAAAACATTTATGCTTTCAAATATATTTTCATTAATAATTTAATTTGAATTTTTTTTTCCTTTTTTTTCTAAATATTATTAGGTTTTGAGATTAGTTGAAGGTTTTCTTAATAATAATTCATTTGTATGTAGATTAATATACAATATATTGTATAAAAATAACATTTTCTAATACTGATAAGGCGGATATTGCTGCGTATTTCCGTTTAATTAATTTATTAAAAAAAATAATAATTCATTGAAAAATAAGTCCACTTAACTCGCTGTGTATGTATATGTATATTGTAATAATTAAAATGTTTCTATTATTTTTCATGTTCTTGTTTTTTTTTAATTGTCATTTAGGTCAATTTCAGTTTCGAAATTATTTTTTGGTACTTTTAAATTGTGTCTTGTACTAAATAATGGGTGTTTATATAAGGAAAATTATTTTATAACTTTATATGATGGGTTATTCATACTCATAAACCCGTTATATAGAAAACACAATATCATTTAAATGAACGTCTCTGGATTGGCTTGTAGCAGTCGATCCTTTTGAAATAGATTTCGACTACTCCTTAGCACATTTCGAGTTGCTTTTAAATGTTCAAATGTTAGTGGATTATTCGCGTAGACACGGTCTTTTATGTAGCCCCCACAAAAAGAAACCATTTCCCTTTCTCTTCAATATTCTGAGGATATCCAAAGCAATCTTCATGCCCTGTCCATGAATGCTAAAAAAAAGTAATGCTAAGGATCAATGTAAAGAAAACTAAATTGATGCGAATTAGTTTTAACAACACCTCGACACAAGGATTTGAAGAGCAGATAACGATGTGAGACGATGTGAATATTCTCTTACACATGCAATACTATCAATGCCTTTCATTCTTTGCACAGAATATGATGTGGACGCATGTAGCCGTATATTAAATTAGTGATTTTTTCCGATACTTTTATATTGTTATACCACCTGGAACTTTACTCAAAACTCCCGAAGAAGACTACAAGCATTCCATAACATAATTCTTCAAATCCTCTAGCTAGATTGAGTTACTAACTACTGTCAATTGCGAACCGCCAACAAATTGTATGCGTAACCCGCAGACATAATTGGATATGGATAGACAATGTGCTGAGCAGGCTATCTAGAGACTTCACTAAAGTAGCAAACGAGGCCACAGGATCACAGAGACTTCGAAGCTACAGGCTTAGAAATATACGGATGCGGATTGTAAAAACTCAATGTTTATCTATCTCGTAATTTTGGCAAATGACCAGATAAAGTAGAGAGAGTTAGTTGGCGCAATTAGTTCACCATAAACATTTAAATGAAACTGTTTTGAAATTATTTTTAAATTGATTTGAATCCAATAAAATACGATATAATGAGCCACATAAACATGCCGAATTGCTGAGAACGTCATCAAATTGACAACCTGGGATTGTTCGCTGTATTTTTATTAACCGAAGAGAGCACTTGGTCGTCTAGTAGTATGTGTGTTGGTGTATTAGTCCTTAGTTAAAACCCCAGCTAAGGCTTCTCGAACTAAACGGAATATGAAACATATTTGTTCTGCGACTTCTTCTCAGTAGTCTCCTGGCAAAATCTTTGAGAGTAAATAAAATGGTTATGAAATGCATCTAAAAAATTTGTTACTCGGAGGGAACTTGAAATTAAATTCCATCGAGTGGTATTCCTTTTATTTCGAAAGTATTTTACAGTAATAGTGATAAACGAAGTTTTTGACTCATTTAAAATGGGAACGATTCAAACCGAGTCCACTTAAAGCTTAGCTTCTATTAATTTTATTAAAATTTTCTAAAAACAATATTCTAATAGAAGTGTAAACTGTTCGTAAAAGTAATGAGATCATTGCGAATTGTTACTGTGTATTAATCACCCGTTTTAACCCAATTATAATTAATAAATAATCTTATCATGTTTAAATTAAATTTTGTTTTTGTAATTGTTTTTGAGTTTAAAATATAAATAAAATTGTATTTATTCCTTTTGTTTAATAATGATGAGAGGTTTATTTATGTAAATTAACATTTTTTTAAAGACAAATTATTTACAATTCTAAAAACTGATAAACAAAAAAAGAACCGGAACTTATTTGAAGGTTAGGGTTAAATATTCAAGTATACGCCAATGGTTATAATGTGGTCAAGCTCCTTTGTTGACATATTTGACTTATAAAAACAATTTGTATTACTAAATTTGCCAAAATATACATGATGAGGTTTGCCATAATCTTTAATGTAAGGAAGTAGGCAGAAGGTGAGCCTATTCGAACGCTAGTATCCCGTCGTTTTTCCAGTTTTCATCGAGATTAAAGTTCCAGGTAATTCTGGAATCTGCACCGATATAGTGCAGTCAGTGCGAATTAGAAGTTAATCCATCCAAGAGAAAGTTATGTATTACTATTCACAATTTTGGTACAAATTCCTTTATTTATCTACCTCTACAATGAAATTTATACTGCCTGTACGGCTTCATAACCTTACGCTGCTGCTATATTCCTAAGCAAGTCTTGAGTATAATTGATGTGGATATCCCTCTTAGCCGCACGAGACTTGATCCTGCTTTCGATAATGATTTTATAACGAAAATATCGAGAGAACATCATCCAAGTGGCTAATAACTCTATAATGTTGGCTGAATCCATTGCACTACCTGACGACTGTAGTACTATTAAGCCTGAACTAATGGCTATGAACTCTGCCAAAGTGTGAATTCATTGTCAGGGTATATTGAACGATGATATGGGCATATTTAAGCGATCATTAGATATTTGAGAGTGTTTACATTACATCTAAGATTGATCAACAATGTTGGGTATCTCTGAAGGAAATAAAGGGTCAGGCGTAAAGGATAAAGGGTCACGTTGAAGATAACAACAAAGCCGAAGCACTGGCACTACCACCATGCAGAGAGGCAAACAGAGGATCCCTTACAAACTGTGCTCAATTGCTAAGAGAGGATAGAATAATAAACATATGTATACATGCAGAATAAAATATACGGTAAGCCTAAACAGAGTCCATCTTAGGATATAAGTTCATGGATATATATGACTAGAGGCAGTGAATATCACACAATGACATCTGCAGAAGCTTTAATGAGGAGTAAGAACATTGGAATATCATTCTGTCATTATCCGGCACTAGGAAATCAGAGGCCGAACGTGTCCAATACAATCATAAATAACAAACGGGATGTTAGGTTCTTATAGGACCCAAGACAGCTATGTTCTCTAAGACGACTGACTATTTAGCATAACCTAACCTAATGTCAACAGAGCAGCAGTAAAAAGAGCCATACAGAAACCAAGATCCAAAGGCTTTCGTACCATGTGCTTAGTACTGATGATTAATATCAGGTCTTCCATTGAGACTATGTGCAGTCGCTTCTAATTCAGAAAGAATTTAATGATATCTTAACATATCTTCCTTTTAAGACATGAAATCAATTTTTATTTAATTTTTTTATATTCTCTACTTGTCTTTAAAAAAAATTTCCAATTTCTATTCTTTGTAGCTGAGCAATTTAAAACAATATCGGATTATTAAGTACATAGTATATACAAAAAATTGCAATGATGACATACATAATTTTAGATGTGAGATGTAGTATTCACTCATTGCACTTTCATCATCATTTTATTCGCGTAGATTTTTAATTCAATTTTTTTTTTAAATTTAAATTTGAATTAATATTACTTATACGCTCCATAGTACATATCAGGTGAAAAATCGTTTCAGACAATAATTGTAAACCCGAGTTTTTTTACATTTTTAGAAATATTGTTTAAAATTTATTAATAAAGAAAGAAAAAAATATGCCACAATTAAATATTATTTTTTTCTTTCTTGTTTCGTTTTTTTATTCTTAATAATACTTTGTAATTTTGCCTTGAATTGTAGCACGTAATACAACTAAGTGTTGGCTAATTGTGTTTAAGCAGGGCAGAGAAAATTGTGGCGCCTGAACAGTACATAAGTCTAACATTAATAGGCTTTACAAGCCTAGAGTGAGATTTATGGCGTGTATTAATTATATTCATGAGCGCCGAAGTAGATTTGGCAAGCTACTATTGGAACACTTGCCCAAAATTTATATGGCTGGGCCAAAAATGGCAACACTCAACGAAACAAAAGAAAAAATTGCATTACAGCGAGAGCATAGTGAGAAATTCAAAATGCCTATGAAAAATAAAAACTGTTTAATAAAGAGTGGATAGGCAAAAATAGGTGGATAGCAAACAAGCCACCAAAATATGAATGCGCTGCACAGCACCATGATGTTAAGGGGCTTATACAGCACGATGTTCCTCACAGAGAAGCACAAGGCAGATAAGTAGAGCATTGTTTTCGTCACGCGAGAGAGGTCGAAGTCGCCGTGGTATAGTAGGTAGTGTGTTGGCTTATTAGACGAAAAGCCAGGGTTCGAGCCCCAGGCCAGACATCAAAATAAAATACAAAAAGTATTTCAGAAATCGCCACTTCTCACCCAGAAACAATACAAATTAATACTGTATGTGTGCCATTAGACTTTATCAATCTGAAACTTGGTTCCAGCAAATAATAAATAGAAAAGCTTTAAAACATTTATGCTTTCAAATATATTTTCATTAATAATTTTATTTGAATTTTTTTTCCTTTTTTCTAAATATTATTAGGTTTTGAGATTAGTTGAAGGTTTTCTTAATAATATGAAAAGTTTCTCAAAAATCTGTCGTTCGGAGTCAACTTTAAACTGTAGGTCCCACCACTCATGTATAAAATTAACACACACAACATAAGTGGTGTGAGAAACTAGGTCGTAATCCTGACTGAAGGGTTGTAATGACCAATTATGTATGTATGTGAGAGGTTTCTGCTACTCAATTGCCTATTGAGACCGTAGTAAGTCTATGCTTATTCTCCAGGCTGACGTCATTTTTATAGAAAACAATAGGACCAAAATAAACAACTTCATTGAAAACATTGAAAGTATAACTATCGGCCGTAATCTGGGTTGCTTGTTACGACCTATGATACCAAAGTCTGCAGTGTACGAACACTTTTGTGGAAAATAGTTCCATTGCGATGTACTCCCACGTTCCGCAGAACACTCTCCCTGACGAGGTTGAAGAGGTCCTACGATTAGGGATCGCCTCGTTTGAAAACTCACTTGGTATAAAAAGGTTCAGCGAGTTCCTTTCTGTTAACGTTAGTGGAGTTAATGTCAATATTTATGATAACGAGTGTAGGTGAAAAAGAATTTTACCATATTTACCAATTTTTTTGTGCGCACTCCTTATTTCATGTCACCGACAAAGTAATTTTATTTTTAAAAAATTTTGTTTATTTTCTAATAAAATCTTTAGCTTTTATGCTTTAAGGCTGTAATATGAAAATGTTTCCCATTAAACCAAGTTTGGACAATTGGGAGGAAAATATGTAAAAAAAATTTATTGTATTAGAAATAAAAAATTTTAAAATTTCAATATATTCGTACACATACATATGCAACTATACACACATGTACGTACATATATACATACATACGTTCATATATAGTAATGTATGTATGTATGTACATATTTGTGATAAGGTCTGGTTGGTTTATTTTTGTGAAATTCACAAGTCCGAATCTTGTTACGATCTGAATTTTAAAGCTTATACAAAAAAAAAAAAAGATAATTACAACAACAATACTGAATAATAAGTAAAATTAAAAAATAAAATCCAACACTTCTTCATAAAAAAATACAACAAAAAAAACACAAAATTATGAATATAAACACAAACACGAGCAGATATGATATTTCAGTTCGTAATTTAAGAAAAAATAAGTCATAAAAGTTATCATACTTTAACAAAAAAATTTATAAAACTTCAAGAAATATTGTATTATTCACATGTAGATGCGTATGCGTATGTGTGTGTATTTTTATGGAAAACTATGCTACCATACTCACAGTATTTGTAACAATATTCATTCGTTCATATACGAATACTGTGTACATATACAGTATTCATGAGAGAATTGGAGCAACTAAATATACAGTGGTGGGCATGTATATGTAACTGAACGTGTGTAACCATCCTATGCATGCATTTTATTTTAGCATAAAGGAATTCAATGTATGTGTAAGTAAAACTGTTTGTTCGTTCATTCTTCGTTCGTATATGATGAAAAAACATACGTTCGTTTATTTGAGTAATTCAGTGTGTGATCATTTCAGCAAATTGTTGATCGTATTTTCTACAGTAGCTGGAGATGCTTTACTGTTGGCTGGAATTTATACTATAATTAGTCGTGTTGTGCCTTCGCAAGTAAGTAGTAGGTCCACTTCTGGTCGTTTAAAAAACGTATATATTATTTAAAAAAAAAAAAAACAAGTAAAATGAAATAAGAAACACTCTTTTTTTTTTGCTTATGGTGTACGAAATAAATTCTAAGCAAATCAGTTCGCTCTGGTCGATCCATATAGTTAGATCGACTCGCTTTTATATTGTAGGCAAAGCAAAGGAAAAACAAGAAGCCCTACTTTCTTCCCTCTTTTTTCCCATTGGCAAAAAGTCGAGGGTAGATGGGGTGTTCGTTCACTTAAATTTAAAAATTATTTTTAGTTTTTCATTTTAAATAAATAATGGTTGCATTAAAATAATTAATAAATTAATAATTTACGAAAACGAAAAGAAAAACTTATAATCAGATTTACAAATAAAAATAACAAAACTGTTTAATTTCCAGATAATATTGAAAAGAAGTAAATTTTAAATTTTATTATTTCTAATTTAAAAGTGTGTGTTTGTGTGCGGTTTTAACTTAAAAAAAAAGAGTTTAACAATTTTTTTAAATTTTTAACAAAATTTCAAATTTTCCTTTTAATTAATTAGGAGGTTATCTGAAAACACAAGAAAAAATAATTTCAAATCCGTGCGGGATCTCTAAGGAAACGAATAAATACGCATACAAAACAGGGCTAACATGGAGCCCCTTTGGAAGCGGTAAGTTTTAAACTTCATATTTAAAAACCTACGGCTCTATAAAATAATTGGAAATATTTGAATATTTTAAAAGAAAAAAATCTAATAAAAATTGAAATTAAATTGTCGTATAAATATAAAACATTAAAAATAAAGTTCAACCTTTAAAATTTAACGATATACATAAATTAAAATTAACCATTGTTTCCTTAAGACAAGTGATTTTACACGATTGATAACTTCTATGAAGTATTCTTAATCACTCATATTTTTGAGCCATTTTTGTGTGAAATTTTCGATTCAACCAAATCTTATAAATTTGGATTATTTTTTGATTCGGTAATTTTTTTTTTAAATTAATTTTATAAATTTTTTAATGTAAAATAATGAATTAAAATTGTTAATATTAAAACTCTAAACATATTCATTAAGTTTTGATGCTAAAAACTATTTTAAAAAAGTATTTTTATTAGAAATATTTGACTTTACTGACAAATACTTGTGATATAAATTTCACATTGAAATTAAAATGATTTATTTTTGCTTTAAAGTACTTTATAGTTCTGCAAGTAGATCTAAAATTAGGAGTGCCTACTGAAAAATTTGCAAAATTTAATATTATTAAGGATATTGTAGTATTATAGTGTAAGTTTTCAAGAATGTCATTGAAATTCTGTATTTTATGGTAGAAACCTATGTTTCAAAAGATTTTTTTAATTAAAATTTCATATCCATCATATGATGGTTGACTTGATTCCTATTCCAAAGTCTTGATTACTAGATACGTGACATTTAACCAGTAGGTTGGAATAAATTTTAGACAAAATTTTAACATTCAAGAATGTCTGTGACTCTTTAATACTAATTTCACGATTTTAAATTCATACATATGCAAAAAAAACATTATCCGAAGTTATTAGTTCGAATTGGAAAAAATATTAAAGAAAATATTTTCTGGCAGCCTAACTTATATTATTAAACTTGGCATAACTGTAGTTTTTAACCGATATTATACTTGTCATAAATATACGCCTTGATTTGTGATTCGGAGTTTTGGATTTTAAAAATAGAAAAAAGCACCTAACATTTGCCATTTGGACACCTGATATTAACTGCTTAAAAATTATTTCATGTAGCTACGCTATAGGTAGTCCATCCAATAGCTCCAATTTTAACATATTTCCAACATTATTTTTGCTGGCAGCTCACCAATGACAACTATTACATTATTATATTGACTTCCAAGAATTTACATATTTCTCCAAAAAAAATTCGATTGGCATCCGAAATCATGGCTTTGGCGGCCAATGGATTGCTATAAAAAGGGAGATAATTTGCTCAGTAATTAAACAAGTAGAAAGCAAAGCATTTTAGACAAAAAAAGTCATTAACGTAAAGATTTTCAAGGTTGAAGAATTGTGACAGCTCTGAAACTATGCATTTTGGCGATTCTGTTTATTCTGATATTACGTTGTTGAACATAACCTTTCAAAAGAAACACTTTTCTTACACAGTACAAATTTTGGCAATAAAATTCAAAGATTTGCAAGCGTTGTTCACTTGTTAATCATTGAGAGTTAAAAAACTATAAATCTGATGAGAATATATATGTATGTATATTTTTTATTCCATTTATATCATATTCCGATTAAAAAGGATTTCTGATTAGCAAAAGTTTTGTTCCAAGACAGAAACATAAATTAAAAATAATAATAATCACCTTTGAACCGATTTCCGTTTGTTTTATTAAAAGAAATATAATATTTTTCTTTCAAATAATGTATTTATTTGCTCTTAAATTAAAACTTTTCATTGATTCTCTTAATATTTTCAAACTCTTGAATTTTAACTTTGAGTTCTATCTCTGCCGTTTTCATTTGCCGATACTCTCTTAAATGTTGAAAACTCTTTATTTATGTTCTCTTAGGCCGCAAGAGATAAGAATACAGCACTTGTTCTTTAATTGTAAACAACTTTTTTAAATGACAAAAACAAAAAAAATTAATTTATTTTTATTATTTTTATTCTCTTTATTTTAGGCTACTATTTGCCGCTGCATTAGCTGGAGCATTAGTGGGAATTAATGCTGTAAGTATTCGAATTTTCTGAAAATCCAAACACTAACACTCAACCAAAACAATTGAGATAACCAATGTCTGTCACAAGTCCCCTACTGAATGCTAACTAACTAACCTAGAATTCTAATAAAGTTATACAAAGTATAAGATTGTAAATTCTACAATTCTCATGAGGATGGCTAGTCTGTCAAAATAACTCATCTTAATACATACCGTGTGTTTTTTTAAGAGTTTTGCAAACTTAATATATACTACGAGTCGGATATATTGTTGCAATGAAATTTTGTATTATAATCTGATATTAATTTTTTTAAATATGATATCCGGCAGACATCCACCACAGCTACGAGTTACATTATTTACTTGATCTGTAGAAATATTATTTTTTTTAACATGGTCATGTAATGTCAATGCTAGCTTGAATATTAACTTATAATCTTCAAGAGTTTCTGGTTGGTTTATCGGCCAGTGACTCAACATAGCCCTATAAAAAGTAATCCAAAGGCTTTAAATCGTATATACGGGAAAAAAATCGTCAAGCACTTAATTTTACAATGAAGCATAATTCCTTCACCCATTTTAAATAAGCTCGGTTAGCAAGAATTCAAGACAAGCGCGTCATTTCTTGAACGAGTTTTATTTATAGTCATGTAAGCCAAGATTCTTACGTAAGCAAAATTTATGATGTATTCGAAGAACAACGGCCAACCGCTTAAGCACAACGAATAATTGAGAAGAGAATCGCTGTACAGCAGCAATATTCTTTTCGGTACACATAATTCATCGTCCTATTGATGGTTTTAAACCGAAAAATATATTAGTACGAAAAGGATCATTAACTGCCCGTAGAATGGACAAAATGCTCAATGAACTTCGCGATCACCACCAACGTAATCTAGATCTTCCATTCGATGTATCATGTTGTTTCCTGCATTAAGTCCAGTCCTGTTTCCGAGTTTGCGAAACTACACAAATGTGCTTGTTGCGCTATACTGAGCTTGCAGAGAATCCAAAGTGAATATTTAGTGCTCTTAGCTTTCACGTGCGTGTGTAGCTTTAAGCTTAGACACGTTACATCGTTTTTGCCACCAGATTCCGAATGCTCTCAGTCGCACTTCATCAATTTCGTGCATTTAGTATTAAACTGCGTAATTTACTCTCCATAGAAATATCGTCAATTCAGGTCACATTCGCCCCAGTGAGAGAACATAGTGCCGTTAATTATAATAGGCTGATTTGTTATCTTTATATTTCTACCGGAAAGCGGTTTTCACTAGTAACAGGATTAATAAATTAATTCGATCAAACTCATATTTTCTTGCATAAAACTTTTTGTGAATTCAACTCCTGCATAATTAATCTTAGCTGTGCCTAGCGCAGCTGTCCTGAGACAAAGCTGAATTTATTTTGATCTCTAAAACGTTGCATAACACAATATTTCTTTGTTTCGTTTTTTTTGTTTAATTTTTAAAGCAATTTTGGAAAACTGCCGATACTGGAGCAATTTATAATTCAGCCAAACATTATAGGCCTGAAGTTGAAGCCCCAAGACAACCAATTGATGATAGTTATGCTGTAATCGATAGTGCTACCACGACACGTACTGGCCAAATTCCAGCAAATTGTACTGGCGGTACAGTCGGATGTATACCGAAATGTTTTGCAGAAAAAGGTAATCGTGGTCTTCAAGGTCACATTGGAGCTCCCGGACCTAAAGGTATGCCTGGCTATCCAGGTCCTGAAGGTCCACCAGGCGACAAAGGTCAAAAAGGTGATCCCGGTCCAGAAGGTCCGCGAGGTCTTAAAGGTGAACGTGGTACGTCTGGTATTCCTGGTATGTCCGGGGTGCCTGGTATTCAAGGTATTGCTGGTAATCCCGGTGCTCCTGGTATTCCCGGCAAAGATGGTTGTGATGGTGAGAAAGGTTTACCCGGTGTTACTGGCCTCAGCGGTATGACTGGTCCTCGAGGTTATCCTGGTCAGCCTGGTTCTAAGGGTGAAAAAGGTGAACCAGCGAAGGAAAATGGAGATTACGCAAAAGGTGAAAAGGGTGAACCAGGTTTTGCTGGTCGCTCTGGTAATCCTGGTCTAGAGGGACCTACTGGTCCTAAGGGTGATCGCGGTGATACTGGTCCTTATGGTCCTCCTGGTCAACGTGGTGACCGCGGTTTAAAGGGTGAAAAGGGTGCTCCATGCTTTGCTCATCCAGAACCAGGCAAGAAGGGAGAAAAGGGTGAAAAAGGTGCTCCCGGCAGACTAACTGGATTGACTGGCACAACAACTTTCAGCGGCGAGAAAGGTGAACGTGGTGAGAAAGGTGATATTGGTCCCGCAGGTGAAAAGGGTGAAGTCGGTTTTCCGGGTGAACCTGGTCGTGATGGTATGAAAGGTGAAAAAGGTCTTCCTGGTCCTTCAGGTGATAGAGTAAGTCTTATTAAAAATGTCTTCAAATAAAAATAATAATATTTGTGACCATGTACTGTACTTATTAAGGGTCGCCAAGGTAGTTATGGTCCTCCCGGCCCACCTGGACAAAAAGGTGATCGTGGTGAAACTGGTTTAAATGGCTTAGCTGGTAAACCTGGCCAGAAGGGTGAACCTGGACGTCCTGGTTCTGCTGGTGAACGTGGTCTTGTCGGTCCTCCTGGTCCACCAGGTGGTGGACGTGGATCTCCTGGAGCTCCTGGTCCCAAGGGTCCCCGTGGTTATACAGGCCCACCAGGTCCTAAAGGTCTTGATGGTTTCGAAGGTCCACCTGGTCCTCAAGGTTTGCCTGGTGCTAAAGGTGGCCCTGGTGTTCCCGGTCATAACGGTGTTGAAGGTCCTCCCGGTGAAAAAGGTGACAAAGGTAATAGAGGTCGTGATGGCTCTATGGGTCCTCAAGGTCCAATGGGCCACACTGGCCCACCAGGTCCCGAAGGTCAAAAGGGTGAACCCGGTCTCCCAGGCTATGGTGAAAGAGGTATTAAGGGTGACGATGGAATTCCTGGGTAAATAATTCGTTTTAAGATTGTGGCCAATTTCTGTAATATCTCTTAAAATTTCTAGAACTGATGGTGCAAAGGGTCAAAAAGGTGAACGAGGTTTCCCTGGCAATGTTGGCTCCCCTGGTGATTCGAAATTTGGTCGTCCTGGTATTCCCGGTCGAATTGGTGCTCCAGGTCAGAGAGGTGATGCTGGTCGTCCTGGTACTCCTGGTCAAAAAGGTGATATGGGTCCTAAAGGTGATGCTGGTGGCAAATGTTCAAGCTGTCCTTATGGAGCAAAAGGCGACAAAGGTGACCGAGGTGCTAACGGTGCTCCTGGTCTGCCTGGTCTTCGAGGTCCACCCGGCGAGAGAGGTTACCCTGGAGAACGTGGTGCTGATGGTATTGCTGGTCCACCTGGTCCTCCAGGTGACAAAGGAAAAGATGGTCTGCCTGGCGCACCCGGTTCCTATGGTGCACCTGGTAAAGATGCTATGGTTGATATGAACTTGATTAAAGCAGAGAAAGGCGCAAAAGGTGAACGTGGTTACCCCGGACCCGAAGGTATAAAAGGCGAACGTGGTGAAAGTGGTATCCCTGGTTATCCTGGAGAGAAAGGTGAAATGGGCAACAAAGGTGATAAAGGCTTCATGGGACCTCCTGGCTCAGATGGTGCACCCGGTGCTCCAGGTAGAGAAGGTCTTGATGGTATTCCCGGTCAAAGCATTAAGGGTGATACTGGTCGTGCTGGTTTTGATGGTGCTAAAGGTGACAAGGGCTTCTCTGGACTTCAAGGTCCAAAGGGTGACCCTGGCTCCTGTGATGTTGCTAGTCTACAAGTTCCTGCTAAAGGTAATAAGGGCGAACGTGGCTTACAGGGCAATCCCGGACCACAAGGTGTTCAAGGCCCTAAAGGAAATGCTGGTAGACCAGGCGAAAAAGGCGATCGTGGTCCACAAGGTCCTGTTGGTCCAACTGGAGCTCGAGGCTTAACCGGACCTCGCGGTGACAAGGGTAATCAAGGTCCAATTGGTGCCCCTGGTAATCCTGGAAAAGATGGATTGATGGGACCTCCCGGCAGAACTGGTGCTCCAGGCCTTAAAGGTGACACGGGTGTCGCCGGTATAGGTCCACGTGGCCCTCAAGGTAATCCAGGCATTCAAGGTGAAAAGGGTGAACGTGGTCCTACAGGTCCATATGGTCCTCCCGGCAGCAACGGACCACCTGGCTATCCTGGTGACAAAGGTGAAGCGGGCTATCCGGGTGCTCCTGGGTTACCAGGTATCGATGGCACCAAAGGTGATATAGGTCCAATCGGTCCACCCGGCCCTCAGGGTCCTCCCGGTAAACCTGGTGTTGATGGCGTTCAAGGCCGTGATGGCGCTAAGGGTGAACCTGGCAATCCCGGTTTGGTTGGTTTGCCTGGTTCAAAGGGTGAACGTGGTGCTCCTGGCAATGATGGTTCTAAAGGCTTCCCCGGTGTTACTGGTCAACCTGGTAAACGTGGTCCACCCGGTCCTGCTGGTATTCCCGGTAAGTTAGACTAAACGATTTTGTTATAATTTCTTCTCTGTAACAATTAATATTTCTGCGACAGGTGCAAAGGGTGATCGCGGTGAACGTGGCTTAACTGGTAGAGATGGATTAAACGGTCCTAGAGGTCCACCCGGTCCTCCTGGTTTGATGGGTCAAAAAGGTGATATGGGTCCAGTTGGTCCTCCCGGAGCAGATGGTCTTCCTGGTATGGACGGCGAAAAAGGTGACCGCGGTTTTACCGGTGAAGTCGGTCCACGAGGTGAACCTGGTGATGCTGCTGAAAAAGGACAAAAGGGTGAACCTGGCGCTCCTGGCTTGCGAGGTGAAGATGGAATTCCCGGTAGCCCCGGACCTCAAGGTGAAAAAGGTGTTGCGGGTATTGCTTTACATGGACGTCCTGGTGCATCTGGTGAAAAAGGTGATCGTGGTCGTGATGGAACTAATGGACGTGATGGTGTCCCTGGCGAAAAAGGTGATGCAGGTTTCCCAGGCCCTATGGGTCCAAAGGGTCCTAAAGGTGAAATGGGTCTTCCTGGTATTCCTGGAGCCCCTGGCATGGATGGTAAACCCGGTGAAGTTGGTGCTCCTGGTCCAGTTGGTTATATGGGCCTTAAAGGTGACAAAGGCGAACGTGGTTATCCTGGTATAAATGGTGCAAAGGGTGATAAAGGTGATACAGGTTTGCCAGGCTTTGAAGGCGCTCCTGGCCCTAAGGGTGAACGTGGTCCGACTGGTCCTGCTGGTTTAGATGCTAAACCATACACAATCAAGGGTGATAAGGGTGAAATGGGAGAAGCTGGCTTAATTGGTTTGCCCGGTCCCATGGGTCTTAAAGGTAATCAAGGTGCTCCTGGATTCGATGGTCCTAAAGGCGAGCGAGGTTTAACGGGTCCTCCTGGTGCCCCTGGCATGAATGGCGTTCCTGGAATGAAGGGTGATATGGGTCTAAGAGGTGAGCCCGGAATTGCGGGTTTAACAATTAAAGGTGAAAAAGGTTTGCCTGGTCGCACAGGCAAAAATGGACGTGAAGGTAAGACATATAAAACATTTCCCTTGTAGTGATCTCATGAAATTTGTTTATAGGTGCCCCTGGTCCAGCTGGTCTTAAAGGTGACAAAGGATTGCCAGGTCTTTCTGGTACTCCCGGTCCTATGGGTCCTCCTGGTTTGCCTGGTCCTCAAGGACTTAAAGGTGATCGTGGTGCGACAGGTGCTCCAGGTAGAGATGGTCACGATGGTATGCCTGGTGTACAAGGTATAAAGGGCGATATGGGTTTCACCGGTTCTAAAGGTGAAAGAGGTCCTGCTGGTTTCCAAGGTCAAAAGGGTGAAAAGGGTGAGCTCGGCTTTACAGGTGCTCCTGGTCTACCTGGCCGCCCAGGTCAAAAGGGTGACATTGGTATGAGCGGTCTCGACGGCTTACCCGGCCCCGTAGGTGCACTTGGAGAAAAAGGTTTCCCCGGTCCAGCGGGTATTAACGGTCGTGATGGCAAACCGGGTCTTAAGGGTGACAAAGGTGAGCCTGGCAAGGTAGCGCCACCAGGCCCTAAAGGTGAACCTGGCTACCCTGGTCAAGTGGGTCAAAAGGGTGAACGCGGACCTCCTGGTCAACGCGGTTTGACTGGTTTGCAAGGAGAACGTGGCGAGAAGGGTGACCAAGGTTTCATTGGTTTAACTGGTCCCACTGGTCGTCCTGGTCCAAAAGGTGATCAAGGTTTCTCTGGTCAAATCGGTCGCGATGGTGCTACTGGTGCTCCTGGTCCAAAAGGTGACGCCGGTTTGGCTTGCACAGCTGCTCAAGACTATCTTACCGGTATTTTGCTGGTTAAACACAGTCAATCTGAAGAAATTCCACGCTGTGAACCTGGCCACATTGCATTGTGGTCTGGTTACTCTCTACTCTATGTTGATGGCAATGATTATGCCCACAATCAAGACTTAGGTTCTCCCGGTTCTTGTGTACGTCGTTTCTCCACACTGCCAGTACTCTCCTGTGGTCCCAACAACATTTGTAATTATGCGTCCAGAAATGATAAATCATTCTGGTTGACAACATCAGCACCATTACCAATGCAGCCGGTGCCTGCCAGTGATGTTAGCAACTATATTTCCCGTTGTACAGTCTGTGAGGCCCCATCTAATGTAATTGCCATACACAGTCAATCGTTAGACATTCCAAATTGTCCAAACGGCTGGGAAGGTCTCTGGATTGGTTACAGTTTTGTTATGGTAAGTAATATGTATATAAAATTTATGCGGTATGTATGTGTATAAACATACACACACACATATATATGTATATAAAGGTTTATTTGTGTTCAAACTGTTTTTAAATTTTTACATTTTGTGTTTATTTAACAGCACACTGCCGCAGGTAATGGAGGTGGTGGTCAAGATTTATCCTCACCTGGTTCCTGCTTATTAGACTTCCGCACTACACCTTTCATTGAGTGTAATGGCGGTAAAGGACAGTGTCACTTCTTTGAAACCATGACCAGTTTCTGGATGACTACCGTAGAAGAATATCAACAATTCCAAAGACCTGCTATGGAAACCCTTAAAGCAGGCAATCTACTACAGAAGGTTTCGAGATGTCAAGTCTGTATTAAGAACTCATCATAGAGTTAATGCAACAGCAACAATAACATCTTGCAGATATAAATCAAAGATAACATCTCTAGTTTTTCCCACCACCTACATTTGTCTCTGCCTACTTATTACACTCTATCTAAAACTAGCCTACATTTTATTAATTTACACCCCCACCCCTTAACTACTCCTCTGCCAGCCAGTGTTATAAGTAACTCAAATGTAATATTTTTTTTAATATTTTTTTATAATTTCCTCAAAACAGTTGCAAGTTCAATTAATCAATCGCCGTGTTTCCTTAAATTTATAGAAATTTTATATTTTTAAGAAAAACCAAGAAAAGAAAAGAAAATCAAAACAGGAGAGATAATTAAATAGATGAAAATATTTAATGTTTTATAATAATAATCTAATTATTAAAAATAATCGTAATTAATAAGTAAACGAATACCAAAAATAATTGAAAATTTCTTCTATTATTAAGCATTTCATAACAAAAAGCCAAAATATGTGAAATAAATTTAAACAAAAACAAAAGAAAGAAACAACAACAACAACAATATTTTTGTTATCTGCCATAAATTCTTTTTTTTTAATACGTTTTTTTTAATACATAAATGTAATGTTTAGTGTTTAAACTTAAGTAACAAACAAATCAAAAAAAAATATACAATAAATAAAAATTAAAAACGAATTTCTTTGAGTATACGACGTAACGAATACTTTCGTTACGTTTTTAATTAAAGAGTAAAGTTCGGCTGTAAAATACGGGTTCACATACATCAAGTCTACTTCAAACTCCGAACTGCCGGTATCAATTGCGGATTACGTAACCTAAGAGCTAGTGTTTGTATATTTCTGTTACACTTTAATGGTTGTATCCCTATTGCAATGATCATCATAATCGAACTTTAAATAAGTGAGGTCCGTGTGGCAAAAGCAATCTAGTATATATAATGACTGTTATGACATGGCGTTCAGAGTGCTCAGAGTGCATTATGCGTCTGATAGTCTTATAAAATGTTTCATTTCAATGGTAGCGTAGTTTTTGTTTTTGTAAGAAGCTACGAGTGGATGCCGCTATTGGATTACGAATTACTTAACCGAAGAATAATCATCATAAGCCTCTTCGATAGGCGGTGGCATGCCCTCACTCTGAAAAACCAGAACCAGTTCGTTTTTACAAGGAGACAAGCGAAAGGTAGAAAGAGAAAAGACAAGTAAGTAAAGGTAAGATAAGAAAAAATATATTGTGTGACATAATGTTCTGTAGATACATAAATACTAAGCTGTAGACATTCTCCAAGCCAGTCAATCCCGCATACAAGCCCTATTAGATACTCAAGCTCTAAATCTTTCAGATCTATCAATTACTCAACAAATTGACTGTGTAGACATTTCTGGTTACGTAGCTGCAAAGAAGCACTGATCCATTTGTAAATCCTGTAATAGCTCTCAACTCTCCTATATTCTTAAAATTGGGTTTATACCTGTAGGATAGGATCCTGCGACCTCGATCTACATATCCATGCACGATTCATAAGTATATCGAACCTTTCGTCAATAATTCTAAAGAAGTCTATTGGTGGTTCCTTCGTTAACACTCCGCAATGCTTAATGGCAGACAGTCATATTTTTTTATAATCGATCCGCTATATGTACATATCGACGCCTCCGTTCTATAACATTCTAAGTCGAGAAAGTGTGTTTTGAGTTATGAGCTCTCAAAGTTTTCACGCGATATACGACCATATGTGTATTCTAAGTAGATTTTTCCCGATAACTTCGGAACGGATCGGCGCATCTTAACCAAATTTTGACAGCATTTAATTTACAGAACGTAGAATTTAAAAATACAAGAACATTAAAAACGTTCTAAGTACACTTAAAACGTTATAGCATGGAGGCGTCGATATGTAGGTACTCTGTTGGGGCACCCTGTATAAATAAAATATTTTGATCACTAAATACAAATTTTTTCTTTTGAAGCACCCTGTGTATACAATTGTATAATTTCTACGTCTTCCAAAACAGCTGCTGCGTAAACACCTAATGAAGCAACCAGCTGGGGGTGGGCCAATAAATTCTGGCAATATAAAGAGATTTTCTCTACCTTTGATAGGATAAAATGAGTCTTAGATAATTTTGTTTACCGATGATGGTGTTCATTATAAATGATGGAAAAAAGGATACTTCATATCCTGTAGAACAAATAGACCCAAGACTGCCATGTTGAAAATGCTAGGGATCGGTCAAATCTACTGGAATGGTGTGTTAAGCGAAAAGTAAGATAGAGAGAGGCGGAAACACTTCTCAATCCAAATGAGTTGGAGACAATCTAAATTTTTGTTGTGGAATTGCAATACGAGAATATTTGAATCATGCAACATTACAGATTATTCGATGCCAGTCAGGGAATTGTCCTTGTTGAGCTGTAGGATAGCCTATATTAGATAGAGTGTTTATGTCTCACGATCGACACTTTCCATCCCTAGTGATATAAACAGGATTGTTTAAATGTTGATGATAATCAACATAGAGTACCGTATGGCCGTAGTACTACAACACCTCTATACAATAATAATCACTAGCGTAGTGTTTGACATCAAAATTAAATAATTGCAACAACTAGGAAAAGAGTGTTTTATTTACAAAAATGTTTGTAACTTGATTTTATTTTTATTTTTTGTCGATTGTTTGGATTGATTGGTTTCCTCTCTATAAATTATATTATAAACTAAACATAAATTAATATAAAATAATAAAAAAAAGTCTACTCTATGTTAGATTTAAATACAATTTAAAACAACATTTGGAGGTAATATGAAGTAAAGTTAGTTTTAAATTAAAACTTGATTGAGAACAAAACAAAACATAATTTTATGTTGAAATAAATATGATAAGATGAACACAGTAATTTACACATCTACAACTCATCGGCCAAATGGTGAATATTTTGCAAATGATCACCATAATCTGTGGCCTCACTGCCGACAAACGTTTCATAGTTGTTTAGTATTTCCAGATAAGATAAACGATCATCGTGATCTTCGTCTGTGGATACAAATAAATGATCGACTTCATCGGTAGCCACAACATCATTGCTAGGCACAACCCAACTTAAGACCTCATTGCCAGCCAATACACCATCACTGTTCAAATCGTAATCCTTATCGAAACGTTCCTTTTCGGTAATCAACCACTCTTTGTCATGATGATCGGCTGTTTCGCCAACAAATTCCTTAAAATCAATTTTTCCATCCTTGTTTACATCTCTGTCACGCATTGTCTGCTCCAAAACTACCGGTAACATTTGGGGATGTTCTTCGGGATTTTGGAATAAAACAAACTCATCTGAATTTAACATGCCATCCTTGTTCAAGTCCGCTGCCTCGAACATTTCCTTATCGTCTCTTATCATTTTCTGCTCTTCATCATAGCTATCGAAATCGATTACTTCCTTTTTGTAATTTTCATCCTCCATAGCGTAAACATCTAAGAGATATTCCTTCCAGGTTACTTGATCGTTATTGTCTTGATCCATTTCTTCGAAACGATCAGCTGCCTCTTCCTCCGCAAGTTTCCTATGAAAATTTGAGAAAATGCATTTCTTGATTTTTGTTTGAAGTTCATTCGTGATTTGTGCGTAATTGAAATTAAAAAGCATGCTGTTTTAATCATTTTTAAAATTTGGGAACAAGAACATAACACTGAACAACACTTTCTTTAAACTTCTTAATTCACAACATTTTTAACTGAACACCATCGTTTCAGTGATCCGTGATTAAGAACAATCTGGAATTGATAACGAAAGGAAATTTTTCTACTTTAATCGTTGAATCGTATTTACATTAGTGGACCTACTACGTCAACCAGGGAACAATGAAGTCTCTGAGAGGACATTGTCTTTAGATCGCATTTCGCCTAGGATTGTAAAAGGCTGCTAAGTAATATTATGTCGGATCATCGAATTAGATTATGCTGGGCTCCTGACCTTTGCGATAATCAGAATTAGCTTTCGAAGTAACGATGCCATAGAGGTCGATGAAACACTCAATAGGCTTCTTCTTTGAAATTATTGAGATGACAATAGCCTCTTAGCCAAAGATCAATCTTAGATGTAAGACACTAATCCTAAGGATAAGTAAGAAGAAGATGAAAGCTACTATAGTCGTCCTAACGGGACATGACTTCTTAAGGCATTAATAAATTAAACAGGGAGGTGTTTGCTGCAACTTAACCAGAAATAGCTGGACTGGCGATTTGTTAAGAAACATGTGAATCTGAAGGACTGCAAGCTAGGAGAATATTTTTAGCAGGGTACGTATCCATGGGACGTTATACAACCATAGGGCATGGTTGTTATGCGATATCTCAATTTTTGTTTTTATGAATTGAAGGCGTGCCACTGCTAATACAGTGTAATGCTACCCTTCGATCTTAAACAAGATTTAGTGGATCTCTGAATAACAAAATCAAAAATAAAAGTAGACATAAATATTTCGCATTTTTAAGGGATAGCAAACGGAATCACAACAATAGAGCTCATCTGCAACCCCCGAAACGCCAATTTTACGTAAGGATTCGCATGTTCAAAGTTGTAAGGTTCAGTTAATGCAAGTCAAAAAAAAGCAGCAGCATCAATAACTTTAATTTCAATGAAAAAATAAAAAAAATTTTGGGTCGATTGTGGGTGGCAACCGAAATTCATTTGGTTTACGTTCTGGCAACGTCAAAAAAATTTTACTTTAAAAATATTTCTTTCAACTTTTTGGCAAAAACTGTTAAAGTAAACTAATTTCCATAAAAAAGGCTCTCAAATGTGTCCTTCGGATTCGAAGTTAAACTGTAAGAAACAATTAACACAGCATGGGTTGTATGAGTTCATGATTAAAAGGTTGTAATGGCCAATAATAAATAGGCATACGTATGCAAATCTTTGAGTCTAATGATTGCTTCATTTCTATATGAAAAACAAATCATATTCCAGTAAATAACTAAAATTTTTTCACTATGCTCGTTAAAAATAACACCTATGAACTGATGGTTGTTTATGTATTCCTAATAAAGAAATTATTCTAATAAAACCGGAAATAATATAAGGCCTAAAAGACAACTTAAAGCGCGAAATTGACGAAAAATCTTTCACAAGATTTAGATTTATCCTTCGTATACATATGGATTTAATTTGCATTCAAAAAGAAAGTCGAATGAGAAAATTACTTCTTATAATAAGTGATGTATATTCACCATAAGCCAAATTGGGTGAAAATACCTATAAAAATTAACTGTCATTCAACACATAATCAAGTGATAAGCAAAATAGTTCATTTGCAACAACAAAAACTGAACAGATTTATATTGTATTGCATATGATTGTGATGTTATAGAAAATTCGAATTCTTTATGGACAATCTTAATAAGAAACGGCATTATTAAATAGGAATTATAAAGCATACGTGTGCGAGAAAAACTATGTATTTGTGTTGAAGCATAAATTAAAAAGCTGCTTGTTTTAAAATAATAAATAGTAAATAAGAAAAGGTATATAAGAAAGCATTAATAAAACACAAATACAACAACTCACTTAAAAGACCTTAATATCCAGGCTTTCAGCTCATGTCGATCTATATACTGATCATTATTCAAGTCCATCATGCGTATTAATATAGACAAACGTTTCTTCGACTCCTCTGGTGATAAAGTGTCAAATTCTTGAGCATCTTTGACATTACCTGAAGCAAAAAGTGAATCAAATAAATAATTTCAATTTATATTTGCTGCACAACAAACATACCAATAATTACTTCATGATCGAATTGCACATTATGTTCACCATTTTCATGATGATGAGCATCTCTGGGCTGGTAAAAACCATCTTTGACACGTTCTTTACTGGTGTCTTTTTCATGTTTATGAGGTGTTATGCCAGCATAGGCTGGCATTGTCGTCGCCAATAAAACAAAGGCTGCACCACATAGCAATATTAAGAATTTGGCCATTCTGTTTTCTTTGTATATATGTATTTATGTATATTTGTATATGTATGTATATAAAAAAGCGTTTTAAATTAAATTTTCTTCTCTTTGCTAGAAATTAATTATTTTCTACCAGCACGCGCACCAAAATACTGGGTATTAGCAAACAATATATGCGGCAATGTGTTTTTCACGAAAAATTTTCTGAGTCAA
The DNA here is from genome assembly GCA_936449025.2 of Sarcophaga subvicina. NCBI lineage: Eukaryota > Metazoa > Arthropoda > Insecta > Diptera > Sarcophagidae > Sarcophaga > Sarcophaga subvicina. The sequence goes on along the minus strand of OW388082.2, from coordinate 104,572,551 downwards.
TTTACGTATTTAAAGTAATTTATTTCTTTAAAAGTGCTTTTTCCACAAAACAGTTCATTTCATGATGTGTCGTCAATCAATTTTATGCGTACGAACATAATTTATACGTACAATTGTGTCAATTTTAATGAAATTTTTTATTTGTTTCTTTCCTTATTTGTGTCAATTGTGTTTATTCTTTGGTTTTCTTTTTCACTCTTAAAGAACAATATTTTGCTTCTGTCCAACAGCAGCTCTTTTGAGTAACTGAAAAGAAAATAAAAAAAATTATTATAATACTGAATTCTTATTCTACTTTCAAAGAGTGTACATGGATGCTGAGAGTATATCTTCTACAACACGTCATTTTTTAGTACTCGTGTAGAATGGTAGAATCTCTATTGGATCTGTTTTATTGATAATTTTGCCCCAAAGAAATGAACTCTATTGACCTCTAGAAACAAAAATTTACTTACCTGGCTGTTTATATTTATTTATTTTATAGTTAAAGTTATTAGTAAAAAGTATAAATAAAAAATTTGAGAATTAAATATATGTATATTCCTTAGTTACAGATTAAATGTTAACATTAAGTATGAAAAAAATTTACTGCCAATCAGGTTTTAATGAAACATATGTTTTTAGAAATTTTGTTTATAATTTTCAAATAAGTCTAAATTAAAATATGTTTGAATAATCATCAACTTTATAGTGGATGGTATCCAGAGAATAGAGTCAAAAAAAGAGCTAATAAAGAATTATTCAGTTAATAATATACATTTCTAAGATCTCTTCAAACATCTGTTTATACAAAACCCATATTTCACAAAAAGAAATATCGAAACTCGCATGTACTTAATAAGGGCATAAATACTGTTACAACTTTGAAGAATGTTGGTAATGGGTTGTGAAATATAATCTATAAAGCATCATACTGTACCGTGAGTTTTAAATTATTTCAGTTTCACCATGAAGTGTTCAGATAAGGAGAATCGTATCATTATTATAGCACTATCAAATTTATTTAAAATTTTCGGGATTAAACGCATGGGAGCTTAAAACTGTCTAAGGAGAGTGTGGCTGTCAAAAACAAAAGTCCAGCGGGCCAGGAAGGAAAATGTAGACGCTTTTTGGTGAAGTAGGCTAATAGCTTGCATAGAAAAGGATTCACTTGAACCGATTCTTTAGTTCGAAAAAGTAATCAAACTGCTTTAGATATGGGTTTTTGGGCCATTTCTTCCGATTAAGTCATTGACTTGAATTTCTGCGAATAAAGGATCGAAACGTTGGCCAAAGTGTACCAAGAAACCATTTTAGAACCTTGTAACCGTTCTACATTGCAAAATCAACCATGGATAGTCCTGGACAATCCATATTCATCTCCACCAGAATCACATAGGCATACAATCAAACACATTAACTTAATTTTCTTATATCCAACAGGGAGATACTTCCAGAGGCAACAGCAGCAGAGCTGATACAATAACAACAAGTCCTGGACAATAGTGTGTCAGCTTATAAAGCTAAGAAGATCCACTACGAAATAATTTATCAGCATTCATGTCCCCTGAAGAATGGACTATAAATCGTGAACACTTTTAGAGGACATTGTTTGCCACAAAAGATTCTTATTGATTCATAATAATTGACAGCCTTGATTGGTGCTGCGAACTATTATCCAAATGACGATATGCGTTCAACTATTGATGACTGGTCAGTTCTAGACCAAAGATAGAAAACTTGAATAAATTTTTGCTTTTTGCTTACAACACACAAATAAATAAAGAAATCGGCTGACAAGCATCTTTTGTATTAACTTCAAATTCACTTACAACAATTTCACGGAAAAAAAAACTGTCGCGGTCGGAACGCTATGTAATCAGTGATCAAGCCAGAAAAATTCTACTTTTGGTGGAATTAGCATATAAATCTAGGCTATGCATTGCTTTTCCACGATTAAATTGTTAATTTGGACTCCAATATACAGTTGACAGTTATACCATATGGAGAAAGTAGCAGCGCACACAAGTGGTTAGCTTTTGGCCAATAAATTGTGTTTCATCCGGACAATGTTAAACCACTCACACCGTTAATGCACCGACTGGAGCTTTGTTGGAAAATTTCCACTAATTCACTTTATAGTCTCCAATAATTTATTTTGTAAAAATCGATTGTCCCATTTTGGGGTCACTCTTATTTCCTCAATTTTTATTCAAAAATCATAAATTTCTTTTCTAGTTTATAGTTGCAACATACTGCATGATAAATATACAAACGTACCTTTCAATTCATATTAATTATCCTCTGAAATCCAAACTTTTTCAAAACATTGTCCTTAAACTAATTTTCACCAAACAAATATACGAATTTATTAAATTGAGAATCAGCGTCCTTTGATATTTATCTTTATTTTCTTGTGCTCAATATTCCACATATAGTTTTAGAAGAACTGCTTAAACTATAGTTTTATACAATCATTTTTGACATTCAGTGATGCCAGAAATAAAATTAGTAACCGCATTTCTGAAAAAGAAATCACCAAAGGGGGACAAAATATTATATTTTTTTTTTCAAGCATTAATTTAGTGGGCAGATTTCTTTTATATTAAATTTGAAGCAAAAAATTGATTTGAATAAATTTAAAAGAGTAAAAAAATTACTAAATTTAATTACAAAAGAATTAAAATTTTATTTTAACATTACACTTATTATTTTATTTATTTTTAAATAAATAGAATTACTGACACAATGGCAACACCACGTTCGTTGAGTGTACTTGTTTTTTATACAGTCTTTAATCCAAACATTTTTTGCAGTGCAAATGGTTAATGGCTCCGCTAATGTGGGTGAAAATTACTTATTCTATACACTCACCGGTTAATTCACCATTGACAGTACAGTGATTTATGATGATATCGTACCTATTTCGAATAACGGCACTTTGGTGAATTTCAAATTCACCACACTTAACAAAAACTCACCACACCCAATAAGTCACCACAACTTTCCAAAATTTCAACACGAGTGTCCCCCTTCGCGGCCCCCGTCCGTCCTTCAAGTCCGACTTAAAATTTACAGCAAACAAACAACACACACACACACATCGTTTTCTCTCATCACCATCTATCCATCCACACGCGCTGTACTCCCAATTCTTCTTAACACATGGGGCTTTTTAATTTTTATTTAAAGAAAATATACTACTTGAAAAGAGAATGTGCGAATTCTAAATTCACTCACTACCTTTTTTGAACGAACAGTACTGCCAGGAAGGAAAAACGTTTGCAACAAAATTAAGCGGCTCTCTTTAGGCGTTCTACATAATATCTGACGGCGTCGATGGGCCGTTAACTTTATTTTCGTCGCCTTAATTCAATGACTACAAATCTATCGCAAAAAAGAAAAGAATAACAAACTTTTTGCTCTTGGCTTATTTCTTTTGTTTTGAGCAGTTTTAAAAATAAATTATAATAAAGTTAAGATATAAATTCAAAAAAGTGTAATGCTAACAATGCTATTTAATAAATTGTAATTGAATATTAATTAATAATTGTGCTAAGAAGTAGTAAGTATAATAATGTGCAATAAATTCGACGATAAATATATCGTTTATAATAAATACGTTTCAAAGAAAACTACTAGTAGCAGTGGTAGAAAATCTCTGAAATCATTTAGAAATAATTTTATTTCTTTATAAATCACATTTTTATTATTTAGGGCGTTGTCCGTCTGTTTAAACAGTTCAGCTCCAGTGCACAATTAGAACCCAACGAACATTTTCTAATTGTCATGCCATAAAATACGATTATAAAGAATTATTCATAAGGCTCAGACATGATTTCTTTTTTAATGCACTGTATCTAGGTGTGGGTGGAAGTGCGGTGTTTATTTTGGTTTTACTAGTGCCACTTAACAACACCACCTGTGTGAAAATTGGCCATTTATTAGTTTGTTTATGTTTTTCTATTATTTGTGTCATCTTTTGCTTCAAGGCCTTGTAAACAAATAAATATTCTACGTGATAGCTGACCAATAAATAATGTCTGTTATTTGCTGTACAGTGTACACTACTAATCAGCAGGTCGCAACTTTAACCAGATTAACACAGAATCATTTTAATTTTAAAGTGCGCGTTCACTCCGTTTAAGAAGGTTTAGCAAAAAGAAATCAATTTCCGATAAATTGTGTTTAATGGGTGGACACTTCCAAATTATTGAAATTATTCATGGAGCATTTCGTCAATTTTACTGTCGCCATAATCGACTTGGTCTGCAAGCAATTCATCCAGTTATTAATCATTTTCGTAACAATTTTAGCTTTCTAGACAAAGAAATGTTCGCAACGAACTTTGAAATGCCTGTTCATTGATGTTCTCAACTTGCCAATAAAAACGCTTAACAATCGAGTCCTGTTCACTGGCTTTCTCTTTCGAGTGATTTACCGTATTTGTATTATTTTTTTTGGGTGGCTATGTTTAGTCATTAACTTATGCCAACAAACCAAACAAGTCAGTAGATTAGGTTAGGTTTGAGGACGTGTGCTTGTCATTGGGGCAAGTACAATACCCAGACGTCAAAATGTCCCATTGTAAATTCGTCCTAGAAGAGAGGGAGAGAAAGAGAGAGAGAGGATAGTGTAGGAGATAGAGAAATTGGAAAACGAGAAGGGGTAGGAAAGGGACGTTATAAGAGACGCACACAATAGAGCACTATTACAATCTTGATGCCCTAGCACTTTTCAACCAACTCATCCTAATGTCAACAAAGAGTCTAAACCTTCGAAGAAGCCCCTTCACATGGTCCTTAACCTCAACCTACTAACGGTGGACAGCTGCAGAGGATATTTCGATAGTTTCTAATTCCTCCTCATGGCAATATACCCTGCAATAGTCAAAATTAAAAAAATAAAAGCCTCAATGGAATTGTAGAGAAATGTATCATATGGTCGGTGTTAATCAACTTTGACCTGTATTTTAAATTGAAAAGTTTAAAGGCTCTCATTCATTAAACTATTAAATAATCCAATTTAGAATTGCTTCCTTTTTCTTGTAATTATTTTTTATTTTTATTATTAAACTCATTTAATTTATATTTGTTGGTTGGTGTTTTTGTTGTGCGTTGTCGTTGCTGACGACAACGAATATTCATGTGGTTTATTGATTGTTAAATTCACATGAAATGACCATCAGCGGCGCGCTGTAATATAAGACGATGCCTTTTTAGTAATGGGACGCATGCAAAGCAAACATTAGAATTATGCTTTAAAACAAATATTTTTAAAACTGACGCAATTTTATAAAACCTATTAAAGTTTTTAAATTTCCAAACCTCATTACCTAGAATTTGATTTGTGTAAACATCTTATCTTCATGGTTAAGAATTCTTAGCATTTGTATATAAATTTTGAGTTGTCGACAACTTATTGACAGACAAAAAGTTTCAACAACATTTAAAATGTATATTTAATGTATGCTTTACGATATTGTGTTGAGGAAAATTTTTGCCAACTACTGTCAATTTTATAAAAAAGGAGTTACAATATTTGTTAGAAAATAAAAGAATTATTGCCAATCTCCTCAACTTGATCGGCATATTATTATTGAAAAACACTAATCGTTAAAGTCAAATCAAACGAATACAAATTCTTCATTCTATTTAAATGACAAATTTAAACAAAATTTGCTTTCAACTTTCATTTGAAACTAATTCAAATACGTCAGAGTGCAATCAATTTAAATAAATACCTTTCATATATATTCATACATACTTGTAATGGATTATGTGAATTATGGCAATTTTGTTTATACAAATTTAATTGACAGTAGCAATGGCCGCTAAACAAAACACTTTCATTTTCATTAAACTCCAAAGTAATGGCATACAAAATAGGTATAAAACCAAAAGCAGTATAACAAAGAATTTATTCATCGATTTTTTTAAAAATTACTTAAATTGTCACATTATATGTGGGGTATTCGAAAAGATTCAGTTACTAAAAGATTAAACATATTTTGCTTATATTTGAGCCAAGATTTTGTATCGTTTTAGCAGTGAATCACAATAGGAATTAAAAATTCATTCCATTAAAATTTTCACTATTTGTAACTCATATGGTTCCCAGAAATCGAGTTTCTTTGCATATCAAACTTTATTCAAGTGACTCATAACTGTTTGGTAATGAATGTCTCATCTTAATGTGAGTGCACTTTTATGCTATCTACCATCTATAAATTGATAATAAAAGTTTAATGTTTATAAATTTTTTTTTAACTTTTAAAACTTAAACAATTTAAGTTTTAAATAAATCACGTTTTATTTTGTAATACAATATGTTTAAGGAATTTGTGAAAGTTTAAAATGATTGCCTTCTTTACTTGTAATAAGTGATAGTTTAAATCTTTTAGGCTAGTAATTTAGTTTCTTGTGTTATTAGTTGTTTCTTTCTTACAACTAAAAATAAAAAATAATTGAAATCATATCAAAATAATATTCTCATTTGTATTTAATAATAAATAAAACGCTGAGAGAATCATACAAAACATAAAAACAAAATCTAACTAACAGTACACCCTCTACATACATTTCAAATCGTACAATTTTATAACACCTACTCAAAACCTAGCTTATTGGGTCTTATTTATAAAAAAAATCAGTTCAAAAAACTTTTTTATGACTAAACTCATACGCATTCAAAAAAGTATATAAAAAGAAAATAATTGTGCTTTTAATATATTTAGGAATACCAAACAACCAACATCATTAAACAGGATTAAATTCTTTGTAAGACCTGAAGCTATTCAACCAACCACAGCTAACCATTTAAATGCAAATATGAAAAAATAATTAGCGCGTACCTAACTACTAAAGAAACGTATACAAACAAAACGACTACATATACGAAACGGCTCTATAACGATAACAATAATAATAATAAACTTTTAAAAGTAAGCCAAATAATATTTTTAACAAGCTCTCGTATTTCAGTCTTTTACTTAAAGCCATTGAGCGACTAAGCAAAGCACAACAATAAATATGTATACACATGAAAATGAAAATTAAATTAAACACAAGAATAATAATTTACCATTAAATGTTTGCAATAGATATTGTGTTAAGGAATATAAACGAAAATTGTCTTTAAATACATGTATGTTATACGACATTCGGCAAACAAATTAAATTCATTTAAATTATAAAAGTAAATGTATTGTCATTCAACGTTAAAATTGAATTAAGATATTATTAAATCAACAAGTCCAAAAAATCTAGTAACGATACTTTGAGTTTCATCAGTACCAACAAATCAAATCAGCTCTACAAATGCCATACATTATAATACGTGGTAATTTAGCTTCATATAGTCATAAGTATCCATGGCGTGTTTTAGTATCAGGACTAAAAGGTAAACTAAACTAGTTGAATGTAAAATTTCATTTACAAAATATATATTCATTATTTAGTTTCTTTTATAGCTTTTTTTGATATTTTTATTAGTATTATTATTTTGTTTAAAGCACGACTTTAATTTGAAATTCCTTTTACTGAATTTATAAATACTTTTCCATGCAGTATATAAATATTTCACCTTTACTGTTACTATTATTATTATTGAAACTTAAACCAATCCAATTAATTAAGAAAATATAATGACCAGATATTGATAGAATAATAATAAACAAATAAATGCACAATAAGTCATTGAAAAAACACCTTACACAGCAAAAGTGAAAGCTGGCAGACTACTGTATAAATGCGTTGAATATTTTAAGCTTGATTTGTATTGATATTCTTGAGCAATACAAAAAATCGTTCGAAATCTGTTTCTGCATTGTGAAGCCTGTCGTTTGCTTTTCTGCCTGCGCCACCATTTGTTTGCGCTATACAGCCACAACAATTTTATAATATTACCACGTCATATCTAAAGTCGTTAGTTATTTGTGGTTTTAATACAATTGTAAAATATTATTGTCTTAACACTGATTAAAAATAATAACTTTGATCATTTTGCTCTTAGATTTTATGATATATTTTCCTACAAAAAATTCTCCTAAGTTGACTTCATCAAAAATGCAATTTTTAGCAAAAAAAAAAAAAAAAAAAAAACATATTTTCCCCTTAAAAAGTGTTCCACGGGTATAAGCTATATTCGAATAGTGTTGTCCTGGAAGGTCATATACATAGATTAACCCTTTTAATGTATTCTCTAAATATTGATTGCAATAACTTGAAGTTGACTTCATGAGACCGTTTTTTACAAAATTTTCTAAAAGAAAAAGTGCTCCACAGTTAGCTGAATTTAGGAATAATTTTTTAAGCGCAAAACCAACCTTTTTCATGGCCTGTACCATGTTTAAGACATTTGAGTTTCATTTACAACTTCCTCTTAAAATAATTTTAATTTTCGTAAATATTCTACTCATATTAGTTTAAAATTCGATTTAACGTTTCTTATTTGGTCTTGTTGTTTGTTTTCCATTTACTGATTCTGAATACATATCTTAATATTTGCATATTTTTTATATTCTTAATAAACTAGTATCTAAAGTGTTTTTCTGTTTTCTGAGATAAACAAGATGAGAGATAAACGGCAATTTTTAAATTCGTCATCATTATTAAGTCTACTAAATATAAAAGTTTTATGACACACTTGTTGTTTTTGCTGAATTTTTATTGAGAATACATGTTTCAATAATATTACATTTGTGAAGTTGCCATATAGAAGTAGAATTCACAAAATAGTAATCGTTTTTCTTTATAATGAGCAATAACATCTTGATTTTATATAATACTTAACTTTAAAATTTTTGCGACTCATTTTGACGTCCGTTTGTTATCTTAGCGCTATGTTTGTACTCGGTATACTATCGCTTAATTTATATAAAACAAATGTTTATTCTATCAAACGTCTAAATCACATTTAGCTATACAAATTTTGTCGACACACCCTGGCTGTCTAACAATCCTTTGTCTCTGGTTCACAGCTACCGGACACTGATAGAGAAAATTTTCTGTTGTTTCCTCTTCATTCTCTTTATTCCAGTTACTGTAGAAATTATACACCTTCGGGCGTATGCACCCAGAGGTCAACTGATCCTTTATAACTGTTATGAGGCTCCTAAGATGGACTCTGGTCAGGTTTAATGTAAATTTTATGCTATCTACATCCATATCGAGTCAGATCTGACTAGTCTATCCACAAGTGTGTGTTCATAATTCTATCTTTCCTTAGCAAATGAGTGAAGTTTGTGTGAAACCATTTATTTGTACATTTTCACAGGAATACTAATCTCTCTAATAATTAGTGATTTATGTACAAGGCATATATACATACTACATATATATAAATACTACAGGTTAAATAAACCAAAATTTTTATATATTCTGGTTATATTGAATAATTCCACTTTCATTCAAAAATGTTTTTTATTATAAGAAAGACTGGAATATTCAATTAATGTTTCAATTATGGATGGTAACTGAACTACAGTTGCATTGCCAGTTACTAAAATTGGTGTTAAAGACGACAAATAACATCCAATATTTTCAATTACAATTTACAAATTTATAGTTTCTAGCTGGCAAAGCAATTCAAGTTCGGTTGTTGTTACATTTCTCTTTCCATGTTGGGCATCAAAGACTACTATTTATGTTAATCGTTATTATGTTCTATTAAAGTTTCCTAAAGTAAATTAAAGGGAAATGAAAAAAAAAAATCCGTGTGACAGTCATTCGAGAAATTATTCATGATTGCAATTTTAGAAAAAAAAATATTCACAATACATATAAGTATGTAGGGGTATACTTATATTCTGCTTTTGCTTTCTTTTTTCCTAACTCTTTTCATTAATTATTTCAATGAAACTATATAGGTTAGAAGACGTGTAGGTTAGAGGACGTGTACTTGTCAATTAAGAGAGTACAGTATTCGAAGGTCGAATTGACCTATTGTACAAAAAAGAAAGTTATATTTTATACTGCTGTTTAACTTCTTCTCCAGAAGCTTAAAAAAAAACAACAAAACAATCGAAAAAAGACAAATAATTTTATTTTCTTCTTCTAAAAATGTGTTTTTATTGAAAACGCAAAAGATAATTAAAACAAAATCCAATATAACTGTTTGATCTGGCAGCTACTACGAGTATACTTACTGGTGCTATTTATTCTCTTTAAATGTTACTCAGTCGTCTACAGCTCACTTTAATTTATTCTATACATTCATACAATCATCACGATAATACAACAAAACAATTTTCTCATATTGTAGAGGGTATGACACAATATTATGATTATTTTTTTCGCTCACAATTTTTTGTGTTTTGGCACTTTATCTAGTAACGTTGCTTAGTAAAGACCAAGCTAAATAAAAAATAAAATATATTTTTTAGAGATACTTCTTCGTTTTTAGCAAGTTTATAACAATTTGCAAACAGTTATATAAATAAAGCTTAAAAGAGTTGTTCTTTTTTTTCTGTTAAATTTTATATCCAAATATCAAAAAAGGTATTGATTTAAGTTATTTCAATGCTATTATATACACATTTTGATTTCATTTATTACCTTGTGATTCTTATATTTGATTTGTAGTTGACATTCTTACGTTGACTTTACTTTTGTATGAACATTGTAAATTTAATAAAGCTTTATTAACGACTTTCAGCTTCTGATATTGAACAATTAAACAAGTTTTCCTGTGGTGGTTACAGTGATGAAACAACAATAGTATATTTGGTACATCCTTGTCATATACTTTCTGCTTTGGAGGTAAGTGAAACGAATTTTAGTTATCGTTTTCCTTAAATTCATTTAAGTTGAATGTAATGGCAACATTATTGCAACATATTGTAAATCTGCATTATTGTGAAGAAATTTTGCCATTACAAATATGCAAATTAAGCATCCAGGCGTTCGACTTCGACTATTACACCAACTAAACACTGCAAGGTTTAATAGTTAAATTCTTGCATAAAATAAATCATGTGCTATTAACAGATATGCTTACAAATTTAGATTTTATTTAATACTTTTCTTTATGAGAGCAACGAATTTCCATTGATTTGTGGTTTATATATTGTATCGAGAATAGTGATACAAATTCTTCCATTAACTTCCTTCTTTCAGTCTCAATTGAACAAACAAAACTATGAGTCATACACCCACTAGTTTTTCAGCACATCTCGAATGCAATTGAACTGCATTCAGTAAATGTTCCACTTGCTACCTGTCGAAAGGAAAATTAGTATTACAGTATTAAAAACGTATTCATTAATTAGTTATTAACAATTTATTCTAATCAAACAAAATTAAATTCGAAAAGCTTAAAATTTCTTCAATTACAACATTTCCACATGTATTTGCAGATTTTAGGTTTTCGCGTTGTTGCATCCTCCTCCACAGCAGTTAAACAGGATTATAATGAGTATATGTGGACAATGCGCAAAGAGTTTACCGAACCGGAACCACTAGAAACTGAATCAGCTGTTGTAAGAGAAAATCTTTCAAACATCGGAAGAGAAGCAGCTAGTTTAGGCAACTACCATAAAGTACACTCACCTGAATAAATCAAATTTAAAAGTACATACTTTAAATTTTTTAAGTACATTTTTTCTACTCTACCCCTCAACTCAACTACCCCTTATCCTCAAACTCCAAAGCCAAGTTTGTGTTAAGCAAACCCTATCGTTCAAAATTACGACACATTCTAAGAGTAAATTAAAAAAAAACCCCAAAATCTTAATTAACATTCATTACCAATATAACAAGACAGCTTATTACTGTTTTTGTGAAACGAAATTAAAGAGTAAAAAATAAAACATCTTCAAGTAACTACTGTCTTCAAATGGAAATGGAACCAGACCAAACTACTAACGAATCTAATAATTCTACGAATACCCCCTTAAACGCAAATCCCGTTGTTAATCCTCCATCTGTACCTCCAACTTCTTCAGCAAATTCGGTAACTAATCCGTGTGTTCCAACAACTGCTGCAGCTAATGTTGTTACAATTCCCGTACCCATTGTACATAACGAGGGCACTTATGCTTATGTAACCGTTAAAGGTTCCCTACATGATCGTTCTTGTTCTGTTTTTGGTCTAAATGATACAGAAATTCAAGCTTTATGGAAACGTTTTCAGAACAGTGTAAAACCCGTCGTTAATGGTGTAATGGTATCCACTCCACCCATGGTAATGCTAAACACTTTGGCGGAATTGAGTTATAAAGTTGTCTGCAGTTGTGGCGAAGCTGAAATTTGCTGGACTTTGCAGCGTGAAATCTAAAAATTAACATTAAAAATATCAAATCAAATTACTAAAGAGAAAAAAAAAACGACAAGACATTGAAAAGTTTAACATTTAAAATAAGAGTTTGTATAAATTACGTTTTATTAGAAGTTTTGAGGGTGTTTAATAATTGAAATTAAAAGAAAATTATCTCTATTTAACTAAAAATAAAAAAATAAAAAACAAAAAAAAGTTATAAAAATGGATCGTCATAAGGCTGATTGTTGCAAATGTCACAAGTACGTACAGCCAGCCCAGCAGACATTAAGTGATATGGATTTTGATCGCGGCATTTGGAATGCAGGTTTGTACAATACGCCTGAATAAATTAAAAGAAATATTTATTTATATACTTACTTAATTTACTGTTTATTATTTAAGTTATCTACAATGAAGTTGATCGCGTTAAGAACTTTATTGCCCAAGGCAAAACTATGGATCGTGATAATTGTGATTATACAGCATTACATTACGCTGCGCGTAGTGGCAATATAGAAATTTGTAAATTACTCTTAAATGAAGGTAAAGCCGATGTTAATGCTGTTACTAAAGGTGGTGCTACTGCTTTACATCGAGCAGCTATGATGGGTAAGTTTAAATTTTATGAAAATTGATTGCTTTATTTACCATAGTTAGGTCAAAGCTGTACAGTTTTGTCCGATAACCTTCTGGTCTCTCGTTGGCCATTTAAACCTAATTTGCAAAGGAACAGGAACAATGGTTTTTCTAAAGCATTCTGCGTATTTGTCACTTACAAACCTCTTAATCACTTGATGCAGGGGTTTTGGGCGAGTCATTGTGATTTTATTTATTAATCAACGATCGTTCAGGCGACCCATTTGTTAACATAGTAGTACAGATGCGCTTTAAAAGATGGGTCATAAGGAAATTTTAATAACAGATGATTCCCTATCACCAGTGACTTTCTAATTTAGAAGAGCTTAATTATGTAATGATTTCACAGATAGAAAATCGGAGGAGGTTTTAAAGCCTAATTTTGATGGACTTCATACTGGTTCTGAATTTCTTTCTGTGTTCTGTGTCACACTCAAGTAGCATCAGAAGAAAACTGGCTTTAGAACAAGTGCATGACTGATCTTTCCGACCAGGGAAGAGAGATCCACGTATCCAAAATTGTTAACCGGTGACTCTTAATGGCGAATGCGAATGCATTCAAAATGATCTACTGAGTAGGAGTTCGAATAATCAAATCCAGAGCACCCAATTTAATAAATCGGAGCAAGACACCACAATCTTTTATGCAGTACTCGCAATGGTCTAAATCGTATCCTACTCGAAGGCTTCTAAAAGCTCTTAGCAGTTACAAATATACGACCAGGGTGTAAGTAGTATATAAAAACGTACACAGGATGGATGTTGCAATGATGTTAATGTATCCGATCCATCTTTATGATTTAGGGTGAATCTTCTAAAAGGGGAAATAATTATTATTTACCATCATTGTATACTGGAATGACATATTTGGCCCTGAACAATGCAAAACAATGTTCAACTCTAGGACAGAGACTTTGCTTGAAATTTGACAGTAAATGCTTGAATACACTTTAGACGTACTTAGAGATCAATATGCATGCGATAAACAGTCCTGCTTTAGAAATAGTGATTTAAGTAAGATACAGATTACTATGGCTTGGTATTTCAGCAAAGGACTGCCATAACATAGAAAATTACAGATTTATTGAAGGAATAGTGAATTTCTTTTTTTATCACAAATAAAATTCAAATTGTAATACGACTTTTACATTCTTTTACTTTTTTTCAAAGGTCATTTGAATGTCGTTAAACTTTTGATTGACTCAAAAGCTAATGTCGAACTGCAAGATGAAGATGGTCAAACGGCATTACATCGTTCAGCAGCAGGTGGTCATTTAGACGTTAGCAAACTGTTGCTTGAAAAACAACCAAATCTTAAAGAGGTTGCCGATGTCAAAAATAAAATTCCATTTGAGTATTTAGCAAAAAATGCAAATGATGACTTTAAAATATTGCTTAAACCTTAGAAAAATTTAAAAAAAATTCAAACATACATTAATAGATACAATATTGTAGTAGTACGTACGTACCCTCTCTTTTTAACTACAATACATAAATTAAGTGCATTTGAAGAATAAATTCAATAATAAATATACATTTTCTTTTTTATAAACTATAAAATTATTTTTACGAAAATATGAATGAATAAACAATATTATTTATATACATACTTACATACATATACATACCATACCATACCATACAGGATAAAGTCAATAGATTATTAAGACACAAACTATTTTCTGTTTTTTGTTTTCTTTAAAACAATTTATCAATTATCGTTTATTTTCTGTTTTGTTAGTTTTTTAACTGTTGAAACATTTAATAATTTTGTTGATTTTCTTTAAAAGATTCTATAATTTTTTTTCTTTCTATATAATATTCTATTGTAGGTATTCTCTAAAAAGGAAATATGATTTGTTTAAAGTGTACTTTATTTTAAAACAACTATTGTAGTATAATTGTTACTTCTAAAAGATTCTAAGAAATATACTGTTTTTAAATATGTATGTTTTAGTTAGTATAAATATGTTCAACTTCTTTATAATTTTGTTGTCTGTCTATCAACAAACAAAATAAATTTCCAAAAAAAAAATAAAATAAATAAAAATAAATCATTATTGCTATACATATATTCTTTATATAAAATATTAAATAAACAGTAATAATATCGTTTGAGTATACACACAAATAAGTGTTTAACAGATTAAAAATCATGCATAATAAATAAATTAAACAATATTTAAAAATATTTAAGTATTATAAAAAAAAAATATCATCTGGTTTTCTTTTTTCTTTCTCCTTTTTTTAAATATTGCAAAAAAAATAAATATATATATAAATATATATACTTAATAACTACTTTTAATTGTGTCTTCTTTTTTTTTTTTTCTTTCAGTAATTGAAGTATGGAATTCTGGTATCCTAATAATTGTGTTTGTGTTTGTGTTTTTTTTTGCATTTGTAAAATTAGTTTCCGTTTAATGTATAGAACGGCATCACAGTTTCACAATCATAAAAGTCGTTTAAAAATTCTTGTAATCTTTTCGGTATTTCCAATTGTTCTATCATTTGTTGCAGTGTAGATTTATCATTCGTTGCTCGATACTTTTGTTTAAATTCTACGGTGGAATTGCAAAATGTTTCTATTAAATGCTTACGAATTGTAATACGCGTGAATGACATCAACTCCATCGGCTGCTGATTGGTTAATTGTTGTACATAGTTTTCAAACTGTTTTCTCTCTTCCGACCATTGGATCAAAATTTTCGCGGTTTTTCGGTTGGGAAATTTAAAACCATTCAAAACTGAAAATAGAATCTCAAATTTTAGTATAGTCCTGAAACTTAATTTGTCTTTACTCACTTAATAATTTTGTAAATTCTCTATAACCTGGTGATCGTAGAGTCCTTAAGTGATTCACCACATGATCGTAACATATTTGTTGTAAATCAACACCTTCTTTTATTAAAAACTCAGCAATATCCAATTTATTTAACATAATTGCTCGCGAGAGTGGAGTATTACAAAATTGTGTATAACAGTTGAGACTAGATGTTGTCATAGTATTATTGGTTTTCTTAAACCAAACGGAACAGTTGTTGTAAGCAAATAATAATCTTAAAATAGGTTTAACTTCCGCTAAATTATCACAATACTGCACGGCTAATAAGAGATCATTTTCCATTTCTAATTGTAACGAAGAACAGTCTAAACTCAACATGTACTCTAACATTTGAACTTTTTTATAAATTATTGCGAATTGTATGGGTGTCAGGCCATCGTGATTTCGTACTTTAAGACTTATTTTATGATCATCGTAACACAATAGAAGTTTCAACATGTCAAGCATATTGCAGACTACGCACTGGTGCAATAAATAGTGTGATGTGATATGTCTAGCACCACGTTCCAATAAACGGGAGGCCAAAATAGTGTTATTTTTTTCAACAGCATAAAGCAAGGCCGTCTTACCATCTTTATCTTGTAGATTAACTTTAGCACCTCTGGATATTAATTCGATTGCTGCATCGATTTGATCGTATGCTATGGCATACATCAAAGGAGTCTTATCATTTTCATCGGTTTCATTAATATTCATTTGATTCGTTTGTAACAATATTTTACTGACCGCTGCATTACGATTCTTAAGTGCTGCAGTAAAAGGTGTTTCGCCTGTATTAAAGGTTTTCACATTCGGATTGGCACCATATTTGAGCAAAAGTAATGTAACATCATAATCATTGGCCGCAATGTGCAGTGGCGTATAACCGAAGCCAGTTGCTACATCCACCTTAGCACCATGTTCCAATAGTATGCGAGCACATACAACGTCTCCTCTGAATGCGGTATAATGTAGTGGAGTCATGTCCATATTATCCACTGTATGTGGATCTTGTTGAACAGATTTACTGCAATTGTTCTGTTCATAACAATAGTTTTCAAATATACCTCCAGTACGTTCAAAAGTTTTTGCATAATAATAGTACAGATCTTCATCTGCCGACGTAGCTGAATTATTCATTGCATCATCAGTGTCGGCTGTAAACTCGTCCTCCCATTCTAAACGATCCATACCGTCGGGTGTAGTGTCAACTTCGGTTTCGCTGTTAGTAGAGTGAGCTTAAAATAAATTTAAATACATATACACATTAGATGTTAATGCTACATAAGGGTATGCATTTTTAAATGTACAGAATAGTAGATGTATTAAAAAGAAATCCATTATTCTTTACGATCCCATACAGGCTGTTTATGCAACTCTTTGTTCGATAACTTGTTGGCACTTGTTGAGAATTTTATATCAAACTCAATTATTTAATGTCTCCTATCAAATAATTAAAGCTTAAAAACTTAACTAATACCGGCATCAAGTTTAAAAAGCCAAATGTTAAAAAGAAATATTATGTTTGATATAAACAAAATGATATGAAACTTAAATTTACTTTACTATTTTAAAGTATTGATTTTTTGTTCGTAAGTAATTGACCCAGTTTAGGCAAATTACTTTTAAAATGCAGAGCATACCTTGACAAAATATTTCCAAATCTGGCTCTTCACAGGATTGTATGAGAAGTTGTAGTATTTCTGGATCGCCTATTAGGGCAGCAGAGCCGACAGCAGTACGGCCACATGAATACGAAATGGATGTGGCTTTGGCACCTTGCATAAGACAGGACAATGTATCTTCATAATTGCCATTGTGTACGGCAGCAAAGAGACGTTCATTGACATCAGAACAACAGTAAATTGAGTGCATTGTTCTTTACAATATCTAAATGATTACTATTGTAAATGAAACATTTGTTTAAAGTAAAATTGTAATTTATTGTTATTGATTTGGTCTTCTGTTAATACTGCTTAACAATACACCATTAATATGTTTATTAATAGTAATTTTCGAGAATAATAAAAAGCTTTAAAAATATATTTTATTTGGCAAACTTAAAAAAGAATAAACTGAATGCGTTAAGAATTTGACAAGAGCTTCTCTATGTCTATTTTCTAACGTTAATGCGCACTCGTTAACCAAGCATGGGGTTGAGTATCCCCTAAACGAAAGGGTGTTTTGAATTCGGTAAACAAACACAATAGACCGGATGCCATTTAACAATAACAAAAAAAAAGAACAAA
This sequence comes from Sarcophaga subvicina, assembly GCA_936449025.2. Lineage (NCBI taxonomy): Eukaryota > Metazoa > Arthropoda > Insecta > Diptera > Sarcophagidae > Sarcophaga > Sarcophaga subvicina. The sequence continues at coordinate 104,554,605 of OW388082.2, read as the reverse complement.
TACAACCGTGCATATTATTTATATTTTCAAAATTATTCTGTTTCATAATCCAAATAAACTTGGCATTACTAGCAGTTTGACAGCACTTTTTCCGATAATTCTTATATATGTCATCTCTGTTTAGTTTTCTTTCTTTTCTCTTTATACACGGACAAAATGGCAAATCGTGGAAACCGTGCTCGTCAAACTGAAGAAGTTGATAACACCATTAATTACGTACAATGTGACGGTTTGGTAAGTTTAAAGTGAAGTTCTAGTACAGAGGCATTGGATTTCATAAAGTTTTCCAACATCTGTGCAAAACCTGTGTGTAAAAAAGGATTTAAATTTTTGGTTCAGTCATTGGGGCTGCGTCTCGTAGACATGGAAATAAATTCACACGTTCACATTTGACAATTCTGCAAAGTAAAGAGATGCCAGATTTCAGTGAAAAATGCCGTAAGATTTGTTTGGGAAATAATTTATTCCACCATCACTAAATAGCCCAGCAAATTATACTTCAAAACACTACTAAAAATCCTGTTGGTTACTCCGGTCTTGAATCCAAGCAATGATCCTATTGTAATCTATCTACAGCAAGAAATTGACTGTCAGTAATGAAAATTACTATGCCGCTTGACAATGTAAGGAGCTCAGTCGAAAGCGCTCAAGATGTCAATAACAAAAAGTCATTGCGCCAGATCGAACAGTCCCCTGTTTTGGGTAAAAACGCCAAGTTTTTCCAAAGGCCCTACTCAAAATAATAATATCCACGTATCATCATATCAACCATAATTTGTTTCAGACTAAATTTAAGGTAAAAAAAATAATGAGTTAATTGCCCTTCAGTGTTAGGATGTCGGTAGGCTGAGGAAGTTAGCGGCCTTGTTTATTTTTATCCAAAGGTTATAAGTTGTGGTAACTCCCTGCACAGTTGAAAAGGTGTATCGTGTCATGTGGTCCTGGTTCTGGTGTTATGGGTTCAGTATTGAATCCAGAAAGAGTCCACTTGTGGTCTACCCCGAGAGATGACTCCCGCTTATTCAAACCATAATTTATTATTGAACTGTTAAGCAATCTACTGCTGTGTTTTTTAGATGCTGGATATTGGCTAGACTTTAAAATGGAGGGCATGAAAGTAAATTTTCCGAACGGAGATTGTTTTGTATGGAAGCATGGCAATAAAAATTGACTGAAGGGAATAAGTTGAATGACTCCACAGGCAGAACCCTGATTCATCCATTAATTGGTCAGCAATAGTCATCTTCACACATTCAGTTGCAGTGCTCAGAGTAATTGTTTTGAGCCATTTGTGGATATTTCACTCAGGAGAAGGTGCATACAGCGACAACGTAATTTGTTAATTTTCAAATTGCTTTGTTGTTAAAATTACCCAATGTCGTGCTCACTAACACCTTTAATAATTAATTCCTTATGGATTTAGGTGCAACATCTCTAGAAATATAGCGTACTTTCCAAGATAACTATAAAATCTTGGGATGCTGGACAGTTAGGATTGTGCTACAGTCGATAGCAAAGTCCAGACTCAACTCTTCTACTACTTCTTTTGTTAAGACGTCCTTGGTCTGAATATTGTCGAATTCTATCGACGAGAGGTATGTACCTCTCTCAATACCAGCCAGACTTTCAATATTAGTCGGAAATTTCTTTGATCCAATGTCAACTATTTAATACTACACAGTTTTGGTTGGGGATGATACTTGACTAGAGCTCGTACGTTCATCGCGCTCATTTGCTACAATGGGATGTGTCGTTTATTTCGCTATCTGAATCACTTTCCGTTTGACAAATACTGGCGGTGACTTCTTGCTCTATAAATGTCTCGACAGTGTCACTAAAAATTTTAATATTTCTTTAAGGATTTTACTCAAATATTTTTCACGTACCATCATCATTATATTTCCACATATAACGTAGCTTTAAGTCATTTATGTGATTTTAAAAACATTCTTTGCATTTTGTTCATCATTTCAGGCTGTTATGAAAATGGTTAAGCATTGCCATGAAGAATCCAGTAATATGGATTTGGCCCAAGGTGCTTTATTAGGATTAGTAGTCAACAAATGTTTGGAAATTACCAATTGTTTTCCATTCCCAAAAAGTGATGACGAAACTATGGACGAGGAAATGTATCAATTAACCATGATGCGCCGCTTACGCCGCGTAAATGTCGATCATTTCCATGTGGGCTGGTATCAGAGTTCCAATGTTGGAAACTTTTTGTCAATGGCTTTACTTGAGTCGCAATATCACTACCAGACAAGCATTGAAGAATCCGTTGTTGTTATATACGATACACAAAAATCTGGCCGAGGTTTCCTGTGCTTGAAGGCGTATCGTTTGACTCCTCAAGCTATACAAATGTACAAGGATGGTGATTTTACACCCGAAGCTTTACGTAACATAAAAGTCGGATATGAAAGTTTATTCGTCGAAATTCCAATTGTTATTAAAAATTCGCCATTGACTAACATAATGATGTCGGAATTGTGCGAAATGATGCCAGAAGAGCAAGGACATAATTTCCTTGACTTGGGTACTGCATCAGTGTTGGAAAATCATATGCGCTGTTTGATCGAACGTGTCGACGAACTTTATCAGGAGTCTACACGCTACAATAAATATCAACAAATTGTATGCAGACAGGAAACGGTAAAGCAAGCTTTATATTTTGTTTTTAATCAAAAGTTCCTAATGTTTGTTTATTTTTAGGAGAAACATCGCGCCTTAGCCAAACAAGCCGCTGAAAATGCTTTGCGTATTGCCAAAGGTGAATCACCCATACCGGAAGAAGAAGTTCTTAAGCAATTCCGACCTCTTCCAGTTCCACCCAGGCTTAATGCTACCATATCTTCGGGACAAATCAACACATACTCTCAGCATATTTCCCAATTTTGTTCTCAATCGTTGGCTAAACTCTTCATTACACAAACTTTGCAAAATGCTAAAGAGGCCAAGGAAACAAAATAATTTTAAAATAATTTGTAAATTCTGTAAAATTTAAAATAGTGAACAATTACATGCCATTGTGTGTATGTTTTTTTTCTAACAAGCAAAAAAGATACGTTTACTGAGGGTTAAAACTATTGTTAAACCATAAACCCACTACAATTCAAATAAAACAATTCAGAATAGAAATTAAGATCGTTTTCGTAACTTCATCACTGTGCTGCATATTATATTAAAAAATGTAAACAATAGCTGCACTGTTCAAAAATGCAACGCAAATGCATACTAGAAATACAAAAAAAAATTGTAAAAAATATCTGATTAGACTAAAAAAAATCCTGGATTCGAGCCCCAGGCCAGGCATCAAAGACAAAATACGAAAAGTATTTTTTCGGCGACTTCCTCTCAGTAGATTTCTGGCAAAAACTCTGAGAGTAAATAAAAAATTGCCATGAAAAGTTTCTCAATAAATAAAAATCTGTCGTTCGGAGTCGACTTTAATCTGTAGGTCCCACCACTCATGTATAAAATTAACAAACACAACATAAGTGGTGTGAGAAACTAGGATGTTGTACAATGGGTCAATTCGACCTCCGGGTACTGTACTTGTCTTAATTGACAAGTACACCCTAACTGTTGTAAAAAAAGTTTCATATGTTCAAAGAAATATATTTCATTCGGAATTTAATAAGCGATTCTTTAAGATCAAGCTAATAGAATGGTACTGAAAAAATTTAACCAAATTTTATTCTCAATTTTGCCTTTTAAAAATTCTGCTGCCATAATTAGTTGGTGTTTTCTTTACATTTTCTTGACGATTATCTACATCTTGAAAACAAAACTTGATTAAATAAATGCTTTCTAAAACAAGGAAACCTATGTATTTATAGAACATTATAGTTACTGTGTACAGAATATTGTACACGTATCGTTGAAATTAGGCTTGGCAGCGAACGTGTCAAGGCATGTAACAAAAATTAAGGGTCAAAGGGTTACACCTTCAAGTTCTGCCTTTTTATTTTTAATACACTTACACGTTTTTTTTTTTGTATTGTAAATTCCGGTTGATTTTTTTTCTTGTTGCAGGTTGGAAACGGAAGAATACATCCACATTTTCGAATTTCAAAATCGCACTTGTAAAATAAAGTCAAAAACCAAAAATTTTTAAAGGCTTCGTTTTCATCAATTTATTATTGTGCATTGTAACCACTATATGTGTATATAGTTAGCATATTTATATATACATATATATAATTGTAATATGTCTTTATAATATAAGGCTTTTTAAACTTTGCCTTACCTGCGGATTTGTAACGTCAACAGAGTTCGATATCTTAGTATCTCGTTTCCTTGCTTTGTTTCCATGTTTTATATGGCCGCCACGTATACAATCTCACCATGCTTACGTGGAACTATCTTTAATTTTCATATCTTACTACAAGTGCTTCAAAACGAAAGAAGAATAAAAAGTGTAGCAATAGGAGTGGCCGAGTGCCATATTTTCCCGAAATGCGCATATCAACACTAAGACAATAAAGAATAACTGATCCACATAAAAGTTAGTGGAACTTTCTCAAAGAATTTTTGACGCTAACAGTAGTAAGTTTACAAATGAAATAAATCTGCAGTGTTTTCGCACTGTTTACTAATACACTCACAATTGCAAAACGTAAATAAACTTGTTCACCAATTGTGCCTTCCTTCAATTGAATGTTTTAATAATATTCGTACAAGAAGACGACTGATGTACTATGTATGGATGTGTGCATACATGCAAACAATTTTTCCCGCCATAATTTTGTGGTATTTTCTTCGCATTTTCTAGACGATTACATCTTGAAAACAAAAATCGATTACATTCTCTCTCAAAAAAAAAAGAATCTATTTATAGAAAATTATTAAAGTAGTTAGTTTCCATATACCGAAACCAAATACGTACCCAAGAAATTATATACTTTCTCAACTTGCCCTGTAACAAAGAAAATTTATCGGCTAAACCTTTTGGGAATTTCACAACAGTTTTTGAAAAATTAAAATTTATAGCCTCCTCCTAGCATTTCTCAAGGTTATATTTTTTAATATTTTTTTTACACTGTCCATTGCTGTATAATATTAGTGTATATTATGTAATTGCAGTTATATTTATATAACCTTTTTGTTTTACCTTATCTTTTAAACTCCTCAGATATCGGTAGCACCACGTCTGACACCTGCAGAGGTTGATGTGTAAATAACTTGTTTCCTTTCATTGTTTCAATATTTTATATGCCAATCATGTACAAATTTAACCTTATCAGTTCATCCGTTCTTACATTCATCTATTTATTGTCCAATTTATCCTACACCCCTTCCCGTTTTAAAAACAAAGAAAGTGAAAAGAAAAAAGTGTAGTAGTTAATGTGTGTGCGTGGGCTAGATCGTAAAAAGTTGTACGGCTTCGTAATTATCTAATAAAACCGAGGTTTGTATTATTATCCGAAGCATATCAAGCACAACGGAAAATGACAAAAAGCTTTTTTTGTATAAATATAAGATTTAAAATGAGGCGAATTCATAAAAGATGAAGTTTAAGGCGAATGTAGAAAGATCATCGCAATACATACATAATATAATCAGGGTTGTCGTGTTGGTTGTTATTTCTAACCAAATTCTGTTTGTTTTAATAGGAATTTATGGCGGTGGAGTGTGTGTAGATGGATATATATGTATAGGGACGTGTTTGTTGTTGGGTGTGTGTTACTGGTTGATGTGTGTCCGTGTTGGTGTCGCTGCTCCTAGTTTGGTGTATAAGGTGCTTGGGTGGGTGAGTGCTGGTAGAAACAGTGAGAGAGGGGAAGGAGAAATGAGCAAAAGGGAAAAGGAGGTTGCTCTGCAGCCGCTCTTCGTTGTTGTTGGAGTTTGGGTCTATATACGAACGGACGGAAAGGGAAGGCAATTAATTAATTAAAATAAATAGCTTTTTTAATTTTTTTTTGGACTGTGGTGAATTTTGTTGTTGTTGGTGGTGAGTTTCCAGTGTGGTGAGTTTTTACAAGTGTGATGTACACTCAACGAACGTAGTGCTGACATTATGCCAGTATTACGGATCTAAAAAAATTAAAAATAATTGGCCCAATGGCAACACTAGTTCGTTGAAAGTATTTCGTTTATTCAGTGTTTGTGACTCCACTAATAGAGAATTTTTCTCCTTAATCTAGAGAAACACATAGTTTGTAATGTAGTGCAGAATGGCAGTATGGAATATATAAAGTTCGGTAATTTTGTTATAATTTTTCGAGTTTACTTCCCCCCAATATGGCAACATTAAATCTTTAATAAATTTGGTAGCACTTTATCACCATCACTAAAATCATCTGTGACTGTCAAATTCCGTGATAGAAGAAAAATTAAAGGCGATTATAATTTATTAGAGATACTGTGAAGAAATTTATTCAACTTTTATAAAATATAAGTTAAAACAATGACAGAATTATTAATTGATCCGAATATTAGAGTATGGGTATTCCTTCCAATTGTTTTGATTGCGTTTTTCATTGGTATCCTGAGGCATTACGTGTCCATATTGATATCTTCTCAAAAAAAGGCCGAAATAACTCAGGTGCAAGACAGGTAGGAAGGCCAAAGACATGGTTCATAAATGTAACTGGATTAAAATATGTGTAAATTTTATTGCAGCCAAGCTATGATACGTGCACGCCTATTGAGAGAAAATGGAAAGTATTTGACCGCCCATTCCTTTGCCATGCGTAAGAATTTCTTTAACAATGAGGAAACAGGCTATTTTAAGACTCAAAAAAGAGCACCGATGGCCCAGAATTCATCAGCAATGTTGACGGACATGCTAAAGGGTAACTTTATTAATGTTTTACCTATGGTGGTGATAGGTGGCTGGATCAATTGGATGTTTTCCGGCTTCGTAACCACAAAAGTGCCCTTCCCATTAACACTACGGTTTAAGCCTATGTTGCAAAGAGGTGTGGAATTGGCCTCATTGGATGCCGCTTGGGTATCATCGGCTTCTTGGTATTTCTTAAACGTTTTCGGTTTAAGATCTATTTATACTTTGGTCTTGGGCGAAAATAATCAAGCAGATCAAACCCAAGCCCAAGCGGATGCTATGACTGGCGCAGCAATGACTATGCCCCAAGATCCTAAAGTTGCATTTAAAGCCGAATGGGAAGCTTTGGAGATAACCGAATATCAGAATGCCTTAAAGAGTGTAGACAATGACTTGCTACAAATGGCAGCTGGCGATATACAGGCCGCCCAAGAAAATAGCGTTAGACAATAGATTGAATTGTAAATGTAGCTGCATTAATTTAACATATTCAAATTACATACATTTTCTGTTAGCGATACGTGTTAGTTACTTTGCGTATTTGCATTTAAATTTAAATAAAACAATTTCTCCATCATGTGAGTGAAACGTATAAAAAACATGTATTTAAAATCATTAAAAAAATCTTAAAAAAAAGTTTTAAATTGTTATTCCTTTGGCGGTATAACTTCGGTAGGTGCCACACTACTGGCCTCGGTGGTCTCTTTGAAACGTTGCGATTGTGGTGAAGGAGGTCGAGCAGCTGGTACACCCCAATTAATGCCTCGTTTAGTTTTTGGTGGCGGTATTAGGCGATATTCATTAGGCAATTCATGTTCCTGGTATAAGCGATCGGTGAAGTAGACACGCCTAATTCTTACATTAGCATGCACTTGCAAACGTACTGTTTCCAAATAATTCGTGCCATAAGCTCTACGCGTAAAATCAGCCAGATTGAAATGAATTTGATTCCAACCTTGTGACATGCCCATAGGCATTGAAGTGCAAAATGGTTTTACAGAAGTTTTGCTTTGAAAATTGGACACGCGAAAACGTCGAAAGAAGTGTTGATCGTCTAAAATCTGCAAAAGCTCTGATTGTTTAAAACGTGTGCAAAACAATGGTTTTCCATTTACCAACCTGAACTTCAAATGTGAAATATTTGTGCATATTTTTAATCAGCAACACGAGAAATGGTAATTTTATGGCCAATTCTTGTTTGGGATCCCGGGGACATTTTATATACATGGTGGATACATTAGTGCCCATAATTTCCAAAACCATGGCTTTAATATCTTCATCCAAAACACGTTTGACATAGCCATTTTGGGTCTGTGGAATATTTTACAATTTGAAAAGAAAAATACGTTTCGATACACAACAGAATATTTCGAACTTACATGAATGGACCAATTGTCCAAAGGCCGTCCGCCAGAACTAAACAAAATGGAGAAACAGCCTTTTTGATAAACCGTACGATACATGCTAATCGAATTAAATTATAGAATTCTTACGTTTTATATATAAAATATAAAAAATATATATATTTTTTTCGTGATAAAAAGGGAAAAGAAAGAAATGAAAATGACAATCAAAGTATTAAAAAAGGTTGGCATTTTGAATTATATCATAACGTCTTTAGAGGGGTATTTTTTTTAGTTGAAAACACCTCTTTATCCAGTTCAGTTACATATAAAGTAGCAAAGCGGATAGGATAATAATTGTCTGATCAGCTTTATTTTTCTAATTGAAACATTAGAATAGATTTCACGGACCTGCACTATGTGAAAATTTTTTAAAATGTGCCAAATGTGGAATTTGGGAAGACACAAGATGTAAGTTAGAGAATAATAACTAAAACACTTATCATTAGCATTGTTTCGTGATAAAATAGACGCTGTTTTTTTTGTTATAAATTTTTGTATGTAGTTTTTAATTTTTAACAAAACTTAGTACTAAAAATCTGTGTTATCATAATATAGTACATTAAACTGTTGTTGGATATCCCCAGGGATCTAATTTTTTGTTTAACAATTCCAATGAAGAATCGGCCAATTTAGATAAAAGTTCTGCCAATTTATGTTTTGTATAGACCCTATGGATCTGGCGACTCTCTGAGGCTACTTCATCGGCTAATTTGATACAACCCTGATAGTCTTCGGATAGATGTAGAACTTTATGCAAAAGTAGCACTATTTCCGGTATACATATTCTACGTATTTTATCCAATTGGACTTGGCGATTTTCCCATACAACTGCTGGTATATCGGTAGGATCCTTGGGTGTATCAGGATCAATAAGCCAGCCTTTTTCGGGAAATAGTAAAATATTGAAAAGAGCATCGCGACATACTTAAAAGAAAAATATTAAAAAAAATTTTTAGAAACTTTTAAGAATAGTGAAATGATCAACAACTACCTTTGCTTTGTTCTTCCAAGGACACATTCCATCGTTTTACTTCATTGCGATAGACTTGTTCTTTGTGTTCCGAAGCCATACGTTCGGTAAAATTAGCTCCAGCTGTAACTAACTCCGGTTCCTTGGGTCGATTGTGATATAAACGTGACCATTCATTAAAAGCATCAATAGCTGTTAAATAAACTTTATAGCTCAAATACTCTTTAATGCTACAATCTTCACGGCATGGAAAGTTATCTTTAGAACCATAAATATGTACAATTTGCGTTAGAGAATCCTGTGGTATTATGTCATAAACGGCACGAACACATTCCAATTTATTTTCAGCCAAGAAATAACGTATCATAGCATTACCCTGCCACAGGAGATCACCTCTTTGTGAGGGCAAGAAAGTAAGCCATTCCAAAGCCTTAATTTTATATTGATCAAATTCCGATATGTCGCCTTGTTGTAAAGGTTCTTCTTGTTCAGCCTCAGATTCGGTTGGAAGACGTTGGCTTATATTCTCCACCGCATGGCGCGTAATACTTTCGATGTCTAAGCCAGCATTCATAGCCTCCTCTAAAGCTTGTTGTCTTTGTGGCGTATCTATTATAGTCTCTAGGAATTTGGAATATAAAACAATTTGCAGTTTTTGAGGTAAAGCAGCCGTATAGAAAGCAACTAGCTGGGCATCTTTTATTTGTATTAGACACTCTACATAAGCTGCTATAATACGATCTGCAGCATCCTCCTTATCGACACGACCAATCTGACGCATAAACAACACAATATGTGTAAGAAATCTTAGTAAATGGGAATTTAAGCTCGTATCATTATCTGGTCCCGTTTGCTCTTCTTCTATCCATCTATTCATTTGTGTTAACAGCTCAGTAACATTATCCAAAATCAAATATTTCTGTATTATGCCCACTTTACTCTGGGCATAATCTCTTATCGCAGCATCATTATGCACCAGAAGTTCATCAAATATTTGTTCCAAAGACATTTTCGAATTCCAATAGGCATCAGGTAAAGCCATATAAGGTTTCATGCAACACGCACGTATTTCACTTTCTACACGAATGTCCACCTGTACTTTTAAATAAGCCCATAGTAAATCTTCCCAAGAGTTACTAAGTAGAGTTTTAAGCGATTCTAGGTGGCCACAGAATGTGCCAGCTATAGCTCTAGTAAATTCATCGAATTTTTTCGAATCGGCCATCATCCAAGCACATTTTTTCCAAACATCCCTTCTGGGATTACCTTCTATGGGAATTTTCTCATGATTATTGCTTTGTATAGCATCGTAATTGGGATCTTCATGTAAACGCCAGCCCTCTAAAATAGCAGCACGCCAAGTTTGGCCACAATACTTACACAAAGCCATAGCTTCGTCAATGCGGCCTTGGCGTATTTCCTGGAATATACAGCGTGACAAACGCATATTATCTTCTTCATCCAGGGCATGTAAGGGCTTCTTTTCTCTAATAGGTGCATCTGGATCTAAAGATTTGACTATTTCTGCACCAGTGCCGAATGCTACATGTTGCTGCTTTTTTAATTGAAACAAGGTATTTTCCCAGCCCACTACAATACGATCTGTGGTGTGGCCTACCTTGGCACCGGTTTTTTTGTTATCGTAACAAGCTTCCAGCCAATCTATAATTAACTGATATTCTCTTAATGTGGAATTACAATTGTAAAGTTGAGCTATGACCTCTTTCTCTGAGCCACCCAATGTGGGTGCATCATAGTCCATACCCTGATCAGCATTTTGTATTAAAATTCTATCTTTATACAAAGCAAATAATAATTTCCATGTTTTACATTCCATTTCCAACCATTCAGTTCTCTTTTTCATTATCCTTTCATTGGCTCTTGATGTTTCCTTCTGGCATTCTTCGACAACCCCAGCACATGTGTGTATAAGATCTTGTATTGTATCGAAAACCTCCGAATCATTGGTACGTGCTTGTAAGACCTCTAAGAATTGTGGAAACAACATGTCGGCTTTCTCCTTGAATGTGTCTGTGCTGGTCTGATCCATGATGGACCTGTCACACAAACTTTGATTATCAGCTCCCGCTACCATATGAAACGATGAGCCAAGTACACTCGAATTTATTTGAGAATTATCCAACATCCTTTGCAACTCTGCAGGCATTAGGGTAATGGAATAATTGTGGGAATCTAAGCCTTCAGCTGCAGTGGCACCGGCACCAACACGTTGTGGCGTATGTGGCTTGATTAATCCACGTTTATTCACAAAAGGACTGCCGGACATGATGACTAGCTATTCTAATTACTTAATTAATACGTTTTCATTCACCTTTAAACAACTTCGTGTAAATTTTTATAGAATTTTTGTTATTTTTCAAAAATATTTCTTGTTTTTATGTTGAGAAACGCGCAAATATAAACCGAAAGCAAAAACACATGGTTGCATATGGAAGGTAATATAATTTCAGTTGCAAAACTGTGTAGCAGCAATAGTGTTGGGCACAATTTCGTTAGACGGTAACATAAAGTGCAGAAGAGAGCAAATAATACCGTACAAGCTCAATATAAACTATAAAGCCTACTTTCCCTCGAAGAGAAAGTAGGCTTTCTGTCGTTCCATCTCATTTCATTAGATTAATTTTACATTGTTTTGTTATTTTACTGATTTACTTTACGTACGTAAAGTCGTATCGTGTAAACTGGCTTTTACATACGTAAAGTCCTATCATGTAAACTGGCCTTTATGTACGCAACTGTGTCGTACTGTGTAAACTGTCACAGTAAATGAATTAAACAAGCTTAAGTATGGCGCCAAAAATCGTAAAAGTTTAGTGAAGTTCGTCTGTTGGATTTCAAGCAAAGTTTCAATTGTTCATGGAAAAGTTCATGGTTTTTAATTATTTGAATAAATTAATTGAGTGTATTAGTCGCACGTGAGTAAATGAAAAGAACGTCATTGAAAGTTTGTGCAAAAAATGTCCGTCCGGGAAGTTTTTTTTTGATAAGAAATAATATTGTATCATTTTTGTGGTGGATTGTGATTAGTGATAAAAAGTGAATGATTTACGGGAACCTGTTGCACAAACGTTCGTTTTTGAATCGAAACCAGCAGGAGAACCCATAAGTAATTGATAACCAGCAAGCAATTACCGGGGGTTTGACGTGAAACTATCTATTATGGCCTTCTTCCCAAAGAGTAAACAACTAGGCATTCTTCGGTAAGTGAACAATTAAAATAATTACAAGCGTGAAGCATTTTAGAGATTGGTTGAGAGTATTTTATGCATTTACCCTTGCCTGTAAATATAGAAAATATATTGATATAAAAATGGTAGTTACCTAAGAGGAAAGACCCAATACAGCAGCGTATGGCCCAGGTGAACCGCGACATATTCATTATGGCAAACATATGATATGGAGCTTGTTATCTCTACCATGTCGCTGAGAGCCTCCTGGTCTGTTATCATCTTTTTGATACTTAATAATCAACGCCGTAGCCCGAGGGACGCAGCAATGATCCTGCAGCCTTATCGGAAAAACTATATGTGACGATTCCGAAAAGGTCCATACAGTCTCACACGTTCTGAACTGCCTAGAGAAGTAATAACATAATACTATGTGACCTATATTGCTAAAGGTTCCAAATTCCGTCAGGATTCTTGAGTGTTCGATATTCGAAAAGTGTCTTTACTTAGTCGTCCATATACGCCCACTAGTATTAGCTGCTAAGCTATAACAGTAGAAGTCCAAAGGGTAGAGGCGTCGACGTACATACATTTGTAGGTGTGATGCACGAAGCATCAGTATAAATACTGCAGGCGGATATTTATATGCAACATACAGACATTCGTAGCTCAAGATAGGTCTGACCTACTGTGTACATCTAATGCTTCATCCAAGGTCCGAGACTCCATTTCCTTCCCATCACTTTATTACAAACATAGAGAGCAGTAAAGCATTTTCTCGTCCTGTTTAGTATTTTCTGCTTCTAGAACAAGTTCCTATCTGGAATAGCCCTTGGGAGTGTGCCCCATTCTGCAGGCTTTTTAAATGGTTCCCAAAGTAGATAATTCATCGGAGAGTACGTATAGCTTGTTCATCTGCTATAGTATTACCTGGAATATCGTTGTGTCCCCTATCATGTTGAGATGCGATAGTTATATTTGTTTGTTAGCTTGGAACCCATTGCTTTGACAGCCACTTGGCTATCTGAAATTGCCGTCTTTCTTGCCGTGGCCTGTATTACCATCCGGCGGATCCTACAGTGTTCCGGTGGCTTAATGAATAGAGCTGTGCCCACTGATTCCAAATAAAATTCCACCATTCCATTCAATTTGGAAACATCAGTGACAATCTTAACGGAGTCGTTGCCAAAGTGCACTGCTACACTTCTCTATTTGGCATGAATGTACTAACCTTCTCTGAGATGTCATATTGTGGTATCGTACGGTCAAAATTTCCTACAGTCTTAAATTCGCCAGGATACATGCGTGATCAATATTTTATCCAAGAGACGTCTGCTAAACTTAGCTGCTAAGCTAATAGTCTAGTGGAAAGAGACATAAAATTATCTCCAGGACAAACGTAGGCACCACTGATAATGATGTAGTGTTCGTCATATCAGATTCAAGTTACTTGTCCATTGGTTTCACTTTTTAATAAATAATTACAATTTTTTTGTTTGTTTTTTTTTTCTGCAAAGCTTCTTCATTTTTATTTATTTTCAAATATTTTTTGTTTGTTTGTGGTAAAATTAATAAATTTTTCTTATACAAAAACCGAATACATACGTATTTATTTATTTATTGATTTATTTCTGTATTTTATTTTAATTTCTTAATGTTTTATTTTAAGTATTACAAATATGAATATTATTAATTAATATTAATTTATTTGGGACTTAAATAATCTATGAAAGTGTCAATGTTTGTTAGCTTTTGTTTCGTAATAGAAGATTCTGTATTTAAACACAAAAATTTAAAAACTTTTAAGAGACATGCTTATGAAAAAGGGCGAGAGGGGTAGAGTGATAGGGGGCAGGTGTTTATTTTTAATTTTTTAAAACAAAATTTTAAAATTTTCCCATCATGTAATATATTGTGTATGTGTGGGGTAATATTACTAAATATGTATATGAATATAAAGGTGTATGTATGTATATAGATTTGTATGTCAATGGGTATTAGTGAGCACCTAAAATATATATATTAATTTATAAATACATATGAATTAATTATTAACTATCCATTTAAATTATACTTGTAAGCTAAAAACTATATGGAGATAATAAAGTAGGGGGCCACTAAACCAATAGAGCAGCTGAGTAAAATAAACTTTGGCTTCAAAGCATTCAAATTCAAATTAACTTTTAAAAATTTATTAGAAAACTTAAATTATATTACAAGTATTTAAAAGCTCCTTTTTGGTCTAGAGACCCTATTGAATTATTAAGTTATGATTTGTAAAAGGTTTAGCAAGTTAGGGGGAGAGAGCTTATATTCTGAAATTGCTATTCAGTTTTATAGGTTTTTAGTGGCTTGTTTTTTGTTTTTCATTGAGCTCAGTTTTCTTTTTTAACATTTAAATACAATTTTCTTTTTATTTTCAATAGAAAGTTTAAACATCATCATTGTGAAACTGATGTCTTCGAAGAGCAACAGTTTTTTTTTTCTTTTTTTTAAATTTTTTTAAGTGCAGAGGTTCATAGTGGAAGAATTGTTAAATAGTTTAAGCAGTTTAATTATGACAAGTGATCAGATTTTTTTTAAACGAAAAATTAAATTTTGTTTTCTCAATAAAAAAGCAACTACATTTTCTTTAAAAACAATCTTTAAGATTTCCTTATGCACAGTATAGATTAATAGATTTATAATCACATCTAAACAGATATTTTTATTTTAGCTTTCCATTTGTGATTGCTGAATTTGATAGATCTTATTGGATTCTATTGTAGGCTAACAAATCCTGTGCCGAGAGTGAATCTGATTTTAGCAAGCATTTAACACATTCAAGGCTACAGGTTACTGTGTATAAGACTACAAATGCTGCAGAAATGAGCTAAGTAATGAGCTATTTAAGCATGCTAGTATTTGACGATTTGCAGTACCGTCAGGTTTATTCCCTTTTTCGTTTCTTCCTGTGCATGATATTCTGCACGCAGTTCAAAATTGTTGAAATAAACGTTTTGTCTGGGAGCGTAAATGCAAGTTCAGAATAAAATTAGGAAAATTTTAATCATTTCGCCTGCATCATGCATCATCTGTCAGTATTAGACAGCATCATTGACGGTGGCCCAAAGTCTTAAATGTCTGTACTGTAATATAATCCCCTGGCCTATTTTATTTTATTATTCATTGATCCTCAAAGACACAGAATAATTGATTCGATTTTTTCGTAACAATTTCACGGCAGGGTTGGCACAGCCTGGTTAGATGTGGATTTCCCGATTGGTTGGCGCCAACTGGATAAGTACTACAGCATTTAGCTGCTCGTCTTGAAAAGTAAGGGACGGCACGTGGTCTGAACGGCCTTTGAAATGTCGACCAGTCTACTTGCGACGCAATTGGTAATCAATCAATCCTCTTTACAGGTAATTTTCAAACGCGAGCTCGTAAGGCCTCGTATTTACGTACATATATTTGTGTGAGTCTGATTTTCAAAAACGTTCGACGTGCCTTGTGGAAAGGTTGTTTATAAACTTTGATTGTGACAGCATCAGTTACCACCGATCTGAATTTCATTTTTAAGCAGACAATAGAGCTAAAAATTTGTGTTACGAATACACATAGTTGATAAGACAATGATAAAAATTTTGAGGCTTTTAAACTCAAATCAGACTTAGACAGAATTTTAGTGAACAATTTGAAAAATTTGCCTTATAAAGGGTAAACAGTGCATCAGCTGCAAATTCTATCTCCATCTCTAGTTGTCATAATTAAACTGCTTTTGTGTACTCCTAAATGACTACAACAAAGGGGCGGTGTGCTAGTTTTTGTAACTTAATTATAATGGTTTTTTTTTGTCATTTCATTTAAAGTAAATTCTCTGTAATTTACGTATTTTGTCGTATTTACAAAATCTTATTACATTTTCTACAAAATATTATAAATAATATGTAATTAATTAATAATGCCTATAAAGGATACACATTTATAATACGAGTATTATTGTTGTATTCGTATTTTGTATGTACATACATAAAACACATTCACTTGAATAAACAAATGAAGTCAGAACGTTTAAAAGCGATTATTGCTGACTATAAAATATTTCATAAAAATTTCATCACTAACACGTACGATATTATTCGAAAATATACTTTTAAATTGAATCAGGGTTCCAGATCTTATTCGCTGACAATCGACTGAGAATAAAAAATTGGTTTCAGACGATTGTAAGAAATTTACCAGAAAAACTTACAATTTCATTGTCAGACTATTACTTGCCCAGTATATCTATATGACTAAGGGGTCTGATAAGAAATTGTCAGTTCACAGATTATTGTACCGAAAAAATTGTCATCTATGATGACAGATGAATTCAAATTTTTTTTGGCATTTGTATTGTGACAACTCAAAGGAAATAGAAAAGATTATGAGGCATGATACAAAATTTTGACAGTATTTAAGGCTGAAATTTCTTTTTCTGTATTGGTAGTGCAAATATTCCCAGATTCTCAGATGACTGACAATATTTTTGCAAACTGGTAGTGCGATAAGGATTTTTCCCACGAAATTGTCATCTAGTTTACATGGCTGTAGACAATTTTTTGGCAAATTTTTCTAATAATATTGAAAGATGTGACAATCTTTAAAGCTTTAGATTTGGATCAATTTGGTTGATAAATTCAACAGATTTTATATCCGATTCAAGACAATTTGTTCATCTGAATATGATTATAATCCCAAGAGGTTATGCTTGTTGAACTCTGCTAATATTACGGCGTAAGTGTCTTAGGTTTTATATCTTTTTTTTAAAACTTCTGACTTCATTTATTTCTAATTTATTTTTTTGTTGTTCTAAATATTTGTTTTCTAGATTTTTTTCTATATTTTTATTATATTTTTTATTCTTCTATATGATGTTTATAAATGAGAATGACTTCAAGTTGATACATAAATTATTATTTTCCATTATTTAATTCATTCGAATTAAATGTTATTGCAACATTCGGCTTGTGTTTTAGTTGTGTTTTAAAAACAATTTTGTTTTTATTATTAAAAGTTTAACACAAAAAAATATTGAATTAAGAAAAAGTGTTTAAAGAAACAAAAATTTAATTTATTTATTATTTTTGTAATTTTTAATAAAATACATAAACTTGAAACAAACATATCGCATAAATATAATTTCCAAAGCACTATTTTACCATGCACTTGTCTGGCTAAAAGAATATCTTTTGTATAGTAATTCACCATATAAAAGAATATCTTTTGTATAGTAATTCACCATATAAAAGAATATATTGAAATACCCATGTCTCGATTCCATAAAAACGCTTTTTACTCAACACATTTTGGCAGTGAACCTGAGCTTTCTTTAAAAAAAACTTTGTTTTTATTTTCTAATTTTTTTTTGAGTGAAAATTAAAAGTTTTAATTTAATAAGATTTTTGATAAGCTAAAAAATAAAAGGAAAATATTTATTTCAATAAAAACCCGCAAAATTTATTTTTAAAACGATTCGTATTGCCTAAAAATAGGAGTAGGCTTACAGGTTTACTTATAGAATACATCGTAACAAACAGACTTTGTAACGATGATATTGAATCATCGGAACACTGAAGGGCATTAATGTATCCCGGGAGGAGACACCTGAGTGTATATCCAGACCTGGGCAGGGTATTCTTTTTGTCGACTCTGAGCGGCATCCTGAAATTTTTCAAGGCAGTAGTCTTTGAGGAGACTTTTTAGGAATACCGTATAAACTTTAAGGTGAATAGAATAGATTTTGTGGTTGACACCTCATCACGACAAATAACAATAATGCCTCTATTGAGAGCAAGACATACTATTCCGGATGGCCACTTACTCACTGCACAAGCAGTAGTACATGTCATTAGTCATGTAACAAAAAATTCTAAAGTTTTTTTTCCATTTCGAAGATCCGGTGCTGTGGGTCTGATAAAGAGGAGAAAGGAGAGTGTTTTTCACCTCATGTGTCTTTGCACGATGCTGGTTTTTCGTCTCTTTTTTCTCTTTTTATCTCTTCAACCTGAAAATTATTGGTCGGAATGGTTTTTTATATGAATTGTTTGATCTCTTGGTTGGATATTGCTTTGTGTTATAACAATAGGTCGTAGATCTGAGCTAAGTGGAGGGTCTTGCAGCTGTGCTAGCTAACCTTATCTAAGATCGTATCATAAAAAGTTGCAGGATATTATTAAAAGAAATACCTTCAATTTCGAATTCAATTTATTAAAAATTACTAATCAAATTATCATTTCTGTTCCTTAAATCATGTTTAATTTTTTTTTTAATTTTTATTTTTAATTTTAAACAATTCAACAAATTTTTAATTAAATTCAAACCAATTCATTTTAAATTAATTCTTTAAATAAAATTTTTAATTTTAAATACATTTTTTCAATAGAATTATTTTTTTTTGTTTTGTTTTGTTTTTCTCAGAAAACTAAATTTCATTTCAATAGCTAAACTTAAATTATAAACAAAATAATTAATTTGTTTGTATTTTATTTTGATTTTCTTTTTTTTTAATGAAAAGAACATAAATTGTGTGTATTTGTTTGTTTGTATTTTTTTTCTTGGTTATTTTACTTAAACAACTAAACTTAATTAAAATCATAATTACTTAATCTTTTTTTTTATTTAATTTTTATAAATAATTTAACAAAAAATTTAATTTATATTTATTTTATAGTTTATTTTTATTATTTTTGTTCTTTTGTTGTTTGTTTTTTTTTTTTTAAATTTAAATTTAAAATTAAATGAAGATTTTCGGTTGCTGTTTTCTTTTATTTTAAAAGATGCATGTGTGGACTGTGTAAAGAGGATTAGGAGGAGTTAGAGAAAGAGAGAGAGAGAGAGGGAGAGTATTAAGAAGATCGTGTTACAAAATGTTTACAGCGTCTTGGCACGATCCAGTAGATCACTGATGAATTTCTAAAAAAAACAAAAAAAATGGATATTATTTAGAAATTTTTATTCATTTGCAAAACAAGGCAATATATACTTACGGATATGTCTGATTGCGGGCGTTTGCAGACTGATAATAATCTCTGTAATAAACGAAATTATAAAGCTTTAGTCAATAGTTCTTTATATAAGGTGTAGTAAAAAATTCTGTTATTTTTGTAACAAATTAGGTATTTTTTTGAGGCATAATTAATACAATCGCTGTCAGTTTAATGATGTATAGATAGGTATTACAGATGCCAACTGACTATCAACATTTTGAATTTTTGCTTTTAAATTTCTTTTTCGGCACCTAAAAACTTTTTTTCACCTTGCCATTCATAATTTTCTCTCCCCATGGGTTATAAAAATGTATTCATAAAGAAAAAGTCCAGAATCGAACTGTAAGGTAGATGTATAAAAGTCTTCCAGTGGAGCTCAAGAAGTTTCAAGTGAAATAGCATCAATTTGTAGAAAAAATAGAACGCTTTCCCTATTGGACAAAACAAGCAGTACATCCAAGAGTCTATGGTATGCGACTAGTATGGTCTTTGGTTAGTAGTTCGGCTAGGAAAATAACTGCTCATAGAGCATAGTTTACCATTTCATAGCACAGTTGTGCAAACAGAACTCACACGCATTCTTGTGTTTTTTCATTTAGTTGTCGCTCAGACTGCGAAAAGAACACATGTGCGGCGGATGCTTTATCATTTTATTTCAGCATAACACTCAAAAAATATTTTATGTTAAAAATGTTATATGTTATTAACTAGACGTATTTCATTTTTTTTTATTTTGTCGCATAGTATAATTATTTTTCAATGCTTTGGAATGTTCGCTTTTTTCTTTTAATAAAAAGTGGGGTTTTTATTCTTTTTATTTTTATTATTCTAAAAAACATGGTGTAATTTTTAAGCCAAAGATGGATAGCTTTATGTTCTTTTAATAATAAAATGGATTTTTTATATTATTTTTATTTATCTAAAATTATTAAGCCAAAGATCGATAGCTTTACATACGTATGTTGATGAAATGAAAATAAAAATAGCGTATATTACTAACACTTTTCTATGGCTGTATATAAATAAATTCTCTCAACTTATTTTCTCTCTCTTACTCACTAATTCATAACCAAAAAATTTTTGGTAAACACTGTCGTAGAGTAATATCATCAAATACAGATCACTGATCTACTGGCTACTATTGCCTTCTCTTGACAACACAAAGAAGCTAAACCGCATCGAATCATGTTTTTCTATCACGGGACCAATACGAACCGTCCCGATTGATACAATTAGTGTTCGTTTAGGTATCAGACCGCTTTTAAATTATATACTATGTCCGAAATGAAAAAAGGGACATTAGGCCACGTTTGAGAGACTTGAGAGATCATCTATGCAATCCGGTCCTCAATAATATGATTCATCAGTTTTTTCAGAAACTTCTGGGCAATTGTTAATGAATGTGAAGATTGGTAAACAAACTTCCAGGTATGATATACCCGTGAATCTAAGCATAAAAATTTTTAGAAAATCGATTGCAATTTTTTCGAGTTAAATTCAGGCCATTTCAATATGTAAGAGGGAAAGAGAGATACCTTCTTAGAGACTTTGAATTCATCTCTACTACTTCCAGAATAGTTGTGGGTGCTTAGACCTTCTCTAAACGTTAGTGTACTTTAACACTGGTACATTGGGGTAATTTTCTGGACGCGAGGGTCATAAGGGTAATACGATGGAGGAATATTAGGTGAAACCTGATCTATTTTTTGGATATAAATTGTATGATTAGCTAGTTTCTTCTTAATTGACATAATTGAACTGATCAGCGTTTAGCTATACGGTTCGTAATCCCTAATAAAGTAATCTAGGTTAAGTTGCTTTCGCTAAATAGTTTGTCTGACCTCGAATAATTTTTATAATAAATATTGTATAGTTTGGCGCACATTGCATTAAATATGAAATAAGGGTTGCTGCAATAGCAAGATGCTACTGTAAAACAATAGCCTCAGGCCACATAAGGAAAGTTTTCTTTCTGAAATTTTCTTTTTTAAACTTTCATTCGTTTCTGTACCAGAAAGTTGCATACACGCTACCAACTTCATTCAGTCTGACAGTTACGACTTTTCAAGTGTACTTAAAAAGCATATCTCATGGAATTCTTCTATTCCATCTAAAAGAAAACGTTTAAAATGTAAACCCGGTTTAATAGAATATTTGTAGGTATTTTTCAATTTAAAAGGCTGTCCTTAGAATTTTCATACAAAGTGTATATATGTATGTACGTATGTATTTATATACCAATTGTTAATCATATCTTTTCATAAGGTATGAACGAGTGTCATTGTAAATCAAAGCATAAAGAAAGAAATTGTAACGAAATTATCACCATAAATTTTATTTTGCTTTTACTCACAATTAAATGAGATCTTCTTATATCGTCTGTATCCATATCTAAGATTTCATCAATATCCACATCGATGGCTTCACTCTAAGAAGAAACGAAAAACGAAAGAAACAAAATAAATTTTTCAGTTTTTATTAACAAAAAAAGAAAAAAAAAATTAACAAGAATAACAAAAACAAAAATGTAATGCTATAAACACGCCAAATGAAGACGATGGAATTGAATTTTAAAGATGAGATGAATACGTTGGTGATGATTTACTTTTAAGCCAAATATAGCAACAAAAACCACAATAATAATAAACAATAAATTTTTGTTCATTTTCTTTTCTTTTTTCTTTTGTTTTTGTTTGTTTAAATTTAAAGTAAAAAATAAAAAAAATAAAAGAAAACACTTTTAACTTACCGGCGGATCGAATAGTTTCTGCAATTCATCGTATAACCACATCTCGACAGCCAAACGTTTTCGTATGAGACTCATCTGATGTGAACCATATTTGGCGGTGAGGAACTTTTCGCGGCGTTCTTTAACTTCGGAGCCCTTGTCATTGAAATTCACCCTCAAATTTGTTCGATTTGGTGAACGCTCACTATCGTTCATTTGTTCTACACCGCAGTGCATCTTTGGTATGTTTTTTTTTTGTTTTGTTTTGGTTTTGGAGACTACGCTTACAATTACAATAATAACAGCAACGACAACAAAAACAACGTCTGGCGTCTGTTTATAAATTAATGCCAATCGGTCTGTCTGTCTGTCTGTCTAACTGTTCTCTGCCAACACAAACGATTTGCAGGAGTTTTAGGGGAGACGAATTGTACTATAAATCGTAGGTGGGTCTGCTGCTGCTGCTACTACTGCTTCCTAAATAGGCTCGTAATTGCCTAAAGTTGATCAAAATTATGTCTTCCGTATTTGCGTCTAAAAGATGTGGGCGTTTTTTGGTTTGTTTTAATCCCTCACAATATTTTTAAACTGCAAATTAATCGTAAAAAAGAAGAAATAAAAAAATTAATAGAATTAATCAATTTGGTTTTGTTGTTGTGTAGTTATACGAGGGTTTTTCTCCAAGGGTCTAATATGTTTTAATTGTTTGATTGATTGATGCAATAATAATTTCATGTTTTTTGTTTCTTTTTCTTTAATGAATGACAATTTAATTGTGATTTTTTGATTGAATAAATGGTTTAGGAATTGACCTCTCAGTTGACAATAAAAAAAAAATTTCCTTTCTGTATACGAAAGTGGGTCAATAAAGAAATTCTATTAAAAAACACAGTTCTTTATTGTATAATTTTTAAATTAAAAAAAACCATGTCTGATTGAATCATTTTATGCGGGATTAAAGAAAGCTTCTTAATTTTTGTGTTTGTTTTTATTTTAAATACTAACCAGAAACTTGGTTTACGCGGGTTTGTAGTCAAGCAGCGTAAAATATTTTTTTTGTTCTAAGAACGCTAACAGCGATTGAGGTTAAGAAAGTATATGGTTATCCCTTTAGAGAATTCGAAACCATTGGTCTAGTAAGGCTTTCTTCTGTAGTATAATTTATTTAAAAAGAGGATGCTGATTGGGCGCTAGAGCCACAGGCTTTTAATTTTCAAATAAAATTCTATTCAGCAATGGAGTTTATTTCTCATTTTTCTAATGGTTTTTAAGGATGAAAATGTCTTTGTAAAGATGTTAGCATACTTTCTGTTAGACGGACGGCTGACAGGCACAAGGTTTTTACGCAACGATCTCTATAACACGTTATGGTTATTGCGAATCTTAGCGCATCAGTTCGGCATTCATATTATAAGGGTATTGGGGCATAGTGATAGTGGAGAAGTAGCCAGTTGTGGCATAACCATCGAACTCTCTAGTGAGTTCTCTATATTGCTTTGAAAACTTGCGAGCTTATTATTGACATTGCAGTTATGTACTCCGTCAACGCCACTCTAGAGAAGCATGCTACCCATGGTTGTTGGAATAATTACTAGACGCTCGGGAAGCATTACTGCTGAAAGCATTGATTGTAAATACATGGCAAACTGTTTCCACAAAAGCTGTAGAGACGAGAAGTTAAGAAAATTGTACATGCTCAGAGCTATACTGGAAGAGCAGTAGGCAACTTAGTGTCTATATGATCTATTGGTTGTGAACATTAGTAGCATGACGTCATCAAAGTTCATTAGAAGCTCTGAATGGACTGGATTAAATAGATGGCTGCGGTAACCCAAACTCTTGGAAAGGTGACTATATACCTATCTGAACTCATTTTTTCCTCAGTGTTACGTCAAACATCAGAATTATCGCATAAGGGGCTTGAAGTGACCAATTCAATCGTGCGATAACCAAATTTCTTTGGCCTTTAATTGGAAATTATGAACCGGAGGGTATGTGGTTTCAATAAAACGTTGCCACGAACCATTCATTGTGATCAATTTTTATGCACAATAATTTTCCAGAAGAATTAATTTCACGACTTGGGTATGTCAATTGGCCACCAGTAGTGTGCGAATTTAAGCCGTTAGGTTTTTATGTAGATCAATGAGCGTACGTCAATGAGCGTTCTGTAAAGATACGTTAAGCAAACCAAAATTCGTTGCGTTATAGCCAAGACACCCACCGAAATGTTTGAAAAAGTGGTCGAGAACTATCGCAAAAAGCTCGACTGGCAGTCAATCCAGGGGCGCTAATGACATTCTGTGTATAAATGGCAAGCATTTCGTCGAAATCACAGTTTTATGTTTGTTTTAATTAATTTTACTTATGAAACCAAAGAATGGATAACCCTTTATGTTTGAAAACATTAATAATCCATTACAAAATCCCTCCATTTACTTACTCCCCTTAGGGTTAATAATCCTAACCGGCTGTATATAATTTTATGATTCATGCCAATTTTATTTGTATCTCCGTATTCAAATGCTCATTTCTTTATGGCTCTTAAAAAAGCGTTAACGAAACTAACAACAACAACAAAAAAGCGAACAAGAACCCATAGACCATAATCTGAATTCGGTTTTTGTCTGTTTTTTGAACTGTTTATAGCCTGATTTTACTCTGGAAGGCATGTTACCAACAGTAATTGTTTATGGATGACTCATTTTCGCTTCGAGAGCAATCGAGAGAGGGAGGAGATAAGATATTTGTTAATAAATTGTATGCGTTGGTTTTATAAGCCTTGTTAACCATGTTTAAAAGTACTGTTTAACTGAATGAATAAATAAATGAATGAATGACTGACTGAATGGCTGAATGAATGAATGAATGAATAAATGTAAGAAAGAGTATGTATGGTATATGCATAGATAGCGTATTACTCATTTTGTTTTAAGGAATTCAAAAGTTTTTTATGGGATGCCAGGCAAACCTTTAACGTTAAAGAGTAGTGTAGAGTGAAAGAACTTTAATCGCATGATAAATTCCAAAGGAATGAAACAATTTTTTATGAAAATAAAAAGAAAACAAGAAAAAAAATCATAAGTGTAGCGATATTTATGATACACTTAAGAATTTGACTTCTTTTTTGTCTTTTCTTTTTAAAGTTTTAAGCTTTTAAAAAAGATTACTTCGTAACAATTGCAGCAGCAGCACTGATTGCCTTTTTATAAAAGATTTAAAATTTGAAAAATATTTGCTTAATATGCCAAATCTTTTGATACTTTTATGCTTATCATCATTATTTTAAGGAATTTTATTAAAAGCCCTTCAAATTCAAAAGCCACATTGTATACCTGTCATATTCAATTTAAGCAGTTAAATTATTGCATCAGTTTGCTGTAAAATGAGCAGCCTAATTATAGCAGACAATAAGGATTTTGAGCCTAAAAAAAATGATTTAAAAAGCAAATAGTTTATAATTCATACAGAAAACTAAAAGAATTCATTCACTGAAGGACGAAAGAGGCAATGCCACAATTACATGACATACGTGCATACATAACGTCATTACAATCCTTCAGTCAAGATTACGACATCGCTTCTAGAAGCTAGGAAACTTTGTCGTAAAACCACAATACAGATGATATAAAATTCTCCATTTAATATTAGTGCTGCTCAACGAGAGACCAAAATTATGTATTCAAGTATAGCAGCAACGATCTATCTTCCAGTAATCGTTTCTAGCACGTATCTGCCTATTTCCCATAAACTCTTCTGGAATGTAGAGTCTACAAAATTTCTTCAGAAGATTCAGTATAATCAAGAACGTAAAGTTTGAATATTGGCGAAGCAACCGTTATGAAATATCAAGGTTGGTCCTAATAGTCTTGCGTTACCTTCTGCAGCTCAAATTATTGGTCTAAAGAATACTAAAATGCATTTGAAACTGACATTAGTTCAGAGATTTACTGGTTTTTAAACTTTTTAATATCTTTGGTAATGGACTTATGCCCCGTTTCCTGTACTTGACAGGTTTATGGTAATATTGAATTCGTAAGATGGCATTAAAAATTAGCAGAATAATCCAGCAGGTTTCTTTAGGAGTTGGGCTAGTGTTTCCGGAATTTCAAAAAATTCACGGTACTGGGCCTATAAAAACAGCAAATAGCTAATCGATCACATTATTGCACAAGTTTGTGTGTAAAGACTGTTCTTAAGCGGTCAGCAAACAATTTTGAGTTCAGTTTTCTGCACAAAACGAGTGCAAGGTTTGATGTCAAAGTGCAGTACAGATCTGTAAATTCTTGAGCATGTATAAGATACAATTTAGAGTGAGGTTAGGTTATTAGGTTAGGTCGGAGTGGTAGCTCTGTTATCACAAAGCTCACTTGAGCACGCATAGCGGCCCGTTGTGATGCCACGGGTGAACGCAGTCCCTGAACTAACCAAGTTCCACCAAAATCAGGGAAAAGGAATAAGTTGGTCAGCACAAGGGCTGCACAACAAAAGCACGACTACACCGCACTGGAAAACCAGCCAGAAAGTTTAATGATGTCAATAGATGATAGCTCCGTTAAGCTAACAAGGAATGGGGAGCCAAATAACCTATATCTACACCTAGCAAGAGACGGGCACTGGCAAATAAAATGAACAACAGTCTCCTCTTCCTCAGTGGACCTGCATCCACGGCAGAAGTCGTTGAAAGGGAACCTCATTCTTTCCGCGTGTCTACCCATGACGCAATGACCTGTAAGCACGGCCACTGTAGTCGAGATGACATCACGACCAAGACCAAGTAATCGGTTGGTATGCCTTCTATCCATCTTGGGCCAGGTGACTCTAGCGGTGGAGCAGGACTCCTCATTGACCCAGGATAGGTTGGCGTCCCGAAAGAACCTCCGCGCAATGGTCAACTTGCCCGAGGCAAGTGGCATACCCAATTCAACAGAAGAGGATTCCGGAAGGAGCGCACCAGCTCTGGCGAGCTCGTCGGCCATACAGTTTCCCGGAATTTCACTGTGCCCACACCAGAGAGACACTGGTGAAGCGCCCCGAGAGAAGGTCGTGACAGCGGTGACATTCCCTAAGGAATGAGGTTAAGTTCAGTTAATCTATCAAGACGCCTTAATTTCCTGTAATGAATTCATACTTTTAAAGTTCTTTACTTTTAAACGTCAGCAATATCTCTTCACACAATGACAATCATGAACATGTATAATAATTAAGACAGAATTTAGAGTGAGGTTAAGTTCAGATAATCTATCAGGACGCCTTAATTTCCTGTAAGAATTTTTGTAGCCTCAGTTTTTATGATGAATTCATACTTTTAAAGTTCTTTACTTTTAAACGTCAGCAATATCTCTTCACACAATGACAATCATGAACATGTATAATAATTAAGACAGAATTTAGAGTGAGGTTAAGTTCAGATAATTCATCAGGACGCCTTAATTACCTGTAATGCGTTTTTGGAGTCTTAGTTTTTATGATGAATTCATACTTTTAAAGTTCTTTACTTTTAAACGTCAGCAATATCTCTTCACACAATGACAATCAGTTGAGGCATTTAATGCGAAGAAGAATTGAAATTTTAAAAAATTTAAATAAAAACGAATTCCATGCTTAAATTTTTTGCAACAACTACTGCTGGTTTCGTATTTAATTCTGTTTAGTAAATCGATTTCATGATTTAAAATGAAATTATCATGGGAATTATTTTGTTTGTTTGTTTGATGTTGGTAATAAGACTCTCTGCCATTAAGTTTGTTTTTAAACATGTTTAATGCTAGTAGATACGGGTTATGCTATACGATTACAATTGTTATGTGATACAATTGCTTTGTAAACGTCTTTGTTTTTTTGTTTTTATTTTTGCTTTGAAATTTGCAATCGACTGTCACAAGACTTGTAATGTAAAACCACTTGCCTTTTGGCGAAAAACAACAACTGACAACTGAATTAGACGATTGTGTCTAAGAGCTGGCATTAGTTTGACTATAAGCATTTAAATTTAATCATTTAATCTGTTGAATTTAATAAATTTTTTTTATTTGTTTCTAAACAATTAAATTCTATTGGAGTTGTTTTTCTCTTCTCGTATTTCTTATTTACAATAATAGGAGTAACTTGATCGAGGGTGGGAGTATTTCTATTGTTTATTTTCAATGATTATTTATATTTAGTTTCTCTCCTATTCAGTTATATTCTTTTAAAAGCAAATTTATATTATAAAATAATTATCATCGCTATTACGGTTTATTACAGTTTCTGTTATTTTTTTAAAATTTAATTTCCTTTATAAATTTCTTTACCTTAATGTATACAGAAGCCATGATGGCAGAGCATAAATTATTTTCCACTTAACTAAAGCATGTAAGATTTTCCTTTTTGAACAATTTAATATGATAAGTTTTAATGCAAGCATAACGCAAATTTGCATATAAATTTGTTGAAAGACAACAACTACTGAAAGCCTGGGTAATTACTCTTAAAAGTGCTACAGTAATGGTGAACAGAAGAGGGAAATTGTGGTGTTTGTGGTATTTTAAAACGTTATAAGCATAATTATACAACGTCTTTGAAGATTTCTCTACTCATTAAAACAATATTTAATTTGAAAAGATTAAGGCTTAAACAAGCTTAATGTTCTACACAGTTATCTTATTAATTTAACCTCGTCTTATAGCTCAGATTGTCATGAATATTCTTTAAATTTTCTGCCGACTAAGAATGTTTCGTTTTCGTTTATTTTAATTAAACGTAAGTTAGGGTGGTATTAAAAGTTGGAAATCTGTGCCAAATAGTTCGAGTATCCGAGTAACAGCTATTTCATATTATTGTTTTATTTTTTTAAATCTTTAGAAGTTTCTTAATCATTAAAGTAACACAGGCATAAGTTAGAATGGATTAGGTTCAAGAACCTTATGGGAAATGAAAAGATAATTCTCTGCAGAATGGTAGAAATGTGGAACTGTAACAAAAAATTTTTTATAAATGTTTTCATTCATTGTCGCTGTAGTCTAGACGTGAGACCACGGTTCAAAACCCATGTCAAACATCTGCAACTAAACGAAATATGAAAAAATATTTCTTCGACGACTTCTCAGTAGATTTCTGGCAAAAACTCTGAGAGTAAATAAAATTGCCATGAAAAGTTTGTCGTTCGGAGTCGACAATTAACTGTAGGTCCCGCCACTCATGCATGAAATTAACACACTCAACATAGGTGGCGTGAGAAGCTAGGTCGTAATCCTGACTGAAGCGTTGTAATGATCAATTATGTATGTATGTATGTATGTGTTTTCATCCGTTAAGGGGTGTAGTAGACTTGAAAAGATGAGAAGCTTCAAACCCCTTTTTTAAATAACACAGCCCTGCAAATTTTGACTTTTTTGTGCAAATAAGATGGCTCCAGGTGTTTTCGAAGGCATTTTGCGCGCTAAACACGAATCTGGTTTCATAAACTTTCCATCACGTCAGGTTTTCGAGAAAAAGGGAGATGAAACAACTAAAAATAGCGTTTTTGGCCATTTTTGAATCATTGTAGATCTAAACACTGACGTGCTAGAACCATCACTATTATCAGAAATTGACAATTGATCTTTGCTCTTTAAAATGAGCCCAAATTGTTTGCATGCACCCTTAAAGTAGCGGGTGTGTTTATGTCAAGGGTGCAAAAGAAAAAGAAACACATTACGGAGACATTGTACGAGAAAATTAATCAGATTTACTTGAAAATTGTTACTCAGGGGTCTTTGGGGTCGCTGATTACAGATTTCCAAAAATTCAGATTCGTGTTCAGCGCACAAAATGCTTTCGGAAACACCTGGAGCAATCTTATTTGCAAAACCCATGCAGGGCTGTGTAATCAAACCATGAAGAATATCATGGAAAACTCTGGTAGCAACACTTTTTGAGAAAGACATGACAAAGACAAAATATGACAAAAGTGTTCACAACTACTCCCAATTAAACAACACAATACGTTTTCACAGAGTCAATTATTTCTAGTCAAGGGCGTAGTAAATGTTATAGAAGACTAATAACCTGAATAGCTGGAAAAGTTTAAATAATGGATTGAAACAAAGCAGAGATATTAAAAGAAGTTGGGGAATATGCTTTGTATCTAAGTTGATTGAGTATTACGGCTTCAATCATATAAAGACCATAAGAAGAATTTTAAAAATGAGTCCTTCAATGTTAACTGACTCGGGATAAACCTACTGAATAGGAAAGGCTTCCTTCAGATATATTTTCCAACACATTGGTCCACAAAACTTCATCAAGGAAAGTATCTTTCAGAGTGCATTGGTGGATTTTTAAATGCTCCTCTATTTTTTACATCAAATTCGGCAATCTTGACGTATCCATTGAAGATAGCCTTTCCATAGAATTACATTTCTCACGCAGCTAGAATTTTGATAATAAAATTCTACGGTTTGCAAGCGTTGTTCGTTTGTTTGTGTAATCATGGTAGGCATTTTTGGTATTGACACATGTCACGAAAGTTTTTTTTTTATACTGACAAAATTTAGACTGAAACAAACTAAATAACAAAAAATTGTCTGTTTAAATACGTTATAGGATGGTGTAGGGTTTATAGAAAGACATGAGTATATTGTTGACTTTGTTTACCTTTTCTTTCCAGTACTCTTTTATCATCTGCTCATTTTTTTATCTTTAAAAACCCATTTCAATTGCGGAACTTTATGCAATTTCTTCTTCTGACAGCTGAAAATTTGTGTTCAAAACACACATTTACCTTCTTTACCCTCTTGAGATATGAGAATAAATTTGTTTGATGACTTATTGTAGCCACAATTATTTTTGCATAAATTTGTAATTTGTATGTTTAATGTTGCAATCAACTGTGTAACCAAGTACGGCAACAGTAACACTGCAACGAACAACATTAACAATAATAATTATAACATTATTAAGTCAACTCAAAAAAGCATAAAAACAAAAACAAAAAAGCAAAAAAAAAAACAAAAGAGTACAAAAAAGAAAAAAAAAAGCAGCAACAATAACAACAATATTGCCACATTAATAACAATCAACTGTGCAACAAACTAATAATCAAAATATATGTATGTATGTACATATATAATCAAAATAACAACATGCAACATGTTGCATGTTAATTTAAACTCCTATATGCTCATTGGTAGTAAGGCATATGCATGCCTGGCTTCTAAAAAACTACTGATATTACAGGGTATCACAATGAAAACGAAAGAAAAATTTAATTATTTTGCCTCGAAATCTTTGAGTGAGTGAGGTGCCATTGTTTCTACGCAATAACACCTGGCAATCCTAGCGTTCTAGAACATGCTAATCTTGATTAAAAGACAACTTAAAAGAACTGAAAGCATACTGATTGAGACATGGCATATGGAACAATGCGAAAAAGTTGAAAATTCCATTCAAAAATCTTATTTCCCACCCTGTATATTCAAGCCTATGAAAAACATCGTTTAATGCTAACGTGTACCACGTATGACTTTCCTAACATTTTCAGAAAATTCGTTATTGTTTAAAGTTTTCCTCAGTTGGGTTTTTTATTAATTTAAGCTGACGAAAGTCTTGTGAAATACTGGCATAAAAGAGTGCTCATACTGACAGTTTTTTTCCTTGCTTTTTTGTCATGCTAATATGACAAAAAACAAAAACCAAAACAATTTGTATGTATTCATGTGTATTGCATGTGCGCATATCTCTCTCTATGTAATTGAAGGTGTTTTTGTTTATATGTTAACCGAGTACAAAAATTTCCGGGATAAATTTATTTTTTTTTTAATTGCCTTTTTGTTTTCTTGCAAAAAGTGTTTACGTGAAATGGCCCATATATTTCATAAATATTGTAATTAATCATCATAAATATTATTATGCCCGGTTGCGGTAAGTTTTTCATAATTTTTCTTAACATGAGAAAATCGCAGATATGAAAAGATGTGAAATTGTTGAGAACAAAAATTCATCAGGTTGTAGAAGAGAAAATTTGCAAAAAAGAAAAAGGTTTTCATGAGTTACTTGGGACCACCCTTTTTCAGTTCTCACTAGAATTAATTTTCAGTTGGTAGGTGAAGTAATGTAATAAGAAACGTGTGCATAATTGTGAGGAAACTGTAGGGATAAAAATGTTGGCATAAACAGATTTATGAACGTTTAACATTTGAAGTCAAAATTAAAAATTTTTTTTTAATTCAAAAGACTTTAGGCGCTAATACCATACTAGAGTAGGAAAACTACATAGAAGTGAAGCAAACATTTTACGAATACTAAGAATGGATCAAACGAGTGAGGCTTTTCCTGGCTCATAGTGTTGCTTTAGAGGATAGTTAAATAGGACTGAGGATATGTATAGTTATAGCGACTAAAAAGCATTCAGAAGGCAGGGGTCATATTATAAATTAAAAGAACCGGCATAGAAAAAGTGAAAGAATACCGCAAAAAATAAAGCACAGGCATTAGATACGCAAGGATAAATGCAAACCCATTATAAACATGAGGAGAGTTTAAGCCCTCAAAGAAATCCTCTCTTTAGGTATTCAAAATTCACCGCTAGCGACTTGACATTGCGGTGTACCGTAAAGAATCCAGTTTCCAGTCTCATGTTGGGCCAGCACTACTATCGCCAATAGATAGTCAAACCCCGTTAGCCACGTATAACCCCATTTTATCACCCCTACAACTCTGCTACATTTCCCGTTGTCTCCATATTGGTAGCTGAATGGAGGATTAGGAGCAACAACTATATCATCAACCGAGTGGAAACCTCGAAATAATACAATGCATCGGAATCCAACAGAGACTGATATGATCCGGTCCTAAGATCCTTACAGTTATAAACCAATAGCGAGTTATACCAGATCGTTCGTATAGCCCTTACAGCAGCTTAAATATCAATAAAATTATGTTAGGTTAGGTCTGAGTGGTAGCTCTGATTTCACAAAGCTCACTTGAGCACGCATAGCGGCCCGTTGTGGTGCCACGGGTGAACGCAGTCCCTGTACTGACCAAGTTCCACCAAAATCAGGGAAGAGGAAGAAGTTGGTCAGCGCAAGGGCTGCACATCAAAAGCACGACTACCCCATACTGGAAAACCAGCCAGAAAGTTTGATGAACGATGCTATATCCTTGATGTCAATAGATGATAGCTCCGTCAAGCTGACAAGAAATGGAGAGCCCAATAGCCTATATCTACACCTAGCGAGAGACGGGCGCTGACAAAGAAAGTGGATACCAGTCTCCTCTTCCTCAGCGGATCTGCATCCACGGCAGAAAACGTTAAATGCGAGCCTCATTCTCTCCGCGTGTCTACCCATAACGCAATGACCTGTAAGCACGGCCACTGTGGTTGAGATGACGTCACGACCAAGACCAAGTAATTGGTTGGTACGCCTTCTATCCATCAAGGGCCAGGTGACTCTAGCTGTGGAGCAGGACTCCTCATTGACCCAGGATAGGTTGGCGTCCCGAGAGAATTTCCGCGCAATGTCCAACTTGACCGAGGCAATAAAATTATGTAAGAATCTGCATTAGACGGAGAGAGATCAGTAACGATCTCAAAAGCCTATAAAACAGCAAATATCTCGGCCTGAAAAATGCTGCTGTTATAATGACAGTCCAGTTCGTACCCAGTGCCCCATTTAGTTTTAACTCATCAGTCTTAGGCATGACAATCATCAGCCCAGAAGTAAACATAGTCTTGGGAACTTTATATATAGTGTTTGATCGGTAGATTCTTGCGATTTGACCTCTGCAGAAGTCAATAGTAGGTAAGCGAAATTTCCTACTACGCAGCGGCAGATATGCCCTTACGATCCAGTTTAAATAGTTGATAGGTACACCTTCTACCCTATTAATGTCATTCGAATCTGTCAATGAAGTAAAATCATATCAATAAAATCAAGTTCAAGAAAATTGTGTTAATTATACAATTTCCGTGGGCTATTTGTCCTTTGTTTACACGTAAAATCTGTTTTCTTAGATAAATTCTTCAAATTGAGGTTTATGACTGCAGTTTGCAGTTGCCATTATTTAACACAGATTATTGCCAGAGAATTATTTTTTCTTACAATAAAACACAAGTGAACAGATGTTCTTAAAAGGATAAAACAATTGTAAGAAAAATTATTATCATTTACCAGCTTAAGGAGAACCAACGTATGTATGTATTTAGTTTAGAAATCACAAGACAAAACAAATATTTAAAATTCTAATCTAATCGAAAAACTGTTTGTTCTTTACATAAATACCTGCATGTAATATAAGTAATACGAAACGAAACGAAACCATATAAAAAAATTTCAGCTTATCCTTGTAATACTTTAATACTAGAAGCAAAAAATTTCTACCAAAAACATTGTGTTAGCTTGTCTCACATGACCTAAAAAAATATCCCCAATGTTGACTTTGTTTTTAAAATGGAAAGGCAGAAGTTTACAAAGTTTTCAACAGCCTTGATGCCCCCCAAAAAAAGGAAAAAAAAAACAGAAATGTTTAAAAAAAGGGAAACAAAAATTAGAAAAGTTTTGGGGAAAACTTTTTTAGAAAAAACTTAAGACTTAAAACATATTTCCAAGGTACTTTAAAGTATTAAAGGCCAAATAAGGCTTCGTTAAAAAAGAAAAAACTTCTACAAACTGTAATTAAGCAAAACATTTTATTTTCAAAAGCAATTTTGATCGTGACAAATTTATGCTTGTCAGTTTTGTTATACAATACATGATATTTATTTTATTTACTCTCCCACACACGTGTTCCCGTTCTCACTTTTTTAAATAACGGGCTAACCAGTTAGTGGTTTCAAAACGGATGGTGTGGTAAGTCAGTTAAAAATCTTTCATCTGCAGCATCACTTTGCGAAAGCTTAAAACAAAAGTGGTGTTTCAAACTTTTTAACTGTAATCACCCTGTTATGGTTGTCATAATCGAACAAGGAATTGACAAGATTTTGAAGAAATTGAAGAGACTGGAGGCGTTACGCATGGCTGCACGCACAGCAGTCGCAGTGAAAGTATGGCGAATAATCCGAATTAATTTCACGCCGTTCTCAGCAATAGGGCTGATATTAAGACTCATTGTAATGTAACATAAATTTGGATTTGCACCTCCATTCATATAAACCTCAGGATTGCCATGAAAATATTCTCAAATATGTCTTTTGGCGTCGACCTTAAACAGTAGGCCCTTCACTCACGGCTAAATTAATTCAGGCTACGTGAAAGATCGTGTCTACGGGATAATCGTTTAAAGTGTGGCCAATATCCATCAAGTTATCGCCGAGATACCATTTGAAATATGTGATGAATTGGTAGAAAAATACCTTAAAAGAATCGGTTGATTTCTGAGATGCTCTGGCATTATATTTCGAAAATAATATCAAGATTTGCGCATTATAATGCAACAAAAGTTTCATCAAAATTCTGGTTTCATGTGTGTTTTATTTAACCTTACTTTTGAAACCCAAAATAAGCAGAACCCTTTACAATAATCTGTCATTTTTCTATTCGTTAACATCCTCTACTGTAAACACACATACATATATACACTATATTGCAATCATGTGTATAAATATTTACATAAACATTTACGCACACTTCCATACTTAAGTCAACTCCCTCTCATATGATAGGTTTCTGTTTGTATTTGTAATTTAATATAATATGAGTACTTGATTGTATATGTCAAGTAAATATCGTATTCATCTTTCTCATACTACCACAACTTTCGAAGAGAGTTTCTGTTTTTAAATCTCCATCATTAATTTGTTCACCATACCATAATGTCCGTACTCGTGTACATTTGTTGGCATCACTTTAAAACATACTCTCCTTTTCTCTTTTTCTACAATTTTGTTGATTTATTATATTGATGCTAATAACAGTGTTGCCATAGATGCTTATTTTGTTTCCTTTAAGATTTAGGTTTCAACTGTATTCTCAACTGTTTAAAGCCAGAGTTTTCTAAGGAATACTGCCTGTAGGACTTGTGTTATTTTTTGTTCATACAAGGTTATGACCCGATGTTATTTCCTAATAACGGATGGATTTTCACTTGAGGCTTTGAAGAATCAGAGGCTTGTTTACATAAACTCGCGTGTTTCCTACACAATGCTGGAAAACCTCCTGGCCTCTTTTGTTGCAGGTCATGCAGTATGCGACTTTGCTTTATCCTTGTGACCCTTATATTCTCCCGTTCCAATTCGTCAAGTTGAGTTAAGGGAAGACTATTCTGTACGGGTTTGTAGCGCTCCTCGTTCATGGTAGTGATTTGGGGTGCGGTATTTTGGAAAAAGTAAGGCCATGTTAGTGTATCCAGCATAAATACCACACCATATAGTAACTTTTAAAGGGTGTTATATCTCGTTATGGTTTATAACTGCAAAAGAAAAAAAATGTCCTCCTCTTCAAGGTCAAGGTTACGCGCGCCTTGAGGTCAAATTTTATAAATTAAGGTAAGGTTTGCACTTTGTAAGGGAACATCTTGAAGTTAATTATCAAAATTCTCCTTAAGACTGTTCTTTGACGCCGAATTCGGTGACAAGTGAACTTCAGAGGAATCTACCGACACAGCCGAGATATTTTAAGCCAAACGGCAGCCTCGAGCCCAAAATCTGCCCACAATTCGCCCTATTTTTTAAACTTGGCATCTTTTGGCAATTTTCATAAAAAAGGAATATGGCAACACTTATTGTTGCACATACAGTTTTATATCGTATAAACTTCTGTATATATGTGCATTTGTTTGTGTATGTGTTTCACTTTATTTGACCAGAGTGTTTGCACTTTTGATGCTATTTACTGTTGCTGTTGTCGTTGTTGTTGTTGTGTTATTATCCTATATTGTCAATATGTCAAAGTATTACAAAAAAAAAACAACAACAAATTACAAATATTTGGGTCATGACGATGGCAAAGCTCTCATATGTATTTACCAGTCGTAAACAGGGTTTCAAGTTTTTATTTGATTTGACTTTTATTAGAGCAAAAGTTGTTATTTTCCCTGCACGTACTGCGCTAGTGCTGCTACTTTCGTCATTATTTTTTCAATATGTAATCGTAAATGGCTTCCCTCTTTTGTATGTAAGTATATGTGTGTTGTGTTGTTGAATTAAAGTGCTATACTCTCTAATTCTTATTTATTTCTAGGAGTGTGTTTGTATTGTCTGTCTGTCTCTCTCTCTCTGAGAGTAATTGAATAATTAATTTGAAATTAATTAAAGTTGATTATCTTTTGTTACAGCTTGCATTCCTTCCTTCTTTGCTTCTCTGTAGTCATGAATTTTTAAAGCAAAAAGAGTTTAGCGTAAAGGAAATGAGAATTTTTTAATTTTAATTATTTATTAAGGTATTTAAGAAAAATAATTGATTACCTGCAGCAGTTCTCGTTCGCGTTAAGTTCAATTGTTTCTTAAGCACATTTGTTAAAACGATATCTTAAGGAGTATTCCAAAGCATTATGGAATTAATTGATATATTTTTCATGAATCTTTATGCTTTTAATACCAGGATGTTATTAATTTTAATTGAAATTCATTTTTAAGGTGGTGTATACACTGTATACATTTGACCGTACCACATTGTAGTAAGACCTGCCATAAACACAATGCATTCCATGATATATCACCCGATATGACACAAGAATTAAGAAGTTTGAATAAAAAATACCATTGAATTCAATCTATCTGGCGATTTATCGTATTCTAGATTTTTCACAAGTTTTGCAGGATAGGATGGAATAAAGGACAGCGATAGCTTTTTTAAATCAAAATTTACTCGAGCACACATAGTGGTCTGGTGTAATTCCACATGAAGCGATGTCATAGAAGTGTCAGTTAACCCTGATTAACCGTTCTTGAAACATGAATCTCTTACAAGCTAAAAATTCGCCTAAGACTTAAATAAATTTAGTAATCGATAGGAGAAGTTTGAGGTAATTCAGAGACAGACATTGGCAAATAAGGTGGACAATACTCTTGTCCTCCTCAACCAATGTATACAAATCTGCAAAACTTACAGAAGTCGTTTGCTGTTGAACGATGTCTCTCCTCAGGTGACCAGGTACTCTATATACTGATACTTAGGCACAGACAGTCTAAAACAGAAATAAGAAGCATATTTATATTCATGTCTGGATTGACATGAAGAGTGCCTGCACTAGCAAATTCATCAAATTTTCCGGAATATAATTATTTCCAGTGAAGTCACCGTGGTCTAGTAGGTAGTGTGTTGGCTTATTAGACGAAAAGCCAGGGTTCGAGCCCCAGGCCAGACATCAAAATAAAATACAAAAAAAAAGTATTTCTTCGGCGACTTCCTCTCAGCAGATTTCTGGCAAAAACTCTGAGAGTAAATAAAATTGCCATGAAAAGTTTCTCAAAAATCTGTCGTTCGGAGTCGACTTTAAACTGTAGGTCCCGCCACTCATGTATAAAATTAACACACACAACATAAGTGGTGTGAGAAACTAGGTCGTAATCCTGACTGAAGGGTTGTAATGACCAATTATGTGTTATGTATGTAATTATTTCCAGGAATCCATGACATAAAGTTGCCGCGGAAGTCAATCAAGAGAGCCTAAGCCAACCAGTTTAAACCTGACGGTTGCACCCAAAAGTGGTCTGATTGGCCGCACCACAGCAGTCAAGCAGACGGAGAGTTATGCAATGCCCTTTTCTACTTCCTGCTCTTTTCCTTCTTCGTTTTTCTTTATACATTTTCCCTCATTTAAGGAAAATAGGCTTATCACACTCTTATTATTATTTCTTTGTTTTTTTCTGAGTTTATTAATCATGATTCTGGGATGGTAGGGTTGCCATCTGACATTACCTAGGAAAACGACCTTTGTGTAATTGTAGTTGTGAAAATCATTATTGCATTGGGTGTAGAGGTAAAGAAATTTGCTTGCTTAGGCCTACTTACTTTCAAGAAGTGGCGCTGTCTGTCCTTCTTATAACATTCGTTGTAAAATTAATAAAACCATTAAGAATAACGATTTTGTTCACCTTCTCCCAGGTTATTATTCATCTTAAAGATCACTTTTTTCACTCATATATATGTACATGCATATGTACGTTTTTGAACTCAGTCCAAAAGATTTTGTATGTAGGGCCAAATTATTAATGATACTGTCACTCGTTAAGATCGTGTAAAAAAGACGATTTTTTACTTATAGGCTTATCATTAATGATATTTTATGTATGTCTAGTTGTGGAATATGAGGTAATGAGATTATGTTGATATTTTAAACATATATATTGAAAATGCTGTTATTTGGAACGAGAATATCTTTAAATTTAAAACAGAAAAAACATTCAAATGCCATAAAGCAAGACGAAGTGATCAGTGTACGACAGAAATTGATCTAATGCTGTCAAGTCTATATTGAAGATTTCCTAAAGTGTACTGGAAAATGCAATTCAGCTTTCCAATAAATTGGGTACTTTTGATTACACATTAGGAATAATCTTTTTGAATTCAAATTCATTCCAATAAATTTTCTAATCATATCTATTATCCACTTTCCCTTCATTCAATAACTTATTTTTCGTTTTCTGACAAAATGTCCTATGTAAATAGCTGGTCAATCCATGAATAATTCTAAAAAAATATTTCTTTTTTTCGATGTTAAATTTAAAGCCTATTTCACTTAAAAGTTTTGCAAGTTTCTCAACGGCCCACCTAAAAATGTTTTCCATAATCAAATAAAAAGAATAAAAGAAAAAAATTTTTGTCAAATTACATTCAAATATTTGGAAAGCATTTTGTATAACGTCAACAACAACAACAACAGAAAAAAAGACAGAAAAAGATAAAGAAGAAGATGAACTTTTTATACAATTTAAATGATGACAAAATAATTTATTTATAAAAATATTTTCTTTGGGGTCTCTTCACTTGCTTGCTCCTCTTTTTTTTCTT
This sequence comes from Sarcophaga subvicina, assembly GCA_936449025.2. Taxonomy (NCBI): domain Eukaryota; kingdom Metazoa; phylum Arthropoda; class Insecta; order Diptera; family Sarcophagidae; genus Sarcophaga; species Sarcophaga subvicina. The sequence continues at coordinate 104,514,607 of OW388082.2, read as the reverse complement.
CTTTAAATGTCTTCTTGTCGTAGTCGTTCAAGAAAACAACGTCATTATCATCAACTTTTCATCATAATTATTGAAAACAACAACAACAACAACAAATAGGAAAAATTATTATGCCACCATAAACCCACTAGAAAAACGAAATTTTCGAAATTCTGTAAAAGACAGATGCAATAAAGATGCCAAATGCGAGTATTTGTTACGGTCGACAAAAAGAAAACAAAATATTTGAAGACACACACAACAAAAAGCATGAGAAAAAACTATTTTTTATTAACAATGGAATAGAAAAATTATTTTTGCTTTTATGGATGAAAACTATGGAAATAAAAAATGTATGTACAGAAGTGGTGGGCAAAAGAGGCATAAGAATTTTTTTTAAGACTTTTACGGAAAGTAAAATATCGTATCAAATTATTGTATAGAAAACTCTGTTGAGCAACATGTTTTGCTCTCGTAATAATCAAAGAAGTATCATGGAAATGAAACTGTTTTCGAATAGTCAATATGTTTAGCCAATATTTCTATTGATTATCTTGGTTTACTATCACTGTTTAAAAATATTTATAATCCTTGCAACATATACAGTGGTGGCCACGAATTTAAGACACGACATATGACTGATTTAGTTGTGATAATATTTACAATCCTGTAATGTCAAAATTGATATTCTTTATTCTTCTATGTACCCTGTAATGTTACGAAAAAGTACCATTATTTTATTTTGTTTCTTTTTTACATTTTGTTGCTTTTCGATCATATTATTGTAAAAACGTTTATTTGAAATTGGCCACGAATTTAAGACATTTCGGAAATATCTGGTTTTTAAGTGATTTTTTGGTGTTTTTTGAAGCTAAACGTTGAGCAACGAATGTTTTATTTTATATTATGTTGGAATTCATAGAAATATTTAATTATAAATGGTCAGAGGTACTTGGAATACCGATGACGAGCGAAAACTGATCCAACAACTAAAATTTGATGGAAAAATAATAATGTAATGTAATCCAAGCTGTTTAAATTTTCTAGATGCAAGATTTACAACGTGCTGGAACACATCAAGCAACATGGTACCACCAAAAATGTCAAACAGCAACCTAGAGCCCGAAAAACCACACCCTAAAGTAGCTGCTAATAATCCTTTCACGAGCTCAAGTAAAATAAAAAATAAAATTGTATTGGATTTTGGTATTGATATTTCGTCCAGGGCAATAAGAAGATGTTTAAATGAGAAAAACTTGCGTGGGTGTATTGCACAACGTAAACCACTTGTGTCAAAAAAAATATCAAATCCCGACTAGCATTTTGTTTTGATCTATATAGTGTGTAAATAAAATTTTTTTACCAAATATAGGTAGCAAAATATTATTAATTTTTCTTCCTAATATTACTAAAATCTTAAGAAAAATATACCTAAAATATTTTTGATAAGATGTAAAAATGATTAAAATGTATAAGTAAAATGGCGTGTCTTAAATTCGTGGCCACCACTGTATATGTCAAAACTTTTTGTTTATATACATTTATGTATAGAAACATTTTAAAATATATTTTTGTCTTTTCCATTTTCTTGCTTTCTGTTCCACTGTGCCTTCCTAGTAAGAAAATTTAACAAAAATATTTCAAATGTTTAAGAAATTAGATTAGAACTCTATTTTCCGTATTTATTTTGTCGAAGGAACGGAGAGCAAAAAACAAAAAACTTTTAAAATGTGTTTTCCTTAAGTGCCTTAGATATGCATAATCTTGGTTGACTTGGTTTTGACTTCTTGATGTTGTTTTTCTTAGCATTTTTTTGCCGTATAAAATAACAATTTGTTTTGAATTGTCTGCTCTCCTTGTTGTTGTTTTTGCATATAACGAACTTAAAATTTTGAAGATGAAAGAATTTCATCAACTTTATTAGGGAAGCAAGCAAGAGAAGGCAGCAGGAATATGTTGCTGGGAGAAATTTTCGGCATGGAGCTGTTACATAGAGTTTCCCTTAAATACATACGTACATAATTGGTCATTGCAACCCTTCATTGAGGAGTACAGCCTGGCTTCTCTCAATTTTTGTGTGATAATTTTATCCATGAGTGGCGCTACCTACAGGGTAAAATCGACTCTGAAAGACAGATTTGAGAAACTTTTCATGTCAGAAGACTGCTGAGACTAAGTCGCCGAAGAAATATTTTTTCAAAATGTCTTTTTGTTCGAGAAGTCTGAGGGGGGAGGGGTTGAAGCATGACCTCACGTCTAGTAAACCAAGACACTACCTACTGGACTACGACCACTTTAATAGAATTCTAATGGTTAATGAAACAAAACGGTGGGCTTTAAGGTTTAAGCCTTGTATACATACATACATACATAATTGGTCATTACAACCCTTCAGTCAGGATTACGACCTAGTTTCTCACACCACTTATGTTGTGTGTGTTAATTTTATACATGAGTGGCGGCGCCTACAGTTTAAAGTCGACTCCGAACGACAGATTTTTAAGAAACTTTTCACGGCAATTTTATTTACTCTCAGAGTTTTTGCCAGAAATCTGCTGAGAAGAAGTCGCCGAAGAAATACTTTTTGTATTTTGTTTTGATGTCTGGCCTGGGGCTCGAACATTGGCTTTACGTCTGATAAGCCAACACGCTACCTACTAGACTACGGCGACATTAAGCCTTGTATACAAAAATAAAAAGTTTTACTAAGAAAAGCTTCAGTAAAACATTGTTTTATAGATAAGAAAAAAATGTAAAGACCTCCCAAAATAGTTGGAACAAAAACGCCATGAAAATTCAAATGATTTTCAAACTAAAAAAATTTATTTTAATTTTCTTTAAAATTTTTTTAACGCTTCCCCACGCCAATCGATAAATTTTTTTTTTTATTCAAATGTAATACAACTTTTTTACATCTTAAGCCAGTTAAATAAATGATCAAAGATTTGTTAAAAATAAAGCGTTTTAAATTTAAATTCCACAAAATCAAATATGTTAATTCATGTTTTATTTATTTATTCATTTTAGTTTTTAATTTATGCTTTTAAAAATATCTTTTCAGATTATTTTTAACGGCTACATTGTTTCGTTTTGTGTTTCTAGGCCTCACTTACACTAATTTCACATGAAATGTAAATCATTTGAAAAATCAATGAAAAAATTAAAGTAGAAAATGGTAAAACGAAGGAAATTAATGAATGAATTATTTTTTTTTATATAAAAATATATCTTGTTTTTTCGATTTAATTAAAATAGCAGCAATATAAATCGTATTTTTTTAATTAATTTTTTTTAAAGAGGCAGGTGCTGCTATTTTAAAACTATAGGGCGGTTTATTAAATTTATTATTTATAAACAGAGATTTATTTGGAAGTTTTTCGAAAAAGCTTATTAATTAAATCGAAGAAAATTAAAATAAATTGATATCATCATGGACGTTTAGTTTTTGAATTAAAAAAAAGTGGAATTGTGTCAAAATTATAATCCAAGACACACACCAAAAAACTTTTCATAGAAGTAGTTTGGACGTTAACAGTGTCGAATGTCTTATGAACTGAGTACACGGTATCAAAATAAGCAAACCCTATTTATTATTTGGGAGCTTTAAAAAAATAATTTTTTTTCTTGCCCGAAAAGTTTATTTATTTATTTGTTCAAAACAATACAACAAGAATAAATCTTATATTACAGTATTGCTTAGCAATTGTTACTAACATTTATTCGGAATCATTTATTTTAACTAAATTAACATAATTTAACATAAAATCAATTTAAAAAAGAAAAGAAACTTAAAATTTAAGAAAAAAAGGAAATTTAAGTAAAGAAAGGGGGAAAAACATTATTATCACAAACGTATTAAAAAAAAGAATATCACAATTATAATAAAACTAAGGGGAAACAAATTTACAAAAATTAGAGAACATTAACTAAGTAAAGTGCTCGAAAATGGCAGTTTTGAAATGCTTTGCATTGATGATCGTTTGTATTTGAGGGGGAAGTTGGTTTCAGAGACGAATGGAGTGAATAAAAAAAATGTTGTTGAGAGATGGCCCTGTTATATTTCATAGAGTTTATCCTGTTCCCACTATTCGACCTAGAAAATATTAATCTCTCATACAAATAAGGTGGCTGTCGACTATATATAATTTTGTGTAGAAATAGCAGAGTCCGGCAATTCAATAAATTGTCAAATGTGACATTATAAATTAGTCGGGCGAAATGCGATATGCTACTATTTCTCCTGATGCCAAAAATGTATCGTGCTATAGCGTTGTAAGCTACGTTAAGTCTTCGTCTACTAACTGCATCGCAGCTAGCAAACAGCTCACATCCGTACATGAGAGTCGGTAGTAAATATGTCTTCGCTAATAGCATTCGAATATTATTTTCGACTCTCTCATGATAATGCGCGCGATTTATTTCTATCATGCGTAATATGTCGATATTTCGTGCGATATTTCGCATTCTCGTGCTGTGGTGTGATTTATTACTTTCATTCGTTTCATTGCTTCGTTGTCATTAAAATATGTGCTGTTAATACCAAGTCGCCAAAATCTAGTGGGTAGTGTGTTGGCCACGGGTCAAACACAAGGTCAAATAGTTCCAACAAAATGAAATATGGATTTAGTAATATTTTACTCGGCGACTTCCTCTCAGCAGATTTCTGGCAAAAACTCTGAGAGTAAAAAAATTGTCAAGGGAAGTTTCTCAAAGAATTTTTCCTTCAAAGGTCCCGCCACTTATGGATGAAATTAACACACAACATAAGTGGTGTGAGCGGCTAGGTCGTAATGCTAACTGAAGGGTATACCACAATTGCTTTTGCTAATAATTGTGGTTTGTATCTTGGGTTTCTAGATTCGATCTTGACTTTGTATTCATGTTCTGTGTAGTATTTTTTTAAGGTTTAAAAAGGCACTTAAAAACTATTTTCCTTTGTCTTAAAACTTTTTTTTATTATTTATAGAGCACAGTGTAATTGTAAAAAATTAGTTTTATTTTAACATATGTATGTATGCCTATAAACTTGTTAATTTGTTTATACTACAACAAATTAAAGCGTTTATTTGTAGATATTTTAAAAACAAATTGCTTTTTACCATAAAAAAAAATTAGTGTGAACAAAATTAATTTAATTTTTTCCACACTTAAAAAGTGAAACGCTTTTGAAACAAATTTTACGTCTGAGATTACATATAAATCAAACCATATTTGTCTGAAGTTTACGTAAATTGAAGAACAACATTTAAATATTTTATTTCAATAAATAACAAGAAAAAGAAATAAATAAATAGAAGGAATAATCACTTGCCTTTTATAGATAAATCAATGGCAATTTATTTGTGAATTAAGAGAAAAAATAATACAATTTCGAAATGATTAATAATTGTTTTTTTTTTTTTTTTTTGAATAAAAGATTATTAGAAATGGCATTGAAATGCTAGAACAAAAGTGTTAAATAAACATTTCATGGTGTGCTGAAATTATAATTTAGAAAATAATATTTTAAACAAAAGAAACTAATGTTTAATAATTGAAAAAATAATTTTATAAAGAATAGATTTTTTCGTTTTTTTCTTGTTTGGATACTTAAAAGCAATTACCATTGCCAGTTCCGAGTTATCACCATCGACACAAGTGGCAATGGACTCTGTATTAAAAAAACAACAACAACATAGAATCTAAATGTTAATAACAATGGACAACTGAACAATGTATAGGATTACGGAAATGTGTTGCAGAGTACCAGAGAGCACTATACACAAAAAGTGGTATGTTCTCTTCTGCGTATGGCAGCATTACGTTTTCCAACAGATTTTTATAAACAAATCGATCCATTTTCTCAGTAATTTGATAAATTGGTCCAACTCCATCGTATGAAAAACAACCCCACACCATTATTGAGCCTCCACCATCTTTTACCGTTCCTTTATAATATTGCGGTTTAAGGCGTTCATTTTTTGGTCTCCTTACGGAATATAGAAATTGGATTCATCGGAGAACAATATGCTTCTCCACTGAGCAGGACTTCAACCAATATGGGCCTTTCCAAAAGCTAACCTGGCTCTGCGATTTTTCTGGGAAATAAATGGTTTCTTTGATGGTTTCCGAGCATTTAAATCTGCTTCTACAGCTGTAGAGTTGGACCAATTTATCAAATTACTGAGAAAATGGATCGATTTGTTTATAAAAATCTGTTGGAAAACGTAATGCTGCCATACGCAGAAGAGAACATGCCACTGGTTTGCGTTTTCCAACATGACAATGACCCAAATCATGCTTCAAAATTTGTTAAGGGATGGTTGAGTCAATCAAAAGTAAGTGTTCTCGGGTGGCTAGGTTAATCGATAGACCTTAACCCTATTGAAAACCTTTGGAGCATAGTTGACCGCAAAATAAAAAGGGATTTAGGGACAAATAAACACCCCATTTTTAATCGTATCCAGAACGCATGGAACAGCATTTCTAAAGATCAAATTAAGAGGCTAATTAATTCAACACCCCGTAGATGTGCTGCCGTCATTAAAAATAAGGGTTACGCTATTGACTATTAATTTAATTTTTAAGTTTTGTTACATAAGTACGAAAGTTGCTTTGGTTTTGACCACTAGAATTTTATGGTTATTTCGTTATTTTGAAAGAAAAGCAATATTTTAAGCAAATTGATTATAATTTTTTTGCATTTACGTTTAGTCTGAATAATGTGTAAACATAAAAACCAAAAAACATCCAGTTTTAACCTTTTTTGCGGAACATATTAGCTAAAATATCAAAGTGTAATGTCAGTTGCTTTAGTTTTGGCCACCAGTGTATCTACAAGATTAATTGGGCCATCCACATTCGTATAAACAGTTGCCGTTATTCAACAATTTTCTAATTGGTTTCCACCTGAATATGTTTATTCAATATTTTTGCTATTTTTAAAAGCCTTTTATTATTATAATTTTTTGTTTTGTTTATTTAAAAGGTAAATTAAAAATCTTAATACTTTTTTTTTCATTTTAAGTGCTTCAAAGTGTTAAAAAAATGCTAACCTTAGCGGGGCATACATATTGTGCGTGTATTCCCGTGAAGCGTGGAGTATGTTGCCACTTTTTTTATACGAATTTCGAAACAAAATTATTTCCCATCGTTAAAATTTCGTATATGCTTATATGTACGTATTCTTTTTATTTTATTTTAATAGAGTGTTTATTGCTGGCTATTGTTAATTAAATATTATATTTAAAAATATTTGTTTTTAAGGTAAATGTAAACAATCTTTATTTTAAGGCAGTTTTAGTCAAGGTCTTCTAAAACGTTTTTTTAAACTTTTTTTTTGTAATAGCAAGGCTTTTAAAAGTTCAATGATAGAACATTATAACAAGTTGTCTGCGGATACAACAGGGTTGTTTTATTCAAGCCTTCCATTTACTTTTTAAAGATAAGCTCATGTATGTTCTCAACTATGGCCCGTCTATAAGCTTTAGTATGAACATATTTTTTCCAACATTTTGGAGTTATTTCAGCAATGCAACACTAAAAGTGAGCTCTATTTCTTGTCCATGTATGCAGGGAACTTTATGTATTCTCATAAAAAGCAGTATCCTCTTCATATAAAGGGTGTTTTTTATAGAGGTATAGAACTTTAAGTTGGCATTACTTTTCAAGATGGCGACCGATTTAACAGCTGTCAAGTGATTTATTCTCAGTTTGGTTTGGCAATTCATCATGAATAGACTCACGCTTGAACAACGCTTGCAAATAGTGCAATTTTATTTCGAAAATAATGGTTCTGTGCGGAAAACGTATCGCGCACTACGTCCATTTTATCGTCGACAAAATCGTCCATCAGAGCAGTTAATTCGATTAACCATGGAACGTTTTCGCACCACGTTTACTCTTATTGATAACTCGCATCCCCAGAGACGCTGTACGGTGCGTACAGAAGAAGCTATTGCTGCTGTAGAGCGTAGCATTGAGGAAGACTCGAATGAGTCCATCCGCCATCGAGCACAGGAATTGGATCTGTGTCCATCCACTTTATGGAAGATTTTGCGAAAGGATCTTGGTTTGCGTGCTTACAAAATCCAACTCGTGCAAGATTTGAAGCCAAACGATCATCAAGTAAGGCGTAGATTCGTCGAATGGGCCCAAAACGAGATTACTGTTGTTCCCGATTTTCATAACCGAATTTTGTTTAGCGATGAAGCGCACTTCTGGTTGAATGGCTACGTCAACAAACAAAACTGCCGCATTTGGAGTGAAGGTAATCCTCAAGTGTATGTGGAAACACCGTTACATCCAGAAAAACTGACTGTTTGGTGCGCATTATGGGCTGGTGGAATCATTGGTCCGTACTTTTTCAAAAACGATGGTGGCCAGAACGTTACAGTCAATGGTGATCGGTATAGAGCCATGATTACTAACTTTTTCATTCCTGAATTGAATAACCATGATGTCCAGGAGATGTGGTTTCAACAAGACGGCGCAACATATCACACAGCTCGTGCCACAATAGATTTATTGAAAGACACGTTTGGTGACAGCCTAATTTCACGTTTTGGACCTGTGAATTGACCTCCAAGATCTTGTGATTTAACACCGCTAGACTACTTTCTGTGGGGCTATGTAAAGTCATTGGCCTATGCGGTAAAGCCACAAACGCTTGACCATTTGGAAGACAACATTAGCCGTATTATTGCCGATATACGGCCACAAATGTTGGAAAAAGTCATCGAAAATTGGACGTCCAGATTGGACTACATCCGCGCCAGCCGTGGCGGTCATATGCCAGAAATCATATTTAAAATGTAATGCCACAAGATTATCTTTCGGATAAATAAAATTCATGTCAATCGAATAATCCATCGTTGTTTTATTGCAACTTAAAGTTCTATACCTCTATAAAAAACACCCTTTATAAATAGTTATTTAATAGCTATAAACAAGGCAAATTTTAATAGCCATGATAGACAAATTATAGGAAATTCACTCTATTTCCCTAAGAAAGCTATAAGAGTTCTTACATTTTTTAACTTCTTTAATAGGTCTTTAGTTTCGAAATAAGAAAATTGTTATTGCATTGAAAAAGTTTGATAGAATTAAGATTACAGCATTAATTAAAATTTTCTACACATCTGTGAGAAATGACGTCACATCAATCTGTTTCATGGGTTAATCAGTTCCAGCAGCACTAATGCTGTTGTGAAATATGACTAGCGAGAGAGGATCTCTTCACATGCATTTCGTGCTCTTTTATTAGATTATATTTAGCATTAGATAATTAGGCGATGGTTGATCAATGTCTTATTATTTTCAAAAGATCTTAAATGCCTAGTATATGGGGTATGCAGCAATAAGTACTCATTTCTAAAATTATGCAAATTATAAAACATTATGTATAAATTTCTATAAGAAATTTCATATTTGAAATTGAAAAATTAATCTTTTTTAGTGGCTCTATGACAACGCGAAAAATAATTTAAAATTTTTTTTGTTTATAACAGCCTATAGCATGCATATGTACATACATACATGGCGGTTTTATGATATATTTTATCTAAATTTTTTTATTACGAATTTTAGTTTATTTTTTATTTATTTTACCGGCTTTTTTTCACATTTTGCCACAGTGTTTGTGTGTAGTAGGTTTTTGTTAATTATTATTGCGTTTGTTTTGACGTCTGTCATAAGCAATTTGGCATGTATCTGTTAAAAAGTTTTTTTTATGATTATTTAAATAATTTTTTTGTGATATTTTTTTGTGATATTTTTACATATGAAGGTCTATTTCAATGTATATATCGAAGACATACATACATACATATGTAATATATAACTATGTATATATGTAATCAGTATAATTTAGTAAATCATTGTCGGCTTTTTGTATACCCTATTAAAATTAAAGGTGTTTTTAATAATAAAAGTTTACATATAAACCAACCACATTATTTGTTTTCTGAAATACCAATGACCCTGTATAACTTGCCAAAAATATAAAAAAATAAGAATAATAATTATAATAATAAATTAATGAAAATTTCAAAGTCAATTAATCAAATGCGAGTATCATTATTTACAAGCTTAAGGCAATTTTTTCTTAAAACACTTTTAAATGTCATGCTAAATGAAATACTTGTATTGTTAAAAGTACTTCAACTTCTTTTAAATATTGGGTATGAGCAATAATTCTTATCGCTTTAGTATTAGAACAGTATACGATCGTAATGTCGGGTAGCCTTTGTGACCGGAGATATAGCCGACAAAGCTAACATTTTATACGTGCAACAAAGTGCTTTAAATAAATCGTTTAATAAAGTCTAAAAAGGTACGATTTTCGGACCTGGTGATGGGCTGGATGACTTTTAGATAGATTAAGGATTCCAAAACTTATTTCGTTACGGTCGGATAACCCTTCGGACTACAGATCTAGTCGGGGAAGCTAATTGTTTTCTTCAAATTAGCGAAACAAAAGTGCTCTATATAAATCGGGCTAAAGCAGATAAAAATGGACTTGTGGGAGAAATGGATCTAGTACACTAGATAGACATGCTATCACGGATTCCAAAACAGGTTTCCTTATGGCCAGGGGTTAATTGGGACATGAGATATAGACTACGAAGCCAACTGTTTGCCATATTAGCAAAAAAAAAAAAAGAAGTGCTCTTATATAAATCGATCAAAATCTGATAAAAAATGGACTTGCGGTGGAAGTGGACCTAGTGGGCTGAATAGCTATTAAAGATTTTAAAACAATTTTCTTTATTGTCGAACTATATTTGGGACCGGAGATATAGGCGAGGAAGCTAACTTTTTTATATGAGCAAAAAAGTGCTTAATAAATGAACTTAAAAATTTTAATAATTCTCATTGAGTTAATATGTACTTATATGTATATATAGATCCAACAAATGTGGTGCTTTTCGCAAGTTGCATTTGTTTGGTAGATGACTTGCATTTTTTTTGGTTGATGACTTGCATTTTTTGGGTTGATGACTAGAATTTTTTTGGACGATGATTTGCATTTTTTGGATAATTACTTGCATTTTTGGATAATTACTTGAATTTTTTTGGACCATGACTCTAATTTTTTAGGTCGATGACTTACATATTTTTGGACGATGACTTGCATTTTTGGATCGATGACTTGCATTTTTTTCGGTTGATGATTTGCAATTTTTATCGATGACTTGCATTTTTTGGTTGATGATTTGCAATTTTTTCTATGACTTGCATTTTTTGGTTGAATGATTTGCATTTTCTGAATCGATGACTTGTATTTTTTGGTAGGATGACTTGTAGTTCTTGGATCGATGACTTGTTTATTTTGGTATTTTTTTTTTGGTTGATGACTTGTATTTTTCTAGTTGATGACTTGCACTTTTTCGTCGATGACTTGTCTTTTTTGGTCGATGACTTGCAATTTTTGTCGATGACTTGCATGCTTTGGTTGAATTATTTGAATTTTTTGGATAGATGACTTGCATTTTTTGGTAGGATGACATGCAGTTCTTGGATCGATGACTTGTTTTTTTGGCCGATGACTTACATATTTTGGTTAATAAAAAATACAAGAAAACGAAGTGTTCTGCTAAAACCTTTGGGTTCTTATATAGGAATTATTGGAGAGAAACTTTGCTCATTGAGTCCTATTTTCTCTCAAGATGTGGTTCTGTCTGAGCTTCTAGTGTTGTTGTACTTGTTGATATTACCGGCTTTGGTTTGTCAGGAGGATTTCTGACTGGATTAGTGACGCGGGATTAAATTTCTAAAATTTGGACAACTTGATGAATATTTTATTTTTGTTTTCTGACGGATTGGAAGCTGTATTTGGGTGATTTCTGAAATATTGTTTTTCTATTAAAAAGAATACGATGTGAACTAATTCATCTTTCCAATATTTTAATTACATGCAAATTTTTTGTTTACATTGCGGTTTTTCAACTTAATTTTGATTTTGTTTTTTTTATTTAAAATTTCGGTGTCAAATTTTGAAAGTTTGTATTTCGCAAGTCAATGAACTTTTTCGGCAAAGCTTTACTTTACCTAAGGCAAGAGATTTTACAGTCGTTTTTCTGTTGAATTTTGTTTTTGTCAATATTAAATAAATATAAACAAAATTCTCAATTTTAACGTACATACAAAATTTTTTTTGAAAGAAATTTAAATTTTTTTTTAAGTGTTTGTTAGACTATATGGGCAAATGAAATGCCGGTAAGTGATTTTTCAATACATAATATTTTGCATTTTAATGTTTTATTTTAACGTCAATAATGCAGAAAGTTTTCTGTAAACAAAACAAGGAATTTGATTTTTTTCAAGTTTAATTGTTTTGCTGCATTTGGATATGACATCAATACTAATTTTGTATATTAAAAATAATATTTTTTTTTATATTTTTAAATTTATTTTTCTTTTTGGAAACGTGTTTGCCATTTACAATGAATGAATTCCATTTTAAATTTGATATGTATTTATTTATTCAAATGTATTTCACTTTTTTGTTTTATTATATTTTATATTGAAATTAGTTTATTATTAAATTGATGTTTTTTTTAACGTATTTCTTTGTGGTTCTTTGTTTTTATGGAAAATATATGGTTTCTGATTGTTATGCCATGGAACCACACCTTAGCGGTTTTGTTCTTATTTGTGTTAAAATTTGTTTTTTTTTTTCTTTTGGTTTTTAATTTTATTTTTATTTTAATTATGCATGGAATTGTGGAAATGTGTTAAAAAAATTTAAATATAATTAGTTCAAAACTAATAAACAAAAAAATTTTAATGACAGGCATTAAATAACTATATGTGAACTATATGCGGTCAAGCTTGTTTGCATGTCTCTACATAAACTTTTATGATAATTTAAATTTTTATCATATTATTTTGTTATTATTATATTTGGCCTATTTAATGACTTGGAAAATTTTTAAAAATTTATTAAATAGAGAATTTAAAAGTAGCATAAATTTTTATATTGGGTGGTCCAAAAAGTTCGGTAGTCAGTTGTTAGTGTATGCCCATGAGAAGTCATCTCTGTTAATATTAACTGCTTCAATATATTCTTAACATTAGCGTCATTTCATTACAAAAGTCAGCCTAATCTAGTACATAGAGTGTGGACTTACTAGGCGAGAGATCGGAGTGCAAACCTCGGCTCTGACATTTAGAAAAAAAAAAATAAAAAAATCTCATCACTTTTCTAGCAAGAGCTCTGACTGAGAGTAACTAATTACCATGGAAAAGATTCTTAAATTTATCCTTCGAATTAACCATAACTGCCGTCACTCATTGATAAAATTACTGTGTAAGGCAATAAGGTATAAGAATTTAGGCCATAATCCTTCTTCAAAGCTGCTAATGGCTAGCTATGTACGCATGTTACATAGAAAAGCCAGGAAAGCTTAGAAAGTTGTTGAAATTTTTTTTGAAGTTTACGGAGAAGATGCTTTAACCGGAAAAACATCTGTGAAATGCTTTACTCCTTTTCAATCTATAATGTTTGATGTTAAAGAAACAGCTCGCTCTGGTCAACCCATTACCATAAAACTTGATGAAATCATTGAAAAAATTAAGTCCGGCTCGTTACTGGGAAACGAGGCATTCATCTTTAAACACTTATCAACCATAAGAAGACAAATTAAATTGACTGAATTTAATTTTCTATTCACTGCTGAAACGAAACAAAATAGAACCATTTCTGGAGCGAGTAATAATAAACGATGAAAAGTGAATGACGCACGAATATGCGAAAAAAATCGTGAGCGTACCACAGAAAGTTCGAATGACTACATACATGAGATTGGAATTCCTCTGCTGAGAGACAAACAAGTGATCTTATACAAATTGTACTCCTTTCCAAAGGAAAGATGGGATAATGAGCGTATAGGGAACAGATAAATTTATATTGCTTAGGTTTAAGTAGAGACCATTTTAGGAAGAACCTTATAGGTAGATATTATGATGGGTCACTGGCTCCTGGTACAACACGTTTGGAAGTTAGAAATACAGTGAGCGTCATAAGTCAGTCAACACCCACTATAATTTTAAATTTTTTATTATGTTCTTAAGTATAAAAAAAGTTCCTTTATCATGAATTGTTGTTTTTATTATTGGAAATTTATTCGACTATTCTCATTTACTTTTCTAGCTATCCTAAGAAAATGAATTATTTCAGTGGTGTTTACTCACTTTTGACGCTCACTGTATCTAATGACTCCTGCAGAAGCTACAATGAAGGAGAAAGAAGAGGAGACCACAGAACATTTTTCTTGTTATTGACCAACACGTGGGAATCTTAGTGAAGGTTTCTTGAGCACTCAGAATTCAGTCGAATGATGGAATAGGTACCAGTGGTATTACAGTGGAATGTTTTAGGTACGAAGTAAGCTATGCTTATTAAGGTAGCTACCCATAGAGGTAAGGAGCATGGTATGTTAAATGCCACTCTTTCTCAACTGACATCACTATTTGTGGTACTTCAATTTGAATTGAATTTTCTAGTCCAGACTTCAACCTACGGTTTACAAGTCAAGCAAGCAATTTACAAATTTTTTCAATGTTTTAAAAAAGTGAAAGTAATTAATGCGATTAATGTATTTTATTTGCATTCGTTTAAATAGAAATTACCTGCGTCTTATGTAGAACTCTATAGATTTTCCTCCAGTTTTTTCTTTCCTAGTTCCGTAAAACCTAAAATAAATACAAAAAAGCGAGTAAATATTATGAAATCTCATAGAATTTTATTATATTCTAAAACTATTGAAATAATTTTGCTTTTAATTTCCTTCCCGTTATTGTATTTTCCAACGACATTCAATTAATCATGTTTCAGAAGTGCCATGACGTTAAAAGTTTTGTTGATTTGACATGTAAAAGTGTCACAAACAAACAAAAAAAAAAGAAAAAAAGCGGAAATAGCTATGCCATGTGTTGCTATCGTAAAATGTTATATTCCGCGTAAAATAAATAATATTTCATGTATAAAAATAGTTGTTGTTGTTGCTTTATTTCAGCTGATATTTTTACTACTTTTTTTTCTTTTCAGATTAACTTGTTGAAATTGAAGTTGTTGGTGATAATAAACAAGCAAATGATTAATATGAATGCATTACGTACTTTGCAGCTTAACAGGTAATTGGTAGTTGTTGTTGCTAAATATTATAGTTTCATTTGCTTGTTTTTTATTTGTACTCCAATGCCTGGGAGTTTTTTCCTTCAAAAACAGTTGTCAGAATAATAAAGCAAATAAAGTTTCATTGTGATAGAAATGGTTTTTTGAAACACAATCCCCATATAGATTTCGTCATGAGAATTCTTTATAATTTCATGTGGAAAATTTTACAAAATGCAGGGCACAATATACGTAATAATAGTACGGTATTTAAATTTTCATTTGTAAATAAATCATACGACTATTATGATGCTACGAATCTTCGGTAACAGTTCTTACAGGATCATTTTCAAAAAAAAATATGGGCCAACGGAGTCTCCAGCCTATAATAACCACCAAACACTCAACAAACAAACAAACATTTTACGATAGCAACGATTTTTACACAATTATTTCTGGGCTTTCCGTGGCCCATATGTGTTACTTGAAATTTACTTGCGTTGTGAATGATCAGCCCGCTTTATTTGTTACGTGAGTTTGACTTCATACGGATAAAGATGCAAATCCAAACACAAAATACGACATAATGAGTTGCAAGTAGGGATGGCAATCGGGAAATCCCGAAACAGAAAATCCCGGGATTTTCGGGATTCCCAAAATCCCGAATCCCGGGATTTTTTAAAACTTGTCCCGGGAATTTTCGGGATTGTAAATTCATACATATACACCTTATAAAGTAAGAAACAAATTGAGTCTAATATATATTTATTTAATATAACATTAAATAACACTCATGTAGTTTTTCAAGTGTATCATGCAACATTCTATATCACTGGACATCGAACTGAATAAGAACCCAACTTCCAACTTTTTTTAGATTTTTTTATTAAGAAAAAATTCCGAAATCCCGGAATATTTCGGGAAATCCCGGGATATTTCGGGATTTTTCGATCCCGAATTGTCCCGAAAAATCCCGGGATTTCGGGATCGGGATTACGAAATCACGAATCCCGGAATTTTTAAAAATCAATCCCGTTTGGCATCCCTAGTTGCAAGGTAGCCTCAATTGCTGGGCACACCGTATAATCGACAAATTCAGATTATCTGTCATACTTTCTGTAACTGAAGCGGGGTGCAGCCATCGTGTTGATGCATTTGGACCGCTGCTAGTCTCTCAAATCTTTCTGCTCTTGAACCAATGGTCGAGAACGCTGACCTCTCAGCAGATTTCTGGCAAAAACTGTGAGAGTAAATAAAATTGTCATAAAAAGTAAACTGTAGGTCCCGCCACTCATGTATAAAATTAATATACACACAATAAAGTGGTGTGAGAAGCTAGGTCGTAATCCAGACTGAAAGGTTGTAATGAAAAATTATGTACATACATATGTTATGTATGTATGTCTTACAGGGTATTGCCCCCTTTTTAATATTTCTTTGGTTTGTCACAGTTTCATTAACTAAGTTTCTCCGGGGTAAGAAGGTGATTGACCTACTGCAGACGGTCCTAGATTGGCGATGAATCTTACTCATTGACCCCTTGTCTGTCTCAATAAGGAGTGCTTTTATACTAGGACTTTAGTCAAACTGCCAGAGTAATATTTATTTTTATTTATTTATTTGGTCGTTATTCGGACTATAATCAAAACAGAGAGCTTTGTTGTTTGGAACTCGTTGAAGCTACGGGACATAGCCTTGGTTCTTCAACGCCTATTTTTCATAGGGAATATATTGGATATTGAATCTCTTTGAATGTTTATACCCAATTTGGTGGTTTAATGGCAATACAAATGAACCCCTCTGGCATAACCTACTGGCCTAGTTTTATCAAATGAATTCATATTCAAAACATTCATTAATTGTTCTCCTTCCATTGCTCGTTTAATCAGCACAAAGGCGACAGAAACATTCATTAAAGATTCATATTTAAAAAAAAAAAATTTAAATTCACCACTCGATATCAATAGGACCCCCTAACACCCTCTTAAGTTCACAATTGTTGCTTCACACACATGATATTATTCTTTGTGTTCCATATTAAACAAACAAAAAATAAAAAAATACGAATTATTGTGTGTTTTAAATGAATTTTTCTTTTTTTTAACGTTTGTTGCTTCCAGTGAAAAAAAAAATCAATATCATCCACATCGACAGAATATTTATTTAAAACATTCAGTCAGTCAGTCACTCACACTCTATTTTGCTGTCGAAGAGTGTGCATGTGCTGTTGTATTGATTGCAAAAGAAAAGGAAACAATAATATAAGTATTGTTTATTGTTGTTGTTGCTGTTATTAGTGTTTGTGTTAGTGTGTTTGATCATGCAGTTATAAATGCAATGAAAGGGAAACAAATAAACGAGATTCAATTTTTATTGAACCGTTTTTATTTAAACAATTTAAACACAAACAAACAATTGAACAAATAAACATGGCTGAAGAAAATCAGAAAAAAATAAAGGAGATGAAAAAAAATTACACTTGTAATCTGTAGGAAAATAAAAGTATTGAAAATAAGTCTAAGTAAACTGCAAATATTATATTTTTTTATATTTTTATTTCAAAGAACGGTACAGTGGGTTAAAATATTTGAGCTTCACGCACTTGTTGTTTGCCACAACACAAGGTTGCCGGTCTAACAAGCCGATTGCTAGAGGAGAATAGTGGAAGAGTCAGGCATTCTTCACATAGGGTAAGAGTAGGTAGTTGAGTTCATAGTTATTCATATCATAAAAGAAGAGGGTATTAGCGTACTTCTCAGTTTCAGCAGTGTTGCGAAAAAATTCGATCAATGAAGTATGCTTGTATGTACTCATCACATCGAATTTTTTCACAGTCTTAGGCTTATTTAATATTTATTTGTTAGGTAATTAGTACAACAACCAACTTTTCTTTACCTACTAAATGGTAATTACAGTAACTATTAGCCCCCAACTTGCGTTAACTCACTACACTCAGTCAAGAAGAACCACAAAATAAATTTTTTTTTTGCCTAAAATCGCACATATTTTAAAATGTTAATGAATTTTACTTTTACTACACCCTGTACGAACACAAAGCCGACTTATCAGTTTATCGGTTAACATACTTTTTGCGCCAACTGTTTGTGGCAAAGTTTTGTAGAAGAATGTTTACAAAAAGAGCCTACAGAATAAATAAAATTGAATTTGATTGTTTACACAAATTGAATTACAACTGGCAGCCTTATTGCAATTAGCAGCAATAACATCACAAGGCAGCAAGCATCATCAGTATTTCCAGTGAACGTCATCACTGGGGAGATATTTTTAGACTACGAGGACGATATTGAAATATTCTAAAAGAAAATTTTTAAGTTTGATGAATACAGCGTATACTTTTTAAACTTATTACTCTCGTCGTAGAAATCTTGAAAATTTTGCTGAATATGTTTAGTTTAAATGTTGCGTATCTGTAAATTTATTTCAAGACATTTTTCTTTCGTTTTAATTTTTAACGTTGCCTTTATTAAATATGGAAAATTTTTATATTTTTATTTCCCAATATTAATTGATTTGTATCGCATAGTATTGCTGCGTAAATCTATCAATAAATTTCATATCAATTAATTAATTGATTGCTATTGATTACAACTTTAATTAAAATGTAAATTATTCTTTAGAAGTAATCGAAAGCGGAAAATTTTTCAAAATTAATTAAAAGTGTAATAATAATTAATCAGGACTGTCGGAAAGCAGTTAATTAAATGATTGATTTCAATCAAAGTTTTTAATTGATAGATCCTATTCATGCATTTCAATTAAACAATGCGTTTTCAATGTGTTGAATGAAATAGTTTCTTTAGGTTAGGTTACACTGGCAGCCGTCTCAAAAAGCGAAGCTTACTAACAGTAATAACAATACTACCGAATCCGTCATTGAACTATAGCTCCAAGCTGGCATTTCCAATCCATTTTCTATCTGAATCTCCTTTGGTTAGTAACATTTTGTCAATAAATACTAAATGCCCAAGAATGCTTTCAATTTTGAGGTAATGTGTAGTCAATAGGAATATCCAGATCAACTAAACAAATTTGATTTAAATTCTATTCAAATCCTTTTAAGTTATAAAAAAGAAAACAATGAAGAGAAGTTTAAAAATTGATAAGAAATAATATATAGGGTTTCCGTATAATGTCTCCCCCATCTCTGTGGTAGTGTGTTGGCTTATTAGACGTAATGACTGTGTTCGAGCCCCAGGCCAGACATCAAGACAAAATACAAAAAGTATTTCTTTGGCGACTTCCTTTCAGCAGATCTCTGGCAAAAACTCTGAGAGTAAATAAAATTGCCGTAAAAAGTTTCTTAAAAATCTGTCGTTCGGAGTCGACTTTAAACTGTAGGTCCCACCACTCATGTATAAAATTAACACACACAACATAAGTGGTGTGAGAAACTAGGACGTTGTACAATGGGTCAATTCGACCTCCAGGTACTGTACTTGTCTTAATTGACAAGTACACGTCCTCTAACCTAACCTAACATAACACTGCACAGGTTTTGGTAATTAGTTCCTGTCATCTCAGAATCTACATAGGAGACTTGAAACGATTCACTTTTAATTCAATAGGTATATAGGGACTTTGATGTTGTGTGGAATATAACATCGTTCAAATGTTCTCTGGTTGGACCGCATCCGAAATGTCGAATTTTCCATGACTCTGGCTCTGGCTCACGATATGCGTGGCTATTTAGCATCAACTCCACGTGTGATAACCACGTCGTCTAATCGCTCGTTCAGGATATGAGGCGTGTGTCATGTTAAAACTACATTTCGTTGGTGCCTAGGTATGCAATTCAGCACAAAAGAAGTTGGCAATCATCCATCTCTAGTATTCGTCGTTGACAGTAATGGCCTGGCTAACGTCGTTCTCAAAGAAATATAGTTTGATAAACCCGCCGGCCCAAAATCCCTGTCAAACATTTGTGAAATATTTTGTTCGCTCTTGGATCCTATGTGGATTGGTTAGCCTCCAATATTTGATAATTTTGTATGTTTACGCATCCATTAATTTAGAAATAAGCCTAATCGCTAAAGATGATTTTACGATGAAAATTAGGCTCAGCTGCTTCAGACCCCATTTTTCGGTCTTGTTGCTTTGGCAAAACAAACGGAATAAATGACAATTAATTTGGCAGATGTACCTTCAACAAGATGGCCTTTATCTTCTGTCAAGATTCGAAATTATGTGAATAATAAGTAAGGATTAGGACATGCGTATGATATGCCCATTTGATGACGCAGTTTCTGTTTAGGTACACAATGCTTAAAGTAGGAAAATTGGTTATTTTTGAAATATACAGGCGTGACGTCATTTCTCACCTACATATTTGTAAAAAAAACCCCAAGTTTAGTCGCTTAATGTTGTAATCTTTAGTTTTAACTTTACAGGATTTAGAAATTTACAAATTGAAGTCGCCGTAGTCTAGTAGGTAGTGTGTTGGCTTATTAGATGTAAGGCCACGGTTCAAACCCCAGGTCAGACAACAAAACGAAATATAAAAAATATTTCTTCAGCGACTTCCTCTCAGCAGATTTCTGGCAAAAACTCTGAGAGTAAAAAAAAATTGCCATGAAAAGTTTCTCAAAAATCTGTCGTTCGGAGTCGATGTTAAACTGTTGGTCCCGCCACTCATGTATAAAATTAACACACACAACATGAGTGGTGTGAGAAGCTAGGCCGTAATCCTGACTGAAGGGTTGAAATGGCCAATTATGTCTGTATGTATGTATGGATTTACAAATGGATGAAGACCTGACATCTATTAACATTGATTAACATTGATTTTTTATATTTGTTCCCTATTCCTGCCAGCATCATTTATCAGAGAGTAAGTAAGTTTTAGATATTATGGAACTTAAGTGATAGGAAAAATAAAGTAGGTTTCGGAAGCTTTGCTTTAATGGCTTTTAAAGTAACGAGTTACTGTAGTGCATAAAATATTAAATACTTAATAATTTTATATTTTTGTAATTAATTGCGTATATAACTTAGTTGCGCCCCTTTTTTCTTAGTATTTTATATGAAAAAAAAAATTCAATTAAAAATTAATTTCCACAGCCGTTTTTCATTTTTAATTTCTTTTACAAAGAAAGGAAAAAAAAAGTTCAATTATGCGCTACATTTTCAGCTGAGATACACTCTCTCGCCAATGGCTTGCATATTAAACATCGTTAATCATTGCATTGTGGTTGAGTGTATATTCAAGGCAGTCGGTTGTTTGTTTGAATTTTTATGTCTGAAGAGATCGCCAGACACATAGACAGACTGACTTCATAAAGCTAATAATGACGTTGGTTTCTGATGTTTATTTTTTCTCTTCGTTTTTATTATTAAAATTGAATATTACGAAAGAGCCAGCGGACAATGACTTTTTCGTTATTTAATAACTGAAGTATTGATGACAGACTATGAATGAATAATTGTTCTATGGATGCAGGCGGGAACAATAGACTTCAAGCTATGGGCGAAGTTACTCACATGCAATACACATGCAACATTTAAAAGTAAAATTGTCACTTAATTGCAGTTAATATTTAATAAAGGGGACTATTAAAGAAGGAAAAATAGAGCGTAAGAAGAAATTAACCCTGTGTGGTTATATTTAATTGGAACAGGTCAAATAAGATTTTAAGGATGAAAGTAAATAATTTAATTCAATCGTTTCCTTATGTACATACATGATTTATTTTGCTTTTTTTTCATTAATTTAAAAGACCTATTTATTTAAGAACTTAAGCTATGAACAATTTAATTTCTTTTTTTTTTAATTAAAAGGAAACACAAGTTAGGTGTTGCTTAAGAAATTATTTGCCTGCTGTAGGTATTATAAAGCCTTGACAGACTTTGTGTTATAATAAAGGGTGTTTTTTATAGAGGTATAGAACTTTAAGTTGGCATTACTTTTCAAGATGGCGACCGATTTAACAGCTGTCAAGTGATTTATTCTCAGTTTGGTTTGGCAATTCATCATGAATAGACTCAGGCCTGAACAACGCTTGGAAGTAGTGCAATTTTATTTCGAAAATAATCGTTCTGTGCGGAAAACGTATCGCGCACTACGTCCATTTTATCGTCGACAAAATCGTCCATCAGAGCAGTCAATTCGATTAACCATGGAACGTTTTCGCACCACGTTTACTCTTATTGATAACTCGCATCCCCAGAGACGCTGTACGGTGCGTGCAGAAGAAGCTATTGCTGCTGTGGAGCGTAGCCATCGAGCACAGGAATTGGATCTGTGTCCATCCACTTTATGGAAGATTTTGCGGAAGGATCTTGGTTTGCGTGCTTACAAAATCCAACTCGTGCAAGAATTGAAGCCAAACGATCATCAAGTAAGGCGTAGATTCGTCGAATGGGCCCAAAACGAGATTACCGTTGTTCCCGATTTTCATAAGCGAATTTTGTTTAGCGATGAAGCGCACTTCTGGTTGAATGGCTACGTCAACAAACAAAACTGCCGCATTTGGAGTGAAGGTATTCCTCAAGTGTATGTGGAAACACCGTTACATCCAGGAAAACTGACTGTTTGGTGCGCTTTATGGGCTGGTGGAATCATTGGTCCGTACTTTTACAAAAACGATGGTGGCCAGAACGTTACAGTCAATGGTGATCGGTATAGAGCCATGATTACTAACTTTTTCATTCCTGAATTGAATAATCATGATGTCCAGGAGATGTGGTTTCAACAAGACGGCGCAACATGTCACACAGCTCGTGCCACAATAGATTTATTGAAAGACACGTTTGGTGACCGCCTAATTTCACGTTTTGGACCTGTGAATTGGCCTCCAAGATCTTGTGATCTAACACCGCTGGACTACTTTCTGTGGGGCTATGTAAAGTCATTGGTCTAAGCGGTAAAGCCACAAACGCTTGACCATTTGGAAGACAACATTCGCCGTATTATTGCCGATATACGGCCACAAATGTTGGAAAAAGTCATCGAAAATTGTACGTCCAGATTGGACTACATCCGCGCCAGCCGTGGCGGTCATGTGCCAGAAATCATATTTAAAATGTAATGCCACAAGATTATCTTTCGGATAAATAAAATTCATCTCAATCGAATAATCCATCGTTGTTTTATTGCAACTTAGAGTTCTATACCTCTATAAAAAACACCCTTTACATACGCCTATAAAAGCGTTTCAAAAATTGTAAAATTCTTAATGCAGACATAAGGCCCAATGCGACCGAAGGCAACAAACAATAATTTTCTTTTGATGCAATGGTGTTTGAACAGAAGCTTATATATTGTTCTCACTCCCATTGCGACAATTATACCCATTAAATCAAAGATGGGCTTCATTGTAGGACGTAATTTTTAATGAAAATTCAGTACCAATATCGGTGTTCATCAAATCAGCGGTGCATAGATTGCGGCTTGGTTTTAACTCATGTACAAGTTGTACACAAAACATTCAATAAAGTGGGAGGACAGACACAACCCCAGTTGATGCGAACAGTTTCCTCATTCATCGTAACGGCAGCTGCTTCTTCCTTCCGAAAGAAATAAGTACCGATAATGCCGTCTGCGTGAAACCGCACCAAATAGTAAATTTTAATTCATTTAATGGCAATGTGTTATCGACTTGAGGGTTATCTTCGCCCTAAAAATTACAATTTTGCTTATTACATACATACATACATAATTGTTCATTACAACCCTTCAGTTACGATTACGACCTAGCTTCTCGCGCCACTGATGTTGCGGGACCTACAGTTTAAAGCCGATTCCGCACAGCAGATTTTTGAGAAACTATTTCATGGCAATTTGGTTTACTCACAGAGTTTTTGCTAGAAATCTGCCGAAGAAATATTTCTTCATATTTTTTCGTTTTGATGTCTGACCTGTGGTTTGAACCGAAGCCTCACTAGGCTACAGCGACTAGTCGTCTTGCTCATTAACTTAGCCAATTAATTAAAATGTTCATCTTCGGCCTGTCGCAGATCACATGTACAACTCTTGTACGCCCGGTACTTTTTATAGGCACGAATGCCAAGATCTTCTCGCAAAATTTTCTGCATAGTCGAAATACAAAGACAAGTTAAGGATGTTGAAGAGTCGGAATTACGGCTTCCTTTTCAAAATTGAGCACTGACGCAGTAATATTCTCTCCAGTACGAACATTTCTTTGTCTTGTTAATGGTTTTGAATCGAGAAGAGTAAAATTAATGCGAAAACGATCGATGGTTAGGTTAGGTTAGGTTAGAGGACGTGTGCTTGTCAATTAAGACAAGTACAGTACACGGAGATCGAATTGACCCTTTGTACAACGTTCTAGTTTCTCACACCACTTACGTTGTGTGTGTTAATTTTATACATGAGTGGTGGGACCTACAGTATAAAGTCGAATCCGAACGACAGATTTTTGAGAAACTTTTTCATGGCAATTTTATTTACTCTCAGAGCTTTTGCCAGAAATCTGCTGAGAGGAAGTCGCCGAAGAAATACTTTTTGTATTTTGTCTTGATGTCTGACCTGGGGTTTGAACTCTGACTTTATGTGTAATAAGTCAACACACTACCAACTAGACTACGGCGACTACAAAAAAAAAGATCAATAATTGCAGGGATTACTTCTCAGTAAGCCGATTATATATTTGCAAAAATACCACTTTTTTGGTTCTTTACATTTTGAAGCAATTCCAAACTCAATTTTATTGCTTCAAGGCTAGTCAGAAATTAGTCAGGGATTAAGCTAGCTAGTAATAAAGCTATTTCATAACAATGTTCTTTTCGTTGCCTAAGAACACATATTGGTACTGAAGTACTAAATTACAGCCCTGATTATTTTTTATTTATCATTTAGTCAGCTTTTTTTTTGTATTGCAGCAGCACTTGAAACGGTTGTGTCAAGTGTAAATGTGATTAAATTTTCTTTTTATTTTTATTATTACTGGGGCTGAATACACAATAGAGTAAAGAACAGTGATGATGATGCTGTTGCTGAAGCCGCTGTCATCATCTCAAGATATGGGCATGATATGAGAAATGTGTCTAGTAATTGACTTTGGTTTAAGATTTTATAACGCCTTTTCTTTCTTTAGCTGTCTTCATTCTTACTTTTTAATTGGTTTTTATTTTCTAATAGAAAAAAAAGAAACAAACAAAACAAAACAAAAAATCAATGATACGTCTTTGTGGTCTTGCTGGCCTATTTTAAGTGCCACCAATGTATGTATGAAGAGCTCTGATGGCTGGCTGGCCTGTCAGACAGCCACAGCAATAGACGTTTAGCCTATCTGTCTGTGTGGCATAATCATTTACTAACCGCCTGTTGCCTGCTGTTTGACGGCTGGCGTCCGTGTTAAATCGTGTAAGTTTACAACCAATAATCGATAAATAAACTGAGAGGGGGCTGCTGGGGAGGAAGTGTATGTTGAAAAGAAAATTATACGTTTATGTTTTATTATTCATTGTATTGTACTTGTAACAAGTAAAAGTTGTTATGGATATTTTTCTTCTTTTTTCATCTTTTTCATCTTTTTTGTTGTTGTTTTTGTTTTTTCTTTGTTTATGTCCATTTTTAGGACCCAACTCTACTTAAAGAAATATGATACGACAGATGTTGGTTATTCAATATGGTCGCGTAAAGATTGTTTTGGAAAAAAATAGCCTGGTGAGGTGTTTAAACCAGTTAAAAATTAATAGAAATAAAAAACTTATTGGCTAATTAAAAAATTTCTAAATAAAACCCAATTCTAACTTGTTTGAACCAATTGGCAATTAATGTATGTATGTTTGGCTAAAATATTGATTTCAATATGTTCTGGTTAAAAAAAAAAAAACTAACGACATTAATTCTTACTTCAGAAGTCAAATGTAAGCAAATAATAAATGGAACCTGAAATTATCTCTTGTGAAGAGATTTATTTTTTAATTATTCTTTCTTAAATAAATACTCCTTGTAAAATAATTCAAATTCTTGATCATCATAACTACCATGTATTACAGTGTAGGGTAATAAAAGTAAAACTCGTACTAATGCATTCAACCTGTAATTACAGGCATACAAATGAGTATGTGCTTTACATAAATATCACATACAGTGTTGGATGGAATAATAGGGAAAAAATTCTTTTTTCTCAATAACATGTCATAAAGTTTTAAATACTTAACTTATAAAGGGTGTTTTTTATAGAGGTATAGAACCTTAAGTTGGCATTACTTTTCAAGATGGCGACCGATTTAACAGCTGTCAAGTGATTTATTCTCAGTTTGGTTTGGCAATTCATCATGAATAGACTCACGCCTGAACAACGAAAATAATGGTTCTGTGCGGAAAACGTATCGCGCACTACGTCCATTTTATCGTCGACAAAATCGTCCATCAGAGCAGTTAATTCGATTAACCATGGAACGTTTTCGCACCACGTTTACTCTTATTGATAACTCGCATCCCCAGAGATGCTGTACGGTGCGTACAGAAGAAGCTATTGCTGCTGTAGAGCGTAGCATTGAGGAAGATCCGAATGAGTCCATCCGCCATCGAGCACAGGAATTGGATCTGTGTCCATCCACTTTATGGAAGATTTTGCGGAAGGATCTTGGTTTGCGTGCTTACAAAATCCAACTCGTGCAAGATTTGAAGCCAAACGATCATCAAGTAAGGTGTAGATTCGTCGAATGGGCCCAAAACGAGATTACCGTTGTTCCCGATTTTCATAAGCGAATTTTGTTTAGCGATGAAGCGCACTTCTGGTTGAATGGCTACGTCAACAAACAAAACTGCCGCATTTGGAGTGAAGGTAATCCTCAAGTGTATGTGGAAACACCGTTACATCCAGAAAAACTGACTGTTTGGTGCGCTTTATGGGCTGGTGGAATCATTGGTCCGTACTTTTTCAAAAACGATGGTGGCCAGAACGTTACAGGCAATGATTGGAAGACAACATTCGCCGTATTATTGCCGATATATGGCCACAAAGGTTGGAAAAAATCATCGAAAATTGGACGTCCAGATTGGACTACATCCGCGCCAGCCGTGGCGGTCATATGCCAGAAATCATATTTAAAATGTAATGCCACAAGATTATCTTTCGGATAAATAAAATTCATGTCAATCGAATAATCCATCGTTGTTTTATTGCAACTTAAAGTTCTATACCTCTATAAAAAACACCCTTTATTAATGAATATAATATGAGGACGTGCCAGCTCAGCGAAATCATAGTTCACTTAAGCATAAAAAGCAGTTTATTGTGACGCCATATGCAGCAATGCCCCAGAATTAACTGATGAGTCCTGACTAATCAATCAACCAGTGGTTCACATTTAAAGCCTGACTTACTTAGATTCATGCTGAAGTCAAGCTTGAAAGTTTAATGAATTTTAATGAATTCGAGCCAATATCCAATAACAACAGCACCATTAGACTATCGACAAAAGGTGAACCAAATGCTAAAAGTCTGTGTTTAGCCAGTGAAGTACACTGGCAAAAAAAGTATTCGATACTCTCCTCCTACCCAACCAAGCTATAGCTCCTGCAAAAGCCCTTTGCAGGTAAACAAAATCTCTTCATTTGCGTACTCATTGCACAATGGCCCGTGAGAATACATACAGTGACAAAGATGCCTCTACCATCTAATTATTAGGTTAATTGGTTGTTATGTGTTCGTGCCCTAGGCTTGAAGCAGACGATTTGCTGCTGAATGCATGCAGGTATAAGAAAAAAATCGGGCTGTACATTGTACTTTAGATAAGGCTTAAAAGCGGTAAAAACTGGAGGGAAGTAGCGAGTTATGCTCGAACGATAATTTGCACTTTGAGAGTGGAGGAGCAAATAGGACAAGTAATGGTATAAAAACAGACTATGTCACTCGTAATACCACGATTGGCAGTCCCCTAGGGGTTAGTAACGAGGTAGAAGGTAGTTTTAATCAGTTCAAATCGAATATGCTCAGTAAGATCTAGGACTTTTTAAAGTTTTTCACCAAAACGGTTTCCAAAAAAGTGTTTATTTTGTATGCTTTTTATACAATTTAAGCCAAGCCTGTCAAAAAGCCAGATTCTTCTGTTTTAGAAAGTTCATGAACTATACAATTATCGTGGATATCAATGTGACCAGTAAACCTTACTAGTCCTTCACATATGCTAGCGACCTATGTTGTCCGTTTAGATCTAAAGGTGCCATCCGAAAGAGATTTGATTGTCGCCTGGATAGATAAGTTCCCAGGGCATACAGCGTACCAGCGTGTCAGGACATTGAGCTGCATACTCTCTGGTAAGATATTTATGGAACTCACTGTAAAATTCTTTCGTACATACACACAGTTACTAAATTATACGTACGGTTAAAAAATTGCCGAAATTTTTTAACTAATCCGTTTTCGTTGAAAATGTTTATAGTTTCCTTGATGTTAAGACGGTCTTTTGCATTGGTTAAAAAATTTCTGAAATTGAACTGAATTGTGGCTCTGCACAGGCCCACAAAGGTATGCATCCGATTTACAAATTTCACAAATTTCTGAACCAAAGCAAAAGACCGTCTTAAAATCGAAGAAAGATGTCAGACAATTATAAATATTTTCAAAAAAACGGATTGGTTAAAAAATTTCTGATATTTGTTATCCGTATGTATACTTCTGTCGCTATGTGTAACTGTATTATATGTCTACACGATCTTGATGGAGTCAGGGAGGCAGGGTTCATTATGACTATGACTTTAGATATCCGAATAAGTTAATAAAGCGCTTTCAGTTTCTCGAGTGCTCTACAAAATTTAATTTTATGAACGAAATCATCACATTAACTTGCGTTTTGTGAGCGTCTAGTTAGTAATCCTTACTAAAAGCGTGTAGCTGCCAGGACTGTAAATGAAAATTTAATAAAATATTGAAATTTCAAAGTGTCCCTATTATTTCTACTACCACTGTATATGCATATAAGCCAATGTTCTAATATTATTAATGCTCTGCAATATTAATAATAACGACTGCAACTACATTCAACTACGACCACAAATAGGCCGCTAATTCAAGCAAATGTAGGTAAAACTTATGAAGAAGAAGAAGAAACAGAAAAAGCATAAAAAAATAAAAACATTCTACAAGAATTCCACATATTTGCATTCCACTTTATTATGTTATTATGCTCTTTGTTATTCAATTCTCGCTCTCAGTCTGCAGACAGACAGACAGACGTTTGCAATTGTAAACAAGGTTTAGTTATGAGCATGTGTAACCGTATGTATGAGAATAAATTTGCAAATTGTTGTTGTTCTTCTAGTTTTTGCTCAAACCGGGTAATTGTAATAAAAATTGTTGTTGGAAAACATAAAAACAAATAAAAGCAAAAAAAAACCAAAGGAATATTTTATGAATTAATAACTCTTATGGTGGGTATAGCAAAGCAAACGCATTTAAAGGTAAAGCAAGCGGTTTAAGAGCTCTACAAATAAATGCAACAAAAAAACAACATAAGCATAAAAGAAACGCTCTTTTTGTAGTTTCGTTAAAGCTTTATAAAGTTTTTGTTTGTTTTTTATTTATTTATAAGAGGCTTAAGCAATAAAATATGTATTATTTTGCCTTTTTTTTCTCTTGTTATTGTTGTTATTATTATTCTGGTAATAATAATTTAAAATTGTATTATTATTATTATTATTGTTGTATATGAATTTGTTTTATATATGTGCTCTTTGTTGTTGTTGTTGTGCGTTTAAATGCAGAAAATAATGTGGAAAACATTATTGTTTGTACTTACAAACGAATAAAAATAAACAAACAAACAAAAAAATTATTGCATAATTTTGAATAATAATTTTATAAATGGATTGTTAAAAAGTATTTAGTTTCAGTCTAATAAAAATGCTTAGAAACATTTTCTTATTTTTTGTTTTTTAAAGTTTAATTACAATCAACGAAGATTTTGAGAAAAACAACATTTTTTTAAAGCAACTGATTACCATCAAAGATATTCGAAAATATTTAAAAATTTCAAAATTTTTTTGAAAATTATTTTTAAAAATAAAGGGTGTTTTTTATAGAGGTATAGAACTTTAAGTTGCAATAAAACAACGATGGATTATTCGATTGACATGAATTTTATTTATCCGAAAGATAATCTTGTGGCATTACATTTTAAATATGATTTCTGGCATATGACCGCCACGGCTGGCGCGGATGTAGTCCAATCTGGACGTCCAATTTTCGATGACTTTTTCCAACATTTGTGGCCGTATATCGGCAATAATACGGCGAATGTTGTTTTCCAAATGGTCAAGCGTTTATGGCTTTACCGCATAGACCAATGACTTTACATAGCAACACAGAAAGTAGTCTAGCGGTGTTAAATCACAAGATCTTGGAGGCCAGTTCACAGGTCCAAAACGTGAAATTAGGCGGTCACCAAACGTGTCTTTCAATAATTCTATTGTGGCACGAGCTGTGTGACATGTTGCGCTGTCTTGTTGAAACCACATCTCCTGGACATCATGGAATGAAAAAGTTAGTAATCATGGCTCTATACCGATCACCATTGACTGTAACGTTCTGGCCGATGGCGGATGGACTCATTCGGGTCTTCCTCAATGCTACGCTCTACAGCAGCAATAGCTTCTTCTGTACGCACCGTACAGCGTCTCTGTGGATGCGAGTTATCAATAAGAGTAAACGCGATACGTTTTCCGCACAGAACCATTATTTTCGAAATAAAATTGCACTATTTGCAAGCGTTGTTCAGGCGTGAGTCTATCCCATGATGAATTGCCAAACCAAACTGAGAGTAAATCACTTGACAGCTGTTAAATCGGTCGCCATCTTGAAAAGTAATGCCAACTTAAAGTTCTATACCTCTATAAAAACACCCTTTATATTTTCGATTAAGGCGTGCAGATTTTGGAATGTTTTAACAAATCTGATGATAGTTTGACTTCTTCTTAACAATCACTTTCCAGGGATTGTTTGTTTTACAAGCCAAACTCTGTATCAAGTCGACGTATCATATACTAAGGTCATCTGCAATTCCGATGACCTAAAATCAGTTGCATAGGGTTGTTCTTTCTTTTGGACCATTAAAATACCTGCGTCTGGATGTCATTATTTCTGCTGAAATTGAAAATAGAATTGAAACTTCCTTGATTGTCATCTATTTTTAGCTTCTATTCTCAATATTTTAAAATTTTAAAAGCATGACATACTAAATCAAAGGACTTGCAACCCATTAGTCTTGCCTCCTTTCTTTGGAAACTGTGGAAAGAGTTTTCGATTTTCACATTCGGAACTCATTAGCGTCTCTATCTTGCTTCCTAACAGGTTTACGCAATTATCCCACAGTTGGAAAAATCCTTGAAAGTTAAGAATCACAACCTATCTATCATTATTTCCATTGAGGGCTCTTTCAACAATGTTTTTCTTAACGTGATTGTTGTTGATTAGAGTTTGGTTGGCTCCATTGTACTCCTGCTTACATCTTGCTTGATTACTCCCCACAGCGGAAGTACAAAGTGATAGATAGTAAGTAGGTCGAGGAACCCTACAAGGTGGGGTTCCCTTTCCTCTTCTTTGGAGACTTGCAATCAGCACACCTCTTACTTAGCTCAAGTCCTAGGTCAAGAAAGCTGTTGCTTATCCTGACGATATCTCCATTTCTGTGTAGACTATGTCTCTTTGTCTCTCTTAATCTAATATGAGTTATGAATTTGCTGAAAGAGTCACACATCAACCGAAAACAAATCCGCACATACGTAGGGGCATACCTTTTACCTTAGACTCACCTCCCCTGAGGAAACTTATCAATCAACTACTTAAGATGGATCATAAGACTTCTCGATCATTGTCTCATTGTTATTTGCCTTAAAGGTAGGCACGCGGAAATACTTCGCTTATCTGCAAATAATTTTTGTAGAGCTTGTAGGTCAAGTGACCTTTGACTTAACAAAGCATTTACTTCCACTTATCCATTTGCCATGCTGTGACTGCCTTTAAGAGGAAAATTTATAGATTTTTCGGTGGGAGGGTACACAACATATGGAATTTTATATTCTTTCTTTGGCCTGTGTATAATAGGACACTGAAACTTTCAAAGATACCCCCGTCACTCTATTTTTAAACTCAAATCGCCCAATATACCACCCATCATTCTACAATTAATATGAACGTGGAAAAAGATTTAAAAAGCCAGGACATAAACCAACATTTTTAAAAGACATTATTTTCCGATACTTTTTTACTTAATTTACTACTTTAACGAGGATTACCACATAAAAAATGTAAATTCAATTCTATTTAAATAAAATTATTGTTTAAAAAAGGCTTTTGCTAAATAAAATTACTTTTATGCCACCGGCATAATTCATTGAAATATTTCGAAAATTAAAAAAAAAAAAAACTTTTTTAATATTCCTTTGGTTATTATCCCAAGGGAACTTCAAAGAAGACACATCTTAGACATGTCAATGTACCAGCTCCATTGTTGCTGGCTTTACTCTATACGGTGTTTATGGAAGCTTTTTTTGTCTGGCATTTGTTTTGGCTAAAAAAACAAAAACAAAATCGTCTCTAAAAACACAAAGGAAGACAACGAAAAAGAGGGCGTTTTTAATACATTTTTAAAATGCTTGCACCTGTCGTACAAAAATAAATTAAAATTAATGGTTTCATTCTTATACCAAACAAACAACAACAACAAACGACAACATAAAATAAAAACTACCAAAAAAAGAAGAAGAAAAGCACACGGAAAAAAAGTACGAAATATAGTACTGGTATCCACATAATTTCGGTTTTCTGTGTTTCGACTTTTTGCTTCCTTTAGTTGTACATTAAAAATTTATTTTTTTTTTGCCTTTGTGCAACGTTTAAAGTGTGTATCTTTAAAGTAAAACAACAACAACAACAACAATAAAAGCGGGAATATATAAGTATATCGTATAAAAATAAATGCGGTATGAGTAACACAGATCTAAAGAAACAAAAACACAAAACAACCACCACCACCACCATCGCCATAGCCATCGCCATTACCAGCACCAGCACTTACTCATACCCGTTCGTTCGTTCGTTCGTTCGTTCGTTCGTTCGTTTTGGTCAAAATGCAAGAAAGAAAGAAAGAAAGCAAGCTAGAATGGACGGTGTGGGGGTCCAGGCGACCAGCCGACCAGCCAGTCAGTGAAGCTTAACAACCGGCTCATTTTTTTTCTCTCTCTCTTGTTGTTGTTGTGGTTTGTCTATGTTCGTTAACGAATTGTTTAGAAGTAAAACACAAAGTTTACGCTTGAAGCGTTAGTATTACATGCTCTGTGGTCATTTTTAGCTTTAGAAGTGTAATGGCAATGTTAGTAACAAACACGTAGAAATAGACAAAAACAACAACAACAACAATGACAAAAAGCACCAACAACAACAACAACAACCACATTAATAGCGGCAATATTTTTTTATGTAGCTATTCGTACAGCCACCAGAAACAGCATTGCCATCAACATCATTATCAATTTTAAGTTGAAGTTGATGTTACTGTTGCTATTGTGGTTGCTGTTGCTGTGATGATGATGATTATCATTTTATCTTTTGTCAGACATTCAAGTTAATGGCAATTTGGTAACCAGACCACAACAAAAATAGTAAAAAAAAAAGAATTAAAACAGTCCAGTAATATCAGCAAAATAACAACAACGAATATAATATTGGTTGAGAACGTTTTAATCATCTAAACAGAGTTCGAAAGGATTGGAAACATTTGAAAAATATTGACCATTCACAGCAGCTTCCCAAGTCCCCTGTTATAACTGCTATGGGATTCTTCACAAATTTTTTGCGTAGATCCATAAGAGGCCGTAACTGGTCCCTATATTCATATGTAAAGGGTGTTTTTTATAGAGGTATAGAACTTTAAGTTGGCATTACTTTTCAAGATGGCGACCGATTTAACAGCTGCCAAGTGATTTATTCTCAGTTTGGTTTGGCAATTCATCATGAATAGACTCACGCCTGAACAACGCTTGCAAATAGTGCAATTTTATTTCGAAAATAATGGTTCTGTGCGGAAAACGTATCGCGCACTACGTCCATTTTATCGTCGACAAAATCGTCCATCAGAGCAGTTAATTCGATTAACCATGGAACGTTTTCGCACCACGTTTACTCTTATTGATAACTCGCATCCCCAGAGACGCTGTACGGTACGTACAGAAGAAGCTATTGCTGCTGTAGCGCGTAGCATTGAGGAAGACCCGAATGAGTCCATCCGCCATCGAGCACAGGAATTGAATCTGTGTCCATCCACTTTATGGAAGATTTTGCGGAAGGATCTTGGTTTGCGTGCTTACAAAATCCAACTCGTGCAAGAATTGAAGCCAAACGATCATCAAGTAAGGCGTAGATTCGTCGAATGGGCCCAAAACGAGATTACCGTTGTTCCCGATTTTCATAAGCGAATTTTGTTTAGCGATGAAGCGCACTTCTGGTTCAATGGCTACGTCAACAAACAAAACTGCCTGCCGCATTTGGAGTGAAGGTAATCCTCAAGTGTATGTGGAAACACCGTTACATCCAGAAAAGCTGACTGTTTGGTGCGCTTTATGGGCTGGTGGAATCATTGGTCCGTACTTTTTCAAAAACGATGGTGGCCAGAACGTTACAGTCAATGGTGATCGGTATAGAGCCATGATTACTAACTTTTTCATTCCTGAATTGAATAACCATGATGTCCAGGAGATGTGGTTTCAACAAGACGGCGCAACATGACACACAGCTCGTGCCACAATAGATTTATTGAAAGACACGTTTGGTGACCACCTAATTTCACGTTTTGGACCTGTGAATTGGCCTCCAAGATCTTGTGATTTAACTCCGCTAGACTACTTTCTGTGGGGCTATGTAAAGTCATTGGTCTATGCGGTAAAGCCACAAACGCTTGACCATTTGGAAGACAACATTCGCCGTATTATTGCCGATATACGGCCACAAATTTTGGAAAAAGGCATCGAAAATTGGACGTCCAGATTGGACTACATCCGCGCCAGCCGTGGCGGTCATATGCCAGAAATCATATTTAAAATGTAATGCCACAAGATTATCTTTCGGATAAATAAAATTCATGTCAATCGAATAATTCATCGTTATTTTATTGCAACTTAAAGTTCTATCCCTCTATAAAAAACACCCTTTATTTGGCTTTCCGTTGCTTTCTCGCTTAATAATTCGTTCGAATTATTTCTTTTATCAGCCTTTGCAAGTACCTTAGCTAAGTTGTTATCTTCAATGTTATAGGCTAACATTCAGACTAATAAGCAGGAGGCTTCCTCAAAGCGCCATAAAACTTCAAATTCCAGAGTATCAGAAAGTGCGGCTGGCCAAGAATAACATGGAATCGCATATTTAATATGAAAATTTAAGCATTGGCAAAATTAAGGAAAGCTTTTGGAGGCATTTGCTGCAACCAGGAATTGAATTTAGTTGAAAGAGTATTTAAGAGGCTTACTGAACCATAAAATAACACCGTATGTCGAGAACAGCTGAGTGTGCTATAGGCGGTGAAGATAGTCACAGTCGGTTAGAATCTGGACTATGCTGAATTTGTGGAAAGTTTGTCGATAGATTTTATGCGAGCTTTTTGGGTGTAAAACTTTATTCTTTTAAATGTTGAACTTCACAGCCAATAATCTTTCGTTCAAATAGTACCTCTTTAAAAAAGAAAGAATTTACAGAGAATTTAGAAATTCATTCTGCCAATGCTAAACTATATTTTAATTTTTATTTCTTCTCCAATCTAGAAAATTAATGGAAGTAAATAAAATAAAATTAAATTAAATTATTTATTATTATTTTTATTAAAAAAAAATAGAGAGAAATAAATAGTATGTGTGTTAAAAACATTAATTAGATCAATTAATTTATTTTATGGTCAACGATCCATCGATCGATTCGTCTCTCTGCCTGTGTACATGTGTTTGCTTTTCTTAATTTTTTTATTCTTTTTTCAATTGAGATCAGGTGTTAATGGTGGCCAAAAGTATTAATTTTTATCGTGATTCTAAAAGTTTTTCAAAGAGGTGTAAAGCCTCTTTAAAAATTCTTGAGCATAGACGAAGAGGTTTAATTAAAAAAACTTCAATGCCAGGGTGATTATTTAATTGATCAAGACAGGCAATATTGGCCATGCGAACTGGTTGTATGTACTATAATTTGTTTAAGTTTTTTTTTTTGGTATCTACAAGAGATAAGTGATTTGAAATTTTTGCTTTAAAGCCAACACTCATCTCTAAGTGGGGTTTTATTTGTATCTACGTATCTACATATGTTGATATGTTCATAATATATCTTGTTTATCAGTTAGAAGATAAAGTTTTTTTTTTTGAACTTGTTTCCAATAAACATTCTTTGAAAATAAACACTTCCTTTAGCCAAGTAATGTAGCGTGCAAAAGAGCAGGAGGTGAGCGAAAACTGTAAAGAATTGCCAGAAAAGTAGAAATTAAATTAAAAAGTTTTTAACAAATCATAAATCATTTTGGATACATTTAGTTACGCTTGCTAAACAATATAAATGGAGACATTCAGTCAGACAGTTTATAAATGATTCTGAATAATACACACACACACACACACTCAAACAAGAGTGTAACCAATTTAAAGGAATTTAAAGAATTATTTGGTTCTTTTAAAATTATTACTGAAACAAGGTAAATAGACAGAAAGATAAATATTAGTTTAAATAATACCGGGTCCGCCAAATAACTTCTTTTTTTTTGAAAATGCTTTAAAAACAAAACTACTGAATATTTTCTCAAATTTCTTTTTTTATTTGAAAGTACAATCCTTCCGGTTAATAATGGAAAATAATTTCATTCAAATGGCTGCCTCGGCTGGCCATGCAGTAGCCTACACCAGAAGATGCCGATTTTGGCAAAAAAAATCATCTTTTCAGATGAAGCTCATTTTGATCTTGGCGGGTGTGTAAACAAGCAAAATTGTCGCATTTGGG
This sequence comes from Sarcophaga subvicina, assembly GCA_936449025.2. Classification (NCBI taxonomy): domain Eukaryota; kingdom Metazoa; phylum Arthropoda; class Insecta; order Diptera; family Sarcophagidae; genus Sarcophaga; species Sarcophaga subvicina. Next base: position 104,477,581 of record OW388082.2, on the reverse strand, counting down.
GCACAGAAAACCCGCACGCATACATTGAAAAGCCAACCCACCCAAAACGAGTCACTGTTTGGTGCGGATTTTGGTCCAGAGGCATAATTGGGCCATTTTTCTTCGAAAATGAGCAAGGAGTGGCCGTTACAGTTAATGGCGATCGTTATCGGGCCATGTTGAACGAAAAAAAATTGAAAAATTTGAAGAGGAGGATATTGGCAACAGTTGGTTTCAACAGGACGGCGCTACTTGCCACACAGCCGAAGTTACACTCGATGTTTTGCGTCCTGTTTTTGAAGATCGCATTATTAGCCACAGAGCTGATGTCGTTTGGCCATCTCGGACCTCCGATTTGACACCGTTGGACTACTATTTGTGGGGTGCCGTCAAAGATAAGTGTTACGCCGACAAGCCAGAGACAATTGACGCTTTAAAGGACAATATTCGTGAAGCCATTGGTGAAATACAGCTGCACACAATCGATAATGTGCTTAAAAATTGGACTGATCGTGCAGGCTACTGCATGGCCAGCCGAGGCAGCCATTTAAATGAAATTATTTTCCATTATTAATCGGAAGGATTGTACTTTCAAATAAAAAAAGAAATTTGAGAAAATATTCAGTAGTTTTTTTTTTAAAGCATTTTCAAAAAAAAAGTTATTTGGCGGACCCTTTAGTAGGGTTTGCAAATAACCAACAAAACCATAGGTTTACATAAAACAGAAAAAGTTTGGTTATTTGATTGCAAAGGCTTTAGCTCAATAGGGATATTAGCGACTACCGAGTTTTGGAGGCCCATATTTATGCAGATAAACCTGTTAATAAATAGCTATCTGGACTTAAATTCGCGTGGTGAACTAAATATCCTGTTTGAGTTGAATATTCTTATTTTGAAATTCGTTACAATTCTATCAAATAGCTGAAGATGTCCATGTCCTGATATGACATGTCTAAGATACTTTAGCCGATTTTGTAAGCCCCGAATATATTTCTGTTCAGTCTCACTACTTTCATGTTCGCCACATTTATTGTCAATCTCACTCAGACTGTTGCTTCCACAACACGGTTTGATATGTCCGCATAATTTTAAGTGACAGCGGACCAATGTTGTCTAGATTTTCCTTTTTCTTTTGCATGGTGGGTTTCATTCCCTTCCAATTATCTTGATCCGTTAAGAGGCTTATGAGGCTTCAAAAGTAAAGTTTAAGAAAACGCATATGAACCTATGATTTCGATGAAACTTTTATTTCATTACATGACTTCTGTTGCACATAGCCACTATGTTCACTGTTTTGTATTCTCAGAACACTGTTTTTCCTTTGTTTAACTCACCTCGGTCAGCATGCAGGGCAAACAATTTTCTAAAGTTTAGAAAATATTGCAGAAGAAATGGTGCGACATATGGTAGAATATGTGGATTTATGTCTCCAATTTCAATAACAATCTGAGACCTAGACGGCACTTTAAATCACTTGCACTTGGGTCCCAACAGAGGACATAGAATAGATTAGCTCTTTGGCAATGGAAATCAAAAAAATCTCTTCAGCTTAACAAAGATACTGAAGAGTGCACAAAATAACTGAAAGAATTTTTAGATTAAAAAAAAAACAACATGCTTTGCACAATGCATATCTGGAATCCTTGGTACATGGTCTAGACCTAGATTCCACACCGCTAGACCATAATGCGCTCTACATAGTGATTTTTACGTGACACAATGGGTTTTCCACAATCACTTCTGCTTTCTACAATATGCTACAATTGTGCTAGTAGACATATCCACCGAGTAAGAAATAATCTTGATCCTGACCAAAAAAAAAAACGCCATTGGTCTACATCCAATCAGCATATCTGTGGCGTTGTAAATGGCCAGCCGGCTTTAATTCATGTGCGAATTGCACTTCATATGCATGGAAGCGCAAATTCCAATGGAAAAATTACTACAATGAGCCGTTAGATAGATCCACATACTGAGAACGCGGTAGAATCGATAATTCAAATTATATGCCACTGTTTTTCTAACGGAACCGATATTTTGTTGGTGTATACTTTGCACTGATGCAAAGCCTTGTGCATATCTGTAATGCTTACAGTCGGTTTTTAATTTCTCTATAATTTTGCCAATTCATTGCCCAGTAGGTCGATTGCGATGGCCAAAATCATCCTCAATTATTAAGAGTGCAATTTTAACTTTTTTCTACGCGATTGGTATTTATAAAAAGCAAACCTTACTCTAAATATCGACGCCTTCATTCTATAACGTTCTTGTATTTTTAAATTCTACGTTCTCTACTTAAATACTGTCAAAATTTGGTTAAGATGCGCCGATCCTTTCCTTTAAGTTATAGGGAAAAATCTTCTTAGAATACACATATGGTCGTATGTCGCGTGAAAACTTAGAGCTCATAACTCAAAACACACTTTTTCGACTTAGAATATTATAGAACGGAGGCGTCGATATGTAAGTGCGTTTTCAGCTTAAAGATAACCTTGCAGTTTTGGAACCACTTTATGGATAACCTGATACATAATAAATAACTAAATACATATCCACATACCCACACATCATGTTAAATATTCTTTTAAGAGAGTAAATAAATTTTCTCTCAGTGTATTTGTATTTTTTTTATTGATATACAGAGTTTTCTGTTATAAAACCATTACCGGTTCTGAAAATGTGGTTCTTATCACAGGCATTTAGAGACAATGTTAAAATAGAACACAAACAACAACAACAACAAGAACAGCAACAGCGACAATGTCTCATTTAAAATAACATGTTAATTAGCAGTGGACTAAACATAATGAAAAGAAAATACCGGAGATATTTCGTCTCGCATGATGGTAAAAACAGAAAAAATTTTTGATTAAAAAAATGTATTTAAAAAATATTTTTTTTTTAATTAATTTGTTAAGAATTTTAAATACAATAAAAAATAATTACTTTTCTTTAACAAAACTGCCAATGAAGAAGAATATGTTAAAAATGGAGTTTTAATTTCTTTTTTAAATATTTTTGTAATAATTTTTTAAACTTAATTTTTTTTTTTATAATTTTTTTTAACTTTGGCTTCTTGTATTTTGTATATTAAAATTATATTTTTTTTGTAAAAAAATTTTTCTTTTCTTCTTTTATTTTTTGCAATATGAATTGATTTTCTTTTTATTAAATTTGGTTTTTTTTTTTTTTTTTAATTAAAATGATGATAATTTCCACTTAAATAGAAAATTTTCTAACAACACGCACACCGTTTTTAGCATATAAAATGAAACACAATTTATTTTTCCTCTTTTTTTTTCTTTCAAATGTATTTTCTTATTAAAAAAAAGATTTAATTTTTAATTAAAAAATTTTGGTTTACTAGCGCCGCGTTTGCTTATCTCGTATAAACGTTAATCAACGTGGAGCACCATAAACAGACTGTTTGCTGCAGCTCTCAGTTGTCCAGCACTTGCCGTTAAATTCTCTACGTATCTGAAAACTTGCTCTTTGTAAGTTCTCGGTTTTTTGTGGTTGTTTTACATTTTCTGGCAACATAAATTAATTATTAATGTTTAAGTGCGAGAGAGAGAGAGAACATTATGTTAAAGTTAATTGTTATGTTAACATAGCACTGTTAGTTTTTTACACTGTTAAGTTATTCAATAATTTTGAGCGATTAACATGTTGTTTAACGGTTCTGTATATGTATGTATATAAGGATTGCTCTCCTCTTTTTTTACTTGTTTTTGTGTTGCCATGAGCTTGAAAATTATTACAGACAGGGTCGTTTCTTAACTTAAAGTGAAGGAGATGGGGAAGTATGCATATTAAATTGTATAACTGGATGAAGAGTAATAGAAAGCAACATTTTAGCAAGAAATTTTAAATAATTTTATAAATTTTTTAAGTGAAATATAATTTTTTGTATTTAATTGTATTCTGTCTGACAGAACTAGATTTAAAGAGCGGCTGTTTTCTTCTCTCTGCTTGCATATCTATTAAGATGTTAGTGATAATACAATAAGTTAAATAGGCATTGGCCACCGGGGGGGGGGGGGGAAATGGGGTTTCGAATCTAGGATGGATCTCAAAATGCTTAGTACGGTAGGAATACCTTGGGAGGACCTCAACTTGGTATGACGGATTGAAAGATCCGCCTGCGTCACTATTAGAGGTTCAATGCGTACTACGCCTACGTCGGCTCTGGAGACAATTATTCACCTCTTACCGCTGGGCACAGCAGCTAATAATAGTCTGCGTTTATGGTATACTGGACGATGGCATGAATTAAACAGCGATTACTCAAATTTTCTGATGGTGATGCACTTTGTGAATGACCCCTCAAAAGTCTCCAAGCATAGTTCAAAATTGGAGTGTAAGTCATTCACTAAGGCTGCCGAATCGTCTTTCAGGTGGATGTCTCGACCATACGTGTTGCGGTGATAGCTTATGGTAATCTCTGGTAGCCAGAACACTGTTCAGTCACAAGGTTCCAACATAATAACCACGAGGACAGTCTTTACCTGTCATGATTGACAATGAGGTAATAGATTCTGATATAGTTTTTAGATTGAGGCAAAATAGCACAACAAATCTGGCTAAGGGCAAGATGAAGGCCACATGATTAAACTTCAAAGAACCACACTTAATGAAGTTGTTCGAGTCCTTATCGGACAATGAATGCTGAGTATGTGTGCGAGAGACATTGTTCTTGACCATGACGAAAAAACATGGAAAACTGTTCTTCACCTCTTGGTCGGTGTATGCCTATTGTTATGTCGTAGAAGAAGAAAGCACCAGGGCTTCTGCCTTTCAGAACTGCTATCAAATGAAATCCTTAGAGAAGCCAAAGAATTAGAAAGCCATCTCGTGCTAACAGAAAGAAGATAGTAAGTGAACTAGAGCCACTGCCTTTACTTAGGCATACTTGAGGAAAATTTATTATGGCCTTATAATTCCTATGGGATCGTAATAGGAACTAATAATAATAGAATTTCGGTTCAGGATATTCTATACCTAGAGAGAATAGAGAGGAAGTACATCAAAAATCTGAAGCTTTAGATACATTTTTTCTCTTAATTATTTGATCCCGCAAAAAACACAGTCTCGCAAACCAAAATAAAAATTTCCATACACGTTACAGATACCAACAACAATTTTGTTCTTTAAAAGCCCAGTGGCAAAGTTTTTGAAATGTCCCTATCTTTTGTTTTTATTATTTCAATTGTTTTTTTGTTTATATTTTAATAAATTTTTCTCTATTCACAAAATGAAAATAAAATAAAAAAATTCAAACACAGCAACACTTTAAAAACAGAACGACGAAGAAACAACAATTACACGTTTGCATGCTTGCATATGTGTAAGTGTCTAATAAAAATGAAATAATAAATAACCATGACAACAACAATTATTATATGGCGCACAAAAAAAAACAGAAAGAAAAATATAAAGAATTTAATATAAAAATTTAAATGAAAATTTAATATGAGTGTGAGTGAGTATTTAAATCTCTCCGCACCGCCTAATGTTTATTGAATACTTGCTTGCTTTGTCTGGCCCAAGAGCATGTCCATGACAGTGAAAACAAAATATTCTCTATACGCTCTTATTAAAGTAAACTGTGTATGTATGCGTTAATATGAAATTTTTTGTGTATAATAAATGCATGCCTGATGCACATCTTACTTTTAATCTCTTTATTTTCTCAAACAACTAATACTCAGATACTCATATTACAACAATATTTAGTTAAAGGCAGACATAGTGTAACTAACAATGGAAACAAGAGAGATGAAAACAAAAGCAACACACAACACTCACATATAATTATGAATATAAAATCGTATGATGGCTTTAAAGAATGATGAGAAAAATAAAAACCAAAGCTGGGAGTTTACGAAATACGAGCGTGTGTGTGTGTGTGTGTGTGTAATAAAAATTGAGTTGTTAGCAGTAAGTGCTGAACATTGTGTTACTTAAGCGTATAAAATATTTATAAAATTTCTAGTGATACATACGGAAGCTGTATTGCTTAATTTAACGGTAACATTTAATGCATAACATTTGAGAGAGGCACTCTGTTAAAAAATAATACATACTATGAGAGAATGTTAAGCGTGTAATGGGAATTAAGAGTGTTTGTAGATTTTGCATTATGTTACAGTACCTAACATTACAGATGTTTGGGGATGTTTTAACTACAGAACAGAGCAAAATTTTAGCAATAAAATAATTTAAAATCTAAAATACATATGTACATATATATGTATGTATATCAGCAGGATAATGACCCAGAACATACAGCTAAATGTGGGAAAGAATGGTTTGCGAAATAAAGTGGTCGGCACAATCCCATAGAAAATCTATGGAATATTTTAGATCGTCAAATATTATGCGATGCCTGCAAAAATAAGGACGACCTTTTTCAAGAGGTAGAAATCGCATGCAAAGGCATCTTTAAAGTGATTTTGTCTAACTTAATTAAGACAATGCCACGCAGATGCGCTGCAGTTTTGAAAAATAAGGGATACACAGCGAGATATTAAATATTTTAGAATTGTCTATGAATTTAATTGAATACGTTTTTTTGTTTTGTGCAAATACTGCTTTAAAGTAATGAATATTGTTACGTTTTTTTAATTTTAATGAGCAGAGAGTATAGCCTTAGGTTAGGTTAGAGGACGTGTACTTGTCAATTAAGACAAGTACAGTACCCGGAGGTCGAATTGACCCATTGTATACATGAGTGGTGGGACCTACAGTTTAAAGTCGACTCCGAACGACAGATTTTTATTTATTGAGAAACTTTTCATGGCAATCTTTATTTACTCTCAGAGTTTTTGCCAGAAATCTACTGAGAGGAAGTCGCCGAAAAAATACTTTTTGTATTTTGTCTTTGATGCCTGGCCTGGGGCTCGAACCCAGGCTTTTGCGTCTAATAAGCCAACACACTACCTACTAGACTACGGCGACTTCAAAATTTTACAAAAAAGCTACGGTCTTCAAGGTTATGATTTCAAGATCACCACCTTATCAAAGCGAAAACCGCAACCGCAGTATAGCCTTAGTAAATCATTGCCAAAAGCTGAAATCCTTTAGAGTTTTACAATTTTATTGAACTACATTCTAGCAAACACAACACCGTACTTTTGTTTTGTCCGATACTGTATATCCAGTTATAAAATCAGTTGTTTTAAACCTGCCAATATGGTAAGGTTGTCATTAGTTTCATCTGAGTGGCCATTTTTTAATGAAAGGTTTTAATAATTTACGAATATGCATCGTGTAACACTCGAGAATAGCAAAAAATTTGTAAAGTTTACTTTTCAATCAGAATTATTAGAAAATTCGAAGAGACTGTAAGCGTTACTGGTGTTGTATGTACAGATAATTCGAACTAGTCAATTCTACGCCCCATCCTACAGATTAGTAAAAAGTATTTGGCACTTGGATTCGCTCCTTCACCCAAGAGTCCTTATTTCTTTCTGTTTTCCAACCCTGGCCAATGGCAATAATAAGAACTGTTGCAAACATAGCGTGTTTTTATACAGAAAAAATAAACTCTCCCATAATGTTAATAAAAATGTTCCTGTTGTTCTATGTTCATTTATCTTCAATATATGTATGTTGTAATAATACGTTTCTCTCTCTCTCTTTCCCTTTATGACTTTAAAACTGAAGATTTTTATATGTTTACTTATGTTATATAAAATGCTCTTATTCCCACATATTTACACATCTATTGTTGTTTTATTATCATTATTTTTGTTATCGTTAGAATCATAAATGTACTCCTCAACACCTACAATTTCTGACTCCTTCTCCTTTCCATTATCGCTTTAGTTTTTAGGTGGTGGTTGTGGAGTCATTGTTATAGAGGGGTTTGAGTGTTTATTTGTTTTGTCATTTTGTATTGGAGCATAAAAGAATGAATGAATGTTTTTGTTGTATTTCTTTGGTGCCTTAGTTACTCTACTGCTGCTGATGTTGAATATTTTTTTTTCATTGCTTTTGGAGTTATGGTTTATTTCCATTTTATTATTATGTACACACAATACAAAACATGTACGTACGTATGTATGTATGCATGTATATGTTTAGTGTTTGTTTTTATGAACTTGACTGTAGATGTGTGTATGTGCGGTGTCTATGTGTGTGTATGTATAACTATATAGAAAATCGATATTTTTTTATATTCCATCCTCTATCTCCGTGTAATGTTTTGTGTGGATAAGCTCTCTTTATTTTTAAAATTTTTGTTGTGTTAGTGTTAGTGCTTGTATGCGTATTTTTTCTGTATTTAATGTTGTTTTTAAATTCGATTGTGATTTTTATTCCTGTTGGGTTTTTTGTGTGTCTCCTTAAGCAATTAAATGCTGGTGGTTTGTTGATTTTTGTTATTTCCTGTGTCTGTGAGTGTTTTTTTAATATTTTTTTTTTGCTCAAAACATAATTTTTTTAAACAATAATGATTATATTGTTTAAATCTTTATTAATATTATAAATATATTCATATAAATATTTCATTTGGTTATATTTATACTGATAGTTTAGTCTATAAATGGGATTTCAGCTTTTCTAAGGGCTTTGTAAGTGTTAGGGGTCCACATATGATATCAAAATTGTTGAAAAAAAAAAATATTCTGGGAAAATATTTGAATGACAATTTTCTTTTTCTTTAGAATGTCTTGTTTCTTAACCTGACAAATGGCTCCATTTGCAAATCTTGGTGAGTTCCTTGACAAATTATTTTTAAGAAATATTAAACAAAGTGTATAGAGTTCAAAGGAGACTGAATGTTAAAAAATAAAGAGCTGGCATTTTTATTATGAATTACGACATATTCACTGTTACTTAAAAATGGCTGCCTTTTTTTGGTTAATTTTGCCCAGAAAATAGAACGAAAATACTGGCAGTACTAATCAGGAGTATTCTGCATTCATTTCATTTCTTGTGAGCATAAAGAAAAACTCTCTCATGCCCATGTGTTCAGTCAAAATTTATATCACACAGCCATGTTTCCACAATTTCTTCCATTTTCAATCTCCGGTCGGCAAACAGCAATTTTTTTTCAATTATTTCTTGTATAGTCATCCAAAACGTTCAACATCTTCCGTGCTTGTAAGGCTACAAAAATATTTAGTTAACCACCATCACTTTTCTACATTATGGGTATATTCCAAGAGGAAGTTGCAATCGAAACATGTACTCAATTCTACTTGGGCAGGAGGTATGTAAGACATAGCAATACTATCGGCTCTAATGAGTTTAAATCGAACTTAGTACGGGATTGTCTGAAGAAGCTAGGTAAGGAAAATAAGATTACACTCTGCTGGGTCACAGGCCGTGGAGGAATTCTCTACAATAAGCAAGCAAACCAGCTTACGAGGTGGGCAGGATCCATGCCGTAAATATATCGTATGGTCGTACTACTAAGGTACTTACTAATGACAATAATAGAAATTTGTACTGCCTTTATTGAGCCATTTTCTTTAACCAAAGGAAATACATTCTGATCTTCCTATGATGTCCCTTATTGAGTCAGTCAATTAGTTTAAAAATATTTCAAATTTGTTTTTGTTTGTTGCATCAGAAAACAATCTCATACGATTTTACTTCATTTCTAAATTAATTTCTACAAACGTTTTATTTAAAATGTTAAACACAAACTTTTACTTGAAATTCAAATTAAACTTTTACAAATGAAAGCATCAGGGAGAAAAAACCCAATTAAAAATTCCCTTTGAACCTAACAAAATTCTTTGGTAAACTTTCAACAATCTCTACTCAATTTAGAAAACTTTGTTGGCCTTAATACGAACGTAGAACATACGTACGAGTAACCAATTCCCAAATGGTTTAGAACTTGTTAAACAGAAATCTCTTAAACTGTAAATGAAATAAAATTAAAAAGGAGAATAAAAAAAACGAAAAACAAAATATTTTAAGAAAGCAAACAAATTAACACTCATACGACGTGTAATTAAAACACGATAAATCGAATGAATATCGCTCATACGCTACGATACACAGGATTTTGAACTCATTTTGGTTTTGAGAATTTTTTTCTGTACAAATCAAATGATATGAACGCTTAGATTTTTCTTCCTAAAGTTCAATAACCGACTATTGGTAAGGTAAACTGATTAACTTTTAGGGGAATTATAGAAAAATGCATGCTAAAGGGTGTTCCATAAAGTGCAGGGCGTTCACATAAGGTTAACAAATATAGTGTTGTCCGATACATTAGGCAGCTGACCATGCTGATACATTCTGGGCATCCATTTTCGATTAAAAAATTTGAGATAAACGGGTTTGTATAGATACGCTTGGGCCACATTAGGCCTAAGGTCGTAACACCACCTCTGAACCTTTCGGAATTTCTAATGTAGCGACTTAGACTGCCAGTGTCTGTCATTTATAATTCGCTTAAAGTGTACACGTAGTAGACATCAACAGAAAAAACAATTTTCTACTCTTCCTCATCTCTGCAGTTTCTGTAGAAGTCATTTGCCACGTGACCAAGACCAAAAGGTCTTGTATGAGTGGCCAAAACGACTCCAACAATCACACTGAGCGTGATTCTTTGGTGTTTAACAGACTTTCTGTGCGGTCTCTGTCTAGCTGAGGCCATATCCGTAACTACTCGTCTAGTGTTAGTGGAATCCATAACTGTGTTGTCAATTATGATCTTTAAAGGGATTCCTAAATAAGGGAATTATTTACCAGAGAGTCCGATGGTTATAATGGGTGATTTTTTAAGAGCTATAGGAAAAATTTTCAAAAAAAAAAAACATAAAATTCAGAAAAATGCATGAAATCTTTATTTGAATCGATAGTACACGGTCCATATAATTTAATGTTTGAAGATTATTTCCTGCAAATGTTGACCGCGACTGCGCATCAAATGGTCCATCCGCTTAGTCCAATTTTGGCATACTCTTTCCAACATTTCGGCCGGTACCTCACGAATAAATGCTTCAATGTTGTCTTTCAATGCGTCAATTGAAGCGGGCTTGTCCGTATAGACATGAGCTTTAACATAGCCCCACAAAAAATAGTCTAAAGGCGTTAAATCGCACGATCTAGGCGGCCATTTGACCGGTCGCGAACGTGAAATAAAATGTTCACCGAACTCGCCTCTCAATAAGTCCATGGTTACGCGTGCTGTGTGGCATGTGGCAGCGTCTTGTTGAAACCACATGACATGCAAGTCAAGCTCTTGCATTTTGGGAAAAAAGTTGGATATCATCTCACGGTAGCGCTCACCATTCACAGGCACGTTACGATTCGCAGCATCTTTGAAGAAGTACGGTCCAATGATGCCACCAGCCCATAAACCGCACCACACTGTGACTTTTTCTGGATGCGTTGGTAGCTTTTGCAATGCTTCTGGCTGATCTTCACTCCAAAATCGACAATTCTGCTTATTTACGTATCCATTGAGCCAAAAATGAGCTTCGTAGCTGAACACAATTTTTCGATAAAGAAGTGGATCTTCGGCCAACTTTTCAAGAGCCCATTCACCAAAAATTCTGCGTTGCGGTAGGTCGTTCGGCTTCAATTCTTGCACCAGCTGTATTTTGAAAGGCTTCACACCTAAATCCTTCCGCAAAATTTCCCACGTTGTTGAGTAACAGAGGCCCAATTGCTGCGAACGGCGACGAATCGATAATTGATGGTCATCATTAACACTGGCCGATACAGCTGCGATATTTTCTTCAGTTCGCACTCTACGTAAGCGTGTTGGTGGTTTAATGTCCAACAATGTAAATTTGGTGCGAAATTTAGTCACAATAGCCCGAATAGACGCTTCAGTGGGTCGATTAAACTGACCATAAAATGGAAGAAGCGCGCGATGAACTTTCTTAACAGAGCACGCATGTTTGATAATAAAATTCAATGATTTGCAAGCGTTGTTCGTTGTAAGACGATTCATGGTTAAATTATAGACCAAACTGAAGATGTTTGACAGTGAAACAAAACATGAAACGTGCGTGAGCTGTTTAAACCAGTGTTGCCAAATGCCAAAAACATAATAGCTAAAAAATCACCCGTTGCTACATTTGCCTAGTTCATCATTTTTGTAGTTATTTAAAATAAATCCCAGTCCGCATATACTTGTACATCCCGCCACTCATGGATAAAGTTAACACACTCAACATGAGTGGTGTGAGAAGCTAGGTTGTAGTCCTGACTGGGATTGATATGATCAATTAAGTAAATAAATCAGTAGGGGATTATTCCACTGTAGCAGGATCTAGAACAATCGATTTGTAATTGGTATTGGTTGTATTCAGTTGCTCAATTTATTTCAGTTGCTGAGACAACAGTGGGAATCTGGATAGTTTGGTTACGCGTGAAATTCAAAAGCCAACCGTGATAAAAAAAAATAATTTATATTCTGCCGGAATAGAACTTAGAATGTTTAATTCTTCCACTTTACCACATACATAGTTGTGCTTGTTACCATTAAATTTTGATTTCTGAACTATTCCTCTAATTGTTTCACCCTTTTCTCAAACCGTTGGAGGTAATTTATATAAAATTTGATTGCCTTCCATTTATAGGCCGTTTTAAATAATTTATGCCGTCGGGGTCAATTAACAAACGAACTTTTTTCGATTTTTCTTTTTTTCTGTCAGTTTTTTTTAACACTCATTCTCACTACCTAATCTGCTAAAAGAAAATACAAAAAAAAAAATTAATTAAAATTAAAATAACGCTTATCACCCCAAGAGTGTTAGAAAAAACTCGCCCCCAGCAACGAATTTAAATTTTTTTTTTAGAAATGAAAACTTTAAACGTACGAGTAAATTAACAAAATTTCAACTTTAAAACTATAATTTTAGGTTTTAAAGTAAAATCATCGTTTTTGTTTCTTGATTTTTTTTAAAGCTTTGTTTTTAAAAACTGATTTAAAATTTAAAATTTTATGGCACATTGTTGTTGTTATTAGTGGTGGTGGTGGTGGTGGCTTTTCTTTTAGTCACGTCACAAGAAGCGCGAAGAAAGAAAAAAAAACCACTCTACACACGTGCACAATTACGTTTTCAAGCATAAATTTATATTCACACACCTGCACATGTATCTATATTCATATGTATGTATGTATGTGTTAATTTATAAGTACATATGTATATGTTTGTGTATGTTCATGTACCCACTAAGTTGGTGCCTGTCTTGAATTGTGTCTTGTATGGTGCTTTTATAAGTAGAAAACGAAATGGAAATTGTTCGTTTCCCAAACCTAAAGAAAATTCAGAAAAAAGTTTACCGTCGGATATTATTCTCCTGATGGTGTTTGTATATCATTTAAGCAGAGTGTCAAAGGAATGAATTCATTAAAAGAAGGCACAATTCATAAACACATTCGCTTACCAGTCCTAACAGCAATAAAGATGCGGCATAGCGACTGCCTATTAAATTGTTTATGTGCTGCAGGGTATAGAATATGGATGGAATAAAGTATACCCAACGAAAGGTACTTTAGTTTAATGTGTTCAGTCATGAACGACTCCAATCGCATAACCCTACTAAGCTTATGCATTAACATTTTTTACGAGCATATTTGGGAAACATCTGAATTCTCTCGTCAACACACTGATGCAACCGACTTTAGACTTAGGAAGTCCATCGTTTACCAGATATTCACACCACACCAAATGCTATGGTACAATGGGTCAATTCGACCCCCGGGTACTGTACTTGTGTTTATTCACAAGTACACGTCCTTTAACCTAAATGCTATGAAAACCAAAACGACAAACACCGCCTGAGGTCGATATTCTAGCAAAGTTGGTAAGGTTGTAGAGACTGACTCTGACTTCGAGCAGCTCTTGAAGTTGTGCAAAGTTTCAAAGAAGTTTCCTTCTTTTTCGACTTTCAGAGTATCCTGCAAATGACGTGGATTGGCAATATAGATAGCGATAAATAGAGATTAAATTAAAATAACAAACATACATGAGACATAGAATGGAAACAATAACTCAACAGTTTGCTTTAGAAGTTGAAAAAAATCAAAAATAACAATAACAAATCAACATTAAGATTCTAGAAGTTGCCAGACAGAACATAAATAAAATACAAATAGAAACTCCAACACAATTATTGTCGATTTTAAATATTTTTCTTTTTTAGATTTCAATGTCATCTATTGATTTCATTCCTTTAGATTCTGTTCTTATGGTCTATAAAAAATTTCTATCATTTCTCGTCTCTAAATACATTAACATTTTATGCAATAAAAATAAAAATTTAAAGCATAAATACGATGAACACGCTTGTTAAATGGCCAAAAGAGCGTGCCAAGACAGCATGACAGAAACCAAAACGAAGAAATTATTTCAACTACAAAATCAACAACAAAAAAACAAAACGTCAGACAAATATTGTATTTCTTAAGTTTTATAATATTCAAACCAAACATTTGAAGACATTTTTTTTAATTAGTTTTTAAATTTAAATACAAAACAAAAGAGATTGGTGGGAGGCACCTATGTATGTTTTGGGGTGTTTTGAAAAGGATTTTTTTTGGCTTGGCATGATTCAGATAACAAGATGTGCTAGTTTTTCTATTCCTCTGTGAAATAAGATGTCTGTCACCAAAGTAAATAAGCAAACCATGAGCTTATAGTCTAGCACACTACCCACTAGTCTAGTGTTGCATTTTGAATGACCCGTAAGTCTTCGCCGTATTCTAGTAGGCAGTGTGTTGGCTTATTAGACGTAAAGTCCACGGTTCAACATCAAAACGAAAATATGAAAATATTTCTTCGGCGGCTTCCTCTCAGCAGATTTCTAATCAAAACTCTGAAAAGAAATAAAATTGTCATGTAAAGTTTGTCAAATAATCTGTCGTTCGGAATCGACTTTAAACTGTTGGTCGCATGACTCATGTATGAAAATAACACACAACAGAGGTGGTGTGAGAAGCTAGGTAGTAATCCTGATCGAAGGATGGTCAGGTTAGAGGACGTGTACTTGTCAATAAAGACCGGAGGTCGAATTGACTCATTGTACAACGTCCTTACAGAGGGAAGGATAATATAGGGATAAAAAGGAGAGGATGTAGGAAAGGGGAGAATGGGAAGTGGAGGAATTACACAGATAAGACACAACAAAAAGGGGAGGGCGCGACTACACTGATGAAGCCCTAGCGCCTCTCAACCAGCCTAAGCCACTAATGAATCTATAGAGAGCCTTGATGTCGGCTCTCGACACAGAATTCAAACTTTCAAAGAAGGCCCTGCCAAGGGTCCTCAACCTCAATCTACCAAGGGCTGGGCAGTTACAGAGGAGGTGTTCGATAGTCTCCAACTCCTCATCGCAACATGCCCTGCAATAGTCCGGCTGGGTTCTGTTCCAGATCCCCGTCAGCGACCTAATCTCGCAGTGCCCCAACCTTAAGCTAGCCTTATGCAAGCCCAACAGCCAACCTGTTCTCCTATTGTCCACAGCAGGTCATAGACATCTAGAGACAAAACAACCCGATCCGTTCCCCCAACGCCTCTGCTCTTCCTCCCTGACCCATCCATTGATGAGTCCGTAGAGGTGAAAGACCGGCGGTCAGGACCAACTATCAAATCGCCCCCAGAAAGCGAACCTAACCTAGCGAGGGCATCCGCCGTCTCATTGCCCAGTATTCCGCTATAACCCAGAACCCAGCACAGACGGATACGACCTAGTCCAAAAGCCCTCAACGACACTTTGCATTCGCGAACGAGCCGTGATTTGCGCCAGACCGCCGCAATGGCCCTAAGGGCAGCCTGACTGTTGATCGATGGATTGTAATGACCAATTATGTATATATGTATGTATAAAAAAGATTTGCAGGCCTGACTTGCCAACTTTGTTTAGCATATAGACAAGGACGACAAGACGATTACATTTGTAGGATGGGTTCTTCATAACACTTCAGGGAAATATCAATTCAAATTAGCTTGGCAGCTACCATTACTATGCAAAAGGAGGATACGTTATTATATATTCGAAAGAGCGTATTGGAGTTTTAAAGATATTGAAAAAGATCGAATGATTAGCAGCACCCGTGGTTATGACTTCCGAATAGTTTCTTACAAAAAAAAGCGAAAGGGACATTTACATTTATTTTCGATCCTCATGAGTTCAGAGAGACCTGAACCTTGAACTTGAACTTCAGATGGGGTTGGTATCAGTAGCAGATATTGTAGAAGTTAGGGTTACCTAACCTAGTTTACAAACAAAACAGGATCTATAATCGAATTCATAAACTAATTATTGGTCAATTCACACAAGCCGTTGTATCGTTGTATTCATTGTATTGTTGGAAGAACATACAACAGTGTATGATTGTTGTTGATATTTTTCATATAAAAATCCGATACACTTATACACATTTTTTCATATGTTTTTGGAAGTTGTATTGGTTCCGTGCTATCAAAAAGTGTGAATGAAAAAATATTTTTAAAAAGTTGTGTAGGTTTCTGGCTATCAAATTGTTTGAATGCCACGAGATACACAATACAGCATACAATTGATGCAAATATCCTTAAAAAATGTTTTAATAAAATTTTTTATGATGAACATTGGGACTCAGATGATGAAATACCTCTGTCAAGGCTAAGACGCAGCGATTCCACCGAGCTAGTTGATTTAATTGTCAACTTAGCACCTGATATTTATGATTCTAATGAGGTTACCGAATAGTTGAATGATGAAATAGAAACCAGTGACGATGAGACTGATGAAAATGATGAGGTTGCATCATTTAATGAAGAATGTTGCAATAATGTTCCAAAAATATAGCATTCTCAAGCCATATCTGTCCTTAATATTTGTATAAAATATTGCGAAGGACAGGAACTTCCTGCTGGGAATATTTTAAAACTTTTAAGCCTCAGAGATATTGCGTACAAAAAGCATAATGAAACTAAACTTCGTCAGATCAATATGTCTGACTATTTGTGCAGCAAATAATGAAAATATTTTATAAAAATGATTTTAATCTACTGGTATATTAATTTGAATGTAAACATTTCAATTTAAAGTGAATATCTTGTAAATAAATATAAGTTAGCATGTATTTTCTAAATTTTTTCTAGTTTCGGAAGTTCGAACATTTCGATATTTCGGACACCACATGGTTTTTAATTGTCCGGATTATCGAGATTATACTGTAATACTGTTCTATTGATTTACTACTGGCCATTACATACATTCCGTTAAAAATTTCATCCCATAGGGCTTTCCAATAATAACTTCTGCATGGCCAGATTACTTATTTAATTGGTCACTACAATTATTTAGTTGGGGTTATAACCTAGCTTCTCACGTCACCCATGTTTTGTGTGTTAATTTTATGCATGATTGGCGGGAATAACTCGACTCGGAATGACAGATTTTTTTCAAACTTTATTTACTCTCAGAGTTTTTACCAGATTTCTGGCAGAGAGAAAGTTGCCGAAAGAAATACATTTTTTTTTTCATAATTTACAATATTTTGTAATTAGCTTAGGAAATTTTTACGAGTTGATTATTTGATTTATGGATTTATGAAATAAAGTATTGTGTGAAATTGCTCTAATTTTGAGCAAACAAGTAAACGCTGTGTAAAAAATTCAATATTAACCTACCATTGAGTAGCACTGTGATAATTTATTCCTTCAAAACCCCTATTAAAATTCAATTAAATGCTGTGCTTTATGATTTATCACTCTAGAAACAACAATAACAATCACCCACAAAAATACTCACAATTTTCAAAAACTGTTTTATGAGTATTTTTCCAAAAAAACAAAAACGTTGAAATTAAATTTAAAAAATTGTATTTTTTTATAAATTTTATTGTTTTCTTTATTTAATTTTGATGACTTTGTTTTGTCTATTGTCTATGGGCTCATTAACTAGGGTATTTGAACTCCAACTGTTACAGCAGCTCTACAAAAGCAAAAACGCTCTACAAAACAGTACCTTTAATGGCTATATGCATGAGATAAATTTTGACGTTTTCAGTTGGTGTGTCTCTTTTTTTTTTTGAAGAGTTTGAGTCATACAACTGGAACTGAATTTGATATTAGATTTTAAGTACCTGAGATAACGAGCAAAATTAGTCGAAAAAAATAATAATAAAAATTACATTCAATTTTTATGCGTGGTTTTGTTTATTTAAAAAAAGTGAATGACTGGCAAAATGTAAAAAATAAATAATTTGTTTGGGTTTTAAACAAACTAAGAAGG
Organism: Sarcophaga subvicina; assembly: GCA_936449025.2. NCBI lineage: Eukaryota > Metazoa > Arthropoda > Insecta > Diptera > Sarcophagidae > Sarcophaga > Sarcophaga subvicina. The sequence continues at coordinate 104,459,398 of OW388082.2, read as the reverse complement.
TTACAGTAGGTCAAGCTCGTTCACATGATGTTAATCTACGCAACAGAGCAATTTAGGGAATAATCTTGAACAATGGTTGTGGGAGATATTAATTATCGTAAAACTGAATCTATTTTAACAATGTCATCAGAAATCATTACTCGTATTCGTAATCATTTGTAATTTCTAACTCAACTTTATTCATTATTAACAGCGCATTATTTGCATTAAAACCAATAAAAATCTTTAAATTTTTGTAAATTAGAATCTGCAATTGAAATTGAAGTCGCCGTAGTCTAGTGGGTAGTGTGTTGGCTTATTAGGCGTAAGGCCACGGTTCAAACCCCAGGTCAGACATCAAAACGAAAATATAAAAAAATATTTCTTAGGCGCCTTCCTCTCAGCAGATTTCTGGCAAAAACTCTGAGAGCAAATAAAATTGCAATGAAAAGTTTCTCAAAAATCTGTCGCTCGGAGTTGACTTTAAACTGTAGGTACCGCCACTCATGTATAAAATTAACACACACAACATAGATGGTGTGAAAAGCTATGCCGTAATCCTGACTGAAGGGTTGTAATGGCCAATTACATATGTAGGATCTTCAATGGTAAAATTCATTGCAGACATGTCTAAGACAACGTTTTCGAAAATTAAATTATATTCTAGTTGAAATAGAACCAGTTGGCTTTTTTTGTATACTTCCTTTGAATGGCTGCTTAATCATACCTAGCTTTCAACTGGTCACTGATCATTTTGAATCGAACAACGCACAAAGTTATGTAAATCCTTCGCTTCTACACTTCTGGTACATGTCCATAAAAGACGCCTTTTCTAAGCAACGGCAGATGCATAAAACTGCAACAAAGAAAATTCTAATTCTAGTGCAACCCTTGCGCTGACCAACTTCTTCCTCTTCCCTGATTTTGGTGGAACTTGGTCAATACTGGGACTGCGTTCACCCGTGGCATCACAACGAGCCGCTATGCATGCTCAAGTGAGCTTTATGGCATAAAAGCTACCACTCCGACCTAAACCTAATTCTAATCTAAAAATATCTAATTTCACTAAAAATTGTTGAATAATCCGGGTTTATTTTCAATCCTTAAACGGTTAGGTTCGATTAATTCAATAGGGGAAGTCGGTGTTGTCAAAGAAAAGACGATTTAAACTGAATTAAATTAAAAAATGTCTTCTTAATTTTTTTTCAAATTAAAGCAGGATGATCCAATTAAAGATAAGCCAACCAAATGATGACATTCATTAGTCTTAATCTATGTTGAATATAACTACGTATTGCTTATCAAGTAAAGGGTCCGCCAAATAACTTTTTTTTTTGAAAATGCTTTAAAAAAAACTACTGAATATTTTCTCAAATTTCTTTTTTTATTTGAAAGTACAATCCTTCCGGTTAATAATGGAAAATAATTTCATTCAAATGGCTGCCTCGGCTGGCTATGCAGTAGCCTACACGATCGTTTTAATTTTTAAGCACATTATCGATTGTGTGCAGCTGTATTTCACCAATGGCTTCACGAATATTGTCCTTTAAAGCGTCAATTATCCTGGCTTGTCGGCGTAACGCTTATCTTTGACGGCACCCCACAAATAATAGTCCAACGGTGTCAAATCGCAGCTCCGAGGTGGCCAAACGACTTCAGCTCTGCGGCTGATAATGCGATCTTCAAAAACGGCGCAAAACATCGAGTGTAGCTTTGGCTGTGTGGCACGTAGCGCCGTCCTGTTGAAACCAAATGTTGCCAATATCCTCCTCTTCAATTTTTTTGAACAAAAAGTCGTTCAACATGGCCCGATAACGATCGCCATTGACTGTAACGGCCACTCCTTGCGCATTTTCGAAGAAAAATGGCCCAATTATGCCTCTGGACCAAAATCCGTCAGCTTTTCAATGTATGCGTGCGGGTTTTCTGTGCCCCAAATGCGACAATTTTGCTTGTTTACATACCCGCCAAGATCAAAATGAGCTTCATCTGAAAAGATAATTTTTTTTTGCCAAAATCGGCATCTTCTGGTGTAGGCTACTGCATGGGCAGCCACGGCAGCTATTTTAATGAAATTATTTTCCATTATTAACCGGAAGGATTCTAACTTTCAAATAAAAAAAGAAATTTGAGAAAATATTCAGTAGTTTTTTTTAAAGCATTTTCAAAATAAAAAAAGTTATTTGGCAGACCCTTTAGTACTTAGTTTAGGAAATTCGATCAACAATTTACTTTAATAAGTGCGAAATCTTCCATTATATTCCAACAAAAAAAAGGAAAAATTTGAAAAAGAACAATTTGGCAACCCCTAAATAAAATAACTGTAAATAAACATAAGGTGTGAGTTAACTAACATCAGCATCGGTATCAGCTTTTATTTTTTCTTCTGTAAACAAATTCTTGGCTTTTGTTGTCTCTGATAAACAAACCGTAATAATAAGACAACAAGGAGAGCAAAAAAGAACAAAATGAGGTTATGTATTAACTTTTGACCTTTGCTCCTTCAAGAGTTCGGTCAAAAAACTTTGAACGTATGTGCATGATACATACATACATTTGCAAACATACGTATAAATACATACATAATATTGACCACAATATTTTATTAATATTTGTTATTATACCGTTATTTTTATTGTTTTCTCTTTTCTTTTTATTGCCAAAAGGATTTCAAAAAAGTATGTATGTATATCGAGTGTAATTAATTTAATTGTAAAATTCTTTGTTCTTGTAAATGTTATTGTAATTGTTGTACATGTTGGAATTAGAAGAGATTTTATAGATTGCAAAAGTTAAATGTTTAACTTTTTAATTTGTTTTATTTATTATTGAAGAACAATTTTTATTTAAAATATTGTTGTATTGGTCAAAGAAATTAAACTCTGTAGTCGTTTAGTGGAGTAGTGATTTAAGTACTTAACTACAAACCCAATTAATTAAATAATACGTTCTTACAATATACTTTTTATAAACTTCGTTATTATAATACGCGTTATTAGAAAAGGTTTATTAGAAGCGGTTTTTATAAATAGCTTTATTACATAAAGGTTTTATGACGAGCGTTATTAAACGTTACAAAAAAATATAAAAAGTATTTCTTCGGCGACTTCCTCGCAGCAGATTTCTGGCTAAAACTCTGAGAGTAAATAAAATTGCCATGAAAAGTTTCTCAAAAATCTGTCGTTCGGAGTCGACTTTAAACTGTAGGTCCCGCCACTCATGTATAAAATTAACACACACAACATAAGTGGCGTGAGAAACTAGTTCGTAATCCTGACTGAAGGGTTGTAATGACCAATTATGTATGTATGTTATTAAACGTTATGTAAACTTCGGTATTTATAAATCGCGTTATATCATGTTATATGGTAATGGGTTAATGTGTTGAAATAAAATTATAAATTGCGATTTTAAAATCTTTAATAAAATGAAATGAGCGGTTGTAGACGAATTAGATAAAATAGATCAAAAAGTTTAGTAACATAATTGATTGAAAGGAAAGCTTGCAAGTGCATAAAGTTTAAAAACAAAACGTCAAAGTTAAGAAGATTACAATTATGCGTATACTATGAAACAAAAATCATATCCCGGTAATAAATAGTAATAGAAAGATAGGAATTTACAATCCATATTAGGACATTATTATCCTGTTAAATATTATGTTTTACATTTTACATAAAGATTTTGAAATTCGTTTAAACAATTTAAAAATTGATTTCAATGAAAGACACTTCTGTCCTTTGTTCACAAAATGTGGAACCCAGCATTTAATTTCTTAGAGATTATGGACAACTGACAACATAGAAAGAAAAATCAAGCAGCGAGTAGGTCTTGAGAAGTAGTAGGACTCAATAAGCGCTATCTCTAGGAAAAGTATAAGTCTCAATGAGATATTTTTCTAATCACTACATACAATACAGAATTCGCCGTAGTCTAGTAGATAGTGTGTTGGCTTATGAGACATGAATTCATGGTTCAAATCCCAACCGTCTTCTTCAACAAAACTAAATATGAAAAAAATTTCTACGTCAAGATTTTTGATAGTAAACAAAATTGCCATGAAAAGTTTCTCAAAAAATCTGTCGCTCGCAATGGAATTTAAATTGTAGGTTTCGCCTCCTATGTACATACAGTCACATAGATAATTATACGTACCCCCCTAAAAATCATTTTTTTTTAATGATAATATATGGACAAGTCAACTGATTTTTGCACACAATTTTTTGTTTTCCGTCACAGCCGAACATATTATATTTGTTCTCATCACTAAATATTACATTCGCCCAAAAATTGGTTGACTTGTCCATACATTATTGGGCAAATTCCAATCGTGGCTTTTTTCTCGGCATTCGGCTGCGGAAACCGTTCTTTCTCAAAACACTTTGAACTGTTTCGGAATGCACAATAACACTGTGATCACTTTCCGAGGTATTTCGTATTTCTACGGCTGTAGTCCGTAGGATTTTTATCCACAATACATATTATATACCGGGCTACCCTTGGAGAAATTTTATACGAAATATACAGTGGTGGCCACGAATTTAAGACACGACATATGACTGACTTAGTTGTGATAATATTTACAATCCTGTAATATCAAAATTGATATTCTTTATTCTTCTGTGTACCCTGTAATACTAAGAAAAAGTACCATTATTTTATTTTGTTTCTTTTTACATTTTGTTGCTTTTTGATCATATTATTGTAAAAACCTTTATTTGAAATTGGCCACGAATTTAAGACATTTCAGAAATATCTGGTTTTTAAGTGATTTTTTAGTGTTTTTTGAAGCTAAACGTTGAGCAACGAATGTTTTATTTTATTTTATGTTGGAATACATAGAAATATTTAATTAAAAATGGTCAGAGGTACCTGGAATACCGATGCCGAGCATCGATGATGATCCAACAACTAAAATTTGATGGAAAAATAATAATGGAGATATCCAAGCGGCTTAAATGTTCTAGATGCAAGATTTACAACGCGCTGGAACACATCAAGCAACATGGTACCACCAAAAATGTCAAACAGCAACCTCGAGCCCGAAAAACCACACCCTAAAGTAGCTGCTAATAATCCTTTCACAAGCTTAAGTAAAATAAAAAATAAAATTGTATTGGATTTTGGTATCGATATTTCGTCCAGGGCAATAAGAAGATGTCTAAATTAAAAAAAATTGCGTGGGTGTATTGCACAACGTAAACCACTTGTGTCAAAAAAATATCAAATCCCGACTAGCATTTTGTCTTGATCTATATAATATGTAAATAAAAATTCTTAACCAAATATAGGTAGCAAAATATTATTAATTTTTCTTCCTAATATTACTAAAATCTTAAGAAATATATCATGGACCTAAAATATTTTTGATAAGATATAAAAATTATCACAAATGTAGAAGTAAAATGTCGTGTCTTAAATTCGTGGCCACCACTGTACGTCGTACGTATAATTTTCTGTGGTGCCATATTGGTTTTTTTTAGCAAACTGCAGTCACAAATTCATAGATTTTGGGTATATTTTTTCTTTATTTAAGGAAATGTGTCGTTACAGACGCTAATGTAAAGAAATTTTAGATTAGAAGTCCATTACTTAAAAAAAAATGATTTTCAGGGGTGGGGGGGAGGTGTACCTATAATAATCTGTGTGACTGTATATGTAAAATTATTTCACACATCGTAAAGTGGTGTGAGAAACTAGATTGTAATCCTGAAAATAGGGTTGTAATGACCAATTATGTCTGTGTGTACATACAATACAACCAATCCAATGTTCTTTTTCGTTATTTCTACGCAAAGAAATAATGTTAGTCTAGTAGGTAGTATGTTGGCTTATTAGACACAAGCTTGTAGTTCAAACCCCAGCTCAAACATCTCGAACAAAACAAAATATGAAAAAACATATCTTCTGTGACTTTCTCTTCTGGTAAAACCTCTGGAAGGAAATAAAATTGCAATGAAATGTTTCTAAAAATCTATCATTCGGAGTTAATTTTAAACTGTAGGTCCCACCACTCCTTGATAAAATTAACACATTCAACTTGGGCGGTGTGAGAAGTTAGGTCGTAATCCTGATTAAAGGATTGTAATTCCCAATTAAACAGGTAAAATGCCTTTAGAAGTAAGTGGCTGGATTTTGCCCCAAAGAAATATTCCATTTACTTCATAAAATTGTTTGCCTTTTTTTCACAGTTTTCAAAATATATCACCCGTTATAAAATTTTTATATATTTTAGAAAATATTAAATTTAAATTCTTATTATTAAGAATTTATTTCATTTTTTTAATAACGCTGGTTTTAAAAGACAAAGAATGTGGGCTGCTATTTGTATTCGACATGATAATGACCCTTTTTTTTAATATCACAACAATCACAACAACTATCGTAAGAATGCAAAAAAAGGAATTAAAAAAAAGAAATAAAAAAATTTAAAACGATGTCGTGCAAAAAGCTCATTTAGTATGTGAATAGTGGTGATTGGTGATGAGTAACTAAACCGTATGCGATAAAATGAAAAGCGATAAAAAAGTAATAACTGAGTGCTAAGCTCATTAACAACAACAATAAATATATAAAAACGACAAATTGAAAACACAACCATAAAGTTCGCTTTTTTAAATATTTTCGTATTAAATTGCCAGTTTTTTAAACAATTTGGAATCGAACTTGAATTCTTAAAAGATTTCTAATTTAGTCATAATACACGGGCAGTTTCTAAATTGTTAGACTGTAAAATATTACAAACACTTAAATAGATAGACTATATACGATGCAAAAGATCCGCGACATAGATCACTTAAGGGCTCTGCAATTTTGATGGACGTACACACAGTTACTAAATTATACGTACGGTTAAAAAATTGCCGAAATTTTTTAACTAATCCGTTTTCGTTGAAAATCTTTATAGTTTCCTTGATGTTAAGACGGTCTTTTGCATTGGTTAAAAAATTTCTGAAATTGAACTGAATTATGGCCCTGCACAGGCCCACAAAGTTATGTATCCGATTTACAAATTTCACAAATTTCTGAACCAAAGCAAAAGACCGTCTTAAAATCGAAGAAAGATGTCAGACAATTATAAATATTTTCAAAAAAAAACGGATTGGTTAAAAAATTTCTGAAATCCTGCACAGGCCCACAAAAGTGCACATCAGGCCCACAAAAGTTAACAAATTTCAGAAATTTTTTAACCAAGACCGTCTTAAAATCGAGGAAAGTTGTCAGACAATTACAAAGATTTTCAACGAAAACGGATTAGTTAAAAAAATTTCTGAAATTTGTTATCCGTATGTATACTTCTGTGGCTATGTGTATGTCTGAAATACTACTTAATAAATGACATTTTTGAGATTTATCTCCAAGATGCAGGAGGTGTGTCTAAAAAATTTGCAGGAAAACTTTGTAGTTTCCTCAATTAACTGTCCTCCTAGACTATCATTTCCCAAAAATAGCACTTTTGAATCCCTAGGCTCTCTTATTCTAGCACCAAACGATTGAAATGTTAATAAAACTTTCTGTGGTCCTCTGCTAATTTTTCCCTAAGAGAGTATTCGCCCGATGTAATTATTACCATACACAGCACATTGGTCAAGGGCAGATACTTTGACATCTTCTGACTCCTATTTTGGTCATGAATGATGAATCACAAGAGCACCTTTTCACATTTATCAGTACAATTCTTACACTGTAAATTACATACATACATACGTACATAATTGGTCATTACATCCCTTCAGTCAGGATTACTACCTAGTTTCTTACACCACTTATGTTGTGTGTCATAATTTTTTTTAATATATGAGTGGCGGGACCTACAGTTTAAAGTCGACTCCGAACGACAGATTTTTGAAGATTATTTCATGATTTCATGGCAGTTTTATTTACTCTCAGAGTTTTTACCAGAAATCTGTTGAGAAATCCATTTTGCATTTTGTTTTGGCGCCCATGTGTGTTTTTGTCGTTTCATTCTTCTCCAGGCAAACTCTGCACTCTATATCATCCAGAAGGCAGAAGATTAAGATAAAAAGTTCAGGTAGTAGTGTGTTTACGGGCAAAAATGTTTGTCTTTCGTGATTTATTAACGCCTTCTCCTTTAGTTTTGCCAGGCAGAATCCTCGGAACCATTTCCTCAATGTGTGAGCTTGAGAAATAGTTTTTTCTGGACCAGGATATTCTTTTCAAAAACAAGGCTCATGTAGCTTTAAAATAAAATCATCTGGAGAAGTATTGTTAGCCCTTCGGTGATCATCCCCTGAGACGCTTAATCATTGGTTTCGAGACCCGCGATTTGTCACAATTTACATGATAATAAAAAAAATTAAATTAAATAATGACATGAGCTAATCGATGCTGACGTCATCTGTCAATTTTCTAAGAGGAATGCAACATTAAAGTTTTTTTTTACTGCAATATTTTCATCAGCTGAGTCAACCAAGGCTCACTTTCATGGAAGTAAACTTATTCTTTCACTGCGAATAAACTTACAATATGCCAATGTCAGCGTTTAAAATGATGTAAATTCTTTGTCTTCTTATTGTTCCATTTACGCCTTACGACTGTACAAAGAACAAAAACTTGCTGGTATCCCAGAGCAAGTCACCATCACAAACATTATTCTTTTAGCCACTCAGCCAGAGTTGGAAAACATTTGTCTGACAGATGGTTTTATTATCTACAGACTGTTGAGGTGTAAATATTTTACAAACTTTCTTACAATTGATCGATTTTATGGCGATGAATCGACAGGCAGACAAACAGCCAGTCTGATGACTGTCAGTGTAAATTAGTTTTTTTCACGGAAATAAAATGTCTGGAAAGTTTAAAAAAAACTGCAATTTATAGTTTGAATGGAGTCAATATAAAATAAATAAAATACACGTGAAATAAATATATAGTAAAATAATATGAGGTGTAGTAAAAAGAAATCCATTATTTTTCTAACAGAATCTGTATTTTATTTTGTCAAAGAGCGAATTACATATATACATAATTGGTTATTAAAGGGTCCGCCAAATAACTTTTTTCTTTAAAATGCTTTAAAAAAAAACTACTGAATATTTTCTCAAATTTCTTTTTTTATTTAAAAGTACAATCCTTCCGGTTAATAATGGAAAATAATTTCATTCAAATGGCTGTCTCGGCTGACCATGCAGTAGCCTACACGATCGGTCCCATTTTTAAGCACATTATCGATTGTGTGCAGCTGTATTTCACCAATGGCTTCACGAATATTGTCCTTTAAAGCGTCAATTGTCTCTGGCTTGTCGGCATAACACTTATCTTTGACGGCACCCCACAAATAATAGTCCAACGGTGTTAAATCGCAGCTCCGAGATGGCCAAACGACATCAGCTCTGCGGCTGATAATGCGATCTTCAAAAACAGGGCGCAAAACATCGAGTGTAGCTTCGGCTGTGTGGCACGTAGCGCCATTGACTGTAACGGCCACTCCTTGCTCATTTTCGAAGAAAAATGGCCCAATTATGCCTCTGGACCAAAATCCGCACCAAACAGTGACTCGTTTTGGGTGCGTCGGCTTTTCAATGTATGCGTTCGGGTTTTCTGTGCCCCAAATGCGACAATTTTGCTTGTTTACACACCCGCCAAGATCAAAATGAGCTTCATCTGAAAAGATGATTTTTTTGCCAACATCGCCATCTTCTTGTGTAGGCTACTGCATGGCCAGACGAGGCAGCCATTTGAATGAAATTATTTTCCATTATTAACCGGAAGGATTGTACTTTCAAATAAAAAAAGAAATTTGAGAAAATATTCAGTAGTTTTTTTTTTAAGCATTTTCAAAAAAAAAAAGTTATTTGGCGGACCCTTTATAAATCTTTTACCCCCAATTATAATCTAGTTCCTCCCATTACTTACGTTCTCTGTTTTGCTTTAATACATGATTGGCAGGATCTATAGTTTAAAGTCGACTCCGAATGACAGATTTTTGACAAGCAAATTTACTTTCTCTCAAAGTTTTTGCCAGAAGGAGACCTCCGCGGCTTAAGATAGGAAGAACTCGTCCTATATGCTTCACTTGTAGAATATCTAAATTTTTTAAAAGATTGATTTGTGAATTGTGTAACGAAGTCGCAGTGGTCTAGTAGGTAGTGTGTTGGTTTATTAGACTCGAGGCCTCAGTTCAAACCCCAGGTCAGACATCAAATCAAAAATATGAAAAAATATTTCTTCGGCGACTTTATCTCAGCAGATTTCTGGCAAAAACTCTGAGTGTAAATAAAATTGCCATGAAAAGTTTCTCAAAAATCTGTCGTTCGGAGTCGACTTTAAACTGTAGGTCCCACCACTCATGTATAAAATTAACACACACAACATAAGTGGCGTGAGAAACTAGGTCGTAATCCTGACTGAAGGGTTGTAATGACCAATTATGTATGTATGTATGTATCCATGAAAAGTTCCTCAAAAATCTGTCGTACGGAATCGACTTTCAACTGTAGGTCCCGCCACTCATGCATAAAATTAACACACACAGCAACAGTGGTGTGAGAAGCTAGGTCGTAATCCTGTAACGAGTCGCTAAGATTGTTGTTAATTATTTGGACAGTTTCAATTTCACTATCAAAAGCAGATATTTTTCACTACACCTTATATTTATTATATGAGTACTTAGACCTTTAAAATATAAAACCTTTGTGTACATAAATACACTCAGTCACAAAAGTATACATACGGTTAACAAATTTTAGAAATTTTTTAACCAATCCGTTTTCGTTGAAAATCTTTATAATGGTCTGACAACTTTCCTCGATTTTAAGACGGTCTTGGTTAAAAAATTTCTGAAATTTGTTAACTTTTGTGGGCCTGATGTACAAAAGTTAACAAATTTCAGAAATTTTTCAACCAATCCGTTTTTTTTTTTGAAAATATTTATAATTGTCTGACGTCTTTCTTCGATTTTAAGACGGTCTTTTGCATTTGTTCAGAAATCTGTGAAATTTGTTAATCGAATGTATACTTTTGTGGGCCTGTGCAGGGCCACAATTCAGTTCAATTTCTATAAATTTTTCTATAAAGATTTTCAACGAAAACGGATTGGTTAAAAAATTTCTGAAATTTGTTAACCGTATGTATACTTTAGTAACTGTGTGTACATACTCAAAACTACAGAAACTGTTCTGTGCCTTCAAACGGAAGTGGAATAAAAAAATTTTTTTAAAAAGTTTACAAAATCAAAATATTTTATTCCCTAGAATTTTAACACTGGAAATCGAATGAAAAAAGTTTTTATTTTTAATAAATTTGTTTTTTTTTTTTTTAATTAATAAAAAACATTCATTCATAAAACAAAAAAAATGCATAAAAAAAATCAAATTGAAGTGTTAATGAATCCACACAAAGAATGAAGTCATATTTTTTAAATCCGCTTACAGTTTAAATCTATTTTTATAATCCACAAAATTTAAAAAAATAAAATAAAAATAAAAGCTCTTTTATCTTGAAACAAGACTAGGAAATGTAAACCAGTAAACAAAAAATTAAAAATTATAAATTAAAAAAAACATACTTAAACTAACAACAACTTCTTGGTAGCTAACCAACCCATTGACTGTAAATCTTAAGAAATAATGTTTGTTTGAATAAAAAAAAGTCTGTGTAATCTTGTTAAAATGGAAACTGGTTAGAAAAAAAGAAAAAAAAAACGTAAAATTTTATAAAATAGTCGTGTAGTCTTGTTAAGGTCAAGTTGAAATACACAAATTGGTTACCCAGTTGGTGTCTGAAATCCATAAAACAAATTCTTTATGCTTATCACAGTAAATATATGTACAATTGTAAACAGAATGAAAGCGACATTACTTTTAAAAGCATGTATTCAAAGTTAGAAAGGTGTTATATAGACACAAGGTGAGAACAAAGTTTCTTTATGTTTAAGAAAGTGACTTTCAGCTTGTCTGATAGGCGTTTAAAATCGTAGATTAATTTCAAAATCAGAATTAAATCATGAAAAACATGAAAAATAATATTTTTTAAGTCCACAGGGATGAATTACCGTAATATGCTGAATTATATAACGAAAAAAAATCTTTAAGCCTTAATTTGCAGTACATATTACCTTAAATACATATAAAGGGTGTTTTTTTATAGAGGTATAGAACTTTAAGTTGCAATAAAACAACGATGGATTATTCGATTGACATGGATTTTATTTATCCGAAAGATAATCTTGTGGCATTACATTTTAAACATGAGTTCTGGCCAAGGCTGGCGCGGATGTAGTCCAATCTGGACGTCCAATTTTCGATGACTTTTTCCAACATTTGTGGCCGTATATCGGCAATAATACGGCGAATGTTGTCTTCCAAATGGTCAAGCGTTTGTGGCTTTACCGCATAGACCAATGACTTTACATAGCCCCACAGAAAGTAGTCCAGCGGTGTTAGATCACAAGATCTTGGAGGCCAATTCACAGGTCCAAAACGTGTAATTAGGCGGTCACCAAACGTGTCTTTCAATAAATCTATTGTGGCACGAGCTGTGTGACATGTTGCGCCGTCTTGTTGAAACCACATCTCCTGGACATCATGATTATTCAATTCAGGAATGAAAAAGTTAGTAATCATGGCTCTATACCGATCACCATTGACTGTAACGTTCTGGCCACCATCGTTTTTGAAAAAGTACGGACCAATGATTCCACCAGCCCATAAAGCGCACCAAACAGTCAGTTTTTCTGGATATAACGGTGTTTCCACATACACTTGAGGATTACCTTCACTCCAAATGCGGCAGTTTTGTTTGTTGACGTAGCCATTCAACCAGAAGTGCGCTTCATCGCTAAACAAAATTCGCTTATGAAAATCGGGAACAACGGTAATCTCGTTTTGGGCCCATTCGACGAATCTACGCCTTACTTGATGATCGTTTGGCTTCAAATCTTGCACGAGTTGGATTTTGTAAGCACGCAAACCAAGATCCTTCCGCAAAATCTTCCATAAAGTGGATGGACACAGATCCAATTCCTGTGCTCGATGGCGGATGGACTCATTCGGGTCTTCCTCAATGCTACGCTCTACAGCAACAATAGCTTCTTCTGTACGCAACGTACAGCGTCTCTGGGGATGCGAGTTATCAATAAGAGTAAACGTGGTGCGAAAACGTTCCATTGTTAATCGAATTAACTGCTCTGATGGACGATTTTGTCGACGATAAAATGGACGTAGTGCGCGATACGTTTTCCGCACAGAACGATTATTTTCGAAATAAAATTGCACTATTTGCAAGCGTTGTTCAGGCGCGAGTCTATTCATGATGAATTGCCAAACCAAACTGAGAATAAATCACTTGACAGCTGTTAAATCGGTCGCCATCTTGAAAAGTAATGCCAACTTAAAGTTCTATACCTCTATAAAAAACACCCTTTATATGCCCATTTAATGGATTTTTTGATTTTTAACCCTTAAATTTTCGTTTAAATTTTTTCCATTATAATTGCTCTGTCTAGTCGAAAATATTTTAAAATACCCCCCCACCTACACATGAAATGAAATTTTTCCTTTGGCTACTATTTAAAATTTCTTTTAAGGTGGCCAGTTCGAAATTTTTGTAAGGAAAAAGGGTAACATTAAAAAATATTTGACTACTATACTGACTATCCATTAAATTCGCCGAGAAGTGCAAAAACAAATACTTTTTAATTTCAAATCCCTACTTTTTTCAATCGATTATGCACCGATAACCAAAGACCTTATTTTTATTTTTGGTTACATTTTTAAGCCAGATCGAAACACACGAAAGATTTATGATTAGAACCACTCTCATCTGACACACATTAGACGACTCAGTGCTTTCATGTAGTAGATAAGATAAAGAGAATGACCTACGTCAGCTTAACCAGAAAAATGGGAACCCGTCCTATGGCGGCATTATATCCTCTGATAAATTTAAGGCCATTGTATATGATTGTGATGAGAAGTGCTATGGAAAATATTGTTACCATATTAAAAAATGTATTGAACACGAGACTCATTAGGGGTTTTGTGCAGGGTAAAGCAGGGTAGGCTTATTAGTCCCGTGTCTGGGGTTCAAAACCCAGCTCAAATATCTCGAACAAAACGAAATATGCACAAATATTTCTTTCGGAGACTTTCTCTCAGCATCTTCAAGGAAAAGTTTGCCATGAAAAGTTTCCCGAATCCATCAACACACACAGTATTGGTGATGTGAGAAGCTAGGTTGTAATGATCAATGAAGTAAGGCAGCCCTCTTTTTAATTGTACGCTGAATAAAATCAATTGACTCCACAGTTTTGGGTAATTGCTTTACAATGAAACTGAGTAATAAAATTAATACCATATCACTCGACTCGTTCAAAGCCGTTTTGTTTGATCGTTGTTTCTGTATTCCTGTAGGTTAGGTTAGGTTAGGTTAGAGGACGTGTACTTGTCAATTAAGACAAGTACAGTACCCGGAGGTCGAATTGACCCATTGTACAACGTCCTAGTTTCTCACATCACTTATGTTGTGTGTGTTAATTTTATACATGAGTGGTGGGACCTACAGTTTAAAGTCGGCTCCGAACGACAGATTTTTATTTATTGAGAATCTTTTCATGGCAATTTTTATTTACTCTCAGGGTTTTTGCCGGAAATCTGCTGAGAGGAAGTCGCCGAAAAAATACTTTTTGTATTTTGTCTTTGATGCCTGGCCTGGGGCTCGAACCCAGGCTTTTGCGTCTAATAAGCCAACACACTACCTACTAGACTACGGCGACTTCAAAAAAGTCCTGTATAGGTTTCCTGGTTTAACACATGATGATCTCGGTGATCTAGTTTTAGGACTGGACATTCGTAAAGTAAGTTATCAACAGTTCCCTGCTTTTCCACATGGTTATAGCTGCAACGAAAGTCATTAAACTGTTGTCCCATCAGGCATAATCTTGAAATGGCCAGTGCGCGTTAGGTGCAGCCACCAATCTGAATATGTCCCCTCTACTGTGGCCTCAAAAGCCCTCTAGTTAGAATTTGGGCTTTAGAAGTAATATTCGAGAATACCTCTTTGATTATGATACATCCAGGCCAAATATTGATGCCATGAGTCGGATCCTTCATTGTTCATGGTATTTAGTTCATTCCTGCATTATTTTATCAAACAATCGATAGAGAGGCAAGAATATCTACTTGGCTGGCAAAGCAAACATCTTTGATCTTTCGTTATACGACTTGAACAAGCCTCCTTAATGGCGTAGATCGCCGCCTGAAGGATTCTTGTGCCATTATTGTGCCATAATTGGCCATTTCAACCCTTCAGTCAGAATTATGGCCTAGCTTCTTACACCACTCATGTTGTGTGTGCTAATTTTATTCATTAGTGGCGGGACCTACAGTTTAAAGTCGATTTCGAACGACAGATTTTTGAGAAACTTTTTATGGCAATTTAGTTACTCTCAGAGTTTTTGCCAGAAATCTGCTGAGAGGAAGTCGCCGAAGAAATATGTTTTCATATTTCGTTTTCATGTCTGACCTGGGGTGTGAACCGTGGCCTTACGTCTAATACGCCAACACACTACCTACTAGTCTACGGCGACTTCAATTGAGGTTGGCGTTGACTTGTAATATTCGGTTCAAAGACAAGCAAAGTCGGTTGGCTGTCAACACTGAACGTGTGAATAAAATTGTCTCCGGGGAAGACACTTGAATTATTAGAAATACTGCTATATTGAATTAAGTTGGTTACGGCTGAGAAAACTTCGAATTCATCGTACTAAATCACTGTTATTCATTCCTCCTACTTTTATTAATACGAACTTCAAATGGAAATTTCCTCTTTTCCTTTAGTTTTTGAATCGGGATTATATGGATTTTGTCGAGCATTTTGATTACTAAACCACGATATTTCTAACGAATAACCAAACATTTGGAATCTAGTGACTAAATACTACACATTACCTTACCCTGTAGCTGTTCGAATTACATATGGTCACCTTAATTTGTTGAAATTATTCCATTTACACAAAAATATACACAGATTTTGTTTTTTTTTCTTTTCTCGTACCACAAACAATATGTGGGTGTGTGTAAGCCTCACTTGTAATGTTTTTGTAACAGTATATCTTTTTTTACGAGGGTCGGGTGGGGGGTTGTGTTTAATTTCTGTTCTTATTTTATGAACTTTTTTCTCTTTTTTTTTGCTTTTATTCTTATACAGTAGTACATACATAAGTATGTACATATGTAGAGACATACTTACATTAAATTAACAAAAATGAGAAGGCCAAAACCAAGCCCACACCATTATTTTTGGCCCTGAAAACGGTTATTGACACTGCAAATCATTGAAATGGAAAATTCATGAATTCAAATACGAAAAAAAAAACATTAGAAATGAAAAAGAAAAATTCTGTGTGTCGGTTTACAAATTGAATGTTTTGCGAAAATAAATTTTTTTGATAAAAATGAAGAAGAAGAAAATGTCAGTTGGAAAACAGGACTCAAAGATAAAAACAATATGAAGACATTAAGAAATAAGTGCAATAACCTTATAAACCTTTGAAGAAAACGGCATTCATTAATTTTTATTCAAATTTCTAATGAAAAAATTCAAGACACTTTCTTTTGTCGCAACACATAGGGATGCCAGGTCTTTCAACTCGAAATTTACTATTAAAATGCAAATAAAAAACTCACATTTTAAATAAATGCCATGGGTATTAAAACAATAATTAAACTGTCTTCAAAAGTTCCAGATACAAAGCTAGTTCAAGGAGGTCAGTAGAAGAAGGACTTAGGAGCAAAGGAGGTCTCATTTGTTTTTAAAATAAACGAAATGGGTTTGTTGTTTCTAGAATCTGCAATTTTACTTTGGAAGTTCAGAAACACAAAAAATTAAAAGAAAAAAACACTTTAAAACAACATTTGGAAACAAACTAAAAGGCTCCTGTAGAAAAAAAGAAACAGACACAAAGAAAATTTCAATAAAAAAAAAAGTTGGTTGTTGCCAAGTTATATTACGACACGTGCCCCATTCGACTCAATTAAATTATTTTTATAGACAGCAATTCGTCTTCATTTTTATTCATCATCATCATGATCGTCATCGTCATCTTCTACTTCTGCGGAACACATAACCTTGTGATAAAGTACACCAAGATGATGTTGAGGGAATTACAAGAAAAGAAAAGAAAAAAAAAACATGAGAGAGACCAACAAAAAGTAGAGGAGAACAAAATCTACTCTTAAAAGAAAAATGAAAAGGATGGAGAAGAAAGTGTCGAATAAATAAGTCGCCTACTAAATGGCATGAAAGAACATTAAAAAGACAGAACAGTACACCCAGAACATTTTATTGTGCATGTAAAGCCATTCATTCACTCATTTAAACTGTAGGGATTTATTATAATTTTAAAATTTCTTTTAATAATAAAGAAAAAAAGTCATTTGCAATTAAACAATTTTGGACTAGTATCAAGGAAAACTAAAAATGTTTAACCCTAACCATACCAACACTTGTGTCATGCAAAACTATAAAAAATAGAAGAAAAAAAATTTCATAAATTTTATGAAAAGTTAGAAAAAAACCAACACGAAGACATCTCTTAAAAATTTCTTAGTACGTTTAGGGTTAAAAGTCTTGCTAAACACTTTCACAGCTCTTGTAAAATGTTACTGTTACTGTGTAGTTCGTTCTGCCGAAAAAAAATACATTGTAATGACCCTTTAGCTGGAAATTTTCGTTCCTTTTACTGTGGAATTTTTTTTACTGCAAGTACAAGGACTGCTTATAGGCATTCATTGTTAATTTTTTATTCCACCATGTCGCACAATATTACTTACAGATATGTTAGCTTTATTTCTTTATTTTTTTCAAAGGTCAGGCTTTTAATTTTAAACTCTCAGCAAAATTGAAATAAAAAATTGCTTTTGGGTACTTTACTGCTTAGATCTTAATCTACTGTTAGCAGTGAACTGGCAATACTTTAGTGTTGACTATGAATTCATGTTGAGCTGCAGAAACAAGAGATCTTTCAAATTAATTTCACTCGAAGTCTTTCTAAAAACTACCATGACTTTCGCATCAAGGCACCTTTCGGATAAACAAAATCCGAAACTACCTTGACCTTCGCATCAAGGCACCTTTCGGATAAACAAAATCCCAGCAGTCGCATGTGCTCAGTGTTCGGTTACAAATTTGACCAGAAATATAATAAATTAATCAAATAAGGGCCATTATGATCGATAAAATTTCTGTCATTGCTGTGTATAACCTCTGAATTTTCTAAGCGATAACCTGATCCGTTCACGTTTTGCAGGTGAACGCCATTAATTGTGTTCTGCAGAGATCGAAACATATGGTAATCTGAAGCTGTACGGTGTGGGCTTTTTAGTGGATCCATCAAAACTTCCCAACCCAAACCTCCCAGTTTCTTTTCTTTTTTATTTCTCATCGCTCGTAATTATTCGCTTCAAAAATTGTTCGATTTCGTCGCCTTTTAGCATTGAATCGTAAATAGATGGTTAGGTTAGGTTAGAGGACTGTACTTGTCAATTAAGACAAGTACTTGTCAATTAAGACAAGTACAGTACCCGGAGATCGAATTGACCCATTGTACAACGTCCTAGTTTCTCACACCACTTATGTTGTGTGTGTCAATTTTATACATGAGTGGTGGGACCTACAGTTTAAAGTCGACTCCGAACGACAGATTTTTTGAGAAACTTTTTCATGGCAATTTTATTTACTCTGAGAGTTTTTGCCAAAAATCTGCTGAGAGGAAGTCGCCGAAGAAATACTTTTTGTATTTTGTCTTGATGTCTGGCCAGGACTCAAACCCTGGCTTTTCGTGTAATAAGCCAACACACTACCTACTAGACTACGGCGACTTCATCGTAAATAGACATTCGGTCCATTAACTGTTCACTGTTGTAGGACCCTGTATGCTCAGCTTTCTGCAGTATCCTAGTACCCTAGCAACGTTTACGGTAAACTGCTGGTCTTATTTAATGTTTTCAACGCTTTCAGCGTCTTTTCTTGGCGTTTGAGCGAATGAGTTAATTATTTAACTTTTATTCAAATTTTTGGAGTAATCTCGCTCCACCAGTCTTAAAATATCGTACACTTTCTCAATTACTAGCCTATGACAACGTGGAGTACTTTTGTCGTCGAAATTTTCGAAACGATATCGAACATACTGCCGTAAGTAGTTCACAACTACAACCTTTATCATTGAAATTTCCGAAACGATATTGAACGGACTACCTTAGGTAGGTTGAAACGAGTAGCCTTTATGCACAGGTGTTGTCTCATGTCATATCGGCACGTAGATTATCACTTAAGGCATATTGTGAACTCACTAGATAAGAGATACTAACCACGTAAATCTAATTTGTGTTATGTAAGGTGTTTCCTCAATTTCTTTTAATCCAATAATATTAGAGAAGTAACATCTAATGTAGTATCTGCTCCAAAATATTGGGATCTCATTCATCTGTAAACTACATAATAACAGCGATAGTCTTTAAATGTTTCAATGCTATCTTTACATGCCCTTGCATCTGTTATGTCGTCTGCACCATGATTCCATAGGTTATGGTAGTTCGAATCACAGCTTTAATATCTTGAAAACAAATAAGAAATGTTTCCGACAGCCTTTTGGCAAAACCTCTGAGAATAACTCTTTGCCCTTGTTGAACTCTCCGCATTATTCTTTGGAGACCAATATTCCTACTTCATTTAGGAATCCATTGCAAACTGACCTTTTTTATGTTGACGATGTTCTCATAACATGTGCTCTAATCTAAAACCATTTGCGATAATGGATCTGGTGAACAATGGAAATTTGGTTGGTCGGCGTTTAGTGGACGGTTGAGCTAAAACATCCACTTTTGACATAACAAAAATGGAAACGAGATGGTCCCAAACGTTTAAATTAGTCCACTGTTTATACCAGTGTTAGTGTTTCCAATAAAAAAACGATCACAGTCTGTCATTTGTGTAGAGCTTTGAGCAATCCAAAGTCAAAATATTTTACAATTTCTTACTTTTTCAATGAAATTGAATTTGTTTTGTTTTTTATTTTATTTTAAAAGTATTTTTAATTTAAAAGTACCAACAATAATTATTAAATTATTTACAGCACTTAATTATTTTCCTAAATTGCACTCCAGTTTAACCAAGCGTTAACAGTTAAACTATAGTTTATGAATGCATGTTTATAAACTTTCAAGGTGCCATTTACACACCAACTACCAACAACTACGAACAACCAACAGCAGCAACAACGGCTTATCAAAATATAAAAAGTACCTTATTTCCCGCAATTTAGTACCATTTAGAATAAAACACTCTCTCTTGAAATTTCTCTTGAAGCCCCCCCCTCTCTTTCATCTGGTGCTATTGCAGATGCTTTTTAAGCCTTATTTACATGCATGTACGTAGTACATGTAGATTCTAAATATTAAAACACTTTAAATTTACAAACAAACAATGGAAATAAAAGAAAATAAACTAAACTATTCTCTGTATGCATACATATAAGCAACAACAACAACCTTCATTTAAAAATAAAAATAGAAAAAAGCCTTTTTTATACGCGTGATTTTAACCTTCTCCTTCCCTGACAATTTCTTTACACATACACGTACGTACTCATTTGCATTAAAATTTACAAGTCATGTCTCGTGCCTTTTTTACGAGAAGAGAAGAAAAAAAAACGAAAGGCTTTACCGTAAACAGGGAGAACAGCAACAAAGAGAAAAAATGAAAATAAAAAAGAAATCTCAGCCTCCTTAAATTCAACAAAAGCATGGCACGATTGCCAACTTGTGCAAGTACATACGTATGCATGTGTGTGTAAATAACTTTATAGGTTTCTAGAGAGAAGGGTTTAAATTAGGGGATGCTTTTTTTTTAACACCAACCTCTGTTTCCTATCCCTCCAACCTTCTCCCTTTCTCTCCGTGATTGTGTTTCATTATTCGCCTAGAATATTTTAACATGTTTATTGCATGTCTACAGTGAAATTGCTTTCTCCATCTCTTACAAACACTTGCATGCAAAAAAACAAAATTA
Source organism: Sarcophaga subvicina (assembly GCA_936449025.2). NCBI lineage: Eukaryota > Metazoa > Arthropoda > Insecta > Diptera > Sarcophagidae > Sarcophaga > Sarcophaga subvicina. Next base: position 104,438,392 of record OW388082.2, on the reverse strand, counting down.
AACAACATTCTCGTGGTACAAATTTGTGTGTGTGTGTGCACTAGCTACTCATTATAAATTTTATTCGACATTCTTTCATTTTGTATGTATTATGTTTGCATGTATTGTTGTTGTTTGTTATAGTAATTGTTAGGTTGCCATACTGGCGTCCAATGTTTTGTAAATTGTAGACACTTGTGCTTGCTTGCATTGCTGTTTTAACATGCAAACAGTCGAGGCGAAAATTAAAACGCTGATGTCTGCTTCAATGAGTCTGCTTCAATGAGTAATGATGTATACTTTTTGACAATAAATTTTAAATTTTTTTTTGCCATTTGCCCCATTCAACAAAGAGAAAGGCATTTGTGTTCTTTTTTTAAAAATGTTACCCTTAATAAATGCAAAAATGTTGCACTTCTTGCCCCGGAAAATAATTGCTGTGTGAAAATATTCTTTTTCGGCGAATATAAATTTCCAAAATCCTCGTCCTACTACTCAGTAAGGTTCCGTCTACATCAACGCTTAGGCTCCGCTTCTGGTATGACCTGGGATTTAGCAAAGAGTGACTCTTTTTGCCCTGCTTAGCTAATTCAGCATGTCCAGATAATCTGATGATAATCTCAAATCAACCTCATGAGTGCTCGAATGGCAGTCTGACTGTGAGATAGTATTGCTAAATCTCGTCCTCTGTACTCTCTATTCAATTATGCACATCTTCCACATGGAAGATGTCAATAAGTTTCCCCAATAGTTCTGAATATTCCGTTTTGGATCCGATCACCATCGCTTCTGTTCCACTATCTGTTTTTGACCAATCAGTATGCCATAGGATGATTCTTGTCTTAAAAGCATATCCAAATTGCTCCTTTCGCTCCTTCTAACGAATCTCCTGTTAGACCAGTGTCCCATAGCTCTAGTCTTCACTGCCATATGAAACGGGCACCATCTCTAGCGCCATTGTAGGTCAGATTCTCATTGTCGTGGATTAACTCATGTCAGTCTCTGCATCTTATCCAACTTCATCAGAGAAGTTTTCAAATTCATTTTATATTCGATTATCTTTTCTAAATGCAAACTTATTAAACACTCTGTACTTATACAGGGTGATGAACCAACATTACATGACATTTCCATTATTTTAATTAAACTGACGTTAATTTTTATCTGTCACTGTCAGCTACAGTACTATAAAACAATATGCAATTTTAACACTGCTTAGGGGTTACATTTACTGTTCATTCTCTTTCCTTTCATTTTTCAATTGTTTTATTGTTGCTGTTGTTTAATTTCAAAATCATTGTTTTATTTACCTTTTCTTTTCTCTTCTTTTTTTTCTTTCTTTTTATTTTACAGTTCTGTTGACTTGGTGAATTTCTCTAGGATAATGGATACAAATGCTCCCCTTCTCCTACTTTTTAAGAAAAATAGAGAGATAAACGTGCTCAATTTATTTCAAGAGAAATGTAGCGCCATCTATTGTACCTGCGTGTTAAGCCGTACCTGGCGAGAGAGATAGAGAAAAAGAGAAGTTGTGAATAATAACAGTGAACTGTGGTGTAATTAATGAAAGGGAAGTGAGTATTTTAACACGCCATTCATATGTGTAACTGTGAGTGTGTAAGTCCTTAATTTAACAGACACGATTAAAATGTTGAAGGGCATACACCGTTAGAAAGTGAGAATAATGATGTTGTTCTTCATGTTTCAATAGATAGAGTGCTGTAAGGGATTTAACATTGAAAATTAAAGGGTTGCCAAGTAAAGAAAAATTGCTATCAAATCAAATAAATTATTGGCAGACATTAAATGCAGTAAGAAATAAAATGTTGTTTATGCAGACACACGATTGGGATGGTCACTATCCCCTTGGTATTCAACGTAGTTATGGGAGACATCATGTCGAAATTCATCTCAAAGACTGAAGTTATAAACTGGAGCTTAAAAAGTCGCCTCGAGGATTTTCCTTTTGTTGTAGGACGATCGTTTTCAGACGATCGATCGTCGCGGGGATTTCTTACAGACTTTTGACTTGCTGCCTAGCAACACAAATGTGTGGTCTCGGAATAAACTTTCCACGACTACTGTTAATCTATTGTGCATTCCCTTTTTATAAATGACTGCATGTGCAAGAATCGGGCCAGTCTCTTTAAAAGGTTCGTTAAAAAATTCTGCCTGGGCAGAGAATCGCCTGTATCTGTTACGTGCAGTCTTACACGCTCGGTTGTCGTGTGTTCCATCGGCATTTGTTGCTCAAAGCAAAATCTTCAGGTACTAGCATCGGCTATGACGTCCTTTACCGATGTTTATTGCAGACATAACGGGTGGTAAATGACCCCAAAAGAGTTTACAATTTTTTTCAATTGAGTTTCAAAACTAAGTTCATTTTCCTGGCTTCGAAACTAAGAATGTTTGGACAGGATTCTCTTAAATTTCCTTTCAGAAGGCTGCTGCTGAAGAGGGTTCAGGAAAGTTTCCACAACATTTCTTTTGGCGTGTTCATTGTCTTATTTCTTTCACGTCTGATGCCCATTTCGAAGTAATTTGATTCCGAGTCCGTCTTCCAAAATTTGGCCATTGAACATCTCATTATATTGCGCTCTTGGGGCAGACGAAAATCGGCAGCTTAAGTTTCGTTCTGAAGTCAAAGATTATGAGGCTGTGAATCATGCAACTATATAAGGGTGACAAAGCAATGCATACATTCTCGCTGGAACTCTTTTGATCAGTGATAATTTCTAATCACTCATTATGGTTGAAAACTGGCTAAACTTCAATTAAAATGCAAATTCTGGGACATAGATGCGTATAGATTAGTTACACTCTGCACAAACCTGATAGTGATATTACAAAAGTAGCGACATTAGACGAGAGCTCGTAGTTCAAACCCCAGGACAGACATCTCTCAGTAGTCTCCTGACAAAAAATCTGAAAATAAAATTGTCGTTAAAACAGACTCAAATCTGTCGTTCGGATTCGACGTTAAACTGTGCGTTTAGCCACTCACGGTTAAATTTAATATACAACAATGGATGGTGAAAGATGTTTGGTTCTAAAACTGACTAATGGGTTGTAATGAGTAATTAAGTTAGCCTTGAGAGTGGAATTTACAGGAAACCAAATGAATACTTAAGAAAAATTTTAACATTTTGATGTGTTTCTATTATTTCTTTCATCACTGTATTTTCGCCTTGATTATTAAAAATTTTCTTTTACAGGAACCACCTGTGCATCTGTACCACAAAATTGTGCTAAATGGATACTGTTTTAAGCAACGCTGTAAAAATTTCAACCTTAATAAGGAGGTAAATATTTCAGTTTATTTTCTCTCTAAACAGCTGTGTATGTTATTGTTTTGAATCTTTCCATTCTCTCTCTCATACTCTCTATTTACTTGTATTTTTCTTATGCGTAAATTGTCATATTTTGACAATTATTTTTCATTAAAAATCATTCTCTTCAAACTACTCCATATTATTTGTAACGGTACATAAAGATAAAAACAACATTCTGGTTATTGAAAATAGAAAATTAAATTTAATAAATATTGAAAAAATAAAAGTAAAAAATAATAAAAAATAATTCACAAGACGTTTAATTAAGTGAAAAACAAAAAATTTTAACAGTTATTTGTGAAATAATAACAAAACATAAGCAAACTAACAGTTTTAATAGCGTGGAAAAAATCAATATTTTCACAGTTTCTCTTGTCTCCTTAACAGTAACGGCAGTGGTGGTGGTGGTGGTGGTGTTGGTAGTGGTAGTAGTGATATTATTTTTAACAAACATTAATTGCAAGAGCAAGGCTCTGATAGAGATTATGGACTGCCAGAGAGACCCAAGAAGAGAGTGTATTTGTATAAATTTGAATATTAATCTGTAATATTTGTTGTTGTGTGTTGCTTGTGCTATAGCAAGTGTTGGTAAATGTTTGTTATTGCTACAAATGCATATGCAAATTTCCTTCATACAAACATGTTGTTGTTTATGCAAAATTTATTCAATTTTAAATGAATTTTAAAAATTGTAAAAAGTTACTAAAAAAAATTGTATGAATTTGGTTAGACAAAGAAGCAGAAAAAACAAGCGAAATAATTTTAGTTATTTAACATTGCTTAAACATACTATTCAAAATAATTCATGCATTAAGTTTTTAAATGAAAATATTTAATTAGTAACTCTAAACAAAAAAGAATTATAAGTAGGCTGTCTTAGAAGTTAATGAAGAATTTTTTAGTTTTGTAAAAAGAAAAAATATTTTTTAATGTCGTTATTCCTCAAGAAATAAATTATTATTGTCATGTATGGATGCCATACTACTAAATACTGCAGTTGAATTGAGAATATTCTTCAATAGCGTAGACTTACTCGCGTGTTTTCCCATAAATCTTAGATTGTCCCTTGCACTACTATTATAGTACTTTACAGGCTAAAAATGGCTATAAAAATTACCGCTGTGTGAATTCTGTATCAGAATATATCGTATGGTGATATGCTCATCCTTACCGACAATAAAGCGCTTGCAAGATACTTGCGGCTTTCTCCATGAATCTTAGATCGCCCCTCACAATACTATTGTAGTACTTTTCAGGGTGATAGGTGATGGTTATAAAAATTGCCACTGTGCGAATTCGGTATCAGAATATATCGTATGGTGATACACGCATAATAAACGTCAGCAAAGCGGGCATTAGATCCCAAGAGAATGTGTACATTAAATGTGAGATTGTCCACGAATGCTGACATCGGCGATAGCAGCAAAGCGGACGCACTTGCTGGCTCTACCAAAAATTCAAGTGAATTCTTGCAAATGGTCTCACAAAAACTTCATGCATTGGCAAAGCTAAAATGGGATAAGGAACCCATTTGTAGAAACACCACACAGATCGGCTCGAACAGAATTTGCATTAAACCTATTAAGATTCCATCTGAGGAAACTCATTGCAGTTATAATGGGACACCGACCTCTGAGTATACATGCGCGGTGACTGGGAATATTTCATAGCGAAACTGCAACGACGAAAAAAGAGGAGTTAACAGAACATCTCTGTCATTGTCCGGAACTTGGGCGTCTAAGAGGAAGAATTCTTGGACACCAAGATTTTAATGATAAAACATGTCAGTAGCCTCTGGATTACTTCAGTGATTCTTGTTTCAAAGTGTCGTTACGAATTATTTGACAAAATTATAGAATCTAATGATTCTGTCCAAGAAACAGTTAAGGAGCAAACTGACAGCATTTCGATTTTCAGGCCACAAAGTCACATTGTGAATTTCTTATTGGACTTGCCTCCCATTATCCTAATAATAGTCGCCAAAGTTCTAAAATTTCCCTGTAAATCTTATTCATGTCATTATGGCATGTCTGACCTTTCTTGAAATGCTCTCTATTTGATCCTCCTTTATTCGACTTACAAACTTTATCACGACAATAACTTATATTTGAGGTAGCTTCACAAAAGTGGAACGGCGTCAAATCACAGGATTTTGGTGGTTAATTAACGATTCCAAAATAAAAAATTACTCTTTCTGGAAACTTCTCATGCAATAAAGCCAAAACAATGTGAAAACCTTGCCAGACTGGCGGTTTTGAAACACTACCACGCAATACCTCCACCATCCACATTAAATGGTCCTTCGCTCCATAAATCACTTGCTAAGGAACAAACATAAAAAAAATTGTATTCAAAATCATTGCAGATATTTAAATATTTGAAAGAAACAAGAAAAGGAATTAAAAAATTAAAAGAAAAACGCAAATAATGAAACATACACAAATAACAACAACAAGCTTAACGATTGTGTTCCTAATTTTAATAAAAAATGTTGCACAAATTGGCAGTTATGCGGCCAGCAAACTTGCAACATTCGATGATAACGCCATAAGCAACAGCAATGAAACGCATCGTTTAACAAAACGCATGGACTTGGAATCATGTTTAGGTAAGAGACAACCATCAACAACACTCAAAGCAATTCAATTCAATTTAATTCGCTTATTTTGTTGCTCTAACACATGCCATCTTTTTTTTTTTTTTTAAAAAATAGGCCAATTTGATGTCCACAAAAACACGATTATACGTACGGGTGAATCGCAAGCGATTGGTGGCAAATACTTACAAGGCATTGAACTGGAAACAATGGAAGAGTGTCAACGTTTGTGCTGTGAAACGGATTCGTGTGATGTTTACATATTTGAAAGTAAAAAAGATGGCTACTGTTACCTGTTCGAATGTGGTACACCAGAAAATTTCCACTGTAAATTCACCCGTCACGCCAACTACACAAGTGCTGTTCTAACACCCATTCTAAGGCCGGTAAATGAGGTCACTACTCCTCATCCGCCTCACTTAACACAATCAGCTATAGGTCATGGCCAAACGCATGGTTCTACAACAAATATATCCCAACAGGAATGGGAATTATCCAATTTAAAAGTGAAACCGGATGTTAAAGACAAAACAAACGACATGAATTCAATAACCAGTAATGGTGGTGGTGCTGCCTTAACGAATAGCAAAAAATCCCTTATGGGCTTAGCTTCTATGGAGAATTCCTTAACGCCTAAAGGTTAGCTTCTTTTTCTCACTCTCTCTCGCTATATTTCCTATAGTTTTTGTGTGATCTTCCTTCCAGCCAACGCCTCAGTCCAATGTGGCCGTTTTCAATTTGCCTGCCACTCGGGCGAATGCATTGCTGTCTACAATGCCTGTGATGGCATACCACAATGTGAGGATGGCAGCGATGAGGGTCCTGAATGTTCTGGTGCCAATAACAATTTAAATTCCAAAACTAATCAAGAGATTATAACAACAAATAAGGTCGTTGCCTTACCTCCATATTCGAATGGTTTAACTCAACAGACGCCACAGCAACAATTGCAGAGCATGCAACAGCAAACTCATAGCCAAGTATCCGCTGGCTTGGTCAACAATCGTGAAGATCCAAATGTTTGGGAAACACGGAAAATTGTTGCAGGAACCGGTAATCAGGGTAAGTTTTGTTTTTGGTAAGATTTAGTTTTTAATTTCGACCCTCCACAGAAAGTTTAAACTCTCGAAGAAACACTTTCCCATGATATTCAAAGTTCTTCTGCAAGAGTCGGAAAATCACAGAGAAAATGTTCTTTCATTTCCATGTTTGCCTTATCTCCACGCGCGATGCAGATATCCGCCTGAGATCTGTCCCAGGTACACGTCAGCTAACCGACATAACTGTATTCCATTAAGAGCCCAGTCACCAGTTTCATATTGGGTATACATAATCCCAACAGCAACCCAGTTCTACCACTCCTAGCTTTTTAGCACCCCCATTTATATGTTTTCGTTGCCTCTTCCGAGTAGTCCTTAGGGCTAGAAAATTGGAGGATTAGTATCAAACCTTATCACCAACCGAGTGAAGACTGGTAACCCTCTCGTTTCCAGGAATACTACTATGATCCAGAACAAAACACAGGCTAACAAAGTTCTAAGGCTCCTATGAATCCTATGTTGTTGCAAACCGCTCGCTCATGACTACTCAGTGCAGAAAATTACGTACAAACTGCATCCCAAGAAGCGATGTCAGTCATTACCGCCAGAATTTTCAAAACAGGAAATATCTCCGCCTTGAAAACACTGCGGTCGTCATCCAGTTTATAATGAAGCTCCAGCGCAAGATCCTCACAAAAGACCACAGCAGTTTCTAACCGTTTGTAGAAATTTATAATCCATCCTGTATACGAGATCCCGTTCCTGAGATTCTTATCTAGAATGAAATTTCTCAATCTGAAGACAAACACTTCCTTGGCAACTATAAACGAAGTTTCTGTCTTCATCAGTGGTGAAAAGACTTTCAGAATGTCAGATTGGCCGCTCGGGCGTTATTTCTAACAGTTCTAGTACTTCAAACTTAAGCCATTACGCGCTGCGCAATACAGGGTGGCTGATATATAATGCAACAAAGTAAAGCGCTATATTTTTTTTATCTTTTTTTAATTTTATTGTTCAAAAGCAAAAAATGTTGGAAATAACATCAAATTTTAGAATCAGTTTAGATTTGTTCGAATTGGCCACCTTTGGTACGAATTATGGCCTTCAAACGGTCGACAAAGCTATTACAGGCTGCACGAAAGTGGCTCTGCGGTATTTTGGTCCATTCCCGGTGAAGCGCCGTCTTGAGATGATCGACACTTTAGTATTTTTTAGTGAGAACCTTACTCTCCAAAATGCCCCAGGCGCAAAAGTCCAACGGATTGAGATCCGGAGATTTTGATGGCCATTGTGGGGTAGAAATGAAGCGAGGAACCTCCTTTTTAAGCCATACTTGGTTGACGCGTGCTGAGTGCGGTGGTGCTGAATGTTTGTTGTTGGAATGTTTGTCTGCCCAGGGCTTCAATACTGTCTTTAAGACATTTTCCCCATAATATTCGGCATTTATTTTGACCCCACGGTCGATGAAAACGAGCGGGGAGCGACCATAGGCCGTTACGGCGGCCCACACCATTACCATCGGCGTCGCTTGAGTTCTGGTGGCCAATCGCAGGTGTAAATTTTCAGCTGACCTCTTTGGCAAGTAAATCCGATCATTTTGTTTGTTCACAAACTGCTCAATTTGGAATGGCTTCTCATCGGAGAAAATCAAATTCAGTAACTGGCCACTTTCGTGCAAGCGAAGTAACTCCTTGGCTCTTTCCAGTCTAACTTTTTTTTGTCCATCGGTGAGCTCTTGCACTTTTTGGAACTTCAATGGCTTTAGTCCAAGCTCATTTTTCAATATGTGTTGCATCCGTTCTCGCGATATGTTCAGCTCACGAGCAATTTTTCTACCACTGCGGCGTGGATTTCGATAAAATCTGGCCTTCACTTTGCGGATCATTTCTGGTGTTGTTACCGTTTTTTTTCGTCCACTTTTTGGACGCGATGCAACACTGCCAGTATCACGGTAACGAGCAATTGTACGAGAAACAAAAGATTTATTCACATTGAAATGCTGGAGGGCTCTAACGATAGCCATCTGTGGTTTTCCAGGCAAATATAAAGCAATCACACTATCACGCTTGAATTCCATCACGAATAACTTTTTTCTGAATGCTTTTGTAAGCTTGTAAATAATAAAATGAACTGTCACTGGAATAAATCTGTCAGCTGTCAGAAGAGCGGTTTACAAATGATAACAACCTGAAGTTGGTTGCAATACATATCAGCCACCCTGTACTGAACATATAAGTCATGTGGAATCAGGCAGTCGTAAGGTGAGCCTGAGGATACCCGATAATACTCAAAGTACGTTAATCTAGGTACAGCCCTTACATTCCTTAGGTTGTGTAGATATTTAATCTCTGCTGTCAAATCCTAAACTGATGAAAAATTTTTCTTTATTGACAGACTTCCCTCTCCTAAATTTGTTGGGAAGCGTACCAATCAACTACTATAACGTAGGAACATACCCGTCACTGTATCTAGTCTCACAGGTCACAACAAAGTCTCTCATCCATGTTAAACATCATCTCATGTTAAACATCATCTTTGTTTAACAAGTTTTGTTCTGATACGTTTTACTTTCCGTTGGAATGCTTTAGTAGAATATATCGGTAGAAAATATCGGCGGTATCGTCAACAAATATGTAATTGATGTCTGATATTTATTGGCTCAAATCAAGAATGATGCACTACGTCATCACAAGCAAAGAAATAAATATTTTTGGTAATCTGTGACAAATGACGTTACGTAGTATGTTTCTATTGGTTAATAATCTTCAGCAGTCTTGCTTAAACATAACAAGCAAAAGATAAACTACGTCATCTAAAACGGAAATCATGATCTTTAGTTCATTCTGTGGCTCAATTTCTTTAAATGTTTTAGTGCTTCTTCTTCAATGTTTAATTTCTTGATTCATTTAAAAAGTATTTTAAAAACAATTAATCACTGCTGCACTGCGACGCTTAAACACTAAACGGGTTTTTTAACCCAACCTATGTGATAAGGTCCGAAAAAAATGATAAGAACTCATTAGACCCGTATGACTTTAATTGATTAAGTGAATATCACGTGTGAGTGACTGCATGTACATATGCCTGCGTATGATTACAAGTGTGGATTACAATCTTGACATTCGATCACTCCTTCCTTTGCTGGACTCTTAATTATCAGCTTTAGTTTGAACTGCTATGTATGCATGCATACGAACCTGCACATTATCTTGATCATTAAACTGTTTCAACTTTTGCCTAGCAATGAGGAAAATTATCAATTGAATTTATAAACGCTAGTTTTCTGCTTTTTTTCATTTTCTTTTTCTTTATGAAACAAATCATGATGATGTTTGCCTAAGTACCAGCGGTGTCTGTGCAAATGTAATAAAAGGAACTGAACTCAACCGAAATAAACAACAATTTGCGACACGCAATACAATTGTAACCCTCCTTGAGGCAGTTGAAAGGAAGCATTAATTTCGTTCATTCATTCCCTCACTTGCAGCAGCATTTAATGTGTAACTGAGTGTCTGCTGCCTGCCTATACGCGTGCGTTAATTTCTCGTACATGACTGGCTGGTGATTATGCGCATAAATGCATTCAGTTTTTCAGCTTTTTGTTGAATTGCGAATCACTTTTTCATTCATTCATTCATTCATTCCTTCATACACTCTCTGCAATTCCTATTCATAGTCAACCAGCCTGTAACTGGTATTTTTGTGTGTTGTAATCTGTTGTTGTGAGAATGGTGGGAAAAAACGAAATGAATTGTTTTCTTTTTTTTTTTTTTTTCTTTTAAATGTTCAAAAAATTATTTTGAAATGTTATTGTTGTTGTTGAACAAATGTAAGTTACTGCAAAGTGCATGGGAAAAAAAAGTCTGCAAACGTTATGGGGAAGGATGATAAGTAGGAGGTGTAGATTAAAGGCTTTTATAAAATGAAACCGCATTTCCTGCAGCTTTTATTTCATTTTGTTGTACAGATGTGCCGTAATACTGCGACCATGCAATCTATTGTACAGTCCCCAATCTATATAAGGCATCCATATAATAACACTCCAAACGCTGTTGCCTTGACTAAGTTCAAGATGGTGATCAATTTCATCAAGGACAACTCCCTGCCTTATTTCCAGCAGTTTTCTTCTGAAATTTATTTACGCCCTCGGAGTGTGAAGTTATAATGCTCATTGCAGAATCTACATATTGGAGTTGATTCCTATTTTAAATAAGTGCCCGTCCAAAGGGCCGGTTAATACGCTCAACTGACTTACATCTCTCTTTATTCTACTTACCCAACAAAAGCTTCAATTGCTTCAAGTCCAATTAGTTCGATGAGAGTCCCCACCATTTCCCTTTATTCGAGTACACCCTTCCAGACATCTCTTTCCTCTTTACAGAAATAATCTGGTCCTATCAATTACACCAAAGCTTCTCTCCTAGCAAACTCATCTGTATGTTCATTACCGTAAATTTCTGTTTAACCTGGAATCCAGCTGAAGCCGCCCGTGATTCCTCTGCCTAACTTTTCCAGACAGTTCCATACTATTTTGTGGTTAATTTCATGCGAACATTATTACTCGGATCGCGGACTAACTGTCAGATAGTATTGCTATGTTCCGTCTTTGGTACTTTTGGTTCCAGTTGATTTGACCACTACTTACGATTAGAAGATACCCACGAATTTATACATAAACTGCATAGAATGTTTCAAACTAGATCTGCCTTACATTCTTCCATTCCTCAACCTCAAAAGTATATCATTCACACTTATTAGCCAAACTCGTTGCGAAGCATTTACTAAAATTATACAGTGAAACTGGAGGGAGCTGTCAATCATTCGATTTATTAGATAACGAAGTCCCTGATGAATCTATTGTTATATTTGTTATCTTAAGCAGTGTGACTGTAGCGCAGGTTTCCAGTGGCGTAGTTAAGCAAACACATGCCATACTCATCCGAATACATCTGAGCTGTACTCTTTCTTCAATTTCTTTCGTCACAGATTGACTTATATTGCCATAATGGCATGGCTAGTAATCTAGCAATTGACAACCACGGATGTCGGCGTTTGCGAATGTCTGCCACATCAATATTGAGATTCAGGAACACTTTACTATCTCAGCATAAAGCAAAGTATCATATTGGAATTTTAGGCCTCGTATTTGTTTATATTTCTTTAAGGAACAGAGTTTGTCACAAAATATTTTCCAGTTTTATTACTAAAAATTCGTTATATAAGCGGGTGATTGATTAACTGTAAAACGTTCTAGCATGCTAGTGTTGCCATCTCTCTTTACCTAGAAACAACAGCCTTTATGAACAAATATTGGTTTTTTATATCGGGTGTATTAATGAAGAATTTTATTGATCGAATCCTATTCAAAAATCCTAAGGAAGAGTTATTCGCTTTGTTCCTGATTCGAACCTGGAACGCTTTGCATGTAGTCAAGCAGTTCGTTATGGTATCTAATTTCCAGAATCAGCTCGACACTGGGAAACTACAGTTTGTTGAATAGACTCCAGTACTTTTGTATTTAAGGCATCCTTCTCATCTTAACTAATCAAAACGCCTTCTCAGCAATTAATTTCCAATAAGTCTATCGGGTCTTAATTACAAAATCCCAAACATTTGACTTAATTTTCCAAGAACATAAATATTTTACACACATACTTACATAGTTTGTATTCATGACAGCAAACGATGTATGATAACAACGTTTTAATTTACGAGCGCATTTCATTTATAATTCACAATTGAATTACAGATTAATTGCATTAGTCGGCGGTGTTACAACACTCGTACTGATTATTTGTCGGTATAAATTGCCTTTTCCTCGGGTTCCTAATTTGTACACTCTTAAACAGAGTACATAACAACAAAAACAAATGTAAACAAACAACAAAAGGAAAACTGGAATTCTTTGAAAACAATGTTTTGTTCATGAGACATGAATACAATGTACTACGATACGAGTACATATGTAGTGAAGCATGGGTGAAGAGACAATCAGGCAGCCATAATATTTTTTTTTTGAAAACATCTTAGTACACACACATACATGCATAAACACATTTAATAACAATAATTGCTTTGTACGTTAAATAATAATTTGTTGTTGTGTCACAATTTCGCCTGAGCTGTCACAATCAATTAAACATAAACACTTTCGTCGCTTTCTCTCCTTGTATCAGTCTCTTTAACATTATTTTTGTATATCCTCTCTGTGTACAATTGCTATACTCATGTACACATACACATTTATGTGTTGTTTGTATTTTGTTTTGAGCATGTAATAATAATTGCCATGATGATTTCTGTTGTATAAAGGCTTTTCCTAACATAATTGTTGTTGTTGTGGTTGTTGATTTTCAATGAATACAAATGAGAGTGTTTTCCTGAATATTTATACGTACACAGGCGTACATGTTTATGAGCATAACCCCAACTAGCATTTGGAAGATTGTTTTTTGAAAAATCACCTTGCTGAGTCTTTTTAGAGTACTTTTGGTGATCAAAAACTTATTAGTCAGTTACACGAAATTGCAGCAGTGTAAACGTAGGACTCAGAAAACCGACTAAAAACACATTTTGAAATACGACTAACAAATGACTCAAATTATAATCATAAATGACGCAAAAAAGAGTCAAAATTAATACAAATATGACTGATAAATGACAATAAAAGGACTCCTAAACATACTGATAAATTACTCATAAAAGACTCGTATGCAATTAAACTATGACTATAAGACGACTCGAAAAAGAAGCATAAACGAAGTTAAATACGTCTAATAAATGATCAGAAAGCAATTCGAAAATGATCACAAAACTATTCGAAAACGCATCGAAAATTACTCGAAATTAATATAAAAAATGACTCATAAATGATTTTTTGAGAAGAGTCGCCCGTAGTAGCATTTTTCTCCCGATAAATGAGTCTTTTATGATCAGAAAATGAGCGCATATTCTTACTTTTCAATCGCGCAGAAGAATCGAAAAAGACTCGAATTTGATTAAAAATTTCAAAAAATGCTGGCTGGGACAATGATTATTTTATACACAATACAAGCATGCATAAATGCCTTGAAGCATTGATTTTTAAACTCATTGCTTTCGGTTCCCAGGGATCACACTATTCGCATGTTACACATGGGATATCATCAGGCTTCATTCAGGGACACCACAATTTCCTGTTCTATCTCAAAATGTATTGTATTTATAACTAACAATCCTTGGAAGGTAGGTTTAAAAACGTGTATAGCGTCCGGACACCTCAATGTCCCGTAAGGAACCCAGTTAGCAGTCCCACGTTGGAGGTTTCCCTGTAGCGATGTAGTTCAAGTCTTCTAGCTACGTTATACCCCGATTATTTTTGCCAGCGAATCCTTTTTACCCGGATCCATCTCCTGATGAATCCGTAGGGGTAAAAGACATTATCTTCAATAAAGTGAGGATTAAATTTAACAAGTGCATTCTCCTTTCCAAAAATATCACAATTTCCCGCAACCCAACAGAAACTGAGCCGACAAATAACTTACGACTAAAAGCAGACCGATTCTATCGCCCTCAGGGCTAGTTAACTGTCAACGAAAATCAAGTAAGAATCCGCATTAGAAGGGTCGCGCTCAAAATAGCAAAACTTCAGTTGTCGTCCAGTGACTAATGACGCTGCAGTTCAATATCCTTGTAAAGTATTCAGTACCAATGCCCCTGGTTCCAAAGAGCCTATCGAATCAGAGATAAATACAGGCTCGAGAACAATTAGTCCATAAATCCTTTGCCCATCAGCGGGTAAAAAACATTCAGGATATCAGAGTGACTGCTCCGAGCGTTGTTTTCAACAGTCCGATTTCTTATTAAACTACGAACCTCACAATACGTGTTGTATAAGTCCAGTGGAGTCAAAAGAAGAATAGTATTAAGAGCAGTTCCTCCTCAGCTCGGTAGTGCCCAAAGGGGGAATCTGCTGTACCTTATTCAAGATTATACATATTATATAAGATCCAAAGAATGGCCCTATGGAGTTATGGCACTGGTATAAAGCATTCAAATCCTTCTTCATGCTTTCTAGAATTTTGCTTTATTATCCTTGTCTATGTTTGATAGGAATCAACTACTTATATCAGGTGACAGGGTCATCTTTGTCACTCTACATAATCTCACATCCCATTGCGAAATGGGTACGAATGCGGAGATACTTCGCTTACCTGCAGATACCCGCGGAGATACTTCGCTTACTCTTTTTCGCTTCTCTAGAGGTTGTAGATTGGTTTAGGAGGAAGAGAGTTCTGTCCACTTTATTTGCCAAAGTCCGCCTCTGGCTGGAATCAGACTTCTTTAATTTAGCTCTCCCTTCCTGGCTGGTTTTCATATTGATTCTAAGGAAGTCATGCTTTAAATGCTTGAAGTATCAAAAGGGGGTCATGTTTTTTAATGCATTATGTTTCAATGCGTTGTTTCTTATGGTATCACAACGGGCCTCTATGTGTACTCAGTGAACTTTTATTTAACAAAGCAGCCACTTTTTCGCATCCTATATACCATCATACAGTCATCGCGTAGCTATTTTGAATCAAAGCACTACTCTTCTGTTTCAAATTCTAAACGCTTGCTCTACTTCTTCCTAAAAACCTCTGCAATTGAGGTTATGGTCGTACTTAACATTACTCAGCATCAAAATCAAGTGACATGCAACGGCAGTCACTTTGAATTAAAAACTATGCCAGTGTAAGTGTAAGCTTAGACAAAAAAGAAGAACAAAACAAAATGATCACAATAAAAAAGTCATTAGTAATACTAAAATAAGAACAAGAATAAGAAAAAAAAACAAATGAAGACACTTTTTTCGCTAAGGAAATTAATGTCATTGAAGAAGATTCAAATGATAGTGAAGTTAGAACATGAAACGGAAATTTTTGAAGAACAAACAAAACCTAGAGAAAGTTTTTTTTTTCTTTTTGTTTACTGTTGTACTGAATCCGTCACATTATTTTCTTTTTTATTCCCTCAATAGGTATTCCAGAACCTCAGCAAGAAATTAATCAGATTGTAGCACAACAACAATTGCAACAGCAGCAACAACAACAGCAACAAGGTGACAGTTTCACTTCATACATTAACAATCGTAACAATAACGTTTACAATGCTGGTACTGGCTCCTCAACTTTGGAACAAAGTGGCCTGTATATGCCACATGTAGGCCAGGAAGTAGCTGGCTATGCAACACAACAGCAGCAGCAACAACAACAACAACAACATATTTTATTACCACCTCCTCCGCCACCACCACCAGCTCCTTTAAATTCCAATTGGCAACAGCAGGCCATATTGAATCAACAAAAATTGCAACAGCAGCAACAACAACAGCAGTTGGCAACACAATCTTTAAATGGCCAACAACAGCCAGCACTGCCTAAAGTTCCCCAATCATATATGGGACAGAGTGAAGCCTTACAAACTCCAACGTTGCAGCAACAACAACAGCTGCCTGAAGTAACAAAACCTATACAACAACAACAGCAGCAAGAACAAGATCAACAGCAATCTGCCCAAAAACTGGTGCCTTCTTTAAATCAACAGCAAACACAACAACAACAGCAGCCTAACGAAGTTCAATCGATGAAGTCAGCTGTAAATGGTGAAGAAAAAGTATCCGAAAATTCCGATGAATATGAGGATTCGGAAGAGAAATCTACAGAACCACCCAAAAAGGTAAGTGTTTTAAAGCATAGAGTAGCTCTTCATATTCCTGAGAAATTGGCCTGTGAATCGGGAAATGTGTACCAGAATTGAAACCAATTTTTATTGCATGGTTTGGCAATGTGATTCTTATTAAAGGGGATTTGCTCTACTTCCAGCACAAACACAAAAAAACCAAGTCGAAATCCAAAGATGTACAGAAGACACAAGAAAATATGGACGATACAAAAGCCCATGCATCCGCGGTCAAATCGATTAAATCTGCCGTTTCCCCGGTACACGAACAGTACGAAATAATCCATCAAAATATGGCTTTGGAGTTCCGTGATCATGATGGCCAATCTGAAAGACCGGGCGGAGCTGTATTGTCCTTAACTTTGGGTCTGCTAATAACGGCAGCACTGGCCATATTAATCGGTTGCCGAATGCGTACAGTTGGCCGGCGCGCAAGGCGTATGGGCGGTAAAACGCCTTATTCACACGAAGCCGATTTCCTGGTAAACGGCATGTATTTGTAAAAATAAAACATTTTCGAAGTGTTTCTTTAATTGTTTTGTTTTTTTATATTGGCTTTTGAATAAATTTAAACCCAATTAATGTTTAAAACAAAGAAAATAAAATAAAAGAAAATAAATTTTAATATTTAACACACATACATACATACATACATACAAATAAAAAGGAAATCTTGTATTCTAAACTAATTTTAATAAAAAAAAACAAAAATCCAATGAAAAGTATGTTTTTTTGATGTTCTTTTCTTCAATAAATAGCATGTAAAACCAAAAAATCTATTAAGAAAATGAAATTTTGAGTAGAAAATCATAATAAAATCTTCTCTCTCTCTCTCTCTCTCCTTGTAAGTGTTGTCCTACGAAATTCGTAATGGAATCGTTCTTAGAGTTTTCAACGCGTGACGATAATTTATTTCTTACAATAAATAAAACTTAAACTAGTCAATAATTTTAAAAATCTATATTAAAATCTATATTTTTTGTAAATTTAAACAAATTAAATTTAAAAACAAATAGAACAACAACAACAATATAATAAAATTGTAATAAAATATATACCATAATACGATGAATTATATTTAATAAATTTGTGTTAAAAAGAAAGAAAAAAAAACGTTTTGGAAATTGTTTTCATTTTGACCACAACGAAGATGGATAAATAAGTTAGGTTAGGTTTCCCCAGGTTGTCGTGTAGCTCTAAAATACTGCGACCATTAGATCTATTGCAATGCCTTCAATCTATAAATTATATCCCAATAAAGTCTCCCCACGATTTGATGTCAGTAAAAATAACTTCCTGTCTAAGCCCTATCAGAAGTGATGCAAAACAGATAATCACTCATAAAATTTTAAATAACGAGTGATTTTTTAGCCATTATCTTTTTGGCAACACTGGTTTAAACAGCTCACGCACGTTTCGTGTTTTGTTTCACTGTCAAACATCTTCATTTTGGTCTATAATTTAACCATGAATCGTTTTACAAACGAACAACGCTTGAAAATCATTGAATTTTGTTATCAAAATGCGTGCTCGAAAAATTGTGTTCAGCGACGAAGCTCATTTTTGGCTCAATGGATACATAAATAAGCAGAATTGTCGATTTTGGAGTGAAGATCAGCCAGAAGCATTGCAAAAGCTACCAATGCATCTAGAAAAAGTCACAGTTTGGTGCGGTTTATGGGCTGGTGGCATCATTGGACCGTACTTCTTCAAAGATGCTGCGAATCGTAACGTAACTGTGAATGGTGAGCGCTGTGAGATGATATCCAACTTTTTTTTGCCCAAAATGCAAGAGCTTGACTTGCATGACATGTGGTTTCAACAAGACGGTACCACATGCCACACAGCACGCGTAACAATGGATTTATTGAGCGGCGAGTTCGGTGAACATTTTATTTCACGTTCGGGACCGGTCAATTGGCCGCCTAGATCGTGCGAATTAACGCCTATTTTTTGTGGGGCTATGTTAAAGCTCATGTCTATACAGACAAGCCCGCTTCAATTGGCGCATTGGAAGACAACATTGAAGCATTTATTCGTGAGATACCGGCCGAAATGTTGGAAAGAGTATGCCAAAATTGGACTAAGCGGATGGACCATTTGAGGCGCAGTCGCGGTCATCATTTGCATGAAATAATCTTCAAACATTAAATTATATGGACCGTTACTATCGATTCAAATAAAGATTTCATGCATTTTTCTGAATTTTATGTTTTTTTTTTTTTTTGAAAAATTTTCCCATAGCTCTTAAAAAATCACCCATTATAAACGAGTCGACAATATTGAAATTTAACTATTCTGGTTCAATGATACTCACTACAATGTTGAATTATAAATACAGGAAACAAGTATGCATACAACATTGACATCAAACTCATAGCACTCGAAATGTGTTTGGTTCATAAACCTACCCATTTAGATTCATAACTTTTGAAAAATACTTATGGATAACTGTTTCGAGTGGCTCTAATCACACGAGAACAATTTTTAGTCGCACAATTTTTTTTCTTTTCAAATCACACGAGATGAATATTTGTTTGGTAGTACGTATACACAGCTTTGCATGCATTAGTGTTTTTGTATTCATTTCATTTTTAAAAAATGTTCATGCATTAGTTTTGTGCTGGTAATCGGGGTTAGGTTAGGTCTGAGTGGTAGCTCTGATTTCACAAAGCTCACTTGAGCACGCATAGCGACTCGTTGTGATGCCACGGGTGAACGCAGTCCCTGTACTGACCAAGTTCCACCAAAATCAGGGAAGAGGAAGAAGTTGGTCAGCGCAAGGGCTGCACGGTAATCGGGGTTGTATCTGGATGAAACTTTACGCCACTGAAAAGCCATTCTCTTTACCTCCCTTGCCTATAAACTATCATTTTACGCCAGCACAATTGTTCTCGTGTGATTAGAGCCAATGACACGAACCATTCAACAAAATTTACAGTCCGAGTTGTTAGGCATTTAAAAAAAATAGACACAAGTCAAAAAGGAGAGTGCAGCAAGCAGAGCAAAAACTTAACTTTCTAGTGAGTATTTAATTAATTCAAGTGATTCTATATGCAATACAGTCTCACATACTATTCTCGAATCTATCTTATATAACCAGAAGGCTCGAATAGCGTCTTGACGGGGAGATAGCATTGCTGTAACCCGTCCTATCCAATTTGTATTGAACATATCTTTCGATGGCATAGACATTCGCTTAGAAAATATCTGCAAGTTTTCCTTTGATCCATCATCCGTACACCACATAATGAGTGGTTTCTATTTGAAAAAAATGTTCAATTTACTTGCGAAAAATGGTTATCGATGTGGGTAGTCGATCCACCTCGTCTGCAGGTTTATGGCCTGATGTAGGTTGGTACAATTGATTTCTGCAGAAGCAAAACCTTAAAATCGGATTTTTTTTAAATACCTTAGGTTAGGTTAGGTTAGAGGACGTGTACCTGTCAATCAAGACAAGTACAGTAGCCGGAGGTCGGATTGACCCATTGTACAACGTCCTAAAGGAGGGAAGGATAATATAGGGGTTAGGATGAAAGGAGGGTATATGGGAAAGAGGGGAGTGGGAAGCGGAGGAATCACACAGACCAGACACAACAAAAAGGGTGGGAGAGCGCGACTACACCGATGAAGTCCTAGCACCTCTCAACCAGCCTAAGCCACTAATGAATCTGTGGAGAGCCTTGATGTCGGCTCTCGACACTTAATTCAAGCTCCCAAAGAAGGCTCTGCCAAGGGTCCTCAATCTCAATCTACCAAGGGCTGGGCAGTTACAGAGGAGGTGTTCGATAGTCTCCAACTCCTCCTCATCGCAAATATAAGGAGTTATCCTCTGCTAGAATGTTTAACATTTAAAGTTGCATTGTCTTTCCTTTTTATATAACTTCCAACTTAACTTCTACATCACCTACGCTTTGTATGTTTCTGTCTTATTCTTATTTTCTCTCCGTTGGGTTTGACTCACATTTCTGAAGGTAACGATAATGGATAGTTTCTGAACTGCAGTTCAGTTCACCTACCTTTCTAACCATATGCTATGAGGATACTGTACTGTTCAACAGTATTGGTTGGTATATCATTAGTCTTCCATAAAGTATGACACGAACGGTACTCGACATACTTATCAAATCGATCGATCACTCTCTTACCTGCAATTGCACATACATACATATTTTAGAGACAAAACAAAAGGAAATTTGTTTATTTTTTTATAACTTTTTATGTAGTTTTTTGTATGTTTTTGTTTTTATTTCTCTTATTTAAGTTTTTAAAAATTTGCTTTATCAATGTTATTTCTTTTTATATTTATGAAATTTAATTTTTATTTTCTTTATTTATTTATTTATATATTAATATATATTTTTATATATCAATATACAATATATCATGTAAGTAATTTTATTTAATTGTTATTATTATTATTAATTAGACTTTATTATTATTTATTATTAATAAATCATGGTGGAAATTTAGGAATTTATAGGAAATTTTCTTAAAAAAAAACAATTTTCAGCAAATTTAATAAAAAAAAATTATCATAATAAAAAAATATTTATAAAAATAATAAGAAATATAAATTGTCATTTGGAAAATAAGTCTTGAAAGAAATTTTCTTTCTTTTTTGTTTGTTTTTTTTTTTTTGCAATTAAAAATAAAAACAAAACATAAATTACAATTAGAATTACAATTACAATTAATACCTACTAAAAAAAACGCTTCTGCACAGAAATTACGAATGAAAACAGATTACATAATGATTGTTATTGAGGAGGAGGAGGAGCAATTAAATAAAAATTAAATGTTTTTGTGTTTGTGTTTGCTTTTGTTTTCGCTTGATATTTTTTAATTGCATTTGTTTGTTAGTTTTTTCTTTTTAATTACTTAAAAACTGTACACACATAAACTACAACTAGTTAGTATATAATGTTAGCCAGCCGTTAGCAATAATGAGAAGAATAAAAAGAGACAGAGGAAGAGTGTAAGCAATGAAAAGCTGACCTTCCTTACTTCCTTCCTTTACCAAAAACAGTTCAAAATATTAAGATTTAATGTTTGTATTGGATTTGAAAATATTTATAAAAAAATAAAAACTATGGCTTTAGCATTAAAAAATTAATTAATGGAATTTAAATTAATAATACACAATAAATTAAAATTTATATTTAAAGTTTTCTTTTTTTGTTTTCTTTTCTATTCCTTACTTTGCAATTATTTTGCCCAGTGACACGACACAGTGGCAGGCAATCATTTCAAATCGCTAGCTGATGTCAATATCTTAAATTAAAATTATTTGATTTTCTCTTTTGTTTTTGTTTTTCTTTATTTTTGTTTTTGTTTTCTCAATAATGCCATTGTTTTGTTTCTTGTGTTTTTATTAATATTAAGATTTAGGATAAGTTTTATTTTCTTATTTTTATTTGAATTATTTTTTGTTTTGTTTTGTTTTGCAAATTAATAAGATTTTCGGTTTTGTTGTTTTTTTTTGTTCTTTCTTTAAATTTTATTTTATTTGTATTATTATTATTATTAATATTATTAAATAATTATATAGTTTTGACGTAATTTATTTGCAATAATAATTCGTTTTGTTTTTTATTTTTATTTTCTCTGTTTTGTTTATTTTCTTTTTTTCTTTTGTTTTTTTCTTTTCTTTCATTCTATATGTTATATAATAAATTGTTGTTGTAGCTCATTTCTATCCATAGATAAGTGTTATTAAATTTTTTGTTGTTATAATATTTGAGGTTCTCCTTACAACTACAACATTCGTTAAATGATGATAATGATTGAGTAAATCATGTTGCATACCTGAAATGTAGAAAAACAAAAGAAATGTTTATACCAGACGGACGGACACTTAAAATTTATAAAATTAAAAATAAATTTAACAAATGCTAATCAAAAACCTAAATATGTATATGGTTAGCCTACCAAGTCGGTGAACAGATGGTAGGCTAAAGGCTAACATACTAACTAACAAAAGGTGGTCGCCCTAGATTCCTGTAAGAATGTCATTGTATGAAAATGAAACTTATTCCTTTAGGTTGTCTTTAAAATCTGTACCCGTATAGTTCATTCAATTCTATTATTCAGGATCATAGTACAGATAGTGTCCAGCCTGGGATATACTTAGCGAAGTTGAATGAAATTACTTAGTAATTCGATTGAACAATACTTTACAATAAAGTGGAAATACCTGCGGCCATTACAAAGTTAGATTAGGTTAGGTTTGAGCATATGTATTTGCCATTGGGACAAGTAAAGTACAATACCCAGAGGTCAAAATGATCCATTGTAATACGTCCTAAGGGAGAAGGAGAGAGGATAGTACAGGAGATAGGGAAAAGGAGGAAAGGGAGAAAAGGAGGAAAGGGAGAAAAACAGACCACAAACACACAAGAGAGCACGATTACAACCTTGAAGCTCTGGTACCCATTTATGAATCCATAAAGAGCCTTAATGTCGCTTCTCGACAAAGAGATCAAATCTTCGAAGAAGACCCTGCCCAGAGGCCTTAACCACAACTTACTAAGGGCTGGACAGTTGCAGAGATGGTGTTCGATAGCTCCCAACTCCTCCTCGTCGCAGCATACCCTGCAATAGTCCGGCTGAGATCTGTTCCCGATCCTTGTTAGCGATCTAATCTCGCAGTGCCTTATAATGAAACCAATGATTATCCTCAGACTGGCCTTATCTAAGCCCAGCAGGAAACCTGTTTTATCACTGTCTATTGCAGCCCAAAAAGAAGTTGATTATGTCAACGCAGTTGTTTTCCACTGCCCACAGGCCTGGTAATTACAATAAACTGTATTCCGGGCAAAAGGAAAGATGGTATTTTTTTACCCACTGAAATCATAACCGCATGGAGAGATTAGGCTTTCAAATAACAAGCACAGAAACTAGATGCAAGGCACTATGACTACTGCCACACCTCAGGGGGCCAAAATGAAGAGGAAAGAGAGTATAAAGCACCTCTAATGTGACTATCCTGATCACTCTGATAGACTCGCCTCGTTGTTCGTTTCCTAACATGTAATATAAAAAACATTTTAAATAATAAGCGCAACGATTAGGTGCAAGTCTTTATGTCTACGGCCACACATGCTAGAATGAAAAGTAGCGATAGTATAAAGTACCTCTAAAGTCACTATTCGGCTCCTGCTGGAAGACACCTAGCAAAAATGGATTGTACTTATCTGTTGTCCAAAAAGTGGGGAAGAATGTCTTTTATATCTTTATATTTTAAACAGGTTTCACAACAATCAGAAAAAGCATTAAAAATCTTAACTCACCTTTTTGTCCATAGTCTAGCGATTCTATCGTGCTCTTCACGATTTTGTAAATATTGAGTAGCAATACTACCAACCAAAGGATCGGCTGAAAATATGTAAAGAATCAACATTGTCAATATTACGCTCTTTATTCGTTAATTCTTATCTGCACTTACCAGGATTACAGTCAGTCAGCAGGGAACAAATTGACAGCAATACCTTTGATATGGTCAATGCTGGTGACCAATTATCCTTGAGTATATCTAAACAAATAACACCTTGACTATTGATGTTACAATGATAGATACGAGTACGGAACGTAACTTTAGGAGGTTTGAAGGGATATTCGGGCGAAAAATGAATATCCAAAAAGAAAACGCCACCTTCATACACTGAACCGGGTGGTCCCAAAATGGTTGAGACCCATTCATATAAATTATCACCCTTTGGACCGGCACTACAATTCGGTGGTGGATCTAAAGTAATTTCGGCAAGTTCTTTTTGTATGCGTTTAGCTGAAGTACCCAAAGCTTTTGAGATTTTTGGATTTGGTTTGGGATCTTTGCGTGTCTCCTCACTGGTTGTAGCAGCGGCTGAAGCCGACGATGAACCACCACCACCGCTACCCATGCCCGAGGAAGAATTTGTTGATGAACCCGATGAGGCGGGATTATTGGTGCCACCTAAAGTGGTATTATTACCATTGCGACCGCGACCAGTATTTGATGTTGAATTTGTGGTGGCATTATTGGTAGCAGACATATTATTGGCAGTGACTGGTGGTAAATTGGATGCAAGACCAGTAGGTGGAGCCGATGGCGCTGTCGAATTAGTTGCTGATGGACCACCACTAGTCGTAGAAGTTGAGGACATAGTGGCACTCAGACGAGCAAGTATTTTGTGAAAAAGTTATCAAGGAGCTGTAAAGAGAAAAGAAAAGCAGGGAAAAGCAATTATTAGTTAAAAATTTTAAAATGTTAAAAACTTGAAAAAGTTATTTGTAAAAACACTTCAAATTTATATTATTAAGTAACGCCTGTATTCTATAACCTCAGAAACAATGAATTCACAATTTAATTATCAGGAAAGCCCACCGTAACAATTGAATACTACGGCTTTATTTCTAGACTAATATTTTAGAGTATTTTTAGACCAACGCACGCTTCGAAAGAATCAATTGTATTGGGTACAGATCCCTTACTACTGCAGATCTAATTGTTGTTGGGAATTTAACTTAGTTTCTCCGAGTTTAAGCAGTATTTCTAACAAAATAATCGCCTTGCAATGACCTCCGGCATTCAATACTCATTGTAGTAACCATTGTACCTGCTTTTGATTGAATACTGTTGTTTGCAAACATTGGTTGAGTCATCTCTCGAACCGATCATTGCCCTCACCCATTCCGTTCTGGAAGAGTCCAACCTGCGCCATAAAAACCTAGAGGTTTCGCAATTTTCCCTGTTACATCAAGAACTAATCAATCGGTTTGAATACGTGTCGCAGAGAGATGCATAATCATCACTCCACATATAATATCCCGGAACGCCACATCATGCCACTCTGTTCCTGAATAATAATCGGGGATTCCTTGTAGACAGTAATTAATTTTCTAATGTCCTCTCAGGGCCTTCAAGAAAGTTTGACTACCCATATTGAAAACCACTCTATACCCGGAATAATCCATTCCCAGATTATTTCGTCATTCTTGGCTTGGATTTTATGCCCTGTAATATGCCACTCATTTACTATATTTGTATTTCTAGATATAAAAACCTTAGTCTACTTTAAGGCGTTGAAGGCAAAATATGAAAAGGACATTTTCTTTGGCTTCCCCACAAAACGAATTAGAATGTATAACAAAAGTAAAATTGGAAACGCAATCGAAAGAAAATCCTTGAAGTTGAAGGGTAAAATAAATTGTTTATATTGTAAAAATAGTGGCCTTGTTGAAAAGGATTTTCATTTATATTCAGTCACGTTTTCATTTCTTTAAACTTTTCTTTCTTGCGGTTACACATTTTTCACGTCTGTCTCCCCCAAAAGAAATCTTCTTTTCTCCAGCACAAAAGCAGGGAGCCAAATTCTGTGGAATCATTAAAAAATTATGACATCCCAGAAACAATAAAATACACACACACACACATAAATACACAACAAAAAAATAAAACTGACAAAACAAGAGATATAAAAACAAAAAACAATTTTAATGTATTTAACACGGTTGTGTTGTTTTACTTTAGCGGCCATTTTGGGTATTAAAATGCAGAGAAACAATATCACGAAAAAAACCAAATACACAGAAAAAGAATAGCAGCAAAGACAGGCAACAGCAGCAAACGCAAAAACAATTCTATACACGACCAAATAACAAATACAGTATTAGCAGAAAGACCCACACAAAAGCAGAGAAAACCCTTTTAATGGACGACAAGGCTGTGTATAGAAAACGCATAATACTTGACTTTTAAAGCCAGACTTTTCAAATTAATTTCAATTTGTTGCAGATACAAGTTATTTAAATAAATTATTTCCTTTCAGTTATAATTTCTGCCGGCGTTAAAGGAAGTGAGGAAGGCAAACCATTTAATATTGGACAATGTTTCAGTCTCTTTTTAATTGACCACTCTGTTTTATATGCGCTGTCGTTTAAGGCGCTGCCAGCGTTAACTGAGACTACAAACGCAATACTATTTTTTTTATAATATTCTTAATGTTCTTTGTTGTTGTTCTTTTTTCCTTTGCAGACTTTTCTAGTAATAAATTTTTGTATAACATTTTACTTTTTTTCTAATCTATTTATTATTTTTTCACTTTTCAATTTTTTTTTAGGATTAGAAACACTTTTTGCTTTCATAGTTTTTCTTTTGAGACTCCTTTTTTATGGCTAGTCGGCTGCCGTTGTCTTACCGTTTTTTTCCTTTTTTTCGGCTTCACTCTATAATTTTCTTGTAACTTTTTATTTTTGCCTTACGGTAGCTTTCTCACAATTTATTTCTTTTCGCTTTTTAAAAAATTTATTTTATTTATAAAGTTTTTCTTAATTATTCAATATTTTGTGTGTCGTTTTCAATTAAAATACAATTTTCTTTCTTCCCATCAAAATTTTTTTCAAACGCTTTGATTTTTTTTTCGCAAAACAGAAGTCATTTGTGAAATACGTAAAGCTGCCAGATTGTTTGGAATTAGCTAAAAGGGGAAATAATAAGTTGACGGGCAAGCTATGTGTGTTAAAAGGGGAAAATAAAAACAGGGGAAATATTTTATATTTTTGTAATTAAAAAGCCCGTTATAAGTTTTAAGAACAGGTTTTTATAATTTAAATATTTAATTCAACAGAACGAAACAATGGAATTGAACGAGTCAATGGAATCAATAGTTTTAGCACAATAAAGTTTCAGGGGATGATCCCCAGACATGCAATTCCAGTCAGATTGCTTGGAAGTTGCTTCTCACAGTCAATAATCTCCGACAAACGTGTGTTTAGAACCTGAATCAGATCATAATTGAACTTTAGTAACTTTAATTGATTTTGTCTATAGGACCAAGAGTGTTAAATTGATGTATCTCACTACACATTCAGAAACGTGTGCCTTGCCATGATAGTTTTGTTAGCATATCGAACAAAAGCTTTTATTCTGAACCGATATGCATTCAGCATTCAACTGCGAAAGGGTAACTTGTTTTTTTAGACGCTGTCTCTCACAGCCTCTCCGGTGGATAAGCTTTTAGAACCGGGTTCAATCCATACTTTATAATTGCCTTAACGTTCAAGATAGGAAATTTTCAATAGAAAGCTTTTGATATCTTTCATTAGCCTTACAAACTAAGGTAGGTTATGGAAACTATAGGTATTTCTTGCGAAAACTTTGGGTAATTTCACTTCTCATGTCTGGCATCCTTCTAACAACTTATAATCCTACTGTGAGTCCTAAACAATACGAGAAAAAGAGACAACAATATATCGAAATGTCAATTAGCCGGTAGATGCTGATTTCTCAAGCTTAGATAATAGTTGTATAAAATGGTAGCAGGAGTATGTAATATGGGAAATAGAAAATATTGCTTTGGGGGAAGTTTTTCTGTAACAGTGGGTCAATGAACCGTAAAGTGGTTTCACCATAGTACAGAACGTTTTTTGGAAGAATACTAAAAACCATATTGTTTATTTCTATGCTTAGGAAAATTCAAAACAAATATGTTTTACAATTTTTATTTTGTCATAAAAAAACACTTTTTTTGTTGTAAATTTCAATAAATTTTATAGTCACTTAAGGGAGAAATATTTTCCTGGAAAATATTTATTATTTAAATCTATTCATTTATTTATTTGGTTTCCATTTGGCTATCATTTGCTGCTAAAGCTTTACGTGATTTATACACACGTACAGTGTTGTCAGCACCACCGGAAACAATATATTTAGGATTAGACCAATCAATATCCAGAACCTTGTCACCATGACCTAATAGATCGTATAGAGGAGCCTTAGGACTAAAAGTGTAAAGACAAAATATTAAAAATTTGGAAATATTTTTCAAGTGAAAAGTCAAAAATGTACCTGCGACTATCCCACAACTTGTTTTGGTTATCATATGAACCAGAAACAAATAAATATTCTTCTGTAGTGGACCACATAACCGTTTGCACCCATTGCTGATGACCCAAATAGGTATTACGTACCACAGAGCCCTCTATAAATGGAGAAGTTATGAATGAGAACGAATAAATGAATGTTAAACGAATACTTACGATTTGTTCTGGCATCATAAAGCCTTAGATTTTTATCTGCTGATGCTGTTACAATAAGTCTATTCAAATTAGAGTAGCTGGCATCGAAAATAGATTTGTTGGCTGATATTTCCGCTTTGATACCCTCCATATTTAAATCCCATATTTTCAGAGTGTGATCCCAACTGCCTGTTAGTAAAGTACTATCATCGATCCACTGTACAGCTGAAATACATTCACGGTGACCTTGTAAAGTCATTTGCGGTGTCTGTAAGAAAGGAAATTCATTATAGGTGACTTTAGCGGTGTATCGGGACTATTATAAATTTTTATAGGAGCAGATATTCTAATCCATACTGGTATCATGGGAAAACGATATTATATAATCACTAAGCTGTGAATGTCTATAGCCATTGCCCGTGTGAATAATGCAATCTATAAGTGAAGCTGTTAGGCATACTACAATAGTCTAATAAGTGATAATTTATTAAAAATTAGAAACAGGTCTGATAGGATTGTGTACTCTCATGCTATAGAGTACAGCTTTCATTGCCTGACTTTAACTGCCATTGGCATTATCAGAAAGCAGACGAAACTGTTATCCAATTATTTGAAAGACTAGGCCTTTGGAAACTTAAAATTGTGGTTTCTTAACCGTCTATTGAATTGCTGGAATGAAAAGTATATGGCATGTGGACCCTGAAATACCGTTTCTTCATTAATTCCAACATTTTAAAATTCTTCAAATATTTCTTCTTTTGTTACAAACTGTATAAAATTTCCAAACTACTCGCCTTATAATACTTAGTATTTCAACTCACCCTCGTTGATCCTGCATCCACTTTAGCTCTCTTCGAAGTACCCTCACCGGCTTCATTGATATCAGCAGACCAAATTTTGAGCATTGTATCCCAGGCACCGGTAGCAAATCTCTGTTTATTCGGACTAACATCGACACAATCAATACCACGTTCATGACCCTTACAAACGGAAACACATTCCACTGAGTTTGATTGTATCAACCAATCCCATAACATGGCAGTTTGATCCTGCGAACAAGTAACAAATTTACCACGTTCCTCATCCAGTGATACCCATGCAACAGCCTTAACCGGCATACTATGACCAGGTATTGTTAGAATATGTTTGCCTTTGTGGGTCCATATATTGACAGTGTTATCGTAACAGCCTGTTAAAACCCATTTGCCACATGTCTTCACAGCCGATACCCAATCGTCATGCAAAAGACAATCCTGTGGCTCTGGAGCTGGAAATCTCTCAACGTATTCAATCTCAATGGCATCTTCAAAGGAAATGGCTTTTTCCCTCAAGTGGTCACAAAGGCGACCTCGTAAATACTCATCGAAAACAATAAAATCGAATTCAACATTTCTGGTGTGATTCTCAACAGCAGTCTGCTGAAGTAGCGTATTAATGAAGGTATTCAATTCAGTGGTGGCTACAGTGGCATCTATGGAATAGGGCACATCAGGTACACCATATCTAAATAAATATTAGAAATATATTACTAGCAATATTTCATTTATTTTTGTATTTCAAATTCCCAACTTACTGTTCCTGTTTTGTTTTGAAATGCACTTGTGCTTGACCCTCTCCGTTTTCTGTTTCCATATTTCTCTTTTCTATTCTAGTACCGCTTTTATTTACACTTTCTACAATCCTTATCACTGTTTATGCTTTAAAGCATAAATAATTGTTTAGTTTTATAAAAGAATATTTATTAAATTATAAAAGTTTTATTTAAAAAAAAGTATAAAATCACGCCGCTTTTCTTAAATGAATTACTCTGTGTTGTTTTTTTGTAGTTCTACTCAAGCACGTTTTGACAATTCCCACACACATGCTGACGAATTGTCAATAAATGTTGAACAGTGATGCCAGATCGAGTTGAGGATACTTACGAGATGGGGAATTTTATGAGATTAACCCTTAATTGGTTATATTTAATGCAGAAATATATAATTTTCGTTATGTATTCCAAGATATTGTTAACTTTTGATATATTATTTGTGAACGCTTGTCCAATAGAGCTTCGTAATATGATCGAATTATGTAAACGAGGGTAATTGTTATTGCGGCTTAGAGGTATCCGATCTATTATATTATCTCTGACACCAGGATGTTGTTCGGTGTTAGTATGGATCCAAGTACTGGATACGCAGTTAGATGTTATACACGCATATTCAACGTATTCTAAGCAAGTGTTTATGTCTGGTCAAAAGGACGCTTACTGTAGTTTCGGTCTACTAATGTATGATGTATATGGTGTTCCTATCCCTTTCACCAGTTTCTCGATCTACTCCGATAGCCAGGCTGCGATAAAGTCTCTGTCGAACGTTGCGGATAATTCCAGGATCGTCAGAGAATGTCGCCTCTGCCTCAATCTCCTTTCTGGGCGCTTCAGCGTCACACTTGTCTGGGTTCCCGGACACTGCGATATTATGGGAAACTGCAGGGCCGACGAGCTGGCCAGGGCTTGCGCACTACTTTCGGAATCTTCCTCAATCAACTTTGGAATGCCACTTTCCTCGTTCAAACTGGTCATTGCGCGGAAATTCTCCCGGGATGCCACCTGGTCCTGGATCAATGAAGAGTCCTGCTCCATCGCTAGGCTCACTTGGCCCACAATGGATAAAAAGGAGGCGTACCAACCAGCTACTTGGACTTGGCCCTAATATCATCTCGATCACAGTGGCCATGCTTACAGGCTGAGTTTTTTGGTAAATTAAAGCTACCACGGTAACCTAACCTAACCTAACGTATGATGCAAATTTTTTTGTCATTGTAATTATCCAACAAAAGTTTTTGTTCTCTCACACTCATTGGGTTTGAGAAGACTCTCCACCTAACTTCACCTCCCCTTTCAACTAATATACCCTTCTAAACATAAATCCCCATTTTATAGAAAGATCAGCAGCTTTGAAGTTACCCTCTGATGTTCCGTATGGCCTGGGATACTGTTAAGTGTGATACTATTTTCCTAACCAAGCTGCTTCAACTTACCCAAACTGCGCATTACTATTCTCGAGTGTTGGTTTCATCGTTTAGACTTCCTTTTTAAGTTTGAAAGGAAGTTTGTCCTGAATGCAGTAAATCTTTCGAGGGTGCTTGACTTTTGCTTGGAAGATACTTGCGAGCTTCCCCATTGGTTCGGAGTATTTTCATCTGGACTTAGTATCCAGGTGGCATCAACATTACAAGATCTACAAGTACCTGAGTAGGTGCCTAGACAATCAAAATAGGGACCACTGAACTTTTGAAGTCAGATGCTGACGAAGAATAGCCGAACATTCTCCGAAAATATATTCACATACCAAAAATATCATGTGGGAGAACTGTAGAAAACTCTTTATATAATCAGGGCATAGGGGTTCCCTGACGGCTATTGGGATGGAAACGATTTTTGAGTTGAGCTGCCCGAATCTTAATCCAGGAAGGACGAAGCAGTTAATTTTTCTTACGCAACTTGATATTTATTGTCATTGTCCCTTTTAAGACAGAGTTGCGACTCTGAGGGAGAGACCGTTTGTGACTTAATACATCACTGATCAGAAATAGCTCGAATATATGCGATAATGCTGAGAACCCTTTTCCTGAGATACATACATAATTGGTCATTACAACCCTTCAGTCAGGATTGCGACTTAGGTTCTCTCCTGACATATTTGACAGAATTGTTTGAATTTAGGATAAACTGGCACAGCCATCAAACTCTCCAATGAATTCTCTACTTTGAGAATCTATTGAGGACCTAGGAGCTTATAATTAACAATGTACTTATGGATTCGGTCAATGCTAGATGGGCAGCTTCTGACACGGGCAGTCTATCCATCTATCTGTTTTTTGGGTAGACGGCCACTCTACGAATAAAACCCATACGTTTCCTACACTTTAAAATCATAAACAACTTGTGTTCAATGAATCTCATCATCACTATCACTTCAAGAAATGAATTCCTCTTAATTTAACGGCCACCAGCCAAACAACAAAAAAAAATAAAACCGAAGCTGTCTTACAAGAAAATGAACTTTATTTGCCACCACCACTAATGCTGTTGGTTCAGTTTTGAGTGATTCGTCCGGTTAACCTCCTTTAAACGAATTGTAGAGAAGAGCCTCCACTCTTTGCACAAAGACACGAATATACATACATACGCACATAATGTTACGTAAACTCACAAGTACATGCAATGCAATGCACAGCGACTGAATACGAGTACAATGGGCTTAATAAACTGGAAGGCATTATTATACGATAAATTATTGAATAATATGTACTTTGTAATTATTACTTACTTACTTACGTTCGTCTGTCTCTGTTTACCTGTCTGTCCGTCTATCTGTCGCCATTTATTCAATCATCGTTGTCATTCAATTCAATACGATTCAATTCAATTCAATTGCATATACAACAACACGTCGTCCACATAGAAATTGTAAATTGGAAGGTTAAGTAGCCCCTCAGAAAGCCAGCAAACTGGCCAACCAACCAGTCAAACTTCCCATTAAAGTGAGTAAGTGAGTGGGTGAAGAGCTGTTTAGTTTGTGGTTGTATTTAGCGGAGTTCATTTTAGCAAAAGAAGGTTAAAATACATGAATGATGCTGAAGAGATGAATTTGATGTGAAGTTGTTTTGTTGTTTGTGCCTTAAGAGGGTCTACACACAATGGATAAGTATGATTGAGTGATTGAAACAGTTTTCCTTTGTTGTTAATGTCAATTGCTATGAAAATTAGG
The DNA here is from genome assembly GCA_936449025.2 of Sarcophaga subvicina. Lineage (NCBI taxonomy): Eukaryota > Metazoa > Arthropoda > Insecta > Diptera > Sarcophagidae > Sarcophaga > Sarcophaga subvicina. The sequence goes on along the minus strand of OW388082.2, from coordinate 104,404,992 downwards.
TTATGTTAAGTAAGGTTAAGCATAACTTAAGTACATATTTTTTGTATTACTTTTCGTTTCATTCCGGAACATAGTGCCACCATCTTATTATTTGACGTTGCATTGTTTCAGTTTCATAAATTCAGTTCTTTCTAGATCAGCAGTGACTGGTGTAATGTAGCAACTTCTAGAATAATAGAGTTGCAAGCTACAGTTGCCTACAAATGATGATCTTTGTGTTTTGTTCGAAGCTTTGGGTTCCACTAAAATGTAGTTGATATTATTGTAAGATGTAACCCAACTCTAGGTGTACTTTGTCTTTATTCGAGCCTACAATATAAAGCTCAGTTGTAAAATAACAGAAATAATTCGTGCTTTATTTCAAAGAAATTCAAGGAATGAAAAGGAATAATTAAAACTGTTGAGAGCATATGACTTCTGTAAAGCAATCACATCTAACACTGGTCAAGCTTTTAGATGATTTTTTGCGTTCCCTGGTGGTCTTGAGTCGACCTCTGTTTCTTAAGCAATACTCTTCCCCTGACGTTATGGTAGATCTACCATAACTTGCAGCGTTTAATGTGCTCTATTCGATTCTGAATACTTTTTACTTCTGCACAAAAGATTGCAGACAGACTTAAGTAGGTTGTAAAGGGTGTTTTTTTATAGAGGTATAGAACTTTAAGTTGCAATAAAACAACGATTATTCGATTGACATGAATTTTATTTATCCGAAAGATAATCTTGTGGCATTACATTTTAAATATGATTTCTGGCATATGACCTCCACGGCTGGCGCGGATGTAGTCCAGTCTGGACGTCCAATTTTCGATGACTTTTTCCAACATTTGTGGCCGTATATCGGCAATAATGTGAGAAGCTAGGCCGTAATCCTGACTGAAGGGTTGTAATGGCCAATTATGTATGTATGTATGTATGTATGTATATCGGCAATAATACGGCGAATGTTGTCTTCCAAATGGTCAAGCGTTTGTGGCTTTACCGCATAGACCAATGACTTTACATAGCCCCACAGAAAGTAGTCTAGCGGTGTTAAATCACAAGATCTTGGAGGCCAATTCACAGGTCCAAAACGTGAAATTAGGCGGTCACCAAACGTGTCTTTCAATAAATCTATTGTGGCACGAGCTGTGTGACATGTTGCGCCGTCTTGTTGAAACCACATCTCCTGGACATCATGGTTATTCAATTCAGGAATGAAAAAGTTTGTAATCATGGTTCTATACAGATCCAATTCCTGTGCTCGATGGCGGATGGACTCATTCGGGTCTTCCTCAATGCTACGCTCTACAGCAGCAATAGCTTCTTCTGTACGCACCGTACAGCGTCTCTGGGGATGCGAGTTATCAATAAGAGTAAACGTGCTGCGAAAACGTTCCATGGTTAATCGAATTAACTGCTCTGATGGACGATTTTGTCGACGATAAAATGGACGTAGTGCGCGATACGTTTTCCGCACAGAACCATTATTTTCGAAATAAAATTGCACTATTTGCAAGCGTTGTTCAGGCGTGAGTCTATTCATGATGAATTGCCAAACTAAACTGAGAATAAATCACTTGACAGCTATTAAATCGGTCGCCATCTTGAAAAGTAATGCCAACTTAAAGTTCTATACCTCTATAAAAAACACCCTTTAGTAGTTGTCTACCCAATTCGATAGACGCACTTAGGTCACAGGAGGCCCTTTGGATACCACAGTTTAACACTTCCTCTAATCTCTTAACCAATCGGAGTTTCTGATGAAGCGCCATAGACTACCAATGTCCATAATTGTCCATTCTCTTCTGACGTAGTGCTGGGCATGTGCCTAGGAAGTAAAGAACAGTTTTCTCTTCATTCTCATCGCTGCATCGCTTCATTAGTGCAGCATCTGACCAGTTCAACCGCTTTGCAGTTATCCAGAATGTCAGAATGCCTCAGTACCCACGTAATATTAACGTCAGATCATTCCGCTAATTCGTAAGGGTTTCGCGACAGCATGGGTTATGTTGGCTTAGAGTACTGCTGTGGTTTGTAGCTTGTTCGGGATCAAAACTTTTGCGTTTTCGGTGAGATGGCAATGCCTTCAAATTGCTCGTACTGTCGTCCTGTTGAAATCACATGTCGTTGCTGTCCAAAAAATCATCTAATTCATGCAAGCCAGCCTTTAATTTCTAACCAAATTTCCTTTCGATTGCATTTTGCTACACGTCTGTATGGCTTTGATTAAACTTGTTCATGGCTTTGATTTGTATTCATTTCCTGATCTAGGGAATGTTATTAACTTAATTTTAGAATCGTTACTTTCCAAATTCATGCATACAACAACAAACAGTTGTGATGGCTGCACTAATAAATCGTGTAACTGAAGAAGATTTGAATGCCTTTGAATGCCGAATCACTTTCCTTATGGTTAATAAAGACTATCAAACGTCGCACACTCACTTAAAACGTGTTTTGAATTGAAGATGAGTCTTGTTTTGTATAAAAAAATTAACTATTAAAGACAACAACAACAACTACAATAAGAGGTAATAAAAACTATAAATTGTTTATTGCAAAAAAAAAAAAAAAAAAATAAATTAACGGATGAACCCGCCAGCCACTTCTCTTAAAAACTGAAATCACGATGAATTTAATTTTTTTAAGGTTTTTCAAAAAGAGTTGTTTGTTGATTGGTTGCTCGAGTGTCTGGCTGATGGTGTAGAGTTTTTTTCAAGCATTTGTTTTGAGCCAAAAAGTCTATAAACTGGGGTAAAGCAACAGCAACTGTTGTTATTAACGTTTCGACTGTGCAATAGGTAAGATCGTGTGTTTAAAAGTTGAATTTCGTCTTCAATAAAACTTATTGGATTACAAAGGATTAAAACGGAAGAAATTTAAGTGAAAACGTGTTTGAATTTAATTTTTTTCTTCTTGTCTTCTTCTTGTAATTTAGTGCAAAAAAAAAACAAATTCATTATGAAATCCGTTGCTGTCTGTTTTATGGTCTTGGCCTTAATTGTTGCCTTTGTCTCGGCTATGCCACAGCAAAGAGAGGGCGCTGCCTACACCAACGAAGCCATACGTCAAGCTCAACAGACTTTTTTGATACCTAAAGATGCTCAAATCCAAAATGTCCAGGAGGGAATTGAGTTGGGAGCCTATGAACAAATACCCGGCAATCAACGCATTAATTTGTTTGAAATTTTAGGCGATCAAGTACCCTCCGAAGTGATTAACAATTTGCAAGCTCAAGTCGATCAAATTGGCAAAAATTAGAAAGTGTCTTTTAGCATAATTCGCAAACTACCTAACTCATACTCTAAACTACATTTCATTGTTATTATTTATGAACAAAAAAATTCTTGAACCTACGGTTCGAAATTGTTAAAACTGTTAAAATAGTAATTATTTAGAAAAGAAAAGGAATTTTTTTTCGATTTAATTTTTGTTGATGTATATTTTTTGTTGTTTTTCTTTAGTTTTAAAATAAAAAAATATGTATTAAAAATATAATTACAGTGTTTTTATTAAGTTTTTTAACAATAAACCGTTTTCATTAATTATTTTAAGCAAAATTTTTTAAAATACTTACCTTTAATGCTTTAACAGACTTACCTTACCTTTAAAGGGTTAAACTTGTAAAGGTTCGTCATTATATTTACGGTTGGTTTGTTTTGATTTATTTTCATTTTTTTTATCTTGTTGAAGTGATCATCACTCTCACTTTTCTTTACTTCAAATACTTTTCTTTTGTTGTTTGTTTGTACAAACATGTTATAATTTCTTCCTATTTTTGTTGTTGCCTACAACTCAACACACATGTTGAACGGGAATTTCTTTTTGTGATTTTGTCTCCTTTTTTATGAATGGCTTAATGCTTATTGTCATAATACGATTGAATGCATGAGTATTGTTTTTGTAATTTCGTTCGTCGTTACATATGAGAATGCCGACATTGTTTTTCCTTTCTTCTCTTTTTGTCTTCTTTATTACGCCAGTTGAAATTCGTGTTGCCCGTATTAAGTGTAGTGTGAGAACCTCTAGTGCATTTTAATTAATTAAATCTAATGTGTTTATTGTTATAATAATTGTTTATTGATAAATAATTTAAATATATTTGTTTTAACATACGTTTCTAACAAAATATCGTAAAGTTTTATTAGTTTGTTTGTTATATAACCCGTGTGTGGCTATTTTAACTTTTTGTAATCCATCATGTATGTATGTATGAAAGAAAAAAAAAATAAGCAAACTAAAGTGCGCCAAAAGAGAACAAGCAAACCACTTAATAAAAAGAGTTGAGGAGAGTGTGGTGAGTACATATTACATCCTCTTTAATATTGTTGCTCATGGCTATTTGTTTGTGTTTTTTTTTGGTTGTCTGAAGACAGTTTCATTATTTTTGATATTTTTTTTATTAAATTATGTAACAGTACTTGTGGCCTCTACATTAAAATATTACTTAGTTTTTGTTTTTGTAATATTTATGTTTACTGTTGCATTTTGTTGTTGTGTTTTCTATATTTTCTTGCAAATGTTGCGAACCGTGTTGTACTCGTTATTTTTTTTTTTTTTTGAGGTTTTATGTACAGCCATAGACGTTGGTTTAGGCACAGAGTTCACGCACGCTATAAATAGGACTGGTCAATTATGACACATGCACTTCGTTTAAAAATTTGTCAAAGAACGTAGAATCAATGTTAGCGTATCTTCTGTGGCAAATCGTGTCCATTGACCTGGTGTCCCAAGTGTTCAAAATGGCGTGTCTTTCAAATTAAACAACATTTTGAAAGTAATGGCAAAACTTATCCAATATTTGTAGACAAAACTGTGTTTCTTATGAAGGTTTTACCCAATATTTGTAGACAAAACTTTGCTTTGTATGAAGGTTTCACCCCTTCGACGAAAAGAAAATCGGTTAGTGCATAATTTACAACCTTTTTGGTCAGGACCACAACACCTATGTCCTGTGTTCTTATTTTATGCATGAGTAGCGTGACTTTCTTGTTTAAAGTTGACTCTGAATTACAGATTTCTGAGAAAATTTTCATGACAATTTTATTTACCCTCAGAGTTTTTGCTAGAATACCGCTGACAGGAAATTTATTTTCATACTTCGTTTTCTACAAGATGTCGGAGCTGGGGCCATGGTCTAGCGCCTAACAAGTCAACGCACTACTTACAGACTACAGTACGATAAAGTAGACGATCCTGAGTAACTTCAAATCAAATCTGCTCTTTCTGAAGATTTAATTTCATTGCTTGAAATGGCACAAAAGTGCGCTCAAACGATTGTCTACGACTGTATGTTTTGTCATGCACATAGATTCATTTTTCTTGCTCGTTATAATCATAATGATGATAATGTTCATCATCATCATCATTATCTTTGTTAAGTTGTTGATGATGGTGTTATGTGTTGAACGTTTTGTTTGTAAAATTTACACATTAAATCATCGAAATAATGAAACATTTCAACCAAAAATTTTAATAAAAAACGCTGAAATATAAACACAACACCCATTATTTTTAATTTACTATCCAATTACCCTTTTAAAAACGAAATAAAATTTATTTTTTTCCCCTCGAAGCGCGTTGGTTACATTATGCCGGCCACTTTGAATTGAGGCTGCTGATGCTGATGTTCATTTCAAGTCAGTTTGCCTTCAATTGATTTTTTTTCTTGTTCTTCTTTCTTCACCTGATTTTTGACATTATTAATTGCAAACTCCACTACAGTTTTAATTATTCCGCTTTTATTTTATTTTATTTTTTTGTTTGTTTTTCTTTAAACCTTTATTGTGTAATAATTACGACGAACTCTTGCTGCGAGAGGCTAGAGGCTGGAGGCTGTCTTATTAACACACAATTAATGATGATGATGGGTGATGCTGATGCCAAAGTTGATGGCAGGCAGATCGGTAATTTAGTTTATCTGGGGTTTTGTTTCACACAGCATTTCTTTTCATGTCTTATACAATGTTTCAAAATTACAGTAGCAAATGGACGGCAAGGTAGTACCAAAGAAAATAAAGTATAAAGAATGTGCATTTTAACATATTTTGGAATATTTTTCAAAAATATTTCATGACGCGGGGGGAAAGATAGAAGGGAATAATACAGAAACCAAGAGCGTAACAATGTGTTGTTCTCATCGTGCGTTTTTGTTGTTTGAACACTTTTTAATTATTTTTCTGGTGTTAAAAACAGACGTCGGCACCAATGTCCCTCAGGGGAAGAACATCTTCGGCTTTTTACACACATAGGACACGAACATCAAGAATGTTCGTTCAATTATACACCCAAAGAAATATCACAGTAGAATTCACTAATATCAATGAGAAATGATTTCGATTTTTGGAAGAATACTTGCCAAGTTAAATACGGTGTCTTTAGGGATTTAGTGCAGTACAATTTTTCTATATTTTCCGATCACATATATATATCATTGGGTTAAGAAGTAGACTTGAAATTATTACTAACAATTTTCCTCTAGGTTAACACATGCCTATGGTTATGGATTAGTGAGTGAGAGAGAGAAAATAAGTTGAGAGAATTTATTTATTTACAGCCACATAAAAGTGTTAGTAATATACTTTATTTTTATTTTCATTTCATCAACATACATATCTAAAGCTGTCTATCTTTGGCTTAATAATTTTAGATAAATAAAAATAAAATAAAACATCGATTTTATTATTAAAATAACATAAAGCTATCCATCTTTGGCTTAAAAATTAGGCCAAAAAGAATAAAAAACAATTTTTTATTAAAAGAAAAAGAAACGAGCATTCCAAAGCATTTAAAAAAAATTATACTATCGGACAAAATAAGAAAATGAAATACGCCCAGCTAATGACATAGAACATTTTTAACACAAAATATTCTTCGAGTGTTATCCTGAAATAAAATGATAAAGCATTCGCAGCACATGTATTCTTGTCGCAGTCTGATCGACAACTACTTTTACATACGTACGATGAGAGCAACACATTGTTACGCTCTTTGATTGTGTTTATTTCCTTTCTGTCTTCCTCCCTCTCATCTAGAAATGATTTTTAAAATATCTTGGTGAGAGCGGGTCGTAATGTTACGACCCGCCATAAGAAATTTTACTTCTACATGATGCGTATTCTTTATATCCATATTCTTTGGTAGTACCACGAATGTTTTGTGTGTCGAGAGTTGTTTTAATTGTTTGAATTGTCTGTCGTCTTTGAAATAATTCATTTGATGCGCTTCATATTGATAATGGTTTAGGTTTAGTGATTCCCAAATCACTAATAATCTGGTGCAAGTTTTAGCCGAACGGTTAGCGAATGTGAAGTCGCCAAAGGCTACATATTTAAGTGTTGATTTGTAGGACGCGAGTTCGTGGCTTATACCCCAGCTTAGACATATCAAATAATATGAAATCTGAAAAAATATGTTTTTTTCGGCAACTCTGCAATCTTCATGTACAAAATTAACATACACTAGATAGGTGGTGGGAGAAACTAGGTCGTAATTCTGACTAAAGGGTTGTATTGGCTAACTAAGTAATTAAGTACGTACTCTAAACGTTTTATTGGCAGTATTTATAAAACATATTTGTTTTTAAAATTATAAACTGTCCCTATTATTTCCTTCATGCATTATTTCCTAAGATTTTATTACTTCCTATGAAGAAAACAGGACAGTATTGTTGTCTTTTTAAATTTATTTTCATATTTTGTTTCATTTATATTGTGGTAATCAATATATAAAAAAAACAATTGTGGAAATTATTTCTTGCATCGATGATCCTCCTTGTAAAATAATTTTTTTTAATAAAAAATATGGTTGTTGTTGTTTGTTTTTTTTTAACTTTATTTAATATTTTATTTACTAAAATCATTTTAACTTACAAATTCATTGCATTATTAATTAATTAATAATTTAATTAGATTTGATTAAATTCTTTAATTAAATTAATTAAATTTTAAAAATAATGAATACGTACATAAACACTAATTGCAATTGGGCAAACATTTCATTAAATTGCTCTTTAATTAATGCTTTTGTTTTTTTAATTTCAAAATTTCTTTGAAAAACAAAAAAAGAAAACTTAAAATAATAGATGAAATGTTTAATTAATTAATTATTAATTATTTTTTTTTAAACTAAATTAATATTATTTTTAATTTTTCACATGATTCTGATAATGATTATTATTAATAAAGGCTTAGTTTGAGGATTTAATGTAAAATGAAATTGAAGGCCCGTCAGTATCATTCCTCTGGTGCCATTTCAATGATATTTTAAATAATTTGTTTAATGTTTAATGAATTCTAATGCATTAATGAATTAATTAAAATAAAATCCTTTAAATAAAAACTAAAATAAATGACTTGCTTGGTTTTGTTTTCTATTTTTTTTGTTTTTAAATAATTATAAAATTAATTAATTATTTAACTTTCATTTTTAAATTTTTAAATAATAATTTATAATTAATAAAATAAATTTAAAATAATTATTAAAATAATCATAATTTATATTAAAAAGAAAATGAAGTTTTTATTAAATCCAGTCTAATGCTTAAATAAAAAATAAAATGAAATAAAAATATTTTCTTTTTTTTTTAAATAATGACAAATTAAAATCGAAACTGAAAAATGACTTCAAAATTTTAATTATTAAAGTAATTAAATCAGGGCATTAAATTAATTAATGAAACTTGAAAAGAAGAGAATGTTTGTAATTTTAAATAGAAAATGACTTTTTGTTCTTAAAATAATTGTTTTTTCAATAGATTTTGAATAATTTTTTTAATAAAATAAGAAACGTTTTGAATTTTTTTTATAAAAGGTAGAGAGAGAGAGAGAGAGAGAGAGACAGAGAAGGGAAGAGGCTATTAGGGTCAACATTTTATCATATTGAAAACAAAGTTTTTAAACGACGTGATTATCATATCAAGAATGATGGAACTTGAAACCGCTTTGAATTCTTATTTTCTAATGAAAATACTGGAAAGATCTTATTATTATAAGGGTTTACACCTTTCAGAGTGCAGCCCTTGTGCTGACCAACTTCTTCCTTTTCCTTGATTTTGGTGGAACTTGGTTAGTACAGAGACTGCGTTCACCCGTGGCATCACAACGGGCCGCTATGCGTGCTCAAGTGAGCTTTGTGATATCAGAGCTACCACTCCGACCTAAGCTAACCTACACCTTTCAGAGAACGTCGTCTATAGCAGTACTACATGTCATATATCTGAAATACCTCACAATGACTAACGATTTCTGCAGAAAGTTTAATGGCGAGGAGGACGATGAGACCATAGAACATCTTTTGTGTTATTGTCCAGCACTTGGGAACTTGGATGAATTCTGTTAATCTATTGTCTAAGGTTATTTGTACCGTATTCTCCCCTCCATAAAACTCACACGAATGAATGAAGGAATAAACACTTTCGGTATGGAGTATGGGCTTGACGTGCGTGTACCGTACAATTGTTGTTTTAACTGTGTTTTAAGATGTCTGGATAACTTTGTAGAGATACAATCCTCATCAATGAGTTTAACGCATTACAAGCATTGCAATCATGACTCCATTTTCTTCTTCTGCAATTTCGTGGTTGTACATCGTAGATAGCCGAATGATTCTCAGGATGTCGTACTGAGTTCGTTGTTGGTTCGTAGTACAAAGCAGCGCAATATTATTTACGGTGTTCGGCCAAAAGCAAGCCAAAAAGAGAAACAGAATCCCTATTATCAATGGAGTATCTTTATGGTGCTGTTAATGAGAGTGTGGCAGACGGAATTTGTGGCATTCATTTATCTTGTTGAAGTAGAATAGGAGGCCCATTTTGAAAGTACACTGTCTTTAATTTCTTATGTTATTTATATCTTCGAGAAAGTGGGATATGTTCTCTGTAAGAATTGGAAACTTTTTATTCTTATATTAGGGTTGTTGATAGGCGAGCAATAAATGCGCTTTGAAAAGAATTTCTCCGGCTTTATTTATAATTTCTGAGTAATTAAGGCAATGATAGAAATGTTTTTCATTTTAAAATTTAAAGATTTTCTCGCATATCATATTTAATTTCTTTCAGTGTAGTTGAAACGAAATAAAAACACATCCTTCACGAGTGTGCATTCGTTGCTAGCTAGGCAACGACTAATTAAATGAGGAATACAAGTGAATACTGTCAGCACTATTGTGGTAATGATGGGCTTATCTTTTTAAATATCCTTTCTCTCCCTCTCTTGCTCTCACTCTCTCTCTCTTTTAATCAAAGTAGTGTTGAAAATATCTCTTCTCTTTCTTTCTAAAGTTCTCTTAAAAATAATTTTTAAATTTTACATGTTTTTATTGCATTTCAGAAGCCCAGCTTATTTTAACTCTCTCTCTTCTACTTTCTTACTTATTCTCTTTCTATTTTTCTGTTGTTATTGTTGTTGTTTTTTTTCTAATTGTTTTTGTTTTTGTTTTTTTCTTCTCTAGGATTACGTTGTGCTTAAAATATTGCAACAATGATGACTTGTTTTTTACTTAAACGACTACAACTCATTAGTTTTTCTCTTTTTAAACTTATACGCTACACTACTAAACTACATATACTACCTATACTCTGGCGAAATGTAACAAATTTTTGTTTTTAAATTTTTTAAAACAGAAAACCAATATTCTCTTATATTTTCTTCTCTATTTAGGTTTCTATCTCTCTGGAATATGCTTTTAATTTCATAACTCCCTGGTTAGGTTGATTTGTTTGTTTTTTTTTTATAAAATTTCTTGCGGTGTATTTACATTTGCTTTTTGTTGTTGTTGTTTTTGTTGTTGTTGTTTTAAATGGTTTTAAAATTTTTAATGAAATAAAAATAATTGAAGAAAAAAAAAAAATAAAATAAAATAAATGTGTGGGAAAAAATACTTTTAAACGGTTTTGCAGTGTTTTTGCAATGCTCTTCTCTCTTCTGTCTCTTTGCTGATTTCAGGTTCTTGCCAACCTCTGTTCATTTTGTTCATTAATGCAAGTCATCGTGCAGCTGTTTCTCTTGACTTGGCTGCACCTTTACCGATAACACACTATTTTTCGATGATTTCTCTGTATTGAGAGGAGAATCATTGGCATTGTCCTCTACTTTCAAACTCTCAACATCAAGTTTCGGATCATCTTGGGGACCACTACCCGAGGCATCGTGCACTTCATCGATGTCCAAAGCTGTTGTATGTTTATTTGGCCTGGCCGTGGTGGGTTCCCTTTCCCTTGGCTGTTGCTGCTGTTTGGCCGATTTGATTTCTCCCGAACCCGAGCCCATTTCAAATTCGATTTGATGCTGTTGTTGGGTTTCTGAGGACTCCAACGAGGTATCCATGACTTTCATGCCATTAACTGTTGCACTACCATCATCCATCATCAGTTTAAAATCTGTGCTGTTGGTTATTCTAGTTTCCTCCGAAGAATCTTCGCCGGAATACATAAACTGTACAACTTCAGCTGGTTTTAATTTTTCATAGCTTTCGGTAGATGATTGCAAGTCACCACTACCCTCTGTCGAGGAGGAGGACTGGCCCAAAGGCAATTCATCGGCTATTAAAACGTTACCACTGCCGCTACCACTACCACCACCACTGCCATAGCTTGTGTCCTCTAAATGTTTGGTGGCCTTAAAGGTTTCAAAGCTTGACACAATACCATGGTGACCGCCGCCTATGCTGCGTGGTTCATCCCCAATATCGTCAGAGTCGTTGATTTGAAAGTTATTGTCCCTTAAACTGAAATCATCTTCGGGCAAAGAAGGATAGGCTGGATTGCTTTCCAAAGGTATGGCCGAATCTTCATCATCCAAATGCTGCTGCTGTTGTAAGGCTGATTCTGTTGTGGATTTGCTTTCTGCCTCTGTAGTAGGCTGGGAATTCACATCCAATTTATTGTGTATCTCCACCGGACTTAACGAACTAAGCGTCAAGTCCTCAAAGAAGGTGCCTAGAATTTAAAAATTCCTCTTTTTTTATTAAGAAATTCCAACTCATGCTTCTTTACTTACCTTCTGTAGTGGATATGCCTTTCAAGGCCAAATAATTTTCGGTTGTTGAACTTAGCCTGGGGCCATCTGTGGTCAATATGATGTGGTAAATATTATCACTGCCCGCTGTATCGGGATCCAATTCACCTGATGTTTGTGGCTGCAGACCTGCATTATAGCTTGCTTGACCCTGGGCAGCAGTTTGACTATAAATCAATTCCGTATTGGGGTAGTCACCGCTACCATAACCGCTAAACACCGCCGCAGGTGGTACAACAGCCACACCCTCGGTGGTTATAAAATATTCTCTTTTAATATTTACCTTGTTGGGATCTTCAGGCAAACCTTGGGTACTGAAAACCGATAAAGCTGGCACGGGATCCTCTACCTCGGCACTGGTTTCGGTGGAGCCACCCATATTAACAATTGTCGTGGGATACGCTACTGATGCACTCAATTTTAGCGTATCACCTCCATTAATGCCCCCTTTATGGCCGTTCAAACCATTTTTATTTGTGTGTCCATTGTCTGTACTTAACTTTTCCGAGCTTTCGTTTGTTGTTGAGTTGTTGTCTGTGCTGAGCATGGTGGGGTTTTGTTTTATAGCTTCTACGGAGTGTAGTGTTTGTGTGCCGGTGGTTGCAAATGTTTTATTTGTGGTGTTTAGTGTCTGAGGTGAATTGTTTGTAGACTCTGAGTTTGTTGGTGTGGATTGTGGCGATGGTGGTGGCGGTGGTGGCACTGTACTCGTGGTGGTAGTGGTTGTCGTTGTTGTTGTTGTGGATGTTGTTGAAGGCTTTAACATTTGATGTATCGGTATGCCTTTATTATCATCGGTTATACGAATCTCAATTGGTTTTGTGATCTCTTTTATGGTTATTTTGGGATTATTTTCGGCCTGATGTATTTCCGGTTTCGCCGTAGTTGACGTTGTGGTAAGCGTTTTATTAAGTGATGATTCCGAAGTGGCAACTAGAATAAAAAGTGAAATGGAAAGTGTTTTAAAAAAATAAATTATTTGAAAGGAATTTTTGAAAACTTAGAAAGAGGATCTGAAGACGTAAACCAGGGTTCGAGCCCCAGGCCAGACATCAAGACAAAATACAAAAAGTGTTTCTTAGGCGACTTCCTCTCAGCAGATTTCTGCCAAAAACTCTGAGAGTAAATAAAAATTGCCATGAAAAGTTTCTCAAAAAATTTGTCGTTCGGAGTCGACTTTAAACTTTGAGGTCCCACCACTCATGTATAAAATTAACACACACAACATAAGTGGTACGAGAAACTCGGACGTTGTACAATGGGTCAATTCGAACTCCGGGTACTGTACTTGTCTTAATTGACAAGTACACGTCCTCTAACCTAACCTAACCTAACCTAACCTAACCTAACCTAAAAAGAGGAACTAGAAACTTAAGTATCGGGACTATTTTTGCTTTAGAAATGTAGAACAGAACCACCGAGTTCATTGCCCTAGACAGTAAGAACGTTTTCCTTTGTTTAGGATTTCCAACATTTAGCATCATTCGATTAGAATGCATGAGAAGGCTTTATAATTCCGGTTTTCGAATGTTAAAAATTAAGAGGCTTCAATTTACTTTCAAATTGTCTGTCCAGGTAGTTTTCTGATCTTCCACAGAGTTTAACATCAATAACGTAAGAAGACCAGGCTGTACCACTTCCCGAAAAAAAATAGCATTGAGAATGACAGAGGATGCTATTGTTGCTACAGTAGACTAATCTTCTAAGCAAGTGAAATAACTTGACTAATGAAACTAAAGAGAAGGCAAAGAACTAATCCTTCCATCTGATCTGTTTACTATTTATGTATATCACATAACCGAAGTCAAAGGACGAAACTGTTTATTAATGCTACGTGAGCATCGAACTCTATACAATCATTAGGACAGCATTGCAAAGCGGCATGTCGCTGTTTTATTGCCAGTTCAACGGATTGTGCTCGCAAAGCAAATGCTGATAGTAGTGTTTGCGTTTAAGAATTGGATTGTGTTTACATCTTCGTTCCTCGTATCATTTCTTACAACAGACAATGTTTCTAAAATTTTTATAGGTTAAGATAGAGCTCTAACCTCCCAATATTATCGTGTCTTTGAAGGCGTCTCTTTTTAGTTAACGGAACCATCTCTCACCTTCGTGAGGGCATTAACCCAGGCTTGATGCTTACAAAACTGTGGGTATTGTTGTTTGGCAACCTCTCGTTGTCTAATTTTAAAGCGTTTTATTGAGGTTCTCTGAGAGTCTTAGATAGTTACGTAGTCATTGCAAAATCAGTTTATACCATATACCCAACGATATTGAAGGACAGGCGTAGTTCAAATTTAGGAATTTTCACTTCACGTAGATTAAGATTTCTGCTCCTGGTACGTGAAGACTGTTATCAGGTCACTTCCCGTTAAGCTAGCTTTATGGCCGTCGTTATCTGGTGTTTAACATCTTGGAAAGAGGAAAATTAAATAAAACATCTTTTTATTCGGTGAGCCCCTCTCAGTAGCCTTCTTGCTGATATAATGGGTGATTTTTTAAGAGCTATAGGAAAATTTTTCAAAAAAAAACACATAAAATTCAGAAAAATACATGAAATCTTTATTTGAATCGATAGTACGGTCCATATAATTTAATGTTTGAAGATTATTTCATGCAAATGTTGACCGCGACTGCGCCTCAAATGCTCCATCCGCTTGACTAATTTTTGCATACATTTTCCAACATTTCGGCCGGTATCTCACGAATAAATCCTTCAATGTTGTCTTCCAATGCGTCAATTGAAGCGGGCTTGTCTGTATAGACATGAGCTTTAACCCACAAAAAATAGTCTAAAGGCATTAAATCGCACGATCTAGGCGGCCAATTGACCGGTCCCGAACGTGAAATAAAATGTTCACCGAACTCGCCTATCAATAAGTCCATTGTTACGCGTGCTGTGTGGCATGTGGCACCGTCTTGTTGAAACCACATGTCATGCAAGTCAAGCTCTTGCATTTTGGGCAAAAAAAAGTTGGATATCATCACACAGTAGCGCTCACCATTCACAGTTATGTTACGATTCGCAGCATCTTTGAAGAAGTACAGTCCAATGATGCCACCAGCCCATAAACCGCACCAAACTGTGACTTTTTCTGGATGCATTGGTAGCTTTTGCAATGCTTCTGGCTGATCTTCACTCCAAAATCGACAATTCTGCTTATTTACGTATCCATTGAGCCAAAAATGAGCTTCGTCGCTGAACACAATTTTTCCATAAAGAAGTGGATCTTCGGCCAACTTTCCAAGAACCCACTAACCAAAAATTCTGCGTTGCGGTAGGTCGTTCGGCTTCAATTCTTGCACCAGCTGTATTTTGAAAGGCTTCACATCTAAATCCTTCCGCAAAATTTTCCACGTTGTTGAGTAACAGAGGCCCAATTGCTGCGAACGGCGACGAATCGATAATTGATGGTCATCATTAACACTGGCCAATACAGCTGCGATATTTTCTTCAGTTCGCACTCTACGTAATCGTGTTGGTGGTTTAATGTCCAACAATGTAAATTTGGTGCGAAATTTAGACACAATAGCCCGAATAGCCGCTTCAGTGGGTCGATTAAATTGACCATAAAATGGAAGAAACGCGCAATAAACTTTCTTAACAGAGCACGCATTTTGATAATAAAATTCAATGATTTGCAAGCGTCGTTCGTTTGTAAGAAGATTCATGTTTAAATTATAGACCAAACTGAAGATGTTTGACAGTGAAACAAAACATGAAACGTGCGTGAGCTGTTCAAACCAGTGTTGCCAAAAAGATTATAGCTAAAAAATCACCCGTTAAATCAATTTCCTTTAAAAATTATTCAACTCTGCCGCTCTAATTCGTTGTTAAACTGTAGGCCTAACCCCTTTTCGATAAAACTAACACAATGTCTTCTTTAACAGTCTAAATATCGTTAGGATAATTTAATCGAATCTGAACTCATAAACCTTAATAGTTTTAAGCAGAAATTTTGCTCGCAAAAATTCTAAAAATTTGCCAAAAACTATACTACACTGTATCATTTAATAGGACACATAAAAGTATGCTGTGCTATTTTTAAATTTTAGTTGCATCCTAAATACATGCTGTTTGAATGGATATTTAAAAACATTATTTTGTTTTTCCTTTGCTTCTGCATTAATTCAACAACTGCATTTTGTTTTAAACAAATTTGTCAATTTAAATGTTAAAAAAATGGGGGGGAAAAAAAGTTCAAATGCAATGCCAACTTACCTGGACAATTATCATATTCTGGACAACAAACACCTGGTATATATTTGGGTGTACAATCGTCACGATGGAAACAAGTAACCGAACTGCATAATATTTCTCCTCCTACCCACAAAAAAAGAAAAACAAAGAAAAAACAAAAACATGAGAAATTGAAAGAAAATTTTGAAAAAAAAACTTAAATAACCACAGGCCATATGTTGTGTCTACAACCAGATAGACTTGCAACACCATAACCACTATCACTACCGTAACCACCACCATTGTATCAGTCACTACTAGAACTACTTGCAACAAAAAAATATTATTGTTCACACTTTACCTTGACAGTAGCAAACAGTGCAGGGTGTCTCCGGATCCACTAACTTATCGCCATTTAAATAAGTTTTACCATCCTTTTGGCAATCTACAGCAGCATCACAATACAAGGTAGCAAAATAAAGAGAGAGAGAGAAAGTGAGGAAGAGAAAAGGAAAAGTTAAAAAAAAGAAATTGAAACAAAGCGAATATGTTTGTTAAGAATATTTTAAAAATTATTTCATTTTTTTTATTAAAAAAAAAAACAAAGAAAAAAAATATTTGCATTGCAAAACAGTCAAAAACTGCATGCAGAACGAGTATGCATAACAGGCATGGACTTTAGAAAAATAGAAAATAATACACCTGCTACCCACGATTACAACCTCACCACCGGATGCAATATGCAGGAGGCAACAAGCAACACTTGAGTGTTTGTGTCTGTCGCTGCCTCTTTCAAACTCTTTTCACTTTTTCGCTAACATGTTGCAACGTACATCATAGCCGCACTAGTAGTAGTAGTTGTTGTTGTTGTTGTGCGTTTACACTCGGTTTTGAGTTAAATAGTGGTGTAAACGTGCCTACGTACAGACTTAAGGTGACCAACTAAAGATTTTCAACAGGCTGTAGAAAGAAAGCAAAAGACTTATGCTTTCAAAATCACACGAATCTGTTATCCAAACTGTTTCATAATATAAGGCCTTCAACAAAGGTTTTTCGCCTCCTGCAGTAGTTATTCGCGGCAGGGCCAAATCTAGCGGCATACCTTCCCATAAGGCACTGTACATACGTACATAATTGGTCATTACAACCCTTTAGTCAGGATTTTAGCCTAGTTTCTCACATCACTTATGTTGTGTGCGTTAATTTTTATACATGAGTGGCGGGACTGACAGTTTAAAGTCGACTCCGAACGACAGATTTTTGAGAAACTTTTCATGGCAATTTTATTTACTCTCATAGTCTTTGCCAGAAATCTGCTGAGAGGAAGTCGCCGTAGAAATATTTTTTCATATTTTCGTTTTGATGTCTGACCTGGGGTTTGAACTCGGGCCTTACGTCTAATAAGCCAGCACACTACCTACTAGACCATGGCGACTTTAAAAAAAGATCGAATCAGTCCTCTTTTAGTAACAGTGTACGAGCCCTAGCAGTGCCTTCGTAGCTGACGCTCCCTGTAAAACGACCGGAGAAGATCCATTTTAACTGTTTTATGCCCAGAATTGTAAGCCCTGTATCAACCTTGGCCAGTTCGTCAGCAATGCAAATTTCAACGATTTCTCCCTATGTCCTATGTTTGAATTCAAATAACCTTAAGATGCGGGCTTCTTGGGGACGATTGCTGTAGACTGTCTAATGGTGAAGGTATAGCACTGGCCATTATATAGTCACCTAGCAGCAACTCGTTTCCTTGCCGTTCGCATCTTGAGTTTAATTCAAATGTCCACAAACACTACTCCCTCTTTCCACCTATTTCCTATTTTAATAAACCTGCACAATGCACTGCATGAGTAGGGGCCATCCCCTGAGTGCTGGTTTTAACAAAAAAAAAAAAAAACAAAAAAAAACTCATTTTAGACTTACACTCGAATACTATTGAATTTCCCTGAAAAATGCCCAGCATGCATGGACTAATATGGATGCCGAAGAGACTTAAGTGTGGGAATTGAACGTATCCTGCTTGTCCGGATATATAAAGAGATTTTCAAGAAAAATCTTATTGCTTATGCCAGCATACATCATTTGCTTGAAGCTACGAATGTCTATTTAGAAGATAACCACGTTTTTTCAACACAGACAAGTGTTACTATCCGTGGTGAATAATTTCGTTGGTGCAAAATAACCCAAATTTTTAACGCAAAAGGCCGATGATGGTTCTCTTGCGAGAGGCATAAATGAATTGCCTACAAAGCTTCGGCACGTTATTGAGCAGTGAGCAGGGTATTTGAAAGAAAGCCTTCAATTTCGCACAAAAAAATGGTGTTCTTTTTACTACATCTAAAGGGTGTTTTTTATAGAGGTATAGAACTTTAAGTTGGCATTACTTTTCAAGATGGCAACCGATTTAACAGCTGTCAAGTGAGTTATTTTCAGTTTAGTTTGGCAATTCATCATGAATAGACGCACGCCTGAACAACGCTTGCAAATAGTGCAATTTTATTTCGAAAATAATGGTTCTGTGCGGAAAACGTATCGCGCACTACGTCCATTTTATCGTCGACAAAATCGTCCATCAGAGCAGTTAATTCGATTAACCATGGAACGTTTTCGCACCACGTTTACTCTTATTGATAACTCGCATCCCCAGAGACGCTGTACGGTGCGTACAGAAGAAGCTATTGCTGCTGTAGAGCGTAGCATTGAGGAAGACCCGAATGAGTCCATCCGCCATCGAGCACAGGAATTGGATCTGAGTCCATCCACTTTATGGAAGATTTTACGGAAGGATCTTGGTTTGCGTGCTTTGAAGCCAAACGATCATCAAGTAAGGCGTAGATATGTCGAATGGGCCCAAAATGAGATTACCGTTGTTCCCGATTTTCATAAGCGAATTTTGTTTAGCGATGAAGCGCACTTCTGGTTGAATGGCTACGTCAACAAACAAAACTGCCGCATTTGAAGTGAAGGTAATCCTCAAGTGTATGTGGAAACACCGTTACATCCAGAAAAACTGACTGTTTGGTGCGCTTTATGAGCTGGTGGAATCATTGATCCGTACTCTTTCAAAAACGATGTTGGCCAGAACGTTACAGTCAATGGTGATCGGTATAGAGCCATGATTACTAACTTTTTCATTCCTGAATTGAATAACCATGATGTCCAGGAGATGTGGTTTCAACAAGACGGCGCAACATGACACACAGCTCGTGCCACAATAGATTTATTGAAAGACACGTTTGGTGACCGCCTAATTTCACGTTTTGGACCTGTGAATTGGCCTCCAAGATCTTGTGATTTAACACCGCTAGACTACTTTCTGTGGGGCTATGTAAAGTCATTGGTCTATGCGGTAAAGCCACAAACGCTTGACCATTTGGAAGACAACATTCGCCGTATTATTGCCGATATACGGCCACAAATGTTGGAAAAAGTCATCGAAAATTGGACGTCCAGATTGGACTACATCCGCGCCAGCCGTGGCGGTCATATGCCAGAAATCATATTTGAAATGTAATGCCACAAGATTATCTTTCGGATAAATAAAATTCATGTCAATCGAATAATCCATCGTTGTTTTATTGCAACTTAAAGTTCTATACCGCTATAAAAAAAACACCCTTTACTAACGTTTCCGGAAAGAAAGGATGCGAATAGCTGCCACAAAGCATCTTCATCTTACACAGATTGCTGCTGATGCTTTTGCTTCGACCATGTAGAGATGCACTATCCTAGTTCTTCGGCCGACTACAGTGTCTTGACCCTTGAGGAATCTAACAACAATTATCATTGCAATGCAATTTATTACTGGTCTTGCGATATTTTTTTTTTAAATGTTTTTTTTTTTCATTTTTACGTTTTTTTTTTGTTTTTAGTTGGTCACCTTCAATTTTCACTTTTTCAAAATTGTTATGAATTTTTTTCTTTTTCTTTTGTTTTTGTTTTTATTGTTATTGTTATGCAAATGCAGTGGATAGATAGATAGACAGGACGGACAATAAAGAGAAAGAGAAAGTAAAACGGAACGTAACTTACCACATTTATAATCAGGGCAACAGTGTCCTGTTTTTTGTATGGCACGACAACCCACTTGTTTTTCACAGAATACCGTTGTTTCTGGCACATATTCACCATCCAATAGACATTGGCCTATAAACAGTTGATGTTGACGTAAAAGAAGAAGAAGTAGCATCATTATGATAATTTTCAAATGAAATCACAATTACAGACATCATGGTCATCATCATTAATGTCATTATCATCATTATTATTGGCAAAACCAGAGTCAATGTTTAGTTGGTTTTGTAATTGAAATGAAAAGAAAAAGAGAGAGTGAGAGAGTAAGAGAGTGGGAGAAAATAAACAAAATAAAAAAAGATATTTAAAGAGTCTTTGAAAACGTATGTTTTACAAGATAACAGAGGTCCTGTTATCCTGTTCTTTTTTTTTTTGTAATTTTGTTTTCATTCATATTCATTAAAGCATACCTTGTGGCTGCTCCAAAGAGACTTCTGTGGAAGAACTTTGCTGCAGACTATCTTTAAGATTTTCCTTTTGAGACTGTGTTTGTTGCATTGTTAAGCCCACATCTCGTTTGTAACGTTGATGCCATAATTGTTGCTGTTGCAGTTGCTGTTGTTGTTGTGTTCCAGCATCGTAAAGTGTCCAATAACCAATGCCAACGCCTCCACTGACTAGGGCAGGAACTGTAAAGATTACAAAAAAAAAAAAGAAAAAATACAAAAACGAAATCAGAAAAAAATGTCTCAGCATTACTGTGTGTTACAATTAAAATTCCTTTTCATTGTTTTTAGCAAATGAAACTGAACACAAGTTTTCTTATATTTAAACACCATTTATCAGGGCGTAGTTGTTGACTTTTGGGTCTGGCACTGCTGCTGCTTGCTTGCTTTTGCTACACACCCAAAAATTGTCTCTTTTTTCTTTTCCATTATTTGTTGCAAACAGAAACTTTAAATGACTTTGAATGTTTCATTTTATTTAGAAAAGTAAAGTTTTCTGTTCATTTTTTCCGTTTTTTTTTTCTAAAATTTAATTGTTATTATTGTTATCCCCACTGTTTCTCAGACTCCTTCCAATACATTCTTAACCCTCAAACGTGTCTTGAAGGAATCTGTCACATTAAAGTGTAATAAGATCTGAAAAACTGAGG
This sequence comes from Sarcophaga subvicina, assembly GCA_936449025.2. NCBI lineage: Eukaryota > Metazoa > Arthropoda > Insecta > Diptera > Sarcophagidae > Sarcophaga > Sarcophaga subvicina. The sequence continues at coordinate 104,383,649 of OW388082.2, read as the reverse complement.
TTGATAACCCGTTTTTTGTCAGTGCTCTGTAGACTCGTCGGAATGGGTGTTGCCTCGAACCCAATATGGAGATTCTATGATGATGAAAATATAATCATCGTGCTTTCCAATAGGACAGCGAGGCTTAAGAAAAGCGATAATGCGATTAACGCCACGCGATTTAAGCTAGATAATCCATATCAGTCCTGCAGAGCGTAGCAAACTTATAAAGGGTGTTTTTTATAGAGGTATAGAACTTTAAGTTGGCATTACTTTTCAAGATGGCGACCGATTTAACAGCTGTCAAGTGATTTATTCTCAGTTTGGTTTGGCAATTCATCATGAATAGACTCACGCCTGAACAACGCTTGCAAATAGTGCAATTTTATTTCGAAAATAATGGGTCTGTGCGGAAAACATATCGCGCACTACGTCCATTTTATCGTCGACAAAATCGTCCATCAGAGCAGTTAATTCGATTAACCATGGAACGTTTTCGCACCACGTTTACTCTTATTGATAACTCGCATCCCCAGAGACGCTGTATAGTGCGTACAGAAGAAGCTATTGCTGCTGTAGAGCGTAGCATTGAGGAAGACCCGAATGAGTCCATCCGCCATCGAGCACAGGAATTGGATCTGTGTCCATCCACTTTATGGAAGATTTTGCGGAAGGATCTTGGTTTGCGTGCTTACAAAATCCAACTCGTGCAAGATTTGAAGCCAAACGATCATCAAGTAAGGCGTAGATTCGTCGAATGGGCCCAAAACGAGATTACCGTTGTTCCCGATTTTCATAAGCGAATTTTGTTTAGCGCTGAAGCGCACTTCTGGTTGAATGGCTACGTCAACAAACAAAACTACAGCATTTGGAGTGAAGGTAATCCTCAAGTGTATGTGGAAACACCGTTACATCTAGAAAAACTGACTGTTTGGTGCGCTTTATGGGCTGGTGGAATCATTGGTCCGTACTTTTTCAAAAACGATGGTGGCCAGAACGTTACAGTCAATGGTGATCGGTATAGAGCCATGATTACTAACTTTTTCATTCCTGAATTGAATAACCATAATGTCCAGGAGATGTGGTTTCAACAAGACGGCGCAACATGTCACACAGCTCGTGCCACAATAGATTTATTGAAAGACACTTTTGGTGACCGCCTAATTTCACGTTTTGGACCTGTGAATTGGCCTCCAAGATCTTGTGATTTAACACCGCTAGACTACTTTCTGTGGGGCTATGTAAAGTCATTGGTCTATGCGGTAAAGCCACAAACGCTTGACCATTTGGAAGACAACATTCGCCGTATTATTGCCGATATACGGCCACAAATGTTGGAAAAAGTCATCGAAAATTGGACGTCCAGATTGAACTACATTCGCGCCAGCCGTGGCGGTCATATGCCAGAAATCATATTTAAAATGTAATGCCACAAGATTATCTTTCGGATAAATAAAATTCATGTCAATCGAATAATCCATCGTTGTTTTATTGCAACTTAAAGTTCTATACCTCTATAAAAAAACACCCTTTACATATCCCCCTACTGCCAGCGGAGTTGACCCCTCCCTTTAAAACGAACGTTGAATAGCCAGTTTAACTAGAACATTTGGAAAGAACACCACCTATGTTACCTTTCACTGATTCGACATTTCCCTGAGAAATTCCCGGGTTTCATAACTTACGACTGATGTCGGTTTGACTTTCGTGAGTGATTTGAACCTGACCTAGCAATCTAAGTGAATGTAGAAATTTTCGGGAAAAATCCCACATCCAATAAGCATTGCGCCGCTTTTAATATGACCATGAAATCCGCCTGGAGAAACACTGCCGCCTATACATACATAATTGGTCATTACAACCCTTCAGTCAGGATTACACCTAGTCTCCCACACCACTTATGTTGTGTGCTTTAATTTTTATACATGAGTGGTAGGACCTACAGTTTAAAGTCGACTCCGAACGACAGATTTTTGAGAAACTTTTCATGGCAATTTTATTTACTCTCAGAGTTTTTGCCAGAAATCTGCTGAGAGGAAGTCGCCAAAGGAATACTTTTTGTATTTTATTTTGATGTCTGACCTGGGGCTCGAACCGTGGCTTTTCGTCTAATAAGCCAACACACTACCTACTAGACCACGGCGACTTCACTGCCGCCTATGCAAAATTTTAATATCAGAACCCTTAATTCCGCAGGCTACTCTGTCCAGCATTTTGAAGCAATCGATGTCTTTGTCGGAATTCCAAAATCAAATATCCTAATAAGAAAATTATATGTACCCAGGTAGTCGAACCGGATTTGAACCACGGGGCTGGCTTCTAATAAGCCAACACATTACCTAATAGACTACAGCGTCTTTACGCCTATCCGTCTATCCACCAAGTATTTTATTTTACCCTGATCTTATCTATTTTATTCCTTTGTACTTTATTCTCTAACATGTTTAGGTTAAAGTGGTTGTCATGTTAGCTAAGTTATAAACCTTAATTTTTATCTTCATTTTTTAGGGATTCTTTAATTAAAGTTTTTCCAGTCCTGTACCAAATTTCATGCTCGGGGTGCAACATTTTGTTTAACATGACATTTTGACAAACTTTTATGTCAACTTCTCGCTCTCTCTCTCTCTCTCTCTCTCTCTCACTGCCTTCCTCCAATCCTAGTTTTCTACGATGTTTTCTCTTCACCCTGTTCAGTAGTTAACTTTTGGGTCAACAACAAAATTTTTCTATGTTTTGAAACACTGTTTACTTCCCCTTTTGTGTGGAACAAAATTGTGCGTTCCATGTACATAAGTTACGTGGCTTGTTGCAAATATTTGTTAGAAAAGCAACAACAAGAATTGGATTTTTAAGGGACAGCAATTAAATTAAGCAAGTGGCAGCAGATCAAGATCAAGCTATGCACGAATTAATTTATTTTAAACCAATTAAGATTAATCAAGAAGCGTTTCATAGTGTTATGCAGCACTACAACTACAACAACAACTGATCGAAGACGTCCAATCATTCTGTTACCTAGGCAGCATAATAACAACAAGCGGAGGCTCTAGAGAAGACGTTGGAAATCGCATTAACAAGGCCAGGCAAGCTCACGGCCAATTAAAACACATATGGAAGTCTCCCCATATCTCAAAGCACACCAAAATCAACATCTTCAACAGTTGCGTAAAATCAGTTGCGCCTGGAACTCAAACCAATGCGATATTAATGTCTTACAAGTATTCTTCAACCGTTGTTTACGTCGCATACTAAAAATTTCCTGGCCAAACACCATCACAAACGAACGCTTATGGGCCGAGTGTGGAGAAACACGAGTTGAAGTAGAAATCCGGAAACGGAAATGGAAGTGGATTGGGCATGCCTTGCGAAGACCTCAAACCGACACCACCAGAAACGCAATAGACTGGAATCCACAAGGCAGTCGCAGGAAAGGTCGGCCGAGTCACACCTGGCGTCGACAATTGGATATCGAAGCAGCCAAAGTCAACAAAACGTGGAACGAGCTGAAGATCGTAGCAGCAGATAAACATGAATGGAATTAAATCGTTTAGGCCCTATGCTCCTTATAGGAGCAACAGGAACTTATATATTATATTTATATGCAGAATGTTGAAGTCGCCGTAGTCTAGTCGGTAGTGTGTTGGCTTACTAGACGCAAAAGCCGGGGTTCGAGCCCCAGGCCAGGCATCAAAGACAAAATACAAGAAGTATGTCTTCGGCGAGTTCTTCTCAGCAGATTTCTGGCAAAAACTCTGAGAGTAAATAAAATTGCCATGAAAAGTTTCTCAATAAATAAAAATCTGTCGTTCGGAGTCGACTTTAAACTGTAGGTCCCGCCACTCATGTATAAAATTAACACACACAACATAAGTGATGTGAGAAACTAGGACGTTGTACAATGGGTTAATTCGACCTCCGGGTACTGTACTTGTCTTAATTGACAAGTACACGTCCTCTAACCTAACCTATATGCAAAATGTTGCTGTCAAACACAATTAGCAACACGGTTATCTGGAATCTATGCAGAGGAATCCTGTAATAAATCAAATTAAATGCAGAAAATGAAGGTGGGTTGGGCTAAAGTGGAAGCTTGAAGGTTACAAAGTGATGCTCGATCAAACCGCATGATCTGTCCAATGTGTATATAGCCATAGAATTTGGGGAAGAACCTGAATTCGCGTTATTCGGAATTACCGCTCTGATAATTATAGGAGACCACAAACTGAATCAGTATGTCTGTTTAAACATGGGTCTGTTTAAGCCAGCGGTTTAAACTGGTTGTTGTTGTTGTTGTAACACTTCTGCTGTTGTCTCCGGAAGTATCTCCTTTGGGGAAGAAACTTTCGGTTGATACAGCTTTTGCTAGGTTGAGAATACTGGGCCGATGATGAATCGGGTCGTTCCGGAGCGAAGATCCAATTGTCGCGGGAACGGTTTAAACTGGTGGATAGAAGTGTTGCCTATTGCTACAGCAAAGGCTCAATAGGACGCCCGTAAATTGCTGTGGTGGGCGTCATCCCCAGGAAACTAAAATTTTATCTAAAACGGTGTACGATACTAAAATACATACATAATACATAATTGGCCATTACAACTCTTTAGTCAGGATTACGGCCTAGCTTCTCACACCACTCATGCTGTGTTTGTTAAATTATATACATGAGTGGCGGGACCTACAGTTCAAAGTCGACTCCGAACGACAAATTTTTGAGAAACTTTTCATGGCAATTTTATTCACTCTCAGAGTTTTTGCCAGAAATCTGCTGAGAGGAAGTCGACGAAGAAATACTTTTTGTATTTTATTTTGATGTCTGGCCTGGGGCTCGAACCCTGGCTTTTCGTCTAATAAGCCAACACACTACCTACTAGACCACGGCGGCTTCACGGTGTTCTATTATGGCGTAGTGTATGTCTACGCCTAATGCAATACAAGCACAACAACCGTTTACTTCTGGGTTAACTCACCACTGTTCTGGTGTCTGTAAAAGTAACATTATGAGGCCAGTTAGTTTTGTTTTTTTTTTATTATTTCTTCTCATTCAAATGCCGACAACAGTGTTGCCCTCCATTCCTCAACTTCATTTCCTTTATTATTCTGTTATTATTCCGAGAGGAGAACCTCATTTATTTGTTATAATTTTAGATTTTCATGATGAAAAAAGCAAAAAACAAAATTTGTATATGATGATGGACACGTTAATTTAAGTTCATTTCTTTACATTTCATTTCATTTCATTGCTATTCTATGTTCCTATTCTCGTTAACTATTTTGCATTTCAGCAATTTTATGCAATGAAAACATTTTAAATGAGATGATTAGGAACACCATTTAATATACTTGAATATGTTAAACAGAATATTTAAGAGAATTTAATGCACCCTACACTAATACATTATGCAGTATGGTAATAAAAAATGCCATGGTAATGAAATTTAAAATAAAATTAAAAATCCCAAAAACCATACTTCCACAGGCAGCAAGTATAAAATTTTCATAATTAAAATATAATTTAATTTTAAATAATAATAAACGCATCTCATAATAAAAGATACGCTTTGAAACGTATACTTAAATTCGCATTCATAATAACCAATGACATTGGCAATGTTGCTGGCTGCTTGTAAAGTGTCACACCGCAATGGCAATAAAAATAATCAGTTTTGAAATAAGCAACAATTGTTTTAAGAATTAAGAAAAAAACAAAAAAAAAAAACAAAAACTTATTCAAATAAATTAAAAATAACAACTAGGAAGTGACTTTCAAATAAGCGTAGGATGTTGCACAGTGTAACGCAAGTGAGAAAAAAACAATGACACCGTAAAAGTTGCCAAAAGTTCCACTCAATTTTAATTGAGGATAGTGGAACATTAAAAATGTGATCTACACTCAGCCACAAAAGTATACATACGGATAACAAATTTCCGAAATTTTTTAACCAATCCGTTTTCGTTGAAAATCTTTGTAATTGTCTGACAACTTTCCTCGATTTTAAGACGGTCTTGGTAAAGAAGAAATTTTTCAACCAATCCGTTTTTTTTTGAAAATCTTTATAATTGTCTGACGTCTTTCTTCGATTTTAAGACGGTTTTTTGCATTTGTTCAGAAATCTGTGATATTTGTAAATCGGATGCATACCTTTGTGGGCCTGTGCAGGGCCACAATTCAGTTCAATTTTAGAAATTTTTTAACCAATGCAAAAGACCGTCTTAACATCAAGGAAACTATAAAGATTTTCAACGAAAACGGAAAAAACGAAATTTCCGAAATTTTTTAACTGTACGTATAATTTAGTAACTGTGTGTATATCCTTATCCTTGTGCATTCTATTGTAGTACTTGCCTTTATCATCTCTTCAGAGATTAGTTTGCGTTTAAGCCCTACTTGTCCTTATGCAGTCGTGCACTCAGGCAATATAAAATATCTCATCATGTCATTGAAACGTGTTTGAATTCAGAATAGATGTCGTGTAGTCTGCATATATGGTTCGTTTAAATCAGCCTGACCTTCTGCAAAGATTGGTATACCCCTGCCAATCTCAAAAGCAGCATAGCAATCGGCTTTCGATTAAATAATTACGGCTCACAGGGTACTAATAGGTCACTGAATAGGAATTTTTATTATATTTTGAAAAGAATTCCGAACAATGTTGACAAGTGCGTATAGAGGGACAGATGTCTATGTACAGTCACACAGATAATTATACGTACCCCCCTAAAAATCATTTTTTTAAAAATGATAATATATGGACAAGTCAACTGATTTTTGCGCCAAATTTTTTGTTTTCCGTCACAGCCGAACAAATTATATTTGTTCTCATCACTAAATATTACATTCGCCCAAAAATCAGTTGACTTGTCCATATATTATTGGGCGAATTCCAATCGTACCTTTTTTCTTGACACTCGGCTGCGGAAACCGTTCGTTTTCAAAACACTTCGAACTGTCTCGGAATGCACAGTAACACTGTGATCACTTTCCGAGGTATTTCGTATTTCTACGGCTGTAGTCCTAGGATTTTTATCCACAATACCTTTTATATGCCGGGCTAACTTTGGAGAAATTATTTACGAAATATACGTCGTACGTATAATTTTCTGTGGTGCCATATTGGTTTTAAGCGAAGTGCAGTCACAAATTCATAGATTTTGGGAATCTTTCTTCTTTATTTAAGTAAACGTGTCGTTACAGACGCTAATGTAAAGAAATTTTAGATTAGAAGTTCATTACTTTAAAAAAAAAATGATGTTTAGGGGGGGGGGGGGGGTACGTATAATTATCTGTGTGTCCGTATATCAACTTTTGTAGGATTTCAATAAACTATACGGGACTTTAGAGGCAATCAGGACCTATTCTTTAAACAATAACAGCTAACGGACCATTCACAACGTCGTAGATATGCTAATTAAATACTAGTGAAGCTTATTTATAACTCGGTTGTTGCGTCAACAAGTAAAATCAGGACTTGGAGAACCCAGAATTGATTGTGGTTAGCCTGTGTGCTCGGGCTTTATTGCCCGAGAAGTTTCAATTAAGAGTGATTTTACGTTTTGGTGAGATCTGTTGATCAAAAGGACCATGTGATATGATGACGTTAGACATTTTTGAGGGGGTGGCCATAAAGAATCATCATTCCATTTAATTCCACCCAAGGCTAAGTTTTTTATTTCGCTGCAACTTCCACGTCTCCACATATTTTCTCCGACTATCATGTTGTCGAAGGCTTTGCATGCAGTGTGGCTTTCTTTACTTTCAATTTATTTTCCGGATTATAGTCTTATGATTTGTGGTTGCCCGTACCCAAATATACTTCTTACTTTCCTCCAACAATGTTCTATAAAAGTTTGTAACGCTTGCAAGTGTATAAAACAATTGATTTGATACGTCACGTTTAATAATTTAATTTTAGCGCCCCTTGAAATATATTCCGATCTACATATCCATCTCGAATGGACTCTAAAACGAAAACTATCGAAAAATTATTCTCAGTGGTGGGACCCATTTCTGGAATTTTCTAATTTGGGACGAAACCCGAAAAAGGTTTTGAACTGGTTGCGTAATCTGTTCATATTTCTTTGAGAACAACGTTGGTCAGCCCACCACTGTCAACGGCATTCACTATCGGACGCTGATTACCAACTTTTTTTTATTTTTGCCTTAATTGAATGCTCTGAACACCAACGGTATGTGGTTGCAACAGAAAGGCCTCATGTGCCACACATCACTTGTAAGGTCGTGTGAACTGGTTACCTAGTTTTGACTCAGATACTCTTTTTTTGCGGAGTTTTCTTAAGTCACCGGTGGATGCGAATAAGGCACAAGCCATAGCGGCGTTCAAAGCCAACATAACTCATGCCATCGGATAAATTCAGCCAACACGTAGCTTTAGCTTTAAGAATTTTGTAGATAAACTGGCTAGTGCTTGTGTTTTGAAGTCGCCGTAGTCTAGTAGGTAGTGTGTTGGGTTATTAGACGTAAAGCCAGGGTTCGAGCCCCAGGCCAGACATCAAGACAAAATACAAAATGTATTTCTTCGGCGACTTTCTCTCAGCAGATCTCCGGCAAAAACTCTGAGAGTAAATAAAAATTGCCATGAAAAGTTTCTCAAAAATCTGTCATTCGGAGTCGACGTTAAACTGTAGGTCCCGCCTTTCATGTATAAAATTAACGCACACAACATGAGTGGTGTGAGAAGCTAGGCCGTAATCCTGACTGAAGGGTTGTAATGGCCAATTATGTATGTATGTAACGCTAGCAAGTATATAAAACAATTGATTTGATACGTCACGTTTAATAATTTAATTTTGGTGCCCCTTGAAATATATTCCGATCTACACACCCATCTCGAGTGGATTCTAAAACGAAAACTATTGAAAAATTATTCTCAGCGGTGGTAAACATTTTTGGAATTTTCGAATTTGGGACTAAACCTGAAAAAGATTTTGAACTGGTTGCGTAATCTGTCCATATTTCTTTGAGAACAACGTTGGCCATCACTGTCAACGCCATTTACTATAGGACGCTAATTACCAACTTTATTTTAACCTGAATTGAATGTTCTGAACACCAACGATATGTGTTTACAACAGGCAGGCCTCATGTGCCACACATCACTTGGAAGGTCGTGTGAACTGGTCACCTAGTTTTGTTTGCGATACTCTTTTTTTGCGAAGTTTTCTTAAGTCGCCGGTGCATGGGAATAAAGCACAAGCCATAGCGGCGTTCATCATCAGCAGATATTGCCAGCCGCATTAATAAGGCACGCAAAGCTTTTGCCCAACTTAACCCCGTTTGGAAATCATCAAATCCACATTACTTTACGATTGCGAAAGGTGGAATATGGCACCCCGAGATTCCCAGTCTATCTCGAATCATGCGTGTTTACTGGCCCTCCATAATATCCAATGCCCAACTCAGGTCAGATACAAACCAGCAACCAATAGAGATGGAAATAAGAAGACGCAAGTGGGGCTGGCTTGGGCACACTCTTCGCAAGCCATTACATGACATCACAAGGAAAGCCATTGATTGGAACCCCCAGGGAAGCAGGCGCATCGGACGACCATCACACACCTGGAAACGCCAAATCACAATCGAATTATCCAAACTACGTCTACAGTGGAACGAAGTGAAACACCGCGCTGACGATCGGGTTCATTGGAACCAACTTGTTGCGGCCGTATGCTCCCTAGAGGAGTAAGAGGAACATATATATAGCGGCGTTCAAAGTCAACATCACTCATGCCATCGGATAAATTCAGCCATCATGTAGCTTTAGCTTTAAGAATTTTGGTTGATAAAGCGGCTAGTGCGGCAAATTCCTCAGCATAAGTGTTAGTTTACCGGTTTAATCTTCTATTTTTTGAGACTTAGGAGCAGTGTTTTAAAACAGTGGGGATAATATGTACCACTGTCATACGCCTTATTTGTCTACTGAGGCGGTGCTTTTGTCGTAGGTGACCTAAGAGTATTAAATACTTGTGCGATTTCGTTTCATAAGGATTAGAAAAATTTAAGACCAATAGAATCAACTTGAATCAGCTAAAAATAAATTTCTTGTTTTAAATTTAATTTTATCTGAAGTCTAGACACTGTGCCAAACGGTGTAGAACATCAGCATCATTACCGTCTGTCTGTCTTCTCATCATAATCGTCATAATAGTTCGTCTTAAATTACATGACAACACAACAACAACAATAAACTGTTTTTTTTTCTTTCTCTCTATTGTTTCACAACCATAATAATTTTAATTTTAAATTTTAAATTAAAAAAATTCTAAATTTATTATATAATAAATATGTATGTATGTATACAAACAATACATATTAAATACAATGTTAAATACAATAATATTTATTTGATAATAGTGTTGCGTTGCGTGTGTCTTTTTCCTAATAAAAAAAAGAAATTCGCTTAAGAGTGAGAAAAATAAATTACGAAACGTAGTGAAAAAAAAACGGAAAAAAACTGAAGAAAAAAAATATTTCCTCAAGTTTGTTAAAGAAAACATTCAGAATTTTTTTTCATTCGCTGCTTGTTTTTCTATTTTTGTTTTTGTTTTTGTTTAATAACAATAACAATAAAAGAATACGAAAAAAAAGCAAAATAAATTAAGAATTAAACAACAATGATGAGTGCGTTCCTTTTTTTTATTGTATTTTATCTTCTTAAGTAATGGGACAACAACAATAATTTTTCTTCTTCGTTTTTTTTCTTCATTTATTTCTGTTGTAGTTTAATTTATTATCTTCACTCACCATCATTATGTTCGTTTCGTTATTTTTATTCTTGATTTTTTTTGTTCGCATATTTTTCATAATTTTCTTTTTATTATCAAGGAAACCTTATGAAAGGAAAACAGGCTGTAACTTTAAAAGGATTCGCCTTTAGTTTTGTGAAATCTTAAGACTTAAAGACTTTCCTTAAAAGGCATAATATTGCATAAGAATTTTGGTTTTTCATTTATTGAATTAAGTTTTTTGGAAAGCAATTGAGAAATACAAAGAGTAATTAAAGACATTTTCTAAGGTCTCTACCAAATATGAATAGCTGCCAGATTTGACGATTTTGGGCTCCAAAAATATCATTTTGACGATGTGACGATTTATGCCCTTATTTTGACGAATTTTGGAAATTAAAAATTTGCATCATATTCTTTACTTTAGTACATTAAAAGCCACTTTAAGCTTTGTATTGGAAATTTATGTTAGTAATAACAAGGACTCAAGTATTATATTTTTAAGTTTCTTTTGAATACCTGCGATGATTTTTCTGTATTTTATTCTTTTTTAATCCCTTAAAAGTCAAAACATTACAACTACTAAATAACCTCGTAATTGAGAATAATTTATCACTTGTCATTGCAGACAATTTTAAAAATTCGATTATAGGTTCCAATTTTACCATCGGAAGAACAAAGGCAAGCGCCGATATTTTTTTTCGTACGACCAACACCAACAGGGGATGGATGGCATTGTGTTTGGAACTATGAAAATATGTTATGGGAAGAAGAAAAGAGAGAACAGTGTTTAGAGCCACTAGGCTTGTATATTTTTATACCTTAAGTAACAGGAAAGACCGCTGCAGGAATTGAGTTCTACATACGAATATAAAACGTACTTTTTCTGTAATGCAGTGTGCGATCCATTAGCCAATCGACCATATACGGATGTCCTGGCCGAGAAAGACGAGCGTTACGTAGGAATATATGATTTCGTTTGAGCAAAATCCTTCTGTAGTAGCTATAGAACAGTGAGACACAAACCACATTGCAACGATGCACCAATGATTCAATGGAGTTGGATATACTACCGTCATTAACATGCTACTACGGCCTTTCCTGTACACGGTCGAGAAACCTCAAAATAAACGTTGAGGCACCGACCTCATAAATAGTATAAATAAATAGTGTAAATAATAAGATCCGATGATAAGATCTTAAGAAGGGACTGAAAAATGTGTCGGTTGAAGGCAACATTACACTGAATTTTCATGCTCAGAATGTCAAGAGCTTCTGACTCCTTAATATTTACATCACCCGTAGATATAGATGATGCAATATTATTGCTGCGCTTATGTGTCAATAAACAACACTGGGATAAATTGTTTAAACCTTAAAAAAATTTTCCTGAAAATGATTTCTCCATTTTTGAAAAAAAAAAAAAATTAATAAGTGAAGATGAGGGACGCTAGCTTTTAATTTCTAACAAATTTTTTTTAAATGTTTTATTTTTGAACTCAAATACATATGGACACACATTTACGTTATATGTTTTACTACAATAGAAATAATTATGGTTTTTAAAATCTTAATTTATTTATTTAATTTTCTGACGATTTTTTGACGATTCCAATAAACGTCTTTGACGATTTTGATGATTTTTTCTCAAATATTTGACAATTTGGTGCCTCATTTATCTGGCAGCTATGCAAGTATGCCCCACAGAGTACCATTTCATTGCTTTACTTACATACATACATACTTTAATTGGTCGTTACAACTCTTTAGTCAGGATTGCAACCTAGCTTCTCACACCACTCAAGTTGTGTGTGTCTCTGTACGACAGATTTATGAGAAACTTTTCATGGCTGTTTTATTTACCCTCTGAGTTTTTGACAGCAGATGCTGAGAGAAAATCGCAAGCGAGATATTCTTTCATATTTTGTTCAATAACAAGTTCCTACCGCCAAAAAAATGAAATATTATTACATAAGCTTCAGGAGATAATATTTACAAACAAAATTATTCGAAACAGACTAGTACATGTGAGTGGTAACCGCTTTGTGCCATAACCGGTCTGTAGAGTGGACTCATTACGGCCTTTTAAGAAAATTGTCAGAAATTTAAGCCAGTTATTATTATAAGCGTCTAGAGCTTGGCATTGTTATAATAGAATACAATTGTTCTTATACAGGGTATTCCAACATGGACTTACGAACCTGGATTTTCGACAGTTGATAACGACTCAGTTATTGAAGCTACACCTGTCAAATTAATTGTCATTTATTCAGTCTGTTTTCCAAAATCAATATGGGCGGATATGGCATTTAAAAATACATGCGAATAATAAAATTCTTTCATCACATTGGACGTTCTGTTCGGGCAGCCTAAAGCGTCAAGGTACATATCTAGCGATGAAGCCTATTTCAGGAAGGGACGTGAACAAACAAAATTGTCAAAATTGGAAGGATCCACATTAGATTCTCATATCCAAAAAGTGACTGAATGATACGGATTTCGCGGTGGCGGCACCATTGGTCCATAATTCTTTGAGAACGTCATTGTTCGGCCGTCATCACTGCCAAAATTGTATGGCATTTAACGACATGTGGTTTTAACAGGACGGCGCTGTGTGTTACACATCACGTAAATGTGATGTGAACTGGCCACCAAGATCGAGTGATATGACACCATTAAACTTTTTCTTGTAAAATTTTCTGAAGTCGCCGGTGTATGTAAATAAGCAACAAACCACAGCGGTGTTCAAAGACAATATAAGTCATGCTATCCGTCAAATTCAGTTTGATTTATGCACAAGTTTTTGTATAAGGTGTAGTCGTGGACCTTGCTCACAAAATTCTACTGTTTAAATGCATGTCTATCACTTACAAATATCTTAATCATGATAAATAGGCCTCTAATTGACAAAAGAAATACACAAAATAAATACACTTTCGTCCAGTTTGTCGTTGTATATTCAATGATGGAGTGTGTTTTTCTTTTATAAGAAATACAAGGAGTATGAGAGAAATTATTTATTTTGTTTACATGTATTTGTTATTCTCACACCGTTATGTCTCTCTCTTTCTCGCTCATCCTCTCTCTTTAATTCGTTATTATTATTGTCTGCAGCACTTTGTCTTTGTTTAAATTATTTTCTTAAGTGAAGTTTTTTTTCTTGCACTTTAATTGTTTTTGTGTTTCTTTAAAGCTTTATTGACCACAAATGGATTTATTTATTATGTTTCAAGTTAAGAAGTTAATTTAACAACAAAAACTATGATTTTTTGTTATTATTAATCTACTAAATTCCTTTTGTTTTTTTTTTCTTTTGCATAATTTTATAAACTGTAGCATATTTGCAAATAAAAAAAAACAAAAATTTATTGTTGTTTTTAATAAATTAAGATTAAAATGAATACAAAAAAAAAGAACAAGTATTATTGATTTTAAATTCTTTAAAAATATACATATTTTTGAATAATTCTATTCTATTCTATTCTATTGAAAATTTAATTTCTAAGAAATTTCTGTAGACAACAGTGATGTTTTCAATTGTCAAACAGTGACATGGTAATGTAAAAACTTCAAAATTTTTTTTAATTCTTAATTTACAGGCTGTATTAAAAAGTAAAATTTCATTAAAAATCTTTGGCAATATGATATCGGAAAATTCATCTTTTGCCTTTGAGCCACAAAATGTGATGAAGTTTTTTCTCTTTTAATGACAGCAAGTTAAGCTGGTTCAAGGTAGTATTTTAAATAATGCCAAAAGTTAAGAAGTGTTTAATCTTATGTGTAAATAAATATTTAAATTTATTTAATTTTAAATAAACTTTGTCTTTTATATTCAAGAAGCTATAAAAATTAAAAATTAAAATAAAATGGTAAATGCATATACCGAAGAAATTTTGATTGTATTTTTTTTTATAAATAGAAAAATTATAAGAATTTTTTTCGAAATACATAAGCATGAAGAATTTTACAAGCACTAGCAAATTTGTTGACAAATTTTCAAAAATAGCAATTTATTGAAATTATTTTAAAATAGTAGGTTTATGGAGATTTTATCACCATGAAATTTGCTGTATAAATTCTAGAAATAGTAAAAAATTCTAAAAATTAAAAAATTATCTAAAAATTTCTAGAGATAGTGAATTCATCGAAATTCACTGTGTACAGAAATTTTTCGAGAATGTTTTTATAAAAACTTAATTCATCGAAAATGGTTTGTAAATAGCGAATTTATCGAAAAATTTCTATAAATAGTAAATTCACTGAAAAAAATTTATGAATCTCAATTTATTGAAAAGTTTCTATAAGTAGTGAATTTATCGAAAAATTTCTAAAAATTAAAATATTATCGATAAATTTCTAGAAATAGTGAATTCATCGAAATTCACTGTTTACAGAAATTTTTCGAGAATTTTTTATAAATACTTAATTCATCGAAAATGGTCTGTAAATAGCGAGTTTATCGAAAAATTTCTATAAATAGTAAATTCATTGAAAAAAATTTATGAAAACAATAAATAGATTTCTCGAAAACTTTCCAAAAATACAAAATTTATCAAAACATTTCCATAAATAGCAAATTTCGATAAATAGCAAATTTAACAAAAAATTTCGATAAGTTGTAAATTTATCTATAAATTTCTTAAAATAAATAAATAATCAAATAATTTCTGTCAACTGTAAATTTATTGAAAAATTTCTGGAAATTATAAATTTATCGATAAATTTTCAAAAAATAATGTATTTATTAAAAATTTCTATTTGTAGTCATTTTATCGAAATTTTGCAATGCATTTGTAATTTATCGATAAATTTATAATTTATTGAAAATTTTCATAAATAGCAAATTTATTGAAAAATTTCGATAAATTGTAAGTTTATCGAAAAATTTCCATGAATCGAAAATTTATCGAAAAATTTCTTGAAATGAATAAATAATCAAATAATTTCTGTGAACAGTAAATTTATTGAAAATTTTCTAAAATTGGTAAATTTATCGATAAATTTTCAAAAAAAAAATATTTTATTAAAAATTTCTATTTGTTGTCAATTTATCGAAATTTTTCTATACGTTTATAATTTATCGATAAATTTATACTTTATATGGAAATTTTAGATAGATAGAAAATTTATCAAATAATTTCTGCGAACAGTAAATTTATTGAAAAATTTCTAGAAATGGTAAATTTATCGATATATTTTCAAAAAAAAAAAAATAAAGAAATTTATTTATTAAAAATTTCTATATAGTCAATTTATCGAAATTTTTCTATACATTTGTAATTTATCGATAAATTTATAATTTATTGAAAATTTTCGATAAATAGAAAATTTATCGAAAATCTTTTGTACATTTATCGAAGTTTCTTATGAATAGTACAACATCAAATTCATAAAAAAATTTCATAAATAAAAAATTTATCGATAAAGTTAAATAAATTTATCGTCATTTTTTTATTAATATCATTCTTATTCAGCCTTTTATTATATACATACATATATATATACATAGTTTAAAATAAAATTTGTATATAATTTATCGGAAAATTTCTTTAAATTTCTAATTTATTATGATTTCGCATTTTATTCCACAACTTGTATTGAAAAAGAAAATTTGCATAGTAAAACATCACAACAAAACCTTAATAATATTTCATTATCTTAAAAATTCACTGGGATAATACACTTCCTTTGAACTGCTGTTCCCCAAACACTTAAATTAACTTAAAATGTTGCAAATTCTTGGAAAAAATCAAATCGAAATCCGATGTTATTTGCATTTGAAATAAAAAAATCAAGAAAATTATTCTTCTTGATGTGAACTGTTAAAACAATCAAATACGATACGACGAGAAACGAAACATAAAACGTTACTAATCGTTTCACAATCAATGGCTTGCTTTCCTTATAACATTACTCTCAGCGGTACACTCGATAATGTGTTAAAACAAATCGATAAACGATTGATGATTGAAGTTGAAATTGAAATTTTATTCAAATGGGAATTTAATATCCGTAGACTTGAGTATAAGCAGCGATATTTAATATTTAAGACAGCAATAACAATAAGAAAATAGAATACAACTGAATACCTTTACAGCTGCTGATAATGGTTTGTATGGAATGCTAATAAATAGGCCTGTAATCATAAATGTTATGGTAATTTTTATTACATCAAGTGATTCAATAATCTACTACATTCGGGTTTTTAAATCAGTATAAATATACATACAGCCATACAATGAAAAAAAGAGAACACAGTATGTAAAGGGCAACCAGCAACGCTTCGCAAGCTTTGCCCATTTTACAATCGTCATAATCGTCCTACCTATAGATCTATTCTCAATGCGGTGGATATGTTCGAGTCCACTAGTTCAGTAAACGATTGCTTAACGCGTCCGTGCGTAGACGAAACATTAGATCACCAAAACATTGCTATCATCTGTGAGATTGGGAATTCGAGGCATCACAGACCACAACTTGAGGATTTTTGCTTTGTATCATGGACCTGCGCGTATACAAATTTTAACGAACCCTAGAACTAAATGTAAACAACCAACCAATAACGTGTGTTCACTGAATGGGCAATGGAACATCAAAAAATCGTCTTCAACGATGAAGCTCATTTTTGATTACCGAATTTGTTGAGATACCAATCCACATGAGAGCCAAGAGCGTCCAATACATCCCGAAAAAGTCACTGTTTGGTATGGATTTTGGGCTGACAGGGGTCATCGATTCAAACTTCATTGGCCAAGCCATAACACTCAAGGGCGAGTGCTATAGGACTATTAACAACTCCTTTTTGGCATCAATTAGAGGATTTGGATATCAACGACAGCTGGTTTCAACAGGACAAGGCTGCATGCCACACTTTTCATTTCAAATTGGATATCCTGCACAAGCTATTTGAGGGCATAGCCATTTCACGTGTATATGATGTATACTGGTCATCGAAAACGTTCGATTTTACTCCGCTAGCCTTTTTCTTGTGGAGCCTTTTTAAGTCGCAGGTGTATGCAAAAAGGTCACAGAACACAGCGCTCAAATTCAGAATGATTTATGAGCCAGAGTAGTGGAAAATGAAGTCGCCGTAGTCTAGTAGATAGTGTGTTGGCTTATTAGACGTAAAGCCAGGGTTCGAGCCCCAGGCCAGACATCAAAATAAAATTCCAAAAGTATTTCTTCGACGACTTCCTCGCAGCAGATTTCTGGCAAAAACTCTGAGATTAAATAAAGATTGCCATGAAAATGTTTCTCAAAAATCTGTCGTTCGGAGTCGACTTTAAACTGTAGGTCCCATCACTCATGCATAAAATTAACACACACAACATAAGTGATGTGAGAAACTAGGTTGTAATCCTGACTGAAGGGTTGTAATGATCAGTTATGTATGTTATGAGCCAGCGTAGTGGAAAATCGTTTCCGATGATTTCCAAAAATATTGCGTAGCATTTTATTTCCTCACTTTAAACTCCACACCCATTATTTATAATCAAACAAAGATTATATTTTATGTGGCAGTACAAGTAACTTGTGTTTGAATTGAAGAACAGCAGTTTTCATTTGGCCATTTCTTACTTCCTTTTTGCCATAGTTTTCGCATTCTTATCCTCTTCCCGGTATCTTCCTTCTATTCTTTGAATGTTTGCTGATGGCACTTTTTCCTTATTTATGTTGCTGAAGAGAAATTAATATTTTTCCGGGTAGGTAATCTTTAAATGTCCACAAGTTAAATACCGAAACAAGAAAATATCATACAATCACTCACTCAAATGTCGTCAATATGTTTCATTCATTCATTCATATGGCTGTTGTGTATGTGTGTCTGTCTGCCTATAAGTCTGTCCTCATCGATAAATACTACAAATGTATTCAATTATTCATTCAATCAATTATTCATTCCGTCAGTCATTTATTCTTTTATTGAGCCATTGTTGTTAGGCTTGTCGTATCAACCGCAGTTTGGCAGATTATTAACAGCCAGTGAATGAATTGTAAACGAAAATCAAATAAAAAAAAAAAATTAAAAGAAAAAATTATTAACAATTTATTAAACAATAATGGACAGGGAAAAATTTCAGGAAAATTGAATTTATTTGCCTTCTATTTGAAGGCCATAAATATTCTATATTTGGAAGACAACATAAGTTTTAATGGGTGGACGTATAAGAAAAATTCTACGTTAATTCCTAGATTTATCGAAATAATAAAAAAACGGCAAAATGTCGTTGAAGAGAGTCACCCTTAAGAGGGCGACTTACTGATGTTAAAAGAATTTAAAGTTGAATTTCAAATAAATAATGAAGAGATCCATAATCAACCAAGAATCTAATAGTTGAGTAAGGTAGTGTCTCCTCTAAAGGGTCCGCCAAATAACTTTTTTTTCTGAAAATGCTTTAAAAAAAAACTACTGAATATTTTCTCAAATTTCTTTTTTTATTTGAAAGTACAATGCTTCCGGTTAATAATGGAAAATAATTTCATTCAAATGGCTGCCTCGGCTGGCCATGCAGTAGCCTACACGATCGGTCCAATTTTTAAGCACATTATCGATTAAGTGCAGCTGTATTTCACCAATGGCTTCACGAATATTGGCCTTTAAAGCGTCAATTGTCTCTGGCTTGTCGGCCTAACACTTATCTTTGACGGCACCCCACAAATAATAGTTCAACGGTGTCAAATCGCAGCTCCGAGGTGGCCAAACGACATCAGCCCTGCGGCTGATAATGCGATCTTCAAAAACAGGGCGCAAAAGATCGAGTGTAGCTTCGACTGTGTGGCACGTAGCGCCGCCCTGTTGAAACCAAATGTTGCCAATATCCTCCTCTTCAATTTTTGTGAACAAATATTCGTTCAACATGGCCCGATAGCGATCGCCATTGACTCTAACGCCCACGCCTTGCTCATTTTCGAAGAAAAATGGCTCAATTATGTTTTGGGTGCGTCGGCTTTTTAATGTATGCGTGCGGGTTTTCTGTGCCCCAAATGCGATTAATTTTCCTTGTTTACATACCCGCCAAAATCAAAATGAGCTTCATCTGAAAAGATGATTTTTTTTTGCCAAAATCGGCATCTTCTGGTGTAGACTACCGCATGGCCAGTCGAGGCAGCCATTTGAATGAAATTATTTTCCATTATTAACCGGAAGCATTGTACTTTCAAATAAAAAAAGAAATTTGAGAAAATATTCAGGAGTTTTTTTTTAAAGCATTTTCAAAAAAAAAAAGTTAATTGGCGGACCCTTTAGAAAGTGTGAAAGTCAATAAACAAAGTTTATCACAATTATACCCAGTATAAGAACAAAATAAATTTTTACGATTATGGCAACCCTATCTTTCTAGAACCTGTTATAGTAATTAATCAAGTTATTCTCGGTCTCGAGCACAATGAGGACAACTTTTCATCGAAAATTATGTGAAAAGCATTACGGTCCATTTCCAGCTCCGCAGAGAAGGGAATACAAGAATTATCGCTTTTGGGTCCAAGAAAATCCGCGTATAATATACGAAGAGACACTGTGTTCCATGAAAGTTACTGTATGCCGCGGTGTCAATGGTGGATGTGCGTTAGAGCTCCTTCCTTTGAGAACACCGTGTGCTGAAGGTCTATCGTAAACGGTAGTCCCGCTCAATGACTTTCCCATCTCCTAACTAGATGAATTGGTACTACAGAACAAAGTGCTTCCAACAGGTTGAATCCCTGCTAAAAATTCCTACTTAGAGTTTTGAGCATGCAGGAGAAGGTTCGTAACCTGACTAACGGCTGCCTTCACAATTGTTTACTGAACAGAGCGGGTAATTTTAATGATTGTGGGATATGATTTGCAACGAGGCTAAGTAATAAGAGATTAACTGAATCTACTTACTTACTTAATTGACCCTTTAGTCAGGGTTACGACTAAACTTCTCACACCACCCATGTTGTGTGGGTTGATTTTATCAATGAGTGGCGATCCCTACAGTTTGAAGTCGCGGATGAAATATTTTTTCATTTTTATTTGAGATGTCTAAGCGTGGATTTGAACCAAGGGCTCTTGTCTCGGCTATTAGAAACCTATGCACGTTTAGCATCTCAGAAGGAAACAGCTGAATGCTTATCAAGTACTTCTTGAAGCATGTCAGGGCAACCGGATTGAGAGAGACATTACAGGGAACACAATATTGATTCAGCGCAGGCAATTACAGTAAATCGTCTGGTTGCAGTATTGCATTGGAATACACGTTTATTTCTATGAAATTTGATGTGTACCCTGGATTTGTGCTGTGCGAACATATTCATTAATTTTCCTTTGTGTTGCTGCATCTCTGCTGCAACAGTAGAAGGTTAGGTTAGGTTAGAGGACGTGTACTTGTCAATTAAGACAAGTACAGTACCCGGAGGTCGAATTGACCCATTGTACAACGTCCTAGTTTCTCACACCACTTATGTTGTGTGTGTTAATTTTATACATGAGTGGCGGGACCTACAGTTTAAAGTCGACTCCGAACGACAGATTTTTGAGAAACTTTTCATGGCAATTTACTCTCAGAGTTTTTGCCAGAAGTCTACTGAGAGGAAGTCGCCGAAAAAATAATTTTTGTATTTTGTCTTTGATGCCTGGCCTGGGGCTCGAACCCAGGCTTTTGCGTCTAATAAGCCAACACACTACCTACTAGACCACGGCGACTTCAAAACAACAGCAGAATATAACGTAGCATTTTAGTGACAATTTAAATGCCTTACCCTGTATATACACCCACAAGTAAATGGAGGCAGTTATTGCTTACCGGAAATGCTTACTTCTAACAACAATAACCACAACTAAACTATGCCGCGCCGCCATATAAAACAAAGGAAATGGATGGCTGCTGTTATTGCCGTCGCTTAACAATTGAGTTTTAATTTTTTAATGATCTTGACAACGTAAACCAACCTTTACGGGCATTTAGATATTCGCCCCCGTTAAATACGAATTTTATTTTCATTTTATAAATAATAAATAATCGAGAGCTCTTCTCTTTGTTTAATGGTGGGTGATTAAATTTAAGGAAAAAGGGTTTTTTTTGTTTCTGGAAAAGGAAACAAATTCTACAAAGATTTTATGATACTCTTGGGTGGAACGTTTACAATACTTTAATGCATTTTTAATAGAAAATAAAACCAAGAAAAAAAAACAAAAAGAAACTTAAATTGAAATAAATTTTTAAGCATCTCTGAATTGGTTGTATGTATATGTGACAGTTTTTCCCGTTCAAAATATAATTAAACAGTCGACTGATTCCGCCTGTTTTCTTAGTAATTCCCCAGAATCTTTTTTGTTTTATTTTTAAACGAATTTGCATATAAAAAAAAAGATTTTTTTCATTTAAATTGTTTCGTTATTTAATTGTGGTTATTTGCTACAAACAACCTCAAAAAAAAAATAAAAATAAAAATTTAAAACAATGACATGTTAATAAATTTGTTAACTGACATTAAAACAAAAATAAAACGAATAAAAAATACTTTTTTTTTGTTGCGTTACAAATTATAGAGATGCGAAGATATTCGCAGCAGTCAAATTGAAATCATGTTTCATGAGTTTGTTTTAATGACAAGATAAATAAACTACAAAAAAACTGATAAAAAAAAAAATAATCGAATCAGAGCTGCACAACGTTCAAAATACACATACAAAACTATAATTTCGTTGAAGCTTTTATTTCCATTATAAATAATATTTAAGCCTTGTATGTGTATACGTAGAACAATGGTATTTAAAGAACTGCCTCTGGATCGCTTGCAACTGCTAAAATCTTTCTGAGGTAGTTTTCGTTTTCTATTTTGTCCATTGACGTTAACGGGTGTTCTAGGATCGTTTTTTAAAAAAATTCGGTATAATAATACCTCCAGATTATTAAAAATTTCACACGACCACTTTTTCTGTATGCAAGGGCTGTTTAACAATCACTTTTAGGCTCTCCAAGTTCCATCGCGTGAGAAATGTGTTTCATTACTGAAGAAAATTTTCTTCGAAAAATCAGCTTTGAAATGAATTTATGTAAAGGGTGTTTTTTATAGAGGTATAGAACTTTAAGTTGGCATTACTTTTCAAGATGGCGACCGATTTAACAGCTGTCAAGTGATTTATTCTCAGTTTGGTTTGGCAATTCATCATGAATAGACTCACGCCTGAACAACGCTTGCAAATAGTGCAATTTTATTTCGAAAATAATGGTTCTGTGCGGAAAACGTTTCGCGCAAACCGTCCATCAGAGCAGTTAATTCGATTAACCATGGAACGTTTTCGCACCACGTTTACTCTTTTATTGATAACTCGCATCCCCAGAGACGCTGTACGGTGCGTACAGAAGAAGCTATTGCTGCTGTAGAGCGTAGCATTGAGGAAGACCCGAATGAGTCCATCCGCCATCGAGCACAGGAATTGGATCTTTGTCCATCCACTTTATGGAAGGTTTTGCGGAAGGATCTTGGTTTGCGTGCTTACAAAATCCAAATCGTGCAAGAATTGAAGCCAAACGATCATCAAGTAAGGCGTAGATTCGTCGAATGGGCCCAAAACGAGATTACCGTTGTTCCCGATTTTCATAAGAGAATTTTGTTTAGCGATGAAGCGCACTTCTGGTTGAATGGCTACGTCAACAAACAAAACTGCCGCATTTGGAGTGAAGGTAATCCTCAAGTGTATGTGGAAACACCGTTACATCCAGAAAAACTGACTGCTTGGTGCGCTTTATGGGCTGGTGGAATCATTGGTCCGTACTTTTTCAAAAACGATGGTGGCCAGAACGTTACAGTCAATGGTGATCGGTATAGAGCCATGATTACTAACTTTTTCTTTTTCCTGAATTGAATAACCATGATGTCCAGGAGATTTGGTTTCAACAAGACGGCGCAACATGTCACACAGCTCGTGCCACAATAGATTTATTGAAAGACACGTTTGGTGACCGCCTAATTTCACGTTTTGGTCTCCTGTGAATTGGCCTCCAAGATCTTGTGATTTAACACCGCTAGACTACTTTCTGTGGCGCTATGTAAAGTCATTGGTCTATGCGGTAAAGCCACAAACGCTTGACCATTTGGAAGACAACATTCGCCGTATTATTGCCGATATACGGCCACAAATGTTGGAAAAAGTCATCGAAAATTGGACGTCCAGATTGGACTACATCCGCGCCAGCCGTGGCGGTCATATGCCAGAAATCATATTTAAAATGTAATGCCACAAGATTATCTTTCGGATAAATAAAATTCATGTCAATCGAATAATCCATCGTTGTTTTATTGCAACTTAAAGTTCTATACCTCTATAAAAAAACACCCTTTATTTGGCCGTAGAATCTACTGCCAAGTCGTTGGCTTTCATTAGGTTAAAGTTCTCTTGAAAAGAGGGAGAGTACTACACTCTGTGGTGTATCTGGAACTGCTACTTAGGAAATTCTTGATAATCTTTAATGATTTTCAAAAATTAACTGCACTTGCTTGACTAGTTTTGAGCATCCTGCGGAGTACTATTTGTTCAGAAGTCTGCAGAACATTCTTTATGGCACATAGATTGTCCAGCCAAAGATATCACTTGGCCTTTTTATTTTATTTTAAGTGCAATTTTGATTCGTTCTATACTTTAATTGCATTTTAATTATTGATCTTGTGATGTATCGAGTGCGGTATATACTCGAAAACAATTTTGAGTACAATTGAAATTAAATATTTTAATTACAACAAAAAAAAAAAATAAACAAAAATAATAACAAATGATCACATCCTCATCATTGTTAGCGGTCACACTGTGTTCAATTTCTTTTTTAATTTATTTCTACGAATTTGAAGCTGTCGTTGTTTCATTCATTTTTAAATGCCACACCATCAATATCAATTCAATACAAATTTACACGCTCGTTTAAGCGTTGTTTTTTCACACGTTCTGTCACTTTATCACCACCACCCCGTGCATAAGTATTCTAATCAATTTCCTTTTTTCGTTGTTGTTGTTTTCTTTTTTTAATTGATTGAAACTCGTTTGCCTTTAAAGTATTTGTTTTGCAAACAAACAAACAAACAAACAAAATATGTGCCCTTTTTAATTCATCATTATCATCATTATCATCATCATCATCATCATCGTCACCATTGACTCTTCTCAATCTCTCTGGAAGAGTATAATAAAATATATTGAGTGAGTGAGTGAATAACTTGAGTGATGTACTTATAGTACTCACTTGTAACCCCGTATGTTGTCGTGTCTGTCACCGTTATCTGATTGTCTATGTGTGAGTGTACAAGCATTTGATTTATTTGTGCGATATTCTCATCAATTTTAAACGTTTAAAAAGCAATAAATTTTATTTTGTTTAAAAAAAACATACTCAGGCACAGTCACACATGCCAACAACAATAACAAAATTGTGTCAGTGGAATAAATAAAGGTTATAGGGAAATAGAAACACACACATGCATGTGTACATGAAAGTATAGTAACAATTTAAATAAATATGCGGGTTTCTAAATGATCATTAGTTAAATTATTTATTAAATAATTGGGTCTCCGTCTGGGGATTTATTTACAAAAAAAAACTAGCTGTTTAAAGTAATTATTTGGAAATCTTTAGAAAAACTAAAGGCTGTATACTTGCTGCCCGTTAAACATGAAATATTCAAGAGGGAAATACATTGTTGTTATCGAAAACATTTTCTCTGGAAAAATGTTGTTATTCAAAACATTTCCTCTAGAAAATTGCTGTTATCGAAAACATTTTCTCTAGAAAAGTATTGTTTTCGATAACAATTTTCTATAGCAAATGTTGTTATCGAAATCATTTTCTTTGGAAAATTGTTGTTATCGAAAATATTTTCTATAGAAAATTGTTATCGAAAATATTTCCTCTGGAAAAATGTTGTTATCGAAAACATTTTCTCTGGAAAAATGTTGTTATCCAAAACATTTCCTCTAGAAAATTGTTGTTATCGAAAACATTTTCTTTAGAAAATTGTTGTTGTCGAAAACATTTTCTCTGGAAAAATGTTGTTATCGAAAACATTTTCTCTAGAAAATTGTTGTTATCGAAAACATTTTCTTTAGAAAATCGTTGTTGTCGAAAACATTTTCTCTGGAAAAATGTTGTTATCCAAAACATTTCCTCTAGAAAATTGCTGTTATCGAAAACATTTTCTCTAGAAAAGTATTGTTTTCGATAACAATTTTCTATAGCAAATGCAAATGTTGTTATCGAAATCATTTTCTTTGGAAAATTGTTGTTATCGAAAATATTTTCTATAGAAAATTATTGTTATCGAAAACATTTCCTCTGGAAAAATGTTGTTATCGAAAACATTTCCTCTGGAAAAATGTTGTTATCGAAACCATTTCCTCTGGAAAAATGTTGTTATCGAAAACATTTCCTCTGGAAAAATGTTGTTATCGAAAACATTTTCTATAGAAAATCGTTGTTATCGAAAAATTTTCCTCTAGAAAATTGTTGTTATCGAAAACATTTTCTTTAGAAAATCGTTGTTGTCGAAAACATTTTCTCTGGAAAAATGTTGTTATCGAAAACATTTTCTCTAGAAAATTGTTGTTATCGAAAACATTTTCTCTAGCAAGGTATTGTTTTCGATAACAATTTTCTATGACAAATATTGTTTTCGATAACAATTTTCTATGGCAAATATTGTTATCGAAATAATTTTCTATGGAAAATTTTTGTTATCGAAAACATTTTCTCTGGAAAAATGTTGTTATTGAAAACATTTTCTCTGGAAAAATGTTGTTATCCAAAACATTTCCTCTAGAAAATTGTTGTTTTCGAAAACATTTTCTCTAGAAAAGTGTTGTTATCGAAAATATTTTCTAAAATTGTTGATATTGAAAAAATTCTGTAGAAAATTGTTGTTATCAAAAAATTTCCGATCTCCTAAAATTTAGTGAGTTTAAGTAGACAAATGTTTACATACAAATGTTTATGAACGTTTTAGTCCAATACTCAATGTTTATAAACATAATTTATATAAAAACTGTTATGCCTTAGTAAACAAAAACTCTGTTGTGGCAGAGGTGGTACTAGTGGTGGGGGTTGGGGGGGGGGGTGTGTGTGTTTAATGTTTCATTTGTAACATTACAATGTTGATGACTATGATGCTTATGATTTCTAACTGACTCTGGTGTTGTTTTTTCTCTTACAGTTACACACTTGACTGGCTATTTAACGGACCACATGGTTATTGCTAGTGTTGTTGTTGTTGTTACTGTTTTTTTCTTGTTATTTTCGATGTTAACAATAATGACGTTGGTGATAACCTCGTTTCTCTCTTTCTGTTGTAGTGTTTTATTTGCTTAAATAATGGTTTTGCAGTGAAATGTTAGAAAAACAACAACAACAACAATGTGTCTGTTTGCTAGTTAAGGGGTACGTATGAAATTATAGTTTTTTTTGTATGTTTTATTTTTATTTGTATTGTTTTAACTAAATTGTTATTGTTTTAATATATGTACAATATAGTATATATTTTTTTGTTTGTTTGTTTTTATTGTTGTCATGCTTTGTTGATTCATATGTGTGTGTTATTTAATCATGGCCACATGCATTGAAAAGTCCTTGGCCTTTAAGTACCATATAACGGAGTCTAGTACAGGGTTTAACAATATTCCGTTTTTCTTTTTGAATAGGGGTTTCGAATAAATGAATAATTAAATTAATTAAGACTAAAGTAAGCTGCGGTAAGGACAATTGTTAAATAAAGTCGATTAGTTTTCTTTGAAAATCAGTGTTTAATTTGCCTGTATAACGCTGCTTATGGTTTTTGGTTTCTCACACTTTCCCTCAACTCGAAACCCATTTTTAAATATTTTAAGAGAAACGTGTATTGGAAGTGTGTATTGTTTTAATTAAACAATTAATTAAAACTACCTTAATTAAATACAAAAATTACATTTAATTTGACTTTTAAATTGATTTTAAAGTTTTTTTTTTCTTTTTTTACACACACTTTTACTTTCAAACACATTTTTTTTGGTAAAGTTTTTTTATGCCTTTTTTTCTGTGAACATTTCTTTATTTGTCAAACATTAACAGCCCAAACGTGACATGGCATTAATGCGAAACTCGTAACAACAACAACTGCAACTACAAGAAAGAAGAAGTTGTTAAAATAAAAACTGAAAACGTAACGAAATGTGTTTTAAACAAATATTAAACACGAAAAAGTTTAACCATATTTTTTCTTCTTCTTCTTGTTTAACAAATTAAATTAAAACTTTTAAAAAATGTTTAAAAATAAAAGAAACAAAAAAGAAAGAGAGAGGAAAAAACCAATAAGAGAAAAGGTAATAAAATAAAGACACTTTAATTGAGATGGAGTGTAAAGAAACGCAAAAAAAACCGCTCACACTCTTATACACTCTCTTAAAGAGTTCGTGTTATTAATTTACTCACTTGCCTTTGTTGCTTTAGAGCACAAACACAAGAATGTCACAGTGTTTGCTACTATGAAAGTGTCCTTTGCAAACACAAATTTTATTTGGAAGATTATTGCATGTATGTGCTTGTGTGACTTCGTGAAAACGAATGTATGTTATAATAACTTTAGTGTTTAAACTTCTCCGTAAAAGCAAAAACAAAAAAAGGGAAAATTTACGCATTTGTAGTAGTGTAATGTAGAGTTCTTTAAGCCAAGAGATCAATGCCACAAAGTCACCAAGTTAAAGTTTACTGCATAAAGAGAGCAGAGTAAAGAGAGTCGTTGAGCACATTACAAAACATTACAACAATCCACGCATAAAACACGTGTTGTGCCTGTTGATTTTAAGGCTCAATCTACGAGGAGAGGAACCCCCTTAGTTAATAGTGGAAATAACGCTTAAACGTTTAAATATTAAATTTAAAAAGAAAATCCATTATTTATGAGAAAGAAAGGGTTTTTCAATTAAACTCTTATAAAGCCATGTTTTAGATGGAATTTTCATTTCATTTTAATGTTAGCATCATGCCACTGTGTATGAAATATAATTTCATTTAATTGCCGGCCTCTGGAGCGGTCGCAATATTTGTGGCTTTAGAGATAATTTGGAAACAATTTTTCACAAAGTTAGGGCGGTATCTAGGCAAAAAGTTGGCACATATTGGTTTTGAAATGCTGGAATAGAAGGGGATTATCCTCGTAGACATTGCCATTAATGTAGCTCCACACAAAATTAATTCCAAAAGCTTCAAATCTTATAATATTGGACATCAAAACATGCAATTACTCTTTTTGTAACCCATATATGGGCTTTGTTTAAGTCACATACCATTTTATTTTACAATATTTAAGTCCACAAATCAAATAAGTACGTTTTATATGTTCAGAGAACTCTAAATCAATAGTAATGGTACTGCAGGATATTATTCGAAAGAAATCTAGCTGGATGAGTCCTCCAGATCATCCTAAACAATAAAAAAAATACTTTTTCCCACTGACATGTTACTGTCTTGTAACACATTTGATAGTTACCCTATAAGGGTTCTTGCATAGGGAGACATTGAGGTAACAACATAGCTGACTCACATGCAAAAGCTGATTCAACAATAATTCGAACGAATTCATACACGAGATTGAAATTCCCTTTGCAGAGAGGCAGATGTATACTCTCATACAGATTTCACTTATCTGCGAATGAAAGACAGGATAATGAACTTCCAGCCAAATCTGGCTCGTTATGGACATAAGCTGAAACAAAATTTGTGTTAAATTTAGCCCTGAGTCCATCTAGGAACTTTATTTCAGTTATAATAAGACACCAGCCATGGTACATACGCCCAGAGACTGGGAATACCTTAAAGAAACTTCTGTTTAAGATGTAGTGACGAGGAACACGAAAGTTTTCCACAATTATTTTTGAGTTTTAAAGCCCCATATGCGGCACTTTTGCTTGTTAACACAACTACCGAGTCAGAAAACATTGTTTGAAATACCGGCATTGAAAGCCTGTTACTTTAGGACCCAATGAGTATGTCTACTACGTTGTAAATAGTTAGTCGGCTTTAATAGTTGTGTGACTTGGTATTCATGCGAACAGAAATATAAATCCAAGTGTAGAATATGCTATAATGAATCGTAAGATATATCCAACTGGTGAGAACATCGAGGAATCGATAAATTCGTATTATTCGCCACAAACTTCTCTGCAGCAGCGATAATTTAGGCAGTGAGTACCTTACGGTCATATATGAAACTAACCACTGCTTTAACGAATCGAGTCCTTTTAAAATTTCTTTATAATCCTGGCAGCTCCTTGCACAGTAAGCGTGTTATGATTATCATAATCAGCCCATAATGAAACGTGACCACCACATTTGCGTCACCACTTCCATAGTCAATTTTAATTCTTTTTACGCATTCAAGAATTATTGAATGATCAATATTTGTAAGCTAGGTTAGCGGGTAACTTGCCGTTTACAGGCAAGTTCACTCCGTGGCCATACGGCCCATTGTGTTACTTAGTGTGAGGTAAGGCACCTTGTCATAATCCGCTTGTGGTAGTTTTGAACCACCCCGAGCTTCGGATGAAACCGGCCAGTTTCAGTCCATTTTTGTAAATGGCAAAATTTTCACGTTGAAAACTCTCAACGGATAACCCTTTAAAACACAAATTTTAATACATTTCATATTCAATTTTTTTTTATAGGAATATACACACGGTCATAAAATTATTCATATTAAAAATTAATTGAAACAATATTGACTCCTAAAGAACAGGGCAAGTTTTAACTTTCTCTAGGCAAAAAAAAAACAAGGAAAATAACTTTCTTTTTCAATTACAATAAATAGTGCCACGCCAACCACATCCCCTTATTTATTATTTTAATAACAACTTTAAATCTCCTCTGTTACTTCTTATGCACTCTTTTTTTGTTCTTTGTATAAAAATAACAGTTATAAAACAAGAACAACAATAACATAAATAAATGATTATTTAAGTTTCAAGGAGAGAGAGAGAAAGTGGATTAACAAGTTATAAAAACAACTATAATACCCGTGTCTTATGCTCTCCTTTTGTAAAAATAACACCTACACTTACGTCTACAAAACAACTACCGTACAACTACTATTACATAAATAAACGATTATTTAGTAATACGAAGTTGAGAGCCGTTTAAGCAGAAATAAGAATAACACTGCCTGCGGATTTGTATAGGCACAGCACAACTTAAGAACACGTGTGTTTCTTAGTAGTGGTGAAGGAAACTAAAGGATAATGTATTTGAAGTTAGAAATAACAATACACAGTAGGAACAATTTTGTTGTTGTTGTTGTTGCTACGAAGCATCTAATTATTTCGTATTGTGTGGTCACGTTGGTTATTAAAGCAGCTGTTTTATGTTTTTGTTACATTTATGTAAGTATTGTTGTTGTTGTTGTTGTTAGGTTTGATGTTTTTACGATTATGTTTTGTTTACATTAATATTTTCAGTTTGTTTGCCGTTTGTCTGTAATAGTAATAACAATAAAAAACAACAATAACAACATAAATACATAAATAAATGAGTTTATAAAGCAAAAAAATACCAGCATATAAGAGAGAGTTTTTAAATAAAAATACAAAAAAATTCAATTTCAATTTGCTCTTCTCTTCGGTAAAATTTTTTTTATTTTATACGTGTTTGTAATACACAGAGAACAACAAATAAACCCCAAACGTATAACAACATTATGTTTAACAGGTTGTTTAAATACTTTTTGTGACAATTAAATTGTTAAAAAAAAATATTTTTTTCTTTTTTATTTTTTTGACAAGTGGTCTGTGTTAACTTTGAAGTGTTGACTACTTTATTACACAATTTGGCCGTTAGCGAAGGCAAAAGAAGTAAAAAAAGCAGAAAGCAAAACAAAACAAAACTGTCAACCACAAATCATTGTTGAAATTGTTAGTTTTTTTTTCTTGTATTGTAAAAATGTGTGTGAATATGTCTGTTTATCTTACTGGGCGTATGATTAATCCAATTAAAGTATTAATTTTTATTCATTCGCTTACTCTCATTCATTCATTCATTCCGTTCGTTCGTTCATTCATTCATACATTTATAAAGTTATTGTTAATTATTTAGACAATAGATTATTTATTATTGGCAATAAAGCAATATGACTGGCTTCACTCACTCACTGACATTGGCAATGAAATATTAATAAAAAAAAAACAAAATTGTGTAATAATTTTATTTTGTTTTTTTTTTGTTAATAAATCTTTTTTAGTATTATTTAAATTATTTACTGCTTAAGGTTAATAATTTTTTTTCTTATGAAAAAAAAAATGACATAATGACACATAAAATATAGCACCATGTGCTATTTTATACTCGAGTAATTATCTTTGAGGATTTAAGTTCAGTGATTTAAGCAAATTATTTTGAGTCATACATTTATTGTGTAATTATCTATAAAAGTTATTCTATTTATAATTGTTTCTATAACAATGACGAAAGCAAAATTTCATTTTTAAAATTGATATCGAATTATAGTTAAAAAAATAGTTTGAAAAAGTTTCTTTTTTTCAACAAAATTGCTGTTATTGAAAAATTTTATAGAATATTTTTGTTATCGAAAAGTTTTATGGAAATTTTTAGTTATCGAAAAATATTTTGTGCTTTGTTATCGATATTTATAGAAAATTTTTAATATCGAAAAATATTTCGATATTTATAGAGAATTTTTATTATTGAAAAATTTTATATAAAATTTTTGTTATCGAATAATTGTAAATAAAATTTTAGTTATCGGAAAGTTTTATAGAAATTTTTGGTTAATATTATATAAAATTTTTGCTATCGAAAAAAATGTTTGTCTTCGAAAGTCTCCCATCTATAATTGTTTTTGTTTTTTTTTTATGTTTTAATGTCAATTTTTTTTTATCGAAACAGTTTTTTTTAAAAGAATATTTTTATTGAGATATTTTTAAAGTTAGGGAAAATTATTGATATCCAAGAATTTTTTATAGAAAATTGTTATCGAAGCAATTTATATAGAAAATTATTGTTATCAAAGTATTTTTATTGGAACTTGTTGTTACGAAAGAATTTTCAATATAAAATTGTTGTTATCGATAAAATTTGTATAGAAGTTTGTTATTATCGGTAATAATTCTATGGGAAATTTTTATATTGAATTTTCAGTAGAAAATTGATATTAAAAAATTTTATATCTAACATTGTTATCGAAATTATTCCAAATTTTGCTTTAGAAAAAATGGTATACACATATATTTGAATATGTATTTGCTACAAAAAAAGTTATCGATAAATTTTCTACAAAGAATTCTTGTTATCGAAGCTTTTCTGTTATTATCTGAAAATTATTCAGAGAATTGATTTCGAAAAATAATTACAAAAATTGTAACCCAAAAATTTTCTATCGAAATGTTATCGAAATATTTCTAATAATATATCGAAAAATTTGTCTTCAATATCGAAATCGAAATTTGTCTTCAATATCGAGAATTGATTTCGAAAAATAATTACAAAAATTGTTATCAAAAATTTTCTATAATAAATGTTATCGAATTATTTCTCACAATTGATATCGAAAAATTTGTCTTCAATATCGAAATCGAAATTAGTCTTCAATATCGAGAATTGATTTCGAAAAATAATTACAAAAATTTTTTTCAAAAATTTTCTATAAAAAATGTTATCGAATTATTTCTCACAATTGATATCGAAAAATTTGTCTTCAATATCGAAATCGAAATTAGTCTTCAATATCGAAATTTGTTTAAAAATTGTTTTAAAAAATTGATATCGAAAAATTTTCCATAATAATAGAAAATTTCTGTAAAAAATGCCTTGAAAAATTTCTGAATTGAAAAAAAAATAAAAGTTTACACGTTTTTTAAAACTATTATTTGTGAATTTATTAGCGTTAATGCTTGAACTAGATTAAATCAATTTAACGCATTTCATTCGAATTGTGTACGAAAGTCTAACATAAAGAACCAAAACTCTAGTGTTCCATTTTTGGAAGACAATAAACAAATTTCCTGTACCAGACTCTTTCTTTGTCTCTTTCCTCTATCTGGTACAATACTGTGTCACTTAATTTTCATTGCTGATAAACATCACAGATCACAATCATTATGAGCAGCCAAGAAAACTTTGATAATGAAACTACAACTGACGATGATGATGACGACGATGACGACGATGATGGCAATGGGCATGAGAAACAACATTAGAGGTGGCAAAAGTCCACCTCTATCCATCCATCAGATGATAATGCTGATGATGATGATGATGATGATGATGATGGTGATGGTTAATGATAAGCACTATTAAGTTGCTTAAGTGTTTCACACACAGTCATATACCGAAAGTGTGGGTGTGGAACAATATTTTTTTTGTTTTCTGTGTTCTAACGACAGCTCATAAAAGCCAATTGCATTTGAAGTGTCTGTCGTTCACGGTAAACGCTCTTTCCAAAGAAGATACACAACGTTTAAGTGTTGAAAAAAAAGCATTTGAGACTCAATTACTGCTAAATTGCATACAAAGTTTTTTTTTATTTTTATTTTAAGAATAAAAAATTTAAATTTTTGCCAATTTAAGCGTGATATTCGTGGCAGTACTGTCATCGCATTATTGACTTGACAACAAATAATAATTGCTCATGAAATAAATTCACGCTCAAGATAAAAAGGAAATTAAATAGACAATTTCAATTTGTGTTATAAGCTATGTTCGCTCGCTCGCTTACTACACAATTATAATGGCATGTGTTTTAATCAATGGAATTGTTTGTGTCAGAAAAGTACTTTTTGAAAAAGTACGTTTTCAAAATTTACAAAAAGTACCTTTTAAAAAGGTACTTTTTCAAAAAGTACTTTTATTTAGTTCTAAGCTTTATTAGTTAGTAATGATTTATTTAAGCTGATAATTGATAAAAATTCCTTATGAAAAAATTTATTTTATATGTTAGGAGTACTTTTCACAAAATAGTACTTTTTTATAAAAGATAATATTTGATGGAATGTGTTTTCTGGGATAAAAAATAGCCTGTGAATTTTCATAAAAAGGTATTTTTTTAATTTTCATATTTTGTTAGCGATTTCATATGACAGAAAAAAGTACTTTTTACAGAAAATGGTTAAATTTGGACATGTGAAAAGAGAACTTTTCAAGGAACTACTTTTTCTTAAATACTGAAAAAGTACTTTTTTTTAGTACAATTCTTTGTCAGACACATATTTTTTCTCTTAATAAAATACATTCGTGTTTCGGGGGAATAAAATAAAAGTACTTCAATTAAGAGGTTCTAATGAAAAGTTTGTTTCTTTAGAAAAACAAACGTTTTTGTTGTAGTATTTATTACCAGGATCGTATGCTGGTATACTTTTTGGGTTTGATTCCAATCAGTAATTTTTGTTCTCTTAAGAAGGGTAAAGAAGTGAATTTTTGTACCGCTTTCTGGTACCTTTTCTTATTATTTCTATTGAGGAAAAATAAACCTCTTTCATCAGGAAGAAGTACATTTTTATCTCATTTATGAAAAAATTTACTTTATATGTTAGAAGTACTTTTTACAAAAAAGTACTTTTTTTGATGGTTGATAATTTTTGATGGAATGTATTTTCTGGGATAAAAAATAGCCTTTTTTTGTGAATTTTCATAAAAAGGTAAGTTTTATTTTTCATAAAATGCTACTTTTAAAAAATAAGTACTTTTTTTCTTTCAAGAAGATAATTTTTGATGGGGCGGGACGTATTTTCGGGGATAAAAAATATATTTTTTGCGAATTATGTATACAATCCTTGAGTAACGGTTACAACAACCTCTTTTAGAGAGAAATGCTTGCCAAAAAAAGGACTTAACAAGTCATAAAGAAGAATTGTGAAGTAGGAGTCACGGTCTTGTTTTCTTAAACACCTGCTTCTTTTGCCCTCCACTGTAAAAAGACTTCTAATGCCACATGCTATTGTTATAATTGCAATTGCACTATTGTCATTGTCATCCTAGTGTTGTAGTGGTAGTAGTTGTTGTTGTTGTTTTTGTCATTTTTGTAAAGGGTCCGCCAAATAACTTTTTTTTTTGAAAATGCTTTAAAAAAAAACTACTGAATATTTTCTCAAATTTCTTTTTTCATTTGAAAGTACAATCCTTCCGGTTAATAATGGAAAATAATTTCATTCAAATGGCTGCCTCGGCTGGCCATGCAGTAGCCTACACGATCGGTCCAATTTTTAAGCACATTATCGATTGTGTGCAGCTGTATTTCACCAATGGCTTCACGTCAATTGTCTCTGGCTTGTCGGCGTAACACTTATATTTGACGGCACCCCACAAATAATAGTCCAACGGTGTCAAATCGCAGCTCCGAGGTGGCTAAACGACATCAGCTTTGCGGCTGATAATGCAATCTTCAAAAACAGGGCGCAAAACATTGAGTGGAGCTTCGGCTGTGTGGCACGTAGCGCCGTCCTGTTGAAACCAAAATGTTGCCAATATCCTCCTCTTCAATTTTTGTAAACAAAAAGTCGTTCAACATGGCCCGATAACGATCGCCATTGACTGTAACGGCCACTCCTTGCTCACTTCGAAGAAACAGTGACTCGTTTTGGGTGCGTCGGCTTTTCAATGTATGCGTGCGGGTTTTCTGTGCCCCAAATGCAACAATTTTGCTTGTTTACATACCCGCCAAGATCAAAATAAGCTTCATCTGAAAAGATGATTTTTTTTGCCAAAATCGGCATCTTCTGGTGTAGGCTACTGCATGGCAAGCCGAGGCAGCCATTTGAATGAAATTATTTTCCATTATTAACCGGAAGGATTGTACTTTCAAATGAAAAAAGAAATTTAAGAAAATATTCAGTAGTTTTTTTTTTAAACCATTTTCAAAAAAAAGTTATTTGGCGGACCCTTTAGTTGCATTGTTAGTTAATACACTCAAAAGTTATCACACTGTCATTACAACGAAAAGACAATGGAATGGCAATTTTAGGGTAAAATAGCAGGACAGTACATGGATTTGCCGGAGCTTAGAAATCGTTGTAAAGCGCAAACAAAGCATAAACAAAGCTGAGAGATGGCAAAGTTGACAACGATGACAATGATGACGTTGTAGTAAAAGTGTTGGTTGCATGTTAACCAAAAGTTAATAACAATTGGCTGTTGAGAGATGCTTAACTCGATAGTTTCGATAGCTTGCTTGCGAGTTGCATGCTGCTGCTTTGGATGGCAATAAAATAGCGTTTAAAGTTAATGAATATGAACTTTATTATCATGACACACTTACTGCGAGCATAACGTAGTAACAGAGTAACGGATAACATCATTATTAT
The DNA here is from genome assembly GCA_936449025.2 of Sarcophaga subvicina. NCBI lineage: Eukaryota > Metazoa > Arthropoda > Insecta > Diptera > Sarcophagidae > Sarcophaga > Sarcophaga subvicina. The sequence goes on along the minus strand of OW388082.2, from coordinate 104,346,651 downwards.
CGTTTTATTATTGTCATCGTAATCTTTAGCTTCATGTTCATAATTGCGCCATGTCGTTGGAAAGTGTTCTGCTTTTGTTTTATAACCTACTAAAGAAAGTTTCAACTGCTGCATGTGCATATCAGAGCGTTAAATTGCAGTTTTAAAAAAGTTGAAAAGAACAATAAAATTTTATTGGAAACTCAAACAGTATAATCACGGTCCAGAACGAATGAACTAGGCTGTATACAGAGTTCTAATAGAAAATCTAACAACTTTTGGATGTCGTCTATTACCAGATATACCGCATTTACATGATAGGAGGAAAAGTTATGTTTTTTTTTCAACAAACTTGTGGCATTAAATTAAAACTAGGGTTTCAACTCATATAAGTGTAAATTATAAGTTTACAAAAGAGCTTAAAGTACCTTTTCAAAAAGTGAAAAATGTTTAAAAACTTAATAAAGATTAACCCTACAAGTACAAGATGATGGATTAAATGAAAGTAAATTGGATTGAGGAATGTGAAGAGCACTACAGAGTATTTCATTCAGCTGCTGTTAAATAATAATTTAAAGGAAAGGATACGATTTAAAAGGCTCACGAAAAGTCTGCTTAAACTCCAAAGGAGTACTCTAAAGAGTGTTTTTAGTTTCTTTACTATGCATTGCGATATGAGAATTCAAGCTAGCCCTTTTGGTCTTGGACACATGGCAAATGACATTTGCAGGAACTGTAGAGACGAGGAAGGAAAGGAAACTGTTTTTCATACAATGGGTACATGTCCACCACTATGTGAGCGGAAGAAAAGGCAACTTGGTGTGTATTTTATTGATGATTTAAACGAACTGTCAGTGATGACTGTCAAAGTCGCTTCATCGGAAGATCCGAAAAGCGAGCGAAAAGCGATTTACGAATAGATGTGGTATCACAGTAGCAAATTGGTACTTATTAAAATTGGTTTTTTTAAATTAGTACTTTTTAAAATTGGTACTTATTAAAATGGGTTTTTTAAATTGGTACTTTTTTAATTGGTACTTTTTAATTGGTACTTTTTTAAACTGGTACTTTTTTAATTTTGTACGCCTTTAACTTTAGTTTCTTAAACTTTTCAAAAGTTTTTAAATTCTTTTAAATACTTTTTTAAATTTGGTACTCTTTTAAATATGGGTATCACAGTAGGAAATTGGTACTTATTAAAATTGGTTTTTTTAAATTAGTACTTTTTTAAATTGGTTTTTTTAAATTGGTACTTTTTTAAATTGGTACTTTTTAAATTGGTACTTTTTAAATTGGTACTTTTTAAATTGGTACTTTTTTAAATTGGTATTTCTTTTAATTTAGTACGCCTTTAACTTTAGTTTCTTAAACTTTTCAAAAGTTTTTAATGTCTTTTAAATACTTTTTTAAATTTGGTACTCTTTTAAATATGGGTCTTTTTACAACCTCAAACCTTTTTTTGAATTGTGAAATTTTTTCTTTTTTTTTTGTACTTTTTACCTTTGGAATTTTTCTAAATTTGATATATTCTGCTTTTGGTACTTTTATAAATTTAATAATTCTTTTAATTTGGTTTTTTTTTGAATTTGGTACTTTTTACATTGGGTACTTTTTACCATTTCAAATGTGATACTTTTTAAATTTGATAGTTTTTTTTTTGTTCAACCAACATACAGAGCATGGCTCATATTCATGCAGCTCATTAGGATCTATTAAAATACATAGGTTGTGTGGGCAAGGCAGTAGGGAGTAGTGTTTATGGATCTCAGATTTGAATTTGTTTTTATAGTGGTAGGGTAAACTTCTGCAGGAAGAGAGTTCAGTCGACTGGCGCTACAAAAGATTAAAATATTCATCGTAATACACACTAAGCTCCATCGGTTAATCGTTTATAAATGGGTGTAGTCCACAAGAAAGACGAATATTATATAGAAATAGATGAAGAAACCCCTTTAGTTCACTAGAACACAATCCGACAATCCGTTACAGAAGTGAACGAAGCAGCGGTGTTTTAATGGAGCAATACAGTTGGATAACGTACCGTCATTAATGGACACTTTCGCCTCAAAATAGACTTCGGGACACCGATTATGAGAGTTGTTTCCCATTTTCGGTCGAATATAGTGCTGTAAATAGACAAGGTAGTATGCTAGTTTATTAAACGCGGGCCCGTGTTTCAATTCCCAGCTCAGACATCTCGAATAAAATGAAAAATAAAAAAGTTTCTATAGGTGAGTGTAACCAAAGAATATGGATATAAAGAATACGCATTATGTAGAAGTAAAATTTCTTATGGCAGGTTGTAACATTACGACCCGCTCTCACCAAAATCTTTTTAAAAATCATTTTTTGATGAGGGGAGAGGAAGACAGAAGGAAAATGAACACAATCAAAGAGCGTAAAAATGTGTTGCTCTCAGCGTACGTATGTACATGTGTATGTATTCTTGTGTTTTTTGATTTAGTTGTCGATCAGACTGCGACAAGAATACATGTGCTGCGGATGCTTTATCATTTTATTTCAGAATAACACTCGAAGAATATTTTGTGTCAAAAATGTTCTGTGTCATTAGCTGGGCGTATTTCATTTTCTTATTTTGTCCCATAGTATAATTTTTTAAATTCTTTGGAATGCTCGTTTTTTTTCTTTTAATAAAAAATGGTTTTTTTATTCTTTTTATTTTTATTTATCTAAAAAACATGGCCTAATTTTTAAGCCAAAGATGGATAGCTTTATGGTTTTTTAATAAAAAATGGATTTTTTACTTTATTTTTATTTATCTAAAATTATTAAGCCAAAGATAGACAGCTTTACATATGTATGTTGATGAAATGAAAATAAAAATAGAATATATTACTAACACTTTTCTATGGCTGTAAATAAATAAATTCTCTCAACTTATTTTCTCTCTCTCACTCACTAATTCATAACCATAGGCATGTGTTAACCTAGAGGAAAATTGTTAGTAATAATGTCAAGTCTACTTATTAACCCAATGATATGTATATGTGATCGGAAAATATAGAAAAATTGTACTGCACTAAATCCCTAAAGATACCGTATTTAACTTGGCAAGTATTCTTCCAAAAATCGAAATCATTTCTCATTGATATTAGTGAATTCTACTGTGATATGCCTTTGGGTGTATAATTGAACGAACACTCTTGATGCTCGTGTCCTATGTGTGTAAAAAGCCGAGGATGTTCTTCCCCTGAGGGACATTGGTGCCGACGTCTGTTTTTAACACCAGAAAAATAAATAAAAAAGTGGTCAAACAACAAAAACGCACGATGAGAACAACGCATTGTTACGCTCTTGGTTTCTGTATCCTTCCCTTCTATCTTTCCCCCCGCGTCATGAAATATTTTTGAAAAATATTCCAAAATATGTTAAAATGCACATTCTTTATACTTTATTTTCTTTGGTGTAACTCAGCAGTTTTGTAGTAGAAACTTTCAATGAAAATAAAATTGCCATGAAAAGTTTCTGAAAAAGCTGTCGTTCGGAGTCGACTTTAAATTGTAGGCTCCGCCATTCCTATATAAAATTAACACACACAGCATGGCAAGTGTTAGATGCTAGATGTTATAGTGCTAGGTTGTAATCTTCACTAAAGGGTTGTAATGATCAATTAAGTAAGTAAATAAGAATAATTTTTATGCCGCAATAGGCTACTTGTTAAGTCAGCACGTAAAGCTGCATCTTCGTTAACGTCTATCATCTCATCTTGTGCAATTTTAATGCAATTATTTTTAGGATCGTTTCTAATACAGTGTCATCTAAACCATAATTATTGCTTTTAAGCCAGATAAGTTTTAGGACTCCATTAGGTGACTGTAAAATTTTGTTTTATTACTCCTTCACATTTATTGGTTGTGTTGTTTGGGTGTGCATTTCGATATGTATTTTTAAAAAGTATTTTTAAAAATTGTTTGAAATTATTGCAATAAAATTGTTATTTTAACCTTTCAATAGTAAAGGGTGGTAATAAATCGCTTTGTTTTTGAAAATATTCTTTATACTCGACTATAAAAAATGTTTACTACTGTCGGTAACACAGCACTCACCACTCACCACTCAGTACCAGTGCGTCCATGCCAGTGGCTGTCTATTATTTTGAAATATTATTCATAAATCATGGTTATTTAAAGTCCCATAAACATTTAATCATATTTATGAGGCGTTTAATACAAAAATTAAGTTTTAACAAATTAATAAAAATTTATTCGTTTTTTTTCCATTTTTTTTTTGAAAATGTTTTCATTTGTATTGTTCACTCCAGAACGCTCAAGTTCATCAGAAGAAAATGTTATTGTAGCCGAGAGAAAAACAAAAATTTTTTTTCTCTAACAATGTAAGACGACGATGGTCGCTGGATCCCTTCTAAAACTGTTGCTGCTGTTATTGGTCTCCAAATGTATACAATAAAATCACACAATAAATGTTGAAATTGCTACACAACTGTATGGACTGAATGCCAGTATTTTGTATATTTGTTAGTACATTACGAGTATAATGGAATGGGGAGGAGGCGAGGTTAAAAACAAATAAAAAAAACCATTTAAAGAGTCATCAAAATGATGTCATAAACGTTTTTGGCTTAAAACGCATGAATTATGACTCAAATAAAATATTATTAATGCTTTGGAAGAAAAAAAAACGCTTGAAAAAGATGAACTTTGTTGTACAATTTTATCAAGATGCAGCGTTAAAGGCCAGTGTTGCAAGTGGTCTGTTGGAAAATGAAGGGAAAACGTTTTAAGGCCATAGCTATGACTAATGCCCAGTAAAATTGTTTAGTAAAAACAGTAGTTATGATATTGCAAGTCAATACAAGTCTCTCGGGAAAGTTAGGCCTAAAGTAAGCTTAAGTAGTTGCAGATTTAGCGACTTACGTCTAGTAAGTGAACCTCAATTCTGGTTTACGGATGAAATAAAACACATGACATATGTTGTATGAGAAATTAGGCCTTAAACCTGCTTAAGGGCTATAACGGCAGTGGGTTTGCACTTTAAATAGTTTTTGAATTAAAACAACATATTAGTTATTCACTTTTTTGAGCAAAAAATTGTCATAAAAAAGTACCAAATTTCAAAAAAAGTACGAAATATAAAAAGTACTTTTTTAAAAAATATGAAGTGCCTTTTTTAAAAAAGTACTCAATATAAAATCTAGAAAATCGATCGAAATTAGAAAAGTACCTTTTAAGAAATATGAAGGACCTTTTTTTAGAAAAGTACTCAATATAAAATCCAAGAAAGTCGATCAAAATTTAAAGAGGGGACTATTTTTATACTAATTTTTCATTGTACCAAATTTCAAAATATACAAAAAAATACTACAATGTACTTAAAAATACTAAAAAAGTACCAAATTTAAAAAGTACCATAGGGAAATAACCTGTGTTTAGTGTTTAAAGTTTAATAAGTGAATAAGTACTATATAAAAAGCTTCTTAAGAAAAAGTACTAATTTAAAAAGTACCAAATTTAAAAAAGTACCAAAGTTTAAAAAAGCAAGACAATAAATAAAGGCAAGATTTAAAAAAATAGATGTCCATTAGAAAATATAAATACAATAATTTGAAAATGATAGAAAATTCTTCTATATTTAAAAGTACCATATTTAAAATAGGCCTTCTATTTTGTACTAAAAAAGTACCAAATTTATAAAATTTTAACATAAAAAACATATTTAAAGAGATTTTTCACAAAAATTAGCTATTTCTGTACTTAACTTAGTAAGAGAAAAGGGTTCCATGTGAATATAGGTACCAAAATAGAAAATGGTACTATTTTTCCCCCTTTTGAGGTTTAAATTAAAAATTTTTTGTTATTAAAAATTTATGATGAAAGTAAAGCAACATATTTTCTTTAATACAATTAAAGTAATCGTTTTGTAAAATTCTATCTGTTCAAGGGACCATAAAGTTTTAAATGGTTTTTCTCATACGGAGTACCTTTTAAAGTACTAGGACTTAATTGTTTACAAAACAAAAGAAAAGTGAACAGAAATTTCTTTGTAAACCAGGATTAACGTATTTTCGTTTAAAAGGAAACCGAAATTAATTAAAAAAAGAATACCCTTCCGTTTGCCAACACAATATGAACAATAGAACAAAAGTACCAAATCACAAATTTAGAAAGGGATTTTTTCTTATTAATAAATAAATAAAGCAACAAATTAAATAAAAGCAACAAAGAGAACAGAAATAAAAATATTTGCTTAAAAATAAAAAAATATTTGCAAATAAAATTATTTTGTTTCCAAAAAAAAAAAAAATAAAAATTTATGGGGATATTTTGTTTGTTTTTTATTATTATTTTTTAAATTTTTCATTACAAAAAAAAAGAAAACTTGAAAAAAGGCCAAAAACGATTCATAAAATATTTATTTCAATGGCATTACAGGCAGAAGATGTTAAAAAATTGTTAAAAGTATTCTTTTTAGCTGCAATAAAAACGACTTACACACGCTGTTTAGTTAATAGGGCAAGCGGGAAAAGAGATCTTTAAGAGAGAGGGCACTTGTCTTGTAACGGGTGATTTTTTAGCCATTATCTTTTTGGCAACACTGGTTTAAACAGCTCACGCACGTTTCGTGTTTTGTTTCACTGTCAAACATCTTCAGTTTGGTCTATAATTTAACCATGAATCGTCTTACAAACGAACAACGCTTGCAAATCATTGAATTTTATTATCAAAATGCGTGCTCTGTTAAGAAAGTTCATCGCGCGCTTCTTCCAGTTTATAGTCAGTTTAATCGACCTACTGAAGCTATTGTGACTAAATTTCGCACCAAATTTACATTGTTGGTCACTAAACCACCAACACGCTTACGTAAAGTGCGAACTGAAGAAAATATCGCAGCTGTATCGGCCAGTGATAATGATGACCATCAATTATCGATTCGTCGCCGTTCGCAGCAATTGGGCCTCTGTTACTCAACAACGTGGAAAAATTTGCGGTAGGATTTAGGTGTGAAGCCTTTTAAAATACAGCTGGTGCAAGAATTGAAGCCGAACGACCTACCGCAACGCAGAATATTTGGTGAATGGGCTCTTGGAAAGTTGGCCGAAGATCAACTTCTTTATCGAAAAATTGTGTTCAGCGACGAAGCTCATTTTTGGCTCAATGGATACGAAAATAAGCAGAATTGTCGATTTTGGAGTGAAGATCAGCCAGAAGCATTGCCAAAGCTACCAATGCATCCAGAACAAGTCACAGTTTGGTGCGGTTTATGGGCTGGTGGCATCATTGGACCGTAACTGTAAATGGTGAGCGCTACCGTGAGATGATATCCAACTTATTTTTGCCCAAAATGCAAGAGCTTGACTTGCATGACATGTGGTTTCAACAAGACGGTGCCACATGTCACACAGCACGCGTAACAATGGACTTATTGAGAGGCGAGTTCGGTGAACATTTTATTTCACGTTCGGGACCAGTCAATTGGCCGCCTAGATCGTACAATTTAACGCTTTTACACTATTTTTTGTGGGGCTATGTTAAAGCTCATGTCTATACAGACAAGCCCGCTTCAATTGACGCATTGGAAGACTACATTGAAGCATTTATTCGTGAGATACCGGCCGAAATGTTGGAAAGAGTATGCCAAAATTGGACTAAGCGGATGGACCATTTGAGGCGCAGTCGCGGTCTACATTTGCATGAAATAATCTTCAAACATTATATTATATGGAACGTACTATCGATTCAAATAAAGATTTCATGCGTTTTTCTGAATTTTATGTGGTTTTTTTTTGAAAATTTTTCCTATAGCTCTTAAAAAATCACCCATTACTTGAAAAGATTCTTAATTATTAATGATTTAAAAATATTGTTCCTCTTATTATTTGCCCTGTGCATATAAATTATTTTTTTAAATTTTTTTATTAAACAAAGTGTACATCAAATGGTACTTTTTTCAATAGGCACACTGTTTTAGTACATATAGTACAGTGTTTTCTTGTTTTAAAGTTAACAAATACGTTTAAAAGTACCTTTTTGCGAAAATTTTTTTTGAAAAGTACTTTATCAAAAGTACTATTCAGATTATTTTCTTGAGAAATGGTACTTACTCAATTGAGCATTACAATTATTAGCCACATTAGTCAGGATTACAACCTAACTTCTCACGCCATTAATGTTGTGTGTAAAATTAGTACCATGAGTGCCGGGACCTACAGTTTAATGCAGACTACGAACGATAAATTTTTGAGCAAAATTTCATGGCAATTTCGTTTACTCTCCGAGTATTTGCCAGAAGACTGTTGAGAGGAAGTCGCCGAAAGAAATATTTTTTCATATTTCGTTTTGCTTGAGATATCTGAGCTGGGGTTTGAGTCAGGGGTTCACGTCTAAGAAGCCAACACTTTACCTACTACTAGACTGCAGTGAATACTTCTTATCAAAATGGCATTCAGATGGTAAGAAATTGACATAAAATGTAAAAATGTCTATCAGTTGATATTTGTCTCGAACACGAAGCCTTGTTAGGCCGAGAGAGACATGGCGAAAAATGGCGATATAAACTGGACGTTGGTCTAAAGTCTGCCTAAAAGTCGTAGGAAAATTTTGAATATTATGAACGGCAGTTGTGTCACTAAAATAAGCCGAAATGAGTCGTAAGATTCTACCACGTTTGTTGAGAATGTGGTGGAATCGACGAATTCGGAATGAAAAATAAGTTCGGTAGAGCATACACTACAAAGAGGCACTTGCCTGGTCCCATCTGCAATGCTTTTGAAGAGACTTTAAATTTCTTTATAATCTTTGCAATGTGCAAGGACAGTAGGCCGATAATGACAACCATAGTTATCCTATAAAACATAAAAAGCCACACTTAAATCCCATACGTCTTATCAACGACATTAAACAGCTGGCAGCCTTGCCACACTGGCCTTTCTGAAACCACTAACTCGATAACCCGATAATTCCTGCGTTTATCTTTTTCAATTACAACACAATTCTTGTTAACACTTGAAAGCGCCATGAAAGGAAGACAAATTTAATTAAAATCTTTAATTTTTCATCATCCACATCCTTTCCGTCTCATATTTTTGCTGACAAATTTCCGTAATAAATTTGTAGGCGGAAAAAAAGCAAAAAAAATAATTTTTCATTTAATTTTCCTTGTTTATGAGACAATTAGTAAGAAAAGAGGAACCAAAAGAAAAAAAAAACTTTTTTTAAAACCCGATTAGTCCTTAAGATAAACAGACAACACTTGTAACAATTAAAATTTTGCTCAGAAAATGAAAAAAAGAGAAGAAACAAAAACAAAAGAAACGTCTCCTTAAAAAGTCATACATTTTTAACAAGATTTTCTCAAAAGATTTCTTTTCTTTTCGTTTTTTTCTATTTTCTTTACTAATCACAGCCTAAGTCGGTTGGCAAATTTACAAACCGGAAATTATTTAATTTCCCGTAACGTTTAATTGCTGCCAACTCTCCATTTTTATTTTTTAAGGTTGTCCTCTGAAATCCAAAAAATTTCAATTCAAGCCGGACACTTTAAATTCGGGTAAATTTTAAGGAATTATGGCAGTTTAAAAAGGGATCTCCAGCATGAAACATTTTGTCTTTGGTGGCATAAACAAACGTTTTTTATTTAAAACAAAACGGCATACTCGGTTACATTTTTTCTCTTTCTCTTCCTTTATTTTAAATTCTTCTTACAACTCATTTAAATGAGACAAACAAGAAAATAAAAGAAAAACCGTCAGAAATGAAGGGAAACAGCCGACAGCAGTCAGTCAAGCCAAATAAATTAAGTAAATAGCCTGTGGCCAAAGTTAAAACAGTGTGCCACAGAATTAAAGCCACATAAACACAAGGCAAGGCAAGGCAAAGCAAGGATACATCAAAAATAAATACATTTTTGCCTTTAAATCCATTTTTTTATTCTTTATTTCAATGCAGCTTTAATTTGTTTAACTTTTCCTTGCTTGCCCTTTAGCTTCAGCATGGTTTGTGTAAGTCTATGGGGGTGTGTACACGGGAATTGTTTACTCAACCATTAAAGTACTTAAATGTAAGGGAGAGGGTCAGAAAACTAAAAGATAATTTGCTTAAATGAGACTTAAATTAAATTGTTTTAGAAGAAATCCATACGAGATATGTTAGCCAAGAATATTGAAAAATGAGAAAAGTTCAAAGGTCATGTATAGACTATTTCCAAGTGAATACCAAGTCGCCGTAGTCTAGTAGGTAGTGTGTTGGCTTGTTAGACGTAAAGCCAGATTTCTGGTAAAAACTCTGAGAGTAAATAAAATTGCCATGAAAAGTTTCTCAAAAATCAGTCGTTTGGAGTCGACTCCCACCACTAATGTATAAAATTAACACACACAATATAAGTGCTGTGAGAAACTAGGTCGTAATCCTGACTGAAGGGTTGTAATGACCAATTATGTACGTATGTATGTATGTGAATACCAAACTATACATGATTCAAAGAATATTGAACAGAAACAGAAACTATGACCGGTTCTGTGATTAATGCAATAAAAATCCAAATCCAAAAAGATAAAAGTACCTCGGGGCCTAATTATGGAATTTCGAACTCAATCTCAAGAAAGCCAGTTTTTCACAAATCTCATTCCTTCCTCTTCTGGGGATGAGATTGAAGCAGTCCTGAAATTGCTTAAAAATGTAAAAGCAGCACCTCTGAATAACATCCCCGAGGATCTTCTCTGGTGCAAGGCAAAATGTAGGAAAAAGCAGTGTGGTATACTTGATCATTACAACCACTTAGTCAGCATTACAAATCATCTTCTCAGACCAACCATGTGGTGTGTCTTAATTTTATACATGAGTGGCGGGACATATAGCCCAATATTAATTCCTAATACTATGTTCAGACATGTACTTTTATTGAATTAATATTCGGTTTATTGATAATAATATTTTTAGTGTTCAGACACAAAATTTATTTTACAGCTGGTAAACAAAATATCTGATTGCTTCAACAACATTGCTTTTAGTGCCAAATTTGAGAAAAAATGGAAAACAATTTAACATTGGAAAAGGTCTTACCAATGATTAACCGAAACGCCGAGCTGGAATATTTCTGACTCCAATAAATAAATAAAATACAAATCTTTCTGCTGACCTTCCATTTTTTGTTTGTCGTTGTTTTGTTTTTGTTTGTTGCTGACATTTGAGTTGTCAAATATCAATAGAAAGTGTTCGGAAAATAGTAATATGCTCACTGAACGTACTTATAACAGTGCTGTATTTGAAGTTTTAATCAATGTTATAACAATTTATGAATTTATTGAGCAATAATTAATTGACATTTTATATGAAATATTGAGATCAATAATGCCGTTTATTGCGATTTTCTCAATATAATTGCATGTCTGAACATAGCATAACGAAAGATTTGAGAATATTTTCATGGCAATTTTATGCTGAAGTGTTGAATTACATGACGATGACCAGTTTATTCCATGTTTATAAATTCCCTGAGATAGTTTATTCCCAATAGTTTTATATAGAAAATACAAAACAATTTGAAACGTAAACTGCTGCTGGACTACTTATAAGTCAAGTCGGCTACCCGTCACGTCTGTGCTCTAACGAATACTGCTTTTTGAAAATGGTCTTTATTTGAATACAACCTTAAAGTTGTTTAAAACATCATGGGCTAATAAAACTTAAATTATGTATATCGCTAAATAACATCAAGTTTCTTGGTCTAAATCCATACAAAACAACCTCGCCTTAAGCATTTTGAAGAAAAAAAAAGAAAGAAAAAACCAGAAATCATGGGAACAAAACTTTATTATTATTTTTCTCAATTACTTGCTACACTTGTGCTCCTGCACCAACTAACTTTTAACAATTTTTTTGTCTGGTCATACCCAAAAAAAGGAAAACATCTCAAGACGCCCATAACCAGTGACAATAAACAGGACGACAGCAGCTATTCACTCAATCAGTTTTCGAAATCAAATTTTTTTCTTTTCTTACAACAGCCAACTCTAACACCCAAGAAGTAAAACAAAAAAAAAACAAGAAAAAACCAAACAAAATCTTATAAAATGACAATAAAAGAAAGGAAAGGATAGGAAAAGAAAGGAGGAAAACGCCTGTATCCTTCCCCTTAAGGATACACTGTGTAACAATGCGTAAAATTGTTGACCTCTTTTGAAGAACAGAACAGAACAGAAAAAAAAGTGGCCACATGCTTGAAGCACGTATTGTTTTTGCGATAACAAATGCTGTGTGATAAAAGAAAACAGGACATCAGAGGGAAGGATTATTATTGTTGTCGTTGTTGCTGTTGCTATTGTTGAAGGACATGCCTAAATGTTTTGAACACATATTGTGTGTTAATAGATGATGAGACAGGAAAGAGATGCTGAAGTTCAGTTTAGATTTCTTAAATACGAGGGTTTCAAAGAGGCATACAGAAACGGATTATCTGCTTAGTGGTTTTAGTCTAGTCTGCCGGTCTGATACGACTGCCAGTTGCTAAATATATTTTTCTCCTGAAATGTCATTTATTTGATGAACGGTCTATGCCATCGGAAGATTGCTCAATTCAACTCAGACAGGAGGTACAGAAGTCAATACTATCTGACAGCCGGGCCGCCATATTAGCACTCAGCTCTTATAAGATTAAATCGAAGACAGTGTGGCTCTGTCAAGAGAAACTGAATCGGCTAGGTAGGCTAAATAAGGCTACTCTCTGCTGGCTCCCAAGTCATGTGCGAATTCTCGGTAATGAGGCAATCACACGATTCCACATCGCTGGTGAAACCAGAACCCTTCGGTGATGTGGAAGAGAATGTTTGGAAAAATAAATAGATAGACTCTACTCAAACCAAGTGATTTTGAGGCATTCGAAACTTCTCTTAGGAAACATGAATAAGAGGAAACCTAATCATCAGCCTATCCGGGAATAACCTGAGGTACGTAGCCGGTATTTCGACAAAGCGTTATGGTACATTTATGGTACATTTAGTCAGAATGGGGGTTACCTCCAATCCCACACGTAGACTTCGAGACGATGACCTTGAGACCTGAGGCGTCACATGCGTGCATATAAAGTTCTAAGGAGTCAATTGGAATTGTTGACACCGTGCAGCAATCTGTAATTTGTCAGTGCAATAGACTTTGAGGAGACAGGATTTCAGGGCTAATTTTTAGAAACAAATTTTCATAAGCTATGAAGATCCTTTCACACGCTGTAATTGCGTATGGAGATCAGTGAATTAAGAAATGATCGGAAAAAATGGACTGTTTGGAGTACTTATTGGCCTGGTGGTGCCATTGAGCCATACAACTAAAGATTATGGATGGCATTTGATTTGAATAAAACGATGCTAGCAGCCACACAACACGATCGATTGTCGTTTTATTGCATGAAAGCTTTCCAAGAAGAGTAACAATCACCCTTATTCTGGTTGTCGTCGTCGTTGTCGTCGTCGTCGTCGTTTTTGAGTCGACATCGTTTTCTATCGTCGTCGACATCACGTCGACACTGTTTTGGTATTCTGTAATAGTACTGTGTCGACGTCGACTGTTTATCGAAAATTGTAATAACACAAAACACACATCTCTAATATTTAAGTCAGCCGATTCATATTATTGTTTATTTAAAAAAAAAAAGTTTTTATCATCAGGCCTGTCAAAATCAGCGATGTATTGATCCATATCCAGGAATATGTGGCCTTTTTGCACTTTGCAATGTTGTAAACCACAGTCCGTACTGTACTTGTATTCAATACTATACAGGAAATCCATTTGTTCAGTGCCAAAGAATGAGTAAGTTTGATAGGATTACAATTGCTGCGAAAACTTTGCTATCAAAAGGATGTTGTTGCTTCGAATCCTTGGAAACCATCACCGTGTGGTCCAAATAGCATCTGTAAGGATATAGTAGAAATGTACTTGCTTACCAGAGTATACAGGACAACCACCTAATTGCCGCCCTGAATGCGTTAAAAACTCCGAATGTCCCTCGCAACAAACTTGTATTAATCAGAAATGTAAGGATCCCTGCTCAGAACTTTGTGGCCAAAGTGCAGTTTGTCGTGTTAATAGCCACACTCCAATGTGTTATTGTAAGTCTGGCTATACTGGTAATCTATTTGTGCTATGCTCTCCCATACAACAAAATCCACTTGAAGTTGTCGACCCTTACAATCCATCGCCCTGTGGACCCTATGCTCAATGCCGCCAACAAAATGGCGTTGCATCTTGTCTATGTTTACCTGATTAATTTGGCAATCCTTATGAAGGTTGTCGACCGGAATGTTTGATTCCGACTACCCGTCGAACAGGACATGTGTTAATGTGAAATGTAAAAACCCATGTCCTGGTACCTGTGGGCAGAATGCCGTATGTTTTGTTAGAAATCATTTGGCGACGTGTAACTGTATTTATGGATATCAAGGCGATCCATATCGCTATTGTGCTAAGGAAGAAAAACGTAAGACAATAAAAATTCACCACAAGAGTTAATTTTTTAATGCTTGTCGTTACCAAAAATGACGTCGACGACGACAATCAGAATAAGGGTGAATAACAAATCAACAGTGAGGTCTAGAAAGAATCATAACGAAAATGTACTTCATATAGAGCGAAAGGTAATATTGCCAGTCAACTGTAGTAAAATAACGATAACAAAACTTCATAGAAAGACTAAAAATGAATAACGATAACAATCAACAGCAAGGTTCTAGAAGTTGCCAGACCGGAAATAAACGAAGTATAAATAGAAAGAGGAAAACGTTGCCCGACATTTCGAATTCAAATAGAGACAGATAAACGCTTTTGTACTATAAACTAAGAAGTCTGACCTTTGCAGTGAAAGTATCTTAAATTGTGTTGTCAAAAAAAAACACAATGTTATGCGCCCAATATTAAATTAATTTTATGTAAATACAAGAATAAGTAAAAATAGTAAATACTTGACATTCCTTGCAACGACATCATGTTTTGTAAACTAAAATTTCTAAATAATTAGAAACAAATTCCACTTTGCCTGTCATAAATTTCCAAACTTTTCTCTCTCTCTCTCTCTCTGATAATATTGAAGTTTAGAAGTTTCCAACTCTTAAATTTCCAAAGTTATGTTAATCATGAACAATAAGAAGTTATCGAAGTTATCGTACACACGTAGTCTATTCATATGTACGTACGTATCTTTTGTTTAAGGAGGAGAGTCAATTACAAAAAGTATTTCATGTATGGTGTGTGGTATTTGAAATCAAAGCTTTGTTTTAAAAAAAATAAAAGTTTTCTTTTTGTTTTTATCTTCATTTCATTTGAGTTTATTTCATTGCACTTTCAAAGGGAATTTCCAAATGAAAACAAATGAAAATGTTTTGCCATTTAAACACAAATGAAATGAACAAGTTTTTCTTTCTGGTTTTTCCTTTTTGGGTTTTTCTCCCCATGTGAGTAGAAAAGAATTCGAAAAATTCTTAATGTTTCTAGGGGATGAATGAAGTGTGAGTGTTTTGTAGCACTTAAAATGCATTCATGCACCTGTCGTCTACCTGTTCCATCTGGTCACTCTTAAAATATGGTCAAGGTTTTTAGAAAAATTCTTGATTTTTTCTTTTGTTTAAAAATGTTTCCATTGTTTTGAGGTTTTTAAGCAAGGCATCTGTTTGTGTTTGTGGTTAAAGTACGAGGGCCGTGTCCAAATTAGTCGAACAGAAGGAACGATTAGAATTGCTTAATAATTTGTAAGGAATTTTTATAGTCTTTTCACCATTTTAAACGAACTTGACCAACTCCTGTTACAAATGGGCGTATATAGAAGCAAAAGAGCTCAAAACTTCCATAAAAAAACACTGCGGTTACATGAAAAATGTCACAGATATGTTGCGAAACACTACTTCTTCTTTCCCATGTGTAGCGTATTGCAGTCATAGTAGGGCAGAACCTACTTAAACTGTCTTATTTGTTACCACATTAACTGACCAGTCAATCTGTCTGTCTGTTGGCTTATAATTTTGCAAATGAACTGGCTTGCTTCAGAACTGACTGCCCATAAAAAGCATTAAAACTGACGTTTATTGCTCAAGTGTTGCCTATTTTTAGGCATTTTTGAAATTTCTCTCAATTCTCGGTGTGTTATTGTTGTAAATTTCTCAGAAGTAGTGGTCTAGGCACAAACTTGTTATTACACTAACACACATTACACCCTCACACATACACACACTCATACACATACTGTGAATGACTTAATCAAGTCATACTTTTAGGCTGGCAATAACAAAAAAAAAAAGAGGAACACAAATTGTAGCATATTTTGAGGCTTTCGATGAAAATGTAAATACCTGTATCAGTTTAGGCTTGTTGGCCTACATAAAGGCGAGCATTAATTCCGGGCAAACATTGTTTTGTTTTTGTAAACAAATGATGAACATAAATTGCCTATTTATGGGGTTTCAATAAAAAAGCTTGTAATTGTTGTTCTTGTGTAGTAGGCCTTTAGGGGCAGTGTTCTTCTGTTGCCATATTTACAGGCTAAAAATCAGGATTTAGTGAAGAATTTTGTTTTAGCAGGTATTATGCTAAGAATTGTTGTTTGTGGATCAGAATGGTGGCAAGGCAGGGTCTTTTTCCATTGTCTGCTTTTAGGGTGCAGTGGGGTGTAAGTAATCCGGCTATTTTCTGGTCTACTTAAGGCCATATTTTCTTCATTATGATTATGTCTAGTAAATGTAACTTTTGTTTTAGTTTTAAAGTAAATTTTGTTTTGTTTTTTGGTTTCTGTTGTTGTAATATTAGGGTCAGTAACATAATTTTGTAAAACCTTGTTTCTGTATTTTTTTTTTTGTTATTGCAAAACGTGACCTTTGGTCTTGTTGCTTATTGTTGTTTCGCCTTTAATTTAAATCAGAATACTTTTTTGCTAAAAATCCTATTTTGTTTATGGCAGGTTTTGTTTAGTTTTTCTTCCATTATTTGGAAGTTTAATATTGAATTTATGCATGGATTAGAAAGGATATGAAGAAACATAATTTCATATTCTTTCTCTCTCTCTCCCTCTCTCTGTGGCAAATAAATTAAAACTTAATACCGAGCTTAGTCTAGCAAAAAGATCAACTATAAAAAAAAAACTTTTAAAAGCTGGCAATAATTTAAAAATAAATTTCGAATTTTTTAAAATGCTGTCTTAATGAATATCCACAATCATCCCTTTGTTGTGTGCCCACACTTCCCCAGAGCATACAATTAAAAATCAAATCATTTTATGGAACTTTATTTTCAACAGTTTGTTCGTTAGAGTTTGGCAATGCTTTTGGTCACTCAGAATCATACTGCTACGTACATACATATGTACATATGTACATGCATACATATACTCAACATAATTAGAGTCTTGTTGATTTTCATGCCACTCACATATACACGCACAAAATATTGTTTGAAACAAGCAACAGTTGCTGAAAATCCTCAAACAACAAAAGGATGCAATACATGACCCATTACCGCCAGTGTGTTGTTTATGCTGCACAGTGGTTAGTTGGTACACCAACTGTAGGTTAACAAAGGCGATTGTGAACCAATTTGTAATAAATTAAGTCCAAATAAGGTACAAGACAGGCACTACGCCTTCTTAAATTGCGTGCCTAAGGAAGTTCTCTCGTTGCAACAAGTAATTTCTGTGGAAATATACACTGAAGCCTAAAAAATGTATGTTAAAATGAGTTGAACATAATATAGGGACTCTAGGCAGACAGCCAGGCTGATAATAAGCTTCTCCTAAAGCAACAGACAAGCAATGAGGCAATCAGGCTGCATTCGGAAAACTACTGGCCTAAGCAGCTTCTTGCTAAGGTTATAGATTCTTACTCCTCGTTGTTGATTGAATATATGGATGCCATAATTACCTGAACAGCTGCTTAGATACAGTTATGCTAAACAGAGATACAATGAGCCAGATTGTCCTCTTAATTCCCTGGAAATATATTTCATTGGCTAGAATATACATAGGAAAAGGGGTTGTGAAGAATGTATTGAAGACTTTATAGGACTCCACTCGGACAGCCAAGGTGTCACTAAGTTTCTCTCAGGTTGAATTCGTCAAACCACTATCAATAGACAGTCGCAGTAGTCTTGTAGATAGTGTGTTGGCCTCGGTTCTAATCACATTTCAGACATCAATACGAAAATATGAAAAATATCTCTTCGGCGATTTCCTCTCAGCCGATTTCTGGCAAAAACTCTGAGAGAAAATAAAATTGCCGTGAAAAGTTTCTCAAAAATCTGTCGTTCGAAGTCGATTTTAAACTGTAGGTACCGCCACTCATGTATAAAATTAACACACACACAACATAATTGGTGTGAGAAGCTGTGTCGTTATCATGACTGAAGGGTTCTAATGGCCAATTATGTACATATGTATGTACATTTGTATGTACCATCATCAGCTGCTTCTTATGCATGTGGATACTTTAAATTCTTACTCCAGCTATGAGTTGGCTATCGGAGCTCCTATGACTACCTGAACAAGTGCTAAAACACCGCGAATTCAAGCAGACGATGCTGAAACAATGACTCAGAGTGTCCTCCACAACAGGGGGTTATACTCGGAAAGCCAGGTTGATACTGAGCTTCTCCTGGAATAATAGCATCTGTGATCTGTCATCAAGTCGCCGTGGTCTAGTAGGTAGTGTGTTGGCTTATTAGACGAAAAGTCAGGGTTCGAGCCCCAGGCTAGACATCAAAATAAAATACAAAAAGTATTTCTTCGGCGACTTCCTCTCAGCAGATTTCTGGCAAAAACTCTGGGAGTAAATAAAATTGCCATGAAAAGTTTCTCAAAAATTCGTAGTTCGGAATCGACTTTAAACTGTAGGTTCCGCCACTCATATATAAAATTAACACACACAACATAAGTGGTGTGAGAAGCTAAGTCGTAATCCTGACTGAAGGCTTGTAATTGTCAATTATGTACATATGTAAGTATGTATGTACTATCATCAGCAGCTTCTTATGCAAGTGGATACTTTAAATTCGTACTCCAGCTATAAGTTGATTATCTGAGCTCCTATGACTACCTGAACAAGTGCTCAGGCAACGTGAATTCAAGCAGGCGCTGCTGAAACAATGACCCTAAGACTCCTTCACAACTAAGGATTATACTCGGGAAGCCAGGTTGCTACTGAGCTTCTGCTGGACTAACAGCATCTGTGATCTGTGATCATACTGAACTCGACAAATTGCTGGCCTTCCAGATAAAATTCAACACAATTCAATGGCTGCTCGGTAATAGAATATTCTGTAAAGATATAGGATCTACTCTGCTCACCAGGCTACTTTAAGGTTCCTTGCGAAAGTAATATCGTATACAAGTTTGGTAGAATTCACGGCCCTCATCATAGCGAGCAAACTGCAAAATAACAATATATTCCCTGTGAATAACCAAAACCACTGAGATCCATATCAGTATCAGCGGTTTTCTGATATTTTCTATGGCGCGTCACTCTCACCAAGTATTTTTACTTTGTTTCCGTTGCATTAATCAAATTTTATCCAGGGAACCTGGTGTTGGGTCTACTGTAGGAGATTCTAGGATCGCAGGGTTACCACCTCTTGTTGTTTAGAAGCAGTTCATTCTGTAAAAATATATTGAGCTGTTGTATTGCGTGTGTAGTCCTCTCATTTCTTCCTAATTTGCTACTCGTTATGGAAATTAAAATCTCTAGGGTTTAAAATGGCCTCATAGACAAATTATGTGTAGGGTACCCTATCTGCCACTGTGTCCTGTGTTTGTGTCTGTCTTATAAGTGCTATGGTGTATTGAGTTTTAAATGTGATGGGTTATGTTATTTTTTCCCTCGTATACACTTCAAACGCCTTTTTGAAAAGTGTGGCTAATGCGGTTCACATACCCCTCATATTATAACCGAAACGAACTGAACTGAAATGCGCCGAACCATCTCTCTTAAGTAATATTGCCACAGAGATGTGGCAGTTGTATGAAAAATGACGCATTTTGTTATTGTTCCCGTTCTTGTTGTTGTTAATTTTTTTCTGCTTTTAGCCGCTAAAAACGGAAAACCACGCTCAACAAACGAGCTGGTTTTGCCAGCAAAAACAAAAAACACCAGCAAAAAAGTTGGACACTATTTCAGCCAACGGAAAGGACATGACAATGCACGGTATGGACATGTGTATTAGAGGATACGCAACATATTTGCGTACAGCACACAGGTCTGGCAAACAATTTAATCCTTGTTTGTGAGATGAAATTTCAAATTGTTGTGGCATTTGGTTGATGAATTGAAAAGAGGCAATTTTGATATGAAAGAGAGGATTTTAAACAGGATAACAGGAATGGAGAGTAACAAAACTAATGAGAACTTTGGAGAATAGCATGTGATAATTGCAAAAATTTTACGAGCTTTTATTTCTGCTAGTATTGTACGGGTTCCATATCATAGGGATTATTGGCTGAGGAAGAATTTCGCTTTACTGCCGGAAGGCAATTGTACCAATCAACTTCTTAAATAGAATCGTATGGCCATTTCTGGCACTGCATCTATGCAGAAGGTTCATTGTATAATGACAAGGCATGCGAAGAGACTCTCCTTACATGTAAATAAGTTCTGCAGAGGCTGTAACTCTATTGCCAACGTTGTTGAATTTACTAATGTCCGCCTATATATATATATATGTTCCTCTTACTCCTCTAGGGAGCATAGGGCCGCAACAAGTTGGTTCCAATGAACCCGATCGTCAGCGCGGTGTTTCACTTCGTTCCACTGTAGACGTAGTTTGGATAATTCGATTGTGATTTGGCGTTTCCAGGTGTGTGATGGTCGTCCGATGCGCCTGCTTCCCTGGGGGTTCCAATCAATGGCTTTCCTTGTGATGTCATGTAATGGCTTGCGAAGAGTGTGCCCAAGCCAGCCCCACTTCCGTCTTCCTCTCTATTCGTTGCTGGTTTGTATCTGACCAGAGTTGGGCATTGGATATTATGGAGGGCCAGTAAACACGCAATGTCCGCCTATGGCTTCTCCCATCTGTTTAACTCTTTTTCGATAGTCTACCAGACCTAGATATCGGATCGATCCTTAAATTTATTTCGGTTTTAGGTCGGCTTTTAGGTAGATTTTAAGGCAGGCAAGCTCTAAATGCAAAGTCTGCTCAATCATTAACTATCAGTTAGTTTCGTTGTATCATTATGGACCTTTTGAATTTTACCTTTACGCGCCAACTATAGCTGAAGAACTTTATTCATGAAATTTTCTTTCTTGTGAATTAATTCTTTCAATTCCCATGTTTTTCTAACAATTTCAAAAGCGGCAATTGGTCAGTGTTATTTTGTTTGTACACCTAAGAGGAAATTTAGTATATTAGAGTTAATAGAAGTGTAGAGTTTTGCGTTTTTTTTTGGTAAGGCCTTATAATGAAGGTTTTCCAACTAGGTGGCATTGTTTGGAAATCGATAATTTAAGAACTTTTATGAGAAATAAACATTTCCACAAAAAAAGTTTAAGAAAATCCTTGAGACACCATGAAATATTGTTTCATATAAGCACCAGCATATGAAAGGCCCTGTGGAATAGTTTTAGGCCCCCTTTTCTTGCTCCTGCGTTTATACGCATATGAGCATCGGCATTTGTAAAATATTCATAATTGTTCACACTTAATTTTTTTGTAATTTTTGCTCTGTTTGTTCACAATGGTTGCGGATTGTTGTTGGGGTACCTTCAGTGTCAGTTTAAAATGAAAAAAAAAAAAATATTTTAAATCACAAATAATGTCGAAAATGTAAATCAAATTTTAAAACGTTGAAATTCAGCAACCCAACAAACAAGGTTAGACCAGCATTTCGGCCCACTGTGAGATCACAATCAATTCTACATGGGGATCAAATATGTCCGAGAGAAAACCTAGCTACTGCAACAATCTTTATATTAGAAAGCCCGTTTAAAGACATTAGAAAGTGAGAAGTCAAAAATCTGCGTTTTTTTACTACAAGAGCAGGGCACTGACACCTGAAGTAAACGACAGACTCTTCCTCCTCTTTAGATCCACAACTGCTGCAGAAAACATTTGTCGAAATGCCAAGTCTTTACGCATACATACCAAGAAGATAATGGCCTGTAATAATTGCTATTGTGCGATGGATAGCCATTAGATTTAGGGACAGAAGTGAGCTGGTCCTCTTTCTATTCATACGAATTTAGCAGGGTATTGCAAATATAGCGCCGTAGTATAGTAGGTAATGTGTTGGCTTATTAGACATATAGTCACCTAGCAGCAACTCGTTTCCTTGCCACAAACACTACTCCCTCTTTCCACCTTCCTAAAACCTATTTTCCTAAACCTGCACAATGCACTGCATGAGTAGGGGCCATCCCCTGAGTGCTGGTTTAAAAAAAAGCCTCGGTTCGAATCCCAAAAAATATTTGAAAATATAAAAAAATATTTCTTCGGCGACTTCCTCTTAGTAGATTTCTGGCAAAAACTCTGAGACTAAATAAAATTGCCATGAAAAAATCTGTCGTTCGGAGTCGATTTTAAACTGTAGATTCCGCCACTCATGTGTAAAAATTAACACACACAACATGTGGGGTGTGAGAAGCTAGGCCGTAATCCTGACTGCAGGATTGTAATGACCAATTATGCATGTATGTATGTATAGCAATATTTCAGGTATAACACGTGAACGATATCGAAACTAACTGAAGCAATAGAAACAACCATGCCGTATAACATGTCGGAGATTGCGAGCTTCGTACCGTTCCTAGCTAGCTCATCAGAAATGTAATTTCCAAGAATATCCCTATGTGCCAGAACCTTTGAATGATCCACAATTCCTTTGTGAAATCCTCGACATACATACACAATGATGGACGTGGAAACTACGTTCGTTATGCAGTTAATCGCAGCCTGGTTATCTGAGTAAATCAAGTGGTTTTCAGGTAAAATCTAGCCACTCAACAAGCATTCTGCTGCTTATAAAATTACCGTGATCTCTGCTTAAAGAACACTGCGGTGGTTAGGCAGCCCTTAAGAAAGTCTAAAGTCAGAACCTATCCTGGCGCTCATTTCCGGATCTTCATACCAGAAGTCCCTAGTTGCAATTCTAAAATCGAATGTTCTATGTTATCTTCAACCAAGTTTTTAGAGGAATTTTACCGATTTATGCTGCATTTTAAACCGCAATTTCGTATTATCCACTCCGTTCTCGCAAACACAAACGGTCCTTTTGACTGTCTGTACATTGGAATGGTGAACAGGTTTGACCAAATCTGTAGACGTGATTTTTCGGTCGATTAATGTTTGAAGAGTGGTTAGGTTTTAGCTATGTTTTCATGATCAACAACCGAAGATCATATTCGTGACAAACCTTTCGCTAAATAAATGACACCTCATGTGAGTGTTCTGCGAAAGGCAGGAGTGCATCGCAGTGGCACTATTTTTCAAAAAAGTGTGCAGTAGCTTGCGTACGCTGACGACATTGACATCATAGGGCGTACGAAGCGAGATGTTACTGCTGCCTTTAGTGCTATTGAACGCGAGTCTAGTAAGATGAGCTTGGCAGTAAATGAGGGCAAAACAAAGTATATGTTATCGACGAGTAGAGACGCGCGGCGTATTGATTCTCAGATTACGGCCGATAACTATACTTTTGATACGGTCAAGGAATTCATCTATCTTGGCTCCGCCGTTACCACCACAAATGATGTCAGTCTGGAGATCAAGCGCAGGATCACTCTTGCCAACAGGTGCTACTATGGTCTCAATAGGCAATTGAGTAGCAGAGACCTCTCTCGTACGACAAAACTAACAATTTGCAAGACACTCATCCTACCCGTGCTTCTTTATGGCACAGAGGCATGGACCCTATTAAGTACTGATGCAGCAGCCTTGACAGTGTTCGAGAGAAAAGTACTGCGTAAGATCTTCGGTCCAGTACGAGTTGGCAATGATTTCCACATCCGATACAATAGTGAGCTGTATGAGCTCCCCAACGACATGGACATTGTACAGCGTATTAATATCCAGCGGCTGCGCTGGCTCGGCCATGTCGTTCGAATGGAGGAGGATGCTCCAGCGAGATGGGTATTTGATGCGGGGATCTGCGGAAGTCGGCGAAGAGGACGACCTTGTATCCGTTGGAAGGACCAAATCGAGGAAGCCCTGTCATCGATTGGTGTGACCAACTGGCGTAGGCGCGCAAGAAGCAGAGGCGCCTGGAAGGATGTGTTGCGGCAGGCCGAAATCCGTTAATCGGGTTGTTATGGCCAATTAAGTAAGTAAGTATAGTATGACAACAGGTGACAGTGTTGCCAGACCGATTTTTTACGCTTTCTTCAAGCACGACTTGAAACTATTTTTCTTGTTACAGCCCACCAAATTATTAGTCTTCGACTAGAACAGTCTAGTTTCTAGATTGCAACAATTGCAATTCCTATCCATACTCATAAAATGTGTTTTGAATGTTTGTTGGGTTATTTTTAATATAAACTAGACAAAATGAGAATTTTATTTGTTTGTTGCTGATGTCTTTTTTTTTTTGTTTGTTGTATTTATGTTGATTGACTTGTTGCTTAACAAGTTGCAAATTAAAGATTTTTAAATGCATTTACAAATGAAGTTGCTGTTGCAACAATTTCCCAGCCAAAGGGGAAATAAGAATGTTTTCTAGTGAAATTGCAAACATTTAAACAAAATAAATGGAAATCTGGCGGTTTAATGAGAATTCAAATTACTGTTGAGATATTCTCCAACGTATTCTACACAATAACAACTAAACTATGCTTTAAGCTTTGAGGCCAGTTGAGCAATAAAATGATGAACAATTTCTATTTAAAAGATTTTGTTTCTTCTTTGTGGTGCTTTAAAGAAAAAAAAATATTTATTCAGGCAACGAATAATACCTTGAGTACGAGTACATATGCCAATACATTAGAATCACGTATCATTGCATTGCACAGCATATGATTGCCTCTGCCATAGTCGTAGTCATAGTATCTATCGTAGTCTGTAAATCTAAAGGCAAAAATTATGCTGAAAAACAAAAAAAAAAAAATGAACATAAAACCACAAGACAAGTCATGGCAAGATGGTGGCGGAGGGAGGGAAGCATAAACGTAAGTGTACATATAACAAGTATAACCGGAAAACGGAAACTGATTTGCATATTATGACACCTAAACGTGTATATAACAGCCAACCAACGAACCCACCATATTCATTTCATGCATATCATATCATGCCAATTCAAAAATGTGGGGGTGCAAAAGGCACCAGAGGCAGCAAGCAGTCGACAGAAATCATAGCGACGTTGTAACAATACTTTTATTGTCTGCTTAAAGTAAAGAAAATAAAAAAACCAAAAAAAAAAACTTCAATTGCTGGTAAGTGGTATGAAATTCACGCACGCATTTCATACATTTTTCATAAGTTTTTCGTTTTTCTTTTCAATATATTTTTTTATACATTTTTTTGTGTAGCTTCTCTCTCTACCAACAATAAAAAATTACAAGTTTAACCATCTGATTTGTGCTGGTTGACTATGAATGCGAAGTAGAGAGCAAAAAAAAAATATACGCGTTCTCTTGCTCATTCCCATTATTTTTCAAACGCACTGACGTTCGGTAGGTAGTGTTATAAACATCAAATGGCTGGCAGTCAGCTAAGTTAACACCATCACACATATTCATTCACTAACACTGATACTCTCGCTTTTCTTTCTCGTTACCCTTTTCGGGAAATTGTTCACTTTTGCTGTGTTTAATCAAAGGGAGCTGTGCGAATACAGTGGTTTACAGGAATTTAAAATGGAGTTCAAATTTGGGATTTATATTCTACTTCCAAATCGTGGATTTATTACAGATACACAGAAGGAACCACCCGACAGAAGGAACTACCCGGCAGACGGAACCACCCGACAGAAGGAACCACCTGGCATCTCCTCAATTTCTTTGATTTGCTTCAGTTTCATTCATAAAGTTCTTCTAGTTAAGCAGGCGATTGATTTACTTTAATAAGTTCTAGAGTGACAGGGTTGCCACCTTTTGTTGTTGTCACTTATTGTGAAAATCTATTGCATTGTTTCGGTCATAAAACCTTAACTCTTTTCCAAAAGCTGATGCAACTTTACAGTTTTCCAATGATATTCATTGTTATTTCTCTCTCTGGAAGATTAAGGGACTTTTGAATATATTTTTTAACAGGATATGGGAGCCTGTTGATTTTTTTAAAATTTGTGTTCGATTCAGGAGTTCTAGAGTTTAAGGTCAAAGCATGTGTAAAGTCTGTTTGAAAATAATTCCGTGCTTACGTACTTAAAAGCCGCCATAGTCTAGTAGGTAGTGTGTTGGCTTATTAGACGTAAAGCCAGGTTTCGAGCCTCAGGCCAGACATCAAAATAAAATACAAAAAGTATTTCTTCGGCGACTTCCTCTCAGCAGATTTCTGGCAAAAACTCTGAGAGTAAATAAAATTTGCCATGAAAAGTTTCTCAAAAAATCTGGCGTTCGGAATCGACTTTAAACTGAAGGTCACGCCACTCATGTATAAAATTAAAACACACAATATAAGTGTTGTGAGAAACTAGGTCGTAATCCTGACTGAAGGATTGTAATGACCAATATGTATGTTACGTACTTAATTGGCCATTACATCCGTTTAGGCAGGATTATGACTTTGCTTCTCACACCGCCCATGTCGTGTGTGTTAATTTTATTCATGAGTTGTGGAGCCTAAAGTTTAACGTCTACTCCTAACGACAGATTTTTCTGAGAAACATTTCACGGCAATTTTGGAATTTTTGCCAGAAGTCGCCGGAAGAAAATTTTTTTACATTGGTTTTGTTTGAGATGTCTGAGTCAGGGTTTGAGCCACGGGTTTGTGTCTAATAAGCCAACAAATTATTTACGAAGCTACGGGTGTTTTACTGAACCTCATTAGTGGTGTCGTCGCCGTGGTGTAGTAGGTAGTGTGTTGGCTTACTATTCGTAAAGCCCGGGTTCGTATCCCAGGTCAGACATCAAAAATGAAATATGAAAAAAAAAAAAAAAATATTTCTTCGGCGACTTCCTCTCAGCAGATTTCTGGCAAAAACTCTGAGAGTAAAATAAACTGCCATGAAAAAGTTTCTCAAAATTCTGTCGTTCGGAGTCGACGTTAAACTGTAGGTCCCGCCACTCACGTATAAAATTAACGCACACAACATGAGTGGTGTGAGAAGCTAGGCCGTAATCCTGACTGAAGGGTTGTAATGGCCAATTATGTATGTATGTATGCATTAGTGGTATACCACAAATGCTTTGGACTACAATTCCCTTACAGTGTGATGTCCCAATTTTCCACAATATCCTCTGTTCTTTTCAAGCAATTTTCAATGCATTTCTCAAGCCATGTCACTGCTTTCCTCTAAGTCTGTTACTCTTAACATTGGCTCCATAATAATCATTTTCGGTTCTTGTCTTTGCTAAGTAAATTCGATTTTATTCCTAAGCTATGAAATTCAAAAATTTTACATAAAAACCTTCTCATATTTTTATTATAAATCAGCTGGATAGGTGAATACATACACGAATGCCGCTGAAGCGGCACCTACTCACCTAAGAATACTGTATGTCACCTATGCTCAGCATTCTCTCTCAAGCAAGCCACTGTTAGGTTAGGTTAGGTTAGAGGACGTGTACTTGTCAATTGAGACAAGTACAGTACCCGGAGGTCGAATTGACCCATTGTACAACGTCCTAGTTTCTCAAACCACTTATGTTGTGTGTGTTAATTTTATACATGAGTGGTGGGACCCACAGTTTAAAGTCGACTCCGAACGACAGATTTTTTGAGAAACTTTTTCATGGCAATTTTATTTACTCTGAGTTTTTTTGCCAGAAATCTGCTGAGAGGAAGTCGCCGAAGAAACACTTTTTGTATTTTGTCTTTGATGCCTGGCCTGGGGCTCGAACCCAGGCTTTTGCGTCTAATAAGCCAATACACTACCTACTAGACTACGGCGACTTCAAGCCACTGTTTCTTAAAAAAAATTTTTATTTTCGTATTTTCGCTTAAAGTTATGATTTGTACGTTTTGTACTCTTTGCATAAAATAAACTCATATTTTAAGAAAAAAAGTACTTTTTCCCTCTCCTTTTATAAAAAATAACATGAAAATAAAGTTTAAACGAAAAAAAAACGATGATTTTCAACCAAAATCAACAACATGAGATGATAAATCATCTTCAACGTCTTTATGACTACTTTAGCAAGTACTTGAACGAAGTGTAACTATGAATTTAGTACGTACTTTACACATACTTTACATACACAAGATGTAGAATAAGCAGAAGAAGTATTGTTATTGTAATTGTCATTGTTGCTGTTGGTGTTGTTGTCATTTCAGCTGATTATAGTTGTACGTACATACAGGAGTACAGAGTATCATCATAATACGCAATGAGATAACAACACCGCTGTCGTTGTCGTTGTCGTTGTGACTAACATGACACATCGTGTTACTTTTCACGAAGCAAATGTTGAAAGTTGAATTGAACCGAGTAGGGGCATGAGCATGGATGTATGTACGTATGTTTCTCTGGGTTTTTATATGTGAAATGTTGCAAAAAAGACGACCTCAACGTCCTCATAGTCAGCGTCATCATAAACATCATGAACATGGGGTTTGGTTGAAAGTGAGAATAAAAGTTGCGTGTCGAAAGATGCTGTTGTTGCAAGCTTAAAACATGTGTGCTAATGTGTATGTTTGGCTTACGGAATCAGGTTTTTGGTTTTGGTGTACATGTACATGTTGTAAATGAAAAATGATGCAAGTTCACATATGTATGGCAACAGCAACCAAATTTTTAAGAATTTTTCTTCGTTTTTTTTCTGGCTGCTGATGTAACAATCAAATAAGAAAACTTGCCAGAAGAAAAGAAGAAGAAATGTTGAAATTATTGTAGTTTAAGGGTTAAAATATGGCTTGTTAAGTTGGTTAAATTACAGAAAAATGTCAAGAAATTTTTAATATTACCGATGATAAATTTAGAAATGAAATATATGGATTTAATACATATTTTTTCTCGTTCGTTTAAGGTGTATAACATTTCACCACATAATTGTCTCGTTTCTTTCTAGAATGATAGGGTTGCCATTTGCCTGAAATATTGGTCCCTCAACATGACATATGGCACTGAGTATCATTAATATGTTATTTGTTTACTATTTTGTATCGATTATTTGGAGAGTCATAGTCTCTTGAATTTCAGAACACTCAAGAAAATTATGATAAAAAATTTCTTGCCTTTCTCTGCATTTAGACCTGGAATGGCCGCATTTTGTTGCTAAGCACTTTAAATTTTGCATGTTGGAACAGCAAAAAATATGCAATAAATTTTGCCAATTCACTTGCAAAACATGGAATTCTGTTATCATTATTCGTGGTATGCTAGAAATAAGTTTCTATCGAAAAATTTTATTCAGCAACCGATCAACCAAAAACTGCATCAAATAACGGGAATAGTTTCGTCAAGATGGTGTCAAATGCCATACAGCACGCTCTATCATGAAGCTTTTGAGCGACAAATTTTGTTAATTTCCCGTTTTGCAGCTCAACTTGATTTGACTCCAGTAGTTTATGTTTTGTGGAGATGCATAAAGTCTCTCGTGGGCAGCGAGAAGCGAAGAACATTACAGCTGCCATTAGAAAGAATCGGGCGAAGTGCCAGAAAAAATACGCCAATATGGGAGCTCTCAGATGGACGTTGACATATACCTTTATAAGGTAAAGGGTCCGCCAAATAACTTTTTTTTGAAAATGCTTTACAAAAGAATTCCGAATATTTTCTCAAATTTCTTTTTTTATTTGAAAGTACAATCCTTCCGGTTAATAATGGAAAATAATTTCATTCAAATCGCTGCCTAGGCTGGCCATGCAGTAGCCTACACGATCGGTCCAATTTTTAAGCACATTATCGATTGTGTGCAGCTGTATTTCACCAATGGCTTCACGAATATTGTCCTTTAAAGCGTCAAACGACATCAGCTCTGCGGCAGATAATGCGATCTTCAAAAACAGGGCGCAAAACATCGAGTGTAGCTTCGGCTATGTGGCACGTAGCGCCGTCCTGTTGAAACCAAATGTTGCCAATATCCTCCTCTTCAATTTTTGTGAACAAAAATTCTTTCAACATGGCCCCATAACGATCGCCATTGACTGTAACGGCCACTCCTTGATCATTTTCGAAGAAAAATGACCCAATTATGCCTCTAGACCAGAATCCGCAACAAACAGTGACTCGTTTTGGGTGCGTCGGCTTTTCAATGTATGCGTGCGGGTTTTCTGTGCCCCAAATGCGACAATTTTGCTTGTTTACATACCCGCCAAGATCAAAATGAGCTTCATCTGAAAAGATGATTTTTTTTTTGCCAAAATCGGCATTTTCTGGTGTAGGCTACTGCATGGCCAGCCGAGGCAGGCATTTGAACGAAATTATTTTCCGTTATTAACCGGAAGGATTGTACTTTCAAATATAAAAAGAAATTATGGAAAATATTCAGTAGTTGTTTTTTTAAAGCATTTTCAAAAAAAAAAGTTATTTAGCGGACCCTTTATAAGGAGAGCGACCATAAAGCTTTACATCTTTACTCCATGCTTTTCTTCTTGATAGAAGGGAAGCATGGTCATTGCCAGGATGTGATTGTGAATACTAAATTCAAACGAAAATAGGGGTTCTAAAAAGACCTAAAAAAGGGTTTTCTTACACTGATCGGCTTTGAGGAAAAAGTAGTAAAAATGTAGTGCGAAAAACGTTCCTTTTTTAAAGCACTGACCAGTATGGCTTCAATTGGCCTCACAAGCTTTGTTACATTAGAATTAGAAATTCGCAATTGCTGGAACGCAATTGATGCCGTGATCGAGGCTTAATAACTACAGTATTTGGTAACTGTTTAGAATTATTTTTGTGAGAATAAACTTTAGAGAGCCTTTTAAGCTTCGGTAGAAATTCTAAAGAAAAATTACTGAAAGTGATTTAATGATTTTCTTGATTGTTTATGTAGCTGTGCGGTTATTATAGCAGTATTGTAACGAGTTTAATGACCTCCACTTAAATTATGGTATTCAATAGATAGCGTCACTTTTCTTGCCCTGTCCCAGTAAGAAGTAAGGATTAAACGACGCTTTAATGCTTAACCAGAATTCAAGAATAATTTATTTTCCAAATCGACATCATTTTTTCTCTTAATATCGCCTTCAATAAAATCCTTGTGTTTCATTCTTGTAAGAAAGAGAATAATTTGCCAAAACAATTGTTGCCTTTTTAAATTTGAAATAAAACTCGTAAATTTTGTAATTTGCTTCGCTCAATTGCTTTTCATTAGCAACAAATTAAATGATTAATTGCCTGCTCTAAGAATGTCTCAACATGTGGGTTTTCTCTTCACCCTCTGCCAACACTTTGCATACAAGCAACCATAAATCTGTTGCCAATAATTTAGTCTTCTTCTCTTTGTGAATATTTAACACACTTTGTGTGTCTGGGCAAGTATGAAAATTTGTCCAAAAACAAAAAAATCTTCTGTAAACATGCCACAAAAACAGGAATTGGTAACAAAAAAGGAGAGGAAAAGCAAATCATGGGTCAGACGTCAATAGCATGCCATTTAACTTTTAATGTAAAAGAAAAATTTGCAATATCTCTCCACATCTCTTTCTTCTATTCTTTCATTCTTCTCTTATGCAATTTTTCGTTCTCAATCACTTATTGCGTTTATTGTTGTTGTTTTTAGTTCCCTTGTTTTTTGGCAATGGACAATTCTTGTTTCATATTTTGAAAAGAAATGACAAATTTTAGACATGGACCATAAGGCATAAAGTAGATTTTTAAAGGAATGAATTCTTTATTTTATTTTAGTGAAACGTATTCATTTTATATGAGTACATTCATTCATACATTCAAAACCAAATGTCCTTTTAAAATGTTTCTTTTGCATAAGAGTTACCCACTACTCCTTGCGAGTGAGTTGCTTTGCTTTTATGAAAAACGATTAAAGGAAGAATGAAGCTTTAACTGCGTAATACAGCGGAATATTTACGATCTCTATAGTCAAATGTATATTTTTGAAAGTGAGAAAGTTTGGAATGAAACAAAACCGATTATATTGCACCGTATACTATATTTTGATAAATAAATTTCTAACATTTCGGAAATAATACGGAGAAATATTCTCAATAGTGGGACTACTGTAGTGCCCATGTAGGAATAGTAAACTTACTATCCGTTATCCATGTTTAATCGTGGGACCAGTAAACAGCGTAATGACCAGTAAACAGCTGCCTAGCCATCACACCAAATATCATTAATAATTTCTACAGAATTTATAATTGCACAGAAAATTATTACTTATTACTTAAAAATTTTATACAAAATTTATTTTATCGAAAAGTTTTTTTGTTATATAAAATTGTTATCGAAAAGTTTTCTATAGAAAATTATTGTTATGGAAGAGTTTTCTATAGAAAGTTATTTTTATTGAAGACTTTTCAACAGAAGAGTTATTAAATTTATTGTTATCGCAAAGTTTTCTGTAGAAAATTGTTGTTATCGCAGAGTTTTCTATATAAAATTGTTGTTATCGAAAAGATTTTCATAGAAAATTGTTGTTATCGAAAAGTTTTCTGTAGAAAATTGTTGTTATCGAAAAGTTTTCTGTAGAAAATTTTTGTTATCGCAAGGTTTTCTATAGAAAATTGTTGTTATCGAAAAGTTTTCGGTTGAAAATTGTTGGTATCGCAAGGTTTTCTATAGAAAATTGTTGTTATCGAAGAGTTTTAAGTAGAAAATTGTTGTTATCTAAAACATTTTTATAGAAAATTATTGTTATCGAAAATTTTTCTATAGAAAATTAATGTTATCTAAAAGATTTTCATAGAAAATTGTTAGCGAAAAGTTTCAAGTAGAAAATTGTTGGTATTGCAAGGTTTTCTATAGAAAATTGTTGTTATCGAAAAGTTTTCTGTAGAAAATTGTTGTTATCGAAAAGATTTTCATAGAAAAATGTTGTTATCGAAGAGTTTTAAGCAGAAAATTGTTGTTATCTAAAAGATTTTTATAAAAAATTATTGTTATCGAAAAGTTTTCTATAGAAAATTAATGTTATCTTAAAGATTTGCATAGAAAATTGTTATCGGAAAGTTATAAGTAGAAATTATTGATATCGATATGTTTTCTATAGAAAATTGTTATCGAAAAATTTTTAGTAGAAAATTGTTGTTATTGAAAGGTTTTCTTTAGAAAATTTTTGTTATCGATGAACTCTTAATAGAAACTTATTGGGGTGATATCGAAAAATTTTTATGGTTAATTTAATAAAAAAAATTTTGTTATCGAATAGTTTTCTATAGAAAATTGTTGTTATCGAAAAGTTTTCTACAGAAAGTTGTTGTTATCGAAAAGTTTTCTATAGAAATTGCTATTAAAAATTAAAAAAGTGATTTATTTTATGTGAACAAAATGGCTGACAAATTCGCTGACATTTTGGAGCAGATCTTATATATCAGTTGTGTTATCCTGTAAAATATTTCTCATAGATGTGAGAGATCAAATGGGTCCCCAAATTAAAAGAATGCCAATATATTGCCACGAGGGTAGCAGAGGGGTTTAGATAAACCTACTAAAATTCATACAATTTTTCATAACAAAATTGTTGTTTATTGAATAGAATTTTGTATGAATGTCAGTCATCATCATGTGTGTCTATCAGCAACAAAAAAAAAAAACATTTCGAACAGCACTGGTTAACTAATTAGTTAAGTTATTTTAAATTAAAACAGTGGTCAGTTTTTAAAATAAACAATTGGAGGAGAAATTATTTAATTAAAGCAATTTTAGTATTTCCTTTAGTGTCGTATTACTAATTAGTTATCCTTAGCTGTAAGTTCAGTAGAAAGCAATAGCATTTTTAGCAAATGTATTTGACATTGATGAGTTGGAAATTTATTTGTGTACGAGTGGTGCTGTTGTAAGGATGCTGCAAAGTTTGAACGGGCGAGCGTAAAGGAAGTTCAGAGAGACAGCCACATCAATAGCTTGCTGTAGCAAGTAACAGCTGCTAAACTGCTGTTAACTGTTGCTAATTGATGTGATTTTAATTGAGGTTGCAATTTGCAATTTGTCTCAAACTACTTGACATTATTGACATATTTGACATGGGCATTATATATACAGAAATACACACACACACATACACACGCCGCTGACACACAGCTAGTATGTAACTGTACTCATATGGCGCTTGTTAAACGATTTTTTTGTTTGTTGTTGTTGTTGTTATTGTTTTATGGCAATTTCAAGCTATTTTGGATTCAGTTTTTCTTTCTTGTTTTTACTAGAGTGTCTAACAGATTTCAATTTTCTTGTCTGTCCTGGTTTTTTTCGCCGTTTTGTTTCCTCATTTAACCGTGACCCTTGTGGCCATTTTAATCAGCATCCTTTTTGGATTCTTTTTTTTCCCCTTTTTAAAATGTTTTTTTGATGACTTCAAATGTTTGTTTAATATTCCACTGAAAAATTCTAGGATTTGTAAAGGATTTGAAGGAAAAAAACCAAATTCTCTACCAGGAATTGATATCGTTTCTATGATTAGGGTTTCAAAGGATTTGCATAATTTTATTTGAAAGGCAAAATAAGCGAAAAATTTTTTATTTTGTCACAAAAGTTGGGACGTAATGCCTTTCCAAAATTCCGAAAATGTATAGAAAGGTCACCGATATTTGGCGCTCTGGTTTTCAATTAAAAAAATCATCTTCACTTACCCGCTTGTGCTTGCAGCATATTTTGTGTCATCGTTACTGCTATAATGGCCACACTGAGATACAGAAGATGTGCCATAATGAAACGCCTTCTCTTGAAGCTTCTTTTGATTTTTAAATTATTTTGTTGTTGTTGCTGGTGCTGTTGCATTTTGTAAACGTTTGATTCGTTTGCTGATGTAATTAGAAATGATGCTGGACAGCTCATGTAAATTCGATGGGAAATTTTGTAAAATTTGATTTTCTTCTCTTTTTGGGAAATGAAACTAAAAATAGAAACAGAAAACAAACACGAAAAAAATTAAAATAAAAATTAAAAAAATTGTTGTTAGAAATATGAAAGAATTTTTAATATTTTTTGTTTGTTTTTATGTTTTTAAAGCAAATCAGAGTTGTTATTAAAAAAAAACCCAAATATTCTCAATCGTTATGAGTGGCACTAGTTTTATCGAATAGTCACGAGTAAAATGTAAATAAAAAAAATACAAACAAATTGTTTAAAACATTCTTGGAGTAGTTTTCTGTTGGGGTACTCCAATAAAATTACAATGTGAAGCCTCCCGTGGGAACTCCTATAATGAGTCTGTAGATCTCCAGTCTCTAGGGAAATTCAAACGAGAGTTTAGGGCAGAGTAGACTGATTCTCTGAAGTGACCATCTGCGGAAATTCTTTGAAAGTCTTTACATTCGGTTTGTAGCTCATAAATAAAGTAGGCTCTGGAATTGCTAAGGAAGGGCTTGTTCTTAATATATTCCTTGGCCTTCCCAATTACTGTGTTTCATGCGATAAAAACATTGCTGAGCTGATCTTAAGTAAGTGATGTCCTATCCTGGCACCTAGTCACAGGAAATTTCTTGGTAATTATAAACTCCTACCGAATACCAAGCCAGTTATTAGAAAAGCATATCTCTTACCACCGGTCGACCGTTCATTAGGCAAAGGTTACATAAGTTGCTGACAAATCTTGGTTTGAGGAAGTAAAGGGTCCGCCAAGTAACTTTTTTTTTGAAAATGCTTAAAAAAAAACTACTGAATATTTTCTCAAATTTCTTTTTTTATTTCAAAGTACAATCCTTCCGGTTAATAATGGAAAATAATTTCATTCAAATGAATGACCTCGGCTGGCCATACAGTAGCCTACACAAGAAGATGCCGATTTTGGTAAAAAAAATCATCTTTTCAGATGAAGTTCATTTTGATCTTGGCGGGTACGTAAACATGTAAAATTGTCGCATTTGGGGCACAGAAAACCCGCACGCATACATTGAAAAGCCGACGCACCCAAAACGAGTCACTGTTTGGTGCGGATTTTGGTCCAGAGGCATAATTGGGCCATTTTTCTTCGAAAATGAGCAAGGAGTGGCCGTTACAGTCAATGGCGATCGTTATCGGGCCATGTTGAACGAATTTTTGTTCACAAAAATTGAAGTGGAGGATATTGGCAACATTTGCTTTCAACAGGACGGCGCTACGTGCCACACAGCCGAAGCTACACTCGATGTTTTGCGCCCTGTTTATGAAGATCGCATTATCAGTCGCAGAGCTGATGTCGTTTGGCCACCTCGGAGCTGCGATTTGACACCGTTGGACTATTATTTGTGGGGTGCCGTCAAAGATAAGTGTTACGCCGACAAGCCAGAGACAATTGACGCTTTAAGGGACAATATTCGTGAAACCATTGGTGAAATACAGCTGCACACAATCGATAATGTGCTTAAAAATCGGACCGATCGTGTAGGATACTGCATGGCCAGCCGAGGCAGCCATTGGAATGAAATTATTTTCCATTATTAACCGGAAGGATTGTACTTTTAAATAAAAAAAAGAAATTTGAGAAAATATTCAGTAGTTTTTTTAAAGCATTTTCCAAAAGAAAAAGTTATTTGGCGGATCCTTTATTTGGCACATCATTCAACATTTCTTGTTCCATCATATACAAATCTGGTTTATAGTCAAGCTCTATGATCGCTACACCACCAATTTTGCATAGCGCATTCCCTGAGCAGATTTCTGGCAAGAATTCTGAGAGTAAATAAAATTTCCATGAAAAATTTCTCAAGAAATATCTATCCTTCGGAGTCGACTTTAAACTGTAGATCCTGGCACTCATGTATACAAAATTAACACACACAATATAAGCGGTGAGAGAACATGCCTTCGTAATCCTGGCTGAAGGCCTGTAATGACCAATTTTGAGAAAACTCTTTATTAAACGAGGGAAGAGTGTGTCGAAAATTTACTCTGTCTGCTTATAAAATTAACATACACAGCTTAAATGGTGTGAGAAGCTAGGTCGTAATCCTGACTGAAGGCTTGTAATGACCAATTATGAGAAAACTTATTAAACGAGGGAAGACTGTAGCGAAAATTTACTTTGTTTGCTGGTTAATTAACAATTTGTTCGAAATCAGGGTTCAAAAGACATTCTAAATATAAATTCGTTTTAAAATCTTCAATAATAATAAAAACTGAAATGTTTTATAAGTTTCATACTCTTTCTTTTTTCTTCTTACTATTTACATACCCTTGCACAGTGTTACGCTTTAAATATTAATTCATAATTTTCTTTCTTTCTGTCCCCCTATTTTTTTTTAATATTCAAAACTTGTGCTTCATAATCGTTTCGTTAATTTACCTTAACTGCTAGAAAATTTGCCAAAGGCCAACGAAAAGTTGTAAATTCTTTAATAAAACATCTTGTACGCTGCTTAATTAAAGCCATTACGAAGAAAAACAAAAAAAAACAATCTTTTTTTTGTTCTTTCCCGTTTCTTTTAAATTCATTCAGAAATTGAAACACATTACGACACACTTTAAATTCTTCGTCTTCTTTTTTTCCAACAATTTTTCTACACTTTCCTGGTATAAATTTTGTAAATTTTGGAGAGCAGCTCCATTTATATTAAATTTAATGAATTTTAGGTTTTGGGTTGTATTTTTTTTTGTTTTTTTTTTGTTTGTTTGTAATAACTTAATTTCATTTATTACTGGCCAGGCTATAACCAGACAGCCAGCCAGTGAGGCAGTTAGCTAGCAGTGGTTGGCAAACAGCAGCAGGCAGCCGGCAGCCGGCAGCCGGCAATAGCTACCAGCAACCAGTATTATTACCTTCGTTGTAATGTTGATATGCAGGGCAGTAGAAAAAAATGTACAAAAATCATTATTTAAATAGTGAAACACTTTCACAAATGACGCTATGTGAGTCAAGTCCGTCTGCTTTGGCTCGTAGAATAACAAAAATATTCAAAAAAAAAAAATTATTTTCCAACACCCACCGCCATCATGAGTACATTTCATTATCATTACACTACTCAGTGGCATCAGTGGCATCATTTGAATGTTTTAAATGGCATTTTAAATTTGTTCTAATTAAACAGAACAGTTCGCTATGGTCTATTTACACTGGCTAGCCAAAATTAAACATACACACACACACACACGCACACACTTCTGCTGTTTCCTAAACTATACAAATATATTATCATGTACGAGTATGTAAAATGAGTTTTAAATATTTGTCTTCTAATTACAAATAAAATTTAAATTTTTTACACTTGTAATGCTGGCTGGTGGTTATTTGGTTTTATAAATATTTTATTTCTTTAATATTTAGGAATTTTGTTAAATTAAAATTATTATTATAAATTATTATTAAATTTGTTTCATTAAAAATTTAAATATTTTAAATTATAACTTGCCTTGGTCAATTTATTAAATTATAAGTATTGGCTTGTTAGATAAGAGCCCCTGGTTCAAACCCCAGCTCAGACATCTCCCATCTTCCTCTCAGCAGTCTTGTGGTAAAAACTCTGAGAGTAAAATAAAATTGCCATGAAAATTTTCTCAAGTTTGTCGTTCAGAGTCGACATTAAACTGTAGGTCTCGCCGCTCGTGGATAAAATTAACACACACAACATGGTTGGTGTGAGAAACTTGGTTGTGATTCTAACTAATGACCAATTAAATAAGTAAGTAATATAACGATTCCCAAGTAGGCGATTTATACGTGTGGTTAATTACTATTGCCTGCATTGAAGGCTGTATAGTTAGTCCAGCATCTTCTTTTTTATACTCAATTGGTTTTCCTTCGAACTTCGATTGAAGTAGAGGGCTGCTCTGAAGGCTGTGGTGGGTCAATACAGCTAGGTTAGCTTACACAGTGTCACTACACATAAAAATAAAGGGTCCGCCAAATAACTTTTTTTTTGAAAATGCTTTAAAAAAAAAACTACTCAAAAAATATTTTTCGTTCGGAGTCGACTTTAAACTGCAGTTACTGTCACTGGTGTATACAAATTAACACACACAACACATAAGTGGTGTGAGAAGCTAGGTTGTAATCCTGGCTGAAGGGTTGTACAGTAAGACTCCGCTTAATGCGGGAGATACATTCCAATAAATTCCAGCGCTAAACGAAACAGCGTTCAATGAAACAGCGTCCGTACTGTGATTGCGTCTTCGGAAAATACAGTTGGAATCTTTATTCTGGACAGACTAACAAGAGAGCGCTGAAATAGAGACACAGTATACATCGTCGCTATATAGTGAACCGCTTTCGGTTGGAGCATGGCCTTTTCATTTGCACACATATAAAGGGTCCGCCAAATAACTTTTTTTTTGAAAATGCTTTAAAAAAAACTACTGAATATTTTCTCAAATTTCTTTTTTTATTTAAAAGTACAATCCTTCCGGTTAATAATGGAAAATAATTTCATTCAAATGGCTGCCTCGGCCGGCCATGCAGTAGCCTACACCAGAAGATGCCGATTTTGGCAAAAAAAAATCATCTTTTCAGATGAAGCTCATTTTGATCTTGGCGGGTATGTAAACAAGCAAAATTGTCGCCTACATTGAAAAGCCGCCGCACCCAAAACGAGTCACTGTTTGGTGCGGATTTTGGTCCAGCGGCATAATTGGGCCATTTTTCTTCGAAAATGAGCAAGGAGTGGCCGTTACAGTCACATGGCGATCGTTATCGGGCCATGTTGAACGAATTTTTGTTCACATAAATTGAAGAGGAGGATATTGGCAACATTTGGTTTCAACAGGACGGCGCTACGTGCCACACAGCCGAAGCTACACTCGATGTTTTGTGCCCTGTTTTTGAAGCATTATCAGCCGCAGAGCTGATGTCGTCTGGCCACTTCCGAGCTGCGATTTGACACCGTTGGACTATTGTTTGTGGGGTGCCGTCAAAGATAAGTGTTACGCCGACAAGCCCGAGACAATTGACGCTTTAAAGGACAATATTCGTGAAGCCATTGGTGAAATACAGTTGCACACAATCGATAATGTGCTTAAAAATTGGACCGATCGATATTTGGCGGACCCTTTGCATGAGGTTCTCTCTAAGACGCACTTACATGCTGGATAATGTTGCTTAATTCAGAAAGTTTCGTCAGAGATGTCAAGAATAAGGTTTACAGTTTTCTCAAATGTGTTCGCATGAGAGTTACAAACTTCGCCCCATCGTTAAAACCTCTGCCGAATTTACGCGAGAAAGTACCTAGTCGA
This sequence comes from Sarcophaga subvicina, assembly GCA_936449025.2. Lineage (NCBI taxonomy): Eukaryota > Metazoa > Arthropoda > Insecta > Diptera > Sarcophagidae > Sarcophaga > Sarcophaga subvicina. Next base: position 104,306,397 of record OW388082.2, on the reverse strand, counting down.
CGGGCATGTCTCCCTATTAAGTAAAATTTCATGAAAAAATACTTTTTTTGCCCGTCCTGAGTTAAGATCCTGGCCCTCTCTCCCATCCAGGAGGAGTTTTCCACATAGTAGAACTTTCTCCTAATTTATATCCTAGTCATGGTGCGATTCACATTACAGGGTTTTACACTACGATGGCAATTTTCTTTAATACGTTCACAAAGTAATTCTGAAGAAAAGTAGTGAGGACGTTTGAAGAATCCGCATTTTTCAAAGAAATAGCTGACCTCAATGTGACGTTCGAAAGGAACTTTATTGCAGCTTGGCGCTACGAGTATATCTGAGGTAACATTTAATCGTCTTATGGTTAGCCATGATCTCCGAGTGGAAACACCGGCGTGCATATGAATTTCGATCGATGTACAAGGAGAATGAGGATATGTGCTGTACTGACTGACGACTGACTTGACAGTATCGTTCTTCACATTATTTAAACTCTTTTATTTTATCTGGCAACTTCACAATCTTTCTATAAAGTGATATTGAACCATGTACCGTTCGATGTGTATGTTTTGTTGTTGTCTGTTTGTGTTTTCTTAGATATTTCCGATGAAATATTTTTAAACATTTTTCTGTTTCTAGTAATTTTTAGAAAAAATTGTAATTCTTTGACTATTTGGAAACAAAATGGTGTGAATTATTGTATGTTACTCTGTATAATTATTTGCTTAGATACATATGTATACGATATATGATTATTTTAATTATTCGGCGAGTATCATGTGTTAATTGTAAATAAACGTGTGTAATATTTGTAATTCGATTACGATACAAATTTAACTTCATTAAATACTAATTAAACAACAAACAGATGTTCTTGCTGAGGTTTGAGATTGTTTTACAATAAAAATTATAACATTTTTTAAATATCTTGAAAATTTAATTTGTTTCACTAAAACGTTAGTTTGCAGGGAATTTTATTTCAAAGAAAATATTTCCAGAAGTCGTTGTGAAAGACGAGTATAAGATTAGAAGGCTTTCTAGACAAAACTGTATAAATTCCATGTGATAACATCAGTGATGACACTCATTTAATGCGATTCTATTTACCATTCTATTCTTGTCATATATTTGTCATCTTAAAATAAAATAATAATCATCCCCACAGTCAGTCATATTGATGACTGAAAACTGTAGTAAAAATTTTCTGAAAACCTGGATTTTATTTTTCTGTCCAATAAAATTCCGTATTTATTTGAAAATATTTTGTTGTTCATAAAACGTCAAAATATTGTTTGTAGTTGTTAGTGTTGTTGTTGCTGCCGTTTTGTTGCACATAAAATTCAATGGTTTTTCTAAAGTTATTCATCGACGACAATGGCACTTATTTCATACACTCGTCGTTGTACTTGTACCCGTACTCGACTGCTGGTTGGTGCGTTCGTTGCTTGGTTGGTGGATTATAAAATTGTGAACAAATTTTACTGTCTAGATTGCCAATATCTGTCAGAAACGTAAATTGCTTTTCGGGCGATGCTATGAAAAACTAAAATATGATCTGGTTGAACAACACAACAAAAAAACATACTCAAGCGAATGTTTATTTAGTTTATGACACTCCGATAATTAGAATTTCAAAAACACAACAAAAAAAAAAAACAGAAACAAATTTTAAAAATAATTTCGTCGATAAAAATATTTTTATTAGCCACTGAATTATTGTTGTAGCGCGGTGTTAGTTATGTGATGACTTTTAAAGGCATTTAATTATTTAGAAAATTATTGCAATTTTACAAGGTTTAAAGGCATAAATTAACAGTAGGAAGCGAAACAACATAATGTTGCTTTAAACTCATGCCATTTAGAAATAAAAAATAAGGAAAGTTTTGTGGCGAGATGCACAATAGATGTCTACACTTAGAACGTTTCACCCAAATCCATATTGGAACTTTCAAAGGCTGAGGGGCTGCTAACCAATCGGCTTAGATTATTTGCAGTACAACTGATCTTAACATATTCACAGATTACTTCACACCGCTAATGGTCGTTGTTAACAGTGGGGTGTTATTACCCTTCACTGACGACGACTGCATTGTAGACGTAGTCATCAGGGAATATTTTCTTTCAGCTTTAACGAATGTCTTGGAGATGGTAACGAACATTCTCTAAAGTCGATCACTCTGTTTAACTTTTGTGGTAATGTTTAATGACTTTAAAAGTTTAAAGGCTTTAATATCCATGCAATTAAGAAAATGCCTTGACCGCTGACCCTTCACAGAGTATAGAGTCAACAAAGAATATTTTGGGAAAGAGCAAAGTTTCTCACCACTATACCTAATAATCGCCGTGGTCTATTAGGTAGTGTGTTGGCTTATTAGACGAAAAGCCAGGGTTCGAGCCCCAGGCCAGACATCAAGACAAAATACAAAAAATATTTCTTCGGCGACTTCCTCTCAGCAGATTTCTGGCAAAAACTCTGAGAGTAAATAAAAATTGCCATGAAAAGTTCCTCAAAAATCTGTCGTTCGGAGTCGACTTTAAACTGTAAGTCCCGCCACTCATGTATAAAATTAACACACACAACATAAGTGGTGTGAGAGACTAGGTCGTAATCCTGACTGAAGGGTTGTAATGACCAATTATGTATGTATACCTCACACAACAAGCCAATATATTTACACAGACATCGTTATTTCCAGGCAACAATGCATGGCAACCCTAGCATTCTAAAATCTCCCACAGCAGGCTAATTATTTGCTTAGCTAAAAAATTGCCTCCTGATTGAAGCTGATACAAAGTAATGAAGGTAATGAGGAGATAGGGCATGATGCTGCATTTTGTGAAGGCTCTTTGGTCTTACAAGAGCAAAAATATACAAGAAACTCAAATATTAATGTCCTCATCTGAGTGGCCTTTAATCTCGTATTGCCTAGAGAGAATCACAAGAGGTCACTTAATTTACGCATCTTTAGCAGACAACTTAAATCGCTATGTAAAGGGTCCGCCAAATAACTTTTTTTTGAAAATGCTTTAAAAAAAATACTGATTATTTTCTCAAATTTAATTTTTTATTTGAAAGTACAATCCTTCCGGTTAATAATGGAAAATAATTTCATTCAAATGGCTGCCTCGGCTGGCCTTGCAGTAGCCTACACGATCGGTCCAATTTTTAAGCACATTATCGATTGTGTGCAGCTGTATTTCACCAATGGCTTCACGAATATTGGCCTTTAAAGCGTCAATTGTCTCTGGCTTGTCGGCGTAATACTTATCTTTGACGGCATCCCACAAATAATGGTCCAACGGTGTCAAATCGCAGCTCCGAGGTGGCCAAACGACATCAGCTCTGCGGCTGATAATGCGATCTTCAAAAACAGGGCGCAAAACATCGAGTGTAGCTTCGGCTGTGTGGCACGTAGCCCCGTTCTGTTGAAATCAAATGTTGCCAATATCCTCCTCTTCAATTTTTGTGAACAAAAATTCGTTCAACATGGCCCGATAACGATCGCTATTGACTGTAACGGCCACTCCTTGCTCATTTTCGAAGAAAAATGGCCCAATTATGCCTCTGGACCAAAATCCGCACCAAACAGTGACTCGTTTTGGGTGCGTCGGCTTTTCAATGTATGCGTGCGAGTTTTCTGTGCCCCAAATGCGACAATTTTGCTTGTTTACATACTCGCCAAGACCAAAATGAGCTTCATCTGAAAAGATGATTTTTTTGCCAAAATCGGCATCTTCTGGTGTAGGCTACTGCATGGGCAGCCATTTGAATGAAATTATTTTCCATTATTAACCGGAAGGATTGTACTTTCAAATATAAATAGAAATTTGAGAAAATATTCAGTAGTTGTGTTTTAAAGCATTTTCAAAAAAAAAAAGTTATTTGCGGACCCTTTAGATACATCTGAGGAAACCACGGAATTTGCCAGCAGCGCTATGTAGAGCAGATAGCATCATAAAGGTTCTCCATTATTAGGTATTAGGTTCTGTATATCTTTATCCTTTAGCTCGGAACTATTGCCAAGTTTCATGCTAGAACAGATCTACGAACATCAGAAGATAGGCGAGACTTGGCATGACAGACATAAGAAGATAATCAAGAGATCTCTGTGCCTACTTGGTGACACAATGCCATTGTGTTAGCGGCTATGCTTAACTTAATTGGTCATTACAATAGTTTAGTGAGGATTACAACCTATCTTCTCACAGCACTCATGTCGGGTGCGTTAATTTTATGCATGACTGGCGCACCCTACAGTTTAATGTTCGGTTTTAATTCGAAAGACAGATTTAAGGAGCCTTTCTTGGCAATTTTGTTTTACTCTCAGAAAACTAGAATACGGTTGAGACCAAGTGGCAGAAAGAAATATTTTTCTTTATATTTCGGTTTGTGCGAAATGTCTAAACCAGGGATTACGCCAAGGGCTCTCGTTTAAATACTACAGCAAAAAAAGTACTAGAGGGCTAGTAATATACTTTTATTTTTTTAGGTGTCAGGGTCGGTTGCGCTTTTTAGCTCTTTTCGATCATCAACCAGCAACACATGTGAACTGAATTTGAGAGTTTAAAATGAAGAAAAACCTTGAGAAAATTTGCTTGAAAAATTTTCAACTTGTGCCGTTATTCATAAATCATCTTTCCATTGTTTTAAATTCTCACACAATAAAAGTCATGAGTTGAGTTGAGTTGTGTTTGTAAATTTTTAATTGTCGGGTTTTAAATCGAAATTATTTTAACACGATTTCATTGCTGTTGTTGTTGTTGCATTTATTGCTACTGTTATTCGTTTATTGTAATTATTATTAAATATTTAATCGATTCAATCAAAAAATTTAAGCAGGTAAAGATGAAAAATAATGAATTATACCTGCACGCCACACTTTGTATGGCAGGCAAGGCAGGCAGACAGGCAAGGCAGCTCATCATCACATAGTACGGGAGGTAAAAAATAAATTCTTTTAATTTGTTTTCTTTTTCTACTGTTTTGTTTAAACAATTAATGGTTTTAATATTAATTAGTTGCTATTGTTATTGCTGGTGTTATTGTTTTTTAATTTACTATACAAACAGTGCGGCATAATAAGCTTTACAATCATTGATAAATAAATATGCAGTCATTCAGCCCCAGCTATCCTATCCAACCAAACAACCAACCAGCCAGCCAGCCATTCATCATTCATATCAACATTTAGTAACTGGGGAGCGGTTGTTGATGACTATTGTTGGTTGGGTGTTCCGAAGGCAGTGGAGAGGGTCAGTTCAGTTATTAATTTTTAGTTAATAAATGACATGATCAATTAGTTTTTTCATTTGTTATTATTATTGTGTGTGTTTGTGTGTTTTTCATTACAAATAAAAAAAAAAACTTCTTTGTGTGTTAATAGTGTTGCTGCTGTTGTTTATTGTGACAGCATTTTATGAATTCGTTTGTAATAAATCGCATTAATTTATCACTGGCTTAAGACAATCTTTTCCGCCTTTTAATATCTCATTTAAAATGTGGCAGCAACATTTTTTTTATTCATTAAATAACATGATAATCAAAGTTGGCTTTTCGTTTCGTTTTTTTCTTTCTTTTCCTTCTAACACCTGAGAATTGTCTCTAATCATGCATTTTAAATCAGAAATATTTTTAAATATTAAATTAATGAAAGAAAATGTATAGAAAAAAATTGTGTTAGAGTGCTACTCATTTGAGCATGAGTGTATGTTGGCCTTTAAAGGCAGATCATACGAGAAATTTTTCATGACAATTTTATTTACACTCAGAGTTCTTGCAAGAAATCTGCTGAGAGCAAGTTGCCGCAGAAATATTTTTCGTATTTCGTTTTGTTCGAAATGTCTGACATGGGGTTTTAACCATGGCCTTACATCTAATAAGACTACGGCGACTTCAATATAAATTATGTCAATTAAAAACTGTTGCAGGCCCACTGTATCTGGAGTTTATAAGTAAAAAAAATGATTAATAAAGGTTTCATATTATTAATGCAATTTAAAGAGTATATCTTAAGGTAGATTTAAAAATACAATTTTTCAAGCATAGTTTTAGGCACATAAAAAAGATTTCCTTCCCTAAAAGGCTAAAATTATTACATTTTCCATATTTTATTGTCTTGATTTAAATTCTCCAACTTTCGCATTGGTCTTTACAAAAATTTCTTATGACCTATTTGCCTTCAATTTACCTCAACTGGTTTTTCATCCTTTCGTTATGCAACAATTTGTTCATTTAAATATGATTTATTTTATTTTGCCCAACTTCTTTGCTTTTATAAATACTTCTGAATAAATTTGAAGATTTCAATGTGACAAATGTCTGTCAAATTATAACAAAAAATATAATTTCTCAACAAAATACAATCGAAGAAAGAGAATGAAGAAAAAAAACTGAAACAAAAATATTTTGTTTTGAAATATAAATTCTGCATAAAATTCAATTTTTTGTTTGGTTTTTTTTTTTGTTTCCTCTTTGTGGTTTGACACCATAACAGCAGCTCAACTCGTACAACAATTGGATTTGAATACTTAAATGTCGAGATTTAACAGAACATTTTTGTTTTGAGTAATAAATTTCCATGTGACAGGTTTCTTTTGTTCCGTTTCTCCATAATACATACAAATGCACCCAGAAGTCGTATTTAAAATACGACTTAAGAAAGAGAGATTATTTAACAATTTGTCAAAAAATATGATTTTAAATTAATACTCCCGTATAAGAGAATATTTTATGACACAACAGCCATTCCAAGAAACATTCATTCCCAAACGACAGTTGGAGGTGGTGGTAGATAACATCATCAGTTAAAATGAAAAAAAGAAAAAAAATTTATTTGGCAATACGATAATAAAAGATTTTAAATGACAAACTAAAGGTAGCAAGAGAATATAAAAATATGTGAGAAGGTATTTATTTTTTATGGCATCATTTAGTAAAGAATTTAAATATAAATTTTGTAACTTTGTTTTAATTAAAATAAATAAAAGGATGGATACGTACAAATGTATTATACATATATGTATCTGTAGAATTAAATATGCAATATTTCTCTTTTACCCTTCTGACAATGTGGAAGGTAAAGATATAAGAAGGAAAAGAAGTTCAACTTAATAAAATATTTCATTCAGAATTTAGTTATCAGATTTTCGTCAGTCATACTCCTTGTGTGGTGGAACAAATGATTGATGACGAACATATGATCATTCGCAGTGGAAATACTATTTAAAGATATCAAATTAATCATACCGAAAATATGAATTTTGAAAATCTGATCAAGCATAGTAGAAATAAGTATGATTGATGATAATGTGATCAGCCATGGTAGAAATATTACTGATGAAAATCTAATCAATTGCATGATTCCACGATCAAATATGATTGATGAAAATTTGATCAATCTTGGAAAAAATATGATTGATGATAATACGATCATTCTTGGTAAAAATATTATTGATGATAATACGATCAGTCATAGAACTATTACTGATGAAAACCTAATCAATTCCATGATCAAATATGACTGATAAAATTCTGATCGAACTTAGCTGAAATGTAATTGATGAAAATGTGGTCAGTCATGATGAAAATCTGATCAATTCCATGACCAAATATAATTGATGAAAATCTTATCAATTCCATTATCAAATATGTTTGATGAAAATCTGATTAATCGTAATGGAAAGAAGTATGATTGACGGAAATGTAGTCAGTCATAGTAGAAATATTACTGTTGAGAATCTTATCTATTCCATGATCAAATATGATTGATGGAAATCTGGTCAGACTAAGCAGAAGTGTAATTGATGAAAATGTGATCAGCCATAGTGGAAGTATTTATTAGTAATGAAAATCTGATTAACCATAGTAGAAATAATTACGATTGATGAAAATGCGATCAGTCATGATGAAAATCTGATCAATTCCATGACCAAATAATAATTGATGAAAATCTTATAAATTCCGTTATCAAATATGTTTGATGAAAATCTGATCAATCGTAATCGAAAGAAGTATGATTGATGGAAATGTAGTCACTCATAGTAGAATACTACTGTTGAGAATCTTATTTATTCCATGATCAAATTTGATTGATGGAAATCTGGTCAAACTAAGTAGAAGTGTAATTGATGACAATGTGATCAGTCAAGTAGTATTCATCACTAATGAAAATCTGGTCAACCATAGTAGAAATAACTATGATTGATGCAAATGTATGATTGATGAAAATCTGATCAATCATAGTAGAAATAAGTATGATTGATGAAAATGTGATCAGTCATGGTAGTAATATTACTGATGAAAATCTGATCAATTGCATGATTCCATGACCAAATATGATTGATGAAAATCTGAACAATCTTGGAAAAAATATGATTGATGATAATACGATCAGTCATAGATTTATTACTGATGAAAATCTAATCAATTCCATGATCAAATATGATTGATAAAATTCTGATCGAATTTAGCTGTAATTGATTTGATATGATAATGTGATCAGTCATAGGAGAAATATATCTGATGGAAAACTATCAATTCTGATCAATCTTATTAGAAGTATGATAGACGAAAATGTGTACAATCCCAGTAGAAATAAGATTGGAGAAAATGTGACCAATGAATGTCTTACAAATTATAACGAATGTATGATATTGATAGCCTGATGAATCGTAATAGCAATATGATGAATACAAATTTTAATCAATCTTAATAGAAATATGATTGATCAAAATTATTTAACCAAGTAGATCAAGAATGATGATTGATGAAGACCGCAAAAAGATTATAATCTAGGCAAACTAAGGCATTTATTTTACTCTCCCGTTGCGTTTGACTGTACAAAGCTTGATTATGAAATTATGTTGCATGCAACTTAAGTGAGCTTTAATTTAAAATATAATTTAATCCATATTTAAACCTCTTTACTTTGCTACTTGTAATATTTATTCAAATTATGATTAAATTCAATAATAATATGCGGCATTATACTGTCCAGCATTATTACCCTTTTTTGTTTTATTTTTTGTTTGTATGTTCATTTTATGTAATTTGTTACTGTGTGTTCAATTGGAATTCCATTAATTGAAAAGCCATTGAATTTAATTTTCTTTTTAGTCTTTCCAATCACGTACATCGTTTACACTGGTGATATAAAACTAAAGGCAACAACAAACAAACAAATAAATGTCGTCTATATAGACATCGTCGACAGGGTCAATATGTATAATTGCCATTGCTAGCGATCAAGGAGATGTTTAAATTGTTGGAGAGGTCAGTACAAAAAAAAAATAATTTCTAAATAAAAATACAATTTTTTTTGTATTATTATTGTTTTTTATTTACATTTTTAAATTTAATTATTTTTAACGTAATCAATTAAATATTTAATAAATAATTGAGTCATGTTTTCTATGGGATTATTATACATACGCTACACTGCTTAATTGGTGAAAATATACCTGGTTTGTGTTGATGCTTCTATACAAACATTTCCACATCCAGTATTTATTTTCATTTGTAATTTGAAGGAAAAAATTATAACAAATTCTTCTCATAATATTTTAAGATTTTGTAATTTTTTTTATCAGAAAAAATTATGTTATCGGATAATTTTATTTAAAAAAAATTATGTTATCGAATTTTTTCAATTAGAATTTATGTTATCGATAAATTCTTTGTAATTATAAAAGTTGTAATTTGAAAGGAAAAAATTATTCCATAATGTTACGAAAATATTTTGTAATTTTTTTATTACAAAAAAGTTATGTTATCGGAAAATTTTAAGTAAAAAATTATATTATCGAAATTTTTCTTAGAATTTGTGTTATCGATAAATTCTTTATAATTAAAAAATTGTAATTTGTGTTATCGATAAATTCTTTATAATTAAAAAATTGTAATTTGTGTTATCGATAAATTCTTTATAATTAAAAAATTGTAATTTGTGTTATCGATAAATTCTTTATAATTAAAAAATTGTAATTTGAAGGGAAAAAACTTTGTTATCGGAAAATTTTAAGTAAAAAAATTATATTATCGAATTTTTCCCTTAGAATTTGTGTTATCGATAATTTCTTTATAATTAAAAAATTGTAATTTGTGTTATTGATAAATTCTTTATAATTAAAAAATTGTAATTTGAAGGGAAAAAACTTTGTTATCGGAAAATTTTATTTAAAAAAAATGTGTTATCGAAATTTTTCCTTACAATTTATGTTATCGATAACTAGTTTATAATTAAGAAAAGCTGAAAAATTCGATTTTTTTCTAAATTTCTTCTCCTGAAATTTTTTATAGAAAGATTAACTTTTCGATTAATACTCCTTAGAAAATTTAGGAAGCTAGGTCGTAATCCTGACTAATGGCTTGTAATGACCAATTAAGTAAGTTCGTAAGTAGAGTATCACATAGAAGTACATGATCGATTATATTTTTGTGTCTACAATTGTAAACAATAAATTATTTTGGGGGTGATTTTGTTTAAAAATATTTTTGTTGATGTTATTGCTAATGTTATTGTTTTCTTATTATTATTGTTGTTGTTGTTGTTGGTGTTATTGTGAATAGCAAATTAAAACATCCATACGCAATTAGCAAATATTGTTAATACGTGCGTATTTATTTATGAAACTGAGTAAAAACAAGGCCTCTACGCATGATAATAACATTTCTAATGAACCTGTCTGTGCAAAAAGGTATTGAAATACACAACTATGGCAATGCATACTTGTAATAATACAAATCCCACATGATAACCCAGTAGGCAGTAAAACGTATTAAGAGTGGCTAATATACGCTAAAATACTGAAATAATCGTAAATGTTTTCTTAAATGTTTCTCTTTCTTTTGAAAGAATTTCAAAGTAAATGTTTCCGGGGTTATTTTATTTACTGTTGCAATTATACCTTTAGATTTAGCAGACTTGTACTACCTTTAGGAGTTTAAAGCGTGCCAGAAAAAGTGTAACTTCAGCAAAAACTGCTGTATTTGTATTTCAGTAATTCGTTTAATTGCTTTGGTAAAAGTATTCTTAAAATTTTGTATAAGGTTTTGTAATTCATTTTAAGGTGCCTTAGGTTTGCTCTATCGTTTTTAGAGTAATCAATTTATCGATAAAATATTTACACATGTACTAAATATTCTCATATCGAAATTCTAATCAAGTGTAAAGTATGCCAATATAAGCTGTAGGCTGTATGGTAGGTATTGTTCCATATTTCAATAAAAATATTTTATTTGAGTATTTTATTTATTAACTCACACACACATACACTTACACTCATACATACTTGTACTTATATTCATGCTATGAACTATCATATACAGACGTGCTCATATTTCATATAATAATACACAAACAAAATTAATTTAATTGTTGGAAACTTTACTGGCTGGATTACTTGATTTTTTCACTAAAGATAATTTTTTCAAAGAAAATTTATTCGTCAACAAATTTTCTATATAATACATATGTTATCGATAAATTTCATAAATTTTTTTTATAAAAAATGTATATGAATTGTAATTTAGCATTTAGTTTTATAAAAAACTCTGTTGTCGATTACTTTTAGGGCTTTGTTTCTTAATGTTGTTGTTTTCAAAAAAATTTTTATCGATTATTTATGGTTAACTTGAAAATATTTTTGAGAAACATTTTTGTCATCGATAACTGGCTTATAAATTATTTTTAGATATTCAAGTTATAGATCTGTTTGCCAAAGTGTTTATAAAGTTATCGATAAATTTTCATAAAATATTGTTTTAAATCCTAATTTTATATACATATAAACTTTTTTATACAAAATGTCTGTTGCCAAATACTGTTTTATAATCAATATTTTATCGATAAATTTTTGTTGAAAAATTTTGTTATCGACAAATTTTGAATGAACATTTTTTGTTATCTCTAATTTCCCTTTAAATTTCTTTTTCATTAATAATTTTCATTATCAAGAATTTTTTGTTATAAACTTTTTATAAATAATTTTCTATAAAAATTTTTGGTATCAATAAATTTCTATAAATAATTTTGTTATCGATAAATTTTCTATAAATATTTTTCTAATCGATAGAATTTTTTATAAATTTTTTTGTCCTTAAAAAATATTTCTTATAAACATATTTTGTTGTCGATAATTTTTTTAAGAAAGTTTTGTTATCGATAAATTTTTTATAAAATTTTTTGTAATCGATAGAATTTTATATAATTTTCTTGACCTTAAAAAATGTTTTTTATAAACATATTTTGTTATCGATAAAAATTTTTATGAAAGTTTTTGATATTGAAACTTTTTTGAATATATTTTTATAAAAAATTTAGTTTTCAATAACACTTTGTATAAAACATTACGTTTTTTTTGTTTGTTTCATAAAAGAAATTCTATTCAATTTAAAAGCATAAGTAAATGCTTTTCAGCAATAACTTATTGTCTTACAATTGTTTTCCTCCGTGTACTTGATAAGAAGCATATGCTAAGAAAAAAAAGGAAAATAAAATGAAATACTCCTGCAACTTCATTTGAACAAATAAAAATCACTGGAAACCATTTCAAGTGTCCTAAATGGAATAAAAATACAAGGAAAAAATTGAAATAATTTTTGTATAATTGGCTTGATTACTTGTTTGCCCAATTCAATTAAGTCAGGGATGTGTGGGCGATGGGGAGAGTGAGAGGAAAACAGTTATTATTTACAAATACGATTCGTTTTTCCATTTAAAAATATATTGAGAATAAATAAAAGAAGAAGAGGAAGAGAAGTAATTCAATCACATATTTTGTATATTTAAATGAAAACCATGGCAACACGGTTTAAGGCCATAATATAAGGAAAAGTATTTAAGTGAAGTCAAGGAAAGTATATGAACATGTATGTATGTATGTACTTGGATGTACAATGAGTACTCGTATGAATGAATCAATGGGCAAAAGTTTAATTGTTCGTGGTATAATCATCATCGTCTTTTCAAATAAAATTTCATTTCAAAGGAATACAATAAAGAAATACAAGTACTAGGGAAGGGAAGGGAAGGGAAGGGAAGGGAAGGGAAGGGGAATTTATATTAATTTTGTGTGAAATTGAAATTTAATGCAATTCATAAATGAAACGATAATAAAATAATAATTTTTTTAAAGAGAAACCTTACAAGCACTGTAATAAGAAGGGACTTGTCTTTAAGGATATGATTAATTAGTACCTCTTTGGCGCACATTTTTGAAAGTAAAGGGTGTTTTTTTATAGAGGTATAGAACTTTAAGTTGCAATAAAACAACGATGGATTATTCGATTGACATGAATTTTATTTATCCGAAAGATAATCTTGTGGCATTACATTTTAAATATGATTTCTGGCATATGACCGCCACGGCTGGCGCGGATGTAGTCCAATCTGGACGTCCAATTTTCGATGACTTTTTCCAACATTTGTGGCCGTATATCGGCAATAATACGGCGAATGTTGTCTTCCAAATGGTCAAGCGTTTGTGGCTTTACCGCATAGACCAATGACTTTACTATAGCCCCACAGAAAGTAGTCTAGCGGTGTTAAATCACAAAATCTTGGAGGCCAATTCACAGGTCCAAAACGTGAAATTAGGCGGTCACCAAACGTGTCTTTCCATAAATCTATTGTGGCACGAGCTGTGTGACATGTTGCGCCGTCTTGTTGAAACCACATCTCCTGGACATCATGGTTATTCAATTCAGGAATGAAAAAGTTAGTAATCATGGCTCTATACCGATCACCATTGACTGTAACGTTCTGGCCACCATCGTTTTTGAAAAAGTACGGACCAATTATTCCACCAGCCCATAAAGCGCACCAAACAGTCAGTTTTTCTGGATGTAACGGTGTTTCCACATACACTTGAGGATTACCTTCACTCCAAATGCGGCAGTTTTGTTCATTCGACGAATCTACGCCTTACTTGATGATCGTTTGGCTTCAATTCTTGCACGAGTTGGATTTTGTAAGCACGCAAACCAAGATCCTTCCGCAAAATCTTCCATAAAGTGGATGGACACAGATCCAATTCATGTGCTCGATGGCGGATGGACTTATTCGGGTCTTCCTCAATGCTACGCTCTACAGCAGCAATAGCTTCTTCTGTACGCACGGTACAGCGTCTCTGGGGATGCGAGTTATCAATAAGAGTAAACGTGGTGCGAAAACGTTCCATGGTTAATCGAATTAACTGCTCTGATGGACGATTTTGTCGACGATAAAATGGATGTAGTGCGCGATACGTTTTCCGCACAGAACCATTATTTTCGAAATAAAATTGCACTATTTGCAAGCGTTGTTCAGGCGTGAGTCTATTCACGATGAATTGCCAAACTAAACTGAGAATAAATCACTTGACAGCTGTTAAATCGGTCGCCATCTTGAAAAGTAATGCCAACTTAAAGTTCTATAGCGCTATAAAAAACACCCTTTAGACTATACATTAAGTCCCCCAACAGTATCCCCAAATCACTAGAAAGAGAATAGCGGTGGAATAAAAGTCATCACACAAAAGGGTTAGCTTTAGAGAGGCGCCATTCTCAAAAAGACTGAAGTTATTTCGAATCCATCAACCCATCACAAAAGGAATCTTTAAAGTGTATTTCTTCTCATCTTCAATTATATTTCTCTATTAAATGTGTTATCAACCTGTTCGTAATTCCTTTTGAACGACGAAACAAACCAGTTAGGATATGACACTGACATTAAGTCCGTCTACTGGTCGTGACTAACACCCATAAGTACCGAAAACAAGACAAGTAAACAGACGAACATTTCGTTTTTCTTTTTTGCAGCTCGGGATGACATTCAAATGCATTGGCAAAGAAAAATCTTTGAAAATACAAACATGCCAGTATCTTAAATGAATGCTTTCTTTTGTAAAAAGTAAATAAGCTTGAAAACATAGAGTTTTCAAGGCCTTAAAAATGTTAAAATTTTTCTTTTTCTTTGCTGCTGACACTCTTTCATAATCCGCTTAAAATACCAACAACTCAGTCTCTAAAACAAGTGTTATTCTTCTGCTTGTTCGGGTTCGTCTTCGAGTGCTTGTTTTTATTCCTTAAGTGCCCACTATTTTTTGCTTCGTTTTTTTTGCTGCTGCTGCTAGCATTGGAGTCAACAATGCAGAAACTATTGTGTCTTCTTTCTTTGCTGCATTTCTACTCTAGTTAAACAGTTTAACAACAGCAACAACAACAACCAGGGATAAAGTGTTGGTGGTAGTAGAAACAGAAGAGTCTCTTGTTTGCACTCTGACACTGTGAGTCCATTTAAGCCGTAGAATCTTTTGCCACAAGCAACAGCAACAGCAAATGCATGCAAGATATTCTAAGTGTGTGAATCCATGAATCCATGAAGTTTTCTTGTTTTTTTTGCTTGTTTTCCATTTATTCTCAACTTTGGCGTGGGAAAATTTAATTCACTTTGGTTTGTATAGTTTTTTCTGCTTGTTTTTGTTTTTATTGTTGTTGTTGTTCTTGTCGTTGTTTATTTTTCGGTTAAAGGCCAGAAGTGCTAAAACAAATTGCCAAAGGAATTAGCGAGCAGACATGCTAAATGATAAGAATTAGAAAAAGAAACTGAATTAAACTGAAAATACGCTGGGAATGAGACTCAACTCGACGATGGAAAAACTATTTTAAAGGTGCGATTTGATTTGGCAACTAAGTATTAAAAGATTATACGTGGGTTGTGTGCTATGTGAGCACACATTAAATTAATTTAAATGGGCTCAGCCTACAAAAGTTAATTACAAACATTAAATGAAACTTTCGCAGCAGTTGTGACGATAAGAACTGTTTTAAAATACAAAAAAAAAATGCAAAAAATTCTTGGAAATTACTAGAGAATATAAGAATTTTATTCACAAGGATATACGAAGTCGCCGTAGTCTAGTAGGTAGTGTGCTAGCTTATAAGACGTAAAACCAGGGTTCAAACCCCAGGTCAGACATCAAAACGAAATACAAAGAGTATGTCTTCGGCGAGTTCTTCTCAGCAGATTTCTGGCAAAACTCTGAAAGCAAATAAAAAATTGCCATGAAAAGTTTCTCAAAAATCTGCCGTTTGGAGTCGACTTTAAACTGTAGGTCCCGCCACTCATGTATAAAATTAAAACACACAACATAAGTGGTGTGGGAAACTAGGTCGTAATCCTGACTGAAGGGTTGTAATGATAAATTATGTATGTACAGGGTGACTGATAATATAATGCAACAAAGTAAAGCGCTATATTCTTTTAATTTTTTTTTAAATTTTATTGTTCAAAAGCAAAAAATGTTGGAAATAACATCAAATTTTAGAATCAGTTTAGATTTGTTCGAATTGGCCACCTTTGGTACGAATTATGGCCTTCTAACGGCCGACAAAGCCATCACAGGCTGCACGAAAGTGGCTCTGCGGTATTTTGGCCCATTGCCGGCGAAGCGCCGTCTAGAGATGATCGGCACTTTGGTATTTTTTTAGTGAGAACCTTACTCTCCAAAATGTCCCAGGCGCAAAAGTCCAACGGATTGAGATCCGGAGATTTTGGGGGCCATTGCGCGGTAGAAATGAAGCTAGGAACCTCCTTTTTAAGCCATTCTTGGTTGACGCGTGCTGAGTGCGGTGGTGCTGAGTCCTGTTGGAATGTCCATGGTCTGCGGCCGAAATGTTTGTCTGCCCAGGGCTTCAATACTGTCTTTAAGACATTTTCCCGATAATATTCGGCATTTATTTTGACCCCACGGTCGACGAATACGACCGTTACGGCGGCCCACACCATTACCATCAGCGGCGCTTGAATTCTGGTGGCCAATCGCAGGTGACCTCTTTGGCAAGTAAATCCGATCATTTTGTTTGTTCACAAACTGCTCAATTTGGAATGGCTTCTCATCGAAGAAAACCAAATTCGGTAACTAGCCACTTTCGCGCAAGCGAAGTAACTCCTTGGCTCTTTACAGTCTAACTTTTTTTTTGTCCATCGGTGAGCTCTTGCACTTTTTGCAACTTTGTCCTAACCTTGGGACTGATTTAGCACGTGATTATATCATAATGAACAGCAAGATGGTTTATAGCTGTCACATGTCTCTCAATAATATAGCGATAGCTGTAGAGCATCTGAACTAGCCAGGCAGTGCACAACAATCGTATTTCGCGGTAAGTTCTCTACATCGCGACTCCCTTTGAAGAGATGTGAAGTTTATAATTTGCAGAATAGAACAGAATAACGCAGCAAATCTTGCTAACTAGGTAAAGATCACAAGAAAAGCCTGTTTGTACTTCGAAGAAGTATGCTTAGTATGGTTGTTGGCCTCATTACAGGATATTGGATTTTGGGCACCTTTGCTAGACGCATTGCTCTTGGCCATATGGCCAATGACCTCTGCAGAAGCTGTAGAAAAGAAGAGGAACGGAAAACTGTTCTTTACTTATTGTATACATGGCCAACATTATGCCGGAGGCGAAAAAGGCAACTTGGTATCTACTATAGGAGTCTAAATTGCTTAATCAGAAGCTCCAAATGGTTCCGGAACTGTAGAAAAATTGAGCAATTATGATATCACCGTAGTCTAGTAGGTAGTGTGTTGGCTTATTAGACGTAAAGCCAGGTTTCGAACCCCAGGCCAGACATCAAAACAAAATACAAAAAAATATTTCTTCGGGGACTTCCTCTCAGCAGATTTCTGGCAAAAACTCTGAGAGTAAATAAAATTGCCATGAAAAGTTTCTCAAAAATTTGTCGTTCGGAGTCGACTTTAAACTGTAGGTCCCGCCACTCATGTATATAATTTAACACACACAACATAAGCGGTGTGAGAGAACTAGGTCGTAATCCTGACTGAAGGGTTGTAATGACCAAATATGTATGATATCACTGTGGATCTAAGTGCATCTGTCCTCAATTCTTGAGTAGACATCCACCTTTATCTACCTACCTTCCATTTCCCCCTAAACGCTAAGAAATTAAGTCGATTTATCTCACCATGACGACTTCTTATTTGCGAGGAAATCTATAGTCTGCACATCCATCTTTTTTGCAATGTCTCTACCATTTTATTACTCACTGTAGCTTGCCGTTTTTCTTCACATAAATATTCAGGATGTGTAGCATACGATTGCTATGTTGATTGGAATTGCCTCGCATTGTTGTATCTTCACCCACTTTTCGGTACGTTGATGGCTTTAGGCTCTGTATCGATTAGTACTTGGCTAAATCAGTGTTTAGCTACGTATGTACATAAGAGATTTAGCCAGGATTATGGCTTAGCTTCACACCTCAGAAGAGTTTGACATCAATCACACAGAAGTAGGCCTGCTTCGAATAATGGCAGCACAAATAAGACTGGGCATCATAATATACGAGAACAAATCGGTAAAGTTGAGGGCATTGTTTAAAGGGACTTAAACTGATGCCGTTTATGTGAGTCAAGGATTCACACTTTGATAGAATCAGACTTTGAGTATGAATTGAACAGAAATTAACATTACAATCCTTGTAAACGGTAGGCGGTTATACATACTGGATTGGTGCTTTCCGGATATCTCCTTCTGAGGGTTTCAGAATTGCATTTTACAAATAAAAAAGTCGCCGTAGTCTAGTATGTAGTGTGTTGGCTTATTAGACGCAAAAAAAGCCTGGGTTCCAGCCCCAGGCCAGGCATCAAAGACAAAATACAAAAAGTATTTTTTCGGCGACTTCCTCTCAGTAGATTTCTGGCAAAAACTCTGAGAGTAAATAAAATTGCCAAGAAAAAAGTTTCTTAAAAAAAACTGTCGTTCGGAGTCGACTTTAAACTATAGGTGCCAACACTCATGTATAAAATTAACACACACAACATAAATGGTGTGAGAAACTAGGACATTGTACAATGGGTCAATTCGACCTCCGGGTACTGTACTTGTCGTAATTGACAAGTGCACGTCCTCTAACCTAACCTAACCTAATAAAAATCCATTGTACGAAGAAATCTGCAGCGAATCACTGTATGTTTCAAGCACATGATTGAAACTCTAATGTTTAAATTTAGTCACCTACTATTTATTAGTACTCTTAGTCCTCCCACAACTTATTTTCCTTGATCCAACTTAATACGCAGCATGAGTAGGGGTCATGTATGGATAGTTAATAACTAAGCTAGAGGGGATCTGTTTCGGTAGCCTTAGAAACCAAAAGATATAAGCCTTTCGAAGCTGGTTGACAATGTTGTCACACGATATTAAGATTACTGGTGACTCTAAAGGACTTGGGAACTTATTAGCTTACGCACTAATTTCAACCCTTTTATCAGGATCACGAATTAGCTTCTCACCGCATTAATTTTGTTTGTGTTAATTTTATTGATGAGTGGCAAGATCTACAGTTTAAAGTCGACTCCGAACAACAGATTTTTGAGACAATTTTCATGGCAATTTTTTTTATTCTCAGAGTTTTTAAAAGAAGACTACTGAGAGGAAGTCGCCGAAAGTGTATTTGTTTCATATTTCGTTTATTATGAGACGTCTAAGCTTGGGTTTGAACCAAGGGCTCTCATCTAATATGCCAACACTCTATCTACTTGACGACGATGACTTCTTTGCCTTAAAAAGCTAAAAACCTTACTCGTTAACGAGTCTTTAACAAATGCAAGTCATTATTTATTGCATAAAAAAATTGCCAATTCAACTTAAAATCATTCAAGTTTATTACCATAATTAAGTTGGCCATTTTTTTAACAATCAAATTAAAATGTACACTCATGAAGGGGCCTCTTTAAATTCTTTATCCACGTTCTGTAATGCACGAAGAAAAAAATTCCTGAATTTTGTTGTTTTTTTTTCTTTTTCAATAATTTTATTCAAAATGCATCATTAAATTGTGCAACAGGAATGTTGCTGCTGCTGATGCTGTTGCACAACGTCATTTCAAAGAATTCACACGCATCTTTAATATGCGTGCAGCAGAATCATTAAAACAAAAACATGCAGCATAAAAAACACAAGAAAAAAAAACTTGAGAAATAAAAAAATGTGACCATCTGCACATCTTCTTACATCTTGTTGCTGCAACAACAACAACAAGTAATTAATGATGTCGAGAAACAAAACAAAAAACAAAAAAAAAACAACAACAGAGGCATTGGACTAACAACGTTATGATGGTTAAACCTTTACGTTCATTTTATTTCTCCCTTGGTTGTTATTGTTGTTGTTGTCCAAAAGAATTTTTACCATCATCTTGCATTTTCAGTTTGTTGACCCCTGTTTTTTTACCAACCAAATATACACTCGAACGTAAATATTTTTAAATTCACATTCTTGGGCCTTAAGGGAATTACTGACTTTCCATGCAGTATTCGTGCCTTCGTGCCGTCCCCTTATAATGGCCAAAATACCTGCAGAAAATAATGTGTTTGCATGAGATTCTGTTTCTTTTTTCCTTTTTTTTGTAATTTTAAAGACAAACAGCAGAGCAATCCAATGAAGTAGAAGCAGATGAAGAAATTCCTTTCGGACATTGTAACAGAACATGCTTAAAAGCAGTTAAGATTCTACATTTGCACAATGGGTCTAAGGCATGCAAAAAGTGAAATTTTTTCTGTTGTGTTTTAAAAAAGAAATCATGCTAATGGTGGGTCTACAACCCATTCCTCTTATAGTCCATACTAAGTGTTACTTTTGAGGCGACTTAGGAAATGTATGAAAAAAGTATTGAAGAATGTCAACTACGACAGTAGCTTCCAGTTAAAAAGTAGTGGGTAAAGGTAAAATCACAACTATCACTTGGAACTTTCCAGGAGGTATTAAAGCCCCATAGATTCCAAGGGTATGTTCCGATGATGCGTATCTGAATCTACATGTTGAGCTAGAGACAATCCCGATGCTGAAAAATGTTGTCTGAGTCTACAGTGCCCTATCAGAAGACCGATTACCAAGCTCTGGCTATTCACGGAAAGTCTGATGCATCACTCAAATACCCCTTATTTGTTGTTTACGAACAAAAGTGTAGATTTCCTCAAATCTTCTTAGTTTAAGAAAAGTCTTTGCTTCTCTTTATCTTCCTTGGCGTTAAGAAAACCTTTCCAAACGTTTGCTCTCACTCGAAAGAAGGGTTCTTGTCCCATCAGCGTGGACGTTCTCCTCCCTTACGTTATTCTGTCTACATTAACGATTCAGCTTTACCAGGCAGTTCGATACTATCTTCGATTTAAACTCATAATAGTCGAGTGCTCGAATGGCGGACGAACCGTCAGATAGTATTGCTGTATTCAGACTTATCCAAATTGAATTGAGCACATCTTTCGGTGGCATAGACTTCCGCTTGAAAGATATCCACGAGGTTCCCCATGGGCTCGTAATATTTTATTCTGGGACCATAAAATATTTTCTTTTTTAAAAGAGTATGTGCTACTAAGGATAAAGTGTTACTAGTCTAGTAGGTAGTGTATTGGCTTATTAGACTTGAGGCGGTAAGACAGTTCAAAGCCCAGATCAGACATCCCGAACGAAACGAAATATAAAAAAATCTTTCTTCGGTGACTTTCTCACAAAACGAAATACGAAAAGAAAAGAATATTTATTATGGCATCTTCCTCTCAGCACTTTTCTGACAAACACTCTAAAAGCGAAATAAATTCGCCATGAAAAGTTTCTCAAAAATCTGTCGTTCGGATTCGACTTTAAACTGTAGGTCCCGCCACTCCTATGTATATAAAATTAATACACACAACATATGGTCGTGCACCCGAAACACCTTGATATGTACACCGACGGCTCAAAGCTTGACAACGGTGTTGGAAGCGGAATCTACTCTGGGAAACTGAACCAGAACATTTCTCTCCGGCTGCCGAACTACTGTAGCGTGTTTGAGGCGGAGGTGATGGCCATTTACCGGGCCGCTCAATGAATCCTCGTTAACGGTGCTCCCTTCACCCGCGTCTCGGTCTTCTCCGACAGTCAGGCCGCCATAAGATCTCTGTCGGGTTTTGTGAATAACTCCAGGATCGTTAGGGAATGTCGCCGCTGTCTCGACCTTCTTTCTGAGCGCTTCAGCGTCTCGCTGGTCTGGGTCCCCGGGCACAGTAATGTTCTGGGGAACTGTAGGGCCGACGAGCTCGCCAGAGCTGGTGCACTCCTTCCGGAATCGTCTTCAATTGAACGGGGTTGCCACTTGCCTCGTTCAAGTTGGCTATTGTGCGGAAATTCTTTTGAGACGCCAACCTATCCTATGTCAATGAGGAGTCCTGCTCCATGCTAGACTCACCTGGCACTTGATGGATAGTAGGCGTACGAATCAGTTGCTTGGACTTGGTCGTAACATCATCTCGACCACAGTGGCCATGCTTACGGGCCATTGCGTTATGGGCAGACACGCGGAGAGGATCCGGCTCCCATTCAACGACTTCTGCCTCGGGGGCAGATCCGCTGAGGAAGAAGAGACGGTGATCCATTTCTTCTGCCAATGTCCGTCACTTGCTCCGTTTCTTATCAGCTTGACGGAGCTATCATCTATTGACATCAAGGATATAGCTTCTTTCATCAAACTTTCTGGCTGGTTTTCCAGCATGGGGTAATCGTGCTTATGATGAGCAGCCCTTGTGCTGACCAACTTCTTACTCCTCCCTGGTCTTGGTGGAACTTGGTCAGCATAGGGACTGCGTTCACCCGTGGCATCACAACGGGCCGCTTTGCGCGCTCAAGTGAGCTTTGTGACATGATCAAAGCTGCCACTACTACCTAACCTAACCTAATACACACAACATAAGTGGTGCGAAAAGCTAGGTCGTAATCCTGACTGAGGGGTTGTAATGATCAATTATGTATGTATGTATGTAAGTTTAGTTGCAAATCATTTCCCAAAATCATTCTGATTCTATTCAGGGGACAGTAAAGGAGGGAGCTGTTAGTCTGTTTGACTTGTCTCCCATCCACCTAATCATGGACGCCAAGGTTTTGGTCTTCACTAAATCTAGCGCCGCTGTTATGCCACTCTACTCTGTATCTTGTCCAACTCCATTTCAGTTGTTTTTATATTTGTTGTATCTGCCAAGACAATTGCTCTTTAGGTAATCATCGGACTGACCTTAGTTTTGACACGCAGTTTCAAATTTCCTGGGTCACATCCAAAGGTTTTTCTGCAAACCTTCTGCATGCCATTATGGCATGACTGGCCTTTCCTGAGATGCTCTTCGCAGTAACATTGTACAGCAGTTAGTGTTAATGGAGCCAAGAACTGACAAAAATCTACATGACACCATGTAGTTTCCAATAGCGAAGTGGGTTGTTTAGTGCCCTCATAAGGACGCTAGATTCTTTCAACTGTGATACGACCTTTAATACCGATAATTACGGGCACTAGTGGGGACCTTCACTTCGGTTTCTAGATTGTTTTGGGTTTGAAATTTTTGGCACAATGCCCTGCTATTATTCAGTTAAATTTGAAAGGAATTTTATAGAATGTTTTGCTTTCCAAACTGTCCACTGTGCTCAAGAATCAATTGCCAGCAACAAACATCAGCGCATAATCATTATTATTATCATCATCAACTGCAACTGCAATATAGCAACGCTATCATTAACATAATCATTCTGGACGGACAAAACGAATATGTTCTCTCCCGCCACACCATACCACACATACACACAGAATTCTATGCGCAACGAACTGTCCAATTGAAAATTGTTTTGCTCCTTTAACTGGGATTTCTCTTGTTGCGGTTGCATGGTGTAGTAGTGGTGGTGGTGGTGGTGTTGGTACATCAGCTATTTTTAGCATTAGATCATAGTTTACCATTTCATAGCACAGTTGTGCAAAGAGAACTCACACGCATTCTTGTGTTTTTTCATTTAGTTGTCGATCAGACTGCGACAAGAACACATGTGCGGCGGATGCTTTATCATTTTATTTCAGCATAACACTCAAAAAATATTTTATGTTAAAAATGTTCTGTTATTTCAGTTTTTTTTTATTTTGTCGCATAGTATATTTTTTTAAATGCTTTGGAATGTTCGCTTTTTTCTTTTAATAAAAAATGAGTTTTTTATTCTTTTTATTTTTATTTATCTAAAAAACATGGCCTAATTTTTAAGCCAAAGATGGATAGCTTTATGTTCTTTTAATAAAAAATGGATTTTTTTATTTTATTTTTATTTATCTAAAATTATTAAGCCAAAGTTATATAGCTTTACATATGTATGCTGATGAAATGAAAATAAAAATAGCGTATATTACTAACACTTTCCTATGGCTGTAAATAAATAAATTCTCTCAACTTATTTTCTCTCTCTTACTCACTAACACATAACCAAAAATTTTTTGACGAACCCTGCATTAGATGCTTATTATTGCAACACTGTAAGTGTGTGTCAGTGTGTGTGTGACTGGCTTTAAATAACTTGATTCTTATTGTACTGCTTTGCTTCGCTTAATACCTTCCCATCATATAAGCTGCTGTGCTATGCTGTGATAGATGCTGACTGTTGCTATTGCTGCTTACTGTTGTTTGTTGCGACACATTTAGTTGCAACATATGAAGCAACACATATCACGTGTGTATGTACATATGTGTGTGTGTGTGTGAAAGGAATTCTTTCTTTAATTCCAGTAGCATTTTTACGATGACCATTTATGTTGTCGTCTTGAGTCTTAAATAAAGAAATATGCTGCTGTTCTGAAATTCTTTTATCAATGCCATCTCACCAATGCCATCATCATTCTCGTCATCTTCGTTGCATGGATGGACAAATGCTGTGTTGTTGATGCCACTTGTATAAAAGTCTTCTTTTCCTAAGATTGTCGTTTTTTCTGTTACTGTCGTGCGTTATATTTAGAATTCTTTTCAGTTACCAAGTGCTACTCTGGTATTTGAAGTTATTTTAAGCTGGTTGGCTATTTTCATTCCTTTTTTTTATTCTTCGTTGTACTCTTAAGAATGTTTTGTCTTCATTATCATGGAATTGCTTAAGAATACATATATCGAGAGGAAGGAATCCAGTGAATGTTTTGTAATAATTTTAACTTTTTAGCCAGAAGTGCAAGAGAAAAAAAAAGAAGGGAACTTATTGTTCCTTTGTTTGTTGGCCATTGAGACGCGTGTGGACTTGTAATTACAATCTATGTGTTGTGCTGGTGATTTGATGTTGTAATGGCCAGCAAACCAACTAACCAACCATATTCGGTTTGTAATTATACGCAAAAGAACATTTTATTTTATGACATTAAATGGCCCTAAATTGCCTGCCTATTTCTCCAGCGATTTTATTTTCAAATTGGCGTTTAGAAAATGGATATTTTTAGTTGAGGAATTTTTTCATAAAATATTACGAAAATAAAGGAAAAATAATGATGATGCTTTTAAAATGTTTTTTGATTGTAATTATGCTGTTCTGGCCATTTACAAATGCGGCTAATGAGCTAATTTAGTTAATGCTAGTAAAGCTAATCACACCAAAAGCTATTGGTCAAAAGAAATATTCTCAGCTTCTTTTTAATTCATCGAATAGAGTCCACCAATCTAATCAACAACAGGTAGTTCGGTTTCCGTAAGTCCCATCCAACCAGAGATGTATTGACGTTTTTTACTTAACTGTTACAACCCTTTAGTTAGGATAACAACCTAGCTTTTCACACCATCCATGTTATGAATGTGAATTTTGTACATGAGTGCGTGGACCTACATTTTAACATCTAATCCGAACGACAGATTGATAAGCTTTTTCATTGCAATTAGTTTGCTCCTAAAGCTTTTGCCAATGACTGTTGACCACAATATAGGGATTTGTGCCCAACAATTAAAGCCAATTGTCCATCCGTAATACCATAAATATGCTGATTGGGTGCCAGAGGAACAGGCTTTAAATATTGATTTTTCGAAAAATATTTTCTCGTTTTATTTTCGTGGGTTAGGTTACTTACTTACTTAATTACTTAACTGTTTATTACAATATTTTAGTCGGGACAACAACTCAGCTTCTCACACCACCTGTTTTGTGTGTGTGTTAATTTTATCCAGTTTAATGCCAGCTTGGAACGACAAATTTTCGAGAAACATTTCATGACAGTTTTATTTTACTCTCAGAGTTATTGCCAGAAGATTGCGGAACGGAAGTAGAAATGTTCGTGTTGGGGTTTGAACCACGGCCTATCTTCTTATAAACCAACACACTGCTTATTAAAATATAGCGTTGTTTAGGTAAAAAACCGAGGTTTTCATGTAAATGGCTCGGAGAACGCAGAAGTGATTACGAAACAGCAATTAAATTCAGAGAAAGTAACTCTGGCCGGGAGGTGTCATTTGGTCAAATTTTTTCGAATACCACTCGAAAGAACTGTTAACATCAATTCAGAGCGCTATGCCTGTATACTAGCCGACTTTTTTAGCCTGCAATTAAAGAATATGGACTGGGCGGTTTCAAATAGGACCGATTTTGGCAGCAGAATTTTTTTGAGAGGGTCATTTCACGACGTTAATTGTCCAAAGATCAAGGAATTTTACGTCGGTAGACTTTTTTGTCGAGCTACCTCAAGAAAGTCGCCGTAATCTAGTAGGTAGTGTGTTGGCTTATAAGACGTAAAGCTAGGTTTCGAGCTCCAGGCCAGACATCAAAACAAAATACAAAAAAAATATTTATTCGGCGACTTCCTCTCAGCAGATTTCTGGCAAAAACTCTGGGAGTAAATAAAATTGCCATGAAAAGTTTCGACTTTAAACTGTAGGTCCCGCCACTCATGTATAAAATTAACACACACAACATAAATGGTGTGAGAAACTAGGTTGTAATCCTGACTGAAGGGTTGTAATGACCAATTATGTACGTTTGTATGTATCTCAAGAATCGTGCCATTGTTGCACAATGCTGGAACATTTAAGAACCAAAAGTCATGAAGTTATTGCCAGAAGCGACAAAAACTGCTTCAAAAGACCTGATAATCAATCAGGCAATCTGAAGCAATCATTTAAATGCCGTTGCACTACGTACATAATGGAAAGCCAGGTCCAGACATTATAAGGAATTAAAAGTTTCATCGAAATCATAGCTTTCTATGCAGGTTTTGTTTAACTTCACTTTTGAAGCCGAAATAATGGACATTCCTTTATGAATAAATTTGCTCTTCAAACTGTGTTCACAAGATTTTTCTCAATTTGCAAGAATTTTTATTGACTTGCAAATATTTTTTGAAATCAATCAAGTTAAAGTAAAATTTCCATTTTTCATACAATAACTAACCATTAAGAGTGTTATAATGACTATCCCCCCCATGTAAATAGCAAATAATTACTCTGATTATTCTGTTCTCGAAATTCTTTAAAAAATAATTTTTTTTTTATTTCTGCTTAACACTCTGACATGCCTGGATAGTATGGTGTTCTGTTGTTTTTTGCGAAATGAATTTTTATTTCTGCAATAATTTCCTCCCCCCCATCATTACTCTGTAACTGTAATTACCGTATTTAGCGAACATTAATAATAAACTCGGCTATTATTATGCGTATCAGTGGTTTTGGCATCTGCTTAAGTGGCAGAGAACAGATGGAAAAGAAAAAGACAGAAAAAAGGAGGAAGGAACACAATAAAGAAGAAATAAATAAAAAAAAATAATAAGAAACCATCATAAATCAATAAAGAAGCATCAGCATAAAGCATTATCTGCAGTAAATATCAAGAAATTGAATTTGTATGCACACAGCATTTAAATGATGAAAATGACTTACAGAGTAAAACCATAATATATGTTGAATGCATTGAAGAACAATTTAATTTTTCCTGCTTCAGAACAATTCCTTTGATTCCTTAATCTCCTGCTGCATTAAAAATTCTTTGAAATATTATCGAATGCTCATTACTATGAATAATTTTTGAGAAGAACAGTAAA
The DNA here is from genome assembly GCA_936449025.2 of Sarcophaga subvicina. Lineage (NCBI taxonomy): Eukaryota > Metazoa > Arthropoda > Insecta > Diptera > Sarcophagidae > Sarcophaga > Sarcophaga subvicina. The sequence continues at coordinate 104,278,582 of OW388082.2, read as the reverse complement.
GTCAGGAATGGCAACAAGTAATTAAAAATTTGAAAATTTAAGCGTAGTTAAAAATCGTTTGGAAAGGATTCGTCCTGCTTGATGAGCTAAATGTCTGATGTCTGTTTGCAATTGATTTAAAACACTCTCTCCATTACAATTTTGTCGGGAGAGGTTTATTACCTTACGATCTAACTCCGTAACAGATAGATGTATACAGATGCGGTTACAATATAATTCGTTTAGATTGGGCGTACCAAGATTGGAAGAAAGGCATTGACTTCCAGATTAGTAAGGGTCGACTAGCCCCCTTGAAGATTTTTATCTAACCTATCCTGAATGAAATGCTTTAATGGAATACTGGATCAATTATAATGCAAGCAATCATTGTTATTGCTTGCATTCGATTTCGTTACTCAAGTCCTTCAAGTCCTTTGTCTACTCCACACAGAGAAAACTGAACCTAATAAATACATAGTAAATTAGAACAAAGTTTATAATATTTCTCTATGGTTTTTTTTTTTTCAAGAAGAGATTCTTATTATTTTTATAAGGAAAACCTTTTTAAAAAAAATCAAGAAGAAAACTTAGGGATTTTACTAGATAGTCTTCTTGATTTTTTTTAAAAGGTTTGCTCCTTAATTTTATTAAGCTTTCTTTTTGTTTTTCAAAAAGGTTTTCTTCTTAATTTTATAAGATTATCCCTTTATTTTTATAAATAATACTTATTGATTTTGCTTGATATTATTATAGATTTTTTATTGATATATTTACTTAGAAACTAATTTAATATTTGATTTATTAATAATAATTTTGCACGAACAATATTTCTTCTCCATTCCCTTAGTCCTGCTTTGAATTTAATCAACTCCCCAGTATATTTTTGGTCCACCTTCTTGAATAAATTTTCAACGTCTTCGATTTCCATTTTTTTAATATGTTTCTTGATGTAATTCCAAAACTTAAAAGAATGTTGCACGTTTCATCATGGAGCTCCCAGGATTTAAAAATTGGGTCATTACTCAACATTTTATTTGTTTTTTATAACACTTTTTTTTTTGAAATTAAAACAATTCAATTTTTTTTATTTAAGTTTACTTTGTTTTTTTTTAAGAAGGAATATTTTTATTACTTTTTTCCACTTCTTTACTTGCCACTTGTTCACTTTTTTTGACAAGCCAGATATTCTTATTAAAACATTAATAAGATAATTTACACATGATCAAATAGAAACCTAATGAAATCAATAAGGAATACTTCTTAAAAAAAAATTATTAAGTAAGTAGCCTAATGAAATCTATAAGAAAAACCTTTTTAAAAAAATTGATTAGGTAGCCCAATGAAATTAATAAGAAATTCTTGTTTAATACAATTTAGAAGAAAACACAATGGAATCAATAAGTTTTTCTCTATGGATTGAATTTTTTGTGGCAAAAATGACGGGATTTGTGTAAAAAAAAATGGTAAATAACAAGTTTTCTTCTTAAATGTATATGTTTTACTTCTTGAAAAAATTAAGAAGATTTATCACATAAAAATAGTAAGAAATCTCTACGAAAAAATCTTCGTTTCTTTCTGCTGTAATACCCCTCACTCCAAAAACGTTTCGTAGAGAAAATCTTCTTGATTTTATTAGGCAGTTTTCCCTCTGTGCAGCAAATTAAAGTATTTGTTAGCTGTATCGGAATATTTGTACATAGTACTTGTCTTTCACTTAGAGAGCCTCCACTTCACTCGCAATCGATTGGTCAGTGGATGCATTATGGTAGAATTAGCCGAACGTTGACGTAACATAACGGAATGTTCGTTCATTTCTAACAAGTGAGTAGCAAAGACAATGATTCCCCAACCATAATAGAATTTTGGTAACGATTTATATCATTTTCGTATGCTATAAACGAACGTACACATTCCGTTACGTTCCGTGAGCGTTCGGCTAATTTTACATTTACGAAGAGAACTTGTTCTTTAGCCGAACTATCTGTATATGGAGCACTACACTCGCAGAAGACTTTCCTGTCGCTAATGAGCAGCGTTGCCAGTAATTTTATTTAAAAAACTTTTTATTTCTGGAAAAAAAAAACATGTTTTCTATAAAAGTATCAACATTTTTAAAGGAAACACCGGAGACCGGTGCCCTCTATTGGTGCTTCTTTGCTACTTTTAGCCGGAACTAATAAAATACACAATATTTTATTTAGAAATGTAAATATTTCGTGTTATTGTTGAATTTATTGAAATTTTAAATTTTTTCGTATCTCAAAAAATTTGGAAAAAAGGAAAACGCTGATAATGACGTAATCAGTTAGAAATCTAATTCTGAAAATTACTTCTCCTTCTTTTCCTCTCTATATTTTCCTAGTTGCAACCCATTGTACTGTATACATATGTAGCAAATATCCCTCGCGTATTATTGGGCTCAGTAAAAATAATAGACTCTGAATATGTCAATATTAGAAGCAATTTGTATTATATATAAATTCCTTGGTTTGTAACATTTTTGAACATCCCGGTGTTATTTTTGATTACATTTGTTACATTTGACTTCAAACTTACCGATTTAAACAGTTCTTAACAAATTCAAGTAAAAAATTTTTTGGTTTACCTGTAAATAAAGTAAGAAAAAAATAATTTATTACTTATTTGATTGAAAAATTAATATTAATATTGAAAAATGTAAATTTTTAGTCCAGAATTGTTCCATTTGGTAGATTTACTACACTGAATGCTGATTTGTTGAGAAGCTCAACTTTCTATGATTAACAAGAATGCTATACGTTTTACTTTTGTATAAATTCTTCAAATATCCGAACAATCTAAGTCTAAGTCGCCCCGTTGTCTAGTAGGTAGTGTGTTAATTTATTGGACGCGAGTCAGTAGTTCAAAGCCCAGTTTAGTCATCTTAAATAAAGGGTGTTTTTTATAGAGGTATAGAACTTTTAGTTGGCATTACTTTTCAAGATGGCGACCGATTTAACAGCTGTCAAGTGATTTATTCTCAGTTTGGTTTGGCAATTCATCATGAATAGACTCACGCCTGAACAACGCTTGCAAAATAGTGCAATTTTATTTCGAAAATAATGGTTCTGTGCGGAAAACGTATCGCGCACTACGTCCATTTTATCGTCGACAAAATCGTCCATCAGAGCAGTTAATTCGATTAACCATGGAACGTTTTCGCACCACGTTTACTCTTATTGATAACTCGCATCCCCAGAGACGCTGTACGGTGCGTACAGAAGAAGCTATTGCTGCTGTAGAACGTAGCATTGAGGAAGACCCGAATGAGTCCATCCGCCATCGAGCATAGGAATTGGATCTGTTCCATCCATTTTATTTTGGGCCTGTGAATTGGCCTCCAAGATCTTGTGATTTAACACCGCTAGACTACTTTCTGTGGGGCTATGTAAAGTCATTGGTCTATGCGGTAAAGCCACAAACGCTTGACCATTTGGAAGACAACATTCGCCGTATTATTGCCGATATACGGCCACAAATGTTGGAAAAAGTCATCGAAAATTGGACGTCCAGATTGGACTACATCCGCGCCAGCCGTGGCGGTCATATGCCAGAAATCATATTTAAAATGTAATGCCACAAGATTATCTTTCGGATAAATAAAATTCATGTTAATCGAATAATCCATCGTTGTTTTATTGCAACTTAAAGTTCTATACCTCTATAAAAAAAACACCCTTTATAATAAAATATGAAAAATAATATTTCTTAGGAGACTTCCTCTCAGCAGTCCTCTGCCGAAACTCTGAGAGTGTAATAAAAAAATTCCTATGAAAAGCTTCTCAAAAAACAGTCGTTCAAAACCGATTTTAAGTTGTAGATCCCGTCACTTATTACATGATTGGTCATTACAACCCTTCAGTCAGGATTGCGACCTAGTTTCTCACACCACTCATGTTGTGCGTGTTAATTTTATGCATGAGTGGCGGGACCTACAGTTTAAAGTCGACTCCGAACTACAGATTTTTTGAGAAACTTTTCATGGCAATTTTTATTTACTCTCAGAATTTTTGAAGGAAATCTGCTGAGAGGAAATCACCGAAGAAATATTTTTATTCTCATATTTTTGTTTTGATGTCTAACCTAGGGTTTGAACCGTGGCCTTACGTCTAATAAGCCGACACACTACCTACTAGTCTAGGGCCACTTCTCTTATTGCTTTAAAAACTCTGCCTCTTATTTATTATTCAACAGACAGTTCTGTAATCATTTTTTAAACCACAAAAGTATACGAACACACTTAATACACTTTTCTGCTCTGCTAAGGTACATATGAATATGTGAGAGATTCTAATCAATTATTCTACACTGCTCGCTAGCCTGGTATTTGCTTTTTTATGTTGACTTGGTCAATTATCGCTCCGTTTCAATCTCTTAACCAACCATAAATTATAATTTCACTTTCTGTGTACCATGCATGTACTTGTTGTACTTGTATTTTAACTTTTAACTTCAATTTCAATTTCAACTAAAAATAAAAATAAAAGTAAAGTGTCTTAAAAACACTTGCTACTAAGGTAGTAACAGCACCTGCATTCGAATTATTTTTAGTGCCCAGCCATAATCTTAAGCGCTAGAGTATGTAGAAAGAAGAGGAGTTGAAAAAAAAAATGGTAAAAAAAAGAGTGAGTAAGTGTATGTGAAAGAATCTAAAAAAAAAATGAAATTCTGACTGACTTATCGCTGTCCAAGCGACGACAACAAAACGATGAAATATTTTGAAATTTTAATTCGAATTATTCGTATGCAAAGGCAGATAAATTCAAAGCAACAGCAGCAGCAACATCAGCAGCAGCAATAAATGGCTCAAAGTCACGATTTTTTCTCTTTTTTTTTTTTGTTTTTTGTTTGAGATTTGAACCAGAAAAAAAGAGGAGGAAAAAATATACAAAAAAATAGTGTTTTATGCAGAATTCACTTAAAAATGAAATGAAAAATAAAAAGAAGAAAAAAATTCAAAACTTAGCGTTTCATATGGAAATCAAAAAAATTTTGAAAAAAATGAAAATTAAATAAAAAAAAAATAAAAAAAATTAAATTTAATGCCTGGCTTTAGCTTAGAGTAGCGGGCGGGCAATAAGCATGTGAGTGAAAGATTGTTAATGTAATGCGAAAAAAAAACAGCAAAAGAGATGGTCTGCTTAGCTGTATTATTAACATGGCTACTTAAAATTTTATGCAGGTTTTGGCCATTTTTGACATGCGCGCCTTAAATTTCATTCATTGAAATTTAAAAAACAAAAATTTAAAAAACAAAAGTTTTGTTTAAACATTGAAATTCTTTTTGTAACAAAACTATTGCAAATTTCATTATTTATTTTTTTGTTGTTGATGTATTTGTAGTAAACGCTATGGTGTTTGTCAAACAATTTTGATACTAAACCTGTTGAATATTTTATTTTAAATTTTATTTTATTTTTTTCATTTCGTTTTTATTGCGTTTTTATTAATAGCATAACGAAAATAGTCTCATGTTATTGTTTTTTATTTTTTTATTTTTGCATAAAATTTAATTTTTTTTTAAGGTATTTTGATTGATCGGTCGGTCGGTGCATGTAAATATTTGCCAGAGATTCCCATGTTCACTTTAAACATTTTTTCGTTCAATTCAATTTCATTTTCATTAACGTTTACAGACAACAAACATACATACATATGCTGAAAATTTCCGAAACCAATTAATCCACTACGTAGGTGAAGTGTTATGTTTGACTTAATATTAGAAAGTTTTCGGGGGGGAAAAAAATGTTTATGCACAGTGGAAAATTTTGTAATTTCATTTGCATTTTTAATGCAAATTGCGGTCAGTAAAGAGCATTTGCTGGACTGGTAAAGGGTTAATTATTTTTGTCATTAATTTAGATTAACGTATTCAGCCAATCGTATCTCGGCAATGGCATCAGGAATGTTGGCCTTCAAATTCTCAATTGTCTCTCGTTTATCTCACTCGGCAGAGTCTAGAAGCCGCCCTAGTCTAGTAGGTAGTGTGTTTGCTTGTTAGACGGGAGGTCATGATTAAAACCCCAGATCAAACATCTCCAACAAAACGAAATATGAAAAAATATTTCGTTGACTCGTTGACTTCTCCTCAGCAGATTTCTGGCAAAAACTCTGGGAGCAAATAAAATTGCCATGAAAAGTTTCTCAAAAATCTGTCGTATGGAATCGACTTTAAACTGTAGGTCTCGCCACTCATGTACAAAATTAACACAGACGGCATAAGTAGTGTGAGATGGTAGGTCGTAATCCTGATTGAAAGGGTGTAATGTATGTATGTATGTTATCGGCATAACACTTTTCTTTAACGGCGCCCCACAGAAAATAGTCCAAGGGTGTCAAATCGCAGCTTCTTAGCGACCACCAATTGACATCATCATTTTCTGTTGTTAATAAACTGCCTCCTGACCCCCCAGTCTGTCACCTCTATGGCCTCATCAATGGATGGGTCATGGAGAAAGAGCAGAGGCGTTGGGGAAACGGATCCGGTTGTTTTGTTTCTAGGTGTCTATGGCCTGCTGTAGACAGTAAGAGAACAGGTTGGCTGCTGGGCTTGAATAAGGCCAGCTTAAGGTTGTTTGTCGGTTTTATCACGGGGCACTGCGATATTAGGTCACTGACGGGGATCTGGAACAGATCCCAGCCGGACTATTGCAGGGCGTGTTGCGATGAGGAGGAGTTGGAGACTATCGAACACCTCCTCTGCAACTGCCCAGCCTTTGGTAGATTGAGGTGGAGGACCCTTCGTAGGCTCTTCTTTGAGAGTTTGAATTCTGTGTCGAGAGCCGACATCAAGGCTCTCTACAGATTCATTAGTGGCTTAGGCTGGTTGAGAGGCTAGGACTTCATCGGCGTAGTCGCGCTCTCCCATCCTTTTGTTGTGGCTGGTCTGTGTGATTCCTCCGCTTCCCACTCCCCCCTTTCTCATATACCCTCCTTTCATCCTACCCCCTATACTATCCTTCCCTCCTTTAGGACGTTGTACAATGGATCAATCTGACTTTCGGGTACTGTACCTGTCTTGACTGACAGGTACATGTCCTCTAACCTAACCTAACCTAATAAACGGCCATCGAACGTTTGACGCAATAAATCTATTGTAGCATGAGATGTGTGTCAAGTTCCACAATCCTGTTGAAACCAAACATCGTTCACATCAATACCATGAAGAGCGCTGTCCTCATTTTCATGGAAATATGGGAAAATGATTCCTCCGCTCCACAAGCCACACCAAACAGTCACTCGCAATGGGTGAATTGGCTTCTGTAAGAGCACGTGTGGGTTACATGAGCCCCAAATACGACAATTTTGCTTATTAACATACCCACCGCTCCACAGTTACTCGTAATGGGTGCATTGGCTTCTGTAAGGCCACGTGTGGATTTTCTGAGCCCCAAATACTCCAATTTTGTTTTTGTTAACGTACCCACTATGATGAAAATGAGATTCATCTGGAAAGATGTTTTTTTTTTGGCACAAGCGACATCAACGCACAGTTTCTCGTTGGCCCATCTAGTAAAAAAGAATCGTAAATCGATTACGAATTTGATTACGTTCAGTGGAGATATTGTACTGAATTTTGTGACAGAATAGAATGACATAAGTGTTGCCAGATTCAAAATAACCGATGGTTCAAATTTAAACAGATAGATGGCCCACCCTATATAAGTATATACATATAAATTAAAAAAAATTTTTTTTTCTAAAAATAATAAATGAACTGCAACTCTCAATTCGTCTAAACTCTTATCCTCTGTGCAACCATTTATTGTTGTCTGTAATTCTTTTGGTCAATTAAACAATTTTAGACTGTTTTTAATACTTCAGAACATAAAATATTTGACACTGTTTTGTTTTTCTGTTTATTTTTATTTAGGAATTTTTATTAATTTTTTTCATTTTCGATTTATTTTTCATTTTTAATTTTTATTTCAATTTATTTTATGCTGGCAGTAGTATTAATGCGTTTAAATTTTAAATTGTTTAAATCAATATTTAATCGAGCAAAACAATGAACTTAAAACCACAAAATTAACAATTTAATGCACAAACAATTTTCCAAATAATATAAAAGAAATAAAAAATAAAAATAAGAAAAAAAAGTATTTGAAAAAACCATAAATATTTAAAATTATTGAACATTTTTTTTATTAAACACAAATACCACAGTATATTTAGGGGATTTAATTATGACAGATGCTTAGAAAATAAGCTGAAAGAAATGTTTGGTGTGGGAGAATATATAAAATTTAGGACCTTCCTTTTTCCTTAGGTATATTTAAAACCTTATTTGATTTTAAATCGAAATTTATAGGAGATAAGTTTTAATACTTTGCTCTTGTTTAAAAAATTTTTTGTCAATGAGTTTAATGTGATATTGCACAGATAAGATCACAACTGTAAGGTTTGAAGTCTAATCAAGTTTCTATATAATCTTTCCAATTTCTTATACACAAGTTATAACCACCGAGAATACAGAGACGATAATTATGGCGTTTGAAAAACGCTCATAACAGCACCATTACGGGCGAATTTAGAGGGAGAAAAAAATGTTATAAGTTTTGAAAAACAAATGTGTTGGAATGTATACAGATTGAAAACTGGCGGATAAAGTAGAAAAATTAAATGTTTTTTTTTATTTTGTGTTAAAAAGGAAAAGGGAAAATTCGGAATATTTTTAATTTCTTTAATGAAGAGTTTAAAGATTCTTAAACATTTATTTATTAATCGAAATGTGGGTTATTCATTTGGTCACAATGAATATAACTTCATGTGAAAGAACTAATTAAGAAGTTGAATATTACGAGATCAAAATAAGACGTACTGTACAGCTCATAAATAATTTTTCTTGCTGAAAGTTGCCAATATTTTTAATTTCTTGAAAGAAAAAGTTAAAAATTGTTATTGTTATTAGTTGTTTTTATTATTTATTAATAGTTTTACATAAAAATTACATTTTTTTCTAACTCTCACCAATTTAAAAAAACCACCCCGAAAACTAAAAAAAAACCTAAATAAACAAAACAGAGAGAAAATCAGACAGGGACACAAATACTTTTTTGTAATATTTGGTATCCCTTTCAAGTTTCGCCAGTAATTGTCAAATTCCGATTCATCTCTGTATACTCGATGGTTATAACCACCATAATTACCCTGCAATGCTTGAAATGTGGCCACCACTTTTGTTGTCACTTTTAACAATTTTTTGCGCGTTTTAAAGCTGTTAAGAGATTGCTCGTAAATGGCGAACATACCTCATTGGTCCTTACAACGCTTCAGTCAGGATTACGACCTAGCTTCTCCCACCACGTATGTTGTGTGCGTTAATTTTATACATGAGTGGCGGGACCTACAGTTTAAAGTCGATTCTAAAAGACAGATTTTTGAAAATCTTTTCATGGCAATTTTATTTACTCTCACAGTTTTTGCCAGAAATCTGCTGAGAGGAAGTCGCCGAAAAATTTTTTTTTTTCACATTTCGTTTAGTTGGAGTTATCTGACCGGGGGTTTGAACCGTCATGTCTAATAAGCCAACACACAACCTACTTTACTATGGTGACTTCTAAATGAAAAAGCTTTTGCTAAATAAATGACACTTCAGATGAACGATATTTAATAACAACTGCCGATGTCTAGTAGGTAGTGTGTTGGCTTATTAGACGTAAAGTTAGGATTCGAGCCCCAGGCCAGACATCAAGACAAAATACAAAAAGTATTCCTTCGGCGACTTTCTCTCAGCAGATTCTGGCAAAAACTCTGAGAGTAAAATAAAATTGCCATGAAAAGTTTCTCAAAAATCTGTCGTTCGGAGTCGACTTTAAACTGTAGATCCCACCACTCATGCATAAAATTAAAACACACAACATAAGTGATGTGAGGAACTAGGTCGTAATCCTGACTGAAGGGTTGTAATGACCAATTATGTATGTATGTATGTAACAGCCGATGTAGGTAGGTAGGTAGGTAGGTAGAAGTGGCTGTTCCCGCGATGGAGTCATGAGTGGACACATTTAGGTCGCACACAGGGCCCATTGTGATACCACAGTTTCTCATTTCATCCTATTCTGGGAACAACTCGGAGCTTCCGATTAAGCGACTCAGACTGCCAATATCCATGCATGATAGTACATATGCCGATGTAATGCCTTGTGAAAAAAACAAATTAAACGATTTATTAGAATAAAGAAATATGTTAGGTTAGGTAAGGCGATGGAACCCTCTTGAAGGTAGAGGTCTCACTTAAGGAATCAAACACTCCCTAGAGGAGAAGAGGATCCAAAGTAATTCTTCATATTGCAGGAATATTTATATTTAAGGACGTCTTATTATGACAGGAGCAAGGCACTAATACATGAGGTGAAAGACAGTCTTTTCCTCCTCCTCAATACTTACAGATTCTACAATAGTCATTTGCCAAAATGCCAAGTATTTAGACAAAATTACCGAATGATTGGTGCGATGTGAGTCACAGACTTAACAATTGACACTAGCTGGATCTAGGATAGAAGGTTGAGAAATTTTTATGATTCGTTTGTTAAGTTAACTAATTTACTTATGAGTTCAAAGTAAGAGTTTCTCAAATTGCAATTGTATCAACGATTTGTAGGAGTTCTTCAATTCATTACAGAATATTCGTGAGAGTATTTGCTTTTTGTTGTTGTTTTATTTTAATCAAGAATTTGTTTTATTTCAACCAAAAATTTTTTTTATAATAAAACCATGACAACTTTATTACGGATATCAAACAAATATGTATAAGGGAACGATACCCTTCTAAACGATGTTTATTGAAATTTTTTTATTTTTGAAGTATCCTATTGTATATCCTTCCCTATTCATAAATATTTATGTTTTATATTAAAAAGTAGGGCGGTATTTATTGTTAAAGTAAACAATATTCGAATCTTTGTTATGTTTCTACCGCTTTTTTTTAATTTCTATTACCATAAACCTGCATTTGAGTAAATTGGGGTGTTGCTGTGGTATTTCCTTTAACATTGTTTTTTTTTTATTGTTGTTGTGGCTGTTATTTCCTTAAGTACATATAAAGGGTGTTTTTTATAGAGGTATAGAACTTTAAGTTGCAATAAAACAACGATGGATTATTCGATTGACATGAATTTTGTTTATCCGAAAGATAATCTTGTGGCATTACATTTTAAATATGATTTCTGGCATATGACCGCCACGGCTGGCGCGGATGTAGTCCAATCTGGACGTCCAATTTTCGATGACTTTTTCCAACATTTGTGGCCGTATATCGGCAATAATACGGCGAATGTTGTCTTCCAAATGGTCAAGCGTTTGTGGCTTTACCGCATAGACCAATGACTTTACATAGCCCCACAGAAAGTAGTCTAGCGGTGTTAAATAACAAGATCTTGGAGGCCAATTCACAGGTCCAAAACGTGAAATTAGGCGGTCACCAAACGTGTCTTTCAATAAATCTATTGTGGCACGAGCTGTGTGACATGTTGCGCCGTCTTGTTGAAACCACATCTCCTGGACATCATGGTTATTCAATTCAGGAATGAAAAAGTTAGTAATCATGGTTCTATATCGATCACCATTGACTGTAACGTTCTGGCCACCATCGTTTTTGAAAAAGTACGGACCAATGATTCCACCAGCCCATAAAGCGCACCAAACAGTCAGTTTTTCTGGATGTAACGGTGTTTCCACATACACTTGAGGATTACCTTCACTCCAAATGCGGCAGGCAGTTTTGTTTGTTGACGTAGCCATTCAACCAGAAGTGCGCTTCATCGCTAAACAAAATTCGCTTATGAAAATCGGGAACAACGGTAATCTCGTTCGACGAATCTACGCCTTACTTGATGATCGTTTGGCTTCAAATCTTGCACGAGTTGGATTTTGTAAGCACGCAAACCAAGATCCTTCCGCAAAATCTTCCATAATGTGGATGGACACAGATTCAATTCCTGTGCTCGATGGCGGATGGACTCATTCGGGTCTTCCTCAATGCTACGCAAGCAGCAATAGCTTCTTCTGTACGCACCGTACAGCGCCTCTGGGGATGCAAGTTATCAATAAGAGTAAACGTGGTGCGAAAACGTTCCGTGGTTAATCGAATTAACTGCTCTGATGGACGATTTTGTCGACGATAAAATGGACGTAGTGCGCGATACGTTTTCCGCACAGAACCATTATTTTCGAAATAAAATTGCAATATTTGCAAGCGTTGTTCAGGCGTGAGTCTATTCATGATGAATTGCCAAACCAAACTGAAAATAAATCACTTAACAGCTGTTAAATCGGTCGTCATCTTGAAAAGTAATGCCAACTTAAAGTTCTATACCTCTATAAAAAACACCCTTTAGTATGTTTTCAACATAGAAATTATTTATCAATAAATGGATTTACGGCATATTATGCTTCTGATGAAATTTCTTTTAAAATTAAGAGAATCAAATACACGTTCATTGGCACGATTTTAGGGTTTTGGCCCGTAATAGTTAGAAATGAAAGCGTTTGACACGTAAATTGTTTAATTACTGGCAACAAATTTGCGTAAATTTGAAGCATTGCGAAGAATAGATCGAAATGGAAGGCCTTATGCTCCTTAAAGACGTTTATTGAATCGACATTTCTGAAACCATGATTTATCATCCATTTCAAGCAAATTGTCTTAAAAAACTTCCATAAATTATAACTTAAACTGGTTCTTTAGAATCCTCTTGTAATCATTTCCATGCAACAATTCCTCATATTTTTTAATTGCCAAGCAAATATTGCGTCTCGTTACTTTGTTGCAAATTTTGTCGTCGATTTTCTGTTTTTTTCTTTCTTTGTTGTTAATATTGACTTAAACCAGGCAGGCAACAAACCACACAAACGCAATACATACATACATATATAATCCATCTTTATTTGTCACCTTTTTATGTCGTGTAAATAAATGACAAAAACAACAATAATAACAAAAAAAATATAAAACTTTAACACTTTGTTGTCTTGTTTAAACAACAAAAAAATTAAATTTACAATGGTTTTTTCTCTCTCGTCTTTTGCTTGACATTATAAGTACCTGGGTACTTTTTTTTTGGTTGTGCATAATTTTAAGTACTTTTGTTTTAAACAAAAATAACAACAACAGAAAAAAAACCATAATTTTTTCTTATTTGCACAATACATACATATGTACGTCCGTATATGCATGCATGCGTACATTCAAGGTAATAATTTTACTTTTTAACGAAGTTTTTCCACAAACTATTGTTAACGAGCGTTCGAGTGTGCCCTACACTTTAACAGCTTAATACATAAACAAGTGTGGTCACGATTATGAGTTGGCTTCGGACACACATACATACATACATATGTATGTATATAAGCATCTGTAACACAGGGAGCACTGGCGAGGATGATGCCAAATATTGGAGGACCAGGTCCATTTAAAAGGAGAATAATTTCGGCGGTAGTAACGTCGATAATGCTGTATGCTTGCCCAATATGGTCGGAGGCACTCTCGGTGGGGACGACGAGGAGGATACTGTCCTCGGTGTATCGTCTAAGCGCGATTAGACGGATAAGTGGCTTCAGAACAGTGTCTGATGAAGCAGTTTTGGTATTGGCAAAGACAATATCAATAGATATATTGGCGGATGCGATGAGAAGGATATACCTTCGCCGTCTCGAGTACCCGGGACAAATAGCGGCTATAAAAGCGGAGGAAAAGGACTTCCATGCACAAATGGCAGTCACGATGGGAGAACGGTTTAAAGGGGACATTTCACCTTGTCCCTGATTTAACCCTTTGGACGGAGAACTAACATTGCGAGCTGAACTACCACGTGACTCAGTTCCTAACTGGTCATGGGTGCTTCAGGAAGTACCTGCACAGATTTGGTCATGACACTTCCCCTATATGCCCAAACTGTGTAGATGAGGAGGAAGACGCGAAGCATATTCTAACCTACTGCCCCAGATTTAGATGGCCCGCGGAAACGAGTTTCGGACAAACTCGTCTTATGGAGGAGGTGTTGAGTTCTAGGATTCTATGGAGCCAATACAGTCAGAGAATGGCTGAAGTTATGATAGAACTCCGAAGGCTGGAGGAACGGAGGCGAAATTTAACTTAGTGTGGCCAAGCTTTAAAGCTAACCAGCCCTCCGCGAAGTAATACCTTACGGCAATCCCGCGTAGGGGGTTGGTTTAGTACGTAGGCACCAGTGATGGTGAATCGTGCAGTCTTTTGTTGGAACAAAAGTGTCTTCCGAAGATTCGCACCTCCGGCCTACATACATAATTGGTCATTACAACCCTTCAGGAGGATTACGGCCTAGCTTCTCACACCACACATGTTGTGTGTGTTAATTTTATACATGAGTGGCGGGACCTACAGTTTAAAGTCGATTCCATACGACAGATTTTTGAGAAACTTTTCATGGCAAATTTATTTACTCCCAGAGTTTTTGTCAGAAATCTGCTAAGAGGAAGCCGCCGAAAAAATATTTTTCATATTTCGTTTTGATGTCTGACCTAGGGTTTGAACCGTGGCCGCCTCACGTCTAATAAGCCAACACACTACGACTCCATCGACTACAAAGGAGACTCCGTCATAGAAATATTGAAATGATAGGCAATGGGCGAATAACTGTTCCTTTGGTTCACATTCTTGGAATATTTAGCCTAGCGAGTCTTTCTGCTATGCAACCATCTGCATGCCATGTGGCATTTAGCTTAGTCATGGGAATTGTATTTAAAGATGTGGTCGTTATGCACCACTATTTGGTCGGACCACCATCTCAAAGATCCACTGGCTGAGGCCATAGTTGTTTTATTTTTCTATTCTGTTGGCGTACTTTTGTAGCCTGGTGGTATTTATTAAGTTCCTCATCCTGCCGTTTCCTATTCTACCATCGATATCCTCTCCCTTGCTGTCATCATCCCCGTCATCCTAGTCATCCCCGTCATTTCCGTCACCGCCGCTGCCAAGCCTGCTGCGTTGTTATGTGTTCTCCTGTTACGTTCGTTTTGTCCACTCCTGGTGCCACACCATGTGGCCAAAGCCTCGTCCGTGAGGATGTCGATGTAGGCCACCAGTCCCGAACTGTTTGGAGTTCAACTGGTAGTAATCGATTTGATTACGAGGTCTGACCGGCGACTTAATTCTGGCCTGGCTGTTCGTGCGGCCCCTTTTGGGAGCGTCGTAGTGGCTGTGGTTTGTACCCAAATCGCGGGAAGAGTCTAGTTAGGCTCAGTGTGTAGTTGCATGCTCAACCGGGTGCCGTGACCCAAAGATGGGAAGGAGTTTTAGATAGACTCCAGTCCTAACCAAGGGGGAGGTCATGTCCAAATACATGGCTTCGAATTGGTACTCAGGTGTAGCAGTCTGTTACATCTGGGGGCGTTGGTAGGGGCGTTGTATTTCGCTATGTGCGAAGAGCATCATGGGATTAGGTCCACGCGGACAGGTACCCATGTAAAACCCATCGTCGTTGTACCATCGATATCTTCGACAATCGCCTTTTGAACGTCTTTTAACTCACAAAATTCGTAAACAGGTGGTAATTATTCATTGTTTTTCCGAGGTGGTGGTTGACTTCAATATTGTCATTGTTTGCCTGTGCTATTGGTAGCTGATTTATGCCGGATATTCAAAAGATAGACTCTATAGGGTAACATTTAGTTGGTCTTGACCCAGTGTAACTGTCTTAAGTGTTTTTTCTTTACAGTTTGTTCGTTTATCGTTTTGTTTGTTTGTTTGCTTGTTTTGTTGCATCTTTTTTCTTTCACTTTAAGTTTCATAATGAATGAATGAATGAATGATTGAATCAGTGAATGAGTAAGTAAATGTATGAATACGAGTACGTAAAGGAAAATGTATTAAATCTTCGCCGCTACTAACATTTTTGCCATTCATTATAAAGAAACCACTTTCCTTCAACAAATGAAATCATTCCTTTACAAACTGCCTTTGAAAATTATTATTATAACATACCGCAGTAATAATATTTAACAGTTTTCTTTTATTATTGTTATTATTATTGTAATAATATTACATACTTTTTTTTATTCAACAATAGTACAGTTTTTTTTCCGTTTTGTTTCAAGTTTTACAAGGGTTGGACGGTTTTTTTTCAAAAATTTTATTTCACTTCTGGTATAGATTTCAAATGTTAAACACCACCACATAAACATAAAGATACAACAGTTTTTTTATGGTGAAATTTTATTTCGCATACAAGGTGGCTTAAAGATAATTTTATGTCTTTAAATTCCAACAAACATTACGAGGTAAAGAATAATTAGGGCGTTTTATACTGAAGGACTTTTGCCGTTTTTAGACAGTCAACCTATTGACTATATGCGGCCTAAAACTCAGGCTTTTGTTCTTATTAGCAAATATGTGATAGAAATAAGCAGGAGTGGACAGAAAAATGTCTGCATTTTTATATAGGTTTTGAGGTTATGGAGCAGTAGATCATATGGCCACGCCTCTATACTGGCAGACTGACACTCCTTCGTCTCTGTTAACAATACATCCATCGTCTATATTTCTAAGCGGCTGGCACAATAGCCGTCGTTTTTATATGGAGATGTTTGCAATGAGAAAGCGTGGCTGACAGTCGTAGTATTACTTGTAGGGGTGTTATCGATTAGATGGCAAAAATATTTGTTTCCCTATGTGTAGTGAAACCTCCACACTACCAGATTGATACTCCTTCCTTCCACCTCTAGTAACAATACATCCACCGTCTATATTTCTAAGCGGCTGGCATAATCATCGTTTTTATATGAAGATCTTTGCAAATGAAGCTTTTGGCCGACTGGCAGTCGTAGTGTTCTTTATTGGGGTGTTATCGATTACATAGGTATTGACACAGTTTTATAGACCTTTATCTGTCTATCTATTTAACTATCTATTGTCATCTATCAATATCTATCGGGTCCGCCATCTAACGTTTTTTTTCAACTAGTGGTTATTTCGTAAATGGTAACACTTAGCTTTTGTCTGCTTTGACAGATAATTAGTTTTATCCTTCCGCTGAACGAATATGGTTTTTCCAGTGCGTTTTTGCTTCGCTAAGTGGGCCTGCGATCGACTTACAGAAGATGCCGATTTTGGCAAAAAAAAAATCATCTTTTCAGATGAAGCGCATTTTGATCTTGGCGGGTATGTAAACAAGCAAAATTGTCACATTTGGGGCACAGAAAACCCGCACGCATACATTGAAAAGCCAACGCACCCAAAACGAGTCACTGTTTGGTGCGGATTTTGGTCCAGAGGCATAATTGAGCCATTTTTCTTCGAAAATGAGCAAGGAGTGGCCGTTACAGTCAATGGCGATCGTTATCGGGCCATGTTGAACGAATTTTTGTTCACAAAAATTGAAGAGGAGGTTATTGGCAACATTTGGTTTCAACAGGACGGCGCTACGAGCCACACAGCCGAAGCTACACTCGATGTTTTGCGCCCTGTTTTTGAAGATCGCATTATCAGCCGCAGAGCTGATGTCGTTTGGCCACATCGGAGCTGCGATTTGACACCGTTGAACTATTATTTGTGTGCTGCCGTCAAAGATAAGTGTTACGCCGACAACCCAGAGACAACTGACGCTTTAAAGGACAATATTCGTGAAGCCATTGGTGAAATAGAGCTGCACACAATCGATAATGTGCTTAAAAATTGGACCGATCGTGTAGGCTATTGCATGGCCAGCCGAGGCAGCCATTTGAATGAAATTATTTTCCATTATTAACCGGAAGGATTGTACTTTCAAATAAAAAAAGAAATTTGAGAAAATATTCAGTAGTTTTTTTTTTTAAGCATTTTCAAAAAAAAAATTTATTTGGCGGACCCTTTATAACAATTAAAAAATTTCGGACATTTCTAAATGAGATGGTGAGCTGCAAGCCCCCTTTGAAACGAATCTAATTGTGAAATGCTGGTGAATTATTTCAGACATTGAAATGGGCTTCCAATTTGACTCTTTGAAACAAAGGTTTACCCTTAGAATAACACAAATAGGCCAAATGACTTTATGAACTGGTATGTATTTTATCGAGTGTTAGTTCTGCTGTCCTTGATAGAATCTGTCTTGACGAATATGTCGTCTAACATCTATTGATGCTGATAAGCTTTATGAAAAAACTCAGCACAGAGATTGATAACTGATTGCCTCTATCTTATAGGCATTCTATGGACTGCTGATAACTTAAACTTAAACTTGGTAACGAGCCCTATAGCTCATAACGTTATCGATAATTAACTTCAGTTTTTAAAATTTGAAATAGTGGTAGTCTAGTAGCGGTGGTGGTTCAAAAAACGAAAAAATATTGCTTCCGGCGGTTTTCTGACAGAAATTCTGAGCGTAAAGTTGAAATTCAGTGAAAAGTTGCTTAAAAATCGGGTGTTCGGAGTGGATTTTAAACTGTAGGTCCCGCTGCTTATGGATAAAATTAACATGGGTGGTGTGAGAAGCTAGGTTTTAATCCTGACTAAAGGGTTGTAATAACCAATTAAGTCAAACGTAAATTATACCATCATGACGAGACTGAAGCACAGTCTCCAAACTGCTAGTGGGATGGCTATGCATCTTTAAATAAATTTCTGTCACTCGCCATTTCTTTTGAGCCACCTTGTCTATGGCAGAAGCACATTCAGAGTCATTTGTATTTTTTTTTCTTATTGTTGTATTGTTGGTTGTTATTGTTGTTTTGTTTTATTTAAAATTCAATCTACAATAAATATGACTTTATAACGTCTAAGTTTTGTGCGTTTTTTTCCTTCGTTTTAAAAGTCATGTTTATGATGCGATTGTGTTTGTGTGAATATAAGTTTGGTTTTGTGTTCCATATTTGTAATCGATATTTACGAGTGAGCATAATACCACCTTCCTTGTAAAATGGAAGTGTTAAAAACAACAACAACAACAGCACACGCACAACAATACAAAACAGTTAAAATGCAACATAATCATACGGTTTAAATGCATTTGTGATTACATTTGTGACTGCAACAACAACAACAATAAAACAAATCATTGTACATAAATTCATACAAAAAATGTTTTACATTTTAATAACAAATATTACATATACACGTACACATACACGTACACGTACACATACTATAAATATAGATAAAGATATCGATGCTACCGATGCTGATGTAAATTTATTTCAATTCTTTTGTTTTAAATACGAATATTTTAGTCATTGAATGAGAAGTTATGATCGTATTTAAATTGAGAACGTGCTGCTGATGAATCATAATTACACTGGGTTACATGAATAAATAGTAGGGGGATTTGGAAATAAAATAAATTCAAAAGGTTTCGTTTCAAAGAAGGCTTGTGGCTCACCATCTCATTTAGAAATGTTCGAAGTTTTTTAATTGTACTAGATATTGATAGATGGCGATAGATAGATAAATAGATAGACAGATAAAGGTCTATAAAACTGTGTCAATATCTATGTAATCGATACCACCCCTATAAAGAACACTACGACTGCCAGTCAGCCAAAAGCTTTCATTGCAAAGGTCTTCATATAAAAACAAACGATGATTATGCCAGCCGCTTAGAAATATAGACGGTGGATGTATTGTTAACAGAGGTGGAACGTAGGAGTATTAGTCTGGCAGTATAGAGGTTTCACTACCCATAGGGAAACAAATATTTCTGCCAACTAACCGATAACACCCCTATAAGTAATACTACGACTGTCAGCCACCCTTTCCCATTGCAAAGATCTCCGTATAATAAAATCGACGGCTATTTTGCCATCCGCTCGGCAATGAAGACGGTGAATGTATTGTTAACAGAGACGGAAGGAAGTAGTATCAGTCTGCCAGTATAGAGTCATGGCCATATGATCTACTGCTCCATAACCTCAAGACCTATCTAAAAATGCAGACATTTTTCTGTCCACTCCTGCTTATTTCTATCACAGAACTTGGCATGACTAGGAGTCATCACTTCCATATTTGTTGTAAGAACAAAAACCTGAGTTTTAGGCCATATTAAGTCAAGAGATCGACCGTCTAAATCGTTGCTATTTTGTACTCAAGCTTATATTGAACCAGTAAACTTGTTATGCTATAAGATGCCAGTTACTGAATTGCGTTAATTCGAAATAAATTCAATCAATTCGTTCTAGTGGCACAAAACGGATTGGTTTCCTATTTACTTACTTAATTGGTCATTACAACCCTTCAGTCAGGATTAGAACCTAGCTTCTCACATAGCCTAGAATCTCATACCACATTGTTTCGGTTTAAAGTCAACTCTGAACGAAGGGTTTTAGTAAGATTTTCCCTTGCATTCGAGGATAATTCAAACAATATTATGAGAGAAAAAGTGTGAAATACTTTTTCTGAAGTCTGTAAAGGGAGATTACTTTCTAACTTAATTGGTCATTACAACCCTTTAGCCCGAGGTACAACCTAGCTCCTCACACCGTCCATGTTGTGTGTTTGAAGTTTGAAGTCGACTCCGGAAGGCAGATTTTTTGAGAAGCTTTTCAAGGTAATTTTATTTACTTTCAGAGTTTTTGCCAGAAGTCTGCTGAGAGAAAGTTGCCGAAAAATTATATTTTTCGGATTTCGTTTTGTGCGAGATGTCTGAGTTAGGAGTTGAACCACGGGATGAAGTCTAATAAGCCAACACACTATCGACTAGACTACGGCAACTTCATGGGATTCAACTTCCTTACTGACAGAGAAAATATTTTCTTTCCTCTAAAATAAGACAACTTCCTTCTAGGTTGCCTAAATTGACAACCGCCTTTAAGACTAAGTCCCATTAAGATTCTCGAATGTTAGACGTGTCTTAGCCTTCCTGTTAATTTTATCAAAAAAAGGGACCTTCCGTCTCTGGCCCTGAAGTACTGGAAATTGAGAGTGCGACTCCTTATTGACGCAATACATACATACATACATAATTGGTCATTACAACCCCTCAGTCTGGATTACGACCTAGTTTCTCACACCACTTATGTTGTGTGTGTTAAATTTTATACATGAGTGGCGCGACCCACAGTTTAAAGACGACTCCGAACGACAGATTTTTGAGAGACTTTTCATGGCAATTTCTATTAACTCTCAGAGTTTTTGCCAGAAATCTGCTGAGAGGAAGTCGCCGAAGAAATACTTTTTTGTATTTTGTTTTGATGTCTGGCCTGGGGCTCGAACCCTGGCTTTACGTCTAATAAGCCAACACACTACCTACTAGGCTACGGTGACTTCAACTTTCATTGACGCAATACGGTTCCTAAATTGACTTCTATTGTGTGTTAACTATACTTGAACTAGGTTTCAATTGATCTGATTGATAAGCATTTGCCTCAAGTGAGGAGCCAAAGCTTCCTTTACTATCATTTCCTTAATAAAAAAGGCAAGGAAAAAAGAAAAGGTAAGGGCCTTAACGGCGCTAAACATTTATTAGCAATTCAGTTAATTAACTGACTTAACAAGATTAACTAACTAATGATTGTTAATTATTTAATTATTTTTGAAAAACGTACGGTTTTAAACAAAAGCCAAACAATTAATCATCTTTTTTTATACACGAAAAAAAATTCATATTTTTTTGGGTTTTTTTAGCTTTAAAACGTTTAAAAAACTTGCAAAAAAAAATTACCTGTATTTTCCGTTTATTGAAAGATTTATTGAAAATAATGATAATAAAACAACAATAACAACAATTATAAATATATGTACGTCTGTCCAGCAAGCCATGCAGTTAAATATTGAATCGTTTTTCTTGTTGTTGTTGGATATTTTTTTTAAGGTTTGAAATCATCTGTATCGGCTAGTAAAACATCATTAATCTCAATGTTAATCATGTTCAGTGTTTTATTTTTTCTTGTCTTTTGTTCATCATTTTTTATTATTTAAACAAAATATGAGAAATATTTTTATAGAAATTATTTTATTGATTATTTTTTTTTTAAATATTTTTTCTTTATTTTTTTAAATTTATTTTTAATGCATTTATTTAACCAGTTAGTGTTTTTCTAGTCATTTCACGCTGAATTTATTTTATATTTCTATACGCCGTATTTATTTTGCAATTTTAACGCCAAAAAGTTTCGCAAAAACAGAAAAAAAAAAATTTATTCTGTTTACTTACTCTATAGGTTGGTTGGCTTAGCTTATTTGACCTTTTGTTGGCAACCATTTTTTTTCTCTTTTTTTTTCTTGGAAAAACAAATTTTAAAATTTTAAAATTTTTTTTAAGAAAAAAAAAATCAATTGTGCCCCCCCCTATGCTACATGAAATAACTTGAGAATGATTTAAAGAACAAAATATTGATGAACAAAAATTCAAATTTCTAGAACAGTGCGGAATATTTGCTTTTAAAACTTGGTATTAAAATTTTTTTGGTTGACACATGCCAGTCAATAAAAAAAAATAAAATAACGCTACGCTTGGGCTCAATAAAATCTAAAAACAAAAAATAAAAATTCTGATGAAATTAAATTTTTTTTGTTTTTGTTTTTGTTTTCTCAAGAAATATTATTTAAATAAGGAAATATAAACAATTAAATGGAATTTTAAAAATTTTATAAATAAACTTTAAACATAAAAGCGTATGAAGAACGAAGACATGGTCAATTTTGAGAATTATTTTTCGATAATTATCTGCGTATATAATTGACCTGAAATCTATTTCGTTCTTTCCTCGATATTTCATGAGTATTCATGTCTGTAAAGACTCCAACAATAATGTTGAGCATATACCTTTGGAATATGAGCAGACTTTCTTTGAGTTCTCCATCCTAGCTTTTATCACAATTGCTGCGATATTTTGCCTGTCCACACGCCCCTGACAGTATCTATAGTACATTACTGCAGTGTTAACTGGAAGATTGTGAAGTCGCCGTAGTCTAGTAGGTAGTGTGTTGGCTTCGTAGACGTTAAGCCAGGGTTCGGGCCCCAGGCCAGACATCAAAATAAAATACAAAAAGTATTTCTTCGGCGATTTCCTCTCAGCAGATTTCCGGCACAAACTTTGAGAGTAAATAAAAAATTGCCATGAAAAGTCAAAAATCAAAAATTTGTCGTTCGGAGTCGACTTTAAACTGTAGGTCCCACCACTTATGTATAAAATTAACACACACAACATAAATGGTGTGAGAAACTAGGTCGTAATCCTGACTGAAGTGTTGTAATGACCAATTATGTATGTTATGTATGTAAGTACCTTTGGAATATGAGCTGACTTTCTTTGAGTTCTCCATCTAGCTTTTATCACAATTGCTGCGGTATTTTGCCTGTCCACACGCCCTGACCGAATCGGCGTTACTGCAGTGTTAACTGGAAGATTGTAGGCCTTCAGTTAAGTCCACCATGTAAAGAAGTCGTTGGAATCTAATAGATAGTGTGTTTTCTTATTAAGAGTAAGGCCACGCTTCAAACCCCAGCTCAGACATCTCCAACAAAACGAATGTGAAAAAAATATTTCTTTCAGCGACTTTCTCTCAGCAGAAAGCTTACTCAAAAAATATCGGTCCTTCGGTGTCGGCTTTAAATTGCAGTTACTGCCGCCAATGTATAAAAATTAACACACACAACATAAGTGTTGTGTGAAGCTATGTTGTAATCCTGACTGAAGGGTTGTACAGTAAGACTCTGCTTAATGCGGGGGATTCGTTCCAATAAGTTCGAGCGCTAAACGAAACAGCGTTCGTACTGTGATAGCGACTTCGGAAAATACAGTTGGAATCTTTATTCTGGACAGACTAACAAGAGAGCGTTGAAATAGAGACATACGTCGCTATATAGTACACTGCTTTTGTTGGAGCCTGGCCGTTTCATTTGCACACATATAAAGGGTGCGCCAAATAACTTTTTTTTTTAAATGCTTTAAAAAAACTACTGAATATTTTCTCAAATTTCATTTTTTATTTGAAAGTACAATCCTTCCGGTTAATAATGGAAAACAATTTCATTCAAATGGCTGCCTCGGCTGGCCATGCAGTAGCCTACACCAGAAGATGCCGATTTTGGCAAAAAAAATCATCTTTTCAGATGAAGCTCATTTTGATCTTGGCGGGTAGGTAAACAAGCAAAATTGTCGCGTTTGGGGCACAGAAAACCCGCACGCATACATTGAAAAGCCGACGCACCCAAAACGAGCCACAGTTTGGTGCGGATTTTGGTCCAGAGGCATAATTGGGCCATTTTTCTTCGAAAATGAGCAAGGAGTGGCCGTTACAGTCAATGGCGATCGTTATCGGGCCATGTTGAACCAATTTTTGTTCACAAAAATTGAAGAGGAGGATATTGGCAACATTTGGTTTCAACATGACGGCGCTACGTGCCACACAGCCGAAGCTACACTCGATGTTTTGCGCCCTGTTTTTGAAGATTGCATTATTAGCCGCAGAGCTGATATCGTTTGGCCACCTCGGAGCTGCGATTTGACACCGTTGGACTATTATTTGTGGGGTGCCGTCAAAGATAAGTGTTACGCCAACAAGCCCGAGACAATTTACGCTTTAAAGGACAATATTCGTGAAGCCATTGGTGAAATACAGCTGCACACAATCGATAATGTGCTTAAAAATTGGACCGATCGTGTAAGCTACTGCATGGCCAGTCGAGGCAGCCATTTGAATGAAATTATTTTCCATTATTAACCGGAAGCATTGTACTTTCAAATAAAAAAATAAATTTGAGAAAATATTCAGTAGTTTTTTTTTAAAGCATTTTCAAAAAAAAAGTTATTTGGCGGACCCTTTATATGTGTGCAAATGAAACGGCCATGCTCCAACCAAAAGCGGTGTACTATATAGCGACGGTGTATACTATATCTCTACTCCAACGGACCCTTTACAACAAGTATACTACTGTGTAATACTGAAACCGCGTTAAGCGTGGTCTTACTGTAGGTACCAATTATGATATGTATAGTACCGCCACTAATGGATGAAATTAACACTGACAACATGATGTGGTGTGAGAAGCTAGGTTGTAATCCTGGCTAAAGGTTTGTAATGTTCAATTAAGTAAAATGAATTTAATGAATTTTATCTCAATTTTACTTTTATTTTCGAAGCATATCGGGTCTGGCTAGTCGTAGAAAAAAAAAAAAGAAAACAGCTACACCAAGCAAGCCAATAACAAGACGTTGTTGATTCATCAGTTTTTTTTTTAAATGATGCTGAAAACTTTAAGTTTGAAGCCTAATTTACATGTCAGATTACATGTTATAAATCTTGATAAATAAAAAAATGTTTTATTTTTTCGTTAAATTTTGTTATTGTTGTTGTATTTATAATGAATAATTTATTATGATGTTATATTTGGTGGTGATGGTGGTGTATAAAAAATGTTTGCTACTGTTTAATTTATTCAAAATTATTTTTTTTAATTGCTACCTTAGCATGCCTTTTTTTTTGTTTACATGTGAACTTAAATGAGCAGAGCAGAATTAAATTTAAACTTCAAAGTTCATCAAAATTAATGACAAATTTTTGCTTAAGGCCTTGCCGGACACTGACAGACACAAATCTCGATGGCTTTATAAGCGTATTTTTAAATTGGAAGCGTGTAAATAGAGAAACGGTAGCTAAACCGTTAAACGTATTAAATGTAAATCTTTAAAAATCAATTTAATTTAATTGCTTCTTCTTTTTCTTCTGCTTTTTTTTTTTAAATTTGAAATTTTAATTTTTTGTTTCTATTCAGTTTCTATTCAGTTTCTATTTCAAGTTGTAAAAAAAAAAGTTTTGTTTGGCTACTTAGCGAGCTTATTTATTCGAATATTTTTTCTAAAGATTGGCTTTTATTGTTGAAGAAATTTGTTTAAAAATAAATGGAAATTTGACGTGTGTTCAATTTGTTTTTATTATTATGTACGTTCAGGTTGAAATTTATAACCACAGGGCTTTCAATGATTAAGCATTTTTAATTTAATTTTATTTATTAGAGAAATGGATGTACATTTAATCAAAGAAAAAAAAATTCAACATTTCTTTGCCGGATTTAGCATGTAATCGATTATAATTAATCGAAATCGATTTTTACTTCTTGTATTAAATTTTTAATTTTTTTCTTCTTTTTTCCTTATTTTGTTTCAGCTCTCCCGTATGCTTTGGGCATTGGACTTGTCAGTATTTGCGGTTATTTTTGGGTAAGTTTTTAAGCTTATTTTTATTACCTTAAAATCAAAATCATAGTCATGAACATATTTGGCCATAATCTTTTTGCATTTTTCATAGTTTTATATACTATAACTTGGCCATGCGATTTTTAATGGCTCTTCGTTTCCTTATTTTATTTTTAAAATCAAAAAAATTTTTACAAACTGCAACATAAAATAGAGAAAATCGATTCACGATACGGACTATACTGTGAGGATATTTCCGTGCTTACTTCAGTAGATAAATGGAAAGTCATTAGAGTACAATAAAATCTGAAGAAATAGCTTTGTCAAGTTGCCACTTTTGAGGTGTTAAAGCGTTTGCACTTAGAAATTTTTATTCAATCTCTTCATACATAATATAGTTTTAATCGCATATTATGATTAACTTCAAAAATTGTTCGATTGATTTGCTTTTTAGTAGCTTTTTACTTTTGGTAATACGTTGTATCAAATTTCTTCTATTAATTCCTGACAAAATTGCGTCCGCTATGTAAAGGGTGTTTTTTTTTTATAGAGGTATAGAACTTTAAGTTGGCATTACTTTTCGAGATGGGGACCGATTTAACAGCTGTCAAGTGATTTATTCTCAGTTTGGTTTGGCAATTCATCACGAATAGACTCACGCCTGAACAACGCTTGCAAATAGTGCAATTTTATTTCGAAAATAATGGTTCTGTGCGGAAAACGTATCGCGCACTACGTCCATTTTATCGTCGACAAAATCGTCCATCAGAGCAGTTAACTCGATTAACCATGGAACGTTTTCGCACCACGTTTACTCTTATTGATAACTCGCATCCCCAGAGACGCTGTACGGTGCGTACAGAAGAAGCTATTGCTGCTGTAGAGCGTAGCATTGAGGAAGACCCGAATGAGTCCATCCGCCATCGAGCACAGGAATTGGATCTGTGTCCATCCACTTTATGGAAGATTTTGCGGAAGGATCTTGGCTTGCGTGCTTACAAAATCCAACTCGTGCAAGATTTGAAGCCAGACGATCATCAAGTAAGGCGTAGATTCGTCGAATGGGCCCAAAACGAGATTACCGTTGTTCCCGATTTTCATAAGCGAATTTTGTTTAGCGATGAAGCGCACTTCTGGTTGAACGGCTACGTCAACAAACAAAACTGCCGCATTTGGAGTGAAGGTAATCCTCAAACACCGTTACATCCAGAAAAACTGACTGTTTGGTGCGCTTTATGGGCTGGTGGAAGCATTGGTCCGTACTTTTTCAAAAACGATGGTGGCCAGAACGTTAGTCAATGGTGATCGGTATAGAGCCATGATTACAAACTTTTTCATTCCTGAATTGAATAACCATGATGTCCAGGAGATGTGGTTTCAACAAGACGGCGCAACATGTCACACAGCTCGTGCCACAATCGATTTATTGAAAGACACGTTTGGTGACCGCCTAATTTCACGTTTTGGACCTGTGAATTGGCCTCCAAGATCTTGTGATTTAACACCGCTAGACTACTTTCTGTGGGGCTATGTAAAGTCATTGGTCTATGCGGTAAAGCCACAAACGCTTGACCATTTGGAAGACAACATTCGCCGTATTATTGCCGATATACGGCCACAAATGTTGGAAAAAGTCATCGAAAATTGGACGTCCAGATTGGACTACATCCGCGCCAACCGTGGCGGTCATATGCCAGAAATCATATTTAAAATGTAATGCCACAAGATTATCTTTCGGATAAATAAAATTCATGTCAATCGAATAATTCATCGTTATTTTATTGCAACTTAAAGTTCTATCCCTCTATAAAAAACACCCTTTATTTACAGCTTTTGTGTTGGTCTAACTATCCACCAAATGCAAAATGGCATCAAGTTTTTTAAACACTTTCCATACATAGACATTTGTATTGCAGCTTTGGAATTTCCAGAATGTATAGGTAGATATGAACCCAAGAGAACAGACGCGCTTAAAAAAATGTTGCCTATTGAGGTGTTAAAAAAAGCCAATTAGACTCCCAATGTACATTCTGACAGATCAGTGAGATCATCTGTTTACTTCTCTTATGACATAACGAAGCACCTTTACGTAATAGGTTTCCTTCTCTTCCTCTCTATAAACAAGCCTAGTGCATCTCACATGAGCATTCAAATACAGTGTTCAGTAATAAATGCAACAACTTCTCAAAGTTTTTTTTTTTGCTAGATTTTTTATTTTTATTTTTTTATTTATTTATTTGCTTACAAGAACTTACAAGAACTTTAAGAATGTTATTCTTTTATAGCTCAGTAGGATATACACAAATTACATTAGTCATTAGTATTCCCTAAATTATATTGCAATTGTTTTAAAATATACATATATATAACTAATACACAAAAAGGCAATAATTATATTTCACACAAAATTTCTAAAATAAAAATAAAATAAAATTTTTTAAATATTTGAGGTCATATAGTCAAAAAGTGACTTCTTAAAACTGCTCTTTCTCGAAATGTTTTTAATAGACATTGGTAAGGAGTTCCACAAATTAATTGCGTTGACGAAAAACAATCTGCTAGTATTGATGTAAGTGTATTTAGGTATAATTAGATTTGTATATCTAGTGGATCTGCCAAATACAAGCTTCTCAAAGAGATAGGGTGGTTTCTTTCGATAAAGAAGATTATATAAAAATATAATATTTCGCATCTTAAGGTAGTCGATCAAGTCACAGCCCAAGATCATTTTCCTCCAGGACGATACACTGCTAAACCTAGTTAAATCATACACATACCGCGTAGCATTATTAAAAGACACTTGCAACTTATGTAGTGAGAGAGAGTCCAATTTACTGTAAACCTCTGCAAAATAATTAATCAGTGGAAGTATTAATTGAATTATAAGTTTCCTCTTAACTTCAACTGGTGTGAAGTTAGACGACATTCGTAAATTACGAAGCAAGAGGTATACGTTACGCACAACATGATTAATATGGTCAGTGCATGACAAGGTGGAATTGATCCAAAATCCTAAGTATTTAATCTTACTAACGTACAGAAGAGATGTGTTCCCCAAGTAAATGGTCGGAAAATAACTTAAATCATATTCCCATCTACTGATTGGTAAAATGTAAGATTTTCCAGGATTGAGCGTAAGGTTATTATCCTCAGCCCATTTTAAAATAGACCTCAAGTCATAATTAAGTTTGTAACTTGTATCCTCTATCAGACCAATACGGTTTGAGATGAACAGCTGAATATCGTCTGCGTATGCATGTACCTTAGTATACCTGCATACTGAAAATAAATCATTGACGAACATACTAAATAGCAGGGGCCCTAACACGGACCCCTGTGGAACACCAGATGTTATACGCCTCATCCCTGACTGCCTATTTCCAATAATTACCCTTTGGGCTCGCCCATACAAGTAGTTTTCCATAAGAGATAAAGCGGTATTTGTAAATCCAAAATAGTGCCCCAGTTTTCGACATAAGATTAAATGATCAACCCTGTCAAAGGCCTTTGAAAAATCCAGTAGACACATAAGAGAGAGGTTTCCTTTGTCATATTCGGGCCTTATGTCATCAATTACTTTCAAGACCGCAGTAGTACAACTATGAGCAATGCGAAAACCAGATTGGAATGGGGACAAGAGATTATTGTTATTCAGATACAACGTAATCTGTTCAGCAATTAGGGACTCAAATATTTTCGAAAAAACTGGTAAAATACTTATTGGCCTATAGTCGCCCGCACTCACTGCATTGGAAATCTTTGCTATTGGTATAATTCTTCCAATTTTCCAGGCTGTAGGAAACTGGGTGGTTGTAATGCAATGGTTAAAGACATGAGTCAGCGCTCCCAAAATATATGGCAATATAAGTTTAACAAATTTCATGGCTACACCATCTGCACCGATGGCATTGGATCGAATTTTCAAGATATGCCTGGTTACATCAGCCTCTGACACTGTAGAAAATGAGAAGTTAGTATTGCAGAAGAGTTCATTTTGTAGATTAGAACTGGTATGATTATTTGTCAAGCCATTAATACAAAAAAAGTCATTAAGCTCATCTGGGTCTATTTTGCACCCAAAAGAACTACGGGAGTGTATACCTAACGACTTCACATTCCTCCACAATTCGCCAGCAGGCAGATTTAAATTAAGTTTCCGGGAGAAATATGATTTTTTAGCCTGTCTGACAATGAGATTGGAGCGGTTTCTAGCTCTATTGTAAGCAGCTCTGTTTATCAAAGTGGATCTCCTTTTCCAAACGTTGTAAGCTAAATTGCGATCACGAATAGCACTTTTTACAGCATCTGTATACCACGGACAAGAGCGATTATTTACAACAAAGCTACGTTCAGGTACATGACGATCATAAGCACCCTGCAATGTTGCAAGAAGTACGTTCAACTTATCATCCACTGACGCATAATACCAACATTCATTCCACCGCAGAGCAGAAATGTCAGCAAAGAGGGACGAAAAATCAATCGCGTTATAATCTCTATAAGTTATAATCCGGAGACTATCATCTCTAGTCAGGTTAATATTTAATGTGCAAAATAATAGATCATAGATGACTGCTGAGAGCAAGTCTCCGGAAGAAATACTTTTTCATTTTCGTTTTTGTTCGAAAATTCCATCTGAAGAAATCTGCCATGGTCCTGTGATCTTATCAAGGACCTTCTTCTATAGTCCGAATTAGCATATAATCATCCGCGAAGATCTGTTGGGAATCGTTTAGGTCACAGCATTTTTCTCTTTCACTTTACTTGGAATATTTTGGTAAATTCCTGAAAGTTCTTAATATTCCGTTAAGATCCAGGAATAATCTGTATCCGATCCAAATCACATTGCTCGTTTTTTCATTGCTCTAGAGTTCCAATAATGAACCAGTAAAAAAAGGCGTACAATTCTCTTCCGCTTCGGGGAAGTTGTCAAAAGCAATGCACTAGTAACAGTGACACAGGCCAAGATTAGCCAAAAGACTCCCCCCATGTCAGGCATCCGTGTATATCCAATTAGCTATCCTAAATCCATGGAGGTTTTCTCCATTTCATAATCCTTTTGTACAAATATTTTATTTCACTTATTTGCAAATTATTTAAAGAATTATCGTCTACAAAAATGTTAACTGAAATGTGCCTTTTCCAATATGTGTTCTTTTGTGTTTAAGTGTTGCCCATTTTAGGGGCAAAAATCCCTTGATACTTTTGTTTTCTTTCGGTATTGTTTGGCACTTGTCCCAATGTTTTCTTGTTTTCTTAATCATTGTAACCTAATATGCCATCTTTCCAACACCAACTAATGCAAAAAAAAACAGGAATACATTTTATGTATTTATGTGTTCTTTTGTGTTTAAGTGTTGCCCATTTTAGGGGCAAGAATCCCTTGATACTTTTGTTTTCTTTCGGTATTGTTTGGCACTTGTCCCAATGTTTTCTTCTTTTCTTAATCATTGTAAACTAATACGTCACCTTTCCAACACCATCTAATGCAAAAAAAATTGCCATTAAAACCAATGAAAAACAGGAATACATTTTATGTTACCCAACATGTAATGCTTTTAACAAATTATGACAATAGAGCCACTGTTTTCAACTCGGTAGATTATAATATAACACATGCAGCGAAGCATATCGAATGATGATAAAAATCGAAATAAAGTTTCATAATGATTCATAATGATTTCCTAACAACGGTTCATAGTTTAATTTTGAGTTTGTTTGGTTCGCTCAAATAACCAAAAATAATAAATTTCTTAAAAAAAATTTATTAAAAAAAACAAAAATAAAAACAAAAACTAAACACATTAAAAATTCTTTTGTTTAAAAGTTTTTGCGAAAAAAAATACTAAAATAGACGCACACGAAAGAAAATATTGAATGCTTTTTGACTATTTTTATCTTTTTTTTTACTTTTTTATGGAATTTAATAATAAATTAAATACACAAAACCAACCACAACTTTTGGGAAACGAACTACGCAAATTATTTAAACTTGTGATGCTTTGTTTAATTTGTATACAAAAAAAATAAATTTTTACAATTCTTCACGGATTTTAAAGCCTAAAATTGAACGAAATTTCATCATGAACGTATTATTCACACACGTTAAAATATTGCAAAAAAAAAATGATTTATACACGGGGAATGTTTGCGTGGAATAGAATGCTTCATTTAGCGTTGCCAGAACATCTTAAATGTGCTTGGTTTTACAGACAATCATATTAAACGGCTCTCATCTTCTTTATTGGCCAATAACAGGGACAACAGATATTCAATTGGCCTCCGGACATTTCAAATAGATAGGCTTTATTCGTTGGCCGATCTGACATATAGATTGCCTCAATAGTAAAAAAAATTCAATTAAATTTTCACTGAAACTCTTAATCAAATTAATTAAAATTTTAATCAATTTAATTAAACTTCTAATAACTGCAATTTGCCTACATTCTTATTGCCTTTTTGCCATGTAAGTGATTAAATTGCAACAATTTTTGTTTTTATTTTTAATGAGACTTGACCTTCACTTTAAATGGGGGGGCCTAATCTCCTTATTAATTTGTTTCAAAGTATTTAGCGTTTCACACAAAAGATTTGCTTGCAAATATTTTAAATAAATGGAAACAGACGTGCTTTTTTAGTATTGTTTATAAGTTTTTTTTATGGTCAAATTAAACTGAAACTTGATTTAAATTTTTTTGTTTTTTGCAATTCATTTAAATTTTTTTTTTTGCATTTAAACAAACGCCACAATCAGGTCAGTTTTGTAAAATGAAATTCGTTAAAGAAATTTTTAGATATTCAAACAGAAATAAAAAAGAATACAAAAACAGTTATATTTTATATTTAAGAAAAGAAAGAAAAATGAAATCAAAAGCAAAGAAAAAATTATACGGTCATCAAGCTCGTCAAAGATATACTTCTCTGTAGTCAACTAAGTGCTGAGCGCAAGCACTTAGTAGTAAGACGAGGAATTAATATGAAACTTTGCTAAAAGAAAATGGAATCTGATGTATCATGCTTGCGGAGATGGCAGGACGATGTATTCAAGGTAGCAGAAGATAGGTTAGATCTGACATTACATGTAAAAGGTTTGAGATAAAATTTGGAAATGATCGAAATCGAATTGGAGGTCAGTCGCATTAGTACCTTCGGTATTAGGACGATGTAAAGATGAATTGTGGCGTTAGATCCTATTTCTCTTCAATTAAGATTAAACCCAGAAGTCCTTGAGGCACAGATCCTCGCCATTAAGTTAACTTAGGTTTAAAGCTCAGGATCTCTCGATTTGGCTTGACAGCCGAGCAACTATTTTTGCTCTTTGATCATACATTACTGTCGCACTTTTAATAAGAGAATGTAGTAATGTTGGATGCCAGAATGCCTTACATGTCAGCGTGTTTACTAGGAATATGAACGGATGATCTTGTTCGTTTGAGCCGAATCTGACTTGGGAGAATGCTTTACAGGCTCCAAGACGTCATGTTTTTAAATTTATTAGAAAAGATTATCTCCACTGAAATCACCGCGGTCTAGTAGGTAGTATGTTGGCTTATTAAACGAAAAGCCAAGGTTCGAGTCACAGGCCAGACATCAAAATAAAATACAAAAAATATTTCTTCGGCGACTTCCTCTCAGCAGATTTCTGTCAAAAACACTGAGAGTAAATAAAATTGCCCTGAAAAGTTTCTCAAAAATCTGTCGTTCGGAGTCGACTTTAAACTGAGAAACTAGGTCGTAATCCTGACTGCAGGGTTGTAATGACCAATTATGTATATGTATGTAAATCAGCGGGCATACTAGGAATATGAGCGGATGATCTAGTTCGCTTGAGCCGAATCTGACTTGTAAAGAATGCTTTACAGGCTCCGTGGTGTCATGCTTTTAAATTTATGAGAAAATATAATCTCCACTATTATTTGGAAAGTTCAAATAGTAGGTCTAGGTCTCTTATAGGAATTTCGAACACGATATCAAGGGCGTTAGATCGCTCACAGGTCACAGCGCAGGAAACGTAATCAGACTGGATTTATATCCTCGCTGAATTGTTCTACACTTTAATTACCACATTACCACGCTGTAATAGTAGGAAAAAGTCTGAGGCAGTTGACGGTAACCTAGCTTTGAAAAATCTCTGACGTAGCATCTTCGCTCATTGGTAATTAGAAGATATTATTGGGGATCAATACGTCATGTATTGAACATCGTAATGACCTCCCTACAGTTGCCCATAGTATTTTGCATTTCAAGTCAATTGTTAAAAGCTTAAAATGGTATGTACCCGAGTTTTGCAGTAGGAACTCATGTTCAAGCCATTCCTGAAGTCGGAGTCAGCATTAACCCCAAGTATACCTAGAATGCAAAGTAATCTGTAGGCGTTCGACGAGAATAATAATATCAGTGTCTGGGTAGACGATAGTACTAGTTCGAGCTGGGTTTTAAAAGTTTCACTCTGACTAGAGAGGGAGACACTAAAATTGTAGCGTATGTGATAAGACATGTCATCCATCATGTCTCTGTGAGTACAGTTTAATTTAGAGCGCCTCTTCCGATCCCATAAGGCCCAATATTTTTAGCCTCACACACAGATTTCAGTAGGGTTTTTAGACCAACATTGCGCGTTTAAGCTTTTTAAACAATTTTTAATAAGAAATGTTCAATCAATCATTCATGCTTGATAATAACGATTGATTGCTGTGCTTAATTATAAACATCTTAATCCCCTTACTTAAGATGCCACTTTGAAACCGTTTATTGAACATCACTTTGATAATCAATTGGTTGCTATAATTAGTTTAAAACAAATTTGTTGTACGACTAAATAAATTCAAACAAATTCATTGTAATTTTTCACAAAATCAGGTTTCCCATTTAAAAAATACAGAAAAAAAACCGCTTAAAAAACAAAAGCATTTAAACGACAACAACAAATGAAATGAAGTCGCATCCACATGAACTGAATAGAGTGTGGTGACTCACTGAGTGGCTCACCCAAAAAAAAAAAATCAGAAACCAAACCAAGCCAAGCCAAAGCCAATCCAACCCAACCAAATGTACTCGTATTTTACGTTTCATTCATTCACTTATTTTGCCTGGTTTAAGCAAAAACTTGACACATATTTTCTGTATTTTAAACTTTTTGTTGTTGTTGTTTTTGTTTTTATTTTCTGTATATTTACTGTTGTTGTTGTTGTTTTGAAGAAAAAAGTCGGGTTTTATTTTTCTTTTGAAAAATTCATTTCGTCTGAGAGACTAATTTCATTACATTTTACGTCAAATGTTGATTTTTTAAAAGCTGTTTGTGGATTTTCCACTTAAAAATATAATGTTTTATGAGCATCTTTGAAGATACAAAATATTTCGCAAAAAAATGCAAAAAAAAATCACCAACAAATTACGCGTTTTTAAGAGAAATGACGACAATTGTGATCACCACCAGGCCTAAATGAAGCATCGCACCATAGCACCAAAGCGTCACATGTTGTGTGTCTTTCAATATTCATTTAAAATGCCACAAATTTCAGAAGAAAATTAAACACAAAAAAAAAACCAGAAACCTGTTCAAATCAATAAAAATTATTTCGTAGAAATTTGATATGATGAGTCTCTCACTCTCTCTCTTTCGTGCCCGTATTCATCGAGCAAGAATGATGCATTTTTTAAAAAAGATTCCATATTTAAATGTAATCCCCACACAGACTGTTAAGATCTTAATGGTAGAAGAAACTTCCTGAAAGACGAAAAAGAGAAAAAACCAGGTCACCAACAAAAAAATTTCTGCATCATATTGTTTGTAAAACACAAGGCAGGGCTTTAAATGAATGTAATCATGACAAAATGATTTTATTTAAAATTTTTCTTGGAATATAAAATCTTTATGTGGCTGTCTTAGTGGAGTGTGTAGGGTATTGGCTTACTCGATAACTGCTTCAAGTTCAAACTTAAGCTTTAGCCCCTTTGTAAGATCTATCATTTGGAGTCGACATCAAACAGTATGCCCTTCTCTTAAAAAGAAGAATAATAGCGTTATAACCAGGTCTGACTGAATAACTGTAATTACATGCAGTTTAGGGGACATAATAATTGGTCATTACAACCCTTCAGTCAGGATTACGACCTAGTTTCTCACACCACTTATGTTGTCTGCGTTAATTTTATACATGAGTGGTGGGACCTACAGTTTAAAGTCGACTCCGAACGACAGATTTTTGAGAAACTTTTCATGGCAATTTTATTTACTCTCAGAGTTTTTTTTGCCAGAAATCTGCTGAGAGGAAGTCGCCGAAGAAATACTTTTTGTTTCTGATTCTGGCCTGGGGCTCGAATCCTGGTTTTACGTCTAATAAGCCAACACACTACCTACTAGACTACGGCGTTTGGGGGACATACCCAGAAATTATGCTGTTTTCAGCACTCTATACATAAGGATGTCCCCGTTCAAACATCTTATCAAAGTCCGCCTGTTTATCCGGATAATAGTGGATTATTAGAAAGTTTCCATTTTTAGGTGCCTGATCATAGAGGCATACCCGGACATTATGTTGTCGATGCAGTGGCTAAAACTATCTTCAGTACTCTGTGCATAAGGGCCATGATGTCGCCGTAGTCTAGTAGGTAGTGTGTTGGCTTATAAGACCTGAGCCCGTGCTTCAAAGCCCTGTTCAGATATTTCGAACAGAACGAGATACGAAAAAGAATTTCTTTAGCGACTTCCTCACACCAATCTTAAGGCAAAAACTCCGAGAGTTAATAAAATTGCCCAGAAAAGTTTTTCAAATGTCTGTTGTTCTGCGTCAAAGTAGAACTGTAGGTCCTTTCAATCTTATATATCTTATATATAAAAATGAATGTGTGTTTATTTGTTTATGGGTTTGTTTGAAGTCTATAGACGGCTAAACGGCTGGACCGATTTTCTTGAAATTTTAACAGTACCTTCCTGTATGTCTGGAAGGAACTATAGGCTACTTTTTATTTTAAAATTTCAAATAGGCGAGATGCCACGTCCACATACCCATATAAAAATTAATGTTTGTTTGCATGTACCTTATAGAATCGTAAACTATGAATTTGATCATGTTATGATCTTCAGCTTTGCGCATGAGCCGACGAAGGTTTCTAAGTTGGTATGACCAATTTCCGACAGGTGGTGCCACCGAAAATTTCTCAAAAGGAATTAAATATTCAAAGTGAATGACAATTGGGCGACCTACAGCTCAAGCACGAAAGAAAAGAGCATTACGAGCCTTAGAATCAGGCGAGCATTGAGACTGGAAAATTTTCGAGTATATGCCGCTGAGACCCGTTGACCAACGAGAAGTGAGATTAGAAACTGATCGAATGCGTACTACTCACGCCCGTTCATCTGACACCGGGAAACAAAATCAATAAAATGATTCAAAATTAATTGGACATTTGTGTAATGTCTTTCCTTCAAATTTTTTTTAGTTGGTGGCAACACGCGCGTAGTACAGCTAGTCATTGATAAAATTAATACACACAGCATAGGTGGTGTGAGAAGCTATAGGTTGTAGTCCTTACTAAAGGATGCTAGTAATTGTTGCACTATAAGTATGCAAACTGTTTTTCGTATGTCGAAATCCAGCTTCATTAATGGAATATTAAGTGTTTCAAGTCAAATGAGTATACTCTCAGTAAATAGGCCTTCAAGCGAAAATATTTTGAATTTTAAATCATTTTATAAAAAAAGAAAAATTTAAAAACTTAGTAAACTTATTAAATTTCACTTCAATTTGACATTCTGATATACTTTTAGAATTTTGTTGATTCTATAAATAGGCCTTTAATCAAGGAATTCTTAAAGAAGTATTATGAAAAATTAAAACAATTTTCTTGGCGTTTCATTATAATAAGAAATTAAAAAATTTAAATTTAAATCAGCGATTACATGCCTCTAGCTGACCAAACAATTTTGATACTGAAATTTTAAATTTAATGTTCAATTTAAGCCACGTTTGAATGCCAAAACATTTTGCATGCCTCCAAACAAGACTTGAGCCTGTATTTTTGCTATTTTTATTTATTTTTTATTAATTTAATTTATAGTAGTAATGTGCTAAAAATAAACCAAAAGTATGAATGAAAAACGTCTCATTTGTTATTCAAAACTTATGTTTGAAAAGAAAAAAGAAGAAAAAAAAACGGGTAAAAAATCCGGCCAAGTACTTGATCCAAACAAGTTAATATTGTTGGAGAAGAAAGAAACAAACGAGTTCTATGTATTAATAGATTTCAAATCCAAAGTATTTATTTAATTAAGCTGTTGTTTGTTTATATTATTATTTCTTTTTTTAGTTTAAATACAATTTTTTCTAATAAATTCATTGAATGTCTTTAACTGTCATTTTTACGGCTTTTTTTTGCCTTTCAAATTAGAAAAAAAGGTCTAAAGAGCATCACTTCTTAAATACAACGCGAGCTAAGTGTGCCGTTTTTTTTCATTATTAAAATGACTTCTTTTGCAATTTTTTTTAAAATAAATTAAAAAGAAGAATTTTTTAAGATTCATTATAATACAGCTACTGACTGATAAAAAAAAGAAAGGAACTAACTACCGGTTTTTTAATAAAATGGTGTCTTAGTCTTATTCGCACAAGTAGGTATTGGGAACACTTATTTGAACACATGTTTGACCGATAAAATTTTAGGTTACTAATGAGCTGCTCATGTGAATATTGTAAAGGGTCCGCCAAATAACTTTTTTTTTTGAAAATGCTTTAAAAAAAAACTACTGAATATTTTCTCAAATTTCTTTTTTTATTTGAAAGTACAATCCTTCCGGTTAATAATGGAAAATAATTTCATTCAAATGGCTGCCTCGGCCGGCAATGCAGTAGCCTACACGATCGGTCCAATTTTTAGGCACATTATCGATTGTGTGCAACTGTATTTCAACAATGGCTTCACGAATATTGTCCTTTAAAGCGTAAATTGTCTCGGGCTTGTCGGCGTAACACTTATCTTTGACGGCACCCCACAAATAATAGTCCAACGGTGTCAAATCGCAGCTCCGAGGTGGCCAAACGACATCAGCTCTGCGGCTGATAATGCGATCTTCAAAAACAGGGCGCAAAACATCGAGTGTAGCTTCGGCTGTGTGGCACGTAGCGCCGTCCTGTTGAAACCAAATGTTGCCAATATCCTCCCCTTCAATTTTTGTGAACAAAAATTCGTTCAACATGGCCCGATAACGATCGCCATTGACTGTAACGGCCACTCCTTGCCCATTTTCGAAGAAGAATGGCCCAATTATGTCTCTGGACCAAAATCTGCACCAAACAGTGACTCGTTTTGGGTGCGTCGACTTTTCAATGTATGCGTGCGGGTTTTCTGTGCCCCAAATGCGACAATTTTGCTTGTTTATATACCCGCCAAGATCAAAATGAGCTTCATCTGAAAAGATGATTTTTTTTGCCAAAAGCGGCATCTTCTGTAAGTCGATCGCAGGCCCACTTAGCATAGCTAGCCGAGGCAGCCATTTGAGTGAAATTATTTTCCATTATTAACCGGAAGGATTGTACTTTCAAATAAAAAAAGAAATTTGAGAAAATATTCAGTAGTTTTTTTTAAAGCATTTTCAAAAAAAAAACGTTATTTGGCAGACTTATTTGAAAAATTAATGAAAAAAAGTGGGAGAAATAGCAAAAAAGGAATGAATTGCTTCCAAAAAATATTCTCAATAATTTGGAAATTTTTCCAATGGGCTTGACGTGAATGGGTGCAGAAACTAGGCAATATGTCAGGCAGTTTTTAGTTCGTTATTCTGTAACGCAATGAATGAAAATACCGATTAATACAAAGGGGAAAAATCTTTTATATATCGCACTGGATCGATGCCAGTCTATCTATCATCTGCGTAAATTTACTTTGACAGAGATACACAGCTTTACTAATTTCACTGAAAAGACTTTCCTTTCCACACAGAAAGCATTTTGAAGTACTTTCCATGGGGCAATTAACCATGCCCTGTTATTAAAGAAAATAATCACATGAATTTTGAGTATATTCCGAAAAGAGCCGAATTGTAATGCGAGATACAAACAGGTCTACAAAATTCACAAAATATTACCTACTTTAAGTGGTTTAATCATCTGTTTTGTAACACTTACTTACTTACTCAACTGATCTCTTATAAACCTTCAGTCAAGATTAAAATCTAGCTTCACACGCCCTTATGATGTGTGTGTTAAATTATCTGTGTGTGGTGAGATCTACAGTCCGAACTACAGATTTTTGAGAAACTTATCATGGCAATTTTATTTAGTCCCAGAGTTTTTACCACAAGACCACTGAGAGGAAATCGCCTAAATTAATATTTTTTCATATTCCGTTTTGTTGGATATATCTGAGTAGAGGTTTGAACCGTTGCCTCAAGTGTAATAAGCCAACACAATACCTACTAGATTAGGCGCCCACGCTATTAATAGCTAAGCTTTCCATTTTGGATAGTATAATAGGAGCCCTAAATCTTACAAACAAATTATGTCCACTATCAGGATGTTGTGCTAGACAGAACGCTGTATTGAAATATATACCTTCAGAAGTTTGCTATGAGTGCAACAAATAGCTTTCTTTGACTCTACTGGGCTAGAAATCTTAGAATGTCTAACTGAAGTTGCACTTCAATTGTAAAACCCATAAACACATATGCAACTCAGGTATGGTTATTGAAATCTGCACAAATGAAAGATTGGAACACGTTGGGCATCACTGAGTTGCTTTTACAAACTCTTTCTAGTGCCTTAAGATAAAGTGCTATATCGGAGATAATGGATATTGATAAGTGAAGATATCCGGGGGCCTTTGATTGTTTTGCAAGGCTTTCTAACTCCAACTCCAAAGTGTAGACAAATGAACCGACTTTCAACTAGAAGCAGTGCATGATATATTCTTGTATATAAGTTGTGAAATGGTAGAACGGAAACGGTTATATATGAACCTAGTTGAGGCTTCTCACAACTTATGCTTTGGTCTTACAGTTTAACATCGAATCCAAGCGATAGTGACCTTTTAATAAGGTGCACATATATACAGTGATGTGAAAAATAATAAGGACAGTGCCCACCCAAACGAATGATACCACCACCATGTTTAACCGTCTTTAAACTATATTTTGGTTTAAATTTTTGACGGATAGGTCTTCATACATGGTAAGATGTAAGAATTCAATCCAAAATATACTTTAAAGACGGTCAAAGATGGTGGTGGTATCATCATGGTATGGGGGTCATTCTCCTATTATTGTGTGGGTCCTCTATATCGTATCCAGAATGTAATGAAATGAATGAAAAAATTGAAAAATACAGTACTACCGTATGCCTAAGAAAATATTCCACTCAAATGGGTCTTCCAGCAGGATAATGATCCAAAGCATACGGCAAAGTACACGCAGAAGTGGTACCAGGTCAAAAAAATCAGTCTTTTAGAATGACCAGAACAGTCCCCTGATTTGAACCCAATAGAAAATTAGTGGAAGGAAGTTAAAGGGCAATCAGGGGAAAGTGTCTAATTGCGACAAGCTTTGGAATGTTATACAGGATGCTTGGAACTTAATACCTCTGCATGTTTGTCAAAATTTGGTCGACTCAATGCCTAGAAGCTGTGCTGCTATTCTGGATAACAAAGGATCCGCAACAAAGTACTAATGTGGCACTAAGGCTTCATGCAACAATATTCCGTATAAATATCTGTTTAGTTTTACTTAGGTTTGTTACAGCTTTAAGATTTCATGAAGTGTCCTTATTTTTTTCACACCTTAAACTACATACATTCATAGAAAATCACAAAAGAATCAAAATATATTATAGGAATAGCAAAAATA
This sequence comes from Sarcophaga subvicina, assembly GCA_936449025.2. Taxonomy (NCBI): domain Eukaryota; kingdom Metazoa; phylum Arthropoda; class Insecta; order Diptera; family Sarcophagidae; genus Sarcophaga; species Sarcophaga subvicina. Next base: position 104,236,668 of record OW388082.2, on the reverse strand, counting down.
TTGTTTTTAATCTTTTTACTACCGTTTAAGGAAAAATAAGTCGTTTAAACAAGAAAGAATTTTCGAGTTATTATTCGGTTTTAAATATAATGAAAGTTTGGGTGGGCACTGTCCTTATTATTTTTCACATCACTGTATGTGTAGCTGAGATCTCAATAGGATATAGTTTGAAAGTGTGCAATTGAATGTCCGATTGCAATACTTTAGTGGATTACATAACAGTAAACAATCCTTTTACTTTCGGGTGGTCAATCGAATCGCAAATGATTATTCAACACATACATGCCATTATTGACTCTGGATCACTTAAACTAATCATGTTACGTGTGTGTTAATTTTTATCCATTAGTGTATAATAGCAATTCAATTCTATTACTTTTACTTTCAAAGTCTTACATAAAAAATTGTCGTTAATTTCTATAAATTTTGTTCATCCATTTGCCAAATTACGGTTTTAAATTTGAGTTTTTCCAAAACATAGAAGAAAAACATTGCATAAGTAAATGAACAAATACTTCAAACGCTTCAATAAAATCAGAAACCAAAACAAATAAAAATTTAATTTATTTTTGTGTGTTTGTTTTTTAAGATGAAAATAAATTTATGGAGTGATTAAGAGTTTCAATAAAACAATTTTCACTTGTTGCACGCGTTACTTTAATTACAAAAAAAGAAAAAAACAATCAAATTCAACACGATAACAACCAAATCAATGCATGCCACCACACATAACATAACAAATCAACAATCGGCAGAGAAAGAGAGAGAGAGAGATGGTGGTGGTGGTGCAGCATTTTGTTGTAAGACAAAACAAAGCTCAACAACAATTGAAAATAAAAAATAAAAAAAACAAAATAAAATAGAAAATAACAGAATATCATTTGAAAAACAAAAGATAACGAAAGAAATAAAATTAAAAAAAAAAATATAACAAATTTAAACAATTTAAAGCAGAGAGGAACATTCAATTAACACAACTCCAATGAATGATACAATTTGCAATATGAATGATGCATGATGAATGCTAGTGTGGCACCACACAAAAAAATCAGATATTTTGGCTATTAATGTGCTGCACACTGTATTCATTTTAATGAAGCGAAAAAAAAAACAAAACAAAATGTAATTATGAACGTTAATTATTATTTACATAATGATTGCAGACATATTAACTTAATTTTTTAACCTCTGAACAAAAAAAGAATTGAATTTCTTGTCTTAATACCGAGGCATAGTTGCTAGACTCGGTTTTAAAACCATTTGGTACTCATCTGGCTAAGATTACAACCCTTAGGCGTACTTAAAGGGTGTTTTTTATAGAGGCATAGAACTTTAAGTTGGCATTACTTTTCAAGATGGCGACCGATTTAACAGCTGTCAAGTGATTTATTCTCAGTTTGGTTTGGCAATTCATCATGAATAGACTCACGTCTGAACAACGCTTGCAAATAGTGCAATTTTATTTCGAAAATAATGGTTCTGTGCGGAAAACATATCGCGCACTACGTCCATTTTATCGTCGACAAAATCGTCCATCAGAGCAGTTAATTCGATTAACCGTGGAACGTTTTCGCACCACGTTTACTCTTATTGATAACTCGCATCCCCAGAGACGCTGTACGGTGTGTACAGAAGAAGCTATTGCTGCTGTAGAGCGTAGCATTGAGGAAGACCCGAATGAGTCCATCCGCCATCGAGCACAGGAATTGGATCTGTGTCCATCCACTTTATGGAAGGATCTTGGTTTGCGTGCTTACAAAATCCAACTCGTGCAAGATTTGAAGCCAAACGATCATCAAGTAAGGCGTAGATTCGTCGAATGGGCCCAAAACGAGATTACCGTTGTTCCCGATTTTCATAAGCGAATTTTGTTTAGCGATGAAGCGCACTTCTGGTTGAATGGCTACGTCAACAAACAAAACTGCCGCATTTGGAGTGAAGGTAATCCTCAAGTGTATGTGGAAACACCGTTACATCCAGAAAAACTGACTGTTTGGTGCGCTTTATGGGCTGGTGGAATCATTGGTCCGTACATTTTCAAAAACGATGGTGGCCAGAACGTTACAGTTAATGGTGATCGGTATAGAGCCATGATTACTAACTTTTTCATTCCTGAATTGAATAACCATGATGTCCAGGAGATGTGGTTTCAACAAGACGGCGCAACATGTCACACAGCACGTGCCACAATAGATTTATTGAAAGACACGTTTGGTGACCGCCTAATTTCACGTTTTGGACCTGTGAATTGGCCTCCAAGATCTTGTGATTTAACACCGCTAGACTACTTTCTGTGGGGCTATGTAAAGTCATTGGTCTATGCGGTAAAGCCACAAACGCTTGACCATTTGGAAGACAACATTCGCCGTATTATTGCCGATATACGGCCACAAATGTTGGAAAAAGTCATCGAAAATTGGACGTCCAGATTGGACTACATCCCCGCCAGCCGTGGCGGTCTTATACCAGAAATCATATTTAAAATGTAATGCCACAAGATTATATTTCGGATAAATAAAATTCATGTCAATCGAATAATCCATCGTTGTTTTATTGCAACTTAAAGTTCTATACCTCTATAAAAAACACCCTATACTTACTCAATTGATCATTACAACTCTTTAGTAAAGACAACAACCAGCGACTTACACCACCCATGTGAAGTGTCTTAATTTTATCCGTGAGTAGCAGGCCGACCGACAGACTTTTTAGAGACTTCTGATGGCAATTGCATTTTCTCTCAGAGTTTTTGTCAAGAAGAAGCAAGTTGCGAAAGAAATTCTCTTTTGTATTTCGTTCTAATCGAGCTTGGGTTTGTCATACGGACTCAAGTCTAATAAGTCAACATACTGCATACTAGACTATGGCGACATCATGGCCAAGGTCAGCCTTAAGTACTGAAAACAAGTCTGGTGATTGCAATCATATCATCCGGGCACCCAAATAACACAGCCCTGCATGGGTTTTGCAAATAAGATGGCTCCAGGTGTTTCCGAAGGCATTTTGCGTGCTAAACACGAATCTGGGTTCAGGTTTTCGAGAAAAACTGGGTTGAAGCCCCTAACAATAGCGATTTTGGCCATTTTTGAAACATTGTAGATCTAAACACTGACGTGCTAGAACCATCGCTATTGTCAGTAATTAACAATTGATCTTTGCCCTTTAAAATGAGCCCAAAACCAAATTGTTTGCATACACCCTTAAAGTAGGGGGTGGGTTTATGTCAAGGGGTGCAAGAGAAAAACAAACACATTACGGAGGTCCTTAAAAATGAATCAGATTTACTTGAATATTGTTACTCAGGGGTTCTTGGGGTCGCTGATTACAGATCTTCATTCAGATTAAAAAAAATCAAAATGGCGGAACCAATATGGTTTGATTAATTTTTATAAACCTCGACCGCCATATTGGATCCGCCCAGATGCCTTTGGAAACACCTGGAGCCATCTTATTTGCACAAAAAAAGTCCAAACTTGCAGGGCTGTGTAATAGATACTCTCGAATAAACCACAATTATCCGGAGAAACAGGCGACATTGAGGGAAAAGCTCGGTGTTTGATAAGACGTTTGAAAGGGATTTTATGGCAGCCTGAATGTACGATCATATTAGTATACTCTCAGGCAATATTCTGCTATTGAGCAGCCATTTAACCGCAATGATTTGCCACCTTGAAGTCGCCTTAGTCTATTGGTAGTGTGTTGGCTTATTAGACTTAAAGCCAGGGTTCGTATCCCAGGTCAGACATCAAAACGAAATATGAAAAGAAAAATGTTTCTTCGGCGACTTCTTCTCAGCAGATTTCTGGCAAAAACTCTGAGAGTAAATCCACCTGCCATGAAATTTTTTTTCAAAAATCTGTCGTTCGTAGTCGATGTTATACTGTAGGTCCCGCCACTCACGTGTAAAATTAATGCACTCAACATAAGTGGTGTGAGAAGCTAGGCCGTAATCCTGACTAAAGGGTTGTAATGGCCAATTATGTATGTATGTTTGTATGATTTGCCACCTGAAAGACATTGCAGTAATACGGTATTCTGTTATGAGTTTCTGATGTTCAAATCCTTGCGTTGCAACAGTCTTTATAGGGAATGTTTAATTATTTGTTTAGCTAGTTTTAGGTTACCTTATAAATAGCATAGCATGTACCCCGGATGTGCTTAGCCAGCCATCAGTTTTTCTAGTTCAGCCAAATTGTCGCAAGAGCTCCTTGATCTTACAGGCATTGAGTATAGTGCCCTAGTAGTTATTGTCCATTGGGCAGTATTGTTATTAAAGATGGTAAATTAGCTTCTCGTGTCATCTAGAATCTTACAGTTTTCAGTTTATTTACTCATTAAAAACTTTACAAAAAAAAAAACATGACTTTTCACAAACAAATAATTTTGTTGAGGTTCTACTAACCTAAACTGAACTACTTCTCTATTTAAATCATAAAAAAATATTTAATTTTTTTAACATTTTTTACTTCAACCTTATTTAAAAAAAGCGTGTAAAGGCATTTAAATACAATTTAAACATACCCCTCGTATATCTAATTTTGTTTATTAAACGCTACCGGCTGGCTGTCTTACTTAACACTTCACTTTTACGGTTTGTGTCGTATTTTATTTGATGATATTTGATGTTGTTGTTGTTCTTTTAAGTCATTTTAATTAATGAAAAGTAAAATTATTACCTCCAGTAATTATTATGAATGAATGAAATTTTTTTCTTTGTTCGTTTTTAATTTCATTTCCACACACTTTTATTACGATTTTGTTGAAATTTCTTCTGGTATTTGTTTCTTTTTTTTGTATCCAAATTAATACCGAACAAACAGAAATAAAAATAAAAGTTGTCAGTAAAATTTTTGGATTTTTAACACACAAACAAACCAACCAACCAACCAACCGACTGATAAACAAATCTACAATAAAATAAAAAATTGTTTCTTTTTTTTCAATTTTTCTTTTAAATTTTGGTTGCAAGTTTGGCAGTTACTATGGCAAGTCATGAACCATAAAAATATTGTTTTTATAAACAACAAGAACAACAACAATAAAATAAAAACAAAACAAAAAAACAATTTATTTAAAACAAACATACTTATGTACATATTTTTACGTACCATAACATTTATGTCATTTCAACCAAAAAAAAATCGATTCAAAAAGCCTCTGTACGATTGTAACTTAATAACCTCGAATTAAAACATTCCACCATTACCATTGCGCGCACTCCCCATTTTCGGAAATTATATTATCCGGCAGATATATAATGATCCCTCCAATCGAGAAGAAGTTGATTTAGATGATCTTCAGGGATCTTCTGCTTGGCAAGATTTAGTTGAAGATTTATCGAAAACCTACCAATCTCTTGCAATGTCAAATCCTTTTCTTTTCATAAGAATAGAATTCTTTCACTCCTCCGGCTGGGAATTATTTCACTATGAAACAAATTACGCAAGAAATTGAGGATTATCACCCCAATAGGTTTTAATGACCGCAGGTATTTCCTCTCTATTGTGAAATTTTTACTAAATCCAAGCATGATAGATTTCCCATTGCATCAAGTACTTCAATTAGCACGTAAAGCAATGACTATGCATACCACTTTCGCTTTAGCTTACTCAACATTGCCAGAGAAGATATCTTTTCCATGTATAGAACTCTAAACTGAGGTCTATTTGAGATATCAGTCAGCTTAATTTACCAGTGGCAACGCCTAATTAACGCTACTAAAGCACTTAATCAAAGTTCTTTACATAAAACAAAGCCAATAATCAATAATTAAGGTGTTCCTGCAGTTTGAAGTGTACCAGTCTGAAAGCATAGGGGTAACGAGTTCGATTCCTACCTTAGACGCTGCTCTATTACACAAATAACACTGGTTTTTCAAAAACAAAAAAATCTAATCCAAGGTCGTCCTCTTCGCCGACTTCCGCAGATTCCCACATTAAATACCCGTCTCGCCGGAGCATCCTCCTCCATTTGAACGACATGGCCGAGCCAGCGCAGCCGCTGGCTATTAATACGCTGTACAACGTCCATGTCGTTGAGGAGCTCATACAGCTCACTATTGTATCGGATGCGGAAATCATCGCCAACTCGTACTGGACCGAAGATCTTACGCAGTACTTTTCTCTCGAACACTCTCAATGCTGCTGCATCAGCACTTAATAGGGTTCATGCCTCTGCGCCATATAGAAGCACGGGTAGGATGAGTGTCTTGTAGAGTGTTAGTTTTGTCGCACGAGAGAGGTCTCTGCTACTCAATTGCCTATTGAGACCATAGTAGCACCTAGTGGCAAGAGTACTCCTACTCTTGATCTCCTGATTGACATCATTTCTGGTGGTAACGGCGGAGCCAAGATAGATGAATTCCTTGACCGTATCAAAAGTATAGTTATCGGCCGTAATCTGAGAATCAATACGCCGCACGTCTCTACTTGTCGATAACATATACTTTGTTTTGCCCTCATTTACTGCCAAACCAATCTTACTAGACTCCCGATCAATAGCACTAAAGGCAGCAGTAACATCTCTCTTCGTACGCCCTATGATGTCAATGTCGTCAGCGTACGCAAGCAACTGGAGTGCCATTGCGATGCACTCCCGCCTTTCGCAGAACACTCTCCATGACAAAGTTGAAGAGGTCGCATGATAAGGGATTACCTTGTCTGAAACCTCGCACGGTACCAAAAGGTTCGGAGAGGTCCTTTCCTACCTTGACGGAGCTGCAGGAATTGCTCATCGTCATTCGAGTAGAAGTTATCTCCTAAGTATTGGACTCAAATAAAAGAGAAACATTATAAAATATTTTATCGAAGTGTACCCTCTCCACGACATTGGGTTTGTTTTATTGTGTATTAAGGAGGCAGCTTTTGCATCTAAAATTTTGCGGTCAAAATGCAATATTAAACGATTCCGTCCTCTATCGTACTGGTCGTAGTCTAGCAGGTAGTGTGCTGACTTATTAGACGTGAGGCCAAGGTTAAAATCCAAGGTCCGACATCTCCAACAAAACGAAATATGAAAAAATATTTCTACGGCGACTGCCTCTCAGCAGATTTCTGGCAAAAAAACTCTGAGAGTAAATAAAAATTGCCATGAAAAGTTTCTCAAACAAAAATGAATCTGTCGTTCGGAGTCGACTTTAAACTGTAGGTTAGGTTAGGTTATGTTAGAGGACGTGTACTTGTCAATTAAGACAAGTACAGTACCCGGAGGTCGAATTGACCCATTGTACAACGTCCTAGTTTCTCGCACCACTTATGTTGTGTGTGTTAATTTTATACACGAGTGGTGCGACCTACAGTTTAAAGTCGACTCCGAACGACAGATTTTTGAGAAACTTTTCATGGCAATTTTATTTACCCTCAGAATTTTTGCCAGAAATCTGCTGAGAGGAAGTCGCCGAAAAATACTTTTTGTATTTTGTTTTTGATGTCGGGCCTTGGGGCTCGAACCCTGGCTTTTACGTCTAATACGCCAACACACTACCTACTAGACTACGGCGACTTCCAGACTGTAGGTTCCGCCACTCATATATAATGTTAACACACACACAATATAAGTCGTGTGAGAAGTAAAGTAGAAGTCCTAACTGAAGGGTTGTAATGATCAAATATGTATGCACTCTACTGACTAGGATACGTGACTTTAAACCGCAGGAAAATATTTCTGCCGGCGACTAACTCTCAGCAACTCTTTCTAAAAAGGTTTGTGCGTAAACTGATGGCCATAATAAAGCTTCTGAAATCTGTTGCTCCGTTTCGATGCTAAACTGTAGGTGCTGACACTTGCAAAAGTAATTGCTTTCAAACTACTGCAACTACACATAGAGGTACATTAAATGGTTTACTTTTGAGACAACCCTCGTATGCCGGCATATCAAAACAAATTCAATTTTTTTTATGAATTATTGGATTTTTTTTTAATTTTTTTTTTTAATTTCAAACATTTTTGTTAAACAATTATTTAATGTTGCGCGTCATATGACGTTTAAACTCACTCAGGGTGAGTGATAACAAACGTGTGTTAATTTTTTTTCCTTTATTTTGTTGGTGTTGTTGTTGCTTTTTCTTTATTGTATTATTATGATTAATTTATTAATATTCTTGGCAAATCGATAATGTATTGAATTTAGAAAAACAAAAACAAAAACAACAAAAATCATAAAAAAAACTATTTGCAATTTAGAAAAAAGAAAAAAAAGTAAAATGACTGGCTTAAAAGACAAGTTAAGACCGACCGGGCTAGACCAACAAAGCTCTTAATATGGGTTTGGTTTGGCTCGGTTTAATGTTGTCGTCGTAGCCGTCGTTGTCGTATTTGATTCATTAATTCATTTCATATCCAAAGCATAGCCAAAGTAAACGTACTTGTTCATGACTCTGTCGTAACAACACAGGGCTACCGAATTAATATGAAATATGTGACTGAACTGACTGACTAACTGACGGTCTATTTGACTGTTTGACTATTTATATTTTTTGAATGTTCCTTTTTATGTTTGAAGCCCGCTTGTTTGCGGTCATTGATTTGTTTTTATTGAATAGCAAAAATCAAAAACAAAAAAAAAATTTATTTTAATTTTTATTTTTTTAAAGTTAAAATATTATTGCCATGTTTTGTTTCTTTTTTCTTGTGTATTTTTTATTGTGTGTATTATTAATTATAAATTTTTGTAAGAATTTTTATGTGTGATTTTCTTGATTATAAAAAAAAAATTGTCAATAAACCCACTTCAGTTCAGTTCATTAACATTTTTCTTCTTCATCGAATAAAACATTCAATTCAATAACATTAAAAATTTTTTATTGTTCATAAAAAGCAAGCAACAAATAAGATTATGGCCATAGATTAGCGTGTATCCAAAAAAACTTGTTAGGAACATCAACATTATCATAAAAAACACGCGAGTCATTTTTTAGGGGGAAACCAAATCTATAAAGTTCCTCAACACATTCCGTATAAATGTCCTTGCAAAAGTACAACAAGTCAAATTTATTAGGGAAGTACTCAAACGAAAGAGAGGTTATACTGGGTACGGCACTTGAAGTCGTACAATTAATATTTCTATGATTTATACATACAATCTTATATAAAAAACATAAATTTTTTTGGCTTCAGTGCAGTTCTCACAGCGTTCAGCAGAGGGCTAAGGTAGGGTATTCAACTCTCTATTGATTTATGGAAGCTTTTGTGTTTCACTTTTCTATCTCTACTACAGCAAAAAAATGTGACTGGTTATCAAAATTTATTTATTCTTACGTACTGCTTGTCCTTCTCTCACAGCACAACCGTTTGTGTGCTAGATTGGCCAGTGGATCGCACACTGAATTGCATACTGAATTTGCTCTTTATTCGCATGTGAAATTCCCTTTCTACAGCGGTCTTTTCTGTCACTTATACTCACTAACTCTTTCCTCATTCTCATAACCTATTTTCCTAGTTCCAAAACAATACTCTGCATGGCTAGGAGTCATCCCCTGAGTATCGATCTTAAATTAAAAAATAAATAAATTTAGCTCTCGTATTTGACCGCTCTGTTGTAGTACTTAGGTTAGGTTAGGTTAGCGTGTTAGCTTTAATTTATCAAAAAGCTCACTTGAGCACGCATAGCGGCCCGTTATGATGCTACAGGTGAACGCAGCCTCTATACTGACCAAGCTCCTCCGATCCAAGGGGCGGGGAAGTTGGTCAGCGCAAGGGCTGCACTGTTGTAGTACTTAGTGTGTGCTTGAATATAACAACGGCAAAATCAGTTTTTCTTTCGAATTCAAAAAGACAATCCGAATTCTCCCTTCAAGTATTTCTTCCAAAGCCCGCCTTAGTACAGAGGACAATATAAATTTGACATCATAGGAAGTATATGCAACGCCACTTCTCAATATATGTATGTATGTTCAGGCAGCATGTAGATATAACATGATTACTACCCTGTCGCCGTAGTCTAGTATGTAGTGTGTTGGCTTATTAGACGTAAAGCCAGGGTTCGAGCCCCAGGCCAGACATCGAAACAAAATACAAAAAGTATTTCTTAGGCGACTTCCTCTCAGCAGATTTCTGGCAAAAACTCTGAGAGTAAATAAAATAAAATTGCCATGAAAAGTTTCTCAAAAATCTGTCGTTCGGAGTCGACTTTAAACAGTAGGTCCCGCCACTCATGTATAAAACTAACACACACAACATAAGTGGTGTGGGAAACTAGGTCGTAATCCTGACTGAAGGGTTGTAATGACCAATTATGTATGTACGTATGTACTACCCTGTCATCCAAGGCAGCTTATTAAATTCTATAATTCTGCGATTATTAGATTTTTATAACCTACGTGGTATAAGCTCCACGATGAATTTTAGTATCTGAACTTCATGCGTTCGTGGATGATCTGTATCAAGTCCAGTGCTCTGGTAACTCCCATTAACAACAGTTACTTTCAGCTTATTTAGACATGATGTGGCTTGGATAAAGTGCTTGACAGCAAATTCATGCAATTCGAATTAAGGCGATGGCAATACAATTTTCATCATGATCTTCAAAATAAAAAAATAAGAGGCTTCAATATCTCTCCAAACTGGCCATCCAAGACATCTGCTCTCGCATAGAATTTCTATGGATAAACGAAAGGAAAGAAAGAGAAAGGCGAACACTTTTCTCAATCCAAGTGGGTTTGAAACCGACTGAAACTTTTGTTGGGAAATTATAAAAAAGGGAGATCTGAGTCATACATCATACTTCCAAGAATAACCTTAGTTTGACAACCGGTCTTTTGAAAAGGCACTGTAGACTCAAAAATACAATACAATATACAAAATGGGGATTATCTCGAGCCCAACATGTAGGTTCTTTAACGACGCAAATGAGCCAACGGAACACACTCTTATAGTTGCCGTAGTCTAGTAGGTAGTGTGTTAGCTTATTAGACGTAAAGACCATAGATCAAAAACAAAATACAAAAAGTATTTCTTCGACGACTTCCTCTCAGTAGATTTCTGGCAAAAACTCTGAGAGTAAAATAAAATTGCCATGAAAAGTTTCTCAAAAATCGGTCGTTCGGAGTCGACTTTAAACTGTAGGTCCTACCACTCATGTATAAAATTAACACACACAACATGAGTGGTGTGATAAACTAGGACGTTGTACAATGGGTCAATGCGACCTCCGGGTACTGTATTTGTCTTAATTGACAAGTACACGTCCTCTAACCTAACCTAACCTAAGACACTCTTGGAACTGAAAAATATGTCATGCCAATAGGCTTTTAGGCTTTGATGAAACGTTAGGGATATCCTATAAAGTTGCAGGGGCCTACTATAAACGATTTGGTCACATTACTAAGGCACCTTAAAATCGACTATAATAAGCTCTTATAAGCTAAGTGGCTGTCGCCGAAATAAATATTCTTTTTAATATTTATTTTGTTTTACAAGGTCAAGCTTAGGTTTAAATCTCTAAGCCTCTGATAAGCGTCTAATAAGCCATCATACTAAGCGCGCATGTCAGAAATCGTTAAGGAAAGCCACAGTTACTGGAGATAGGTTGCTCCCAATAGGAGAAAAATATTATAGTGACGTTGTTTCATTCATTTGAATCGTAACCATGGATTAGACATGGGTGCACCATTTTTCAGTTTTAATTTCTAAACTTGGATAAAATGGTCGGTTAGGTTGAGAAAGAATGGCCAACAGGGAAAAAGTAGAACTTAAGGTTGATGATTTTATTACGAACAGGTTATCGAAGCTATCGAAAATTGTTGGGTAGAGTGTTATGCTAAGAAAAGTTAGGCAATTTTGCGCAAATTTGTTGAGCTTTCTTCTTTAAGTTCATATGATGTTAGTTTGACAAGGAAGTGTTGACAATTTTCTTTTTATTAAACCAAGTAAAAGACTATGAGATGAGGCATAAATTAAATGCATATTATAATGGAAAAAAAGTATAAATTTTTATTTAATTTTTATTTCATTTCTTTATAAAATTATTGTGTATTTTCTTACCTTTTTTTGTTTTATAAAAAATGTAAATATCAATGGTAGAAGACAGACAGACAGACAGACAGACAACAATTGATATCAAATCAATGCAAATTGTCAAGTCAAGTCGTATTAATTTGTGTGTGTTGCCTGCCACTACAATACCACAAAAGCCGGCTGTAATACAACGCTTTCTTACAAAAACAACAGAAAACTTAAAGCCCCGTTTCTTTTAAGCCACAATAAAACAATAACAACCGTAATGAATAATTTAAAAATGCGGTAGCAGCAGAGTGGCTGGCAATAAAATCAAATTGAATCTCAATTACACACGATTTGAAAAGTAAATTTTTTTTTTTCAAAAATTTTTTTTGTGATTTTTTTTTACCTTTTTTACTTTCAATTTTAAATTAAATTACAACAAAAACAAAATACTTTTTGTTACAATTTATTTTGTTGTTTTAATGATTTTAAATGAGATGATTTAACTTTTTTTGTATTTTATAAAGGAAAACCTTTGTTTTTGGTTTTTAATTTTTTTATTTTTATTTTATTTTTATTTTTTTTTTATTTTTTTTATTACTAGTGTATGAAGAGTGAAATTAAAAGCGTTAAACTTTATTTGGGGAATTGTTTTATAGTTTTTGTTATAGTTGTAGACGTTGTTGCTGTTTTAGTTATTTTTATAAATTTACGTTTCACTTGGTAACCACATAAACAAATTCACAAAATTAAACGTTTTAAGTCAGACTAAACCGAAAATGAAAAATTTTTTTTAATATTTTTTTTAATAAATTTTTTGCTTAATTAAAGCTATTTAAAACACTCTTCTTGTTATTGATTTACTTAGAAAAATTTAATTAAATTTTTTAAATTCTGTTTTAAGTTTAAAAATATTTTTTAATTATTCACACGAAAAAATCCCAAAAAAAATTATAATTTTTTTTATTTATTAAATATTTGTTTAATGAATTTAAAGGGCCTCAATATTGTTTTTTTTTGTTGTAAATTATTAAACAAAAAAAGATCAAACAAATTTTTTAAAATTCACTTCATGTCTTTTTTTGTAATTTTTTTTGTTGTTTTATTTTCTTTCTTGCTTAAGCTTTTTTTGCTTTTTGAAGCTTGAATTTTATTTTGGAAATTAATTGTAAAAATAATTTAAATTTTTTAAACCAAATTTCTTATTAAATAAACAGATACGAACTTAAAAATTCCCTTTTAAAACAATATTCTGTAAATTGTGCCTCTCCAATAAGCCAAAAAAATAATAAAAAAAATAAAAGTCGTCGTAGCCAGTTAAACTCACTTTTATTTCAATTTTTTTCTTTTTCTTTTCTTTTCTTCTTTTAGTTTTAAAACGTTGAGGCACAAAATACGAAGAGTACGATAAATTCTCGTCAAATTCACAAGTTTAACGCTTGAAATCTCGCCACAAACTAAAACTAAAATTTTTAAACTAAAAAAATAAAGACACTGCCTGTCTGGCCAGACTGACTGAAACAAGCAACACAAGCAGGCCCAACTAAAGAGCTAACTTGCCTTGCCTTGCTTTGCCTGCCTGGCTGCTTATGCTATGCTCTGCTGTTTGTTTAGTCTGTCTTCTTATTGTTGTTGTTGTTGTTGTTATTCTTTAGTTAATTTTGAGCGCGGCTATAAAGAGCTGAGCTGTGCTGTGCTGGAACGAAAAAAACACACACACACACACAAAAAACAATACAAGTATTAAGCAACTTAAAACGTTAATGCAGCCAAAAGTCAAACCGTAACTAAATAATAAAAAACACAAACAACAACAACAGCAACAGCAACATATTTTATTTAAAGCTTAAGTTAGTCGTCGGTCTGTCCATCAGCGAACCAAACCCAACCATTTTTTTTAATGAAAAACGTACTAAAAAAAATACAAAAACAAAAACAAAATCATCAAAATCCATTTATGTACGACAACAACAACAGGAAAAAAATTTTACTAAAAAATTATTTTTTTGTTGTTGTTGCTGCTGTTCGGATTGTTGTTTATACAACAACTACAAGGAACTAAAAAGGAAAAAAGTTAAGCTAATAATGGTCAGTGTTAAGAATTAAAGCCAATAATGCACAATGGCCTGTTTGCAGCGAAAATGTAAACATAACAGTGGGGAAAATGTATATTAAAAACCACATTTTTGCAATTGTTTCATGCTGAAGGGGTTAAAGTGATTGCTGAATAGTTCAGATTTAGTTCAGATTTATACTGGAATGAGTTAGATAATATGGAGGAGCCTCCTTGGATCCTACTTAGGTCAGCATTTAGACCCATTGTGATACTACAATCCATATTCAACCTCTGGATCAAACATTCCCTGAAGGAAACCAATTCAAGTCCAAAATAAAACATGCTATCGCAGCAATCATTATATTTGAGACCTTGGTCAGGAAAGTCAGAAAGTAAGAGTTAAAAAACGACAGCCGTTTCATAACAAGAGCACATTCATCTTCTTCTCCCCAGACTCACAGCTTCTGCAGAAGTCATTTGGCAGAACGTCATGCCCTTTGGCATGCCTACAAATGGGACGGAAGCCCATTAAAATCGCTACTGTGGAGGACAGCAGTGAGATGGTTGTCTTCTTATTCATTATCCAGCAGAGTCCAGCAATTTTGCACGTACCCTTTGGCTTCCAAAGAAATTACGACTCCCTGTAAATAGAGTGTGTAATATCCAAATTAACTGAGACAATCGGAATACCTATGCCTTGTAATATATCGGAGATTGCGAGCTCCGGCCGGTACAGAGCTCTCAATCTCACAAGCATGACAGACGGCATAGGTGTTACGATTACCTCAGTTCTTCGGTCATACCACAGAGAATCTCAACTTTGTTGACACCTTCTTTCCTCAAACCGGGAGGCCCTCAATCGTACTATTACAGTTCTTACAGACCACTTTCCTATTGGTAGGCATGCAGACAGAATTAGCATTCCTTCAAATGTCTTCCGCAGGAGTTGTGGATCTGTATATGGCTGACTTCCAAAATGTTGGTTGCTTTGTGCTTGAACAAAGTATAGTTTTTCATAAAGCCGCTATACAACATTTTTACAATGTATACTACTTCAAAACGTCGTCAATGTGTATTTTTAACGCAGTCAAAAAGCAATCAGGCATCGGATTTATTGTTGATGCATTGTTTGGTAACTTTCGTATCTATATAGTTTATATACCGTAGCAGAACTGCATACAAACTTTGTATTGATACATTTTGAAAGTCAGCCTATCTTTCAACTGATTTATCAGTACTCGACACATGTTCTTAACTTCTTCTTTCCTGTAATCGTTTATTTTAAGTCGGTACGGTTTCCTAGGGAAATACTTCTTTACCGACATGGATATTAATTACAATCGTCTAAACCTCTGGCCTTAATTGGACCTCATCTTTCAAAGAGGATCCGCCACCTAGATTACCCTAAGTTAAATAGGTAGCCTGACCAAAACCTGACCAGGAATGGCTGACACTTATTCTCTTGCCCTAGTCCATGTAAAACCGGTTAGCCTCCTAATATCCTCTCGTGACACATCAGTGAGAATATCTGAATGATGGAAGTCAAGGTTCCCCTACAATCTAATACTGAAATCTGCCGACTAACCCATTTAAAACGTTTACGTACTTAAGTTACGTGTTTTGATTTTTCAAAACTATTTTTGTCATCTACTGATATTAACCATCCCATTGTGCAGTGCATTGTTGTAGTGGTTTGGCTAGATTTAGCAGGCTTTCGGCAAATTTGTGTTTGACTGATTTGTTGTTTAATGTTGCTGCTCCCACTGATGGATGAGTATAGTCAGACCTCAAGTGGTTTGATACGACTGCAGCTCTGTTCGTTCTGGTTTAGTAAGCACACTCGTACATACTAGCTTGTCTAGTATTGCGCGAGTAATTGTAATTGTGCTGCGAGCTGCAAGTTCATGTGCCAATGTTAGTGGTGATTTTACATTTAGTTTCATAGTTTTGTGCTAAAAAATGCAACAAATTTTTTTTTTCTTTTTTTGTACCACCATTCGTAGTTGCATAACACAATTTTGTGTTTTGTATTGTTCTTTTGCTTTAGAAGTTACAAAAAAAACGTGTCGTTATTCTAGAGTCGAATACTTTATTGTGTTTCAGTCAAGTTTTAATGGTTCGTTGAAGAAGAAAGAACAAAAAAAAAAAGATCGTGCACAAGTTATTTGTTGATTTGAGGTTGGATATCGTTGAGGTTGTTTCATGATGTTCGAGTTGGTTAACAACTTGTTGTGTCTGATACACAATATGTGGGAATTTTTAAGCCTTGTTTAAACTATCAGCATTTTAAATGCACTTATGGGTTAACATTTCAACAGATTGCATCATATTTAGGTTGACATATAACCTCCAAGGGCTTTAGGATCTTTATTGAAAATAAAAATTGTTCTCGAATTATTATTCGTGGATATATTTGTGGCAGAAATATATTGAAGATGTTTCCAGGAGATTGAAGATGTCAAATATAGATTACTAAGGGCCCAAGCCCAAGCAAACTAAGTACTACAACAGTGCAGCCCTTGCGCTGACCAACTTCCCCCTCCTTGGATCGGAGGAACTTGGTCAGTGCAGAGGCTGCGTTCACCTGTGGCATCACAACGGGCCGCTATGCGTGCTCCAGTGAGCTTTTTGGTAAATTAGAGCTACCACGCTAACCTAACCTAACCTAAGGGCCCACGGAACTCTTCAAACAGCCACTTAATGGTCAGCATCATGCCACCATAAGAAACTTTGAACTGATCCATATGGACTTCTGCTATGCAGATAATTTCACTGATCTGTAAAGGATAGTTTCATCAGAATCTCTGAATGTTCACTGAATTTGACAACACCTGATAGGGAATTCTCGATAAGGTCAGAAAAACTCATCGATGGCTGGGCTATTTCCACAGACAAATCCAAACTGGAGACGACCAACAAATTATTCAGGAAACATATACCAAAGAGCACAAGAGTTAGATATTTTATGGATAATCAGGCAATGTTAAAGACTTTGAGAGAATATGTTTTAAGGCAATATCTAGTCTGTAAGTGTAAAAGGCTGTTAAGCGACCGTTTGTCAAATTATCAGATTAGATTGTACTGGGTACCTAGTTAATGGGGCGATACTGGTAACGAAGTTGGGAATGAATTGGTAAGATCAGGTTCTGCTTTGGAAACTACAATGGAAGAGTAGTAGATGAAATCACAAATAAGCTTCTCTTTTGGAATTATTAAGCAAAAGTTTACTTGTAAACCTTACATAGAGCTGTAGAACAATTTGCTCGGACCTATAAAAGCGAAACTAATTCTTGGCTTGATTTCTGTAGACTATGGAAATTAGCAAAGAGAACAGTGGATCATTTTTATGTAGTGTCCTTGCCTGCAGGGATAATTTATCTACTGTTGCCAAAAATTGATAATGTTGCCTTTCTTTCGTTCTTCCCTTCTCCACATTTTCTGGATTTTGTGAATTTTCTCGATTTTCTTCTCTTCTTCTATTCCTTTTCATTTTTTTTCACTCTTTTCTTTTATGAAGGGTCGCAATGGACCAGTGAATTTCTGAGTGAAGGCGTGGAACTGTGAATACGTTAAGCTAAGCTTTAAAAACGGACACCTTTGGATCTCCACTTTTAACTGTTGAGCATTTATTCATTGTCAAACGATCTATAGTCATAAATGGAAAAACTTGTCACTGAATAAATGCCACTTTCGAGGAAGGATGTTTAACAGCTGATGGTCTTACCAGACTAAAGTTCCAGTGAATCCACAAGAATTTATAACCCAATACAATTAAATAAACCTCATGCATAACATAATTGGTCATTACAACCCTTTAGTCAGGATTACGACCTAGCTTCCCACACCACTGACGTTGTGTGTGTTCATTTTATACATGAGTGGCGGGATCTACAGTTTAAAGTCGATTCCGAACGACAGATTTTTGATAAACTTTTCATGACATAAACCTCAGCAATTTAAATAAAACACTGCATCGTCACTTTACTATTAAAACCCACTGTACGAACGAATTTGATCACTTTAAACGCTTTCTTTCAAACATGTTGCCTGTTTTGTGGAAAAACGACGTGTTGAAATAAATTTTTTTTCGTTTTTCGTTTTTTAAAGACACATTGTTGCCTGGCAACATAGAAAAACAACAAATCTTTAAGCGTTTGTTGTTATTGTTTTACGGTTTTTCATGTTTTTCTATTCAAAATAAAAAAGCAAGAAGAACATAAACTCCCCATTTTTCTTTGTTCTTGTTTTTTTTTTCATTGTTAATCACAAAACATAAACAATAGCAACAAAAACAACAACAACACCAATAATAATAATAAACTGACATTATTAACAGCTATTAAGCATTTATAACGTTTTGTTAATAACATTTACTGTGTTATGTTATCGTTAATGTTGTTGTTGTGGTTGTTGTTATTTTTTTCATCTTTTTCTAGCATGTTTTTATAAAAAAAATTTTTCTATTTTTACTTGAAACCATACAATCCAGCCTTCCACACCAAGTGTATCTGTCTGTCTGTCTGTCTGTATGTCTGCTTTATGTTGGCATCTCATCGTTGGATTAATTTTTTTTCATTTTCTTTCAAACAACGATGCCAGGTAATAAACAACAAAAAAAACAAAATACCGGGCGTGATATAAAAACAATAGCAACAACAACAATATTGTTATTTATCATATTATTTTTAGAGTTTGTCTTCAATATTTATTTATTGAACGATTGATTGAAATAATCCATGGGATTTTTGTGTTTTTGTTGTTGTTGTTGTTGTTGTTGGTTTTTTATGGCTGCTCTACTGTAATCGTCTCTGGTTTCATTGAAATTGTATGAGCCTGACTCATGTCTCAAAGTATTACGACCATTTATGGAATGCGTAGCAAATGAGTTAAGTTAATCAGTTAGCCGCCAGGTACGCGAGTACATGTGTTTTATAACGAAAAGAAATAGAAAAACAACAACAAGAAAACGATAAAAAAAAGGTCATATTGGAGATGAAATTTTTAAAGCGGAATTTCAAATATTTTTCCTTAAATACAAACACGAGATTAGTAATTAAGAATCATCATATATTTTAAGCATTGAAACAGAATTAAAGCGGCAAGCGTTAGTGTAAATATTTCTTGTTGGGTTTTAGGTTTTTTTTTCACAATGTTGAAAGAAAGAAAATATTTTCTATCGTTCACTCAATTTCATTTAAAAATTTTATAAAATTGTTTCACTTTATAAGTTAAGGGCCTATTCATGCATATATTATGTGAAAATTATTACGTTTTTTTATTCTTAGAATTCAGTCTTTAGTTTCTTTGATTTGACGTCAGGTTTCCTATTGAGCTTTTCCAAAAGCAGCAGACAGCTGTTGTTCAAGTTGAACTCGCTGAACTGCTGGTCTAACCAGCTACATGAATAACTATACAACAAACACTTTTCCTCGATTGATAATATGTGTATCTCCTATACCTGTCGGAACAGGTCCTTAGACATCGTCACACCGAGTATTAGCATATGAATTAGGACGTGACTTCAGATCGTGCTCAAATTTCCACATATGTTGTCTTTGTTAATTTTATACATGAGTGGTGGGGCCTACAGTTTAAAGTCGACTCCGAATGACAGATTTTTGAGAAACTTTTCATGGCAATTTTTTATTTACTCTCAGAGTTTTTGCCAGAAATCTACTGAGAGGAAGTCGTCGAAGAAATACTTTTTGTATTTTGTTTTGATGTCTGGCCTGGGGCTCGAACCCTGGCTTTACGTCTAATAAGCCAACACACTACCTACTAGACTACGGCAACTTCAATGGCGACTTCATGGCTATACACTTGGTAATTAAAGGACTGTGCAGTAGCAACTATTCCCTGAGAACAAACTGCTATACTCGGACCGCTTTAGTGTCTCTTTAGAATATCTCAGCAATGTCCAAGCTTGTACATGAATGTCTTAGATTTCTCTGATAAATTATTCAAAAGATCTTCATTATTTAGATGTTGGTCATACAAGATCAACAAGATCATACCAGTATGACTGTATGACGGATATACTCGTCAAAACGTGTGCCACATTGAACAACTTTTAAAAGGTCTCCTTGAATACCATAAGGCTTAAAATTAGTGAAAAAATTCCATCCCAAGGGTACCATTTCCTGGTAAGAATAAAATCTCTCCTCCACTGCTACGTTCAGCTGGTAAAATATTAAACCAGAGAAGCTAGTAGCACTAGCACTTCACATTTAAAGTGTATCTCCGCTGCAATCAATGTGCAGCCTGTGGAGAAGTCATTTGCAGGAAAGCAAGGTCATTCTGGTAGTCACCGCGTCTATAGGTAGTGTGTTGGCTTATTAGATGTGAGGCCTCGGTTCAAACCCCAGGTCAGGCATCTCAAACTAAACGAATTTTGAAAAAAATATTTCTTTGGCGAACAAGTTTTTGCGAGAAATCCGGTGAGAGGAAGTCGCCAAAGAAAAATTTTTTTATTTTTCATTTTGTTCGATCTGTCCGACCTGTGGTTTGAACCGTGTCCTTATGTCTAATAAGCCAATACAATACCTACTAAGCTACGGCGCCTCTAGATTAGATAGAAGATAGAGGTTATCCTCTTCTGTGTTGTAGTATGTAGACTGTGCAATGAGTAGGTTAGACGGAACTCCCTGTTGAGCCCAACATGTAGATCCTATGCCGATAAGAACAAATTATCGAAGCACACTCTTGAGACCTGTGTGGTATTAATGCATTCCACGAGGAATACCTGATTGCATGTGCTAAAAAGGGAATTATCGGTGTTAACACCGAGAAGCATTCTAAAATTTATCAGAACAAAGGGCTTGGAAGAGGCATTATAAAGATACCCAATAAAAAAGTATTCAGCTAAAGCCCGACATTTGATCAAATCAAATTGTTTTTTTACGTTTGTGGACCTATTTTTTTAATCCTTTAAAAATATACCTGATTTGTATACACATACAGTGGTGGCCTTATAATTAGAAACGATGTTTCTGGAACAGAGTTCTCTGGAGTGACGAATCTAAGTTTAATTTGTCCCAATCTGATGGAAAAACGTATGTAAGACGTCCTTCAAACAAAGCCTTTGATCCCAGGTACATAGTGAAAACTGTAAAACAAATTAACAAACATACATACATGTTGCTAAATCGTTTCTAATTATAAGGCCACCACTGTACATACATACATTAACATGGCATTTTTCCAAACCGTATTTAAATTCTTGTTCTCAGATTTTGTAATTCTTTTTTTAACTTTTTTGTTGTTGTTGTTTTACGGTTTTTTTCAATTGTCGCGAATTCAAAAAGCCGCCAAATATTTCAACCATAAAAACAGACTCACAGCTTCAGATACAAATGCGTTCAAGTCAGTTAAAGAAACTGACTCGTGCCAAACACACTTTAAGAAAATTGCAAAAACAACAACGACATGAATAATTTATTAAATGCAACAACAAAAACAATAAGAAAACAAAATAAAAACTTAAAACACGATTTCGTTTTCAATGTTAAAAATTTAATTTTTTTCTCTGATTTTGATTTTTTCAACAAATTAATGTTGCAACTAAAAGAGAAACGTGCAATATATTCTACACATACACATTCAAACCAGCAACTAACACCACAAGATTTTCATTAATTTATGAAACAACAATAACAACAAAATCCATAACACAGCTTTAGTTGTAGTACCAGCCCTCGTTCACTACTTGCAATTACTTATTAACCATACGGGTATACAAATACTCGTATGCTGTAGTAGACTAACAACAAGGCAGAGAGACAGACAGTCGTACTCTCTTAAAAGTTTAAAACAAATATTAACAACAACAACTTTAACGTATAATCTCCTCTTATTGTTCATTTACAAACCAAAATAAAAAGGCAGAATGTGGAAGAGGTGGTGGTTTGGGGAGGGGGGTAAATACTTAAAAAAGAATCATGTTTTTAGTTCAACACATTCGAAAAACTGCATTCCAAACTAAAGTCTTTGCAAAGGCTTTTCTCTGTATTGTACTACAGTCTCTACATGCTCAGCTGACAGTAGTTGATGGGAGGTGTGGTGGTGTGGTGGTGTGGTATTATGTGGCCCTGTTGTGTGACTCACTGCAATCAGTCTGCAATAGTTTTATGCAGTCGGTCGTTGTCGTCGTATGACTACAATTTACTTAAGCATTAGAGCAGCCATTAAGTCTTACATTTACTTGGGTGTCTTACCAAGACTCTTGGTTGGTTGGTTGCTTGGTTGGTCTTGGCTTTTACACATGAGTTGTAATAAAGGGTGTTTTTTATAGAGGTATAGAACTTTAAGTTGCAATAAAACAACGATGGACTATTCGATTGACATGAATTTTATTTATCCGAAAGATAATCTTGTGGCATTACATTTTAAATATGATTTCTGGCATATGACCGCCATGGCTGGCGCGGATATAGTCCAATCTGGACGTCCAATTTTCGATGACTTTTTCCAACATTTGTGGCCGTATATCGGCAATAATACGGCGAATGTTGTCTTCCAAATGGTCAAGCGTTTGTGGCTTTACCGCATAGACCAATGACTTTACATAGCCCCACAGAAAGTAGTCTAGCGGTGTTAAATCACAAGATCTTGGAGGCCAATTCACAGGTCCAAAACGTGAAATTAGGCGGTCACCAAACGTGTCTTTCAATAAATCTATTGTGGCACGAGCTGTGTGACATGTTGCGCCGTCTTGTTGAAACCACATCTCCCGGACATCATGGTTATTCAATTCAGGAATGAAAAAGTTTGTAATCATGGCTCTATACCGATCACCATTGACTGTAACGTTCTGCCCACCATCGTTTTTGAAAAAGTACGGACCAATGATTCCACCGGCCCATAAAGCGCACCAAACAGTCAGTTTTTCAGGATGTAACGGTGTTTCCACATACACTTGAGGATTACCTTCACTCCAAATGCGGCAGTTTTGTTTGTTGACGTAGCCATTCAACCGGAAGTGCGCTTCATCGCTAAACAAAATTCGCTTATGAAAATCGGGAACAACGGTAATCTCGTTTTGGGCCCATTCGACGAATCTACGCCTTACTTGATGATCGTTTGGCTTCAAATCTTGCACGAGCTGGATTTTGTAAGCACGCAAACCAAGATCCTTCCGCAAAATCTTCCATAAAGTGGATGGACACAGATCCAATTCCTGTGTTCGATGGCGGATCGACTCATTCGGGTCTTCCTCAATGCTACGCTCTACAGCAGCAATAACTTCTTCTGTACGCACCGTACAGCGTCTCTGGGGATGCGAGTTATCAATAAGAGTAAACGTGGTGCGAAAACGTTCCATGGTTAATCGAATTAACTGCTCTGATGGACGATTTTGTCGACGATAAAATGGACGTAGTGCGCGATACGTTTTCCGCACAGAACCATTATGTTCGAAATAAAATTGCACTATTTGCAGGCGTTGTTCAGGCGTGAGTCTATTAATGATGAATTGCCAAACCAAACTGCGAATAAATCACTTGACAGCTGTTAAATCGGTCGCGATCTTGAAAAGTAATACCAACTTAAAGTTCTATACCTCTCTATAAAAAACACCCTTTACAAATTTAATGCCAAACAATTTAAAAGATTTGCTTGCCTACCAGTTGGTAAACTACAACAGAGAAGTTTAGAATAACAAGGCTTTGAAATCTTTGGAAATTGTTAAAAGAAATATTATGAAATGAAAATCCATTCTATTGCTTTTTATGGGAGGAGGGTGGTGTCAAAATTGGACGTACTGGTACACACGTAGTTTGAAGGAAAGTAAGAATCCTATAAAACACATGGTTTAAGTTTTCAGGCATCACTTACTTACTTAATCATTATCAGGTTAGGATTAGGTTAGGATTACAACCCATTTCCCGTTTGTCTAAACTTCTTTTCCCGTTCCACAGAAAGTTTCCGACCCTATTATCTGTCTACTCACATAACCTTGGAATCAGCAGACAATGTCTCTATTGATCCTGCCTAACTGATTCAGTCGCCGTAGTCTTGTAGATATTGTGTTGATTTATTAGACGCTAGCCTGTGGTTCTTTCGCGACTTTCTCTCAGCAGCCTTCTGGCAAAAGCTCTGAGATTTAAATAAAAATTTCCATGAGAAGTTCTTCAAAAATTTGTCGTTCACAGTCGACTTTACACTGTAGCTCCCACCATTCATTGATAAAACTAACTCACACAGCATGGGTGGTGTAAGAAGCTAGGTTGTAATCCTAACTAAAAAATTGTAAACACCAATAAAGTAAGTTAAGCAACTGTTTCAGCTTTCCCAGATAGTCACATACTATTCGCGTGTTAAGGCAGCGGGGTGGTCTTGTCTGGTAGTCCGATAGTATTGTTCTGTCCTTGCTTTTATGCCTCCTACTTACGTACTTACTTAATTGGCCATAACAACCCGATTAACGGATTTCGGTCTGCCGAAACACATCCTTCCAGGCGGCTCTGCTTCTTGCGCGCCTACGCCAGTTGGTCACACCAATCGATGACAAGGCATCCTCGATTTGGTCCTTCCAACGGATACAAGGTCGTCCTCTTTGCAGACTTCCGCAGATCCCCGCATCAAATACCCGTCCCGCTGGAGCATCCTCCTCCATTCGAACGACATGGCCGAGCCAGCGCAGCCGCTGGATATTAATACGCTGTGTAACGTCCATGTCGTTGAGGAGCTCATACAGCTCACTGTGGTATCGGATACGGAAATCATCGCCAACTCGTACTGGACCGAAAATCATACGCAGTACTTTTCTCTCGAACACTCTCAATGCTGCTGCATCAGCACTTAATAGGGTTCATGCCTCTGCGCCATAAAGAAGCACGGGAAGGATGAGTGTCTTGTAGAGTGTTAGTTTTGTCGTACGAGAGAGGTCTCTGCTACTCAATTGCCTATTGAGGCCATAGTAGCACCTGTTGGCAAGAGTGATCCTACGCTTGATCTCCAGACTGACATCATTTCTGGTGGCGGAGCCAAGATAGATGAATTCCTTGACCGTATCAAAAGTATAGTTATCGGCCGTAATCTGAGAATCAATACGCCGCGCGTCTCTACTCGTCGATAACATATACTTTGTTTTGCGCTCATTTACTGCCAAACCCATCTTAGTAGACTCGCGTTCAATAGCACTAAAGGCAGCAGTAACATCTCGCTTCGTACGCCCTATGATGTCAATGTTGTCAGCGTACGCAAGCAACTGGACACTATGCCTCCTATTCAAGTTTAATTGAGCACATCTTTCTATGGCGTAGACTTCTGCTTGGAAGATACCCGTAAGTTTTTCTCTGGAACTGTACACCATCCGCATATTCCCTTTGAAAAGGCTATATAGCCCGCAAATCGTTCTCATTGCGAAACGTTTTTCAAAATCCAGAGTATATTGGTTGTGACCAGAGAACAGTTACAGAACAGAATCTTGTTTTAGACTTGGCTTCTATTATTCCAATCATAATTACTTGCCAACCGTATGCAACAAGCTTAAATGCAACAGAGCCTCCAGCTCCGCTATAAGACCAGTCATTGTCGATCATGCCAGTCTTTGTAACTGTTCCGTCTCTATCGAAACTGTTTTCAAATGTTTCAAATGTTCTGCCGGTCTACATAATGTCTCTACATTGCACACTTGTTCTCAACATCACAGTATACCTACAGTACACAACTTTTGGATTTTTCTGCAAAGGCTTCTGCAGATCACTATAGCCCTTCTAGAAATGCTCTCCATTGAGAACACCTACCGGATTTAATCCGGTTATCTGGATTGTTAGGGTTTATAGTAAGACACTTTAATATTTTTTATGTTGCTATGCATGCCTGTACCAGAGTTCTCATTTGGAAAAATGCACCCACTTAGCCATTTCCAACTGGGTTGATTATAACGTGTTCCTATTTTTTTTAAAATTTTTGTCAAAAAGCAACAGCAGCTCTTTTTCTTGCTGTTTTTTTTTTTAATTTTTGTGATTGTAGACATATTGGTGGCTTATTAATGTTTAATCATAAGCTTTTTTCGATAGTGTGTGTACAATTTTATAAACTTCTGATAAAAATCGTATTCAAAATATAAGGCAAGTTTCCGCAGCTGATGTCGATTGATTAGAACTGAGAGGGAAATTCAGAGGAATTGTTCCAAACCTACATTCTTATAAAAAAAACACAAAATCTGACGTTAAGGTTATGTTTTTCGCTAAAAATCCATAAAACAAATAACGTCATCCAAACGGCATATTTCGTGCTACAATTTGCTGACCACAGAGCTTGCCTAGACATTGATATCAATTCTATGAGGTCACCCCCAATATTGGTTTAAACTTCCACACGATTTTCTCTTTTCTAGACATAATTTTCTTACAGCGGGACCTATATTTAACATCCGTATTTAATAGTTTCGAGACCCTTTTCTAAATTCATAAAGTTACCATCAACCGTAGACTCCACCACTTCATTGAAATCTGTTACTAACAACCTTTATGTATTGGACGTATGCCAAGAGACGTAAGAGACCTTACTTTTAACTTTAACTTACTATTAACTTTCGTTAATATAACCGGAGCTCTGTTAAATTTAAGATCGTTGTAATTTATAGAGAGGACCAGAAGTTACCAGAATGGAAGATAATTTTAACGTGACTTGCCAAATTGAGTGAAAGTTTTATATTGCAACGCTGTAGACTCAAAGAACGCTTGTTTAGGATAGGGATTCACTTCAAGACAAAAGCATAGATTCTGTGGTAACTTCTTCGGGCTATAGGTCCCGCTACTCATGGATAAAACTAACATTCACAACATAAGTGACATAAGTGGTGTGAGAAGCTAGATCTCAATCTTGAATGAAGGGTTGTAATGACCAATCATGTATGAATGTACGTGGTGAAGAAGATAATTCAGCAAAACACAGGCTTTAAAACTATGCAGCCTTGAAGCCTCTCCGAAGGGAACACCTGAATATTTGTAAAGAACTAGGAGCAGGGTTATTCTTATTCACACCGAACAGCATCCGAGACAACAGCATTTACTGAAGGCATTATATAGTAAGTAGACTAGGGCGACTTCTCGAACAAAACGAAATCTAAAAAAAATAATTTTTGCGGGACATTCTCACGACAGCTTTCCGGCAAAAAATCTGAGAGCAAATAAACTTGCCATGAAAAGTTTCGCAAAAATCTATCGTTCAGAGTCGTCTTTAAACTGTAGGTCCTGCCATTCGTGTTTAAAAATTAACGCTCCCAACATGGATGGTGTGAGAAGCTAGGTTGTAATCCTGACTAAAGGGTTTTAATAACCAATTAAGTGAGTAATTAAGTTAAAGGGGACCCAATTGAGATGCATGGATGGAGTGCAGCATGTTAATATAATCTGTTGTATGGTCACAGAAGTTTTACATATCAACATGACAATAATGATGATGACAATAAGATATGCTTGACTGTTGTTTAAGTGGCTCGGGATTTTCTACTTTTTAGAAAACGCAGAAAACTTTCCCTTGTACTATTTGGATATTAGCGAAGTAAATATGAACTGTAAATTGTAATGTAATGGAGTGCATTGTATTTCTAATTAATTACCCAATTCTGTCTCCAAAAAAAACCATGCATTTTACCTTACAAAGCATTACCAACCCAGTGCACATGTAAGAGTTCATAAACATGTGTCCGAACTAAGTGAAGTCAGTAAGTGAGTGAGTGAAGGAGGAGGTATGTCAGCCGTTGTATATAAAGTTTTGCATATGTTTTGTTTTTGTTTTTGTTTTTATTTCATATAAAAAATAAATTATATTACAGTTACACGTTTTATTTTTGTTTTTCTGTTTTTGTTGCTGTATTGGTATTCAAATAAAAATATTTTTAACAGAAAACTAAATATATAAACCAACAACAACATGAACAACAACAACATTTTTATGTAACAGTCAGCATGTCGCCAACCATATTATTTCGATTTGTTACGGATTTTGTTCAGCATATTTTTGTCGATATTTTTTTCGATTTATTTTCGATTTATTTTTTCTTTCTTGAAATTCAGCATTTCCACAGCCACACAACACACACATACACATGTAAACAACAGCATGTGTTTATGCAGATTTTGTAGTTTTTTTTGGGACTTTTTTTCATACTTTTTTACCCCCAAAATTTTTGTCAATATCATCACAATATTAAGTCCATAGAACTTCTGGTTTCCTTTTTTTCTTTTTTGGTTTAACGATTTTTTTTACCAGTTTTTTGTTAAAGCCAACAACGTGAGTTTTACGGTCAGGGTGTCACATTACGATTAATGTTCGATTTTTTACTGCGTTTTTGTTCGATTCGCAACGATTGTTTTTTACATTTCCCTTGATTATAATTAACAGTCATTAACCTTTTGATAGACGAATTTCGTTGAAAACCGAATAGCGCGCTCAATGGACAGCCAGCCAAAAAACCAAAAGGAACCTGTGCCGTAATATTGAATTACATTTCCCCTCATAAGCATAAAAAATTGCACTCAGCACAATGGGTCGTTGGGGTTAGTTATTTGCTTACATGGCAGCATTTCTGATTTTTTTTTTCCAATTTCAAATGAAATTTGCTGGTTATGCAATGAACGTTTTTGTGGCATACAGAGCTGTCATAATAAGCAAAATGTGTCCGTTGTTTGTCTTTCGAAATGATTTTGAAGCTTTAACGTTATGAAGCAAAAGAATGTGTCTTTCATTCTGAAGGAATATCATATTCATATTCTGTACTTTTACGTTTTCTTGCTTTCTTTTTTCTTGCTCGTAAAAATTATTTGGAAAATTAGAAAATGAAAGAAAATGAAAGAAAAGCATGCATAAATTTATTGATGATATCAGTGGTGCTCAGTTTACCACTTTATGAAGTCGCCGTAGTCTAGTAGGTAGTGTGTTGGCTTATTAGACGCAAAGCCAGGGTTCGAGCCCCAGGCCAGACATCAAAGGCAAAATACAAAAAGTATTTCTTCGACGACTTCCTCTCAGCAGATTTCTAACAAATACTCTGAGAGTAAATAAAAATTGCCATGAAAAGTTTCTCAAGAATATGTCGTTCGGAGTCGACTTTAAACTGTAGGTCCCACCATTCATGTATAAAATTAACACACACAACATAAGTGATGTGAGAGACTAGGACGTTGTACAATGGGCCAATTCGACTTCCGGGTACTGTACTTGTCTTAATTGACGAGTACACGTCTTCTAACCTAACCTAAACTACCACTTGAATCCATTTGCAGTCTTGAATTCACAAAATCTACTCTGCAGATTTGTAATAATTTGTTCCTAGAAAAGAAGAACTCAAAGCCAGTGGCAACGGCACACAAATCTCCTCAACATAAAATCTGACTGCTTAAGCTGTGTATGCCATGGAGTATGTGAATATGCCACAAACTAGTTATGCACATTAAAATAAAACATCGATGTTTTATTCGATGGAATTCATTGCAAAGATGCATCGATCTTATATCGACTTACCATAAAATACGTCTATGTTTTCCATGCATTGATTGATTTTTGTGAAAAAAAATTGAAGTAAAGAAAACAAAATATACCAGAATTCGTGCGAAGAGGTACAGTGACCAGACGATTTATTGCACGGCTCTCAACCTATCTTAAGGGTCCGCCAATTAACTTTTTTTTTGAAAATGCTTTACAAAAAAAAACTACTGAATATTTTCTCAAATTTCTTTTTTTATTTGAAAGTACAATCCTTCCGGTTAATAATGCAAAATAATTTCATTCAAATGGCTGCCTCGGTTGGCCATGCAGTAGCCAGCACCAGAAGATGCCGATTTTGGCAAAAAATTATAATCTTTTCAGATGAAGCTCATTTTGTGCATTTGGGGCACAGAAAACCCGCACACATACATTGAAAAGCCGACGCACACAAAACGAGTCACTGTTTGGTGCGGATTTTGGTCCAGAGGCATAATTGGGCCATTTTTCTTTGAAAATGAGCAAGGAGTGGCCGTTACAGTCAATGGCGATCGTTATCGGGCCATGTTGAACGAATTTTTGTTCACAAAAATTAAAGAGGAGGATATTGGCAACATTTGGTTTTAACCGGACGGCGCTACGTGCTACACAGCCGAAGCTACACTCGATGTTTTGCCCACTGTTTTTGCAGATCGTTGGATGTTGGACTATTATTTGTGGGGTGCCGTCAAAGATAAGTGTTACGCCGACAAGCCAGAGACAATTGACGCTTCAAAGGACAATATTCGTGAAGCCATTGGTGAAATACAGTTGCACACAATTGATAATGTGCTTAAAAACAGGACCGATCGTGTAGGCTACTGCAAGGCCAGCCGAGGCAGCCATTTGAATGAAATTATTTTCCATTATTAACCGGAAGGATTGTACTTTCAAATAAAAAAAGAAATTTGAGAAAATATTCAGTAGTTTTTTTTCAAGCATTTTCAAAAAAAAAGTTATTTGGCGGACCCTTTAGTATATAGTAGAGTATCCCTGTAATATCCCTCGCAATCTGGTTGCTGTGGCAAAGATCTTATTTGAATATTTCCCGCCAGTACTTATCCTCAGGCTTGACTTGAAAATAGTAACCATCTCCCTTTATCTTTTCTTTCTCCTACTACAATCTTACAAACCCTTCGACCTACTCCGTTGAAAGTTTCTGATCCCAACAGCGGTATGGAAGTTATAGTCAGTTAGCAAGCTGATATACAGTCACACAGATAATTATACGTACCCCCTCTAAAAATAATTTTTTTTAAATGACAATATATGGACAAATCAACCGATTTTTGCGCCAAAGTTTTTGTTTTCCGTCACAGCCGAACAAATTATATTTGTTCTCATCACTAAATATTACATTCGCACAAAAATCAGTTGACTTGTCCATATATTATTGGGCGAATGCCAATCGTGGCTTTTTTCTCGGTAATCGGCTGCAGAAACCGTTCTTTCTCAAAACACTTCGAACTGTTTCGGAATGCACAATAACATTGTGATCACTTTCCGCGGTATTTCGTATTTCTACGGCTGTAGTCCTAGGATTTTTATTCACAATTTTCTATCCACAAACTACAACAACTTAATAATTTGGGAGCTCTTTTTAGGGCCTTACTATTTGATTTCTAATAATGAATTGTTGTTGCCTACTTGTTTGTATATATTCTTTTCCCCTTCTCCCTTTAATCGTCAACTACTGTGTACATGTTCGTCATTATGTCGAAGGAGAAAAAGGCACCATGATGCCTATTATATAAAGGCATCTGGATGAACTGTCCTAAATTGATATTGGCAGTCCGAGTGGTGGAGCGGAACTAGGAGATAAATGGAAAACTGTGTTATCATAATGGCCCTTGTGGTCTAAGTAAGTCTATTCAAACTCTTTGAGTGGACAACTACCTCTACCTACCTAGGCTTGGATAGGGAAGTGCAATATGTCGTATGGTCGCAATACTGAGGCATTTCTTCACGACACTAATATTAACACGTTCATCGCCACGATAATATCAGAAACATTTTCACATGGGCCACGGTAACTTTATTAGATAATTTAGTTAAAAATGTATCAAGGAAACTTAATGTATCATGGAAAAAATTTGTATTTGCCAAAATTCCCGGAAAAACACTATTTTTTATTTCACTCATATATGACTGACATGGCCCTATATTAAGACCTTTTTTCTCGACAAGCCGCGTCAGTCTTATATGTCTGACGCATCCAAACAAGATACAACAACGTGGCCTTCTACCAAATCGCGTACCTCAGACACATATGACTGACATGGCTCATGTAGAACTTCTTAGCGTCAGACACATATGACTGACATGGCGATGAACGTGTTAAACCTTTCCAGCCTGAATACTAAATCCAGCAATATTACATTCCTCCAGTTGTTATAGGGGATGAGGTCTCTCGTTTACGGTATTATTAACATCGCAACCTACTTCTAGGCATCCAGTGTAGACTTTTTTCCTACACCCACCTTATTATGGAAGTCAAAGCTTGCGTGATAGGCCTCCATGCATATTTTATTATTGAATATCAAAAAGAATTTTTAGCTTTGCATATTCAAGTTTTAGAAATTCGATTAAAAATAATTTTAAATAAATTTTAAACCAAATAATACAGTGTGTTAACACCTGCCATCAACAATTAAAAATTCAAAAAAAAACTGTTACTTTTTTTAAAAAAAATTTAAATGAAGAATATTGATTGGCCCCCTTTTTAGTTTTTTTGTTTTTTTTTCATGCAAAAATCAAGTTCTTTTAGCCACTAATCCGATTAAATTTGTTAAAAAAAATGTGTTAAATGAAGTGATTTTTGTTTCATACTGTTTTTGTTGTTTAAATATCGAATAAAACCATCAAATGGATTTAAATATTCATAAAGACCGTCAGACACACACTCACAGATATTGACTCTATTAATTTGACGTGCAAATCTTCTCACAAAAATTCACACTCATTTTAATGTGATTTCAGAAGGAAAAAAATTGAAAAACATTTCAGCGATTTTTTTTTTCAATTTAAAAAAACTTTTTTTCTCAGATTTTTTCATTCGGTCTCTAATCCAAATACCTTTTTAAATATTAATTTATGCTCGTTTTTTGTTATGATTTTTTTTCTTGTTGTTATTGTTGTTCGTTCATTAAGTGTTTTTCGAAAATTTATGCAAATGCCACCACCATGGTAGGGAGACGACGCACTTATCTGAGGGTACGTACGTACATACAACCAAAACTTAATTTGAATTAAAAAAAATCAAAGAAGAAAACAAAAATTTTATTTCGTCTGTTAAAAAATGCAGAGAAGGAAAGAGAAAGAAAGAAGATGGAACGCATTGCTTTGATTTAATTTGTTTGGAATTTTATGAATAAAAACATTTCTTTGTTATTTAATTATTGTAATTCAAGATTTCTTATTTTTATTTTTTTTTCCATTTTTTCTTCTTCTATTTTCGTTAACTTTTCTAAATTAGATGACGAAAAGAATATGAAAATAAAAAATTTTTATTCCAAAAAAGAAAATAAATTCATTTATTCCGCGTGTTATGACTTTATTTTCGTTCTTTAAAGGAATTTAGAAATAAAAAGTGAAAGATATGCTTTATATTTTATTTTATGACATATTAACATACCTACAGTGAGCATCAAACTATATTATAAATAATAAATATATTAATAAATTACCGTTATTTTTATTTTAAAAACGAAATAAATTCATTTATTCCGCGTGTTATGATTTCATTTTCGTTCTTTAAAGAAATTAAGAAATAAAAAAAGAAATATTTTATAACAATTTTACATACGTACAGTGAGCGTCAAAATAAATATACATTAAAAAATATACAACATAAAAAAGAAAAAAAATATACCTTAATAAATTACCGTTATTTTTATTTTAAAATTGTTTCATTGGCAGTTTTTAAAATTGAAACAAAAAAAAATTACAAAAACTTTCGAAATATTGTGAAATTTTTTCGGGAACTCTCCTCAATTCGACCTCTGGGTACTGTACTTGTCTTTGCTGATTGTTAGAATTTCATCAATAGCGTACAGCTTCTTTTGACCCTCACTGTACTTATATAAAAAGGGAATAGATTTTTTATCTTCTTCTTCAAATTCATTAAGAATTTGAATTTGAAATTCATTCTGTTTATTCTGTTCATTCATTCATGAAATTTTTAAAAGTTCGCGTAAATTTTGCGAAATTTATTCCAAATCAATTTAATTATGTCTGGACGAGAAAGTATCAGCCAACAGAGTTTTAAAATGCTTATACGATGTTCGTATAGAAACTATTTAAGAAAACTTTCATTTGATATAAAATGCCATCAGTTTTTAAAAGCGAACTCATAATTTAGTTCTAAAATAATCATTCGTGTCTGCAGTAAAATCATTCAGTAAAATCATTGTTCTTCATGATTACGACGTATAAATAAAATTCACAAATGTATTTGAAAGATGGCATTGGCAATGCTGACTTTTGAGGAAACAATTCAATGTTTTTTTTTTTTTTTTTTTTTTTTTTTTTTTTTTTTTTTTTTTTTTTTTTTTTAGTGAATAACATCGATAAAACATTGATGTTTTTTATTCGATGGATCGAAGTTGAAAATTGAATACAAATTTATATAAAAATTCAACGTGCCAGACATACATACATACATAGATAATTGGCCATTACAATTAGTCAGGATTACGGCCTAGCCAGACATAACCGACACATAAACGTAATAAAACATTTTGCAAATACTTTCTTTCAACTTAGATGGAGTTGAATAGAAAGAGTTAATGGAACCGTAGCAATGAGAACCTATTCTGCAGGCTATATTAGGTCGAGAAAACCAGATGTACTTCGAATGTGGTTAGGTTAATGGAAGACAAGACTAACACGAGATTCATCATGAGGTTTTGAAATTTAGCAAATCGTCAACTGTCTGCTAGGCAGTCCCAGCTAACTCCCTGATTTTAGGATATAATTCTCAACGAGATTGTGTAGTAAGAGCAAACGAAATAATTCCGTTGCTACATACCCTTTTAAGAGAGACACGATTCTTTGACATATCAAAGGTTCAAGGAAATATAATGTGGCAGAGTCGAGATGTTTGGTTCCAGATTAGAATGGCAGTCGTGGTAATGAGCATATACAGTCACACAGATAATTATACGTACCCCCCTCCTAAAAATCATTTTTTTAAAAAGCAATGAACTTCTAATCTAAAATTTCTTTACATTAGCGTCTGTAACGACACATTTACTTAAATAAAGGAAAAAGATTCCCAAAATCTATGAATTTATGACTGCAGTTCGCTTAAAACCAATATGGCACCACAGAAAATTATACGTACGACGTATATTTCGTATAAAATTTCTCCAAGGATAGCCCGGTATATAAAAGGTATTGTGAATAAAAATCCTAGGACTACAGCCGTAGAAATACGAAATACCGCGGAAAGTGATCACAATGTTATTGTGCATTCCGAAACAGTTCGAAGTGTTTTGAGAAAGAACGGTTTCTGCAGCCTAGTACCGAGAAAAAAGCCACGATTGGAATTTGCCCAATAAGATATGGACAAGTCAACTGATTTTTGGGCGAATGTAATATTTAGTGATGAGAACAAATATAATTTATTCGGCTGTGACGGAAAACAAAAAATTTGGCGCAAAAATCAGGGGGGGGGGTACGTATAATTATCTGTGTGACTGTATGTCATCATATCAATTTGCTACCTCGTTGAAATATCTGCGACAGTTGCACACCGTCTTGGAGTTCATCACATTAGAAGCCAATGCTCTGCTAGCCACCTGGCTACCGGGAAGTGTTGTAATTACCCCCTTTAGGGCATTTGCGTTCCCAATAATTTTCAACGCCGCCTATATTGCCGATACTTTCACCCGAATGACGCTACCGCGATTCGACACCCTTGTGGCACAGAATATTTCGATCGATTCCTCAAAAATTCCATCTCCTATGGTTACGGTCACCTAGTAGCCATCCTTTTAGCCTATTACATACATAGTTGGTCATTACACCACTTTAGTCAGGATTACGACCTAGTTTCTCACGCTAGTTTTGTTGTGTGTGTTAATTTTATAAATAAGCGGTGGAAGCCTACAGGTTAATGTCGATTCCGAACGACAGATTTTAGGGGAACTTTTCATGGCCCTCTCTATTTATTCTCCGAGCTTTTTCCAGTAATCTGCTGAAAGGAAGTCGCCAAAGAAATATTTTTTCCGTATTTCATTTTGTTTGAAATATCTGGCCTGGGGCTAGATTCCTGGCTTTACGTCTAATAAGCCAACACACTACCTACTAGACTACGGTGACTTCATCTAAATCTACCTCTAAGCCTATGGAGGTTGGAAACAGCATTATGCTTTATGGGAGCGAAATTTGAGCCGAAACACTGGATGTTAAGAAGCGGACAAACGCACTGGTATCGGTACAGAGAACGGCTGCATTGCGTATCGCGTCGGCATATCGTACGGTATCCGCTCCAGCCGTAGTGGTGATAGCGTGTATTATCCCTGCGGATCTGCTGGCAGCGGAGCGGATGGAGATTTATAAGGTGAAACCGGCTGGAAGTCACATAACCGCTCATATCAGGGAAATCACCATTTCAAAATGGCAACAACGATGGGCCATGGATTGGTCGGAAATTTGGAGAGGTGAATTACTACGTTACACAGATGCTATCGGGTGACGGATATTTTAGGAAATATCCAGACTCCACTCCGAAGTAATACCTCCGTAGTTCCGGAGTGGGCACAACAAGTCCACGAGACGAGGGGGGGATTTAGTGGTGAGGGCCCCACACACGGAGGAAGTGACGACTTCCTCTATGGTACGGTTAGGTACATTTACCCCTCCTCGGCGTGAAAAAAAGCCTATTGCTCTGACAAATTTAAGGATACTTCTAGCACGGGATGAACTGAGGTCCAGCCCTATTTCCTCTATCTAGCTGATTCAGCTTTTTCAGACAGTCCCCGATTTAATCCCATAATTCCCGAGTTCTTGAATGGCGCGTTGACTGTCAGCTGGAAGTATTTTTAGTTGATAACAACGCATCAGGTTTCCACTTTACTACACATGTTTACTGTAGAAGAAGTCCTACCTTATTATCTTGCCTCCTTTAAGAAAAGCCTGTAAATATTTGTATGGATTGGATTGAATTAAATTTTTTTGTTGTTTTTTTATTTTCATTTTAAATTGTTTTTGTTTTTTCTTTTGTTAACGTATTTATTAATTAATAATTAATATTGTTTTGTATTCTTTGCTTTTGTTTTTGTTTTTTGCTTTTGATTGTTGCAATTGTAATTTCCCTTTTTTAAATTGTTTCGTTTTAATTAATTTGTTTGTAATTTTTTGATTACTCATTGAATTTTAATTTAGCGAATAACATTTAATTTGAAAAAGAAAATCGTATTCAATTTGTTTTTAATTAAAATGTTAATTTTTGTTTTTCATAAATTTCATAAGAGAAGAGAGAGAGAAAGAGCGAAAAATTATTTAAAGAAAAAAACTAACAACAATAAAACTTTATTTATTCGATTATTCGATTAAAAATATTTTGAATTTTTCCTTTTTTTTATTTTTCTTTACGTAATTTTTGATATGAAGACGCTTTTTTTGTGCATTTGTCTAATTTTTTTTTAATTTAAATTTTTTAATTTTTTTTTTATTTTAGCAACAACAATAAGTTTTAAAAAATTTGTTCAATTTATTTATTTAAAAAAATCAATTGAAAAAATATTCGTTTGTGTCTTGAGTAGTTTTGATTTTGAGACCATAGATTTACAGAGATTTGTTAAAAAATTTTTTTGGTTAATTTTTTATTTTAATTTTAAATTAAATTAATTGCTTTTGAAGTTAAAATTTTGTTTTTTTCGTGCCTGTTTTAAATTATTTTTTCCAAAAATCCGTTTTTTTTTTGCTTTTCGTTTTACGGCTGTGAAGCCATTCGTATACGCGCTGTAGCCCTGGATTTCGTATGTATTTCTGCGGTTCTCAAAGTAATGCCAAAGATATCCTCGTGATAACGACTCTCGTCCTAGAATAATAGAAGAAATAATGCAATTAATGAAAGGATATTTAACAAATGTCAGTAGAAAAGTCGTTCCAACAGCTATGCGACAATTAAAACATCATACAGCAATTACATGCAACGATAAGGACCTGACCCTTTGCTTTTTTTCCCTCAAAATAACTTCTGACATCTTGAGGATGATCAAAGATCCTCTTCACTATATGTATAGGTATGCAATAATTTTTCGGCCCACTTTTTTACAACCTGCACGCCTATCTGAAATAGCATCAAACTCTTGGAATACAGGTTTGAATCCAAGCCATTTCATGGCTTTACATGTTAGTGTGGTCTTAAGTCGAGATAGTATAAGGCAGTCGCCGTGGTCTAGTAGGTAGTGTGTTGGCTTATTAGACGAAAAGCCAGGGTTCGAGCCCCAGGCCAGACATCAAAATAAAATACACAAAGTTCTTTTCGGCGACTTCCTTTCAGCAGATTTGTGGCAAAAACTCTGAGAGTAAATAAAATTGCCATGAAAAAGTTTCTCAATAAATAAAAATCTGTCGTTCGGAGTCGACTTTAAACTGTAGGTCCCACCACTCATGTATAAAATTAACACACACAACATAAGTGGTGTGCGAAACTAGGACGTTGCACAATGGGTCAATTCGACCGGCGGGTACTGTACTTGTCTTAACTGACAAGTACACGTCCTCTAACCTAACCTAACCTAAAATGGGGATTGTCTAGAGGGCAACATATGGTTTCTGTGACGATAAAAATGAATTATCGGAACACACACTTAGAACCTGTGAGGCACAGAGGAAAACACATGGCCGCATACCAGAGGCTGAGCTGCATACTAGAATTTGTCTGGCCAATAGGCTTGGAGGAGTTATTATATGTATACCCTAGAATGTTTAAGAGGAGCAAATATATTATATGGTCGCAGTGATAAGGTAGCTCTTCACCACAATAATAACAAGGATTGGGCGACATTTGGTTCTACCTATCCATCACATCTGATGCCCTGTTGTAAACGAATATTCAGTAGGCCATCGCACAATGCATTCCAAAGAAAAGGATTTCATATTAATCCTTGAGGAGCGCTTAAGTTTACATCATATTGTTAAACACCTAAGTTGTTGTTACACTATAGGCTTATATTGTGCCATCGTACTAAAGCCTTGAAAAGATAACCTCAAAAATCTCGATATCTTCTGTACTTTCTAATCTCCTTTCAGACGGCTGAATTGAATGCGTTTTTGATATACGATATAATTCTATTGATCTTCATGCAACCCTGACCCTAACTCCCTTAATAGTACGGATTGTATCTGACAGAAAAATTAATTTCCATTCACAGCCCGTTGGAGTCGACAATAATTATTTAAGAATGTGACTGAATGTATGGCGCAAACAAATATATTCACAGAAATTTACTTCGTGAAGCCTATTTTATAAACATACATACATACTTATATACATACATAATTGGTCATTACAACCCTTCAGTCAGGATTACGACCTAGCTTCTCACACCCCTTGTGTTGTGTGTGTTAATTTTATATATGAGCGACGGGACCTACTCGACTGCAAACGACAGATTTTTGTTATACTTTTCATGGAAATTTTATTTACTCTCAGAATTATTGCCACATATCTGCTGAGAGACAGTGGCCAAAGAAATATTTTTCATAAAGGGTCCGCCAAATAACTTTTTTTTTTTGAAAATGCTTTAGAAAAAACTACTGAATATTTACTCAAATTTATTTTTTTATTTGAAAGTACAATCCTTCCGGTTAATAATAGAAAATAATTTCATTTAAATGGCTGCCTCGGCCGGCCATGCAGTAGCCTACACGATCGGTCCAATTTTGTGAGCACATTATCGATTGTGTGCAGCTGTATTTCACCAATGGCTTCACGAATATTGTCCTTTAAAGCGTCAATTGTCTCTGGCTTGTCGGCGTAACACTTATCTTTGACGGCACCCCACAAATAATAGTCCAACGGTGTCAAATCGCAGCTCCGAAGTGGTCAAACGACATCAGCTCTGCGGCTGATAATGCGATCTTCAAAAACAGGGCGCAAAATAACGAGTGTAGCTTCGGCTGTGTGGCTCGTAGCGCCGTCCTGTTGAAACCAAATGTTGCCAATATCCTCCTCTTCAATTTTTGTGAACAAAAATTCATTCAACATGGCCCGATAACGATCGCCATTGACCATTGGCCACTTCTTGCTCATTTTCGAAGAAAAATGGCCCAATTATGCCTCTGGACCAAAATCCGCACCAAACAGTGACTCGTTTTGGGTGCGTTGGCTTTTCAATGTATGCGTGCGGGTTTTCTGTGCCCCAAATGCGACAATTTTGCTTGTGTACATACCCGCCAAGATCAAAATGAGCTTCATCTGAAAAGATGATTTTGTTTTTGCCAAAATCGGCATCTTCTGGTGTAGGCTACTGCATGGCCAGCCGAGGCAGCCATTTAAATGAAATTAGTTTCCATTATTAACCGGAAGGATTGTACTTTCAAATAAAAAAAGAAATTTGAGAAAATATTCAGCAGTTTTTTTTAAGCATTTTCAAAAGAAAAAGTTATTTGGCGGACCCTTTATTTCGTTTGGTTGCAGATGTCTGAATTATGGTCTGAATCGTGGCCTCTCGTCTAATAAGCCAACACACTGCCTACTAGACTATGGCGTCGGTCTTTTAAAAAACGCCTGAAGCAAATCTTAGCTTTAACAAGTTTTATACGCGATATCATGATAATCCTTGAAAAAAAATTGTAATCCACATTTTATCTTATGATATAAAATGCTTACTTATTCTTCTTCTTATTTCATTATTTGAACGCATTAAATATTTATAAAACATGTGCTCAACAAACCAAAAGAAACTTCATTTTATTGCACTCAGATGTCAGCAGTTTTCAACAAAAAAACAAAAAAAATTAAACAAAAACAAAATAAAAAAAGAAAGAAACCATAAAGAACATAAAACTTAAACACACATACATCAGCCACTTTTTTTACGAAAAAAATAAAAAACACCCTAAAAGTTCCAAAAAACTAAAATTACCCAACAAGCATTGCCATGAAATTTTTACAAAAAAAATGTTCATTTTTCCTAAAAATGTTGGTTGGGTTGTATATTTACTTCTGGTAAAACTTTAAAACTTTATACATCCTTACTTGATATACCAACTGCAAACAAAAATACACACAGAAATAAAAAATATTTTTTAAACTGCAATCAACCACAAAACATATGTGATGGTGGCTGGTAGCTGGCAGTTGGTGGCTGTTAGCGTGTGGCAACACCATCCATCTTTTTCTAAGTGAAACAAAAAAACTGAAAAATATAAATTCACTTGATATCCTTTCGTTCTTTCCTATTTTGTTTTTTTTCTTCCTTCTTTTTCTAGTTTTAATTCTCTCTGTAATAAATATACACCCACAAACATCTCCATTATCCTTGTCATCATTATCATACTTATTATAGACTGTGTTACTCTCATACTCTTACTCATGCTCTTGCAGTTATAGTTACTGTTACTGTTACTTTCACTAGAACGTACACACACACACTAACAAAGAATACGAAAATAGAATTTCTATACAATTTTAACATCATTATTATGATTCATAATCATGATGATTATCATTATACTTACACGTAATGTTAGTAAAAATGTCTCAACTTCCGCTTCTGTTTTTTGTTCTTTTCCGGCAATGCATTTCCTATAAAATATAACACACAGCAGCACCAAGAGCACCCAGAACACAACGTGCAACATCATTGTCGTCATCATCAGCACAAGAAGCAACATTCCATGGCATGGCAAGCATGTCAGTGGCAGCAAGAGAGCAGCAGCATCAGCAGCAACATAAACAAAAAGAAATGAAGGAGAATAAGAAAACAGTGGAGGTGAGTTTAAAAAATTATTATAATACAGAAGAACCTTTTAATATTTACTCAGTTACACACACAAACACTCATGCCACACAAACACACACACACACACAAGTTCATTAAATATTTTAATAAACAGGGTGACTAGTATTGTGGCATACAATCTTAATATTGATTAACTTAAAGTCTACTGAGCATACTGTATTATAATCTTTTGAAAACAATACTGAAAAATTTTTTTCAAAAGTATAAGGTCCCTTTTCCAGCGCTTGCTATTTTCAAATTTAAAAAAAAAGTGTGTGTGTGAAATACCATCAAATTTTTTAGTCATTTGAAGGAGGTATTTATGCCATTATGTGTGGCATATCACGTCATTCAAATGCCCGCCTTGGCTTCTCTACATACATACATACATACATACATACAATTGATCATTACAACCCTTCAGTCAGGATTACGACCTAGTTTCTCACACCACTTATGTTGCGTGTTTTAATTTTATACATGAGTGGCGGGACCTACAGTTTAAAGTCGACTCCGAACGACAGATTTTTTTTTTTGGCAATTTTATTTCCTCAGAATTTTTGCCCGAAATCTACTGAGAGGAAGTCGCCGAAGAAATACTTTTTGTATTTTGTCTTTGATGTCTGGCCTGGGGCTCGAACTCTGGCTTTTCGTCTAATAAGCCAACACGCTACCTACTAGACCACGGCGACCATGTGTGGCATATTACGTCATTTAAATGCCCGCCTTGGCTCCTCTGGATGCAGCGCATACATACATAATTGATCATTACAACCCCCTTCAGTCAGTATTACAACCTATCTTCTCACACCACTTATGTTGTGTGTATTAATTTTATCCCTAAGGGGCAGGACCTACAATTTAAAGTCGACTCCGAATGACAGTTTTTTTGTTGAGAAGTTATTCATGGCAATTTTATTTTTTTCTCAGAGGTTTTGCCAGAAATCTGCTGAGCGCATACGAAATGTCCAATTTTCCATGACTTTGGCCATAAATCTTACTAAACTTGACCCATAACATTAGTTATATTGGCTGCGGTTGTTTGTGGTTTATTCCCATATACCTGCGATTTAAGTAGACCGCATAAGAAAATGTTTTACGCGGTCAAACCTCACGATCTCGGTGCTCAGTTCTTGTCACCTCCACATAAGATGGATGATGCTCTCAAATCTCAATTGCAAAATATCCTCTGTGGCACCTAGCAATGTCCTGTTGAAACCACATTCAGGTCATTCAATTTGAGCCTAAAGGTGGGATCACACGATTGACGCAATACAGCAATTATTGGTATATTTTATACGTCAATCGTGTGATTTCACAATTTATTGGCTCATATGTCAAACCAAAACAATATTGTTCTTATTTTGTCCAATGAAATGCAACCCTGGTGCGACAATCGTGTGAACGCTTGATAGGCAACCATGCACAAATAAAAACGTTAACGTGCGGCAATTAAAGACGACAATACGAGCCAATAATATTTT
The DNA here is from genome assembly GCA_936449025.2 of Sarcophaga subvicina. NCBI lineage: Eukaryota > Metazoa > Arthropoda > Insecta > Diptera > Sarcophagidae > Sarcophaga > Sarcophaga subvicina. Next base: position 104,193,760 of record OW388082.2, on the reverse strand, counting down.
TTAATCAAATATTTTCTTGTAGCAGCATTTATTTTCCCAAGTAAAATAAGTTTTTATTATGGAGTTGGATGACTGCATAGTTTTGCATTTGATGGCACGAACAGTGAATTGGTTTACTGCAAACTCCTGTGCCAATAAAAAAGATGCAATTCGGAAAATTCAACACAGTTTGTTAAATTTAAATGCCACTTTGTTACATTCTTTTTTAAATCTGAACCTTTCAATGCTTTATAAATTGCATCACAAACACTTGGTACAAAGAGTGATATGGTGTTAGAAGGCTATACGGAATAAGACTGAAAGACTTTTGTTGCTATCTCCAGAAGTCAGAAATCGGAGAGCTACAGGTAAGCGTTCTTTTGCTGGAATTTCCTTACGCATATTTGTGTCCTGACACTAGATGCAATAATTCCTTAAATGTTTCATCATTATCCTTAAAAAATTGTTGAACAAAAAGTTTTGGTTTTCTATTTCTCGAAACTCTTTTATATGCGCCATCAGTTCTTCTTTTTGCGAGCCACTCTCTGACCCATATACTTCTTTTCAGATTTCTTTTTTCTTTTTTTTCATTTTTTTCGTCTTCAATTTTCTTCTTTTTTTTCAATAAACAACTCATTTTTTCCCGAATATATTAAAACTTTCTATATATTTGCAAACAAAACAAATCTAGCACAACAGCAGTTTCTCAGCAACAGCTGTTGCCATATACTAGAACAATCGTGTGACTGGAATGCGGCAATAATTGGCACTAAGCCGTTTTGTGTCAATTTACGACAACGAACTTTATGTACGATAAGGCAATCATCTGACTGCAGAGAATTTGATTGGGCCCCTATTCAGCACAATAAAAATTGTATAAAATTGGTACATTGCGACAATCGTGTGATCCCACCTTAAGGAAGTTATTAATCGTTGACCTATAGTGTCGCTTTTGACAGTGATAGACTGGCCAACATGGTTCTCGAAGAAATATGGACTTTTGTCGCGACCACCTTAAATCCCATATCAAAGATTAACATTTTCAAGGTAAAGTGGACGGTTTTGCATCCCATGTGGTTTGGTTGATAGTGATGTGCTATTATAGTGATCCACATCAAAGAGTGACTTTTTCGATATGCATGAGATGCTCTTGAATCTCATGTGATTTGGTGTCAGCACGAAATCAACAATTTTGTTTGTTCACGTACCCAAGCCTTCAGGAAAGGGGCCGCATTGCTGAAGATGATACGTCGAAGAGAACAGAACACCATTTTGGTAGCAAAAAAAAAAAACTTATTATTTGCAGACGTTCTATTCATCCGTTCATGATGATTTGGCATTTCCTAGCTTGACGGAGCTACAGGAATTGCTCAACGTCAATCTGCAAAGCCTTATCAGCTTCGCAAGTATACCGAGCTCAGACATCAATGCAAAAACACGATTCCTTATCTTCCTATGGAAAGCAGACTTATGGTCGACAAAGAATGTTGTGTCAACTTGTTTTTCGGGGGTCTTCTACAGGATTTGACGTGAAGATCTGGTCATTGGTGGAAGCCTCACTGATAAGGTCCAATCAGTATTTTGACGAGTGGCTTTAGTCGCTCACACACTGCATCCGCAAGAACCTTATACTTATATATACATATAATCCTGTGAAGACCCTTGAATGTTATAGAAATTATTCTGTAGCAATTATTGTATGTTATACTGTAAGCATTCACATCTCTGTGTGCATAGAAGTGTGCATTTTGCAAAATTTCATAAAACTTTACTTAACATTAACATTTTTTGTCTCTTCTATTCTATTCTCTTCAATTCAATTCAATGCATTGTAATGGTGCTTGATTATGAACATTATGAACTAAATTGTCATCAAGGTTGTTCCATAAATTTTTGTTTCTTTTTTTTACTTTATCTTGAGAAAAAATTATTACAACTACGGGAAGATAGACAAACAAACAAAAAGGAGTCTGAATGTGTAGGCAAAACTAAAAAAGTTAATCAAATTTGTACACAAGTTTATACATTAAAATGAAATCGAGTTCTGTAGAAAATTTAATATCAGGATTACAAAACGTATGGTATTCCTTGGTTTCTTTTTTCTAGTTTTGTTAAGCAGTTTTGAACGCAGTAGTTACAAATACAGAACAAATTATTTGAAGAAACGCTTTACACTCTGTAATGTATGGATGTATAGGATAATCCAAGTTACATACATACGTACATACATAATTGGCCATTACAACCCTTCAGTCAGGATTATGGCCTATCTTCTCACACCACTCATGTTGTGTGTGTTAATTTTGTACATGAGTACAAAACCTACAGTTTAAAGTCGACTCCGAACGACAGATTTTTTGAGAAAATGTTTCATGACAATTTTATTTACTCTCAGAGTCTTTGCCAAAAATCTGCTGCGAGGAAGTCGCCGAAGAAATACTTTTTGTTTTTTGTTTTGATGTCTGGCCTGGGGCTCGAACACTGGCTTTACGTCTAATAAGCCAACACACTACCTACTAGAATGATTGTACAAAAGCAGCAGATTATCATTATCATGATGCTGTTAAAAGAATGACAACATTTACTATGTCCTGCCTTTTATAATACGACGTACACCACTTGCCCCATTTCTCTCTGACAATTTGGTCATATTTACTTACAGGGTATAAAATTCTATGAATTGTCAAAGACAATTCTCTGCCCAGCACTTGGCAGTGTTTCTTCCTGGAATGCATTAATGCCTCTTAGACTCCAAGAATATGTTTCGATGATTCGTTCTTATCGTCACAGGATTTACATGTTTACATCTGCCCTGAGTGGTGCCCTATCAAAAGACCGGTTATCAACTTCAAACTGCACATGATACATACAGTCACACAGATAATTATACGTACCCCCCCTAAAAATAATTTTTTTTTAAAAGTAATGAACTTCTAATCTAAAATTTCTTTACATTACCGTCTGTAACGACACATTTACTTAAATAAAGAAAAAAGATTCCCAAAATCTATGAATTTGTGCCTGCAGTTCGCTTAAAACCAATATGGCACCACAGAAAATTATACGTACGACGTATATTTCGTATAAAATTTCTCCAAGGGTAGCCCGGCATGTAAAAGGTATTGTGAATAAAAATCCTAGGCCTACAGCCGTAGAAATACGAAATACCCCGGAAAGTGATCACAATGTTCTTGTGCATTCCGAAACAGTTCGAAGTGTTTTGAAAACGAACGGTTTCCGCAGCCGAGTGTCGAGAAAAAAGCTACGATTGGAATTCGCCCAATAATGTATGGACAAGTCAACTGATTTTTGGGCGAATGTAATATTTAGTGATGAGAACAAATATAATTTGTTCGGCTGTGACGGAAAAAAAAGAATTTGGCGCAAAAATCAGTTGACTTTTCCATATAATATCATTTAAAAAAAATGATTTTTAGGGTGGTACGTATAATTATCTGTGTGACTGTAAATCAGATTTTCTACTGTTGTAATCCTTCCCAACAAAAGTTTTGATTGCCTTAAACCCAGATGATCTTTACCTCTCTTGATTCTCCCGTTTTATTAAGCATCACCTGCGAAACATCCGCACCACTTCACTCAACAGTTCTGGCCCCATCAACGGCGTGGAAACTCCGTCTACCTTCTGAAAGCAGAGAATTTCCACATGCCCTAGGACCCAGCAGAGGGTAACCTTATTCTATCTACTCTAGAGTCGCCGGAGTCTACTATGTTATTGTGTTGCCATATTAGATGTGAGGCCACGGTTCAAATCCGAGGTCAGTCATATTCAACCAAATGAAATATGAAAAATATTTCTTCGACGTGTGCCTCACCATATTTCTGGCAAAGGCTCTCTGAGAGGAAAACAAAATTGCCATAAAAAAGTTTCTCAATAATTTTTCATTCGGAGTTGACTTTAAACTGTAGGTCTCGCTACTCGTATGTAAATTAAGACACACAACATAAGTGGTGTGAGAAACTTGATCGTAATCCTGACTGAAGGGTTGTAAAGATCAATTATGTGTGTATGTATGCGTATCTACTCTAGAAATTTGAGACATCTAACGATCATCTGTAGTTCATGTTATTGCGAGCTTTAGAGCAGTGGCAAGGATATAAATTGTTATGGAAGTCTTCCCAAGAAGAGCAAGGAAATATATCGTTTTTGAAGGCTGATAAATCGGGTTACTATGGACATATGGCATATGGGCCATAAAACCTAGAGCAAACCGCTGAATAAAAGTGCACATTTTCTAATTAAAATAATCCTTTCGAATAATCTTTAACAATTATAATCAATATTTTCATATTTGAATACTTCAATTATTTTGTTTTATTTTTTTTTTTATTGTTTATTTATTGTAATAATTTTATAACAACACTGGTTACAAATCATTTCCGGTTAAAACACTACTCAGTGTTTATTTCTTGTTTTCCTATGCAAAGTGTGTGGTTATCAAATCAAATCTTATTATTGCTGTGGCCATTGCTACTGCTGTTGCTGTTCGATTACAATTTGTTATGAAAACGTAAATTTTATTATTCCTTTCCATTCCTATTGTTATTGTCCTAGTCCAGTCCAGTCCCCCTTAACTCACCTTGAAATTCAACCACTAACCAATACTACGGGCTGGTGGTAAAACTAATCATAAAATATTTGCCCACACCCTGTCCTCTCCTCTCTTTGATTTTCTTTTATATTGAGTGGAGAGAAATGAAATTCTCGGAATAAAATATCGACACACAATACAATTTCCTTAATAAACTCACAAACTGGTGCTGGCTACAAGTGTGAGTACTCAATACCTCCGGACCTTAATACTTGGTCGATGGGCACTAAAGGGTCTTTTTTTATAGAGGTATAGAACTTTAAGTTGCAATAAAACAACGATGGATTATTCGATTGACATGAATTTTATTTATCCGAAAGATAATCTTGTGGCATTACATTTTAAATATGATTTCTGGCATATGACCGCCACGGCTGGCGCGGATGTAGTCCAATCTGGACGTCCAATTTTCGATGACTTTTTCCAACATTTGTGGCCGTATATCGGCAATAATACGGCGAATGTTGTTTTCCAAATGGTCAAGCGTTTGTGGCTTTACCGCATAGACCAATGACTTTACATAGCTCCACAGAAAGTAGTCTAGCGGTGTTAAATCACAAGATCTTGGAGGCCAATTCACAGGTCCAAAACGTGAAATTAGGCGGTCACCAAACGTGTCTTTCAAATAAATCTATTGTGGCACGAGCTGTGTGACATGTTGCGCCGTCTTGTTGAAACCACATCTCCTGGACATCATGGTTATTCAATTCAGGAATGAAAAAGTTAGTAATCATGGCTCTATACCGATCACCATTGACTGTAACGTTCTGGCCACCATCGTTTTTGAAAAAGTACGGACCAATGATTCCACCAGCCCATAAAGCGCACCAAACAGTCAGTTTTTCTGGATGTAACGGTGTTTCCACATACACTTGAGGATTACCTTCACTCCAAATGCGGCAATTTTGTTTGTTGACGTAGCCATTCAACCAGAAGTGCGCTTCATCGCTAAACAAAATTCGCTTATGAAAATCGGGAACAACGGTAATCTCGTTTTGGGCCCATTCGACTAGTCTACGCCTTACTTGATGATCGTTTGGCTTCAAATCTTGCACGAGTTGGATTTTGTAAGCACGCAAACCAAGATCCTACCGCAAAATCTTCCATAATGTGGATGGACACAGATCCAATTCCTGTGCTCGATGGCGGATGGACTCATTCGGGTCTTCCTCAATGCTACGCTCTACAGCAGCAATAGCTTCTTCTGTACACACCGTACAGCGTCTCTGGGGATGCGAGTTATCAATAAGAGTAAACGTGGTGCGAAAACGTTCCATGGTTGTCGACGATAAAATGGACGTAGTGCGCGATACGTTTTCCGCACAGAATCATTATTTTCGAAATAAAATTGCACTATTTGCAAGCGTTGTTCAGGCGTGAGTCTATTCATGATGAATTGCCAAACCAAACTGAGAATAAATCACTTGACAGCTGTTAAATCGGTCGCCATCTTGAAAAGTAATGCCAACTTAAAGTTCTATACCTCTAAAAAAAACACCCTTTACAAATACAATCAATAAATAAAAATTCTCTGGCATTTCTTTATTTCCAATTTTATTTCTGTTTCTCTCGCTCTTTTTTTTTTTTTTTGTTTGTTTCTAATGCAACACACAATGGCAAATAGATTACAATGGCCAGAGAAAAGTTACCAACGTACGATAGATAGGACTAAAGGATGAACGCAAAACAATAAGTTATTGCAATACAATAAAATAAAAAAACATGATAATAACACAGCATCCATTTGGCAACACAATATATTTATGGCATGTAAAACATACCAATCCATGCCATACGATGCGATACGATACGATACGATATGATCCATTCGACAATAATATTAAAACACCATAAAAACTCAATAAACTAAAGGATTTCCTAATAAATGCTTAGAAATAATAGGGACTCGTTTAAATGGAAAATTAAAATCGCAGATATAATGTGACCAACTGATATTGGAAGGAATTTTTTTATTTCCTGTAAGTGCTAGGATTGCAATTTCCGCAGGAAACTGTTGTCTTCAATCTGTTTGTTATTAATTTTTAATGGAAAATCCTTTATTTCTTTAAATTCGGCAACCCACGTTAATTGTTAGGTTAGGTTAAATTGCCAGTCGCCTCAAGAAGCATAGTGCCGTTATATTTCGTTATTCAACTGTAAATCTGGGCTGATGTCACCCAACTCATTCCGATAGTTGCATGAAGATGGGGATTCGAACCAAAAGACCTTTGGCTAGACATGTTTCGTCAAATAATTCTGAGTTCCCAAGAATCCATCGTCTTATATTCCCAAGTGCGGGGACGATGGCAGAGAAGATATTTTGTAGTCTTCTCCTCTACTTTCGCGTCCTTATAACTTTAGCAGAATTCGTTGTAAGGTATTCCCAGTCTCCCAAAAGTCAGTATCCCTTTATTATGCTTTATGGGAGCGAAATTTGGGCAGAAACACTAGATGTTAAAAAGGGGGCAAACTCACTTGTATCGGTACAGAGAACGGCTGCATTGCGTATCGCGTCGTCATATCGTACAGTGTCCGCTTCAGCCGTACTGGTGATAGCATGTATAGTCCTTGTGGATCAGCTGGCAGCGGAGCGGATGGAGATTTATAAGGCAAAATCGGCTGGAAATCACATAACTGGTCACTGCAGGGAGAACACCATTTCAAAATGGCAACAACGATGGAACTAGAATGATGGATAGAGGAAGATGGACGGCGAGACTTATTCCGGACATAAGGACATGGATTGGTCGCAAATTTGGAGAGGTAAATTACTACGTTACACAGATGCTATCGGGTCACGAATGTTTTAGGAAATATCTGCACAGAATCGGCAAGACCGCCTCCCCTTACTGTCTTTACGAGGAAGGGGAAGTAATTGATGACGCAGAGCACACTGTTTTCGAGTGCGCACACTGGCAGAGCTATCGCTCTGTACTGACGTTAATAGTTGGATCAGAGCCGCTAACATTGTCGGAGTCATAATTGCGAGTAGTGAAAATTGGACCTCGGTAGTGAATTACGTAGAGCGCATTCTTAGACGGAAGAAGAGAGATCTTGAGGCTGCAGAACAGGTAGCCATGTCGGCACAGGTGATACTGTCACATGTGCCAAGCGTAACCGAGACGATGATTTAGACGAAAGGAATAGTGAAGACGCTTAACTGTCTCCTCAACTTTCGATTCGCAATCTGGACGCGGATATAAACATGAAGAGGCCAAAGAACCAAAATGACTCCACTCCGAAGTAATACCACCGTAGTTCCGGAGTGGGCACAAACAAGTCCACAGGAGACGAGGGGGGGATGAAATGGGTAAGGGCCCCACACACGGAGGATGTGACGACTTCCTCTATGGTGCGGTTAGGTACATTTATTCCTCCTAGGCGAAAAAAAAATGTCTCCCTTTATTCCAGCTATGAGAGCCCAACGATGGACTTTTTAAAACCTATTTTGTTCTGGCATAACTTTAATTGAAAACACCGCGTTACCAATTTTATTTCATAAAACTTTTTCTGTCAAGCTCCTGACCAGAGCAAAGGAGCCTATTTTTAGGATGATGGTAGCCAAGCCTGGCTTGAAATACATCACGAGTAACGTGATCGAATGACTAACAACTCCCTCACTAACAGAGTCCTGCACAGGGCCTGTAAACTCTATGATTTTGGGAAATGTTTCGCAACAAGATTGAGTAATAGAAGAACTTAATATGCACCCAAGATGCATTAATGCCCCCATAGGTTCAAAGATTGTGTTCCGATGATTAATTTTAATTGTCACAGAATCCCACAGAATGTTGGGCTCCATTCTGAATAAGTGTACCCTGATTCTATAGTGCCCTGTCCTGAATAGTCTGATGCATGATGCAGATCTTCCAACCTACCTTTCCAAACAACCGCTCCAACTCAATAGAAGGTTTCTGACCTAATCAACTACTTGGAAGCTCTGCTTCTCGCAAGCCCGTCAGATTGCCTCATTACCGGGAAATTTCACATGACCTGGGACCCAGCAGATGGCAACCTTATTTTTCCTAACTACCCAAATCAGCTTCTCTAGACAATGCCATACTATTTTCACTTCAATCTCGAATAACTGATGAGATGGTATTGTAACTGTGACCAACAGTAAGACTGTATTGCTATATCCTGTCTTTTGTACTTCCTATGCAAGTTTAATTAAATACATCTTCCAATGGCATAGATTTCCGCTCGGAAAATACCCGAAAGTTTCCCAATGTTCTCAGGATATTTTATTCTGGGGACTAAAAACTCCTGCTCCTATACCAAGACCCATTCGTGAATCATCTGTATTTCACAAAATAGTCTTTCTATTAAAAGAGTATGCAGTTTACAGATTATTCCATACATTTTTGTGAGAAAGTCTCATTGCAAAACATTTCTTAAAATCAAGGAATCTACTGGTTATGTCCTGGGGGTCGTTGAAGAGGGAAGCCAATTAAATCCTTAAATGTCGAAATACCCTTGTGAATCGATTGGAAGTTAGATATAACTCCCGTCACCGTAACCATAGTCTCCAAAGTTTTGTTCTTCCATATCAATAGAGCTTCCAGCATCGCTGTAAGGCTAGTACTCATTGCCTCTGTTTTGCTAACATACTCTAGTCTCTGTATCTTGCTGAGCTCTGTTAAAGCTGTTTTTAGATATGTTCTATCTGTCCAGATACATACACACATAATTGATCATTACAACCCTTTACTCAGGATTACGAGCTAGTTTTTCAAAGCACTTGTGTTGTGTGCGTTAATTTTTATACATGAGTGGTGGGACCTACAGTTTAAAGTCGACTCTGAACGACAGATTTTTGAGAAACTTTTCATGGCAATTTGATTTACTCTCAGAGTTTTTTTCCAGAAATCTGCTGAGAGGAAGTCGCCGAAGAAATATTTTTTCATATTTTCGTTTTTGTGTCTGAACTGGGGTTTGAACCGAGAAGCCAACACACTACTTACTATACCATGGCGACTGTCTGTCCAGAAAGCAACCCAATAAGCCACTGACCATCATGTTATACCATCCATTTCCTAATTCCTGGGTTTCATCTCCAGAATTCCCCTGCAAGCCTTCTGCATACCAATATAGCGTGTCTGGCTTTTTATGAGATGCTCTCTAAATTAAGTGAAAGTGTCTTAATAGACTGTCTGTCTATTACAGAAGTATTTAAAGTTTGTAAAACAAAAACACTTCAAAATTTTTGGGTCACATTTTCCTCACATTTACCTTAAAGTCGTAATCCTTAGAAATAAACATTCACTGTGACCAATAGTTTACCGTACTTTACTTTGGTTTATTTGCAAAAACAAACAAAAAATGATGGACAGATTGAATGATAGACAGACAGACATCCATACATACATATGTACATACATACATATGTTCATTCATCAATTCATTCAATCACTTATTCTTTCATTCAGACATTCTTCGATTTTTTGCAAACATTCATGTGATTACGTTGTGTTAATAGTCTTGACAATGACGATGAGCATAATCTTGAGATATTAGCCCTCTTCCCCTGTTGTTGTATAGAAAGTCTTTTATTACATTGTTATACACACACTCAAGCATACACCTTAAGAGTATACATATGTCACAAACACAAAGGCCTGATAGACTGCTCATATGTATGTGATGGCCTAATAACCTGATGAAAATGATGATGAATTTATAAAGCATTTTTGTATATGTATGTATGTGAACAAATGTATATAACAGAGAAAAAGAGAGAGTGAGAGGGAACAGAGAGTATAACTTACCTTATCGTTTGATAGACATGTTCAGCCATTGTGACATCACCGCATACGTAAATATGGCCACGTTCCTCAACAATCAAGTTGTACAGTGAATTGAATTCTTGCTCAATCAAATCCTGTACATAAGTCTGCAAGTATTTTTTATTGTTGTTGATGTTCGTTAGACAGCACACACATACGGACATATGTTCGTAGCAAAACCACAGATAGACGAAGTATTTTATTATTGTCGATGTTCGTCAGGCAGCCAGCACACACACACATATGTTCGTAGTAAAACCACAGAGAGACGGACATTAAATATTAAAGAGCAGCACAACAGCAGTAGACGAAGATGAAAACCATATGAGTTGACAATGATGATGACAAGTATGTTGTCATTGCACGAAGACCCGAACCAATAACCAGTCAAGCATTCCATTTATTCATCATCAATGAGTTGATAATCATTAAAGTTGATCGGAACCAATGCAATCGGAAATACAGAAAAATACAAAAGGAAATAACACAAAAGAGAGTAAAAGAGAGCAAAACAAAGATTGGGAATTTATTTTTGGTTTTTTTTCTCTTGTAAAATAAGTTTCAATGGTTGATTATTGTCTTTAAAATAGTTCAAGTAGTTTGTGTTGTTGGAGGGTGCACACATACCTACGTACATACATATGCATGCAGTTTGTTTACTACAGAGTAACAGGACAAATGATGTTTTATTTGTCATACTAATAATGCATCACAGTTTTAGTGTATGTATGTTTATTTGTTTGTTTGTTTTTAGTACTAAATTTTGCTCATTTCTCTAGTTTGTCTCATTTAGTTGTTTACATCGTTTACATCTGTCTGTGTGAGAGAGAGAGAGAGAGAGAGAAAGTGATTGTGGGAGTGTGTTTAAAACAGCCACTTGGTTTATAAAGGGTCCGCCAAATAACTTTTTTTTTGAAAAAGCTGTAAAAAAAAAAATACTGAATATTTTCTCAAATTTTTTTTTTATATGAAAGTACAATCCTTCTGGTTAATAATGGAAAATAATTTCATTCAAATGGCTGCCTCGGCTGGCCATGCAGTAGCCTACACCAGAAGATGTCGATTTTGGCAAAAAAAAAATCATCTTTTCAGATGAAGCTCATTTTGATCTTGGCGGGTATGTAAACAAGCAAAATTTGTCGCATTTGGGGCACAGAAAACCCGCACCCATACATTGAAAAGCCGACGCACCCAAAACGAGTCACTGTTTGGTGCGAATTTTGGTCCAGAGGCATAATTCTGCCATTTTTCTTCGAAAATGATCAAGGAGTGGCCGTTACAGTCAATGGCGATCGTTATCGGGCCATGTTGAATGAATTTTTGTTCACAAAAATTGAAGAGGAGGATATTGGCAACATTTGTTTTCAACAGGACGGCGCTACGTGCCACACAGCCGAAGCTACACTCGATGTTTTGCGCCCTGTTTTTGAAGATCGCATTATCAGCCGCAGAGCTGATGTCGTTTGGCCACCTCGGAGCTGCGGTTTGACATCGTTGGACTATTATTTGTGGAGTGCCGTCAAAGATAAGTGTTACGCCGACAAGCCAGAGACAATTGACGCTTTAAAGGACAATATTCGTGAAGCCATTGGTGAAATACAGCTGCACACAATCGATAATGTGCTTAAAAATTGGACCGATCGTGTAGGCTACTGCATGACCAGTCGAGGCAGCCATTTGAATGAAATTATTTTCCATTATTAACCGGAAGGATTGTACTTTCAAATAAAAAAAGAAATTTGAGAAAATATTCTGTAGTTTTTTTTTTAAAGCATTTTCAAAAAAAAAAAGTTATTTGGCGGACCCTTTATTTTTTCTGTTTTTTTTTTTTCATTGTTGTCAAGTGATAATATGTTAGCAAATCTTGCGATGACATTTGTATCGAGAGTGAGAGAGAGTAAGAGAGTTAAAGCTTTACAATGTTATTGAAATATTAATACACGAGTATTTCAAATAAAATATCCTTTCAATATCTGTATCTGTATCTGTTTCTGTCTCTATTTATTTATGTTTTTATCTTTATTACACACAATATTTTTTCCATTCAATGTCCGCACATGGTTATTTATTTTAAATTGATTTTTACTACGGAGGATTTACAACCCAAGAGATTCTATTAAAAAAATAGAAGCAATTTTACAAACAACTGCATGCATAAGGGTTAAAGAGTTTTCAATTTAAAATATTTCCTTTCCTGCCTACCTTTGGTATATTTGGTTCCCTGGATAAGGCCAAAAACACTCGATCCAATATTTTCTCATTCACCAGACATTCCTTTTCATCCGCATACAAGTCCACATTACGATTGCGGCAACCGAAGAAAAGCCAAACCTTGGGTAATTGACAATCCGTATGCATTTCACGCATCATTTCGAATTCCTGCCAAAACGAACGGAACGGTGCAATGCCCGTACCAGGCCCAATCAACACTATGGGCCTAGACGAGTCCTTTGGCAAATGGAAACTAGGAGCACTGCGCACAAATATAAATACCTCGTCGAGAGCTTGAAGAGAGGCCAAATAATTCGAACACACACCAAAACGTTCATCACCCACACCATCCTCACAGCGATAACGGACAATGGCCACCGTTAAATGGATCTCATTGTTGACTTTGCGCGGTGAAGACGATATCGAATAGAATCTTGATTGTAGCGGCATCAAATTGGCCAAAACTAAAGAAGCCGGTGGCTTACACGAGGGAAACTCTTCCAAAACCTCCAGTAAATGAGGCAAACGCCAATGACGCCAATCCTCATAGGCCGAGGAATCGTTAACCAGCAACTGTAAACGTTCAGTGTCTGCATTGTCCTCACAACAGCTAGCAAATAAAGTCAACATTTGCCGCGAAGGTGGCGTTGTGATATCGAAAAATCTTGTTAAAAGAGTTCGTAAACTTTCTGCCGGTATTTTGTCATGGGATTCCCAACACTTGAAAATACCATTCGATGTCTGTTTCTCCTTTAACAATTGCAATTGCAATATCTCATCCGGGTCCTCAAAGCCACACAAACGCTTCAAAACGCCATCCACAATATCAGGGCGATTGGCAGGAAAGATGCCCACATGATCACCGGGTTCATAGTCAATGCCAGGAGCATTTATTTCCAAGAGTATGGTGGTCTTCTCATCACTGGCCTTGCTGGTGAGATTCAAAGGATGCGTTTTTATTTGACAACAGGTCACCTTCTTATTGTGATATTTCGATAGCAGCTGCTCTAGAGAACCCTTGCCTTTGGCAGGCACTAGCCTTACGGTGTTGACAGTCAACGAATCGTTTTGCAAGGCCATAGAAGCATCCGAAAGGCTTTCATCGGGATCCAAACAAAATGTCTCACAGGCCACTTTAAACACCTCAGGTGCCCATTTGCGAAACGTTTGCTCTTGGCCACACATCTCATCACCATAGGCCACCTTTAGCAAACGCTCACCGCCCAATTCACCCAGAATGTTATCGATATACTGGCCAAAAGCGCAAAAGTTCGGATAGGCCGAAGAGCCCAAGGCGAATACAGCAAATCTGAAACAGAAATTGAAATTTTAAATCCAAAACTGGGGGAACTATTTTCAACGTATTTTCGAATTCATTTTACTCACCTTACATTCGATAATGGACCGAAATTCTCTTCGGTGAATGTGTCTGACGTTGAGCCTCTCAATGAGTCCCATCTATCGATTTTCTTCACCTGTTGCAGTGGCAATTTAATGAAATCTTGCCTTGAGCTGGCTTTCATAAATGACTTCGATGATGTTACCGGCATGCTGGCGGCAGCAACAATATGAACAAGAAAAGGAGAACAAAAGAGAGAAACAGGAAATGAAAATAAAACGATACCGGAAATAATAAAAAAATATTTTATAATCCTGCAAACACACACACAGAGACACACAGGATATACAAACATTGCGGAAAATATTTCTAGTAAAGTAAAGCAAAACAAAATAAATCTAGGACAGCCCAGTGTGAACAGTAAAATTTCTTCAGAAATCTTTATAAGGATCACGATTTACGATAAATAAAATTCATTTTATTTTATAGCCACGACTGTATCTCTTAAAATAATTTTTTACGTTTTTCTGTTGCCTTCTTAGTTTATTTGTTTGTTTGTTTGTTGATGTAATAGAGAGAGAGAGACAGACAGCCAGCTGACAGTATGTTTTATTTGCCACAAATACTATGTGACACATATTGGACACATGCATTACAAAAGGATTAGGAAAAGGATATGCAATCGCATATGTGTGCGTGTGTGGGTGTGGGTGTACGAGTATTTTTAATGCTTGCAAGTGACGTTGGATGAACCTTAAGCTAGAGAGACAGAAAAAAATGAATGAATAGCTGAAGGATACTTGTTTCCTTGTGGTGGGTTTTTAAAAATATGCTGCAAAAATTTATGGAAAATGTTCTTTAAGAACCTGGGATATTTTCGTTATTGCTGCAAGGAAGCAAAAGATCTAAACTGGGATATCAACCTGAAAAATATACACTGGCTTCTTACGATTTTGTAATCAAATCAACTCTATTCTACGGGACGGTATTAGCTTTGGAGTAAAGGAATCAATAAACCTGGTTTGCAATGAAACAGAGCGCATAAGGGCATGGAAGTGCCAAAATCTTGAGTGTAGTAGAACAACATTTGGTCTTGTAACGTAAAGACCTGATAGATCCTTTTATAATAACAATTTACCCATGAGAGGTGGGACTTACAGTTTAATGTCTACTCCAAATGGCAGAGAACTGCAGAGAGAAAGTTGCCGAAAGAAATATTTTTTCATATTTCGTTTTCAACCCCGGCCTCGCGTTTTATAAGCCAACACACTACCCACTAGACTACAGCGGTAGGCGTATATGCTGACAGGAAAGCCTTTAGATCTCTGGAGAGTATGTATACGGAGAGTATGTCAAAAAATACCGTGTGTCTCTGCAGGAGTTAGCGATACGTTCAACGATTTTATTTACATGCGTTCCTAGACACGGTGTTATTAAACGTAACAACAAAGCTAACGCATTTTCGAGGCTTGCACAACAGAAAGCTCGAATTCATACGTGAGATTGGAATTCTTCTGCAGAGGAGCAGACAAACGATCGAACACAATCTTTACTTAACCTATTTGAAAAACAACCCTTTAGTCAGGATTACAATATTCTCCTTACACCATCCATGTCGTGTATGTTACTTTTATCAATGAGTGGAGGTTCCTACAGTTTAAAGTCGTCTCCTGACGAAATATTTTTTATTTTTTGCTCTTCAAGACAGTAGGAAAGAAGTCGCCGAAGAAATATATTTTTCATATTTCGTTTTTTTTTTGAGATGTCTGAGCAGGGTTTTGAACTACGGTCTCGGGTGTAATAAGTCTACACATTCATTCTTTTAATTCAAGAATTCCCTAAGTTAGGAATGCAAAATGCATGCAAAAACTTCTGGGACGTTTATCATTATCTCTACAATTTCGCCCTTCCCTGGTTATAAAGTTGTATGGAGATGGGTAGATAAATAGCCGTGTGTTTCCTGTTAAAGCGGCTTTAATGTCAGCCCAAATTTTCTTTTCAGCAAAGAAAATCAACAGCATAGTATCTTAGCACTACACCGAGTAAAATAGAAGTAAATGGTGTTTTTTATAGAGGTATAGAACTTTAAGTTGGCATTACTTTTCAAGATGGCGACCGATTTAACAGCTGTCAAGTGATTTACTCTCAGTTTGGTTTGGCAATTTATCATGAATAGACTCACGCCTGAACAACGCTTGCAAATAATGCAATTTTATTTCGAAAATAATGGTTCTGTGCGGAAAACGTATCGCGCACTACGTCCATTTTATCGTCGACAAAATCGTCCATCAGAGCAGTTAATTCGATTAACCATGGAACGTTTTCGCACCACGTTTACTCTTATTGAGAACTCGTATCCCCAGAGATGCTGTACGGTGCGTACAGAAGAAGCTATTGCTGCTGTAGAGCGTAGCATTGAGGAAGACCCGAATGAGTCCACCCGCCATGGAGCACAGGAATTGGATCTGTGTCCATCCACTTTATGGAAGATTTTGCGGAAGGATCTTGGTTTGCGTGCTTACAAAATCCAACTCGTGCAAGATTTGAAGCCAAACGATCATCAAGTAAGGCGTAGATTCGTCGAATGGGCCCAAAACGAGATTACCGTTGTTCCCGATTTTCATAAGCGAATTTTGTTTAGCGATGAAGCGCACTTCTGGTTGAATGGCTACGTCAACAAACAAAACTGCCGCATTTGGAGTGAAGGTAATCCTCAAGTGTATGTGGAAACACCGTTACATCCAGAAAAACTGACTGTTTGGTGCGCTTTATGGGCTGGTGGAATCATTGGTCCGTACTTTTTCAAAAACGATGGTGGCCAGAACGTTACAGTCAATGGTGATCGGTATAGAGCCATGATTACTAACTTTTTCATTCCTGAATTGAATAACCATGATGTCCAGGAGATGTGGTTTCAACAAGACGGCGCAACATGTCACACAGCTTGTGCCACAATAGATTTATTTAAAGACACGTTTGGTGACCGACTAATTTCACGTTTTGGACCTGTGAATTGGCCTCCAAGATCTTGTGATTTAACACCGCTAGAATACTTTCTGTGGAGCTATGTAAAGTCATTGGTCTAAGCGGTAAAGCCACAAACGCTTGACCATTTGGAAGACAACATTCGCCGTATTATTGCCGATATACGGCCACAAATGTTGGAAAAAGTCATCGAAAATTGGACGTCCAGATTGGACTACATCCGCGCCAGCCGTGGCCAGAAATCATATTTAAAATGTAATGCCACAAGATTATCTTTCGGATAAATAAAATTCATGTCAATCGAATAATCCATCGTTGTTTTATTGCAACTTAAAGTTCTATACCTCTATAAAAAAAACACCCTTTATAAAGATGGTAACCCTATTATTCTAGAAACTGATATTCCCAACTAATGGGAATCAAAGAAATAATAATGAAATGATGGAGATGCCTGATGACAACCTCATAGGAATGCAAAGGCGTAAAAAAATTACGACGGGTTCTGTTTAATATTTTGGGAAACATTTTGTGTTTTAAAGTGCACTCTTTTGGTGCAGGTGTCACCATTAAATTGGTCTAATTTTTCTTCTATTTTTTTTGTTAATAAAGTGTGTCTAGGTCAAATTGCTGTACACTAAAAAAGGAAAAGCATTTCTTCTTCCTTTCCTTTGTGTATGTCATGCAACAAAAATTTGTAAATAAAAGCACCTAAAAATAGGCAATTGTTTTCGTTTTTTTTTTTGCTTTGCGTTGCTGTTTTATTCTCTCACATGAAAACACCTTTTAAACACACTTCCATTGTGATTTGCTTGCAGACAAGAACACTGGTGGGCATGTGTGTGTGTAGCATATGATAATGATGATGATGATGTTGTTGCATCATTATTACAAAGTGTTGCACATTTTTGTTTTTCGGCATTGTGTTGTTGCACAATGTATTGTTTTGGGTTGTGTGAGTGTATCATGCATGTATCCTGGCTATTATGAATTTAACACACTGAAATGCTACAACATTAGCACACTAACACAGTGTATGTTCTGTTCTCTTTTATTTTTTTCTGCCCCTTTTTGTTTGTTTTTATGCCAAAGTGCCTTCAGTAGTAGGTTAAATTGTGTTGTCGTGTTCATTGTTGTTGCTGTTGTTGTTACTGTTTTATTGCCATTAAACGATGCCAGAGACAAAAGCAATCGTAGTCGAGCTACTGAGTAGCCGAGTATTTCTTCTAATAACAACACTGTCACTCAACATATTTACAAGAGTTTCTATGGGTGTGTTTACATTTAAAGGTTATGTGTGTGTGTAATTGTGTATGATATGAACATATCCACACATACATAAGTAATTCTCTGTGTAGAGAAAACAGTTTTAAAAATTTTAATTATTTTTACGCTTCAGCTAAATGAGTTGATTGTTTTCTACTCCATTACAATTTTGTTGTTGCTCTGTGTGTTAAAATCACTGTTAGTAAGTAAAGGGTAAGAGAGAGAGAGAGAGAGTAGGAGAAAGTGCTTAGGAGTCTAAGAGTGTTTATTTCTATTTATGTATGTAAGTGAAGGTAGTATTTGTGTATGTTCAACTATTTTAACCACAATTATCTGCAATTCTACTTAAATTCCCATCTAGACATACACACACCAACAATACTTATTCGTACACTGACACATACAAATGTAATCATGTTCTTTAAGTGTCTTATGTTTGTTTGTTTGTCTGTATGTCTTTAAAAAGTCTACACAGACAAAAAAGTTTCTTTCCTAAGCTGCTTTTAATTACACTCTTGAGTGGTTTAAGCAAAAGGTAGGCAGTTAAAGTATTTTATTTTCGAAACTATTTTGCTTGAGCATTAGAGAACGTCATGGAGAAGAATGACGACAAACTATTTAATGCGGAAACATTAAAAAAAAGCATACAAACCGCCACAATTATAAATCCACTTGTGGTAAAAATGATGCTGCGCCACAAGCCACAAAGAAATTAATATTTAAAGTTTTTGGTTAAATAAAGAACGTGTGTATGTTTATTTCTTGGTAAGTTAATGATTGTGGTTTAGTCGTAGGCGTTTGACGGATGATAGTACTGCTCGTATATAAAAGAGATAAAAAGAATATAGGAAAACAATACGGGACCTTGTATTACCAAGGTGTACTTAGCTAAGGCAGAGCGCTACAAAAGCTGAAAATACCTTTGGTTTCCAGTGCTTTTACTCAAAGCTTGTGCCTCAAAAACTCGATATTAAAAATCTCTGGGAGCAATATGCCGAAATAATACCATCTAAGCCAACAAAGGCAGCTCAAACCTCATGGATGGTGTGATATTGAGTATGAAGTCAAAAGAACAACGTTGTCAAATACAATAGAATACAAAGAACAAGACAAGGAGGTTCAAAAGCAATACAGACAAACAAATTGTTCTAAATGCAGATGCGATCAGCAAGTGTATGAGCTGGTAGGAATGATTGTAAATATCTTTACTGACCGTCAAATGGCAAGACCAGTGGCACAAGCTCAACAAGCGATTTACGAATTGTCTTGATATGTCACTGTGCTCATTACTTGGTTATCTTAACAACATTACAGGTCTTTGCATGTGCGGCATACAGAGAGGAAATCAAAACGATGGAATACTTTGTAATAATATTGCCCAACTCTTGGGTGTGATGGATTAAATATGGTCCAGTATTCTCACTATTAAAACATCCTAACTTTAGGTACTCCAGTATATTTGACTCATACAAAAGAGAATTTCAAGGAGGACATTGCATGACATTAGAGACTTGCGGAAGACCAAGCTTGGCCTTTGCGGAGAAGCTTGGAAATCGATTGGTCAGACCATTTGTGGCCTTTGTTTGAGTAGGCAGAATATATTTGAAAATAGATCAGGTGGAGTTGGACAACAAACAAAGACTGAAATGCGGGTCACTAAGAAGCTGTACTACAGCGAAGCTGCAAACAACGCGAGCCCAATAGGGGTTTAAACCTGTTGAATATGATACGAACCGAAGCTGGATTATGAGAGACAAGACGAACATGAGATTCATCAGAAGGCATCATGATCTGTCAGATCTTCCCTTTGCCTGAGACAGAAACAGAGTGAAATAAAATTTTGGAAACACTTTCTAACAGGATTGAGTAACAAGAATGGATGGAAAAATTTAGAGGACTACATGCTCTTTTAAGAGAGACACTTTTCTGTGAGCGGTCCGAAACAGATAGTATAACAGAAGCGAGAACTTCCGCCCCAGAGTAAGACTGACTTGAGATTCGTATGACGCAGTTCGGACAAGACGAATCAGATAGAAAAGGAAAATAGCGTCACCTTCTGCCAGATTAGATAGTATGAGGAGGCAAGCCACCAAATCGCAATGGGGGCCAGAATTTTGCTGTCGAATGGAAAGAGGAGTTTGAGAAAACACATTTGACGAAAAGGCGGAGACTCTACTTAAGCCACTGTAAATTTTTTCTAAATAATTACAAAGACAAGAGATGGGTTTCATGCATCAGACTATCTAGAAGTAGTCTAAGTACATAACCCGGTAAGAAGCCTCGGGCTATGCATAGCCCTAGCATGTAGCAGTCCTGTAAGCGAATAGTATTACTAGGCTTTTATTGGAAAATCCATTTAAAATTTCATATATGAAGTCCTAGCATTATTTAACAAAAAATCTATTAAAGTCCACACTCATATATTACTTAAATTAGTGAAGAATTTAATACTGATTTCGGCAAATAAACTCATTAGTATGTAAGCGTAAGTGTAACTTCATTAGATTTAAATGATACAGCGGCATTGATTTCATTCAACCGTAATAAATCGAAATAAGTTTACTGCTTCATAAAACAGACCCATTATAACGACCTTGTATTACAAGTTTTATGGAATTTCTTCTCTTTTCTTCACCAAATAAAAAAAGAATCATGGCGCTGCCTTAAAACAAATCTTTGTTTTACAATGTTTTATAACTTTTTAATGTTTTTCTGTTTCTGCTTTTGGTATTTGCAGGCCTATAATTAGATTAATGACTGGCGAAAATCTTTACAAGAAAAATCAACATTTGCTTTTCTTTCTTCTTCTTCTTCTTTTTGTTTTTGAGATTTTTCTGGTCAGAAATGGCACGTTTAATCATAAAAGAAACAAAACAAAAACTAAAGCCTATTTGCAGGCGTTAAATTATCAAAAGAAATGTTGCCTATTTAAAGGCGTTAACACGCACAGAATCGATAAAAACAAGACAAAAGAGAATAAGAACAAGAAAGAAGAAAGTTTTTGTTTTCTATTAAATTTTTTTCCGTAATTTTTATTGGTTTCCAATTTTCTTCATCATTAAACAAGGGGACCTTTTTTTAAATGGATTCACGATTTCACTATGGGGTGATGACATATGCCACGTTCTTTTCTTTATTATGTGTGGCATGATAAGCAAAATAAAGTTTATTATTAAGTTTTAAATTTCCATTTCAAAACAAAGCTAATCAACAATGTGATCCATGTAGTCATGATAATGACAACCTAGTCTACCTACTGCGTGCAGTCCTTGCGCTGACCAACTTATCCTTCCTTGGTTCGGAGGAACTTGGTCAGTACAAAGACTCCGTTTAACTGTGGCGTCACAATGGGCTATGCGTACTCAAGTGAGCTTTTGGTATGGAAGCTACCACACTACCCGAACCTAACCTAACCTATCTACTGCGACGCTGGAGGCTCTGTTGTAATGAAATGTATGGTAGTAAAGACTACAGTTTAGAGACTTTGTTTAGGATAGTAGCTGACAAGTCTAATATGAGATTCATCAGGAGATTTTGAATAGGTCAAGGGCATATAGTGGCACAGAAGTGGGAGTGTTCGCTACCAAAGTAAAATATACGGAACATGAATACCAAGTTATCGATTAGTGTCCCCCAATAGAGACTTCCAATGTTGCAGCATTCATTGCGACCATCTTGTTGAAGCTGCATCTGTCAAATTAGATTTCATTTATCTTACTTACTGACTTAAATGATCATTACAACCTTTAGTTGCGATTACAACCTATCTTCTCACACCACCAATGTTGTATGTGTATTAATTTTATCCATGAGCGGTGGCACCTACAGTTCAAAGTCGACATCGGGCGACAGGTTTTTAATTAACTTCATGGCAATTTTAATTTACTTGCAGAGTTATTGCAAGAACACTGCTGAGAGGAAGTCGCCGAAAGAATTTTTTTCTAATTTTCGTTTTGTTAGAAATGTCTGAGCTGTGTTCTAATCAGTCAAAACACTACCTACTAGACTACGCGGTGCTTTCTTTCTTCTATACATGCCTAATAAATCTTTCAATATTATTAAGTAAACTTAATTTCCTTCTTACTTTACGTATCTATGGAAGGGTGGTGTGACCCACCTGTTTAGAGACTCCGTACAAATCTACACCGATGACTCTAAGCTGAACGGAGCGGTTGGCAGTGGAATTTTTTCGGAATCGGTTGGAATAGCTCAGTCTATAAGACTACCAGACCACTGAAGTGTCTTTCAGGCGGAGGTGGTGGCCATACAGGCTGCGGCGAGTATTATTGGGGATGGAAGGGTCTCCAAGCGGAACGTTACCATACTTTCTGATAGCCAGGCGGCTATCAGGGCTTTGAGTTCTAACGTGATGAACTCCAAGACGGTGTACGGCTGTCGCAGATATCTCGACGAGATAGCGGAACGATATGACATCCATGTCGTATGGGTACCGGGACACAGTGGTATTCCGGGCAACTGTAGAGCTGATGAACTTGCCAGGCGGGGCACGACCATCGAGCTCAACGCTGAGTTCTCGAATCTGAGCATACCAATGAGGACAAGCAAGCTCATAATTGATAATGCGATCGTCGATTCCGTCAACGACAGGTGGGCGGCCTCGAACACGGGTAGAACGGCTCGTAAAATCTGGCCAAGGCTGGATGAGGGGCGCACAATGAGTCTACTTAAACTCCAAAGAGGCGCGCTCAGTGTAGTTGTCGGTGTCATTACGGGGCATTGCATTATGGGTACGCATGCGAGGCGCATTGGACTTGGACACCTTGCTAACGACTTCTGTAGAAGCTGCAGAGATGAGGAAGAAGAGGAGACTGTCCCTCATCTGCTGGGTACATGCCCGGCTCTATGCCAAAGGAGAAGGAAGTACTTGGGTACTTACTACACGGATGATCTGGAGGAACTGTCAGAGATTGACATTGGCAGCCTAAATCGCTTCATCAGGGGACAACGGATGACTGTGGTAGCACAATGGGCCCAATGCGGCCTAAGTGTGTCCATCACCAAGAAAAATTGTTCTTGGATGGGCAGCCACCTCTACCTACCTACCTACGTATCTATTTTCAATCTGGAAATTCTTTTTTTCTGTTTTAATTAAAGAAAATTCATTAAATTATCCATGACTTGCATGATTTTCTGTTCATAACGATTGTCATTCCTATTTGTAATGGCCATAATTGAACGAAACGTATACTTTCTTAACATTTTTCTTCTTATTTTTTCCTCTTCATTTAAAGGCTTACTCTTCCCAAAACTACCTGGACATGTTGACTTTATAATCAATTGCCATTTGCAATTTGAAAAAGTTGTTTGAAAACTTTTTTTGTTGTTGTTCTGGACACAAAAGCTATGCCAACCAACGAATTGTTTCTCAATAAAGTTATGCTAGCCTTGTCTGTGGCTACAGAATATTTTTCCTTTTTCCTGTTAAAATACTTTCACAAAAGGAAGTGTTCAATTTACAATGTTCAATGTATGGGTGGGTGGATGTAATTTTAACATTTGAAAACTTTCAATTGCCCAATATTCATGACACACTCAAATCAAAGTTTTTTTGGGCTGTCAATACGATCGGAGGCTGTGCATATCATGCGGATGACATGGAATTTTTAAAATTCAATTCAATACAGAAGTAACAAAAGAAAAGCAATTGAAAGTTTTCCAAGAATATTTTAAAAAAGTAATTGTAATGAGGCAAATATTGACTTTATTCCATATTTATTTTTGTTTGAGATGTCCAAGCTAGGGTTTGAATCATGGGTTCGCGTCTAAGAACCCAATACACTACATATATGGGTGATTTTTTAGCCATTATCTTTTTGGCAACACTGGTTTAAACAGCTCACACACGTTTCGTTCTTTTGTTTCACTGTCAAACATCTTCAGTTTGGTCTATAATTTATCAATGAATCGTCTTACAAACGAGCAACGCTTGCAAATCATTGAATTTTATTATCAAACATGCGTGCTCTGTTAAGAAAGTTCATCGCGCGCTTCTTCCATTTTATGGTCAGTTTAAATTGTTCTTGTCAGTTTAATCGATCCACTGAAGTGGCTATTCGGGCTATTGTGACTAAATTTCGCACCAAATTTACATTGTTGGACATTAAACCACCAACACGCTTACGTAGAGTGCGAACTGAAGAAAATATCGCAGCTGTATCGGCCAGTGTTAATGATGACGATCAATTATCGATTCGTCGCCTTTCGCAGCAACTGGGCCTCTGTTACTTAACAACGTGGAAAATTTTGCGGAAGGGTTTTAGTGTGAAGCCTTTTAAAATACAGCTGGTGCAAGAATTGAAGCCGAACGACCTACCACAAAGCAGAATTTTTGGTGAATGGGCTCTTGGAAAGTTGGCCGAAGATCCACTTCTTTATCGAAAAATTGTGTTCAGCGACGAAGCTAATTTTTGGCTCAATGGATACTTAAATAAGCAGAATTTTCGATTTTGGAGGAAGATCAGCCAGAAGCATTGCAAAAGCTACCAAAGCATCCAGAAAAAGTCACAGTTTGGTGCGGTTTATGGGCTGGTGGCATCATTGGATCGTACTTCTTCAAAGATGCTGCGAATCGTAACGTAACTGTGAATGGTGAGCGCTACCGTGAGACGATATCCAACTTTTTTGTCCAAAATGCAAGAGCTTGACTTGCATGACATGTGGTTTCAACAAGACGGTACACCAGACCACACAGCACGCGTAACAATGGACTTATTGAGAGGCGAGTTCGGCGAACATTTTATTTCACGTTCGGGACCGGTCAATTGGCCGCCTAGATTGTGCGATTTAACGCCTTTAGACTATTTTTTGTGGGGCTATGTTAAAGCTCATGTCTATACAGACAAGCCCGCTTCAATTGACGCATTGGAAGACAACATTGAAGCATTTATTCGTGAGATACCGGCCAAAATGTTGGAAAGATTATGCCAAAATTAGACTAAGCGGATGGACCATTTGAGGCACAGTCGCGGTCAACATTTGCATGAAATAATCTTCAAACATTAAATTATATGAACCGTACTATCGATTCAAATAAAGATTTCATGCATTTTTCTGAATTTTATGTGTTTTTTTTTCGAAAAATTTTCCTATAGCTCTTAAAAAATCACGTTACTAGACCATGGCCTCTATGCTTCTGAAAAGAATTTCACGAATTGCCAAAACGGCATCCAGTTTTTCAGAGCAACGTTATTAAATTCATTTTCAATTTCAAAATTTTTCTTGAAATATATTCACCACAAAATATTTTATTGCCTTCCTGCTGTCTCTCCTATTTTGTTTGTGTCACTCAACTCAAGTATTTCTACTACTACTTGTATAATGACACTGGGTTCTCTGTGTATTATTAATCAAAATCGAATTCAAAATCATTTCTTTACATAACAAATGATTGATTTCGAACAATAAAAACGTTTTTCCCTCTCACAGAGACTGGCATAATTAATATTGAAGACATAACCAGTCATACAAACCAATGGCCCTTACTGGGCAAACACTAAACATATATGTATGTGTGAGGGTTACCAAGGTAACTGAATGGGAGAGAATTATTAAGAAATTCATTGAATTTAAATGAAATTTATAAGAAGTTTGACGAAGAAGGCATTATTAATTAAGCTTTCTTCCAATTTAGGTTCAGGTATCGAATATTTATCATGGTCTCCATAAAATATTCCTCCATTTAACCCAGCCATGAAGTCTCTTTATCGCCCCGAAATGATAATGTCCACAACAATCAGGAAACTTTGTCTCTTAATAAAGAGTAGGACTCTTGAATTAATTGCTTCATCACTTCCACCAATACAAAAATGGAACATATTTTAAAGATGATGTTGCTTCTAGTTATCGATAGATGGTAACCCTATTATTTTAGAACTGGTACTTGCTACACTGGAAAAACTCAGTTAATGAAATTACAATAAAGCAAAGAAATAATAGACAGCAACAAGTTTTTGAAAGAAGAACGAAGAGCCTTTAAAATGTGCCGCCTTATAAAGGGTCCGCCAAATAACTTCTTTTTTTTTAAATGCTTTAAAAAAAAACTACAGAATATTTTCTCAAATTTCTTTTTTTATTTGAAAGTACAATCCTTCCGGTTAATAATGGAAAATAATTTCATTCAAATGGCTGCCTCGGCTGGCCATGCAGTAGCCTACACCAGAAGATGCCAATTTTGGGAAAAAAAAACCATCGTTTCAGATGAAGCTCATTTTGATCTTGGCGGGTATGTAAACAAGCAAAATTGTCGCATTTGGGGCACACATTGAAAAGCCGACGCACCCAAAACGAGTCACTGTTTGCTGCGGATTTTGGTCCAGAGGCATAATTGGGCCATTTTTCTTCGAAAATGAGCAAGGAGTGGCCGTTACAGTCAATGGCGATCGTTATCGGGTCATGTTGAACGAATTTTTGTTCACAAAAATTGAAGAGGAGGATATTGGCAACATTTGGTTTCAACAGGACGGCGCTACGTGCCACACAGCCGAAGCTACACTCGATGTTTTGCGCCCTGTTTTTGAAGATCGCATTATCAGCCGCAGAGCTGATATCGTTTGGCCACCTCGGAGCTGCGATTTGACACCGTTGGACTATTATTTGTGGAGTGCCGTCAAAGATAAGTGTTACGCCGACAAGCCAGAGACAATTGACGCTTTAAAGGACAATATTCGTGAAGCCATTGATGAAATACAGCTGCACTCAATCGATAATGTGCTTAAAAATTGGACCGATCGTATAGGCTACTGCATGGCCAGCCGAGACAGCCATTTGAATGAAATTATTTTCCATTATTAACCGGAAGGATTGTACTTTCAAATAAACATAGAAATTTGAGAAAATTTTTCTGTAGTTTTTTTTAAAAGCATTTTCAAAAAAAAAAGTTATTTGGCGGACCCTTTACAAGCTCTTTGATGACGAGGTGTTTAGAAATTGGGCCTATTATGGCGTTTATAGCATTCCGCACAAAGACCAAACAACGTTCGAATTAAAGTTGACTAACCCTTGGCAAATCCGTTGATATGCAGATTGGGTGCTGGAGTATAGCGACTTTCTGTCAGCAGTATTCTGGCCAAAAATCTGAGAGCAAAATAAAATTGCAAGGAAAAGTTAATAAAATACGGAGTCGACAACAGCCTATAGATGCTGCCGCTCATGGATAAAATTAAAATGCATATCATGGATAGTGTGAGAAACTAGGTTGTAACACTGACCAAAAGGGGTCATAACGACCCATTAAGGAAGTTAAGTAACAATTTCCCTATTTAACTTCATTGCTGGTTGCCATGCAATGAATCGCTTTTTCGCTACTCATGAGTACTCATGCAATTTTGAGTATGAGTGAGTAAACAGTATTGAAATCCAACTACTCTGATTCATTCGTACCCGGGACTACATTGATTTATAAGTACAAGTTGCAATGAGTATGAGTACAACGTTTACATCAAACTCATAACATTCGAACTATGTTTGATCCACACGCCTACTCATTCAGATTCATAAATTTAGAAAAATACTTATAAATGATTCGAGTGATTCGAATCATTCGTCAACATTTACAGTCGTAGTTGTTGTTGCATTTACAAAGGAAGAAGGAAGACACACAAACAAAAAAGACAAAGACAGCAAGCAGTGCAAACACATAACCTTCTTGTGAGTATTGTAGTGTTCGTACGCGAATTATACTTATTTTGTGATTCGTGTATACGATGAGTCATGGAGAGTCGAAATCAATAACATCATGCGTATTGTTAAGCACGAGTACCATGAGTATTTCAAACTTTGAGTATGACATTAAAATAAGTATGAATGCGTATAAGAAATTATAAGTATGATTCGAATCTACTCATCGTTTTGAATACTCATTACTGACCTCTGGTAGTGTGCTAGGCCGTTAGCGTGAATGTCATGGGTTCGATTGCCACTAGAGGCTCTGGTCTGATACACTATACCGATCATAAGGTCTAACCTACTCAGCCTTAGCTCTTTAAATAATTTCAACATAAATTTTCTCGGTCAAATGCTTTCGAATTTTTTTGTTTTTGTCCTCCTGAAATGAGTTTCAGAGTTTCCACCGTAGAACAAATAGGCCTGCCTATTTGTTTGTTTATTTTGGCTGGTTTTGTAAATATTTCAAGGGAAATAATTGATTCTATTGCTGTGTGTGTTTGTGGCCTAATAACTGACAATTTCTTTATTGTTTACAGCATATTAATATTGTTGTCTTTATTGCTATCATTATATATATTTGTTGTTGCTGTTGTTGTTGTTGCTTTTGCTATTAAATTTTTTGTAAAAGGAAAAGTTATGCCGTTAACAATATCCGTGAAAAAATTTTCCCAAAAAAAAACCTCTTTTGTTTTCCTTTGAAGCCAAATTATTACACATTTTTTTTGTAATTATTATTGTTGTTGTTGTTATTGCTGTTGTTGTTATATCAATATAATGTCAGGGAATTTCCGTATGCCATGTTTGCCGGTAATAAAAACAATAACGTCATTAAGGCAGCAATAAATAGGTTTCCTTTAGGGGGCCATGGAACTCCCATTAACTCCCATTGTAGGGAAGGCATGTAAACATTGAGAGTCAAGCATATGTTTGATAAATGAAAGCCATTTTTAAGCACACAAAATTTGTTAAAGAGCGTCCTATATATCCTCACAGCAGTTGTAATTATATTTTGTAAATATTAAGGGCGAAAACCCCTTAACATATGCTTAGGTTCGTGGGCATACATATGTTCTACATTCTACAATAAGGCTACATAAAAAGAAAATAAATAAAAGCAAGGAACACTTTAATTTATTTTCTTTATTTTTTCCCCAACATTCTCATAATATTGAAAGATTAATACATAATTCAATTTTCATAGTAATTTAAAGAGGATGCCTTAAAATATGCAACATTTTCTTTTAAATATTCTATGCATTAAAGTAAGGCAAGTTGGCAGCTTTCGTCAAAGTTATTTGAAGTAAAAATAATTTAAAACCACATACTTAAAATACAAATCTTTTATTTATTGATTCGAACTCATGGGCTGTAAAGCATAATAAAGGGTGTTTTTTATAGAGGTATAGAACTTTAAGTTGGCATTACTTTTCAAGATGGCGACCGATTTAACAGCTGTCAAGTGATTTATTCTCAGTTTGGTTTGGCAATTCATCATGAATAGACTCACGCCTGAACAACGCTTGCAAATAGTGCAATTTTATTTCGAAAATAATGGTTCTGTGCGGAAAACGTATCGCGCACTACGTCCATTTTATCGTCGACAAAATCGTCCATCAGAGCAGTTAATTCGATTAACCATGGAACGTTTTCGCACCACGTTTACTCTTATTGATAACTCGCATCCCCAGAGACGCTGTACGGTGCGTACAGAAGAAGCTATTGCTGCTGTAGAGCGTAGCATTGAGGAAGACCCGAATGAGTGCATCCGCCATCGAGCACAGGAATTGGATCTGTGTCCATCCACTTTATGGAAGATTTTGCGGAAGGATCTTGGTTTGCGTGCTTACAAAATCCAACTCGTGCAAGATTTGAAGCCAAACGATCATCAAGTAAGGCGTAGATTCGTCGAATGGGCCCAAAACGAGATTACCGTTGTTCCCGATTTTCATAAGCGAATTTTGTTTATCGATGAAGCGCACTTCTGTTTGAATGACTACGTCAACAAACAAAACTGCCGCATTTGGAGTGTATGTGGGAACACCGTTACATCCAGAAAAACTGACTGTTTGGTGCGCTTTATGGGCTGGTGGAATCATTGGTCCGTACTTTTTCAAAAACGATGGTGGCCAGAACGTTACAGTCAATGGTGATCGGTATAGAGCCATGATTACAAACTTTTTCATTCCTGAATTGAATAACCATGATGTCCAGGAGATGTGGTTTCAACAAGACGGTGCAACATGTCAGACAGCTCGTGCCACAATATATTTATTGAAAGACACGTTTGGTGACTGCCTAATTTCACGTTTTGGACCTGTGAATTGGCCTCCAAGATCTTGTGATTTAACACCGCTAGACTACTTTCTGTGGGGCTATGTAAAGTCATTGGTCTATGCAGTAAAGCCACAAACGCTTGACCAAAAAAAAGCGAAAAAGTCATCGAAAATTGGACGTCCACATTGGACTACATCCGCCCCAGCCGTGGCGGTCATATGCCAGAAATCATATTTCAAATGTAATGCCACAAGATTATCTTTCGGATAAATAAAATTCATGTCAATCGAATAATTCATCGTTGTTTTATTGCAACTTAAAGTTCTATACCTCTATAAAAAAACACCCTTTATAAGGCGGTATTATTTATAAAGCCTTAAGATATATTAAAGTCACTCAGCCACTGCAAATTATTAAAACATATAAAGAGGCGACATGGCATATTGATTAAAATCCTTCAGAACAAAACCAAGCAACGAATTGTTGTTTGAAATTTTAAAAAACCTAAAAAGTCGCTCTGCTAATAACCAATTAAGAAACTCCCAGACCCCAAACAGAAAATAATGTCAAGAAGGAACACCATAGAAAGTTCAAACAAGTCTACCTATTGTGCAAAGAGTAAAATTCTATAAGCAAAGTTCCTCACTACTAGTACACCCCAAAAAGTTGCTTCTAAACATGGAAAGATGGCAACCCTATCCCTCTAGAACCTGTTACAGTAAAGGAATCAGTTGTTTAACATGAAGAACTTGATTAATGAAACTAAAAACCGTAGAATTAGGCCTCAAGATTTAAAAATATGTAAAAAAATTGAAGAAATTTTGCATTCATTGTGTTATCCTGCTGTCTGCAACGCTATAATGTACTGCGTTATGTAGAGTCGAGTTGATGGAGGTGGTATAAACTCCTCAAAGTCCGCATAATGGAGAAAATAGGTTTATTATACCCACTTTCCACCAGATCTAACATACTATTGTATTAAGGCAAGAATTTAAAAATCTCTCCTTCTAAACATGCAGTATTTAATAATCCTTATAACTTACTAAAGAGGACCATCCTTTTGACAACGCACATCATTATTTAATACAACATAACACACTCAAGACTAACAACCTGATGCTTTTATAAAGGGTGTTTTTTTATAGAAGTATAGAACTTTAAGTTGCAATAAAACAACGATGGATTATTCGATTGACATGAATTTTATTTATCCGAAAGATAATCTGGTGGCATTACATTTTAAATATGATTTCTGGCATATGACCGCCACGGCTGGCGCGGATATAGTCCAATCTGGACGTCCAATTTTCGTTGACTTTTTCCAACATTTGTGGCCGTATATCGGCAATAATACGGCGAATGTTGTCTTCCAAATGGTCAAGCGTTTGTGGCTTTACCGCATAGACCAATGACTTTACATAGCCCCACAGAAAGTAGTCTAGCGGTGTTAAATCACAAGATCTTGGAGGCCAACTCACAGGTCCAAAACGTGAAATTAGGCGGTCACCAAACGTGTCTTTCAATAAATCTATTGTGACACGAGCTGTGTGACATGTTGCGCCGTCTTGTTGAAACCACATCTCCTGGACATCATGGTTATTCAATTCAGGAATGAAAAAGTTTGTAATCATGGCTCTATACCGATCACCATTGACTGTAACGTTCTGGCCACCATCGTTTTTGAAAAAGTACGGACCAATGATTCCATCAGCCCATAAAGCGCACCAAACAGTCAGTTTTTCTGGATGTAACGGTGTTTCCACCTACACTTGCGGATTACTTTCACTCCAAATGCGGCAGTTTTGTTTGTTGACGTAGCCATTCAACCAGAAGTGCGCTTCATCGCTAAACAAAATTCGCTTATGAAAATCGGGAACAACGGTAATCTCGTTTTGGGCCCATTCGACGAATCTACGCCTTACTTGATGATCGTTTGCCTTCAATTCTTGCACGATTTGGATTTTGTAAGCACGCAAACCAAGATCCTTCGGCAAAATCTTCCATAAAGTGGATGGACACAGATTCAATTCCTGTGCTCGATGGCGGATGGACTCATTCGGGTCTTCCTCAATGCTACGCTCTACAGCAGCAATAGCTTCTTCTGTACGCACCGTACAGCATCTCTGGGGATGCGAGTTCTCAATAAGAGTAAACGTGGTGCGAAAACGTTCCATGGTTAATCGCATTAACTGCTCTGATGGACGATTTTGTCGACGATAAAATGGACGTAGTGCGCTATACGTTTTCCGCACAGAACCATTATTTTCGAAATAAAATTGCACTATTTGCAAGCGT
Organism: Sarcophaga subvicina; assembly: GCA_936449025.2. Lineage (NCBI taxonomy): Eukaryota > Metazoa > Arthropoda > Insecta > Diptera > Sarcophagidae > Sarcophaga > Sarcophaga subvicina. The sequence goes on along the minus strand of OW388082.2, from coordinate 104,161,334 downwards.
TGTTCAGGCGTGAGTCTATTCATGATGAATTGCCGAACCAAACTGAGAATAAATCACTTAACAGCTGTTAAATCGGTCGCCATCTTGAAAAGTAATGCCAACTTAAAGTTCTATACCTCTATAAAAAACACCCTTTATAATGGCCATTAAGGAGGAGTAATAGAACAAACCATTAACCATAATACCATGTACCTGTGAAATTTAAATCAACCAAAAACGGCAACATCAACAAGAATGACAACGACAACGACAACAAAACGACAAGAAAACAGCATTTCACACTTACCTAGAATCCTGACCAGTTTCAGATGATTCCTGTACCCTCATTGCGTACAAATCCTGTGAGAATAACTGAAAAAAAGAAGAAAAAACAACAAGAAGAAGAAATTGAAAACAACTGAACTAAAGACAAAAATAAAGCCTCAATAATAAATCATTTTAGCCATGCTTGCAGCAGAAGAAATAAAGTCAAGTGTCTGTCGCACTCTCTGAGCTTACCTCTCCATTTTCTGGTGGGTCACCATTGCCAAATGTTGAGGCCACAACTATTAGTAGAGCCTCATGCTCAATTGATGAAATATCGTAATCAGACATGCAATAAATCTATAATGAAATTAAAATGAGAGAGAGAAAGAGAGAGAATGAGTGAAAGAGAAAGAGAATTTTAATTTCAAATTTAAAATTCATTTTTTGTCTTTTGTAAGAGATTTTCAAAATATTTCCAACTGTCTGACTTAATACCACAAAATTAAATGTCTGGCAGACATGAAAGCAAAAACAGAAACAGTAAATAGACAGGCAAAGAGGCAGGCAATTGCAGAATATTTTCAAAAAAAAAAAAAAACTTGTTGAGTTTAGAAAATATTCACAAGAGAAACAAGAGAAATAAATACAGAGGGTGGATGCTGAATTTAAAACCCCTGAAGGGAATCGTAAGAATTATGTTAATTTTAAATGAAACTGAATTAACTTTAAAGTCTCATATTGAAGCAAAGCAGCTGTGTAAACATTACAAAATTTTTAACTTCTTGGCCCCTAAGACTAAGGCGAAAGTTGCCCTCAATGCAAGGAACTTTACCTACTTAATTGGTTACTACAGCTCTTCAGTCAGGATCACAACCGATTTTTTTCATACCACCCATGTTGTGGCTGTTCATTTTATACTTGAGTGGTGGGGCCTACAGTCTGTCTCCAACTCCGAAAGACAAATTTAAGAAAGTTTTCATGGTAATTTATTTAACTCTCAGAGTTTTTGCCAGAAATCTGCTGAAAGAAAGTCGCTGAAGGAAATATTTTCATTCATTTAAACCATGGACTCGCATCGCGAAGTCGCCGTGTTCTAGTAGGTAGTATGTGGGCTTATTAAACGTAAGGCCTTGGTTTAAACTCCAGGTCAGGCACCTCCAACTGAACGAAATATGAAAAAATATTTCTTCGGCGACTTCCTCTCAGCAGATTTCTGGCAAAAACTCTGTGAGTAAAAATAAAATTGAAATGAAAAGTTCTTCAAAAATCTGTCGTTCGGAGTCGACTTTAAACTGTAGGTCCCGCCACACATGTATAAATGTATAAAAATTAACGCACACAACATAAGTGGTGTGAGAAACTAGGTCGTAATCCTGGCTAAAGGGTTGTAATGACCAATTATGCATGTATGTACTCGCATCTATTAACCCAACACACTACCTACTAGACTGAGGCGACCTCAAGGCCTTTGCAACGGGCACAAAGAGTACTCAAGATGGCTGTGCCTACGGCTGCTTTACTTATTAATTTTTCTATGACTATCAAGTACCACGTTCTTAAGGACGAAGCTGTCCTATTCACCATGTATTGTTAGGATGTATTAAGCCTAACCAGAAGTCACCAATCATAACGATTGTTTCATTTAAAAGAAATATGTTTTAGCAGACCTTGAGCCCTTACTTTACAGAGTTCAATCAAAGATAGCAGGCAATGAAAAGTTAAAAATCTCCCCCTTCGTATTGTTACGCAAATCGAAATGACCTAATATCGTTTAACAAAAAAAAAACGATAAACAAAAGCTGCACACACACTTATGTATGACGAACCTGGTTGCGCCTGGTACCAACAACAACATAAAGTAAACCAGCTACGACAAATATGTAATAGACAACATAAGTAAAGTACACAAACAACAATGTACTAGCAATAGAATTCTCGAGAAGGTGAGAGCAAGAACCTTCCACATCGAGAACGTTCATCATACTGATTACGTGCGTGTGCGTATATAAAAGGGCAACAAGATCAGCAGTCAGTCTTGTGTGAAGACGCGTTGCGGTTCGAACGTACAAGCGGCATTGCTTGCAAAAAGGTTGTAAGCAGAGAAGATCTAACGAACAGTTGTTAGTGTTAACGCGGACAGAAGTGTGAAACAGAACAGTGTACAAGCAAATTATTGTTGTATCGTTAGGTTGTATACGGTGGCACACAAAAGTAGTGTGAATAATAAAGAGAGTTTAAGAAAAACCAAACGCATATTTGTTTTTACTTTGTTTGCAATTAACGAACTCATATTTAAACGTTTTTAAAAAGGTAAAAACGTAACAGTATTAATATTCTGGCGCAAACATATGAGGTGCAGAGAAATCATTCAAGAGAATGCCAAATTTGGCATTGACTTGGCTTCCAACCCGACAATTTCCTGTGGAAACAGCAATAATGCGATGAGTGGCCGTGTGATTTAAACAAAGAAAGACAATTGATCCTCTTTTTATCCACCTCAATGCAGCAGTATACCCTCTTGCTGTCAACGAAATTCAGCACAGCACTCTCAACTTTGCTAAGGGAATCGGAACATTTATTCCCTGCAACCGGTCACAGATCGTTAGCTCTGTACTAGCTTTGGTCAGTTCATCAGCAATGCAGTGCGATGACATTCCTTTCTCCTTTGAATGTTTCGAAAATATCCTGGAGTAACGCCCAGAATTTATGGCCGTGGTCAGCTGATGTTCGTAAGAGATTGAATGCAGTCTGTCTGTTTGCTCGAATAAATAAAAAGATTTTCAGAGAAAATCTCATCATCCAACAAACTTTGCGCCGCCTGAAAAACACTCCTAAGTCAGGCAATTTACACGGATGCCTTTGTAGTCACCAGCATATAAACTCGAAGTCTAGAAGTCATTAGTTTGAGTCTTACAATCAAATTTCCCTTCCAGAAAATTATAAGGAACCATGCAGTCCACTTTAATATAGCTATGGCTTGACAGTATTGAAGCATCTCCATAGTCTACGTTGGACCACAATTTAACTGCTTTATGTCTTACTACTACCAGGTGAGCCTTCTGCTAGGTTAGGTTAGAGGACGTGTACAGTACCCGGAGGTCGAATTATCCCATTGTACAACGTCCTAGTTTCTCACACCACTTATGTTGTGTGTGTTAATTTTATACATGAGTGGTGGGACCTAAAGTTTAAAGTCGACTCCGAACGACAGATTTTTGAGAAATTTTTCATGGCAATTTTATTTACCATCAGAGTTTTTGCCAGAAATCTGCTGAGAGGAAGTCGCCGAAGAAACACTTTTTGAATTTGTCTTTGATGTCTGACCTGGGGTTCGAACCCTGGCTTTGCGTCTAATAAGCCAACACACTACCTACTAGACTACGACGACTTCAGCCTTCTGCCAGAAGAATAGCAAATAATTCCTTAAGAAGAGATGGAACATACTGCTCTGGTGGTCAAGACAGACGACTGCCTACATCCTTTGTCTATCAATCTGCAGTGAAACGGGTATTATAATACCGTTTCGTGCTAATGTGAGCACTGCAAGCTCCCTAAGGAAGCCAAAATGTGATGTCAGGTCTAAGTCTCCAACAGATGCAAATGGACACTATAACCCCTCATAAGGTTGACAAAAGGGCGTCGTTTGTCGCTGTCATTTTCAAAAGACGTCAATGTGTTTAGAAACTAAAGAGCGACTGTAATGGTGAAACCGATTTACATGTGACTTAATTCACTGTGTTGTAAAGGCTCCGCCAAATAACTTTTTTTTTTTGAAAATGCTTAAAAAAAAAAACTACTGAATATTTTCTCAAATATCTTTTTTTATTTGAAAGTACAATCCTTCCGATTAATAATGGAAAATAATTTCATTCAAATGGCTGCCTCGGCTGGTCATGCAGTAGCCTACACGATCAGTCCAATTTTTAAGCACATTATCGATTGTGTGCAGCTGCATTTCACCAATGGCTTCACGAATATTGTCCTTTAAAGCGTCAATTGTCTCTGGCTTGTCGGCGTAACACTTATCTTTGACGGCACCCCACGAATAATAGTCCAACGGTGTCAAATCGCAGCTACGAGGTGGCCAAACGACATCAGCTCTGCGGCTGATAATGCGATCTTCAAAAACAGGGCGCAAAACATGGAGTGTAGTTTCGGCTGTGTGGCACGTGGGGCCGTCCTGTTGAAACCAAATGCTGCCAATATCCTCCTCTTCAATTTTTATGAACAAAAATTCGTTCAACATGGCCCGATAACGATCGCCATTGACTGTAACGGCCAATCCTTGCTCATTTTCGAAGAAAAATGGCCCAATTATGCCTCTGGACCAAAATCCGCACCATACAGTGACTCGTTTTGGGTGCGTTGGCTGCATCATAATGGTAATGATGACAACATTTTTAAATTGTTAACGTGGGGGATTTAAATTGCCTGGTCAGATAGAAAAATGATGCCATATGCGTAATTTTTAGTGAGCTGTTGGTAGGCTTTGCTGGACTGTTATGTAAAGGGTGTTTTTTATAGAGGTATAGAACTTTAAGTTGCAATAAAACAACGATGGATTATTCGATTGACATGAATTTTATTTATCCGAAGGACACTCTTGTGGCATTACATTTTAAATATGATTTCTGGCATATGACCGCCACGGCTGACGCGGATGTAGTTCAATCTTGACGTCCAATTTTCGATTACTTTTTCCAACATTTGTGGCCGTATATCGGCAATAATACGGCGAATGTTGTCTTCCAAATGGTCAAGCGTTTGTGGCTTTACCGCATAGACCAATGACTTTACATAGCCCCACAGAAAGTAGTCTAGCGGTGTTAAATCACAAGATCTTGGAGGCCAATTCACAGGTCCAAAACGTGAAATTAGGCGGTCACCAAACGTGTCTTTCAATAAATCTATTGTGGCACGAGCTGTGTGACATGTTGCGCCGTCTTGTTGAAACCACATCTCCTGGACATCATGGTTATTCAATTCAGGAATGAAAAAGTTTGTAATCATGGCTCTATACCGATCACCATTGACTGTAACGTTCTGGCCACAATCGTTTTTGAAAAAGTACGGACCAATGATTCCACCAGCCCGTAAAGCGCACCAAACAGTCAGTTTTTCTGGATGTAACGGTGTTTCCACATACACTTGAGGATTACCTTCACTCCAAATGCGGCAGTTTTGTTTGTTGACGTAGCCATTCAACCAGAAGTGCGCTTCATCGCTAAACAAAATTGGCTTATGAAAACAACGGGAACAACGGTAATCTCGTTTTGGGCCCATTCGACGAATCTACGCCTTACTTGATGATCGTTTGGCTTCAATTCTTGCACGAGTTGGATTTTGTAAGCACGCAAACCAAGATCCTTCCGCAAAATCTTCCATAAAGTGGATGGACACAGATCCAATTCCTGTGCTCGATGGCGGATGGACTCATTCGGGTCTTCCTCCGCTTTACAGCAGCAATAACTTCTTCCAGCGTCTCTGGGGATGCGAGTTCTCAATAAGAGTAAACGTGGTGCGAAAACGTTCCATGGTTAATCGAATTAACTGCTCTGATGGACGATTTTGTCGACGATAAAATGGACGTAGTGCGCGATACGTTTTCCGCACAGAACCATTATTTTCGAAATAAAATTGCACTATTTGCAAGCGTCGTTCAGGCGTGAGTCTATTCATGATGAATTGCCAAACCAAACTGAGAATAAATCACTTGACAGCTGTTAAATCGGTCGCCATCTTGAAAAGTAATGCCAACATAAAATTCTATACCTCTATAAAAAAACACCCTTTATAAGAACAGGACTGATTGTCCTCTAGCCTTAAACCGGTTGAACAATTTTCTTATTATTATTATTATTCCCACAGAGTACTGCCTATTCGTAAGCATAGCGACAGCCTTAGCATTACCTAAAATGGCTTCTCCCGAAGCTGGGGGCCTGAGGAGAAGTGGGAAAATATTTTTGAAAAATTTGCCTTGGAATCCTTATGGTTTCCTCTAGGAAATGTTTGCTCTCCAGGTTGAAATTGATCCAATATATCTTTTCCTTTAAGCAAGGTCAACTAAACCTTGCTCATTATTCTTGAACACTTTCCAGAACTTTGGTTATTCTTTTAAAATCTTGCCTTTATCACTCTATTTTGTCTACCAATGTATTGCTACTGGGGAAGGTGTTTTAAACAGAATTCAACTTACCTGAGCATTGAAGGCATGTCCCAATAGTTCACACAATTGCTTGGCATACTGTTCCGATTTACCAGTTTCGGTGGCATATAAAACGGTGGCCTTGATACGCTTCGACAAAGCACGACCAAATAATTTCGATGTAAATTTCACAGCCCTGCAAAGAAAAACAAGCAAAACGATAAAGAATGTTAAGAATAAGTACAACATGAAGGCCTACAGCAAAAACCACAATTTAAAGTCATTAAGAGAGGAGTCTTTAATTTGGCCTTCTTAAATATTTCATTCAACATCATCTGTTTTATTTATTGACAGTTTTCTTGTTCTTGTTATTATTATTATTATTAAACAGTTTTAATTATTTTTCTATGCCTCCTTCCATCTTTCCCTCTCTCTCTCTCCCTTTTTTTATCAATGTGTGTTAGATTTTTAAAGACTTCAATATGAAGAAACAAAAGAAGAACCCTCACTCCTGCTTGTGAAATGTGGCACAATTTTTATTTTTTTTTTGTGTTTAACTTGTCTTCACTGTCTATTTCATCTGTCTTTGTCAGTATATGTATATGAGTGTGAGTGATGATGAAGAAGATGATGATGATCATCATCATCATCATGGCGTTGAAAACCAGTATGATGTTACTGTTAATGGTTGAGTAGTTGTTTGGTTAGCTTAATGCCTTCGAAATAAAATGAGTTCTTCTAGGCGGTCACAAAAAAAAATAAACAAACAAAACAGACACACACACACATGCCCTTACGCTTACACTCTCGCTAACATTCTTTCCGAGAAAAATCTAATCGCTAAAGACAACAAAAAAAAAAAAAGAAAATAACGAAAAAAATTAAAAACAAAAAAAAAACAATAACATTGTTGTTAAACAAAACAATTACAAGAACATCAAAATACTGTCATTCACAAACATACATATGCAGCAGCACAAAATAAAAACAAACACAGACAGTGAGAGAGAACTGAGAGGGAGAACGAAAAGAGTGCAAGAAAAGAAATGATGATGGTTTGTAAGCACAACTACTAACACAAATATTTCATTATCCCCCCAGAACATGTACAATAAATAACGCTAAACATCTCACATACGTATTAAACCAAAAAAAAAAAAAAAAAACACATAAATACTCATGCTCATGCCCTCTTTAGCAGTATTGCCATAAGTCCACAATTTAATGTTTTTCTTTTAATAAATGTAAGGAAATTCGATAAAAAAAAATAAGAAGGAAAATAAAGTTTTTTGTTCAAAACATTAAAATTCATAAGTTTAGCAGATAGACAGTCATGGAAACAAGACCCACAAATAAAGTCAGTTAAAGGGTCCGCCAAATAACTTTTTTTTTTGAAAATGCTTAAAAAAAAAACTCCTGAATATTTTCTCAAATTTCTTTTTTTATTTGAAAGTACAATCCTTCCGTTTAATAATGGAAAATAATTTCATTCAAATGGCTGCCTCGGCTGGCCATGCAGTAGCCTACACGATCGGTCCAATTTTAAAGCACATTATCGATTATGTGCAGCTATATTTCACCAATGACTTCACGAATATTGTCCTTTAAAGCGTCAATTGTCTCTGACTTGTCGGCGTGACACTTATCTTTGACGGCACCTTATCTTTGAGAGCAGCTCCCAGGTGGCCAAACGACATCAGCTCTGCGGCTGATAATGCGATCTTCAAAAACAGGGCGCAAAACATCGAGTGTAGCTTCGGCTTTGCGGCACGTAGCGCCGTCCTGTTGAAACCAAATGTTGCCAATATCGTCCTCTTCAATTTTTATGAACAAAAATTCGTTCATCATGGCCCGCTAACGATCGCCATTGACTGTAACGGCCACTCCTTGCCCATTTTCGAAGAAAAATGGCCCAATTATGCCTCTGGACAAAAATCCGCACCAAACAGTGTCTCGTTTTGTGTGCGTCGGCTTTTCAATGTGTGCGTGCGGGTTTTCTGTGCCCCAAATGCAACAATTTTGCTTGTTTATATACCCGCCAAGATCAAAATGAGCTTCATCTGAAGAGATGATTTTTTTTGCCAAAATCGGCATCTTCTGTAAGTCGATCGCAGGCCCACTTAGCGAAGCGAAAACGCACTGGAAAAACCATATTCGTTCAGCGGAAGGATAAAACTAATTATCTGTCAAATCAGACATGAGCTAAGTGTTACCATTCACGAAATAAGCACTAGTTGAAAAAAACGTTAAATGGCGGACCCGATATTATACGGCTTAAGAAGCATCCCAGCGAGAGCTGATTTCCATTCTTTCGGCGACTTCTTGTATAACATAAAAAGAATCAACCAACCTACAGGCCATTGCCCTGAAGCTCTTTAACTAAGAGTTTAAATTGTGAAAAAAAAACACATTTTGTTAATAAATTATTCACATGGCAACACTGCTTATATGTTTAAATGTTCTACGAAAAACAATATGCCGTTATTCTTTTTGTTTTATGACGCTACTCTAGTTTATCATTTTTATGTTGTATGTGTGAGAGTGAAAGAGAGAATCCTTATTATTTTTCTCTTCCTTTCATTCCCCTATGTTCCTACTTCCCACATTGTTTTCTTTAAATCTCAAAACACTCCTGTATGATGTTTGTTTTTGGTAGCTTTTATGTTTGTCTTGTAAATAAAATTTGAATTATTGGGGGCACAAAGAGAAAAATTAATATCTTGGCTTACAATTAAGAGGGTAACACTGTAGCAGTGAATATAGTATGAGTACGTATAGGTACCAGTGCGAGTAATGAACGTCTTTAAGAGTTTGTACTAAATGTACCACAAAAAAAACGTTTCTTTTTATATTTAAACTCCTTTAAACAGAATTTCTAAGGACAGAAGAATAATTGCAAAAAAAGGAACAAAAAAAAACAAAGGATTCACAAGAATAGGAATAAATAACAATTATAATAACCAAACTATATAGAAAGACCACGAAATATGGAAAACTAAGAACTAACAATAACAAATCAACAATCAGGATCTAGAAGTTGCCAAACAAAAACTTATTAAATAAAGGGTGTTTTTTATAGAGGTATAGAACTTTAAGTTGCAATAAAACAACGATGGATTATTCGATTGACATGAATTTTATTCATCCGAAAGATAATCTTGTGGCATTACATTTTAAATATGATTTCTGACATATGACCGCCACGGCTGGCGCGAATGTAGTCCAATCTGGACGTCCAATTTTCGATGACTTTTTCCAACATTTGTGGCCGTATATCGGCAATAATACGGCGAATGTTGTCTTCCAAATGGTCAAGCGTTTGTGGCTTTACCGCATAGACCAATGACTACATATCCCCACAGAAAGTAGTCTAGCGGTGTTAAATCACAAGATCTTGAAGGCCAATTCACAGGTCCAAAACGTGAAATTAGGCGGTCACCAAACGTGTCTTTCAATAAATCTATTGTGGCACGAGCTGTGTGACATGTTGCGCCGTCTTGTTGAAATCACATCTCCTGGACATCATGGTTATTCAATTCAGGAATGAAAAAGTTAGTAATCATGGCTCTATACCGATCACCATTGACTGTAACGTTCTGGCCACCATCGTTTTTGAAAAAGTACGGACCAATGAGTCCACCAGCCCATAAAGCGCACCAAACAGTCCGTTTTTCTGGATGTAACGGTGTTTCCACATACACTTGAGGATTACCTTCACTCCAAATGCGGCAGTTTTGTTTGTTGACGTAGCCATTCAACCAGAAGTGCGCTTCATCGCTAAACAAAATTCGCTTATGAAAATCGGGAACAACAGTAATCTCGTTTTGGGCCCATTCGACGAATCTACGCCTTACTTGATGATCGTGAGTCTATTCATGATGAATTGCCAAACCAAACTGAGAATAAATCACTTGCCAACTTAAAGTTCTATACCTCTATAAAAAACACTCTTTATATGTCAAGCCACAGACAACATTACCAATGTGTAGTAATAAAAAGGTGCCACATATTTACACTGTAAAGATTAAAACTTGTAAAGAAATTATAAAAATTGTATATAAACGAACCTGTTTTACAACTTTCTCCTTTCCTTATTGTTAGCCTACAATAATGAAATTAAAACATTAAAGTTGATTCCGTTTTCCTAACTAATAAAAAATGCCTATAAAATAAATTTAAACTCATCCCCAGTGAGCACTTTAAAGTTTAGTATATAGCAAGCACATCACATAAATTTCTCATAAAACAATGTGTTATAAAAATAAAAAACCACCAAAAGGAAAAAGAAAAATGAAAATAATTTCAAAAGATGACTTCATGATATAAAACTCAACTGAAATAAATTCACAAGCGCTAGCATAAAGCAACTTTATTCGACAGAAGTTCAGGAGCTAACTTCTTTTATTGTTTATTTTATAACAAGTACAGTGGTAAACATAAGGTGAACATCATAGACTTTGCTCTTCTCAAACAAGTGCAGGAAAAATTAATTGAAAGAAATTCGCGTGGCCGTATGGCGTACAACATAAACCGGTGGCATCGTTAAAATATTGAAATTTCCAAATAACATTTGACCCTGAGTATCCATAAAAGTCTTTTCTTTAAAAAAAATGTTTAATCAGGATTAATGAACATATTTTGTTTAGGCGGTTTAGAAGTCGCATACTCTAGTTGGTAGTGTATTGGATTATTAGACGAGAGCTTGTGGTTCAAACCCATTTCAAACATCCTGGAAAAATATTTCTTTGGCGACTTCTATTCAGACGACTTCTCGTAAAAACTCTTTGAAAGGACAAAACAAAATTTGTCGTTCCGAATCGACTTTAAACTATTGGTCGCGCCATTCATGGATAAACTCTCATTAATGCACATAACATTGGCGGCTTGAAAAATCAGGCCGTAATTCTGACTAAAGGGCTGTGTAATAGCAAAGGAAATAAAGTATGAAGAATGTGCATTTTAACATATTTTGGAATATTTTTCAAAAATATTTCATGACGCGGGGGGAAAGATAGAAGGGAAGGTTACAGAAACCAAGAGCGTAACAATGCGTTGTTCTCATCGTGCGTTTTTGTTGTTTGACCACTTTTTATTTATTTTTCTAGTGTTAAAAACAGACGTCGGCACCAATGTCCCTCAGGGGAAGAATATCTTCGGCTTTTTAAACACATAGGACACGAACATCAAGAATGTTCGTTAAAAAGGGCGTAAAAATCTTGTCAGCTTTTAAGGAAGAAGGTTCATGTCGCTTTTTTCAGACTTCAATTATACACCCAAAGAAATATCACAGTAGTATTCACTAATATCAATGAGGAATGATTTCGATTTTTGGAAGAATACTTGCCAAGTTAAATACGGTGTCTTAGTGCAGTACAATTTTTATATATTTTCCGATCATATATACATATCATTGTCATAAGTAGACTTGAAATTATTACTAACAATTTTCCTCTAGGTTACCACATGCCTATGGTTATGGATTACTGAGTAAGAGAGAGAAAATGAGTTGAGAGAATGTATTTATTTACAGCCATATAAAAGTGTTAGTAATATACTCTATTTTTATTTTCATTTCATCAACAAACATATGTAAAGCTGTCTATCTTTCGCTTAATAATTTTAGATAAATAAAAATAAAATAAAAAATCGATTTTATTATTAAAAGAATATAAAGCTATCCATCTTTGGCTTAAAAATTAGGCCATGTTTTTTAGATAAATAAAAATAATAAGAATAAAAAAACCATTTTTTATTAAAAGAAAAAAAAACGAGCATTCCAAAGCATTTAAAAAAAATTATACTATGAGACAAAATAAAAAAAATGAAATACGCCCAGCTAATGACATAGAACATTTTTAACACAAAATATTCTTCGAGTGTTATTCTGAAATAAAATGATAAAGCGTCCGCACCACATGTATTCTTGTCGCAGTCTGATCGACAACTAAATCAAAAAACACAAGAATACATACACATGTGCATACGTACGATGAGAGCAACACATTGTTACGCTCTTTGTTTGTGTTCATTTTCCTTCTGTCTTCCACTCCCCTCATCAAGAAATGATTTTTAAAAAAAAATTTGGTGAGAGCGGGTCGTGATGTTACAACCCGCCATAAGAAATTTTACTTCTACATGATGCGCATTCTTTATATCCATATTCTTTGGTAATAGTCAGTAATGAACATACGCATGTAATTTGTTTGTTTTATTGACAGAATGGCTGACGATGTACCCTAAAGTATCAATATGACGACGATTTGGCATAAATTGACGTCTTATCGATAATTATGTTTCCTTGCAAATCTGACTACCAAGCGTGGGTAGTTCACGCTCAAGCCATTCTGAATTTTGAGGAGTTAGCCAACGCTTGATAGAAAATTTCATGGGCAATAGCGCAAATTTCCATTTCTATAGATACGTGACTTCGATTTGAAGTCGCCGTAGTATAGTAGGTAGTGTGGAGGCTTATTAGACGTAAGGCCACGGATCAAACCCCAGGTTAGACATCGAAACGAAAATATGGAAAATATTTCTTCGGCGACGTCCTCTCAGCAAATTTCTGTCAAAAACTCTGAGAGTAAATAAAATTGCCATGAAAAGTTCCTCAAAAATCTGTCGTTCGCAGTCGACTTTAAATTGTAGGTCCCGCCGCTCATGTATAAAATTAACACACGCAACATGAGTGGTGTGAGAAGCTAGGCCGTAATCCTAACTGAAGGGTTATAATGGTCAATTATGTATGTATATATATATAGATACGTGAACAAATAGAAAAAAATATTGCATCGATAATATGTGTGTATTCTTCTTTCTTTCATGTGCTTAAGAGTCTTCCTACCCTGCAACAACACTGCGTGTTCCAGTCAAGTGCTGAGGTTTTTCATACGGTGCGACAAGTCTCCAATTACTTGTTTCAGGTCGTATTTTCAGGACTATTGGTTATCATCGTATGGCTATAAACGGCAGTTTGTTCATTATCGGTCGATTGGAATTTGTCCCTATTGGCGTGGGCCCAACTGCGACAACAGTTTACTACGATCACTACAGACTAATGATTAACTATTATTTGCTATCACTATAGGACAATTTTGAACTGAAGAATACGTTGGTACAAAACGATTAAGCAACAGCTGCTACTGTTCAACTTGTTCGTTTTAATAGTAACATACAGAGCACTGCAGCGTATGAGTATTTTAAACAAATTAATATCACGTATACGCACATGGGCCTAAGATATTTTTAACAATAATTGCCGAAAATCAAGTAAGAGCCCAATTTTTAATTTCTATCTTCTGAGATTTGTATTTAAATCGTTAAAATTTAGTTTTTTTTTGCTGCAAAATTATCATGAAATTTTAAAGAGAGAGAGACTTATTATTTAGGTTCATATTTCCATACAAAAATAGAAAAAATAAGAGGAAAATACAGAGAAAAACTAAGAACAAAAATGCTTCTGGTAATACAGGTAGTGCTTTCAGTTGACACAGCCTGTTCCTGTTCATTGCCACAGAAAACTGAAGTACCAACAGTGCTTTCATAAGCTCGCTCTCTCTCTGTCTCTTGCCCTACGTGCTACTATGTACCTCTTTTCACGTTTTACGTATTGTTAGTTTTTGTAGAATTTTTTTTCTTTTTTTGTAAGCATTTCTTTGGTTTTTATGATTTCATTCATTCAGTTGCCGTTCATGTCTTTTTACACTCACGCTATCCTTCTTCTACGTACTTATTTTCAATGGTATGGGTAGAGGAACAAAATGAAAAACGAAAAACAACGTTAAACTAAGAGCTGCTAGTAAACTAAGTTACCCACAATTACTGACACACACACAGACGCATACACTCATGCTATTTGCCCTCTTATACGAATAGAAAATCACACACAAAAAATTTTGAATAAAAACAAATGCATGTATGTATACAGGAGTGAGAGAGAGAGAGAGAGAGAGAGAGTAAAAGGGTTTGTGAAATTAAAAAGAAAAAAACTCTGAGAGACAACTACGTGTTGAATTTGCTGGTTGTTGTTGTTTTTTTTTTATTATTTCTCACACAACAGTGTATTAAAATGTTTGCCCAGTACCATCCATACACATCAACATCAACATCATCATCATCATCCTCATGTTGGTGGTTAATGTCTGAGGGCCAATTTAGTCAAATAAAGTTTTTATGCTGCTCGTTTATTTAAAACAAAACAAAAAACAACAACAATAGCAATAACAATAAGGAAAAAAGAAATAAAAACATTAAATGGAATCACATGTTATTGTAACAGACTAGAGGTATTTAAAATTTAACAGAAAATGAATACAATTTAGAAACCTCTCTCTCTCTCTGTCTCTCTCTCAGTGTTTCTCTGTTTAGACTATTTGCCTTAACTGCAAATGATTTTTGATCTCCTTTGCAGTGTGTGTGTGTGTGTGTGTGTAAAAGTGTTAGTTTTTTATGCGAAACAAGACAAAGTAATGCTCTTATGTGTTTAAATTTTATTAATAAAACGCTTTTTTGTTGGTTTGTTTTTTTAAGCACTTTAAGTTGCCTTTTAAAGGTTCTGCTTCTATGCCTGATTGTATCATCTCGTCTGTTCTATGCAATGTGGCACGTCGTTGTTCATTTATAATGCATGTTCCATTAACGTTTTTTTTTTCTTTTTTTCTCTTTTCTACTCGTAAGTGTAATTTTATAAAATTAAAATAACAATTTTTCTTTTCCTTTTTTTGTGATATGAGCACTATAAAATTCATTACATTTTTTAATATACGAACTGACGTTTTCTATTATTTTATTAACGTTTTTTAAATACTCAAAAATGGATTTAATTTTTTTTTGTATTTTTTGTAGATACAGCCCTGTAGATACAGAACTGAAAATAATAGGGTAAGACAGAAATATTGTTGGAAAATTTAAATTGTTTAATTTTATTTTTTAATAAAACTTGAACATATGTTCGCCTTGGCTATGAGTTATATGGTCGATTTGATACGTACAATTTTTAAAAATTGTTTCCATTAAATCTGGTAGTATTACTACAATGGTGGCTTAAATATTGGCTGTATTTTATAGCATGAAAAATCGTTCAATGTCGCAGGAAAAAGTTAAACAAGTTGACCACAGCAATATTCTCTTCGGTACATAGGGAGGATGTTCTCTTCCACTTTCACTTCTTCCTTCATTCCTACAAAGTGTTTTGATTCTTTTCAATTTCTGCAGCACAGAAGCAGACAACATTTTCAATTAAAATGCCTGACCGTAGCATGTGTAAGACTTTTTTCTTTAGAGACACTTTTTCGTCTATTTTTTTTCGTTTAAAAACTCGCATTCCAATTCAAATTTTAGATAATAAACTTCATTGTTGCATAGGTAACAATTTAACTTAGCATCGTGGTCATACTTACAGAGAGAATCTCTGAAATAGCCACATCCTGTTAGAAACTGCTTCATGCTTCAGCTGTGCACGTTTCTGTAGAGGCCAATGTCCTATTATTACTGCTGGTAGGATCCTAAGGTAACTCTGGTTAATTTTAACACAAATTTTGTTCAGCACGGGCCTTATTTGTTTTGTCTTTATACGAATTGGTCCATTATCACAACTTTCCTCTAAGTAAAGTAAACTTTATAAGTAAAATCTGTGTAAGATCTTTTGGTTTAACGCCCTGGCGAGGAATGTCAGCCTCAAATATGAATTGATTTGAAATTTCTGCAGTATTAGCAATTGCAAGTGTGTCAAATTTGCTTTTACCTTAGATGTCCCTAGGGTGTTTTTTTATAGAGGTATAGAACTTTAAGTTGCAATAAAACAACGATGGATTATTCGATTGACATGAATTTTATTTATCCGAAAGATAATCTTGTGGCATTACATTTTAAATATGATTTCTGGCATATGACCGCCACGGCTGGCGCGGATGTAGTCCAATCTGGACGTCCAATTTTCGATGACTTTTTCCAACATTGGTGGCCGTATATCGGCAATAATACGGCGAATGTTGTCTTCCAAATGGTCAAGCGTTTGTGGCTTTACCTCATAGACCAATGACTTTACATAGCCCCACAGAAAGTAGTCTAGTGGTGTTAAATCACAAGATCTTGGAGGCCAATTCACAGGTCCAAAACGTGAAATTAGGTGGTCACCAAACGTGTCTTTCAATAAATTTATTGTGGCACGAGCTGTGTGACATGTTGCGCCGTCTTGTTGAAACCACATCTCCTGGACATCATGGTTATTCAATTCAGGAATGAAAAAGTTTGTAATCATGGCTCTATACCGATCACCATTGACTGTAACGTTCTGGCCACCATCGCTTTTGAAAAAGTACGGACCAATGATTCCACCAGCCCACAAAGCGCACCAAGCAGTCAGTTTTTCTGGATGTAACGGTGTTTCCACATACACTTGAGGATTACCTTCACTCCAAATGCGGCAGGCAGTTTTGTTTGTTGACGTAGCCATTCAACCAGAAGTGCGCTTCATCGCTAAACAAAATTCGCTTATGAAAATCGGGAACAACGGTAATCTCGTTTTGGGCCCATTCGACGAATCTACGCCTTACTTGATGATCGTTTGGCTTCAAATCTTGCACGAGTTAGATTTTGTAAGCACGCAAACCAAGATCCTTCCGCAAAATCTTCCATAAAGTGGATGGACACAGATCCAATTCCTGTGCTCGATGGCGGATGGACTCATTCGGGTCTTCCTCAATGCTACGCTCTACAGCAGCAATAGCTTCTTCTGTACGCACCGTACAGCGTCTCTGGGGATGCGAGTTATCAATAAGAGTAAATGTGGTCCGAAAACGTTCCATGGTTAATCGAATTAACTGCTCTGATGGACGATTTTGTCGACGATAAAATGGACCTAGTGCGCGATACGTTTTCCGCACAGAGCCATTATTTTCGATATAAAATTGCACTATTTGCAAGCGTTGTTTAGGCGTGAGTCTATTCATAATGAATTGCCAAACCAAACTGAGAATAAATCACTTGACAGCTGTTAAATCGGTCGCCATCTTGAAAAGTAATGCCAACTTAAAGTTCTATACCTCTATAAAAAAACACCCTTTATAATTGGATCTGTCCGATATTTTCTTTATAAAACAAGACTCAAAAGTGGATTCAAATAATGATTGCCATGAACATAGCTTCCATACTTCTTTATTGTTATGATCGAGGCGACTTGTATTAACAAACTATCTCGTGATAAGCAGTTAAGGATAGTAAACAACATCGTCGTAGTCTAGCCGGTAGTGTGTTGGCTTATTACACTTGTTACACACCACGTTTCAAGCCCCATGTCGGACATATCGAACAAAATGAAATATGAAAAAATATTTCTATTGCGACTGCCTCTCAGCGGATTTCAGCCAAAAACTCTGAGAGAAGTTGCCATGAAAAGTTTCTCAACAAGAAAAATTTGTCGTTCGGAGTCGACTTTAAACTGTAAACATGTTAAAATTAAAACACACAAATAAGTGGTGTGAGAAACTAGGTTGTAATCCTGACTAAAGGATTGTTATGACCAATTACGTAAGTAAAGGGTGTTTTTTATAGAGGTATAGAACTTTGAGTTGGCATTACTTTTCAAGATGGCGACCGATTTAACAGCTGTCAAGTGATTTATTCTTAGTTTGGTTTGGCAATTCATCATGAATAGACTCACGCCTGAACAACGCTTGCAAATAGTGCAATTTGATTTCGAAAATAATGGTTCTGTGCGGAAAACGTATCGCGCACTACGTCCATTTTATCGTCGACAAAATCGTCCATCAGAGCAGTTAATTCGATTAACCATGGAACGTTTTCGCACCACGTTTACTCTTATTGATAACTCGTATCCCCAGAGACGCTGTACGGTGCGTACAGAAGAAGCTATTGCTGCTGTAGAGCGTAGCATTGAGGAAGACCCGAATGAGTCCATCCGCCATCGAGCACAGGAATTGGATCTGTGTCCATCCACTTTATGGAAGATTTTGCGGAAGGATCTTGGTTTGCGTGCTTACAAAATCCAAATCGTGCAAGATTTGAAGCCAAACGATCATCAAGTAAGGCGTAGATCCGTCGAATGGGCCCAAAACGAGATTACCGTTGTTACCGATTTTCAAAAGCGAATTTTGTTTAGCGATGAAGCGCACTTCTGGTTGAATGGCTACGTCAACAAACAAAACTGCCGCATTTGGAGTGAAGGTAATCCTCAAGTGTATGTGGAAACACCGTTACATCCAGAAAAACTGGCTGTTTGGTGCGCTTTATGGGCTGGTGGAATCATTGGTCCGTACTTTTTCAAAAACGATGGTGGCCAGAACGTTACAGTCAATGGTGATCGGTATAGAGCCATGATTACAAACTTTTTCATTCCTGAATTGAATAACCATGATGTCCAGGAGATGTGGTTTCAACAAGACGGTGCAACATGTCACACAGCTCGTGCCACAATAGATTTATTGAAAGACACGTTTGGTGACCGCCTAATTTCACGTTTTGGACCTGTGAATTGGCCTCCAAGATCTTGTGATTTAACACCGCTAGACTACTTTCTGTGGGGCTATGTAAAGTCATTGGTCTATGCGGTAAAGCCACAAACGCTTGACCATTTGGAAGACAACATTCGCCGTATTATTGCCGATATACGGCCACAAATGTTGGAAAAAGTCATCGAAAATTGGACGTCCAGATTGGACTACATCCGCGCCAGCTGTGGCGGTCATATGCCAGAAATCATATTTAAAATGTAATGCCACAAGATTATCTTTCGGATAAATAAAATTCATGTCAATCGAATAATCCATCGTTGTTTTATTGCAACTTAAAGTTCTATACCTCTATAAAAAACACCCTTTACATAAACAATGCCTTAGAAGATGTAGTGATAGGATCATTTCTTATCATTTCTAAGTGTAAGTTTTATGATCTGTTGTAGTTGCCGTGTAGATTTTACAATCTGTGATGCATTTTTACTGTCATATAGGAAAGTAAAATTTTCACTCATTATCAAACGGAGATAACTTTGTATAGAATGTGATTTTAATTGAATTGAAGCCTGTAAGCAATTTATATTCAACTACTTAGACTTTTTCTTGAACCCAATATTTAAAAACTTTTAAAAAAATGTTTACTACACTTTTTTGGGAAAGCACTGTTACATAAACAGCTTTATTCGCTTACTAACACTGGCACAAACCAGCACACCTTTTTCTCTTTTTCTGTTGTTGTATTCTGTAACTCATAATTATGATCAGTAATGAATAACACTCTTCATCAATGTCATGCTTAACAAATAAAATTTTAACAATTTTTTCTCCTACTCCACGACCCCTGCCGTAACACATTCTCGTGAAATTAATCGTTTAATACTTATCCTTCGTATTTATGCGTATAAAACACATGTAAAATGATTATAAACGACGAGGATGTATGTTAACGACAATTTAAATGTAATTGTTGTAATTGTTGTCATATGTTTACTTGTATAGTTCGTATGTTTTCTTTCAAAAGTTTGTAAATATATGCGTGCAGCGACAACAAGAACAACAAAAAGTAACAATAAAGTGAATAAAAATTACTGTTAATAAATTAAATTTCTCTTCATTTACATACTCATCTCTGTTATTGTATAAAAGTGTGTGTATGGCTCCACACAGTTAGTGACAGAGGAAAGAGAGAGAGAGAGAGAGAGAGTATTACCAAACGGGTGTATAAATTGTATTAAAATTGAGTATCAAACAAAAAAAAAATAACAAGGAAAACAAAGTGTAACTGAAATGTGATTAAATTTTATTAAATTTAAGCCTGTGCATAATAATTATATTTAATTGCTCACTTCTTGTTTTTTCTCTCTCTCTCTCTCACTCTGTTTTTTTTTTTTTTTTGTTAAAGTAATTCAAATATAAGTCGCATATTAACAGGCAGTAAATGTGGTTTTATTTTTTATCTCTTCAGCTTTAATTATCATCGCACTCATATGCACACGCACATTAACCGTGCCAAACATATTACAGTTGAATAGAGAGACGATTTATTATGCGTTTTAACAGTTTTATATTGAAAATGATGAATTTAATAATAATTATGCACGCATATGAAGTGTTAAATTATTATGCAGTTACAGTGTTGCACAAAATAATTGAGAATCTTTTCTCTACTAAGCACTTTTCAAATTGGATTTGAATCCAATTGGCAATGCGCTCGATTGACATACACAGAATTATAGTAATTCTGACAGCCTTCGAAATACATGAATAGAAATGGAAGAACGAATCTTTACTGATATAACATGAAACCAAGTAAATGTCTTGTAAAATGATAGGTTCAACTCAAGACATAGTTCTATTAGGTTCTGTGTTCTGAAAAGAAAGAAACTTACTTTCTTAATTAGTCATTACAATCCTTTAGTCAGGATTACGACCTAGTTTCTCACACCACTTATGTTGTCTGTATCAATTTTATCCATAAGTGGCAGGATCTACAGTTTAAAGTCGACTCCGAATAACAATTTTTTTGTTGAGAAACTTTTCATGACAATTTTAATGGGTGATTTTTTAAGAGCTATAGGAAAAATTTTCCAAAAATAACACATACAATTCAGAAAAATGCATGAAATCTTTATTTGTATCGATAGTACGTACCATATAATTTAATGTTTGAAGATTATTTCATGCAAATGTTGACCGCGACTGCGCCTCAAATGGTCCATCCGCTTAGTCCAATTTTGGCATACTCTTTCCAACATTTCGGCCGGTATCTCACGAATAAATGCTTCAATGTTATCTTCCATAGTCCAATGTTGTCTTTAACATAGCCCCCAAAAAAATAGTCTAAAGGAGTTAAATCGCTCGATCTAGGCGGCCAATTGGCCGGTCCCGAACGTGAAATAAAATGTTCACCGAACTCGCCTCTCAATAAGTCCATTGTTACGCGTGCTGTATGGCATGTGGTACCGTCTTGTTGAAACTACATATCATGCAAGTCAAGCTCTTGCATTTTGGAAAGAAAGTTAGATATCATCTCACGGTAGCGCTCACCATTCACAGTGACGTTACGATTCGCAGCATCTTTGAAGACGTACGGATGCCACCAGCCCATAAACCGCACCAAACTGTGACTTTTTCTGGATGCATTGGTAGCTTTTGCAATGCTTCTGGCTGATCTTCACTCCAAAATCGACAATTCTGCTTATTTACGTATCCATTGAGCCAAAAATGAACTTCGCCAACTTCGGCCAACTTTCCAAGTGCCCATTCACCAAAAATTCTGCATTGCGGTAGGTCGTTCGGCTTCAATTCTTGCACCAGCTGTATTTTGTAAGGCTTCACAACTAAATCCTTCCGCAAAATTTTCCACGTTGTTGAGTAACAAAGGCCCAATTGCTGCGAACGGCGACGAATCGATAATTGATGGTCATCATTAACACTGGCCGATAGAGGTGCGATATTTTCTTCAGTTCGCACTCTACGTAAGCGTGTTGGTGGTTTAATGTCCAACAATGTAAATTTGGTTACGAAATTTAGTCACAATAGCCCGAATAACCGCTTCAGTGTGTCGATTAAACTGACCATAAAATGGAAGAAGCACGCGATGAACTTTCTTAACAGAGCACGCATTTTGATAATAAAATTCAATGATTTGCAAGCGTTGCTCGTTTGTAAGACGATTCATGGTTAAATTATAGACCAAACTGAAGATGTTTGACAGTGAAACAAAACACGAAACGTGCGTGAGCTGTTTAAACCAGTGTTGCCAAAAAGATAATGGCTAAAAAATCACCCGTTATTTATTCTCAGAGTTTTTGTTAGAAATCTGCTGAGAGGAGTCGACATAGAAATATATATTTTTCCTTGTGTTCGAGATGCCAGACCTAGGGTTTGAACAGCGGCCTCAAGTCTAATAAGCCAACACACTACCTACCAGCCTACGGCAACTATAGAAACCAAGTAAAGTCCCTTGCAAAATTATTGGTTCAACTCAAGAGAGAGTTCTTAGGGGTTCCTTGTGCAGCATGATACTTACTTTCTTAATTGGCCATTACAATCCTTTAGTCAGGATTACAACCTAGCTTCTCACAGCACCTACGTTGTGTGTTTAATTTTATACACAAGTGGCGGGACCTATAAAATCGACTCCGAACGACAAATTTTTAAAAACTTATCACGACAAATTTTATTTTACTCTCTGAGTTTTTACCAGAAGACTGCTGAGAAATCTTTTTTCATATTTCGTGTGGTGTGAGATGTCTGAGCTAGGTTATGGGCCCTTGGGCTTGCGTCTAAGAAGCCAACGCGCTACCTACTATACTCGGCGACTTCTTTTCGGCTTTCCTTACAATATTTAAATCTGCAAGGGGCTTAGGTAGGTAGGTAGAGGTGGCTGCCCATCCAAGAAAAAAAAAATGTTTCTTGGTGATGGACACACTTAGGCCGCATTGGGCCCATTGTGCTACCACAGTCATCCGTTGTCCCCTAGTCTCGAAACCATTCGGAGCTCCTGATGAAGCGATTTAGGCTGCCAATGTCAATCTCTGACAGTTCCTCCAGATCATCCATGTAGTAAGTACCCAAGTACTTCCTTCTCCTTTGGCATAGAGCCGGGCATGTACCCAGCAAGTGAGGGACAGTCTCCTCTTCTTCCTCATCTCTGCAGCTTCTACAGAAGTCGTTAGCAAGGTGTCCAAGTCCAATGCGCCTCGCATGCGTACCCATAATGCAATGCCCCGTAATGACACCGACAACTACACTGAGCGCGCCTCTTTGGAGTTTAAGTAGACTCATTGTGCACCCCTCATCCAGCCATGGCCAGATTTTACGAGCCGTTCTACCCGTGTCCGAGGCCGCCCACCTGTCGTTGACGGAATCGACGATCGCATTATCAATTATGAGCTTGCAGGTCCTCATTGGTATGCCCAAATTCGAGAACTCAGCGGTGAGCTCGATGGTCGTGCCCCGCCTGGCAAGTTCATCAGCTCTACAGTTGCCCGGAATACCACTGTGTGCCGGTACCCATACGATATGGATGTCATATCGTTCCGCTATCTCGTCGAGATATCTGCGACAGCCGTACACCGTCTTGGAGTTCATCATGTTAGAACTCAAAGCCCTGATAGCCGCCTGGCTATCAGAAAGTATGGTAACGTTCCGCTTGGAGACCCTTCCATCCCCAATAATACTCGCCGCAGCCTGTATGGCCACCACCTCCGCCTGAAAGACACTTCAGTGGTCTGGTAGTCTTATAGACTGAGCTATTCCAACCGATTCCGAAAAAATTCCACTGCCAACCGCTCCGTTCAGCTTAGAGCCATCGTTGTAGATTTGTACGGAGTCTCTAAACAGGTGGGTCACACCACCCTTCCAAGCCCCGTTATCCGGAACCGATGTCCTGAATCTCTTCGTGAAGTCGTACCTCGGTGTCATGTAGTCACTGCTCCCGACAGCTCCAACTTCCCTCAGGATTCTTGCGTGGCCTATGCCCGAGTCATGCCACTGTCCAGTCGCCCAGAGACGTTTACTTGCAAGGGGCTTAAAGGTTATTGATTTTAATGTCTGTCCTCATGGAAAAGTAGAAAAAGATTCCAAAATATTTACATCCATAAAAACAAAGTTGAAAATAGTTTTTCAATTACTTTTGCGATCCAGATTACCATTGAAGATCATAAAACAAAAGTAACATATTCCTTTTGTCATTTCCTTATGTGTCCTGTTCCTTCCTTTTCAAATCCAATAAAATATTTCGAATATATTCATAGGCAAGGATTTGTTTCCTTAGCAAATAGAGTCATAAATACCACACAACAGTTCCTTACTAAAACTCTATCATTTGGAAAGAAATCCCTACCGTTCTCACATTAGAAAACTTTTTGTATTTTTCGGGGGGGGGGGAATGGCGGCGGGTGGTGTTGTATTTTATTTAATTTGATTTTTTAACTCCATATGTTCCTTTGCAAAAACTTTTGATTGCTTATGGTTAAATACAGAAAAATTAGATTTTCATTCATTTCAGCAAAAATAGAAGACGAAAAACAATTTCATAAGGAATTAGAGAGAGAATCCTATAGCGGTAGCTGTAGCTGTAGCTGTATGTATGTCTGTATGTCTGTTTGTCTGTATATTAACAATTATTTTTACACATCATTTATTTGCAAAATTTAATTAAATTATGGTGGAATTAAACCCATAAGGCAGGCAAGCATACAGGCATCAACAGATACTACTCAAGTGTATTCCACCGAAAAGATATTTTAAAGACGGTTTTTGAAACGTTATTTTAAGAACCCAGAATATTTTCAAGGAAATACGTAATAAATGAAGAGAAATAAGAATTTTTTTATTTAAACTCTATTACACTGGGCTGCATAAAAACGTTAGAATCCATAAAATTGAAAAAACAATTTTGAGTCAGTATTCTCGTCGATTCACTCACATTTGATGGAAACTTCCAACAGTCTTGCTAAAAAAAAAAGCACAATTCCTGTATATTATCTTACTGTGTGTATTTTGTATAAACCGCGCTTCTATCGGACTCCAGAAATACTTCGAAAGTTTATCTGGTCTTTCCGAAAGACCAATTGAGTCTTTCAAGAAAAGTACCACAAGCAACGCTTGTTTAACGTTTACTGTGATAGAGAGAGAGAGAGAGAGAGAGAGAGAGAGATAGCATGCAGTGGTGGTCCCATGAGCGTAAAATTCTGTGTAGTAATCACACTGAGTGTTAAAAATGATTTTAACAAAACTAGTACAATGTCCTGCCGTCTTAGGAAAGTTCCGAGAAACCGAGAACTTCAATTATGATACAGCAGCGGGTGTCGAGGATACAGGCTCATAGGCGGCATCCTACTAGTCTCTAGACTTAGATCAACGCTATGAAAAATAATGTACCATTGTGTATTGAGGCTTATACACCCATTTTGTGCATTCATTGTAAAGGGTGTTTTTTTATAGAGGTATCGAACTTTAAGTTGTAATAAAGCAACGATGGATTATTCGATTGACATGAATTTTATTTATCCGAAAGATAATCTTGTGGCATTACATTTTAAATATGATTTCTGGCATATGACCGCCAGGGCTGGCGCGGATGTAGTCCAATCTGGACGTCCAATTTTCGATGACGTTTTCCAACATTTGTGGCTGTATATCGGCAATAATACGGCGAATGTTGTCTTCCAAATGGTCAAGCGTTTGTGGCTTTACCGCATAGACCAATGACTTTACATAGCCCCACAGAAAGTAGTCTAGCGGTGTTAAATCACAAGATCTTGGAGGCCAATTCACAGGTCCAAAACGTGAAATTAGGCGGTCACCAAACGTGTCTTTCAATAAATCTATTGTGGCACAAGCTGTGTGACATGTTGCGCCGTCTTGTTGAAACCACATCTCCTGGACATCATGGTTATTCAATTCAGGAATGAAAAAGTTTGTAATCATGACTCTATACCGATCACCATTGACTGTAACGTTCTGGCCACCATCGTTTTTGAAAAAGTACGGACCAATGATTCCACCAGCCCATAAAGCGCACCAAACAGTCAGTTTTTCTGGATGTAACGGTGTTTCCACATACACTTGAGGATTACCTTCACTCCAAATGCGGCAGTTTTGTTTGTTGACGTAGCCATTCAACCAGAAGTGCGCTTTATCGCTAAACAAAATTCGCTTATGAAAACAACGGGAACAACGGTAATCTCGTTTTGGGCCCATTCGACGAATCTACGCCTTACTTGATGATCGTTTGGCTTCAAATATTGCACGAGTTGGATTTTGTAAGCACGCAAACCAAGATCCTTCCGCAAAATCTTCCATAAAGTGGATGGACGCAGATCCAATTCCTGTGCTCGATGGCGGATGGAATCATTCGGGTCTTCCTCAATGCTATGCTCTACAGCAGCAATAGCTTCTTCTGCACGCACCGTACAGCGTCTCTGGGGATGCGAGTTCTCAATAAGAGTAAACGTGGTGCGAAAACGTTCCATGGTTAATCGAATTAACTGCTCTGACGGACGATTTTGTCGACGATAAAATGGACGTAGTGCGCGATACGTTTTCCGCACAGAACCATTATTTTCGAAATAAAATTGCACTATTTGCAAGCGTTGTTCAGGCGTGAGTCTATTCATGATGAATTGCCAAACCAAACTGAGAATAAATCACTTGACAGCTGTTAAATCGGTCGCCATCTTGAAAAGTAATGCCAACTTAAAGTTCTATACCTCTGTAAAAAACACCCTTTACATGTACATTGGCCATGCATACTATCATGGCCCACAGTTGTAGTTAAACGTTGGCAGTTGTAGTTGAAGGTCTTGGTATCTTGGTGGCAAAGTGTAAAGATGTTGCAGCAAGAATATAGAGATGGCTGGGTAAAGCAGAAAGCTGCCTGCGGATCACACCAATCGACTGCAAGGCTTCCTCGTCTTGGTCATTGTAACCTAGATTCGGTCATCAATTACGCCGACATGTGCTAATTCTCATAAGGACGTCCTTTTAAATCTTAAAGATATGATCGAGCCAACATAATGGCTCAGTTTATAGGAGCTGTCGTTGAAGAGCCCAAAGAGCTCATTGTTGGTTTGAATACGGAAACAATCACTAACTCGCACTGTATCGATGAAATTGCGTTGAACTTTTCTACTAAATTCTCCTAAGCCTACATCGATGCGAGGTTGAGGTTTTTGACTGCAGATTAGCCATGTAAAGTTTAATTATCGAGATAAGCATATCGAATGGCAAATCTAATGCCGGTCAGCGATGAGTTTTGCTTACACTCTGCATAATTAAGAGAGAATACAACAACCAGCTTTATTTGGAGCTACAACGACATTGGCTACTGGTCTAGCAAACGCGCTCTAAAAAGTCAATAATCGTACGGACTAAAAACTGTTACGATTATGACATTTGATCATAGTACTTTAGGAGCCTTCAGACGTAATACTTAATCGCTAGTTCTGGAAGGATCTTACCGTCGGATTTTAGGGCAATATTTTGGTAGAAAGACACGGGCTTATGGCATGTAAAAACAAAATCCCATTAAAAATGTATATCATTTCACTTTCTCAAGTATATTTTACTTAAGCAATTCAACAATTTTTAATTTATTTATTTTAGTTTTTTCCTCTATTCCCTTTTCATTATTTACAAATTTTAAAATTTCGAAAATTTTATTTCCTGCTGGATACGGTGTACTGAAGACGCTAAATTACATCTGAACTGTGTACATGTAGTAAATATTTGTGTGTCACAATATTGTTTTAATTTTAAATCGTTTTAAATTAAACTTCTCTCTCCTGTGCTCTCTCTCTCACTCTCTCTCTCTCTTTCTCTATCTCTCTTTTATTCCCTTTTTGATTTATGTGCATACATACGTATGTGTACGTTTAAGACAGTTTGTTGTACAAATGAAAGCATTTTTAAACGATTTGAATAAATAATTTTCTTCTTTTCATCAATGATTCCTTATAATTTTTTACACACACATGCACACATGCATGCATAACATACTTATTCTCTCTCATCAACAGAAACACTCACTCACACATACATATTTTTTCTGCTCCTAATCAGACTAAAACAAAAACAAAATTTTCGTACGATTTTAAATTATAAATAAACACGAGTTGATGACAAAAGATTTACGATTGTTTGTATACGGGTGTGTTGGGTGTGTGTTTGTATGTGTGTATAATAATGGCTGATGTTATTGATATTGCTTGTGAGTACAAGTAGTGTGTATATGTATGTGTACATACAAGACAAGCAAATATTAATACAGCAACTGCTCATAGAGTGAAAGTGGAAACAGAATCAAAGTGAGTGATTTCACAACCACAGGCATTTAAGAGTTTTTAAGCATTTGACTTGATTGCTTATCCGTTTAATGAAATAAATTTTATTGTATTTGAGGTAATGACAGGATTCATTGCTCACATACGAAACCTGGGTTCAAACATTAGGTTGTCTGTCAACTTTAAATCAAAAATTTATTCGAAAAGCTTTAAGATCAGTGAAGAAGTCAAACATTTTTTGGGTTTAATAAACGGATTCTCGAGATTTTGTTAAACAAGCGGGTTGTCATTCGAAATGAAAAGAAAACATTTGGATTCTGCAGCTTCCAAGAGCGTCAGCTCCCTTCTTAACTGTCTTCTGGCCAGAACCAGTAGACATTATGATTTTTGGAAATGTTTTGCAATTAGACTTAGTAACAGAATTGAACACAGTAATCTGCATGCTGCATACTATCTTAAAAGAGGCACTATTTTGTACCATACAGATGTAACAAGAACAGATCTTGTTACAGGAGAAGGAGTTTTTGATTCCAGAATACAATATTTCTCACTCACGGGGAAACTCGCAACTATCTTCCAAGCGGAAGTCTATGCAATCAAAAGATGTGCTCAATTCATCTTGGATAGAAGGCACAAAAAGCAGGACATAGCTATACTATCTGACAGTCAGGCCGTCATTCGAACATTCGGTTCATAAGGCATTAAATCGAAGATAGTATAGCACGGTCTGCAGAAGCTGAATCAGCTATATAGCCATAATAAGGCTACCATCTGCTGGGACCAGGTCTTTTAGGAACTCTCGGCAACGAACGCCGCTGATAGAGCGGGAAACTTTATGTGGAATTAGAAGAGCAGTTTAAACAGGTGTGTTGCGTGATATAGTAGATGGAGAAAGGCGGTGACTCAATGTAATTACAATGGGCAGTTATATGAATCTAGTGGGTAGTGTGTTGGCTTATTAGACGTAAAGCCAGGGTTCAAGCCACAGGCCAGACATCAAAGACAAAATACAAAAAGTATTTTTTCGGCGACTTTCTCTCAGCAGATTTTTGGCAAAAACTCTGAGAGTAAATAAAATTGCCATGAAAAGTTTCTCAAAAATCTGTCGTTCGGAGTCGAGTTTAAACTGTAGTTGCCGCTACTCGCGTATAAAAATTAACACACACAACATAAGTGGTGTGAGAAACTAGGTCGTAATCCTGACTGAAGGGTTGTAATGACCAATTATGTATGTAGTTATATGAGTCTGACGTTAGATGATGCTGTAGTAATCGGAAGTTAACAACCAGCCTTTTGACCGAGTATTGTAGAACCAAAGGACATTGTTCATTGGGCGTTTGAAGTACAAAGCAGGGTTTGTTTCTTCAAACACCCAAAATGTCCTTAAATTCGTAAAAACAATAGGTTTTTGATATAGACAAAAAGGAATAACCCTACATAGGCACTATAATAGATCGTATGATCGGAGTATAATGACGCCCTTATATAGCGAAAATGGCCCCCCTTAATCACCACAAACAAACTGATTAAGATGTCCCTCCAGGTTAAATATACTATAATCGTAATTGTCTTCAACGTAAACCCAACCACATTTTCTTCCTTAAGTTGCTGTTGAAAAAATTTTAAAAGTAATGAAACTGACTCCTTATGAATTTGTTAAAGAATTTTAAATGCAAAACATTTTAAATACAAATAAATTTACCAAGAAAAACGTAAATGAATATACGCTCCCCTAACCATTTTTATAAAAAAAGTTAAAGGGACTCCCACTTGTCCTTCCCCTCACGGCAAATATGTTGCCACAGTTTACCACAAGACTGCCATAAGAAAAAAATTCTATTGTTTTTCCTTCCTGTAACTGATGAATACCTCATGCCACCCAACATTTACGAATGTATTGGGGAAATACAGTTGAAAACCTAAAGTAAACCTCAAGTAAAGTACAAAGTAAAGAAAGCAGGAAGAGAAAAAAGAGAATGAAACTTATAGGACTACAAGGGCTACACAACATTCTGTGGATAAATATTGTATTTGTAAGGCATTAACATTTATGTACCCTTGTAATCCACTTATGGGATAATCCTTCTCCTTTCTAGTACAATAGCAGCAGCAGCATGATAGTGTGTATGGCATCAGCAGCAGCAGCAACATACCAAAGATGTAAAGCCACAGAAACTAAAACCGAAAGTAGATCAGAATCCTTTCGCAAACAACGTTTATTACACTTACACACACGCACTTACACTTATATGTGTGCTTAAGACAATATGAAGCTGTTTTATTTACATATGCTGTTACATATGCCGTTACATTTAGTAGCTAAAGAGCGATTGGTTGTTGGTTATCGGCTGCCATGGCAGCAAAAGGATTGAAAACTATCTGTTGTTGTAGGCTGTTATTAAATGTGACCAATATTTGGGTTAAAACAGCTGAGATGGCATTAATAACAACAGCAAAGGCAATATCAGCAGCAGTAGCAACTATTTAAGATAAATCGTTGGGTGGGTGTTTATGCCGCAATTGGCTTAAAGGCCTTAACAAAAGAGCTTAACTAAGTAACGAAAAATTCTAATGAAAGCAAAGATCTTTTGTGAGCAGCATTTGTTTAAAAATAAAATCTTTAAACGCAATAAAAGCGAATCTAATTAAGGAGATTAGAAAAGGAAAAACGTTTTTTAAAAATAATGACAAAAACCACGTCTCTAATTCGGTATGAAGCTACACTCTAAAGCTTATAGATCCAGATCCCCATACGATAGTATGGGATATCCCTATGAGTATTGCTGTGACAAAATTCAGGACGCTGTTCGGTATCAATTATGACAATGCCATGCCTTGGGCTTGATATGCTCCCAGATGTTTCCTCCTGGGATACATTAATGCCCCCCCAGGTTCCAAAAATGTGTTTCAATTATTCATTTTCCTTATCGCAGAATCTACATATTGGTCTCAAGGCAACCACAATTCTGAATAAGTGTTGTCTGTGTCTATAGTGTCCGGTTAAAAAACAGCTTACGAACTTCAGTTTTGTCCTGGATAGTCTAATGCATAATTGAAATCTCCCCGCATTGTAGTATCTTAACAAAATTTTGATCGTCTCAAACCCATTTGGTTTGAAAAGAGTTTCAGACTTTCTTTGTAATCCCTTTTGTTGGTCATAGCTTTCTTAACATCCTCTCCCATTCAACGGAAGGGTTATGGTCCCATCAGCAGCATAAAAGCTCCTCTCTTTAAAGGCTCCTCTGTTTACTAAGAGCCGATAATTCTCACATGACCTGGTACCTAGCAGAGGGTAACCTTATTATGCTTACCCAGCTGATTCAGCTTCTCCAAACAGTCCCATACTGTCTTCGATTTAACCATTGGCTCGAGCAGCGGCTTGATAATATTGCTATGTCCTGTCTTTTGTACCTCCTATCCAAGTTGAATTGAGAACAGCTTCCGACGACATAGACATCCGCTTGCAAGTTACCCGCAAGTTTACCCATGGGCTGGAAATATTTTATTCTGCGATCAAAGAACCTGCTTCTGTTTCAAAATCTTTTCTTCGCCACATAATAGTCCCTCTTTTCAGATAGTATGCAGCTTCCAGATTACTCCATTCAATTTTGTTACTACTGACTCGTTGCAAGGCATTTCTAGAAGTCATAGGGTCTACTGGTTCTGCCCAGCGGACAGCTAAGGAGAGAGTTGTAAGATAACCTATCCCTAAGATAAACCTAAATAAATTATAGAAAGCTTTGGACTTTACTACCATAGGCAGCGAACTTAAAGAACATAACAGTGCTGCCAGTGCATCTGTAAAACATTTGTTCCTGGTAAACCAACACCCACTAGTCTCCTGTCCAATTTCATTTGAGCTGTTTTCAGTTTTTTTCCATATCCCATGACAAGTGCCCTATAGGACACTATTGGTATGACCATTATGGTATGTAGCCAATGTATAATACTTGGTTTGTATCCCTAGGTTTTTCCTGCAAACCTTCTCCATATCCTTATCGAATATCTAGCGTTTCCTAAGGTGCTCTCTCCATGAACCTTCGATTTCAAATTACTATCCCGTGTTATTCGTAGATATTTAAACTCCTTTTCTTCCATTTAAGAGTTTATCACTCAACGACTTACAATCTCAAGACCTGACTGAATGATGTTACAGAGAGTCTCTTCAAATTTTCCCCTAGCCATTAAGCCCATATCCTCTGCCTATCTTAGGCATTCAATTCCCACTTTGGATAGTATGTAACCAAAGAATATGGATATAAAGAATACGCATCATGTAGAAGTAAAATTTCTTATGGCGGGTCGTAACATTACAACCCGCTCTCATGAGGGGGTAGGAAGACAGAAGGAAAATAAACACAAACAAAGAGCGTAACAATGTGTTGCTCTCATCGTACGTATGCACATGTGTATGTATTCTTGTGTTTTTTGATTTAGTTGTCGATCAGACTGCGACAAGAATACATGTGCTGCGGATGCTTTATCATTTTATTTCAGAATAACACTCGAAGAATATTTTGTGTTAAAAATGTTCTGTCATTAGCTGGGCGTATTTTATTTTTTTTTATTTTGTCTCATAGTATAATTTTTTTTAAATGCTTCGGAATGCTCGTTTCTTTTTTTTTCTTTTAATAAAAAATTGTTTTTTTATTCTTTTTATTTTTATTTATCTAAAAAACATGGCCTAATTTTTAAGCCAAAGATGGATAGCTTTATGTTCTTTTAATAATAAAATTGATTTTTTATTTTATTTTTATTTATCTAAAATTATTAAGCCAAAGATAGACAGCTTTACAGATGTATGTTGATGAAATGAAAATAAAAATAGAGTATATTACTAACACTTTTCTATGGCTGTAATTAAATAAATTCTCTCAACTTATTTTCTCTCTCTCACTCACTAATCCATAACCAAAGGCATGTGTTAACCTAGAGGAAAATTGTTAGTAATAATGTCAAGTCTACTTATTAACCCAATGATATGTATATGTGATCGGAAAATATAGAAAAATTGTACTGCACTAAGACACTAAGACACCGTATTTAACTTGGCAAGTATTCTTCCAAAAATCGAAATCATTTCTCATTATATTAGTGAATACTACTGTGATATTTCTTTGGGTGTATAATTGAAGTCTGAAAAAAGCGACATGAACCTTCTTCTTTAAAAACTGACAAGATTTTTACGCTCTTTTTAACGAACATTCTTGATGTTCGTGTCCTATGTGTGTAAAAAGCAGAAGATATTCTTCCCCTGAGGGACATTGGTGCCGACGTCTGTTTTTAACACCAGAAAAATAAATAAAAAAAGTGGTCAAACAACAAAAACGCACTATGAGAACAACGCATGATGAGAACAACGCATTATTACGCTCTTGGTTTCTGTATCCTTTCCTTCTATCTTCCCCCCCCGCGTCATGAAATATTTTTGAAAAATATTCCAAAATATGTTAAAATGTGCATTCTTTATACTTTATTTTCTTTGATGTAACTCACCTACAACATTAAATAAAACCACTGTACGTATGATTATTATGGAATATTACAATTAATATTACTCATACGCCCATATGGACAACTTTACAAAACCTTGCAAGTAATTTCCTTCGAATGCAAATAATGGTAGGGGTTGGTCTCATTATTTACTTCTATTTTACTGATGCCGTAGAACATCATTTAACTCGAATCAAATGCATTTATAAGATACATTCTAAGACTGTAGATATTAGACACCTCTGACCATTGACCTCCTGTGCCTGCCGTATTTCACAGACCAAAACTTAAATTTCTATAACAGCCATCACAGTCATTTCATATTTCTTTAAGAAACAGAATTAGAACAGATTTAATTCTGTTGTTTATATTCAAGGCTATTGTGTGTGTTGTATTCTATTTTTAGTTTTTAGTTTTTTTTTTCTTTCTTTACAAAATCAATTCAAATCAATTTCATTCAACTTACCTGGCAATTTGTTTAAAATTAAATTTTCTTCGTGGTTTCTTGCTTTTACCCTCGCCACGACCCTTCTTCCAGACATGGGTACGCCAGGCTGAGTCCTGATATTCAAATGAGGGTTTCAAATAATACAAGGCCATCTCTTGATGGAAAACTGGTGTAATCGAACCCGATAGGGGTGGCACAATCCATATCCAATCAGCAGGGCAGCCATTTCTAGAAGACAATACAAAAACAAAATCAAATCGAAACGAAACGAAATGAAATGAATTTAAATTGTTTATGTAAACAATTGTTTAGTAAATCAAATCAAATGAAAATGAGAATGAAAGTGAAACTTAAAATGAGAAGAAGAAGAAGGAGAATGAAATTGAATACAATTTATCTTTCACTTCCCCCCCGCCCCGCTTTGCAAATTATACAAATTGTTGTGTGGTATAGTGTGCTGTCTGCACAACAATACCATCAGTATTCCTATGTATTCTCAGTTATTTTATGTCTGTTTGGAGTAGAGGGAGAGAGTATAGTTTCTCTCTCTCTCTCTTCTTTGTTGCTTTTTGTAAATTGTATTCCCTCCATTATATCAAGACATTTACTGTTTTGCTGCCATCTGTTAATCTGTCAGATAAAAACGTTACCTGATCTGGTTTAACAGGCATTAAGTGATGACAAGCATTTGAGATTTCGAGACGTCTGACTATGACACTGTCATGTGCATAAATTTACAACTTTTTTTCAGCTTGTTGTTGCTTTTGTTTTTAGATGAGATTGTAATTAATTTAAGCGAGACAATTTAATATGTGTGTACGTACACACATGCAAATAAACAGGTTAGGGCGAGAAAATTGCAAATTTGTTCGCAAAGCTTAATATAATTTCATACTCAAATTAAATGAGGGGGGGAGCACCTTTCACTTTCAAAGTTTTGTTGCAATGCTACATCAGTGCTCAAATGAAATGTTCATGAGCTTGACTACTAATTTCATGATAAAAAAGGTGTTAAACTCAGGCCTAATGAAGCAAAAAAGGCCAAACAAACAGTTTTGATTTGGAAACATTTCTAAAGAACAGTAAAGCAACATTAGATGTTTAACGTCTTTAAGGAACAATTTTCATAATAAGATGGCAACTATTAAGCCAAAGCAATTAACAAAATTGTTGCTTCAAGAAAAAATTACCTCCATTATGGAGATACTTCCCCGTTTGGGGTTTCTACTTAATCGTGCCTGTACTGACCACGTATAAGTACTTTCATACAGTGGTGTTGCCAAGCCGGAACGCTCCGGAACGTCGTTCCGGTACTTCCTTTTTGGACAGGAACGCGTTCCGGAACTAAAGATGATTTCTGATAACGAGAATTGGCTGACGTTTTGAAAAAAAAAATTAAAAAGAATTGCTGATTTTCTTTCTAATTTTTGACGAATTTTTATATGTATTTTTATAAACAAGGGTTTGAACCGAACCCGAACCGGAACAAAAACCGGAACGAACCGGCTTGTTTTTCCTAACCGTGAACCGGAGTCCGGAATGTTTTTTTCTGCTGAACCGGAACTCGACCCGAAACGAAACAAATTTTCGTTTCCTTTCCATTTTATGCTATATACAGGGCCGATCCTGGCAACGGGCGAAAATTGGGGGAAATCTCCCTCCCCCCGTCTTCAAATTTGGCACATGGGACCTAAAAAAACGCCGCTGCCAGGATTATCATGGAAAATCGCCCCCTTCGTTAAATTTGGGACATGAGACCGCACAGAGCGCCCACCTACCCAGGATCGGCCCTGTCTATATAATTATATATACGCGTTCGGGTAAAAAAAATTCCACAACACCACTGCTTTCATATTATTATTGATTAATAACCCCGTATAAAATCGTTAACTTAATCTGCGATATTTACAAAACTGCACAATCTATGTTAAGTTTTAATGGAAATTCAAGCAAACCTTTTCTCTCAGGCTATGCTCCTATAAGCCTACTTTACACGGTCCCACAAGTAATATGATCTGTCAAAATTTTGTGTAGAAGAGTACGGATGTGATCGTCTAAACGTACTATGTAATGAAACCATCACACATTGAGAGAAAATACGGATGAAAAGTTTGACAGTCGTATGGCTCTCTTCATTTTTTGAAATGATTCAAAAAAACAAGCAAGTCGCATTAGATCAGGGATGTATTTTTATGTAAACACATAGAAAAAAGTGCAACAGCTGTTTTCATTTTACTTTGTTATTGTCTTATACCGATCATGTAAACGCAAAAAATATAAAACATACGACTTTTATTCTCTTTTTTGTCATACGGATGGAATTTCATTTTACTTTTTCATTAGATTTTACGTAAGTAAAGTATTACCGTGTGAAGTGGGCTATAGCGATGCCTATGTTAGGTTTGGACCTTCTTTGAAGGATAAGGTTCCACCTAAGACTGGTCATTGTCAATTCAATTCAAATCAATTCAATATCCAATTCGGTGGTTAAAAAAATATTCCAAAAGTAGTCGTTCTATAACGCGTATCGTTATTATGCAGAGCTCAGGCAAAAATGACAGAAATGTGAAGTCAAGAATCTCTTGCCTCTACAAAGAAGAGTTGTAAAATATAGTCTCCTCTTCCTCTCCAACACTATAACTTTAATTGTCATGCCTTCCAATACGATAGTATTCTGTAAGAATCTCAATAGCATAGTGGATGGCACGAGAAAGAAGAAAATGTGTTTCCTTATGCCCTTATGCTACTAAGGAAGTTGAGCTTCACTTTATGCTCCTTGACATATCAGATTTTGTGAGAACTACACAAGGTTGAAAAAAAATCTGCGGGCGATCAAATATAGTTGCCATGAGCAATATCTTAAAAATCTATTGTTTGGATTCGTGATTAATCTCTAGGCCCCGCCACTCATGCACAAAATTAACACACACAGCACGGGCGGCATGAGAAATTAGGTTGTAGTTCTGACTAAAGGGTTTTAATGAACAATACAGTAAAGAAGTTCTCAAGAAAATTATAAGACATCTGTATTTGACTTAAAAATGTCTGTAGAATCCAAGTACTGCAATACGTCCATGGTCCAAGTGGGACCTTGCAGCGACAAGCTCAAACCTCGGTTTGAATTGGTGAAGGAGGGGACATAGTGTTTCTAGTGTGCCAGAGTTTCTAGGCCTTGTGAATTATTTCAAGACCCCATTTTTATTTGCACCGAATGCATATCCTGCAAGCACTAGGTTTGGTGTCTCCAGCATTCCTAACCATACATTATCACGTGTTTCTTGTATATTTTGTGCGTCTATTGCAATTGACATTTTTCGATTTGTTTTTAAATTTCTTTAATGGCTTTACTACTGACTGTAATTTTCGTATATTTTTTCCACTTTTACTTTGCAGTTGTAGTGATTTCCCAAAAAAAATTCATTTCATTTTTGATTCTCAACACACATTGATTTGAAATTATTTCACATGCAATTTGAAACCCTCAATTGAATTAGTTTTTGGTCATTAATTTTGAACATTTCTAAGCCACTAGTTGAGTTGATGTGGTGTATTTTTCAATAGAAATTCTATTTTATCTGTTGAATAATAAACGTTTGCCGCAAACTAATAATTTTAATATCAAATTACAACGAAAGAGCACGGGAAACATTTATCAAAACGGATATTAAGCAACGTGCTTCTCTGTTGCCACCATTGCTAACAAAACAAAACAAAACAATACAGGAATACAAAACCCCAGATAAATATAAAAATACTCACGCATTACACTCATTTATAAGAGAGCAATCAAATACTCATTCACATTAATGGCTGGCATATAAATTGTAAACGAAAATCACCCACGCTTTTTCACTAACACTCTCTCTCACTCTCGTTTACATAAAAGCATGTGTTTGTTTTCAAAACCACATACATAAACAAACGCAAATAGTCACAAATAAACAGAAATTTAAGACGGGGTTTAAAACAATAACGGCTTAACGTTTAAAAAGGAAATGTTCCCACGAGGAGCGAGCATTACAACCCTTTAGTCAGGATTACGACCTAGTTTCTCACACCACTTATGTTGTGTGCGTTAATTTTTATACATGAGTGGCGGGACCAACAGTTTAAAGTCGGCTCTGAATGACAGATTTTTGAGAAACTTTTCATGGCAATTTTATTTTCTCTCAGAGTTTTTGCCAGAAATCTGCTGAGAGGAAGTCGCCGAAGAAATATTTTTTTCATATTTCGTTTAGTTGGAGATGCCTGACCTAGGGTTTGAACAGAGGCCTCACGTCTAATAAGCCAACACACTACCTTCTAGACCACGGCGACTTCTCTGTTGTGATATAAACATCAACAACACTGGATCTATTTTTCAACATTGCTTAAGTAGTCATCACAAACCTTTAGTCAGGATTACAACCTAGTTTCTCACACTACTCAGATCTATCCTAACCGAGGTCAATACTCCAATGCCGTGGAAGAATCCAAATATTAAGATATTTAGTAGCAAAATGTGCTCGAAAAGGTGTGCCAATGCGCAACAAATCAAATCGTAATATGCCGATAAAAACCCCTAGATTCGCTACCCAGATTCATTTCACATTCCTTTCTAAAAGAATCAAGTCAGAGGCCTAATACCCTGAACATTTCAAAATCTACCCTACAGTGCCAAGAAGAATCTGCTTCCCTCACGATCAGCTGTTCAATTAACCTCCACTTGGCTCAAAGTAATACAAATAAGCTGCCAGCGTTCGTTAACTGAACTGCTAATGAACGTTACAAACATAGCTGCCAGATAAATGAGGCACCAATTCGTCAAATATTTGAGTAAAATTCGTCAAAATCGTCAAAATCGATTTATTAAAATCGTAAAAAAATCGTCAGAACATATAAATAAATAAATTAAAATTATTCAAAAACCAAAATTATTTCTATTGTAGTAAAACATATGAAGTCGATGAATCTACATATCTGAGTTCAACATTTAACAAAGCATTTATTGGAAATTAAAACCTGGCGTCCCTTATCTTAATTTAATATTTTTTTTTTCCAAAAATGAAGAAATTTTGGATCATTTTTAGGAAAAAATTGTTTAAGGTTTAAACAATATATCCCAACGTTGTTTATTGACACATAAGTGCAGCAATAATATTACATCATCTATATCTATGGGCGGTGAAGATATTAGGGAGTCAGAAGTTTTTGATGTTTTCAGCATCAAAATTCAGTGTAATGCTGCCACATTTTTCAGTTCCTTCTCAAGTTCTTATCATCCGATCTTACTTACTATTTACAACTCTCATGTATGGGTTGATGCCTCAACGTCTATTCTGCGGTTTCTTGACAGTGTACAGGAGAGGCCATAGTATCTCGTTAATAACGGTAGTGTATCCAAATCCATTGAATCATTGGAGCATCGTTGCAATGTAGTTTGTGTTTCACTGTTCTGTCGCTACGATAAAATGGCTTTGCTTGAACGAAATAAGGGGACTTTTTCCTGAAAATCATATATTCCTACCTAACGCTCATCTTTGTCGGCCACCACTTCCGTATGTGGTCGATTGGCCAATGGATCGCACACTGCATTACAGTAAAAATACGTTTTTTAGTCGGACTATTCGTATGTGGAACTCATTTCCTGCAGAGGCCTTTTCAGTTACTTATGGTATAAATATACACAAGCCTAGTGTCCATAAACACTGTTCTCTATCTCCTTCCTCTCATAACATAGTTCCAAACTCAATGTCATCCAATGTGTTGGTCGTACGAAAAAAAAAACGGCACTTGTTTTTGTTCTTCCAATGGCAATATTAGAAGTTATACTAGAATTTTTAAAATAGTCTGCAACGACAAGTGATATATTATTCTCAACTACGAGGTTATTTAGGAGTTGTAATTGTTCAGCTTTTAAGTGATTAAAAAGGAATAAAATACAGAAATCACAGGTATTCGAAAGTAACTTAAAAATATAATACTTTACTCCTTGTTTTTACTAACATAAATTTAAAATATTAACAATTGCAAAGTAAATACAAAGCATAAGGTGGCGTCAAAATAAGGGCATAAATCCGCGGCAGCCAAATAAATGAAATAAAAATCCATTTCCAACCGGAGCAGTTTTAATTCATAACAAAGAAATAAATTTGGCAAAATATCAAACTATTTTCGTTTTATTAAATTTTTAAATTTAAACTTTTAGATCGCCAACCCATTATACATATTTACTCACATTATCCTCATATCCAATACAATGTAAAATTCATAATGCAGAGAACATATGTGACGTATGAGTTATATTTAATTTCATTAGTTTCATACATGATAAAATCGAAGTTTTTTTATTGCATACTTTTCAGGGTAACTATTCCAGTACATGTAATATGATGCGTATGAGTAATATAGTTCAAATACAATTAAAAAGAAAGTATACCCCATAAATCGTAAAGACTATGACTTAAATTTTTAATTTCTAAAAAATCGTCAAAATAAGGGCATAAATCGTCAAATCGTCAAAATGATATTTTTGGAGCTCAAAATCGTCAAAATGACGATAAATCGTCAAATCTGGCAGCTATGGTTACAAATAACACTTTTGTGGAAAAGGAAATTATAACGCGTAAATGGAGAAGTCCCGACGGCGTTATTGCCAAAACTTTGCAGTCCTGACCTCGAGGTCAGCAAAGTCTAATAAGATTTCGCATATCATATGGAATCAAATCAACAAACTTCTTTAAAAAAAAGAAGAAGATGAAAAGCATTCGTTAACGTGCTGTGATCAATACGAACTTGAGTTATGATATCCTCTTTGTATCTTTTCTTTTACTGCCAAAAAAAATGCTGTTAAGTCGTTATTCATGTCAACCAACACAAATCTATAGTACTCTAGTGATTTTTAACATACAGATACTCATACACAATTACACAAACACACACAAACAAAACAAATTGAAAATCATCAATTTGTTTTAGCACGTTTTACAACCTGTTACAAGATAAACGAACTGATAAATAGACTCACATGTGCAAATAGACAGGCACTTATGGTGCAAATATTTCACTCTCGCTCTCTCTCTCTCTCTCTCTCTCTCTCTCTCTCTCTCTATAGGAAAGAAGCAAAAACAAAACAAAAGTACAAACAACAACAAGAACAATTTATCCTACGTTATACCGTGAATATTCAGATTAAAATATTTTCGTGTTACAAATCAGCCGCAAATGTTTGCACACAAAAATACCGTCGAGTGATAAAGAAACCAATACACTCGCACACGCCACCAAACTCCACCTATAGACACGGTTTAGTCAAATAAAGCATGTTGGCTCATAAATTACCTCAAAATGCCGTAAATGAAACCTCTGGTATTCTGGTAACAGTAAATGGCTGCAAAGGAAAAAAGGCGGTGCACAATGGGCCCAAGTGAATCAATCTAAAGTTTGAAATTCGTTAGACTCATAGTCAGTAAATTGCAAGGATCAATACATAAAAGGGTGGAGAATTTTTAGACTTATTTTGGATGATTGTTGTGACATTCTAACCCTAAGACCGACTTTTCAAGTCCCGCCAAAATTCGGAATACTCTTGAGTCCGGATTACAACCTTGCTTCTCCCACCATTTATGCTGTGTGTTAATTTTATTCATAAGTGGCAGGACCTACAGTTTAATGTCGACTCTGTACGACAGATTTAAGGAACTTTTCAAGACAATTTGATTTATTCTCAAAGGTTATTGCCCGAACACTGCCCGTTTTGTTCGAGATGTCTAAGCTGGGACTTGAAACAATATATTTACTCCATGAACCTAGCTTCCTGTACGATTTCTTGAGATATAGAATGGCGTAATAGACCTATTTTCCAACGAAATCAATTATTCGATTCAAAAATTTATTCGTTTTGAAGCATTTAAGCACAATTTCAAACATAAAGGGTGTTTTTTACAGAGGTATAGAACTTTAAGTTGCAATAAAACAACGATGGATTATTCGATTGACATGAATTTTATTTATCCGAAAGATAATCTTGTGGCATTACATTTTAAATATGATTTCTGGCATATGACCGCCACGTCTGGCGCGGATGTAGTCCAATCTGGACGTCCAATTTTCGATGACTTTTTCCAACATTTATGGCCGTGTATCGGCAATAATACGGCGAATGTTGTCTTCCAAATGGTCAAGCGTTTGTGGCTTTACCGCATAGACCAATGACTTTACATAGCCCCACAGAAAGTAGTCTAGCGGTGTTAAAAACACAAGATCTTGGAGGCCAATTCACAGGTTCAAAACGTGAAATTAGGCGGTCACCAAACGTGTCTTTCAATAAATCTATTGTGGCACGAGCTGTGTGACATGTTGCGCCGTCTTGTTGAAACCACATCTCCTGGACATCATGGTTATTCAATTCAGGAATGGAAAAGTTAGTAATCATGGCTCTACACCGATCACCATTGACTGTAACGTTCTGGCCACCATCGTTTTTGAAAAAGTACGGACCAATGATTCCACCAGCCCATAAAGCGCACCAAACAGTCAGTTTTTCTGGATGTAACGGTGTTTCCACATACACTTGAGGATTACCTTCACTCCAAATGTGGCAATTTTGTTTGTTGACGTAGCCATTCAACCAGAAGTGCGCTTCATCGCTAAACAAAATTCGCTTATGAAAATCGGGAACAACGGTAGTCTCGTTTTGGGCCCATTCGACGAATCTATGCCTTACTTGATGATCGTTTGCCTTCAATTCTTGCACGATTTGGATTTTGTAAGCACGCAAACCAAGATCCTTCCGCAAAATCTTCCATAAAGTGGATGAACACAGACCAATTCCTGTGCTCGATGGCGGATGGACTCATTCGGGTCTTCCTCAATGCTACGCTCTACAGCAGCAATAGTTTCTTCTGCACGCACCGCACAGCGTCCCTGGGGATGCGAGTTCTCAATAAGAGTAAACGTGGTGCGAAAACGTTCCATGGTTAATCGAATTAACTGCTCTGATGGACGATTTGGTCGACGATAAAATGGACGTAGTGCGCGATACGTTTTCCGCACAGAACCATTATTTTCGAAATAAAATTGCATTATTTGCAAGCGTTGTTCAGGCGTGAGTCTATTCATGATGAATTGCCAAACCAAACTGAGAATAAATCACTTGACAGCTGTTAAATCGGTCGCCATCTTGAAAAGTAATGCCAACTTAAAATTCTATACCTCTATAAAAAACACCCTTTATTTACTCCATGAATCTAGCTTCCTGTACGATTTTTAGAGATATAGAATGGCGTAATGGATTTATTTTCCAACGAAATCAATGATTCGATTCTAAAATTAATTCGTTTTGAAGCATTTAAGCACAATTTCGAACACATAACGACAGGTTTAAACGTCTTTCAAAAACTTGTAAACCAATTCCTACCAGTTTCTTGGTACCACCGATCCTTATTCTTTATTTATGGAAAACTAAATCATAGTCTTCCTATGCCCTAATTTCATAGCCACCCTGAATAGAGGAATCATATTCGAATTTTTATACTCTCCTGCCCATAGTGCTTAAGCACACATTAACTCTTTATTACAAGGTCATAAAATATTTACAAATGCTACGAGGCCAACTGATAAATGCTTAGTTAGGGTTCATAAAAACAGATTTCCTTTCTCTGTATTGTCAATATGTGTGCATGTGAGAGGCCATATTAATCATAGACACACTTGCATACTCACTCACACTCCCTCACACTCTCACACAGATAAGATGTAATAAAAAAAAAAAGAAATAGAATGTAGAGACTCACCGTAATTTTGATTCATTTTCGAAATGTTTCATAAAACTTTCACTGGCTGTATGATGATCCACAATCGTAACATTACGACTCTGATACGAATGTAGCACAGCGATATTAACCTCCACCACAGCCTTATCCTTCCACAATGAGGTGGGGGTGCGTGTATCCAAATTCATTTTTAAAGCTACCGTCTG
The DNA here is from genome assembly GCA_936449025.2 of Sarcophaga subvicina. Taxonomy (NCBI): domain Eukaryota; kingdom Metazoa; phylum Arthropoda; class Insecta; order Diptera; family Sarcophagidae; genus Sarcophaga; species Sarcophaga subvicina. The sequence continues at coordinate 104,117,284 of OW388082.2, read as the reverse complement.
CAACAAGAAAGTAAAAACGAAAATTTTTATTAAATCATTGTGAAACAGAAAAGATATTTAAAAAAAAATTAATCTGCTTGTTGTTATTTGGCACTTACCTCCAGAATATTGCGACGATTTGTATCGCATAAATTGCGACAACCAATTTCTGTGGACATATACCAGCCACTGAATGTGGTGGCGGTAAACTGTAGGCCACCCACATCGAACAGCATGCTGGAGACAGCAGGTAAAGCATACCAACGTAAATTCATGTCAGCAAACCATTCGTATCTGTAAGTGGTAGAGTAGAGTGGTATCATCAGTGAAATAAAATTAATCTGGTTACAATGCAAATATACGAAGGTAGTTTTAAAATTAACCAAACTAATGTATATGGAAACCCGAAGTTATTAAAATTGCTTAGAGAACTAGTATCGAGCTAAATGGAAGTAGTCTTAAAAGAATTTCTACCAAATTTGTTGCTTTAATTTTAACACCACCCTCGTATGTGGAAATGGAAATGGCCATTTAAATCAGTTTTCCTTATACTTTAACGAACTTTTGCATACTTTGGCGTATCAGTAACGAAAATATAATTAAAGTTCTTCGGCACAGATTACTCAACTGAATTTATTTTATTTTCTTGTTGTTTTTTCGTTTTTTTCATTGACGGCGTGATGTAAATGTAGTCACTTGGGTAAATGCCATGACGGATTGTCAGATTATGGGCAGATTATGATTGTCATATGCCAGGTTTAAAATTGAAATTAAATGAAGAAAATTTGTTTTCAAACACAAATTAAATGTATACAGTTTTAAACCATTACAAACCAAGCTAACAAGGAATGGGGAGCCAAATAACCTATATCTACACCTAGCAAGAGACGGGCACTGGCAAAGAAGGTGAACAACAATCTCCTCTTCCTCAGTGGACCTGCATCCACTGCAGAAGTCGTTGAAAGGGAGCCTCATTCTTTCCGCATGTCTACCCATGACGCAATGGCCTGTAAACACGGCCACTGTAGTCGAGATGACATCACGACCAAGACCAAGTAATCGGTTGGTATGCCTTCTATCCATCTTGGGCCAGGTGAGTCTAGCGGTGGAGCAGGACTCCTTATTGATCCAGGATAAGTTGGCGTCTCGAAAGAACCTCCGCGCAATGGTCAGCTTGACCGAGGCAAGTGGCATACCCAATTCAACAGAAGAGGATTCCGGAAGGAGCGCACCAGCTCTGGCGAGCTCGGCGGCCCTACAGTTTCCCGGAATTTCACTTTGCCCGGGGACCCACACCAGAGAGACACTGGTGAAGCGCCCCGAGAGAAGGTCGAGACAGCGGCGACATTCCCTAACGATCCTAGAGTTAATCACGAAACCCGATAGAGATCTCATCGCGGCCTGAATATCAGAAAAGATCGAGACGCGAGTGACAAGGATCCATTGAGCGGCCCGGTAAATTGCCATCACCTCCGCCTGAAACACACTGCAGTAGTCCGGCAGACGGAGAGAAATATTAGGGTCCAGTTTCCCAGAGTAGACACCGCTTCCAACCCCATTATCGAGTTTAGAGCCGTCGGTATACATATATCCAGGACTTCCGGGGGACGACCGTATTAGGAGTTCAGTCATCCCTATTTGGAATCAGAGAGTGGAAACATCTGTCAAGACAATATTCAGCAGGGAAATAGTCCATGTTCACAGGGGCCAACGGATCAACCTCCAGAATAGTGGAGTGACTAGAAGGTACAATGTGCCAACGAGAGAGAGCATTAAGTCTAGTCGCAGCGAACTTGGCTACCTGCTTAGCGAGAAGCACAGTAGGAAGCCAGTTTAGCATTGCGAACAAGGCTTTCGTGGGGGTGGTGCGTAGAGCACCAGTTATATAAATGGCGGCAGACCTTCTGACCTTGTCAAGAAATCTGACGTTGTGTGGTTTGTTTAGAATTAGAAAAACAAATATTTTTCTATTAACACTGTGAAACGCTATAAAGAATTATCCATATCTCGATTTCAAAACCATAATTAAATAAATCAAACACACATAAAGCTTTGATTTCGTTGGAACTTTTGCTTTATTTGGCTTTCACTCTATTTATGCATCATTTGTTTTCAGTCTGGCAACTTCTGGAACCTAACTGTTGATTTGTTATTGTTTTTAATTGCTATTCTATATTTCGTGGTCTTCTTATGATATTCTTATACTATGACTTCCAGAGTATTCTATATACAGACCGATAGGAATCCACAAGTAATATTCTGGTCAACGACAATCCCCAATCGCTCCCTGTAGTGAAGAACCGACTAAATTCGTGCTCCTGAGACGAATTGATTATAACGGGTGATTTTTTAGCTATTATCTTTTTGGCAACACTGGCTTAAACAGCTCACGCACGTTTCGTGTTTTTTGTTTCACTGTCCAACATCTTCAGTTTGGTCTATAATTTAACCATGAATCGTCTTACAAACGAGCAACGCTTGCAAATCATTGAATTTTATTATCAAAATGCGTGCTCTGTTAAGAAAGTTCATCGCGCGCTTCTTCCATTTTATGGTCAGTTTAATCGACCCACTGAAGCGGCTATTAGGGCTATTGTGACTAAATTTCGCACCAAATTTATATTGTTGGACATTAAACCACCAACACGCTTACGTAGAGTGTGAACTGAAGAAAATATCGCAGCTGTATCGGCCAGTGTTAATGATGACGATCAATTATCGATTCGTCGCCGTTCGCAGCAATTGGGCCTCTGTTACTCAACAACGTGGAAAATTTTGCGGAAGGATTTAAGTGTGAAGCTTTTCAAAATACAGCTGGTGCAAGAATTGAAGATTCGAACGACCTACCGCAACGCAGAATTTTTGTTGAATAGGCTCTTGGAAAGTTGGCCGAAGGACCCACTTCTTTATCGAAAAATTGTTTTCAGCGACGAAGCTCATTTTTGGCTCAATGGATACGTAAATAAGCAGAATTGTCGATTTTGGAGTGAAGATCAGCCAGAAGCATTGCAAAAGCTACCAATGCATCCAGAAAAAGTCACAGTTTGGTGCGGTTTATGGGCTGGTGGCATCATTGGACCGTACTTCTTCAAAGATGCTGTGAATCGTAACGTAACTGTGAATGGTGGGCGCTACCGTGAGATGATATTCAACTTTTTTTGCCCAAAATGCTAAGCTTGACTTGCATGACATGTGGTTTCAACAAGACGGTGCCACATGCCACACAGCACGCGTAACAATGGACTTATTGAGAGGCGAGTTCGGTGAACATTTTATTTCACGTTCGGGACCGGTCAATTGGCCGCCTAGATCGTGCGATTTAACGCCTTTAGACTATTTTGTGTGGGGCTATGTTAAAGCTCATGTCTATACAGACAAGCCCGCTTCATTTGACGCATTGGAAGACAACATTGAAGCATTTATTCGTGAGATACCGGCCGAAATGTTGGAAAGAGTATGTCAAAATTGGACTAAGCGGATGGACCATTTGAGGCGCAGTCGCGGTCAACATTTGCATGAAATAATCTTCAAACATTAAATTATATGGACCGTATATCGATTCAAATAAAGATTTCATGCATTTTTCTGAATTTTATGAGTTTTTTTTTTGAAAAATTTTCCTATAGCTCTTAAAAAATCACCCATTACATAAGAACATTGGCTTTAGGCACTCATAATTAATGAAGGCAATTGGTTGCTGCCTTTAAATCTCCAGTAGATTACAATTGAAACAATCTCAAGTTCGGTGCCTTGCGAATGTAAAATCTATTACTGCCTTATAATAGGTACGTACTGATAAAATTGTATTTCCACGTTTATCACTAATTCAGGCCCACTACCAGCAGGGAAACATCTAAATTATCAGAAGTCAAAGACAATTTTATGGGGTCATATTGCAAACGAATTGGTGGCTTTGTTAGCAACTGAGCCCCTTCTAAACCCTAAAGCCCTACTAAATATCTCAAGCGTCCTCTTCTTTCCTAACTTCAGTATTTAAGATCTTGTCAATGACTTTGAATTGATTGGCAAAGGCTTGTCATGATTAGGAAAACGATAAACGTTATGAAGTAACATTGGTTTTAGCATCATTAATGTGATGAAGTCGCCGTAGTCTAGTAGGTAGTGTGTTGGCTAATTAGACGTAAAGCCAGGGTTCGAGCCCCAGGCCAGACATTAAAATAAAATACAAAAAAGTATTTCTTCGGCGACTTCCTCGCAGCAGATTTCTGACAAAAACTCTGAGAGTAAATAAAAATTGCTATGAAAAGTTTCTCAAAAATATGTCGTTCGGAGGCGACTTTAAACTGTAGGTCCCGCCATTCATGTACAGTGGTGGCCTTATAATTAGAAACGACTTAGCAACATGTATGTTTGTTAATTTGTTTTACAGTTTACACTGTGTACCTGGGATCAAAGGCTTTGTTTGGAGGACGTCTTACATACGTTTTTCCATCAGATTGGGACAAATTAAACTTAGATTCGTCACTCCAGAGAACTCTGATCCAGAAACATCGTTTCTAATTATAAGGCCACCTCTGTATATAATTTAACACAACATAAGTGGTGTGCGAAACTAGGTCGTAATCCTGACTGAAGGGTTGTAATGACCAATTATGTATGTTTGTGACGATCAGCGTTACTTCTGTAATCTGAAAGAAAAGTTCAGATTTAAAACCAAAGAACATCTTCTCTACCAATTGTCGTGTACTGAGATGAAGGATTCATGGGTGATTTTGTTAGAGTCCACACTTTCATAAAACTATTGGGATGATTGAGATATGTCAGCCTCTGGATAATGGTATTACTAGTATTACAACCAGACTTTACAGAACTAAAGTAAACTATGTTCTTTGAGCTGACCACCATATGGATAAAGGAAATTCAATGCTGCAGACCTAAATATCGCTGGACTTAAATCTTATGCCACAAATTGAAGGATATATTAGTAGAATTTGTGGAGAGGTTGTAACCTAACCCTGCGCGAAAAGAAGATCTGTATCGCTTTTGTAACTACTGAACAGATGACTGAAATTTTGAAAATAAATCTGTGATCGGCTGGTTCCTGATGGTACGGTTTGGAATGGAGGAGATGCCAGTTCCCATGAAAAACTAAAAAACCAATGAAGAAATTCATTGATACAGTCAACTAAACACTTTGAAAAGCAATGGAAATTTGCACGGATAGTAGGTTTCCCCATATCGAATACCAAAAAAGGCACAGATTTAATGAAACTTATTTCATTGGAATTTTTATGAGTTTAAATTTTTATTTTCCAATTACAAATACAAAATATGTGCCTTCAGTACTGCAACATATCTTATATCATATCACTTTCTTCTTCTTTATGCCACACACACATAGTACGTGTATATGTTTTGAGAATATTGATCCGATTAAGTTATAAAAATCAGAACCAAAGTTAAATAAAAAATAAAATGAAAAACACAAGATAAAATATGAAAATGATACAAAACAAAAAAAAAACTGTCGGAAAAGAAAATGAAAAACAAAAATTGTGAAACTATAAAAATATTTAAATTGAAAATTAAATTTTTAATAGCCATACAGACAGCCATACTACAGACTGACACAGTTTTTGACTTTGAAAATATTTGTGTGTGATGAAAAAAAGTTGCCTCTCACCCTTGGCCTTATTTTTTCGGAAGGCAGATTGAATAGTTTCGAAAACAATTTTAATAGAGTTTTACAGTTTTTTTTTTAATTTTTTTTTAAATATTGCAATAATAACAAAAGAGAGAGAGAGAGAGAGAGAGAGAGAGGAAATAAGTATCAATTCTAACACTATCAGAATTCATTTAAAATGCCATCAGACAACAAGAAGAAAAAAAGATTTGTACATAAAATAAATGAAATATGTACACAATATTTGTTTTGTATAGCATTTACAGTGGGAGATATAAATAACAGACAGGAAGAAACCAGAAATGAATGATATTCATACTCATTCATTGGAACATTAACGAAATCTTTTCATGATCCAGAGGCATTAGTGCCATAAAATTTAATTTACACTGAAATGTAGGCCCAACTGATGATACACTATAAAGCAAAAGTGTGCCCCTTTATGGTTAGATAATGCTTGAGTGCTGTGACCATACGATCTATTGTACTCCCCTCAAACTTTATCCCTATAATGTCTCCTCCAAACATATTGCCCTGACAAATTTCAAGATACTGCTCGGTATCAAAAACGACAATTATGAACACAGGTGTTTTTTTCTGAGATGTATTAATGCTCCACAGATTCCAAGAAAGTGTTTAGATGATTCATTCTTATCTTTGCAGAATCCACATGTTAGGCTAAGGACAAACCCAATTTTTAATAAGAGTATCTTGAATCTGATGCTCAGATTCTCCTCTTATTTTCTTTTCTCAGAAAAGGTTTAATCTGATATGAAAAGTCGCTCTGTTAAGGATTCTGGCGATTGGATTAGTTAAAGGGACGTACAATGCTTTAAAAACAATTTACTTTGTCCGCCCACTCAGTCCTGTTTTCCCACAAAAGGACATAAAGTGGATTTTAAAATCTGAAATTTGAGAAAATTTCAAAATCTGATATGAAAAGTCGCTCTGTTAGGGATTCTGGCGATTGGATTAGTTAAAGGGACGTACAATGCTTTAAAAACAATTTACTTTGTCCGCCCACTCAGTCCTGGTTTGCCACAATATTGATTTATTGATCGGATTACAATAACTTTCGGAAATGTGTGATTATCTATTTATTGTAGTTCTTATTATGAAATATTTTGTAACAGTGATTAACTATAGGACTTATTTTATCAATTTTTACTTTTTTTCTTATTTGACCAGGGAATTTAATTAATTTTTCCTGTTTTTCTTTCCCAGTCTTAAATTAATTATTTCACAGAGTTTCTGTTAATAACATAACAGAGTTCTGTTAGCTAACATGAGAGATAGATTTTAAAATCTATCTTCACACACATCCCTTTCGATGAGCAATCTTTTCAAACCTCAGCGGAGTGGAAGCTCTCCTCCCCTCGTGCTCGTGTGCTAGCCCTTTGCGAGAAGTCTCTCCTGGACGGACTCCAGCCGTTTCATTTTCGCCATTCAGTCCCATATCATCATTGATTTAACTCCATAACAGCCGAGTGCTCCAATGGCGTCCTGACTGTCAGTTAACATTGCTATGTACTGTGTTTTGTACCTCCTATCTAAGTAAACTCGTGCACATCTTTCGATGGCAAAGACTTATGTTAGCTTTATTGCTCTCTTCCCTACGATAGCTACGTGTCCTGAAGTGGACATTGCTACTTTCAACTTTACTGTTTAAAGCAGCGTTCAAATGTATGTTAAAAACTATATTGAAACAGTCTTGTAAAACTCATCTGTATTCAATACACACACAGTATTTGTAGAAATCGAAAGAGGAACACACACACAAAACCATCATCTTTTAAAATGTAAAGGCAACGAGAAAATCTTTTCAACTGCACTACCAACACTTTAAAATTGACTGACACAGATTCTTGTAAAACCAATTCCTGTGCTACAGCATCTGCCATAAGGACTTGATTGATGGTTTAAAACCACTACTATTACTACCACCTGTACAACTATTCACGCACACACAGGAACACATCTGTAGATGACTCCATCGCACACTGGTCTTGAAGTAAATTGTAAAAATTGTAAAAGAAAACAAATAAAAATTTTATTTGAAGAAATACTTACTTGGGATGACTCAATGGTACTTCTAAAATTAATTCCGGTGGATAATCGAAATAGTCTGGATCATGACCATTGGCTGATACCACCAATGGTAAAATATCCCACTCTGTGCCTTTACCTTTCCAGCCCAATTTCGTGCAGACCTAAGGAAACAAATGCAAATTATTAAAAAGAGTTCCCTTTGCAGAAAGATAATCCCAAGGTGATTAAATCTTTTGTATGAAATGAACTTAAAATTATTAAAAAAAAAAAAAACAGACAAACAACTGAACTTACCTCCGTAAATTCGACATTCATGGGATCACCAATAATTTTACCATCCGGCTGTCGATAGCCAGCATATGAAATGAGTTGAGCATTCCAAATACGATAATCATGACGGCCATCGGTACGCTGTGGGAATATTGTTATTGCTGACCTAGACATTGAGTCAGTCCAGTTCATACAATTTCATCATTCATGCATCCATTCATTCATCCATCCATCCATCCATCCATCCACCCATATGCCCGTAGAGCCAGTCAAGCATTTTATTATTTCGTAAGCCAGTATGCGGAGTGTGAGAGTCAATATGTTCATCCATCAGGTTATTTGTTCAAGCCATTGCAGGTTTTTGTTTGAAGGGACATGAAATTGTTAAAAAAAAAAAGAAGAGAAACAGAGAGAAAAAGTGAAATTAATTGAAACATATTGTACAGCAGGCCTAACAAACAAAATTTACATCCATATACACTACGTGCAAAAAGTCTGCGCACACATGTTTACACATTGTTTTGTTTTTAAAAATTGTCGTTAATTTAAGTTTTTTTAAATAAAATCATTCTCTTTCATATAGCGGTAGCAAATGTAATTCACAATTATCGATAACATTAAATTTATCGATAAAAAAAAATAGATATTTCAGAGCCTTTGGCAGAAGACTGCATGGAGGAAATCGTGGAAAGAAGTATTTTTTTCATATTTAGTTTGTTTTTTTTGAGCTGACAGAGCAGAGTATTTAATTACATAACCTACATAGCCTACATAACCTACATAACCTACATAGCCTACATAGCCCACATAACCTACATAACTACGGCGACTTTTGAAGACTCTCTGAGCGTACTCACAAGTCACTCCGCTTTATTTGAATACCTGAACCGTATTGACATGGTGGAAAATGATGATTGCAGGGCCTGCGGTGAAGACATCGAAACGATGGTGCACTTTTTACGTTGTTGCCTAGCTTTCGTAAGATCATAACTCCTTGCAGAGGAGTAAACTGGAAGAGAATACAAAACACAGACATCCTATACAAAAGTACTTTGATATTCCTTAATGGTAAGCACCAGAGATCAGCAATGAATCGCTTTTTCGCTACTCATAAGTACTCATGAAATTTTGAGTATGAGTGAGTCAACAGTATTGAAATCCAACTATGTACTCTGATTCATTCGTACTCAGTACAACATTGATTTATAAGTACAAGTTGCAATGAGTATGAGTACAACGTTGACATCAAACTCATAACATTCGAACTATGTTTGATTCATACGCCTATTCATTCAGATTCATATATTTAGAAGAATACTTATAATACTCATAAATGTTTCGAGTGATTCGAATCATTCGTCAACATTTACAATCTTAATTGTTGTTGCATTTACAAACAAAGAAGAAAGACTCATAAACAAAAAAGACAAAGACAGCAAGCAGCGCAAACACACAACCTTCTTGTGAGTATTGTAGTGTTCGTACGCGAATCATAAAGGGTGTTTTTTATAGAGGTATAGAACTTTAAGTTGCAATAAAACAACGATGGATTATTCGATTGACATGAATTTTATTTATCCGAAAGATAATCTTGTGGCATTACATTTTAAATATGATTTCTGGCATATGACAGCCACGGCTAGCGCGGATGTAGTCCAATCTGGACGTCCAATTTTCGATGACTTTTTCGACATTTGTGGCCGTATATCGGCAATAATACGGCGAATGTTGTCTTCCAAATGGTCAAGTGTTTGTGGCTTTACCGCATAGACCAATGACTTTACATAGCCTCACAGAAAGTAGTCTAGCGGTGTTAAATCACAAGATCTTGGAGGCCAATTCACAGGCCCAAAACGTGAAATTAGGCGGTCACCAAACGTGTCTTTCAATAAATCTATTGTGGCACGAGCTGTGTGACATGTTGTGCCGTCTTGTTGAAACCACATCTCCTGGACATCATGGAGTAATTTAGTTAGTAATCATGGCTCTATACCGATCACCATTAACTGTAACGTTCTGGCCACCATCGTTTTTGAAAAAGTACGGACCAATGATTCCACCTGCCCATAAAGCGCACCAAACAGTCAGTTTTTCTGGATGTAACGGTGTTTCCACATACACTTGATGATTACCTTCACTCCAAATGCGGCAGTTTTGTTTGTTGACGTAGCCATTCAACCAGAAGTGCGCTTCATTGCTAAACAAAATTCGCTTATGAAAATCGGGAACAACGGTAATCTCGTTTTGGCCCCATTCGACGAATCTACGCCTTACTTGATGATCGTTTGGCTTCAAATCTTGCACGAGTTGGATTTTGTAAGCACGCAAACCAAGATCCTTCCGCAAAATCTTCCATAAAGTGGATGGACACAGAACCAATTACTGTGCTCGATGGCGGATGGACTCATTCGGGTCTTCCTCAATGCTACGCTCTACAGCAGCAATAGCTTCTTCTGTACGCACCGTACAGCGTCTCTGGGGATGCGAGTTATCAATAAGAGTAAACGTGGTGCGAAAACGTTCCATGGTTAATCGAATTAACTGCTCTGATGGACGATTTTGTCGACGATAAAATGGACGTAGTGCGCGATACGTTTTCCGCACAGAACCATTATTTTCGAAATAAAATTGCACTATTTGCAAGCGCTGTTCAGGCGTGAGTCTATTCATGATGAATTGCCAAACCAAACTGAGAATAAATCACTTGACAGCTGTTAAATCGGTCGCCATCTTGAAAAGTAATGCCAACTTAAAGTTCTATACCTCTATAAAAAACACCCTTTACTTATTTTGTGATTCGTGTATACGATGAGTCGAAGTCAATAACATCATGCGTATTGTTAAGTATGAGTACCATGAGTATTTCAAACTTTGAATATGCGTAGCATAAGTATGACATTAAAATAAGTATGAATGCGTATAAGTATCAGAAATTATAAGTATGATTCGAATCTACTCATCGTTTTGAATACTCATTGCTGAGCTCTGGTAACCACACAACAAGCCTACTTAGGCTTAGGTTCATGTCATTTGGCATGAGACCGTTGGTTGGTCTCCTCTTTTTCAAGCTACCTAACTACCTAGCAATTTTAAGTATCGTTCTATTATTATTGGTCTCTAATGAAAGTGCAGTAAATAAAAATGATTATAAGTTGCCGTAGTCTAGTAGATATTGTGTTGGCTTATTAGTCATGAGGCCTCTGTTTAAATCCCAGGTCAGACATCTTCAATAGAAACGAAAAAATATTTCCTCAGCAGATTTCTGGCAAAAAAATCTGAGAATTAATAAAATTGCCATGTTGCCAAGTTTCTCAAAAATCTGTTGTTCGAAGTCGACTTTAAACTGTAGTTGCCGCTACTCGCGTATAAAAATTAACACACACAACATAAGTGGTGTGAGAAGCTAGGTCGTAGTCCTGACTGAAGAATTGTAATGACCAATTATGTATGTACACTGAGCGCCATAAGTGAGTCAACATTTTTGTTCTTAAGTATAAAAAAAGTTCCTTTATCATGAATTGTTGTTTTTCTTTTAACATTTTATAAGTAATAAATAAACGCTTTTATTTTTGGTAATTTATTCGACTATTCTCATTTGCTTTCCCCGCTATCCTAAGAAAATGAATTATTTCAGTGGTGTTTACTCACTTTTGGCGCTCACTGTATGTACGAACAACTTGAATTTAAAAAATTTATATAAGTTTTTAGAATTTTTTCTGTTTGATTCACTAAACTAACATGTTGTACGCAGACTTTTGATGCCTAGTGTAGGGTGATATATTTCTAGTATTGGAAAAATTATATACAATTGAGGGAGCAGGTTGAAAGGCAACATGAGATTTTTTTTGCCTTAAAAAAATATTTCGTTACGTTTATATTTCAACGTAATGGAAACAAAAAAGATCAGATTTTTCAAATATTTTAATAGTGAACTGTGATATTTTCTCATTTAACGAGTACACGATATTATCGAATTTCAACAAATTTTAATTGCTAATATTTATTTATTTTTTCGACTTGTTTCGTTAAATGTTAGTTTTATCATGGCTTGGCATTTAAAATAAAACGGCCTTAAAATGAAATTGAATTTTTCCTGCATTTTTAAATTTAAATTTTAATGATTTTTTCTAAATTGAATCAAAAACGTTAAAAGTTATTTCCAAAAATATTAATAAAAAATAGAATATATTTTTAAAAAACATGATTTATTTTTTTAATTCAATTTCCCATTCATTTTTTTTTAAATTTTTTTTTTATGTAAAAAACACTTAATTTTTATTCTAAATCATCAACATCTGCTGCTGCTGCTGCTGCTGCTTCTGCTGGCTACATGACATTCTATACGTGTGCACATGCTGTTTGTGTAGGCATTTGCTTGTCTTTCAATAAAGCGAACACCACGGCGTATGCTTTATGTGTGACTGTTTGTGTGTATGGAATTAATTATTGCTCATACGCAGCAGGTGTTTTTAATGCATTGCCATGTATTTCTTTTTGTTTTTCATTAAACGCCATTTAATCAATCAAATTATTTCGTTTAAATTTTGCTTTTCATTAAACAATTTCAGTTTATTTGAGCAACACAAAGAAATTGTTGTGGTTAAACGTTACAAAATACGATTTTATTGTGTTACTGCACAGCCTATTATCGCCTATAATTGTGGTTTATTTATACGATTCATTTTCCTGTGTTAATGTGGAATTTCTTCTCAAATTTTCTTTTAAAATTTATTTTAGATGTTCCGTATATTATATACGGACACTGCATTATCATATCATTTCATTATCATTTTGTTTAAAAAAATTGTTTCATGGGTTTGTTTACACACTAATTTCTGGTCTTCTTGAAGTCGCCGTATTCTAATAGGTAGTGTGTTGGCTTATTAGACGTAAAGCCAGGGTTTGAGCCCCAGGCCAGACATCAAGACAAAATACAAAAAGTATTTTTTCGGCGACTTCCTCTCAGCAGATTTCTGGCAAAAAAAACTCTGAGAGTAAATAAAATTGCCATGAAAAAAGTTTCTCAAAAAAATCTGTCGTTCGGAGTCGACTTTAAACTGTAGGTCCCGCCACTCATGTATAAAATTACTACACACACAACATAAGTGGTGTGAGAAACTAGGACGTGGTACAATGGGTCAATTCGACCTCCGGGTACTGTACTTGTCTTAATTGACAAGTACACGTCCTCTAACCTAACCTGACCTAATTTCTGGAAGTGATGGTAAAAGGCAGTAAGTTCGGTTAGGTAATGTGACAAATCCCCCTTGAATAAAGAGGTCCTGCTTAAGCCAGCGTTTAGGCCCACAATCAATATGGAACCCGAGAATCAAATCTCTAAGGAATAGAAACCCAACCCGAATGTAAAATAAATCTTGCTATGGCAGCAATCTTGATATCTGAGAACTTGTGCAAAGACAGAGGACTTAAAAAAATTCCCTTTCATTACAAGAGCAGGAGATACAGAAGGTGAAAGACAGTCTCCGCCTTTTCATCAGACCCAGAGCTCCTGCAGAAGTTATTAAACGGAATGCCAAAAAATTTTAGCGTGCCTACAACCAAAAGGACAGTGGCCCGTGAGAATTGCAATTGTATGATAGAAGGTCATGCAATTTAAGAACAAAACTGAGACGGCCGTCTTTTTATTAATATGTGTCCAGCAGGGTCTAGCAATAGTGCACGTACTCTCCATCTGCCAACGAGATTGAACCTCCCTGTAAAATGAGCGGATAATATCCATATTTCCGAAAGTAATGCCCTGTAACTTGTAGGAGATTTTGAGCACTGCACACGTCCTGGCTACCTCATCATCAATGCAATTTCCAATGATATCCCTATGTCCCATAACCCATATAAGAGTAACCTTTGAATGATTCGAAATTTCACTAAGAAACCTTCGTCATTCTTGGACAAAGACGGACGTTGATAGTATGTTCGTTAGGGACCTAATGGCAGTTTGGCTGCCCCACTAAATCAAGAGATTTTCGAAGAAAACACCGCCAATCAACAAGCATTGCGCCGCTTTCTAAATAACAATGCCAATAATCAGGCAGCTTATAAAAGAACACGGATCAAGAATTTGTCTGGGGCGTTAGAGCTCAGAGAATTTAAACGTATTACAACATGGCGTTTAAAAAACTGTGTGCCTAGAAGATTAATGGTCTCGGGCAAAATTTTCTATGATCGACTAGACTATATGCCCTATTGTAGCGCATCAATGTAGCACAAGATATTCCTTTTTGAACTGTACCTTACATTCAAGCCACCCTTAAACTTCACTATGCTGAAACCAACTTTTATTTAAAAATTATAAAGAATGACGCACCGAAAACTGGCACATAATACGCGAGGAGCTATTACACGCACAGAAATTTATTATATGGGGTGGGGTGCACACTGAATGTGTCATTGAGGTTTAATTTTATAAAATGGCCGCAATCCATACCACAAATTTAAATATAGAACACTTGGGATTGGAGAACACGTAACTCCATGTAGTTGGATTATCTAGAATCCTTGCTTTGAGTTTTTTTAAAATCACAGGCCTATGTTACGGAGTAGACTAGTGGATTTATAAGTATCAAATGGATCGAATTGATTGAGTAAATAGGCCTTTATTTAAGAAATCGAAATATTTTCGAACTTTCCAATTGAACTTCAGTTGATTACCAAAGTGTCTCCTTTCTATTCTCTCACACCAATCCTTAAAGAAACTTTGACAATTTCAATTAAAAAAGAAATGAAATGAACGGAACGGAATGGAACAGAACAGAAATTTAATATTTTCGCCATTAAAATGTTTTTTATGAACCCAAAAACATTCAAGTTTTTACAATTTAAGGGGTTACCAAAGACTCTTTTCCACTCTTGATTTCATTATTCAATCGCTTAAGTTGCAAATACTCACACGAGTTTTGTGCAAAAGTTTCCCAACAAAAGTCCACACACGATTGGAAAACTAAAAACCAACAAAACCTACAAAAAAAAACTATAGTTTCAACAGTGAATGCGTTGATAATGATGATTGGCCCCAAAGAAATAGAGAACAGAAAAGCAGTAACCACTTGTATGGGTCATTTTACAATAGGAATAAATGAAAAGAAAATTCAAAGAAGTGGTGATCTCAAGCAGTGGCTACTAAAACGAAAAGCTGAATCCTCTTCTAAATATCGTCTATTTTTCTGAGAAGCAACAAATTTTTCAAACGCCTCCAACACTTGGGTCCCTGGCCATAGGCACATAGGCACTAGCATATCACGAATGTACACCATCTTCTTTGTGATCTCCCTGCCCACATCTACTCCACCGTGAAGTTAAACTGACTGAATCTTCACCAAAGCAGGACAAAATAGTCGATTTTTCTCTCTCATCTGTACCATTACCTCGTAATTTCTATCTTTACGAGCCAACTAACATCTAGGGAAGTATTCCCGTCGTCTACATCCCTCCATCCCCGTATGCTTCTGACTAAGCTATCCGAATCTTAATCTAATAATAGTAGATCTCTCGTCTGTACCTTTACTATGTGGTTTCTATCTTTGCGCGGCAACTAATGGGTGATTTTTTAAAAGCTATAGGAAAAATTTTCAAAAAAAAAACACATAAAATTCAGAAAATATCATGAAATCTTTATTTGAATCGATAGTACGGTCCATATAATTTAATGTTTGAAGATTATTTCTTGCAAATGGTCCATCCGCTTAGTCCAATTTTGGCACGAATAAATGCTTCAATGTTGTCTTCCAATGCGTCAATTGAAGCGGGCTTGTCTGTATAGACATGAGCTTTAACATAGCCCCACAAAAAATAGTCTAAAGGCGTTAAATCGCACGATCTAGGCGGCCACTTGACCGGTCCCGAACGTGAAATAAAATGTTCACCGAACTCGCCTCTCAATAAGTCCATTGTTACGCGTGCTGTGTGGCATGTGGAACCGTCTTGTTGAAACCACATCCCATGCAAGTCAAGCTCTTGCATTTTGGGCATAAAAAAGTTGGATATCATCTCACGGTAGCGCCCACCATTCATAGTTACGTTACGATTCGCAGCATCTTTGAAGAAGTACGGTCCAATGATGCCACCAGCCCATAAACCGCACCAAACTGTGACTTTTTCTGTTTTTGCAATGCTTCTGGCTGATCTTCACTCCAAAATCGACAATTCTGCTTATTTACGTATCCATTGCGCCAAAAATGAGCTTCGTCGCTGAAAACAATTTTTCGATAAAGAAGTGGATCTTCGGCCAACTTTCAAGTGCCCATTCAACAAAAATTCTGCGTTGCGGTAGGTCGTTCGGCTTCAATTCTTGCACCAGCTGTATTTTGAAAGGCTTCACACCTAAATCCTTCCGCAAAATTTTCCACGTTGTTGAGTAACAGAGGCTCAGTTGCTGCGAAAGGCGACGAATCGATAATTGATGGCCATCATTAACACTGGCCGACACAGCTGCGATATTTTCTTCAGTTCGCACTCTACGTAAGCGTGTTGGTGGTTTAATGTCCAACAATGTAAATTTGGTGCGAAATTGAAGCCCGAATAGCCGCTTCAGTGGGTCGATTAAACTGACCATAAAATGGCAGAAGCGCGCGATGAACTTTCTTAACAGAGCACGCATGTTTGATAATAAAATTCAATGATTTGCAAGCGTTGTTCGTTTGTAAGACGATTCATGGTTAAATTATAGACCAAACTGAAGATGTTTGACAGTGAAACAAAACACGAAACGTGCGTGAGCTGTTTAAACCAGTGTTGCCAAAAAGATAATGGCTAAAAAATCACCCGTTATTAAAAGGTCCCGTGTTAAGAAGCGAAGTGGTATTGAACACTGAAAAGTTTAATATTTGTTAGAAAGGATCGTGAATGTTTTTCTCAACTCGTTGAATATCAAAGAATAAAATTTTTTTCTTTTCCGAGACGTCAGAAGCTGTCTCCTGCCTCCAATCGATTCTTAAAAAATAAATGAAAGAGGGTAGACTGATACGGGCTTCCTAGGCAGCACTACTAGCTTCCATTCCTATAAAGGCTTTATCTGACTTTGGCTACACATAGGACACTCTCTTTTTTCTCTTAGAAAATTTGTAGAAATATTTGCCCAAAACTCAACTACGTCAGCCACTTTCTTAAATGAAAATCTTCTAATTTGGACTTAAAATGACCCATATATTGTATATAAACCGGCCTAGACGACAAGCTGAGACGTTAACGATGTAGTCAAGAAGAAGAAGATGAAAAAAAAACTTTGTTTATGCAGACGAAGTAAATGTGCGTTTTAGCCATCATATAACACACAGCAGGAGTTTTGGCTTATAAAGTAATAAACTTTTGACCATTTATGGCTCGTACTCTTACTCTTATGCTTCTTCCTCTGGATGACTTATTGAATATCTGGGAGAGAAAATATTGAAAAAAGTGGAAAAACTGTGAGAAAATGGAAAAATCACTGTGTCTTAAGGGACTTTATGAATTGAAGCAGCCTTTATTAACTTTCTAGTGTCAAAAGGTATGGAAAAAACATCGAAAAAAACTAATAAATTTCCTTCAGGTTTGAGTTTTCCAAAGGAAATGGAAAACAATAAACTCGAGAAAGTTTTAAAAGACTTGAGAAAAACAAGTTTAATATTGAAACACTTTAAAACACCTTGAAACAGCAACTAAATTTGCATTTGAATGGAATTCATTTGAGCCCCACTTAACTTGGCTAAGATTATTCAAATTGTATTCTTGTTGTTGTTGTTATTTTTTTATATTCAGTTTAATTAAAGTTCTTGGAAATTTTCCTTGTCACACTTACCTTAAATTGCCTTTATTGGTGGCATATTTAATGTGATTACAAATGGCTTCGAACATGCCACTGGTTGTGGTCACATAGCGGCAATCAAAAACCTGCAATAAAACGCAAAAGAAGGAAAAAATTATAAAGAATTGTTAACATTTGTTTCAAAGACAATCTTATTGTTGTTGCTTTTGCTGCTTTTGGTTTTTTTTAATTTCATTAGAACAGCAATGAAGACCTGTACATCATGGCAGTGTCTTGTTTGCTTTATTCATGTGAATAAATTTTATATTCTTTCGTTGAAAGCAAAAAAGAAAAGAAAATTAATTTATGCAGGACAAGGAATACAGCACACCCACCCTAGACGTTTGGTAATCCGAAGCTAAAGGAACACAAATTTAAAGAATTTATACACACAGTGATCCGAATATGAAAATGTGGCCAAATGAAGAAATTTGTTTGCTAAATAAGCAACCGGAAAACACCTTCTATAGTCGGTTTTTAGATACGTTGTGAGCATCATTCGAGCTTTGAATGCAGGCTCATGCAACGTAATTTGATTAGAGGGTGTTACCGCCGTCAACAAATATATAATTTTGTTGTACAGTGTATTTTTAAATTCTTCTAGAATTCTCTTTTCTTCTTTTCTGTCTTCTTTTGAGCTTCATGTAAATAATTTTACTTTGTAAATATGTACATGCGTATGGCGTGATCCTTATGTATCTTTTATTTTCTTTATTATTTTTATTCTCTCCTGAAAATAACGGTTCTTTCGTGTTTGTCATGTAGACCTAAATTCTTTTACATACATAAAGCATACATAATAAATTAGATGGATTTGTGAATTTAGTGATCAGTAGTGTCAGAAAATTGGAACGCATCGGAGGAAAAATATTAAATTTTAAAGCTCCTCTCCTCTCCTCTCCTCTCCTCTCCTCTCGCCTCTCACCATATTTATAATTATTTTAAGTGTTGTTCAATTAAATTGAATTAAAATTATACTTTAAAATAATAAAAAGAGTGTTTTATTTCGCGACTTCTTCGAGTGCTATTAAAAAGTATTTTTCCATTCGACTTTTAAGTTGCTCCGAGCAACAATTCTTTAAAATTTAATATTAATTGTGTGAAAATTATCACGATGTTGGAGGAGACTCAACATAATTGTGGAAAGTGTAACGAGTTGGACGACAACCGAATGGTTATGTGCGACAAATGTGATAAGTGGTATCATTATGGTTGCGTGGGAGTAGATAGCAATGTGGCTAATTACGACTGGAACTGCGAATTTTGCGACACCAGGACTTCAGTTGCTGCTAACCCAGGCCAAGCAAATGGTCTTGAGGCTCGACCGAGCTCATCGTCACCATTAGTTCCACAAACAACGAACGCACCACCACTCGTGGTTGCCAATACGGGTACAACGTATCAAATCCCGCCGGCTCATGTTACAATGGCGCCAATTAGTACTGCAGTGTCAACAGTTCTTTCATTGCCGAATTGGTCCACAGTACCAACGACTATGGTTATGTATCCACATCTTTATACAGCACCCCATCAATATATGGTTGCGGCTCCTACAGGAATGCCAACTACCCAAGTTTTTGACACCACTGCTCATTCGTATACTCACGTAACGCAACCAACAACAATGCCTATCAATTACCAACAGCAAAATTTGCAAACGGGTTTAAGCAAGCAAAACGCAGCAAAGAGTATTCAAAGCGATAGCGATTGTTTGGAAAGGCAAAGAAAGTTAAAGTTGCAGCAATTAGAGGAAGAAAGGAAAATCGAACAAGAGTTCCTAGAACGAAAATATAAAATTTTGTATGGAAATGATGTCCCTTCTTCCACGAATATTAACAACAACAACCCTAATCACTTCTCAAATTCTTCCTACACTCAAAGGCCCCCCACAACCAACGTCTTAAACGGCAATCAAGCTGAACCAACAATTTCACAACTGACTGCGAGAAAGACTATACCACGTGAACTGCCGTCCTTTAGTGGTGATCCAGATGAATGGCCTATTTTCATCAATAGCTTCCAAAATAGCACAACCCTAGCGGGATTCTCTGACACTGAGAATTTGATAAGGCTTCAAAATTGTCTGAAAGGCAAAGCTAGAGAGTTAGTGAAAAGTAAGCTACTCTTGCCTTCTCTTGTGCCGGATATTATTAACACTCTTCGCATGTGTTTTGGTCGCCCGGAGCATATTTTAGAACGTGCTATAAGTAAGGCGAAATGTATGCCCTCTCCACGAGACAAACTAGAAGCGCTAATCGAGTTCGCACTTAATGTGCAAAATATATGTGCAACAATGGAATCCTGTGGTCTGGAGTCTCACTTAAATAACCCCATGTTAGTGAAGGAGCTATTGGACAAATTACCGAATCAACACAAATTAAATTGGGCAATGCAGCCGAGGGACGAAAGTGTTCCAATAATCAAAGCGTTTAGTGTATGGCTATATAGTATGGCTGAAGCAGCTAGTAAAGTGGTCACACCCAATTTTGGAAAAAGCGGTGCATCGGTAAACACACACACTGAAGCAGCTAACAACGTAAAGAAGAGTTGTCCTGCCTGTAGTGCCATTTCTCATAAAGTACAACAATGTGGAGAATTTAAGAAATTACAACTGAACGAGAAATGGGAGATCGTAAAAAACAACAACTTGTGTCGTCAGTGTCTCAACCAACACAGACGAAAATGTCATCTCAACAGGGAATGTGGTGTATCAGGCTGTAAGTACAAACACCACCCATTGCTCCATAAGGTCACCCCAGCTGACAATCAGGCAACAAATCAAACTGTAAGTACAAATGAAATTGAAAATATGCAGCGGAGTGCACAAATAAATACGCACAATGACGTAAATGAAGAGAAGCCATTCTTCAGAATTATTCCAATCCGCTTGCATTCAAATGATAGCATTATTAAAACGTTTGCTTTTCTAGACGAAGGGTCTTCCGTCACCCTAGTAGAGCGAAGTTTATTTGACAGTTTGCATTTGGATGGTGTATCTGACCCCTTGTGCCTCAAGTGGACAGGTGGTACCACACGAGATGAGAGCGAGTCTATTAGAACTTCATTTAAGGTTTCTAGTGTCCTCAATGATACAAAGTTCGTCCTATCTGACGTTCATACGGTCGAGCATTTGGACCTACCGTCTCAAACTTTAAATATGGATGAGATTATTAAAAAATATCCTCATTTGAAGAACTTGCCAATACAATCATATAGCGATGCTAAGCCTATGCTTTTAATTGGAGCTAACAACTGGAAGTTAGCGGTTCCCACGAAAATTCGAGAAGGAGGTTGGCAACAGCCAATAGCTACAAAAACACGGCTCGGTTGGACCCTACAGGGCGGCAACATCAGTCGCTCAGCAGATCCCAGGTTAAATATACATACTTGCGCCTGTCAAAAGAATTACGACGACCTTCACGATCGCGTAAAGAATTATTTCAATATTGAGTCGCCTACTTCATCCGCTTTATTATCAACAGCAGACAGTGATGCAATGGAATTGCTAAAAACAACGTGCAAGAAGATAAACGGACGCTTTGAGGTTGGCTTGCTGTGGAAAAATCCTGACGCACAACTACCAGACAGTTATGATAACGCCTATCGCCGCCTGATGTGCCTCAACAAAAAACTCGCCAAAGATGATTCGTTACGACAGAGTATGCAGATTCAAATCGATAACCTAATTGAAAAGGGATATGCCAGGAAACTGAGTCCAGCTGAATTAGAAGTCCCCAACAAAAAGACGTGGTATCTACCAATATTTTTAACTTTTAACCCGAACAAACCCAACAAAGTGCGACTGGTTTGGGACGCCGCAGCAAAATCAAATGGAGCATCCCTTAACGATTTTATACTTGCCGGCCCAGATCTACTCAACCCACTAGTTGACATACTTTTAGCGCTAAGAATTGGAAAATTTGCGATTTGTGGCGATATTGCGGAGATGTTCCACAGAATCAACGTACGAGAAAGCGACACGCAAGCTCAACGGTTCTTATGGTGGGACAAGAATGAAGATTCGCGTCAACCCAGCACATATGTGATGAGAGCTTTAACATTTGGAGTAAGTTGTGCCCCATGCATAGCCCATTACGTACGCGACACAAACGCTGATGAATTCAAAATAAAATTTCCACGTGCTGTGGACTCAATACAAAACCATCACTATGTGGACGATCTTATCGATAGCGAAGACACTGAAGAAGCCGCAGCAGAGCTAGCCCTTCAAGTGGCAGAAATTCACGCCGTCGCTGGTTTTCACATAAGGAACTGGGCGTCTAATTCAACCAAGGTTTTAAGGCAGTTATCTGAGTCTTCAAAAATAACTCAAGATGCCAAGCAATGGGGAGCTACCGAAAAAGTTTTAGGTATGTATTGGGACCCAGTTACTGATGTTTTTAAATATAATTGCAGATTTGCACGTCTGCGCCGAAATGTTATTGACGAAGATATCGTACCTACCAAGAGGGAATGCCTCCAGGTTTTGATGTCTATATTCGACCCTCTTGGATTCCTGTCATGCCACACCGTAGGCCTCAAAATTATACTTCAAGATGTCTGGCGCGCCGGAATTGCTTGGGACGATACATTAAATGAATATCTAAACGTAAAATGGTCTCAATGGAAAGCGTCCATACCACTCATATCTAATGTCGAAATTCCGAGATGCTACTCCAAGTTATTATGCGACGCCGAAGATGTGCAGCTTCATACATTCGTTGATGCAGGAGAACACGCCTACGCTGCCGTTAGTTATCTGGTTGTACGGCTAGGAGAGCGCGAAACTGTTTCTCTAGTAGCAGCTAAGTGCAAAGTAGCACCTCTTAAGCCACTCTCGATACCTCGAATGGAGCTTCAAGCCGCACTCATCGGAGTCAGATTGGCAAATTCAGTGCAGAATATTCCTCGCTTGCGAATATCATCAAGATATTGGTGGTCAGATTCTATGACTGTGCTGCAATGGCTACGGATCGATCCAAGAAATTTTCAACCGTTCGTAATGCACCGAGTAGGAGAGATCTTAGAACACTCCAACGTTACAGAGTGGAAATGGGTACCCACTAAAATGAACCCTGCGGATTTCGCTACAAAAATATCAGCGCAAAAGAATATGGACTTATGGTTCAACGGCCCTGCCTTCTTACGTAACGACCCAAGCCAATGGCCAACATGTGAGGACTTGGGAGAAATGGACAAGTTGGAGTTGAAGCGTCATGTGCTATTAATTGACAAAAAACCTAGAAACTACAACCTTTTGAATTTTGAATATTTCTCGAACTGGAGAAGGCTCTACCGCGCAGTAGCAACTTTCTTGCTATACATGAATAAATTAAAAGTCGCCTACAAACGACCAGATTTCAATTCTACAGTTACTTATGAGATGGTACAACAAGCAAAGCGTTATATTATAAAAGAAACACAGCATAGTGAATTTCTTCAAGAAATCATGGATCTCAAACATGGAGGAACTGTAGCAAAATCTAGCAAATTATATAAACTCAATGTCTACTTGGACGACAGTGAGGTTTTAAGATGCAACAGCAGAGCAAAACGTCTCAACAACCACGAAGATGAAATCGTATTACCAGCTGGGCATCATGTCACTTTTCTCATAATTCGTTCTTTTCACGAAGACTACCATCATCACTTCCACGAAGCAGTAATTAATAAAATAAAAGGCCAATATTATGTTCATCGTCTACGGGTCGTATATAAAAAGGTGCGTAATTCCTGTCAAAAATGCAAAAATTATTCTGCCGCACCACAACCCCCTCAAATGGCGCAACTACCGGTTGCTCGTCTGGGAGCTTTTCAACGCCCATTTACTTTCGTTGGCATTGATTTTTTTGGTCCATTATTGGTTACAGTTGGAAGGAGAAAAGAAAAGCGTTGGGGAGTAGTATTTACCTGCCTCACAATACGTGCAATCCATATTGAAGTCGCTTATAATTTGGATACCAGTTCATGTATTCTGTGCATCCGAAACTTTATTGCCAGACGAGGCACACCTTGTGAAATATATACAGACAACGGTACCAACTTTAAAGCAGTTGAAAAAATCCTCAAAGAAGAGATTAAACAAATTGATTTTCCCAATATATCATCGGAATTTGATAAAACTAAATGGTATTTTAACCCACCAGGAGGGCCCCACATGGGTGGTGCTTGGGAAAGACTCATCAGATCTGTTAAAAATGTCTTATACAGTCTGTACCCCACACTAAATTTTAACGACGAAACTTTGAAAAGTGCACTTTGCGAAATCGAGTCTATTATTAATTCTCGACCACTTACATTCGTTTCAGTAGAACATGAAGATGACGAAGCCATAACACCTAACCATCTCCTCTTGGGCTCTTCTGATGGCTATAAACCGTTCCTTAACGATAGCGGAAATATACACCAACGATGGCAACAAACGCAAGCATTCGCTGATCACTTCTGGCGCAGATGGCTGAAGGAATATGTTCCAATAATATCCCGCAGAAGCAAATGGTTCACCAAGGTACCACCAGTAGAGATAGGAGCTGTTGTCATCATCGCCGATGAAAACCTTCCAAGAAGATGCTGGCCAAAGGGTAAAGTCATCGACACTGTGGTAGCTGCAGATGGACAGGTGCGAAGAGTGACAATCAAGACACAGTTTGGCGTTTTACATCGACCGGTGACAAAGGTAGCAGTCTTGAACGTCGGTAATGATCATGAGCAAGCTCGCATCCCTGACTCGCTTACGGGAGGGGAAATGTTACCGCCGTCAACAAATATATAATTTTGTTGTACAGTGTATTTTTAAATTCTTCTAGAATTCTCTTTTCTTCTTTTCTGTCTTCTTTTGAGCTTCTTGTAAATAATTTTACTTTGTAAATATGTACATGCGTATGGCGTGATCCTTATGTATCTTTTATTTTCTTTATTATTTTTATTCTCTCCTGAAAATAACGGTTCTTTCGTGTTTGTCATGTAGACCTAAATTCTTTTACATACATAAAGCATACATAATAAATTAGATGGATTTGTGAATTTAGTGATCAGTAGTGTCAGAAAATTGGAACGCATCGGAGGAAAAATATTAAATTTTAAAGCTCCTCTCCTCTCCTCTCCTCTCCTCTCCTCTCCTCTCGCCTCTCACCATATTTATAATTATTTTAAGTGTTGTTCAATTAAATTGAATTAAAATTATACTTTAAAATAATAAAAAGAGTGTTTTATTTCGCGACTTCTTCGAGTGCTATTAAAAAGTATTTTTCCATTCGACTTTTAAGTTGCTCCGAGCAACAGAGGGTTTTCATTATTTATATGGCATTCCCTTTAAGATTTCATGTCGCAAAACCTATAGAATTCGCAAAAATACCGAATTATTCTTACAGGCAATATCAAGGATAAAACATTATTCTACGTTTAGTAATCTTGTTTTAAAAAGCAAGAATAGAGTGCAAAAGTAGCAAGGGAGAACATCTTTAAGGCTCCATGATGCCACAACGACATGAGTTTCATATCATTTGCAGGTGCGCGAAATATGGCAGTTAGTAGCACCAGGTTGCCTCATCTTAAAATCTATAAATTCACATGGCTTTCCCCCGATCAAATGAACAGAAATAAAAACGATAATGCTGCTGTTGATAGAAGTCGTTCCTCAGGTATTTGAATGTGCATTCGATTCGAAGAGAACATATGGACTTCAATTCTTACCTTGTCACAGCCAAGGTGCGAATAAAACTGAGAGCGGTGCGAAATGCGCGAACTGAAGCGCAATGGAAATTCAATGTAGCACAGCTGCGGCTTCTAGTACCCATGATATTAGCATACAATGGCGACTTATTGCCCAATCCTTGAAAACTGCTATTTGCATTTGAAATTCAAGAAATTCATGGTACGATGAGGAGGGCAGTAATTAGCCGAAACGCGCGGGATTGATATTGTGAGAAAACAAGAGGGAAGAATCGCCGCAGAATCCTTAATGCTCGAAAACATTACCAGAGAGTCATACAACAAACGATGGGTAAAGACGTGAGTAGAAACCGGGTGACAAACCTAAAAAGCATACCCATTGTACCCGTTCTTTTTCATAGAGCATATCCGTTCAAATCCAAGAGGCCAGTGAAACGCTTATAGTATTGCATAGAAACTGTGTGGCTCTATCTGCGTAAGAACCGGTCTTCCTGCAGAAGTATTTCTATCACTTACAATATAAGCAGATTTAACGCCTCTCTTTCCTCTCTCTCTCAAAACCTATTTTCCTAGTTTTAACACAATGCCCTGCCTAAGTTGAGGCCATAGCCTGGTTGTTGGTTCTTAAAAAAATCTGAACATGAAGTGCATCATCTCAAACACACTTTATTTGATAATTTATTTTAACACCTCGAAAATTCGTTTATTTTTATGCTTAAAAGCCTTTTTCTATTATTTTGTGCACATTTTTAGTACTTTTTCTACACTGTGCTTGTTAGTTATTCATTTTTTTAATGAAATTTTATTCATTTTCATTTACTTACTCATTCACTTACAAATTCATACAATTTTTTTTTTATTTAAATTCCTTCTCAAACAGCAAAAACAAAAGCAAAAACGTTCTCCTACGCTTTTCTCTTTTAACAATCTCCCTCAACATTTTTTACAACTTCCTGTTCCTTATGACGTATTTCGTCGTTTATTTCTTATTTATCAAATGTTTGTTGTTGTTTTCGTTATTTTATTTATTTTTCCAATGATTTCTTAAAAGTGATTTGCACGTGTATGTTTAAAAGAGTATGAATTACAGTTTGTTTTGTCATGTCACTGCATGTCTATGCATACACAATACATGTTTGTTTATTTGTTTGTTTTTGTTCTCAACATGCATATAAACATTTGCATAAACAGTTACACTTGAGTGCATTACTAATACTCAACAACAACAACTATAAACACCACTGGCTGTTGAATAAACCTGTTTTTAGACAACACAAAGTCTCACCACTTCGTTCTCTCTCTCTCACTCTCAATGTCCCACTCTCATATACAAAAAATTTTCGTTGCTTTAATGAACACTTTATGCAATATTAAGTAAAATTGAAATATGCACAGGACTATAAAAGAGAGCTAGAGAACAAGGCGGCAAGGCACAAAGAGTACGAGAGTTCTTTTATACAAATACAAATGCATTGTAGGAAAGAAACAAAAACACCAACAACTACTACTACTTTTACTTTACTTATGCAGTCAAGTGCGAATGTTAAAGCAATAACAGATGTTAGCAGTATTTTAACATATTGTTTCCATTAGTGTTGCTGCTGTTGTACATTGAATGTATGTAAATCGAAATGTCTTTATCACCTTGTACTCTTCCTGTTCTGTTTTTTTTTTGCTATTTAACTTGACTTATTTGTATTTGTTTATCTTCGTTTTCTTCATCTTCACTTTCACCCTCATTTGATATTAAAAGTAGGATTTGTTTACGTCAAGGAAATGAAGTTAAAAATGTTTTCATTACAATTTTTTTTCTGTTTTTTTCTTTTAATTTTTTTTTTATTAAAAGTAATGTTTAAAAAAGCCAGATTTAATTATGCATGATTTATACAATATGCCGTTAAATAACGGTAATGAAGTGTATTAAAAAAAGAAGAGGAATTTTAAAAATTTTTCTTACTAGCAAGCAAATATTGTGTTAGAAGAAATCAATTTTATTTTATTTTTCTTAGGCAACCTTTGCACGTTTAAAGTCTACTTTGCCAAGTCTCCAGTTCATACAATAGGAGAGAGGCGAAAAACAAACAAGGCTGAGTACACTCTTTGGTGTATTCGAAAATTTACTTTATTCCTCCTTCTTACGACCTAGCTTCTCACACCACTTATGTTGTGTGTGTTAAATTTATACATGAACGGCGAGACTTACAGTCTTATGTCGATTCAGAGTGACAGATTTTTGAGAAACTTTTCATGGCAATATTACTTTTACTCACAAATAAGTAAAGGCTCCGCCAAATAACTTTTTTTTTTTGAAAATGCTTAAAAAAAAAAACTCCTGAATATTTTCTCAAATTTCTTTTTTATTTGAAAGTACAATCCTTCCGGTTAATAATGGAAAATAATTTCATTCAAATGGCTGCCTCGGCTGGCCATGCAGTAAAATCATCTTTTCAGATGAAGCTCATTTTGATCTTGGCGGGTATGTAAACAAGCAAAATCGTCGCATTTGGGGCACAGAAAACCCGTACGCATACATTGAAAAGCCGACGCACCCAAAACGAGTCACTGTTTGGTGCGGATTTTGGTCCAAAGGCATAATTGGCCATTTTTATATGAAAATGAGCAAGGAGTGGCCGTTACAGTCAATGGCGATCGTTATCGGGCCATATTGAACGAATTTTTGTTCACAAAATTTGAAAAGGAGGATATTGGCAACATTTGGTTTCAACAGGACGGCGCTACGTTGGACACAGCCGAAGCTACACTCGATGTTTTGCGCCCTGTTTTTAAAGATCGCATTATCAGTCGCAGAGCTGATGTCGTTTGGCCACTTCGGACCTGCAATTTGACACCGTTGGACTATTATTTGTGGGATGCCGTCAAAGATAAGTGTTACGCCGACAAGCCAGAGACAATTGACGCTTTAAAGGACAATACACGTGAAGCCATTGGTGAAATACAGCTGCACACAATCGATAATGTGCTTAAAAATTGAACTGATCGTGTAGGCTACTGCATGGCCAGCTGAGGCAGCCATTTGAATGAAATTATTTTCCATTATTAACCGGAAAGATTGTACTTTCAAATAAAAAAAGAAATTTCGAAAAATATTCAGTAGTTTTTTTTAAAAGCATTTTCAAAAAAATTATTTGGCGGACCCTTTATATAATGATGTTGCTCTGTAATAAATAATCCATTAAAGAGCATCAGCGGGCTTTCGGATGAAGTATTTGGCAGCGAAATGAACATTGTTTTTGGTATTCTGCTGTATTAGAACTAACATACCACATGATAGTGGCACAATATGTTCTTACTTTTGACTTAGCCCTTGATCTTCCTGGTCTTTTCCTGGCCTTTCGGCAATTCGACAACCAGTGTACATTAGTACGTTTTGCCAATCTTTGGCATCGGAATGGTATCCATCGCTCGTTTTCCTATGCAAAATACAGTTCACTAAAGCTGTCTATTTTCATAATTATATATTTCTTTTCACTACACCTTTTATATACCGCTTTATTAAAAAGTGGTTAAGCAGTTAAAATTGTTATCACTTGGAAATTATTATTTAAACTTTTTTTTGGATCCCTGGCTTTTTTCAAAACCTATAAAAACAATTTTAAATTGATTTTCCATCAGAATGATTTCTTAAGATTCTGCAGCACTTAACGCTCTTACCTGAGTGCCATATTGGAAGTGTTTATTTTTAAAAAACTTTTATTTTTTTTTGTATTTTATTTTATTTGTTGTTTAAAATACTTGTGGTGGTCTATTTATTAAATAAGTTTCCAATTTACTTTACTTTTTTGGCAACAAAACAAAACCAAAAAACACTTGAAATCTTTAAGAAAAACCAATAATTGTAGGGAAAACCAACAACAACAACAACTCTCTTCAACACTCTAACTTTCTAAACTGAACGGCAGCAATAAAAAAACAATGCAAAACAATAATAATTTTACAAGATTAAATTGTTGAGTAAATATAAACAGCAATAACAACAACAACAACAAATATTTAACAAAAGTTCAAGTTGTTTTTCAGGAAAATACTTGAAAAACCAAAACTGTGGAAAACAAGGAAAATTACAATGAAAATGAAAATGAAAATGAATTCTATTTAAAGGAGATTAAAAAGGAAAATAAAATGCTGAGAGAAACAGAGAAGAAAAAACAACAGAAAATTTTAATGAAATTATACTTGAAAAGAAATTCAAATTACCAGACAATTTCTAAAAATCTTGTTGTTGTAATTTTTGTTGTAATTCTTCATTTTATTATTACCAGACCAAAAAAGCAAAGAAGCAATGAAAAAAAAAACAAAAACAATACAAGGCAGCTTAGCATAGCTGGTTGCACATTTAAATACTCTTCTGACGTTTGTAGTTGGCATGCCAGGTACACACGCCCACACACACGTATTCACAAATGAAAATTCTCTTTACGCACTTATACACTCACATTCATTTGTTTATTCATCTTATGAATTTAAATTTCATAAAACAGAAAGGCAAACAACAATAAAGAACAAATAAAAAAGAGAATTTCACTCTCTCTCTCTCTCTCTCCATCTCTCTCTCGGTGTGTTATTTGTTTTGGTTAAAAATTCAAATGAACGCTTTAGTTAACCACAGTTGTAGTAATAGTAGTAGAGTAAAGTTTGACTTTTAAAAACAAATAAATACTTCAAGGATGATTAAAATGAATATACGAGGATCAGTAGGAAAATTTCAATGATATGCGGACATAAGTCCCATACAACTGAGACAGGGTTTAAAGTGATTAAGATCAGCACGACCAGTGTGTGCTAACAATGTTTGATCCTTTCACCATTAGCTCAGTTGTAGATGAACAATTGATGAAATTGTCTGAGGCGGACATTAACTTTCAAGGCGATACGGATAACATAGTTCTGATGGCAAGAATCAAATTCACAGAAACGCATTGTGACCTCAGCCACAGAGATCTTGAGATAGTAAAGTGGTGCATTGTGACATCACATATTGAGTATCGAAGATATTGAATATTGCTGGGAAAAGGCAGTCAGGATTACGATCTAGTTTCTCACACCACTTATTTTGTGTGTGTTAATTTTTATACATGAGTGGCTTGGCCTACAGTTTAAAGTTGACTCCGAATGACAGATTTTTGAGAAACTTTTCATGGCAATTTTTTATTTACTCTCAGAGTTTTTGCCAGAAATCTGCTGAGAAGTTGCCGGAAAAATATATTTTCATTTTTCGTTTTGTTGGACACGTCTGACCTGGTGTTTGAACCCTCATAAGCCAACACACTACTAACTAAAGGGTCCGCCAAATAACTTTTTTTTTGAAAATGCTGAATATTTTCTACAATCTACAATCATTCCGGTTAATAATGCAAAATAATTTCATTCAAATGGCTGCCTCGGCTGGCCATGCAGTAGCCTACACGATCGGTCCAATTTTTAAGCACATTATCGATTGTGTGCAGCTGTATTTCACCAATGATTTCACGAGAATTGGTCTTTAAAGCGTCAATTGTCTCTGGCTTGTCGACGTAACACTTATCTTTGACGGCACCCCACAAATAATAGTCCAACGGCCAAACGACATCAGCTCTGCGGCTGATAATGCGATCTTCAAAAACAGGGCGCAAAACATCGAGTGTAGCTTCGGCTGTGTGGCACGTAGCGCCGTCCTGCTGAAACCAAATAAATGTTGCCAATATCCTCCTCTTCAATTTTTGTGAACAAAAATTCGTTCAACATGGCCCGATAACGATCGCCATTGACTGTAACGGCCACTCCTTGCTCATTTTCGAAGAAAAATTGCCCAATGACTCGTTTTGGGTGCGTCGGCTTTTCAATGTATGCGTGCGTGTTTTCTGTGCCCCAAATGCGACAATTTTGCTTGTTTACATACCCGCCAAGATCAAAATGAGCTTCATCTGAAAAGATGATTTTTTTTTTGCCAAAATCGGCATTTTTCTGTAAGTCGATCGCAGGCCCACTTAGCGAAGTGAAAACGCATTGGATGGCTAATTGCCGTCAACTCCTGAACCAATTGGACTTTGTATGGCGTCATACCAAGGTCTTTATGCAAAATTCGTCTCAATGATGTCTCCGAAATGTTCAATTGTTGAGAACGACAGTGAATTGATGTTGATGGCGCTTTACGCACACTTTCTGCCACAGCAGCAATATTCTCGGGTGTACGCACTGTTTTTGACTTTTCACGCTTTGGTGGATCGATGAGGATGCCAGTTTCTTTCACTTTTTTCACAAGATAACGAACATACGGAGCTGACGGGGCTTCTCTTCTTCCAAAATCCGTACGCAATTTTCGCACACATTCTGCACCATTACCATGATTTTCAAAGTAATGTCGCAATATTTCCCAGCGTTGTTCAAGCGTATACACAACCATATTCGTTCAGCGGAAGGATAAAACTAATTATCTGTCAAATCAGACATGAGCTAAGTGTTACCATTCACGAAATAAGCACTAGTTGAAAAAAAAAACGTTAGATGGCGGACCCGATAGTCTACGGCAATCAAAAGACAATTTTAGTTTAACTAAGTTGTGTAAAGCCCTCGTATATATTTTTTAAATAATAAAACCATGTCCTCTCTTTCTCTCCCCATATCCATTTCATTTATTACCTCTTTTATTTGAGTATTTTTATCTGTTTTTTTTATAGTTTATTACCCACAAATTATATTTAAAATGTCTGACCGGAAGTCTGTGGTCAATATAATAATTTAATTAAATTGAATTAAATGATTGACTTATTGTTTCTTTTTTATCTTTATTTGCTATTTATTTTCTATTAAAGATTAAATGTATCCTTTTGGAATTATTATGGAATTGTTTAA
Organism: Sarcophaga subvicina; assembly: GCA_936449025.2. Classification (NCBI taxonomy): domain Eukaryota; kingdom Metazoa; phylum Arthropoda; class Insecta; order Diptera; family Sarcophagidae; genus Sarcophaga; species Sarcophaga subvicina. Next base: position 104,085,026 of record OW388082.2, on the reverse strand, counting down.
AGACATTTAAACAATAAGTACTTATTATTTAAATAAAATCCGAACGAAATCAATTAAATTAATTAAAAACCATATTCTTTGAAAGCTAAGGTTTTTTCCAATCATTTTTCATCATTATTATTCAAAAACTCTAGGGTAATGGGATGGCATTATAATACCTCCACAAAAAACAGGGTTTTCACCATAATTAATGAGTCTTATAATAGCTGAAAGCAAATACCGATCGATCTCATATTTCCAAATTTTCACATTTAAATTCGCTTCCATTATAAGAGATTAACAAAAAAAAAATTTTATTCTTTGATATTCAACGAGTTGAGAAAAACATTCACGATCCTTTCTAACAAATATTAAACTTTTCAGTGTTCAATACCACTGCGCTTCTTAACACGGAACCTTTTAATAACGGGTGATTTTTTAGCTATTATCTTTTTGGCAACGCTGGTTTAAACAGCTCACGCACGTTTCGTGTTTTGTTTCACTGTCAAACGTCTTCAGTTTGGTCTATAATTTAACCATGAATCGTCTTACAAACGAACAACGTTTGCAAATCATTGAATTTTATTATCAAAATGCGTGCTCTGTTAAGAAAGTTCATCGCGGGGTTCTTCCATTTTATGGTCAGTTTAATCGACCCACTGAAGCGGCTATTCGTGCTATTGTGACTAAATTTCGCACCAAATTTACATTAAACCACCAACACGCTTACGTAGAATGCGAACTGGAGAAAATATCGCAGCTGTATCGGCCAGTGTTAATGATGACGATCAATTATCGATTCGTCGCCGTTCGCAGCAATTGGGCCTCTGTGACTCAACAACGTGGAAAATTTTGCGGAAGGATTTAGGTGTGAAGCCTTTTAAAATACAGCTGGTGCAAGAATTGAAGCCGAACGACCTACCGCAACGCAGAATTTTTGGTGAATGGGCACTTGGAAAGTTGGCCGAAGATCCACTTCTTTATCGAAAAATTGTGTTCAGCGATGAAGCTCATTTTTGGCTCAATGGTTACGTAAATAAGCAGAATTGTCGATTTTGGAGTGAAGATCAGCCAGAGGCATTGCAAAAGCTACCAATGCATCCAGAAAAAGTCACAGTTTGGTGCGGCTTATTGGCTGGTTGCATCATTGGACCGTACTTCTTCAAAGATGCTGCGAATCGTAACGTAACTGTGAATGGTGAGCGCTACCGTGAGATGATATCCAACTTTTTTTGCCCAAAATGCAAGAGCTTGACTTGCATGGCATGTGGTTTCAACAAGACGGTTCCACATGCCACACAGCACGCGTAACAATGGACTTATTGAGAGGCGAGTTCGGTGAACATTTTATTTCACGTTCGGGACCGGTCAATTGGCCGCCTAGATCGTGCGATTTGACGCCTTTAGACTATTTTTTGTGGGGCTATGTCAAAGCTCATGTCTACACAGACAAACCCGCTTCAATTGACGCATTGGAAGACAACATTGAAGCATTTATTCGTGAGGTACCGGCCGAAATGTTGGAAAGATTATGCCAAAATTGGACTAAGCGGATGGATCATTTGAGGCGCAGTCGCGGTCAACATTTGCATGACATAATCTTCAAACATTAAATTATTTGGACCGTACTAACGATTCAAATAAAGATTTCATGCATTTTTCTGAATTTCATGTGTTTTTTTTTTTTTTGAAAAATTTTCCTATAGCTCTGAAAAAATCACCCAATACAATACACGGTTACACATTCACGTCCCAATGTCTAGTTAATCTGGTATAATTCTATTTACCGTATGATATGTGTATTTTGTTGTTGTCTGTTTGTCTTGTTTGCTTATTTATGTATAGTTTAGTCTGATTAGAAGAATACGTTTAAGAACACTAAGGCTTCTTCAATAGACAGCAACAATTTGAAAACTTAAAATCGTTATAAATCTCAGACTAACAATAATCAGAACCGTAGTTGAGGAGTTCTGTGTATTTTGTGCTTATTCTTTTGGATTAAATGAGAGAGAGTTATGATAAAGTTACACAAGAAAGAGATCTGGAGGTCTGCTAACTATGATTAACAAGATATTAGTATCAAAGCGGGCGCTAGCAGTAGTATTAAATGGACTTCCAAGCAAAAGTCTACTGCAAAAAAAAAATCTGATAATAAAGTTTAGATTTGTTCGAATTATCCACCTTTGGTACGAACTATGACCTTCAAACGGCCGACAAAGGCATCACAGGCTGCACGAAAGTGGCTCTGCGGTATTTTGGCCCATTCCCGGCGAAGCGCCGTCTTGAGATGATCGACACTTTGGTATTTCTTAGTGAGAACCTTACTCACCAAAATGTCCCAGGCGCAAAAGTCCAACGGATTGAGATCAGGAGATTTTGGTGGCCATTGTGCGGTAGAAATGAAGCGAGAAACATCCTTTTTAAGCCATTCTTGGTTGACGCGTGCTGAGTGCGGTGGTGCCGAGTCCTGTTGGAATGTCCATGGTCTGCGGCCGAAATGTTTGTCTGCCCAGGGCTTCAATACTGTCTTTAAGACATTTTCCCGATAATATTCGGCATTTATTTTGACCCCACGGTCGATTAATACGTGCGGGGAGCGACCATCGGCCGTTACGGCGGCCCACATCATTACCATCGGCGGCCAATCGCAGGTGTAAATTTTCAGCTGACCTCTTTGGCAAGTAAACCCGGTCATTTTGTTTGTTCACAAACTGCTCTATTTGGAATGGCTTCTCATCGGAGAAAATCAAATTCGGTAACTGGCCACTTTCGTGCAAGTGAAGTAACTCCTTGACTCTTTCCAGTCTAACTTTTTTTTTGTCCATCAGTGAGCTCTTATACTTTTTGGAACTTCAATGGCTTTAGTCCAAGCTCATTTTTCAATATGTGTTGCATCCGTTCTCGCGATATGTTCAGCTCACAAGCAATTTTTCTACCACTGCGGCGTGGATTTCAATCAAATCTGGCCTTCACTTTTCGGATCATTTCTGGTGTTGTTACCGTTTTTTTTTTCGTCCACTTTTTGGACGCGATGCAACACTGCCAGTATCACATGGTAACGAGCAATGGTACGAGAAACAAAAGATTTATTCACATTTAAATGCTCGAGGGCTCTAACGATAGCCACCTGTGGTTTTCCAGCCAAATATAAAGCAATCACACTATCACGCTTGAATTCCATCACGAATAACCTTTTTTTCTGAATGCAATAGATCAAAATGCTTTTGTAAGCTTGTAAATAATAAAATGAACTGTCACTGGAATAAATCTGTCAGCTGTCAGACGAGCGGTTTACAAATGATAACAACCTGAAGTTGGTTGCAATACATATTAGCCACCCTGTATGTTAATCAAGTAATTTATTTGCTTGCTCTTGTAATTGTTTCGAAACTAAAATGGCCACTAAAATTCCGTGTCCAAATTAAATTGTATACCCCCTGTTGATGCTCTTAACTTCACATTTCATTTCATTTGATTTTATTTGACTTAAATTTGATGTTTTTTTTTTTTTTTTGTTTATGTTCCCGTTACTATTTTGGCCATAATAAATGTTATGTTCCCGTTACTATTTTGGCCATAATAAAACGTGTTTAAATGTTGTGTGGCTGACAGTTGATGATGATTTTAAATGAAAATACTTTAATTATGAGGACTTTTCACTTGTTCGTTCCAAAAAATAAAGAAAATGAAAAATATTAAAAATTAACACAAACTGAAACAGGAACATTTAATTAAAAAAAAAAGACCGACCAGAGGGAAGGAAAACTGTAACCTTTTCATTTGAATCTTCGGTTTCAGTTTTTTCCTTTTTTCCTATTTTTTATAATACTAGAGTTGTGCTTTCTTTCATTCATTCATTGAGTTATTCATCTGTACATACATACATTTATACAATATGACTAAAGTTTTAATGAAATTTTTGCGTGATTTGTTTAAATAAATCAACAAAAATTACTTTCGAATCCCACAAGTTTGGCAGAATGAAATTATTGTTCCATTTTTTTTCCATATTTGTGTTGGGTTTTTATTTTTGTTATACAATAGTTGTTGTTTCAAGTTAAAAAAAATTCCCAAAAATATCGAAATATTTCGAGTACATCATGTACTCTCAGCCTCAGCCTCAACGTTCGCCTCATTCCCTATTTCATTACATTTTAACACAATTTGTGTGCAGTTGTCACAACAAATCTGTTGATAACAATTCGGTTTTATGACAGTTATTGTAGTTATTGTTGTAGTTTTTGTTTCAAAAGTAAAATATTAAATGACTTTTCATCAATTCATATTTAAATTCGTTATAAAAACTGTACATAAACGCCGCGAAGGCAAATTAAAATGCTTTGGAACAGAGTCATAAAAAGGAAAAGCACTAGAGGTGTTGTAACTGCAACCGTTTAACACGAAATTCATTTTGTTCTTGTTTTTTTTTGGAGCTTAGATTAGGTTAGGTTAGAGGACGTGTACTTGTCAATTAAGACAAGTACAGTACCCGGAGGTCGAACCATTGTACAACGTCCTAGTTTCTCACACCACTTATGTTGTGTGTGTTAATTTTATACATGAGAGGTGGGACCTACAGTTTAAAGTCGACTCCGAACGACAGATTTTTATTTTGGAGCTTAGTTTTATTAAAAATCAATCTATTAATTAAGCATTGTAAACTGAGAGCCAAGAATTAAAAACAGCAACCGACCCGACACTGAAAGTTCAAAAAAGCCAGCAAATCGTAAAATTATTATGATTTTTTTTAAATAATTTTTTTTTTAATTTAAATTTATTTTCTATCCTATTATCTTGGCACTCTTGGCTATTAAACAGACGTTCTGCCAACACTTCATAGTCAGGCCTCTATTCAATACTCGGCTCATATGAGTTTGATTCAAGTATAGAAGGATCTCTATTAGACCCCAGGTTATAGGGAAATTCGCAATACTGAGCAAACAAAACACTTCAATGCCAATAACGCCTACTTTACACGGTCCCACAAGTAATATGATCTGTCAAAATTTTGTGTAGAAGAGTACGGATGTGATCGTCTAAACGTACTACGTAATGAAAAAATCACACATTGAGAAAAAATACGGATGAAAAGTTTGACAGTCGTATGGCTCTCTTCATTTTTTGAAATGATTCAAAAAACAAGCAAGTCGCATTAGATCAGGGATGTATTTTTATGTAAACACATAGAAAAAAGGTGTAACAGCTGTTTTCATTTTACTTTGTTATTGTCTTATACCGATCATGTAGACGTAAAAAATATAAAACATACGACTTTTATTCTCTTTTTTGTCATACGGATGGAATTTCATTTTACTTTTTCATTAGATTTTACGTAAGTAAAGTATTACCGTGTGAAGTGGGCTTAACTCTGTCACGTTTTAAAGAAGCAACACTGGCTATCAATTGACTTCTGTCATTGAGTTTATGTTTGACAGGCATATGAACGCGGAACTTGAAACACTTGAAACGCGGAAAGGAAACAAGGTGACAGAATTTAGTGTGCTAATCAAGTATTATTATTTGTCGAAATACTCATCATTCATACCAACATAAAGCTTGGCCAAGACTAAGCTCCTTCTGAACACCTAAATACGGAGAATGCCGAACTTTCCGAACATCCAGTAGCGGTGTCCACATCTCACATGGTTCAGTGATTTTGATCCCAAATGATCACTTGAATATTATGGGAACGATATCGAACACAAACGTAATCGTGTAGCCTTATACCAAGAACGTTTGGCATTGTCCGCCTGTGTGATTTACGAATCGTCTCATAATGATACGTTGATCTATTACAACCCGTAAAGCAGGAATTAAAACAGGGTTCGATATCAGGGTCTGCACAATTGGTTCAGAGATTCATTTTGTCTGAGGATGCGATGTTTTCTCGATCGAGGCCAAGTGGAATCACAAATATAGCCTTCCGAACAGTTGAAGTACCTCAAGTGAGTGGAAATTTTGGCTATTAACGAAGACTACGGACGATCAGGAGGTTATTATTGCCTTTCGATCGCATATTAGTAAAGGGTGTTTTTTTATAGAGGTATAGAACTTTAAGTTGGCATTACTTTTCAAGATGGCGACCGATTTAACAGCTGTCAAGTGATTAATTCCCAATTTGGTTTGGCAAATTCATCATGAATAGGCTCACGCCTGAACAACGCTTGCAAATAGTGCAATTTTATTTCGAAAATAATGGTTCTGTGCGGAAAACGTATCGCGCACTACGTCCATTTTATCGTCGACAAAATCGTCCATCAGAGCAGTTAATTCGATTAACCATGGAACGTTTTCGCACCACGTTTACTCTTATTGATAACTCGCATCCCCAGAGACGCTGTACGGTGCGTACAGAAGAAGCTATTGCTGCTGTAGAGCGTAGCATTGAGGAAGACCCGAATGGGTCCATCCGCTATCGAGCACAGGAATTGGATCTGTGTCCATCCACTTTATGGAAGATTTTGCGGAAGGATCTTGGTTTGCGTGCTTACAAAATCCAACTCGTGCAAGATTTGAAGCCAAACTATCATCAAGTAAGGCGTAGATTCGTCGAATGGGCCCAAAACGAGATTACCGTTGTTCCCGATTTTCTTAAGCGAATTTTGTTTAGCGATGAAGCGCACTTCTGGTTGAATGGCTACGTCAACAAACAAAACTGCCTGCCACATTTGGAGTGAAGGTAATCCTCAAGTGTATGTGGAAACACCGTTACATCCAGAAAAACTGACTGTTTGGTGCGCTTTATGGGCTGGTGGAATCATTGGTCCGTACTTTTTCAAAAACGATGGTGGCCAGAACGTTACAGTCAATGGTGATCGGTATACAGCCATGATTACTAACTTTTTCATTCCTGAATTGAATAACCATGATGTCCAGGAGTTGTGGTTTCAATAGGACGGCGCAACATGTTACACAGCTCGTACCACAAGAGATTTATTGAAAGACACGTTTGGTGACCGCCTAATTTCACGTTTTGGACCTGTGAATTGTCCTCCAAGATCTTGTGATTTAACACCGCTAGACTACTTTCTGTGGGGCTATGTAAAGTCATTGGTCTATGCGGTAAAGCCACAAACGCTTGACCATTTGGAAGACAACATTCGCCGTATTATTGCCGATATATGGCCACAAATGTTGGAAAAAGTCATCGAAAATTGGACGTCCAGATTGGACTACATCCGCGCCAGCCGTGGCTGTCATATGCCAGAAATCATATTTAAAATGTAATGCCACAAGATTATCTTTCGGATAAATAAAATTCATGTCAATCGAATAATCCATCGTTGTTTTATTGCAACTTAAAGTTCTATACCTCTATAAAAAAACACCCTTTACTTCTCGGTTCGTAAGACAGTGCAGACTCTTTTCTTGGGTGACGTTTATGTAGTTTCCAGGTCATCGGGATTCCTATAAAAGTTAATACAAAGACAAAGAATCTCGTGGAGGACCTCGTGTGAATGCTGTTCGGCCTCGGTGGCTTCATGTAAGGACTTATTACTTTAAAAAGCAAATTAAAGGATTCTATAGGATGTCGAGACTCTTCTGATCTGCATAAGATATCAGACGGTCTTGTTTGCCCATAAGCCACAGCATAGAGGACGTACTCAGACCAATAGCTGTACTTATCAGCCACCACCATAGTCGATCTATTGGACTACAATCTAATTGATCACTCCCTTTCCCTCTCTCCTAGTTACTTAATGGTAAGTCGAACACAGTGGTCTAGAATTGCACTCAACTTCTTGCGTTTCGGATAATGCAGAGACTTATGATTATATTTGATGCTCCTGGTCGTTAACTATTCAATTTATATTTGCATGGGTTTTCCTCTGCCAGTTACCTATCAGAATGTCGTTTAATCTACTCCCCCATTATCCCAGATTTCAATGCACAATTTAACAACAAAAAAAAAAACAATTCAACAGCATGATTTCCGTAAGTAAATCAAAATTTTCTCTTTCATCTCACCTACACAAATAGTTTTTTCACAAAATTATTTAAAGAAAAATATTCAATAAATTCCTACACGTACATATAAACACATTAACTTCCTCTTACAATGGCTACTGCTTACCTGTAGTTTCGACCATTGTATGCGACCAATACAACGCGATGAATTACGCCAGGCCAATTTAGCGCCATAAATCAATTCCGTTTCGGTCAGCTGATAATGGCCAGATGTTTCGATACTTTGACGCACTTGTTTCCAGCGGGTCTCATGGGCAGCACAAGATAATCTAGGCACACAGTGGTAAAGGAAATAAATATTGTTTATAAAATATTGCATTTAAAATATTTTTTTATTCTTTTTCATTGAATGTTAAACAGAGTAGGAGAGATTGTTTTTTTGTGAAGATTATTTCAAATTTATTTTTTAAATACTAACCTTTTAATTGAGGTAAAATATTGATCCAAAAAATCCTTGGCATGATCCAAAACCACATCCGCTTTGCGCGCCTCTACGGCTGCTGTGCCAAAATTCATGACACTGCTCATGCAAGTTGATTTCGAACATGATAAAATCTGAAAAAAAGACAACAAAAAGCCCATGACATTATTTGTTAAGTCTTAAAAAAGAAACAATAAAAACAACAAAAATATTGAAATAATAACACAACTTTACTTTAACAAAACAAAGAATTTCTTTAAATTTTGCAAGTTCGAGAAAAATATTCATAAACAAACTTTCTGCTGCTACGTATACGTAAACAAGTTTCGTTACAATTATACTCAGCTCTACCCTGCTCTTTTTTCCTTTCTCTACTTTTCGGCGGCAATTTAAACACAGCTGCCATGCAAGTGTATAGCCCTGGTTGCTATTCAAAATATTTTTTGGAGGATTTAAAGCAATTGAAATAGTTTCACTTGATAGTTTTCAGGCTCAATAAGTTTTTAACTATTTTTGGAAAGGAATAAGTTTGCAAGAATTAAAGAAACAAAGAAAACAAATTGAGAACGTATTAAAACAAAATAAAACACGCCTACGAAGGCTATGCTTTTAAAATAGAATTAAAAAACCTCTTTCTAATTCAAATACCTTTTAATGATTTGATACTTAAAGTCTTTAACACAAATCCTTAGTATATTATTTGCTTGGCTTAGAAATTCTTTTAATTTAAATGATGTTTAATTTTATTTCCGTTGTTTATATATCAAACTAAAGACTCTCTTCATTTTAGATTTTTCCTTTACCTTTACTGTGATTCCTAACCTTACTTCCTAATTAAAGAGAACAGCAAATCATAAAAACTAATCCCTCTATAAACAACCATACCATATCTTAAACCCTACCACTCTTTAAATATCATTATTTAAACATTAGAGGAAGAGAGACAGAGAGACAGAGAGTCAGAGAGTGAGCACAACAAAAATGTTTTGTAAAATTAAAAGTAATCCACCTGATGAGCTTTAAGAGCTAACACTGCATTAAACGGAAAAAGAGAAAAGTAAACAGAAAATCCATCCTCACCCATCCACTCATACAAAAACAAAACACCATAAACAATTATTTATTTTCTTTGTATTACAATATTAAGGCAGCCACAGTTTATTATTTTTAATATAAATTTAATATGTGCATATTGTGCATGTATGTATGCACATGTGTTTAAGTGCAACCATTTATTTCACTCATCAACGAGAATTTAAAATGAGTATAAAAATATTCTTACACATCATTACTCTCATCATCCAAACAAACCTCTTCATTTGTTTTTATTTTACTTGTTTTGTTTTTGTTATTTTTCTACATTGATGTTGTATTCCGTTCTCCTCTCCTACTTTCTCTCACTGCATTCAAATAACTGTTGTTATTATGGAGGAATATTGTAATTAAATAGTCTGTTAGCTGACATAATATTACCCACACTCCTTATAAAAGTGTTGCCAATGTTTATTTTTAGTAATCTTTTACTAGAGAAACTGCATTGTTTACTATTTCAATAGACAGTGTCTACTAGTAAAGTCTTAAGTTAAAATACATATCGATGGCTTAATATAAAAAAGGCCTAACTCAATTTTTTTCAAAATAAGGTTTTTTGTTTTTTCTGGTAGACAAATGTCAGATGCACAAAAAAAAATTAAAATTTTTAAATGAGAGATTAAATGTGTTGCTGTTTCTTATTAAAAATTGTATTAAAATTTTTGTTGTATCTAAAATTTTACGAATTTCATTAAGTTTTTGCCTTCTCCTGTAAAATAACCAAAAATCGAGTTAGGCCTTTTTTATATTAAGCCATCGATATATAAATATACCTGTATTCCTAACGGGGGCCGGATAGCCCTGGTATCAAGGATTCCAAACCAGGTTTCCTTACGGTCCGGCGTTACTTTGGACCGAAGATATCGGTGACGAAGCTAATATAGACGCTGAAGCTAATATCTTTATCATCGAACAGAAAATGCAAGTAATCTTCCAAAAAATACAAGTCATTGACCAAAAAATAAAAGTCATCGTCTAAAAAATGCAAGTCATAATCCAAAAAGGTCACCTACCAAAAATATGCAAGTCAATGACCGAAAACTGCAAGTCATCGGCCAAAAAAAACCGAGTCATCGGTCAAAATATGCCAGTCATCGCCCAAAAACTATAAGTCATTTACCAAAAAAAAGTCGTCGTCCAAAAATCTGCGAGTCATCGACCAAAAACTGCAAGTCGTCGACCAAAAAATTTTACGTCATCATCCAAAAAATGCAAGTCGTTGACCAAAAAATGTAAATCATGGTATAATAAATGCAAGTCATAATCCAACGAAATGCAAGTCATCGGCCAAAAAAATCCGAGTCATCGCCCAAAAACTGTAAATCATCTACCAAAAATATGCAAGTCATCGATCAAGAACTGCAAGTCATCGACCAAAAGCTCCAAGTCATCTACCAAAAATATGCAAGTCATCGACCAAAAACGCGAGTCATCGGCCAAGAAACTGCAAGTCATCGGCCAAATAAATGCGAGTCATCGGCCAAAAACCTGCAAGTCATTAACTAAAAAGATGCAAATCATCGACCTATAACTACAAGTCATCAACCAAAAAATATGCTAGTCATCGACCAAAAAATGCAAGTCATCAACCAAATATATGCAAGTCATTGACCAAAAAAATTCAAGTCATCTACCAATGAAAAGCGACTTGCGAAAAATGCGACAGTTTGTCGAATATATATATATATGTATAAATACATATTAACTCAATGCGAATTATTAAAATTTTTAAGTTTATTTCTTCAAAATTAAATTTTTTATTCTATTTTGACCGAAGAGTTAGCTTCCTCGCCGATATCTCCGGTCCCAAGTAAAGATCGACCATAAGGAAAACTGTTTTGGAATGCTTGGTACCATGCCTATCTAGCCAACTAGGTCCACTTCCCCTACAAGTCCATTTTTATCCCATTTTGACTGATTTCTACGAAGAACTTTCTAATTTGACAAACAGTTAGCTTTGTCGCCTTTACCTCCGGTCCCAAGTAACGCTCGACCATAAGAAAACCTGTTTTGGAATCCTTAGTGCCTTGGCTATCCAGCCCTCAAGGTTCATTCCCCCACTGGGTCCAATTTTTATAAGATTTTGCCTCATTTATACAGAGCACTTTTGTTACTCATTTCAAAAAAATAATTACCTTCAAAGCCTATATCTCCGGTCCCAAATAACGCATGATCATAAGAAAACCTGTTTTGGAATCCTTGAGAGTGTTGCTTTCGAGCCCACTAGGTCCACTACCCCCATTGGGTACAATTTTTATACGATTTTTTGCGATTTATTTAAAGCACTTTTTTTGCTAAAAAAAAAAAGTTCGCTTTCTCGTCTATATCTCCGGTCTTAAGTAACGCCAGCCGAACGCTTAATCATAAATCTAAGAAAAATTATCGTCAAGAAGTCATTTAAACGATATTCAAGTCTGTACATAAGCATTATAATGAAATGAGTATTTCATCGAAATCATAGCTGTTTGGGTGTTTTATTTAAGTTTACTTTTGAAGCAGCAAAAAGGATAAATGTTTACTTCAACATACGTTTAAATCAAAATAGCGTTTCATACGCTAAAAAAAAACACTGGCAACACTGTATTTTTTATACGAAATAACAATAAACCAAGGATAAGTGGCAGTAGCAGAACAAACAGAACAGACTGCGTCGCTATGATTTACTGACAACCATTGAAAAACACACACAATTACAGCAACAACTTGTTTAAATAAAATTAACGGAGATTTCTTTAAATGGTTTTCCTCTATCTCTCTCCATCTCTCGTTGTTTATTGTAGTTAAACAACAGGAAATACATTCCAAGGAGTATGAGTAGAAAAAATGAGTGCATGGGAGCATGAGAGTATGAGTGATTGTTTTAAAGAGCAGTTTTTTTTATTTTGTTTTTACTTTACTTAAATGAAAATGAAGTATAAATAAGGAAATAATTAAAAAAAATCTTGAAATTTCATTTCAATTTTATGTTTTTGTTAAATTTTTCAGACTCCTTTTTTACTAGAATTTCTTGGGCAATCATACAACAAACTAAAGCTAATTAAGACAGCACGATGGAGAAAGCGGGAGACTGGGTGATGTTAAGAGAAAAGAAAAACTATTAAATTTACAAAATGCTGCTGTGGTAAGTTTAAAGTTGCATTCGTAACTGTTATTTTGTGGCAAGTAAGTATTTCATTTCAGTTTGTTACGTTTTATTCTGGGTTATTTTATGTTTTTTTTTTAATTTTCTTTTCTTAATGAATGGGTGAAGCAACAAGGGGTAATTAAGTTAAACGTTCGTTAAATGTGAGAAAATTTTCTATAAAAATTTATTTTTTCTTTTACATTTTTTCTCTCTTTTTATTGCTCTTCTCTTTTCTGTGTTGTATTACAACAAGGAAGTAGTTTGTGAAGTAGAAGAGCCACTAAAAGTGAATTGCTTAATAAATTGTTAATAACTGTGCTGTTAAGTACATTGTTCAGTGTTGAAATTTTAGAAAAAAAAGTGTGGTGTACGGTACAAGGTCTTACAAGAGAAAATTTATTCTTAAATGGTAATTAAAGAGGGTTTTCGCATGAAAAAAACTTTATTTTTAAATTTATACGTTGTAAGAGACCTATTGGACGCCCTAGTCTAGTAGGTAGTGTATTGACTTATTACACGAGAGCCCGTGATTCAAATCCCAGCTTAGACACCTCGAACAAAACGAAATAAGAAAAAATATATATTTTAGTGAGTTCCTCTCAACAGCCTTCTGGCAAAAACTCTGAGTGTAATTCAAATTGCCGTTCGAAGTCGCCTTTAAACTGTAGGTTATAAAGGGTCCGCCAAATAACTTTTTTTTTTGAAAATGCTTTAAAAAAACTCCTGAATATTTTCTCAAATTTCTTTTTTTATTTGAAAGTACAATCCTTCCGGTTAACAATGGAAAAAAATTTCATTCAAATAGCTGCCTCGACTGGCCATGCAGTAGCCTACACCAGAAGATGCAAATTTTGGCAAAAAAAAACCATCGTTTCAGATGAAGCTCATTTTGATCTTGGCGGGTATGTAAACAAGCAAAATTGTCGCATTTGGGGCACAGAAAACCCGCACGCATACATTGAAAAGCCGACGCACCCAAAACGAGTCACTGTTTGGTGCAGATTTTGGTCCAGAGGCATAATTGGGCCATTTTTCTTTGAAAATGAGCAAGGAGTGGCCGTTATAGTCAATGGCGATCGTTATCGGGCCATGTTAAACGAATTTTTGTTCACAAAAATTGAAAAGGAGGATATTGGCAACATTTGGTTTCAACAGGACGGCGCTACGTGCCACACAGCCGAAGCTACACTCGATGTTTTGCGCCCTGTTTTTGAAGATCGCATTATCAGTCGCAGAGCTGATGTCGTTTGGCCACCTCGGAGCTGCGATTTGACACCGTTAGACTATTATTTGTGGGGTGCCATCAAAGATAAGTGTTATGCCGACAAGTCAGAGACAATTGACGCTTTAAAGGACAATATTCGTGAAGCCATTGGTGAAATACAGCTGCACACAATCGATAATGTACTTAAAAATTGGACCGATCGTGTATAGGCTACTGCATGGCCAGCCGAGGCAGCCATTTGAATGAAATTATTTTCCATTATTAACCGGAAGGATTGTACTTTCAAAAAAAAAAGTTATTTGGCGGACCCTTTACCATTAACTGATAAAGTTAAAACACACATAGCATGGGTGGTGTGAAAAGCCAGGTTGTGATCCTGACTAAAGTTTTGTAAAAACCAATTAAGTAAGTAAGTAAGTGTGTGGTCTGGTGGAATGTCTTAGAGACGACCTTCCAGCGGGGAATCTTGAATATTATTCAGTGGATTGCCTCATTAAGTATTACCGGAGTGTGGAGGAGCTGTCTTTAAACCACTCTTGACTCTATTCTATGCCTGCCTCATAAGGTCAATAATACTGATGGAGGCAATTAGGCCGTTTTTTATTTTTTCAACTACAATAAGAAAAAATTAGGAATACAATAGAAAATCAAAACTTGTTTAAATTATTTAACAAATTAAAGTCAAAAAACACTGGGTGACAGCAACCGTCTATTTCCTTTACTTCGGTTAAACGTTCAATAATATTTTCTTATTAAAATATTAAATTTTTAAATCTTAATAGACTGAGGCCTGTCATAAAAAATATGCCAAGAAAACTCAATTTGATTTGCTACATATTCCTTCTGAGTTTATTTGTCTAATTTTTAAAAGTTTATTTTAAGGCTTAAAAATCCCGCAAATTTATTTACGTGGTTTATTATGGGGTTTATTCCGTCTTTTTTATTTTTTTTTTAATACAAAAATTTTTCCTCTGACATCATAAATTTTATATTTCACTTGGATTTCTTTGCTCAATTTTTACTTCGTCTGTCTTTTATTTATTTTGTATGAACATAAGCAACAAAATTGTAATAAAAATGAATGAAATTTTCATTTACTTTTGCCAAGACTTAATGAAAAATGTTATCTTTTTTAATCGTGATATTTTATATTTTAATAACTGCACAGAAATGCAGTCTCCTCCCCTAATTTCACGTCTAAAGATATGACAACCTTACAGAGTTTTGTTATCCAAATAAAGTTTTTTCTCTTATCCCTATAACTGGTGGTAATCCAAGAGCTCGGTGAAATACCTGGGAATAAGGCTGGATCCCAGACTAACATTTTCACATCAGATCCAGTACTCGTCTAACAAGGCCCAGAGGATCGTTGGACAGCTCAGTAGATTAATGGCGAACATTGGAGGCCCGCTACCGGCGAGACGGAGAATCCTGATGGAGGTTCGAAACAGCATTATGCTTTATGGGAGCGAAATTTGGGCCGAAACACTGAATGTTAAGAAGCGGACAAACGCACTGGTAGCGGTACAGAGAACAGCTGCATTGCGTATCGCGTCGGCATATCGTACGGTATCCGCTCCAGCCGTAGTGGTGATAGCGTGTATTATCCCTGTGGATCTGCTGGCAGCGGAGCGGATGGAGATCTATAAGGCGAAATCGGCTGGAAGTCACATAACCGCTCATTTCAGGGAAAACACCATTTCAAAATGGCAACAACGATGGAACGAAGAAGATAGAGGAAGATAGACGGCGAGACTTATTCCAGACATAAGGCCATGGATTGGTCGGAAATTTGGAGAGGTGAATTACTACTTTACACAGATGTTATCGAGTCACGGATATTTTAGGAAATATCTGCACAGAATGGGAAAGACCGCCTCACCTTACTGTCTTTACGAGGAAGGGGAGATAATTGATGACGCAGAGCACACCGTTTTCGAGTGTGCACGCTGGCAGAGCTATCGGTCTGCACTGACGTCGATAGTTGGGACGATCACGCCCGGTAACATTGTCGGGGTTATGACTGCGAGTAGGGAAAATTGGACCTCAGTGGCGAATTACGTGGAGAGGATTCTAAAACTGAAGAAGAGGGACCTTGAGGCTGCAGAACATGTGGGCACGCCGGAATAGATGAAACTGGCACACGTGTCAAGCGAAATTCGAAGCAAGGATCTGGAGGAAAGGAATAGTGGATACACTTAGATGTCTCTTCAACTTTCAACACGCAATCCGGACGCGGATATGAACATGCAGTGGCCAAATGGCCAAAAAGACTCCACTCCGAAGTAATACCACCGTAGTTCCGGAGTGGGCACAACAAGTCCATGAGACGAGGGGGGGATTTAGTGGGTAAGGGCCCCACACACGGAGGATGTGACGACTTCCTCCATGGTGCGGTTAGGTACATTTACCCCTCCTCGGCGTGAAAAAAAATAACTGGTGGTAATACAACTTGATTTACACACTTAACTATGAATAATGGAGAGTTATAGCAGCAATACATATATTGTTACGTTACGATTTTACTACAATTTCCAATCTGGCAACTTCTAGAACATTACTGTGGATTTGTTATTGTTAGTCTTACCATTCCTATCTTTCGCAATCTCTCTACGTAGTTTTATTGTAATTTTTCCATGTCCGTCTCGTTAATTAATGACATTCAAAATCAGAATCAATTGTTTGATCAGGTTGTTTAAGCTCATAATGAGGAATTCCCTTCCAATCGATATAAAGCCATTTCAACTTCAGAATACAAATTACATTTCCGCTCGTCTTAATTTTGCTGGGCTCAACGAAAGATGCCAGGGAATAAGAGGAAAAAAACCTCTACCATTTCATAGCAATTATTGTGACTCATGAGCACTGGCGCAGCCTTTGCTGAAGTCGGGCAAAACTACAATTCCTGTCCAAATTATTCATTCAGAAAGTTCTCTGAATCTGAACATATAGTAAGATGAGGCATGTGATAAAGACTAAAGAGTACAACTCAATGAGCAAAGTTTCTCACCACTGTAACCAATACATTGGCATTGATTTTAGGCGACGACCTAACCTATTATTCTAGAACCTGCTAGAGTACACTAGTAACCTGCTTTACTGACGAAATTTTATTAATTGAAAACGGAAACAAAGCCAAGGAATAATAAGAAAAGGGGTAAGATGCTTTTGTGCTTTAAAGGATTAAAGGGGAATAAAAGCAAAAAAAAAGCAAAAAAGCTCTCTCGTACGACAAAACTAACACTCTACAAGACGATCATCCTACCCGTTCTTCTTTATGGCGCAGAGGCATGAACCCTATTAAGTACTGATGCCGCAGCCTTGAGAGTGTTCGAGAGAAAAGTAATGCGTAAGATCTTCGGTCCAATGCGAGTTGGCAATGATTTCCTCATCCGATACAACAGTGAACTGTATGAGCTCCTCAACGACATGGACGTTGTACAGCGTATTAATATCCAGCGGCTGCGCTGGCTTGGCCATGTCGTTCGAATGGAGGAGGATGCTCCAGCGAGACGGGTATTTGATGCTGGGATCTGCGGAAGTCGGCGAAGAGGACAACCTTGTATCCGTTGGAAGGACCAAATCGAGGAAGCCCTGTCATCGATTGGTGTGACCAACTGGAGTAGGCGCGCAAGAAGTAGAGGCGGCTGGAAGGATGTGTTGCGGCAGGCCGAAATCCATTAATCGGGTTGTTATGGCCAATTAAGTAAGAAATTAAGTAAAAGCAAAAAGCTATCTAATACGCTGACAAACTTTAATAACATAACAGTGTTGGAAATGCATCCCAGTGTCTAAACCTGTTCACAAAATCTTCATGTAAGATGGTCTAAGATTAAACTAGATTTGTCTTGAACTCAACTTATGATAACTGTTTAGCCATTTTATGCAACAAGGCTTTGTATGCGGTTCCGTAAAAATGTGTGCAGCCACCTTAATTATGTGTTTTCTTTTCAAGAAAAACGAAAACGTAATATTTTGTCATATTTTCCTTTCCTTTATTTCTGTTTTTTTCTTCTTCTGCCTTTTTATTCCTTTCACAAGACATTCACCGTTACATATAAAGCCGCCATAAACGTTAGGGAATTAATTAACAAGTGCACAATGCGGAAAGATTTTATGAAAAAGGCCCCCTTTTTTGTCTATTTGAGTTTCTTTTGTGAAGTGAAAAAAGTGGCTTTAGAACAGGCTTTAAAAGGTAAAACTTTTCATTTCATTTGCATTGTTTCTTAACAATAATTTGGCTTGCGAAAAGAGGTGGGGGGTTGGGTAATAAAATTATTTAACAATTAAGAAGAGAACAAAATGGTCTATTTCGTTAGTCAAATACAATTTAATTAAAAAGGTCTTGTTGGTTTCGGTTTTTTAATGGGTGTAATAAAATTTTGAGTGCTTAAAAAAGGGTCCTAAAATGTAGATTTAAATCATTTTTATTGGCTTTTAAATATAATGATGATGACCTATATTTTAATAGTAATAATTCCACTGGACTCAGCATGTGTTTGTAAAACAATTCTCATCAGTATTGTTGACTTTGCTACAATTTCATTCACCTGTGGCGTAACTTTTTCAAATCGAAACAAAGGTACACTGATAAACTGCATTTAATTAACTTCGCGACAACACTTGTCCATAATACCACTGTTATTATTTATTGTTTTGGTATTACCAAAGAAAATAAAGTATAAAGAATGTGCATTTTAACATATTTTGGAATATTTTTCAAAAATATTTCATGACGCGGGGGGAAAGATACAAGGGAAGGATGCAGAAACCAAGAGCGTAACAATGCGTTGTTCTCATCGTGCGTTTTTGTTGTTTGACCACTTTTTTATTTATTTTTCTGGTGGTCGGCACCAATGTCCCTCAGGGGAAGAACATATTCGGCTTTTTACACACATAGGACACGAACATCAAGAATGTTCGTTCAATTATACACCCAAAGAAATATCACAGTAGAATTCATTCAAATCAATGAGAAATGATTTCGATTTTTGGAAGAATACTTGCCAAGTTAAATACGGTGTCTTTTGGGATTTAGTGCAGTACAATTTTTCTATATTTTCCGATCACATATACATATCATTGGGTTAATAAGTAGAATTGAAATTATTACTAACAATTTTCCTCTAGGTTAACGCATGCCTATGGTTATGGATTGGTGAGTAAGAGAGAGAAAATAAGTTGAGAGAATTTATTTATTTACAGCCATATAAAAGTGTTAGTAATATACTCTTATTTTTATTTTCATTTCATCAACATGCATATATAAAGCTATCGATCTTTGGCTTAATAATTTTAGATAAATAAAAATAAAATAAAAAATCGATTTTATTATTAAAAGAACATAAAGCTATCCATCTTTGGCTTAAAAATTAGGCCATGTTTTTTAAAAAAATAAAAAGAATAAAAAAAACATTTTTTATTAAAAGAAAAAGAAACGAGCATTCCAAAGCATTTAAAAAAATTATACTATGGGACAAAATAAGAAAATGAAATACGCCCAGCTAATGACATAGAACATTTTGAACACAAAATATTCTTCGAGTGTTATTCTGAAATAAAATGATAAAGCATCCGCAACACATGCGTTATTGTCGCATTCTGATCGACAACTAACTGAAAAAACACAAGAATGCATACACATGTACATACGTGCGATGAGGGCAACACATTGTTACGCTCTTTGTTTGTGTGGATTTTCCTTCTGTCTTCCTTCCCCCTCATCAAGAAATGATTTTTAAACAGATTTTGGTGAGAGCGGGTCGTAATGTTACAACCCGCCATAAGAAATTTTACTTCTACATGATGCGTATTCTTTATATCCATATTCTTTGATTTAATTAACTCCACGGCAACACTGGTTCATAATACCACCATTATTGTTTATTGTTTTGGTATTACTCACTCTCTCTCTCTCTCTCACTATCTCTTACTTTCTGCCATCAACTCTGCAATCAACTCTTTAGCACAACATAACTCGTATTATGTTTTCATATTTTTGTTTTTGATATGAGAAAATTTTTGTTGTTGTTCCTTTAACAATTTTCAGTGTTCTCATTACTTATTTACGAGCTTGTAAGCCTGTGTACAGAATTGTATGAATAGAAGGTTAATTTTGGAAGTATTTTTTACCTACTTTACTCAGTTGCTTATGAATTCACAGTGTTGCTTTGTGAATTCAATATAATTTTCGAGTTATGTTCTTTAAATGATGTAAAAAAGGAGAAAGAGTTTCGTGAATTGCCCTCATTAAGTGCAAAAATGTTGCACTTTTACCAGGCAAATAAATTACCCGCTGGAAAACAAGCTGCCAGGTTATGTTATAATTTTTAATTTTATTTATAAACTGTCCCCTGGACGGTAGCCCAGTAACATCTATTTTGCAAAAATCCTGCAACAAGTGTCAGTAATACGAATGAATGCGGCAATTTGAAAGCTACATACTCTTTTAAAACATAGACCTTCCGGTGGTATATGAATGGATTAAGGGCAGATATTAGAACAAGAGTAAGACTGTTCTTTTCCAGAATGTAATATTCAGAATGAGTAAACTCGGTGGTAGTCTTTCAAGCAAAAATTTACGTCATCAATATCCAAAAAAAAGGGCGATTAATTCCATCGATTCCTTCTCTTGTTCCAGAGAAGACATAGCAAGAGTCACAAGCATTTCGTGGTTTTTTTTTAAGGAAATTAAATTGAAGCAACTTTTCACAATTTTTTATCTTTTTAAGTCTTTAATTTTCCTAAGATTTCTTTTTCTTTTCCTTCAAAGTCTTGTTCAAAAAGAAAAATTAAATTTTGTTTCTCTCCCGAACGAAACAATTACCAATGTGTTCCAAGCGATTTCATTTACAAACTTTCAAATAAAAGGAAAAGAAAAAACAAAAAAAATCTTTTGAAAAACAAAGAAAAATAAAAGAGAATCACAAAAAAAGGTACTCACCTCTCTGCCCTTGAAATGTAACGTATCGTAGACTTCCGGGCGACCTTCAATGTTTTTTAAACGCACCGGCTTACGCATTAATATACTGCGTCCCTCCTCGTCCATGTGTATAAAGCTGCCGGCTCTCGAACGAAAATCGGTTGACATTTTCCGTTGCTGTTGCTTGGGTGTGGGTGACAGTTCACGATTGCTACGTGAACCTGTTGATTTTTTACCATCACCACTGCCGTCAATTTCAACCACAATGCCACTTTGGCCACCACGATTACGTTCACGGGCGGGTGAGCTACGTTGAGCAGCAGCAGCATACTCTGATGAGCCAATAGAGCCTCTGGCCGATATACTTTGTCTCTTATGGCTGTAATGAGCTGAGGATTTTTTATCCGTGCAATGATTTGATTTGCTACTGCTGCTGATGCTAATGTCTTCATCTCTATCGTCATGGCTAGTATGATTGTGGACAGCATTTGTGCCCGGTGGTTGAGGAGATTGTGGTGTGGGTGGCTGTTTATTGATGACCACTTTAATGTCTTTATTATTGCTATTGTTGTCCTCCAGTTGCAGATCATCGTTGTTGCTGGTTGTTTTGGCTAATAAACAAGGAGGATTTGTGCTGTGTTGTTGTTGCTGTGGTGTTGAGGTGGCAGTTGTTCCTACTACTGCTACTGGTGTTGGTTGCTGTTGTTGCTGTTGCTGTTGCTTTTGTTTCTGTTGTGTTAATGGACTACGTTTTATGGCCACCATACGCAAGTTTTCCAATATTGTGGAAAAGTGCGACATTTTTGTTAATTCCTGCTTGTTACACCCGCTGCTAAAGTTTCTTAATTATTTTTAATAGTTTCGCAATTGATGGCTTTAATCATTTATTTATTGATTTATTTCTTAATAAGATTTAATGTTTTTTTTTCTTTGTTTAATAACCGTAATTCTTCTGCAATAAAAAGTTAATATATCATCCAACATTTTTTTAATTAAATTCATCAACATTTGATTTCTTCTTGCTTAATTTCATTTTTAAAACACACTGCGTATGATTAATATTAATTCATGTGCCATTGAATTCAATTAATATCACTCATACGCTCTACGTATGATATTTGAAAAAATAATGGGAATCCATTGTGTGTGAGGCTTCTGTTTTTTGAGGCCAAATATCTCAACACTATTTTGGGCTGAAAAAGTAACATCAAGAAGGGAATGAAGAAGTAACGCAACTTAATAATTGAAAGTTGAGGGCTCCTGCTTAGGGACTCTTATTGGATATGTAAGGAGATGTAGAGCTGAATAGTTATTACGTACGGCTGTGTTGCTTGGTGGAATGCCTCATACAAACTCTCAGATGATGGCCCCTGTTAAAGCAGTGCATTGTGTGTGAACTAGGTAATGGCAGGGAGCGAAGAAGGAGTAGAGTTCATGGATATTAGACTTTAATTTCTTAATTTTTCAAGTTACAGTAAAGACCTCCGCAGGAAGGGAGCTAAACTAACGAACCCTCTCTGTAATCTATTGGCCAATGGACCTCGAATCGTTATACTCTAGGTAACAGACCTTTCTACATACATACATACATACATACATACATAATTCGTCACTTCAACCCTTCAGTTAGTATTACGATCTGGCTTCTCACACCTCTTATGCTGTATGCGTTAATTTTATATTTGAGTGGCGGGACCTACAGTTTAAAGTCTATTCCGAGCGGCAGTTTTTTTTTTTTGAGAAACTTTTTATTTACTCTCAGAGGTTATGTGAGAAGAAACCTGCTAAGAGGAAGTCGCCGAAGGTATACAGTGAGCGCCATAAGTGAGTCAACACTTTTGTTCTTAAGTATAAAACAGTTTTGTTCTTGAGTATAAAAAAAAAGTTCCTTTATCATGAATTGTTGTTTTTGTTTTAACATTTTATAAGTAATAAATAAACGTTTTTATTTTTGGAAATTTATTCGACTATTCTCATTTACTTGCCTCGATGTCCTAAGAAAATTAATTTTTCAGTGGTGTTTACTCACTTTTGGCGCTCAGTGTACGTGTTTCGTTTTGTTGGAGATGTCTGACCTGGAGTTTGAATCGTGGCCTCACGTCTAATAAGCCAACACACTACCTACTAGACTACAGCGACTACAACAGACGTGCTTTACTATCTAAAAAACATGGGATTTTCGAAAATAACTCCTCCTTATTGCTCCCGAACACATTCCAATAAAACAATGAAAAACAAGCAGCATTTGCTTCTATAAAGTTGGATACCTTTTGACCCTCTGTTGCATGGGTTGAGGCAGCTTCAAATTAAACAAGGTTCCGGTTGAAACATGAAAGTTTTATTCCATTTTCCCGCTGATATTATTTTGGCAAAAACTCGGAGAGTAAACAAAATTGCCATGACAAGTTTTTCTAAAATCGGAAGGCGATCTTAGACTATTGGTTCCGCCTCTCTTTGATAAAATTAACACACACAGCATGGGTGGTGTGAGAAGCTAGGCTCTAATCCTTGCTAAAGAGTCTTTAAGTAAGTTCATAAGAACTCAGAATTACGTCATTCTCAAACATGATATTCCATAGCAGGTCACATTGGATGTTTGTTGTCAAATGAACGATGCCAATGTGAAATAACCTTGAAATATTGGACTAGAGGATCCATATTATACCGATATCTTTTGTTTTACCTCTATGGTAGAAAATACGTGGTGCAAACCTCTAACAATTTTGACGTACTTTTTGAAACGGCAGTGCTTTAGTTCGAAGTCAAGCACTTTATTCTTTACCCATAGATGGTGACCTCTCTGCACCTTATATAAATCACACTCCAATTATTGATTTTAAAAATATTTGGCAACATTTGTAAGAAATTTATCTCTTCACCACAATAGAAAGAATAATGTTTTCGGAATTTTCTTCTTTTTAACAATTTCAAAGAGAAGAAATAATTAAAAATTGTAGACAAAAAAATGTTTTTTAATTAAACCATAATTGGTTCAATTATAGATACGTTACGTGTCTTCATATGTATGTTGGTATGCGTGTGTATAAACATGAGTTCAAATAATCACATTAAAATTCTGACACTCTCTAAATTAAAACAAAACAAGCAACAGAGAGAGAGAGAGAGAGAGAGAAAGGGAGCGACAGAGCAGGAGTTGCTATCATGAACCTGTTATCATTGAATTGAGTGTTCAAATAACAGACTTAATTGCCGGGTTTCACATGAGCGGGTGTATAGACAGGCCAAAGCCAAACAAGTAAAGTTAAATTCGTTAATTCAGGGTCCTTTTAAGAAATGTCATGTTGAGTACAACCCACAATTTAAGAAAATTTCTTGCAAACATTTACGTACTACGTACTGTTCAAAAGCATTTAAGCATTTACGTTTTCTGTCCAGTTTAATAAATTTATTGCCGAAGCATCTAACGTTTGCTAGGCATTGCAACTGCAATAAAAGAAATTATTCCGAATGGGGATTTATAATGTAAATAAAAATAAAACGAATTTTTCTTTAAATAAGAAACATTTAAAGCATCATACGAGGGCAGTTAGAAAATATAAAATTTTTCAAATCCACAAAAAGTATATGATTTTAATGAATTCGTAAACTCTAGGTTAGGTTATGTACAATGGCGGGCCTTAATTAAATGTAAAGATTCCAAGTCGCCGTAGGCTAGGATGTAGTGTTTTGGCTTATTAGACGCAAGGCCACGGTTCAAAGCCCAGGTCAGACATCAAAACGAAAATACAAAAAGTATTTCTTCGGCGACTTCCTCTCAACAGATTTCTGACAAAAACTCTGAGAGATAATAAAATTGCCATGAAAAGTTTCTCAAAAATCTATCGTTCGGAGTCCACTTTAAACTGTAGGTTGCACCACTCATGTATAAAATTAACTCGCACAACCTAAGTGGTGTGAGCAGCTAGGTCGTAATCCTAACTAAAGGGTTGTAATGACCAATTATGTAGGTATGTATGATTGCACTTAGACCAGCATTTCGGACAATTGTAATACCACAATCAATATTCAACCCGGTGATCAGATATTGCCCAAAATAAACGAGTCAAAAAATAAATCTACGATAAGCCTTATATCAAAGAGGTCAATCAAGAAACTCAGAGAGTGAGCATATCGAATTAGATGGAAATTATATGGAGAATTAAGATTATAGCTCGCAAATCTCTTATGATTACTATCTTATGTCGACCAATTTTGTTTCTATTCAAGTCTCTATTATTTAACTGCATATCTTTGAAGACAAACAATTCTAACCACAGTCCAAACATTCTTTTTATAAAATTAAAGCAACTTTCATTATTAATTTTATTTATAGACTTCTCTCCCAATCCAAATTGTTTAAAATCCCTAAAAGGTTGGATAAAAAAATGAAAAAGGTGTTCCCCTCTTATTAAATATTTAACTTTTTCGCCTGTTTAAATAGTGAAATGAGAGAATTGCTGTCACTAAAATACCTACCAACTCTAAACAACAGAAAAAAAGGACACTCTCCCGTTCTTGCATTCTCTCATTCCGGTTTCTTTAATTTCTTTAGAGAAACAGTGTTGCCGTTTGCATTATTTTTCACGAAATTAGGTTATTTGTTCTTATAGGCGTTTAATGGTATTGTGGGTGCTGTTCATAGCTGCCAGATTTGACGATTTGTCGTCATTTTGACGATTTTGAGCTCCAAAAATATCATATTGACGATTTGACGATTTATGCCCTTATTTTGACGATTTTTTAGAAATTAAAAATTTAAGTCATATTCTTTACGATTTATGGGGTATACTTTCTTTTTAATTGTATTTGAACTATATTACTCATACGCATCATATTACATGTATGTACTGGAATAGTTACCCTGAAAAGTATGCAATAAAAAACTTCGATTTTGTCATGTATGAAACTAATGAAATTAAATATAACTCATACGTTACATATGTTCTCTGCATTATGAATTTTACATTGTATTTGATATGAGGATAATGTGAGTAAATATGTATAATGGGTTGGCGATCTAAAAGTTTAAATTTAAAAATTTAATAAAACGAAAATAGTTTGATATTTTGCCAAATTTATTGCTTTGTTATGAATTACAACTGCTCCGGTTGGAAATGGATTTTTATTTCATTTATTTGGCTGCCGCGGATTTATGCCCTTATTTTGACGCCACCTTAAGCTTTGTATTTACTTTGCAATTGTTACTATTGGAAATTTATGTTATTAAAAACAACGAGTAAAGTATTATATTTTTAAGTTACTTTCGAATACCTGTGATTTCTGTATTTTATACCTTTTTAATCACTTAAAAGCTGAACAATTGCAACTCTTAAATAACCTCGTAGTTGAGAATAATATATCACTTGTCGTTGCAGACTATTTTAAAAATTCTAGTATAACTTGTAATATTGCCATTGGAAGAACAAAAACAAGTGCCGTTTTTTTTTTCGTACGACCAACACTCGGGGGATGGATGGCATTGAGTTTGGAACTATGTTATGAGAAGAAGGAGATAGAGAACAGTGTTTATGGACACTAGGCTTGTATATTTGTATACCATAAGTAACAGGATAGACGTCTGCAGGATTGAGTTCCACATACCGACACAGTCCGACTAAAAACCGTATTTTTACTGTAATGCAGTGTGTGATCCACTGCCCAATCGACCACATACGGATGTGCTGGTCTAAAAAAGACGAGCGTTATGTAGGAATATATGATTTTTGGGAAAAAAGCCCCTTATTTCGTTCAAGCAAAACCATTTTATCGTAGCGACAGAACAGTGAAACACAAACTACATTGCACCGATGCTCCAATGATTCAGTGGATTTGGATACACTACCGTTATTAACGAGATACTATGGCCACTCCTGTACACGGTCGAGAAACCGCGAAATAGACGTTGAGGCACCAACCCATACATGAGAGTTGTAAATAGTAAGTAAATAGTAAGATCGGATGATAAGAACTTGAGAAAGAGCTGAAAAATGTGTCAGCATTACACTGAATTTTCATGCTGAGATCAACAAAAACTTCTGACTCCCTAATATCTACACCGCCCATAGATATAGATGATGTAATATTATTGCTGCACTTATGTGTCAATAAACAACGTTGGGATATATTGTTTAAACCTTAAACAATTTTTTCCTGAAAATGATCAAAATTTCTTCATTTTTGGAAAAAAAAAAATATTAAATTAAGATAAGGGACGCCAGGTTTTAATTTCCAATGAATTCTTTGTTAAATGTTGAACTCAGATATGTAGATACATTGACTTCATATGTTTTACTACAATAGAAATAATTTTGGTTTTTGAATAATTTTAATTTATTTATTTATATGTTCTGACGATTTTTTTACGATTTTAATAAACGTCTTTGACGATTTTGACGATTTTTACTCAAATGTTTGACGAATTGGTGCCTCATTTGTCTGGCAGCTATGGTGCTGTTACGAATTAGATTCGTGGTACTCATGCAAGATGAATTGATCTTGATCGTCTGGCCAACGACTTTTGCTGAAGGTACAGAAACGAGGAAGAGAAGGAATCGGTTATTTTCCTATTGTATGCATTCAGTGTTCTGAGCGCAGGGCAATAACAAAATGTGCAGAATTCGAAAAAGCGCTTATAAAAGTATTCGAAACTATCCTTTGAACAAAAGGATACCGCATCTGAGGGAGATCATAAAGGAACAACGTTGTGTTTACAGGATAGTATCCTGAAATAATCTCGGAGCGGCTTAACGTTACTTCAGAAATCCTCTCTAGCCATCTGGTGGGCTGCAACTGCGAATATAGCTGCAGTTTGCCATTCTTATTACATGCGGCGTTTGCGTCATACTTAATTGACTACCTACTGAGCCTCTCATGGAACAGCATGATCTAAGCAGCCCTATGCTACAGTAACAAACCCTTACTCCTCGCCGCTGATTAAGTATATAGCCCTCTTCTATAAGAGCAGATGCTTAGACATAATCGGCGGACCACAGCAGTTTCTTCCAGACAGAAGTCATTGCTATCACGGTGGCAATTAAACGACTTCTCAGTAGTAGAGAATTGCCTGGGAATATACTGATATAGTCGGCAGCTACGATGCCTATAAAGTCTATTTCGATCGTTATGTTGAAATCCAATCTTGTTTTTAAATGTCGCCTTTTTCCGTGAAATGGTGGGTTATTCCAAGAATAGAGATCTTGAGGACATACCCAGAATAGATAACAGATTGAAAGATTCCCTTTTTGGCTAGACCTGGGGACCTGTTGACCAAATCTTAACCCAGGGAGGACAAAAAAGCTACTTTTTCATTCGAGCGGATCGCATAGTAAAGGGTGTTTTTTACAGAGGTATAGAACTTTAAGTTGCAATAAAACAACGATGGATTATTCGATTGACATGAATTTTATTTATCCGAAAGATAATCTTGTGGCATTACATTTTAAATATGATTTCTGGCATATGACCGCCACGGCTGGCGCGGATGTAATCCAATCTGGACGTCCAATTTTCGATGACTTTTTCCAACATTTGTGGCCGTATATCGGCAATAATACGGCGAATGCTGTCTTCCAAATAGTCAAGCGTTTGTGGCTTTACCGCATAGACCAATGACTTTACATAGCCCCACAGAAAGTAGTCTAGCGGTGTTAAATCACAAGATCTTGGAGGCCAATTCACAGGTCCAAAACGTAAAATTAGGCGGTCACCAAACGTGTCTTTCAATAAATCTATTGTGGCACGAGCTGTGTGACATGTTGCGCCGTGTGTTGAAACCACATCTCCTGGACATCATGGTTATTCAATTCAGGAATGAAAAAGTTAGTAATCATGGCTCTATACCGATCACCATTGACTGTAACGTTCTGGCCACCATCGTTTTTGAAAAAGTACGGACCAATGATTCCACCAGCCCATAAAGCGCACCAAACAGTTAGTTTTTCTGGATGTAACGGTGTTTCCACATACACTTGAGGATTACCTTCACTCCAAATGCGGCAGTTTTGTTTGTTGACGTAGCCATTCAACCAGAAGTGCGCTTCATCGCTAAACAAAATTCGCTTATGAAAATCGGGAACAACGGTAATCTCGTTTTGGGCCCATTCGACGAATCTACGCCTTACTTGATGATCGTTTGTCTTCAAATCTTGCACGAGTTGGATTTTGTAAGCACGCAAACCAAGATCCTTCCGCAAAATCTTCCATAAAGTGGATGGACACAGATCCAATTCCTGTGCTCGATGGCGGATGGACTCATTCGGGTTTTCCTCAATGCTACGCTCTACAGCAGCAATAGCTTCTTCTGTACGCACCGTACAGCGTCTCTGGGGATGCGAGTTATCAATAAGAGTAAACGTGGTGCGAAAACGTTCCATGGTTACTTGAGAAGTAATGCCAACTTAAAGTTCTATACCTCTATAAAAAAACACCCTTTAGTTGCAACTGAAATGAGAAGGAGGGAAAGGTCTTTAAATCGAAAATACTAGCAACACCATTTTTGACAACCCTAATGGAGCTATCTGAAGTTGGAACAAAGTACATCGCCTC
Organism: Sarcophaga subvicina; assembly: GCA_936449025.2. Lineage (NCBI taxonomy): Eukaryota > Metazoa > Arthropoda > Insecta > Diptera > Sarcophagidae > Sarcophaga > Sarcophaga subvicina. Next base: position 104,055,751 of record OW388082.2, on the reverse strand, counting down.
CAATACGTATAAAGAGAATGTGATAGAACATGATGGAACGTTAACTAACCTTACCTAGTCTTGGTTGGTTGCGCACTTTTAAGGAAAATTGATTCACAAATATTTGCAAACTCTGGCAACACTGTATGGAACTGAAAACAAGAATTTCTTCCCATTTTTCACTCTCCAAAAAAAAACAATTTCTTTTTAGGACAGCACATTAAAATAGGTAAAGGCCTCCGTCTCTCTCTCTCTCTCTCATCACTACAAAACACCGTTTCTATATAAAGTAGACTTCATAACAAATGACTACGTGTAGTTGTCAATATCCTTTTAACCAACACCGCTACAAAACAAACACTGCGTGTAGTTGTAATTCCTTAAGTTTAGACATATTTTTTCTGTTAACATTGTGGTTTTCGTTATCGTTGTTGTTGTTGTTGCTGCTGCTATCATTGCTGTTGTTATTTGTCTTTTTATAAATGGAAATTTGAGTTCGTTTATTTTTTTATTACTCTCGTCATTGTTTGCGTTCGGGTTTTTTCTCTTGTGTTTGTATTTGTTTGGCGGGAGATCATTTTATTGTTGAGCATTAAAAAGTTCTGTTATTGTGCGTTGTGCTTCTTCTTTAAATTTATTTAAAAGGATTTCAATACATTATTATTGTTGTTGTTCTTGTTATTCACTGTTTTCTTTCTGTATTTTTTTCTCTTCTCTTTAAGAAAAAGCCTGTGACGTGTTTGGCCTCAAGTGGTTTAAAGTACTTAAACAGGCAAAACGTAACGCAATAAAACAGTAGTGGTAGCGGCATACAACTCAATAATAATTCTTCTCAATGGCTTTCAAACTGGCAAATTGTAAGAACATTTAAATTGTTTATACAAATACTGGCATGTTTTTTTATTATTTGTAAATAATTTAATCAATTTGAAAACATTTAAAGAGCTTTTATTGACAAGTCATTTAAATCTTGTTTTCTTTCTTCTCAAGGTCTGTTGACTAACGACAGTGTGGTGAATTGTAAGAGGGTGCCATGTGTCATGACAACGTAATTTATGTTACTTTAATAAATCTCATAAAATTTCATAAAAATTTTTTTACCGTTTGTTGTAATATGGGTGTTCGAAAACTCTTGAACTTTTTAACTCAGTAAAAAGTATCAAGTATAACAAATTAAACTTATGTTTGCTTGGATTGAAAATTAATTGTGATGAGTAAGTAGCAGAAAAAAAAATGTACCCAAAATTGTACAATAAATAGAACAGTAACGCACCGATATTATCACGATTCATAACTAATATTTGAAAAGCTATGTATGTGTGGTAATAAAATGCTAAAAACGGTCTTACTTAAATAAGGTTAGGTACTGTTACTCGCCTACCTATTAGGCATATTATGCTATCACTTACTTACTTACTTAATTGGTCATTACAACCCTTTTGTCACGATTACAACCTAGCTTTCCACACCACCCATGTATGTGTTAAATTTCCTCGTGATTGGCGGGTTAAAAGTCGACTTCGAATGACACATTTTTGAGAAACTTTTCAGACCTGACTTTTTCGTCTAAGAAATATTTGTTAAATATTTCAATTGTTAGGAATATCTGAGCTGAAGTTTGAACCTTGGGCTCGCGTCTAATAAGCCACCACACTATCAACTTAACTACGGCAACTTCCATAGAAATAAACAATTTTTAATTACTTTAATTAATTTAATTACTCTCCTCGAATCCACAGCAGATGCCCGTTTTTAAAAATCAAATTTTTAAATGATTTTCTTAAAAAGTTTTACTTGCCAAATGCTTAAGTTTATACACCAAGTTAAACTCTGCAAATTGTCACACATTTTCTCCGGGCTCTACTATAAGCATTTGTTAAGCCTCCACATTTATTATCAACTAAAATCCCGGCAAAATCTCAATTTCATTAGAAAAAAACAAAAGATGTTTTTGTTCTTCAAATTTTAGAAATACAAGCAAAATAAACTTTGTTTTACAAGATTTTTTAGCATCGCATTACAATAACTTTTGAAATCGGAGACATTTTTCTTAAATTTTTTGGAAGTAGAAAACTTTTAATGTTCTTGGCAACAACAAATTAATTTAGCCTCTCTATCGTTTGCCTAAAATTATTTACAAAACTTTTTCAAAGTGTTACAATCATTCATTCATTCATGTTACAGCTCATTCATCACACGCTCGTTTTCTTTCGCCAGCTCTCTCACTTTCGGTTTGAGAGAAACCCAACTTGTTTAGACAAATACACGTACACACACGCACACTTACACAACATATTGTTTTATAAACTCAAATTATGATATTTTTTCTTGTTGTTGTTTTTTGACTTTTTTTTTTTTAAACACAGAAAAGTTTGTTTTTAAATTCGTTTTGAACGCGCCAGGGGAAGAGAAGAGAAATTTTCTTTACAATTTTGCTTTGACAATTTCTAGAAGATGTTCACAAAATGAACATGTCAATATGGTTGTCATAACAGTTGGTGGAAAAAAACCATATTTAAAGAGAAATTAATAAAAAAAAATTCATTCAACTTGGAACCTGATTCCTTTTTCCTTTTGAAAACAATAAACAATGCAGAGGCATTTTAATTCGTTTGTAAGCCTGTACATAGGCCATAGTTCAACCCATATCTCCCACCTAAGGACTACCCCGGGACAGACAAGTCCCGCCTAATACCGAATTGATTATTCTACCCTTCTCCATAATCTACTCATCTGGAGAAGCTAACCTTGCTAAGAGAGAAGCCTTCACGCCGCTGATAGAAGCAGAACACTTTATTGGAGCGTGTGGCAGATATTTGGAAAAGTTTGCTCAACGAAAACAAGTGGCAAAACCTCTTTTCAAACCAAGTGGCTTGAGGCAATCGAAACCTTTTTGGGAAAATAACAATAAGAGGAGATAACCGGTCTTTTCACAGTCACTCTAATCTCAAAGTACACTTTTACAGAATGTGGGTTATCTCACGTCCAACCTGCAGATTCTGTGATGATGAAAATGAATCATCGGTACACATTCTTTGAACCTGTAAGGCATTAATGCATTCCAGAAGAATGGTACATACCAGATGTTGGCCAGGGAACTGGTATTATTGACATCGACTAGCTTTTCGATTTGAAATTAGTGAAGGCAATACGCTTGTAGGAGATATTATATGAATGCCCTATAAAGTATAAGAGGAATAAATCGTATGGTCTCAGTACAATGCAGCTCTTCAACAAGCAACATAACTCATGTACTGCAAATGTTTACTAAGACCGACAGAGCTCAATTGATAATATTTCTCTTCATAGCAGGAAGAAAACAAACAAGTGCATCGTTCAACTTGTCCAAAATCACCATGTACACGATCAAAAACCGCTCCTCATAATATAATCATCATAAGAAGTTAAATATTGGTGAAAGGTGGTACACAAATATGAACTTAATATGTTATGTTTCTCTATTGTTACTCTGGCGTATGATTAATATTGTTTGACTTACAACATTGCAAAAAAATATTACTCATACGTCCAAGAAACTTTTGTTTTTAATTAAAAAAAGACACGCCCTTCCATGTCCCTGCATGTTTTTCAACCTTTTTCTTATAAACATATTTAAAAATTTAACGTTTAATTTCAATAAAAATATTTCATATTTCCTTGGCAATGTTTATGCATTTTCGAAACGATAAAAATTTCCATACCATTCAGCATATTTTTGCATATTTTTAACCCTGAAGTTATCATATAAAAATAAGGAAAAATAGAAACAAATTTAATCAATTTATTTTCTTTTGTTTTAAATGAAAACATAAAAACAAATAACAAAAGCAAAACAACTACAGTAAACAACAATAAAATAATATAAAGTTCTCCTAAAGATAACAAGAAAACGAAAAATACCCTTTTGAACAATTGAAATCTATACACAAATAAATTCAAAAACAAAAAAAGAATAAAAAAAATCGCCCACCAACGAAAATAAAAGCGCATTTTCGACAACACTTAACTTTAAAAACAACTACATATAAAAGTAACGGTAAAGAGCCTGGCAGCTGTGGCCTGCATTAGTACTGAAAACAAAACAAAAAAAGGAAAACAAAAATAAATAAGAACACTAACAACTTACAACTACAAAACAAAATAAAAACAAATACGATTGGAAGCCAACTGTAAAATTAGAAACAAAACAAATGCTGTTTTGTAAACAACATATATTGAGTATAACATGATAGCATGGAGAGAACGAGAGAGTGAAAGTAAGCAAAGTATGTAAAAGAGCAACCAGTTGTTAGATGTTGGTGATTAGCATTACCATGAGGAGAGGAAACTCAACCTCGCCATTAGAACTCATGTGCTTTTCGGTTTTTTTTTTTTTATTACAAACAACAACACGAGCATAAAACAGCACATATACTCACAACTACACAAAATACTAACACATACTAGTACTGTTAATATTTCTTTTAAAATACCAACCCAACTCAATTGTATGCATTTAAAGTAAACACGTAGCAAAACAAAAGCACAAAGAAAGCAATATATGGCGTGTATTTAAGTGTTGCCGTTGCAAAATCTTTTTTTCTTTCCTTTTGTTTATTTTTTAACCCTTTTAGTGTTACAATTTCATTTAATAAAAACGAAAAAGTAATAAGAATTTTAATATGCATACAAAATTATAATGGTACTTGTAATATTGTTGAAAGTTTTGTTTTACAGCCTTAAACTGATTTCCTTAAATTTGTTTTTCGTTTTTTGTTTTCTAAAAATAAAAAATAAATGCAGACGGCTTCCACTTTTTGTGCAACCATGTGCTTGTGTAAACAACAACAAGCTGTTATTTGAGAAATGCACAGTGGTAGTGAAAGAAAAAAATAAATATTTTTAAAAGATCTTATAAAAAGAGAAAGAAAAAATAAACTTTCACTCTTAAAGTATGTATTGAAATTGGAGTATTTACTCTCTTAAACTGTCTCAATGCCTTAATGCCTAATAATTAACAGAAATTGTTTAATCTAAGCCACTGTGATCGATTTAAATCTATATTTATGTATTCCAAATAAGGAAATGCTCTTAAACATGCATAATAAAACGTTCTGCTTAACCATAATAGGCTGATACACAAACGAAAGAATAAAAGAGTAATAGAATAGAAGGTTAAAACATGGAGAGTATGGAAAGTTACCCTATAAGTCAACATATTGCCAGTGATTGCTAATGTTGCTAGTGATTTAAATGTTTATTTTGCAAAAAGGATTCTGTGTTACGAGGTCAAATCATACTGTTATTAAAACTATTGTGGTAACTTGAATATTCAATTCTTATATGATATCTTCCGTTTGGTATGGTCATGAGTCCATTTCTTAGTTTGCGAAATTGATGCGGGGGTAATCCGCTGGTGATATTGGGGGATCTGCTATTGCACTTGGGAAAGACAGATAGAAAGAATACTAGTTTTCCTCTGGAAAAACTGGAGTATTATAAGAACATTGGCTTTGAATATCAACAACAGAATGGGCACTACAGGAATTAAAACAGGTCATCGCGGGATTAAAATAAACTATAACTCTTGATGCGGCTGCTAATTTAATCTACTTTTGGCTTCAGATAGCAAAGGAAACATAAGCCAGCACCGTATAAAGCACCGTAGGATTCGAATATGTTATGACCGTATAAACCCTAATATCTTCACAACGTGAACTCCATGCAAATAATAATTAGGATGATTATACACCGGATTGCCAGAATAAATGACAGAAACTGTCTTTATAAACGAAGAAAAAAGGTAAATGCTAAAGACTTGTGTTGATAGATTAAATTTTTTAAAACTTAATAATATTTTGAGGAATACAGGGCTGCCACATTTTGGTTTTAGTTTCATTAAGCAAGATTTTGCAGCCAAGAAGGCGATTGGTGTGCTGTAGCAGATTCTACAATGCTGACTTTTTCAGCTGTCTTCAAATGCATTGTAAAACTAAACTGTGATTTTTCTCTTCCAATATCAAATCTAGTCATCTATACGGTAGAACTCACTGTATTTTTTTTTGTTGTTATTTCTTTCTTTTCTATATTTTGTGGTTTTTCTATGTAGAGTTTTTATTGTAGTTTGTATTTTGTTTACCTCAATTTTCGATGCCTGACTCATTAGATAACCATCTAATGGTTGTTACTAAAGTAACTACACTTTATAAAATTATGACAAATTATTCCTTCCTTGTATTTCTTCTATAAGTACTCGATTTCATAATTGGGTTTAAAAATTGAGTGTTTTCCTTACAAATTTGAATCATTCGATTTCCCTTGTTTTACTGAAAGAGCACACATGTTTAAATACCATATTTTAAGAACTTAGAGTTTTAAGAAACTTAAATGAACAAGCAAGTCTTGAGGTAGTGAATTCATTTCCTACCACAATATCTACGGAAAAATATCCAACTTTATTGATTAAACTTAGCAATGTATTTGATTACAGTTCATTGGTTTGAGTACCTAAACCTTTTCGTCTTATTTTTCAAGAATTAAAAATTTAAGGCAATCAAATAATGAATTCCGCTTGAATTTATTTATATTAGGAGGAACAAAAATGAAAATAATTTAAAGTATTAAAAAGAAATGCAAATAAAAAAGCGCACTTATATATTATTATTACAATCCTGTTAAGCATTACACTCCCTACTGAATTATTATTACGTTTCTGGCAGCTCTAACTAATAAAAAAATGGGGGAAAAAACATACTAAAACACTGAACGGGCACATTAAATACAACACTTAACTTGTACAACAATATCCCACCATGCAAACAAGATGAAAGTGCCAGCATTTATACTTTGAATGCAAAAAGAAAAGAAAAGAAAAATAAAAATAAAAAACAAAATTGAAACCCCTTTCATATGTAAATCCTAATACAACAACAAATATGAGCCTAAGCCACCAGTAAAAGTTGAGACAGAATAAGGAAGAGACTATAACAAGAGTGGTGAGTGGTGAGAGGCGGGTGTGAGATTGGATAAGCAAATGAGAAATGTAAACATCGTATTTGTATTTATTCAAGCGATTTACCGTAATAAAAAGAAATATAGAGTAACGATTTTTATTTTTTCTTTAACAATATTTGTTTACCTTTTTTTTCATATTTTTCTTTAACTTATTTGTTGTAGTTTGGTACGGTACGGTTTCTTTCTTACTTATACATTTCATTTCAAGCATTCAACTTGTTTGTTTATGATTTTGTTTTGTGTTTGCTTTGTTGTGTTGCTGTTTGTTTTGCGAGTCAATGGTTTGGTGTTTTAAAAATTGAGTAAAGCTAACAGTTTAAATAATAACAAAAATATATGTCAGCCTTTACTAACACATACACATTTATGTCGTTACATATACAATAAATGTTCTCGTGGGACATATGAATCTCTTTATGGGAATAGAATTTTTCTTAAAAAAGATTTTAGATTTTAAATTAAGCCATTTAAATAGAACGTAAATGGTGGTGTGAAATGTTTTCTAACTGACTTTGTTTTTTTTTACCCTGTAAAAAAGGGTTTTATTTCTTTTGACAGATTTTTTTTTTTGGTATTATTTCAACGAGTGTCGGGTAGAAAGTGCACAATATACTGAAATGGGTACAATTTCTTATGAGAACCACATAAAAATAATTAAATTGATTGATTATTCAACTGTTCTCTACAATTTCATATAATTATCAATTACTTAATCGTTTTTTAACTATCTTTGAAGCAATTCGAGTCTATATTCTTATCTAAAAGAAACAATAGATAAGAATACATACATACATACATAATTGGTCATTACAACCATAGACTATGGCAAAGTGAAGTCTTGAACTTCTTCCAAATAATATTCAACTAACGTAACAATTAAACCCGTTTCACCATAGAGATGCTATTTGGTGGCATAAGCAACATACTTTCAATGCAGATTTTATAAACAATATTTTCTTCCGCTAGGAATGTCATTTCGTAGTCTGTGCTTACATCAACAAACAAAATTGTCACAAGTGGAATTCAGTAAATTCAGAAGTGATTGTTTAAAATAGAATTTCATCCGCAAAAATTGATAACTAAATATGCATAATGCTGTGGAGGCCGTATTTATAGCAAAAGCACCTGAAAGAAACGTTCCCATCAATTCAGAAATTATGAACCAGACGGGATGATAAGACAAGATACACATGAAGACAGATTTTGACTTTTTGCATAAAAAGTTTTCAGAAAGATTAATATTAAGTGGCAACCAAATTGTTCGAATTCAATTCGCCGTGATTGAGATGCTAAGAGAAAACGCTGCCAAAGTAAAATAAAAAAAGTATTTATCACACGAATGCACTTACAAATAACACCACTGTGCGTATGATTAATATGGAATATTTCAATTAAAATCAATCATACGCTCACGTGTGTATAATTTCGATAAATATTGACGGCAAGCAATTTGCTTAAAAGGCAAACAAAACAAAAATAGAACGAACGTAAGCAATAATGATTAAACGCTAATGGGAAAAAATACATACACTCAGAGCAATGGAAAAATAACAACAACAATAAAATCATTGAATTAGGGTAGACACCGTTTCACACTCCCTTTTAAAATTATTGATTCTTACTTGATATTGTTTTTAATTTATTAAGTTAAAGTGTGTGTTGCCTACTGACTGACCTCCCCCCCCCCCTGTATTTTCAATTTTAATTAAAATTCAATAAATTTCAATTCAAATTCATTTGATTGCTTTTTTAATAGCATTATTAAACACTTAAATGTCTTTTTTTTTGATAACTTTTTAACAGCTTTAACAGCAATTTCTAATTCTATTAATTTTGTTTCCACATTGCCTTAATTTGGCAATCTTAATTGGCCATTTTACTATTTCTTTATTGCATTAGAGGGTCCTCGAAAAAAATGTTTTCATCTCTTTAAAAACTTTTGATTAATTAATCAAAGCAATTTTGAAAGAAATAAATGGCGTTAAAATAATACCAAAAAAAGGAAACATTTTAAAATGTTAATAATTAAATTAGGCTTAAAAGCATTTACTTGCTTTCTTCATTTAACTTTACAAATCCCTTGGAAATGAAAACAAAAGAAAAACTCTTAAACGACTTGTTGTCAAAATATTTTAATAAATTTTAACGCTTTAAGTACAATAAATAATTAATAAAGCGTCTGGCTGCCCACGAGTCTGGCTGGCTGTAGGCAACACTGTTTAGAAATAAACTCATCAACAATACAATAACAAAACCAGTCTGCTTTAAAGCAATATGCGGTATACATAAGTGTATATGTGTGTGTGTGTGTTTATAAAAATGTATTTGCCTGTCGCAAACAACAGAAAAATTGTATAAGTTTGAGTGTGTAATGTTTATGACATATGACAGCTAAAAACTGTAAATGATTTTCTTGTTTCTTTTTATTTGTTTGTTTTATTGCTGTCCTGTTCCTTTGTGATTTACTCTCTCTTATAGTCTCTCGCTCTCACAATTTAACTCGTCATCTCAGGGATTTCTTTTTTAATATGATTTGTTTTCGTTTAATTTTGTATTTGTATTTGTGTTGTGAGTTGTAGCTGTTGATTACAGAAAATATTAAAATGTCTGCACTCTCTTTGCTTTCATTAGGTTGTGAATTTCTTTGATTTTTTATCTGTTTTATTCAGGTAAAACATATTCTAGGTGGCCAGAGGGTTATGGTAAATCGTTAGTGGAACGTTTAAAATTTAAGCCATATGTCCTATATGTTCTACAAAAACATCATATGCTTTGCATAGGAATACATAGGTTGGGCCACGGCCGCATTGCATCGCATTCATGTAACATATTATTTACTAAATAAGCGAAACCCCCTTTAAATACCAATAAATCAGCACATCTGGTAACCATTACCATGCGGTTTGTTTATCCTTTGGTTCTGTTTACTTTTCTCTCTCCCTCTATCTCTCTCTCTCGCTTTCTCTTTTATGGATAAGAGTTTAATTGATCAAATCTGTTAACAATTATTATGGTTTCGGTAAACATTTGTTTCAATGTTTACTTATTTCTTCCTCTCTATCTTTTTCCCTTATTTGCTTTTTGGGATGAGTTTAATTTGATCAAATTACGGTTGTTATAATGAAATTGGCAAGCGAATATAACATATTGGGTAAGAGGAAAAATTATTCAAGTCGTTAACATCTGTTATATTAAGTTTTTTTATGTATTTATCCTCGAGATCGAATATATTTAGAAGGCCTTAAGGTTTGTACTAAGAAATGTTGGCGACTTAGACCTAGAGTAACACATTGGATCTACGCAGACTTAGCAGACTTATCTTTATCTACGCGTGCTTGGTATGATGCGCGTGCTTTATTGAGCCATACTTGGCCTATGGATATCTATCTTCTCGGATTTATGGCCCCTTTTATGCCGCATTGTCATGATTTTTTTTTTTTTTGTAATCTTTTAAATGGCATTTGATGCATTGTTATCATCAGAGAATGACATGATTTCACTTAATTTTTCTTTTCTTCAGCATTTAATCTCGGAATCCATTTAATTTCCAACCTGCTTGCAAAAAGAATACAAAAATTGCTTTCGGAATATTAAAAGGAGGGACGATAAAATGCTTTCTTTTTCTGTTTTGTTAGAATTTTTCTTTTTTTTTGCTATCCTCCATCCCAATTTCACTGTGTTATCTTATTGAATACACAAATAGAGAGCAGACCGTGAAATATATGCCCTTGACTGATTCCATAATATTTTTCCTCCTTTTACCTTGTTTTTTGTTTTCTTTTTTTTTTGTGTCTCTATTTTCATTTCAAATTTCAAATTTCTTTTTCTTTTTTCGCATATAAATTGATAAATTGTTTAACTTATTAAGCAAAGAAAAAAAAGGAAACAAGAAAAGAAACAAAAAACCAACGAAATACGTTGCGGTTAAATTACAAACAGTTTTAAGAATTTATAATTAAATTGTTTTGTAAATAAAATATTTATTTTAGCTTCACTCTTTAAGTAAGAGTTTTTAAGAAGTTTAATTGGAATTTAATTGTTCTTATAATTACGCAACAAAATTCGATACGATTTGAGTGTATCGCATTAATTATTGGTTTTGATTACATTTTATGCGATTCGATTACACATTTTCAATTCCAAGTAGTGTTTAGAAGTGTTGTTGTTATTATTACTGTAGGCTCATTAGGGTTGTAAATTAAATAAACCACCCCCGGGGACCTATTACACTCCACACCTCCCCTAAGACACATAGAATTACTTTACACACAACGTTAAGCAACACTACATTGAACTTTTAAATTAACCCCAGGGTTAAAGACACACACAGTGTTTGTTGTTGTGGTAGCAGCAGTAGTGTGGTAAGCAGTATGAGGTAAGGAAATGTGTGGGATATTTAAAAGGGTTGTAGAAAGTCTTAGTAGGTAATTAGAAATCATTTTATTTAATTTTAACATTCCCTTTAGTCCCTAAACGTAAGGAGGAGATATCAATAAAACAAATAAAAAATAAAAATTTATAAAATTATGTTAACGCAGTGTCATAAAATCATGTCCCCTTAATTATGTTGTAATTATTTACAGTTTTATCAAAAACTTAAACAAATTCCAGAACTTCCTAGGATTCCATAGGGTATTCATTTTTCTTAGGTTATTCGTATGAATTTTTAGGCTTGAAAAATGCTAAGAAATCCAAGTTCTGCAGGTAGAATTAAATTATTTTGGATATTCAAGCTGATATCGTGTGGTAGCAATTCGTATTTAGTTCTCCAATGTAAGTTGAAAAACAATCCGCACGTGCCATTTATTACAACAGACGATTATTATTCAGGATTACAGTCTGTAGGAAATTTAATTTTATCCAAGAGTAACAAGACCTACAGATAACATCAAATCTAAACAACAGATTTAAGAAGCTTTTTCATGACGTTTACCATGTTGACAGATAATCCCGGAAATAAATATTTTCCTTTTCACGATATCAAAGCTAAGGGTTACACTCGAGTTCTCGTCTATTGAACCAACACACTACCTAGTAAACTACAATGGCCTCTACAGAGATATCGTTGAAATTGTTGGAGCTTATGTACTGGCTACTTGAACCCCGATGGGTTTTGGGTTTGTTACGTTCTACTCTAACATTCTGCTATTCTATGATTGGCATCAAAGTAAAATTTAGTCTGTAAGGGGGCAACATGAACATGAGTTTCATATCCCTTTTTGAAATTCGTATTACAGGAAAAGGACACTGAAACTACTGCAGATCTCCCGTCGCTGTTTTTACAAACTCAAAGCTTCATACACCAGCGAGGTACGCAATCATTTTTTCTAAATGTTTAGGTGTAACTGTTAACCAATTAAGATTCTTTGCGGCAAAAGTGGGGTTCCCTTTAATCTTTACTGCAGAAATTGCGAAAACACTTCTCGGATGAAGACTATAATTCATTTGAATCTGAATATTCAGATGTACATATGTAGCTGCTAAGCAATTAAATATTTAATCCAGAGGACAGACCATAAATAAATTGGCCTCATGACATGAATTTTTTCCTATGGACTTATCTAAAATTTAAAGTTTAAAAGAAAATTTGTCACGACATAACCATCACGAAATTCTTTCTTCTAAATTAAACATATTGGCCACACGATAAATTTCCAAGTTATTTATTTAAATAAATAACAAGTATTTAATCCATTATGTAAACGTATCAATTATGTCAACATATTTTAATTGAAACACCCAGTATTCCCATACTGTACAGGCTTCAAGAAAATCTATCTGCTTTATGAGTACTCTGCTACAATTTCATATTTTATTCTAAACGGTCATAATTGTATACCATATGAGTATTATTAATATTATTATTTAATATATTTTTTTTATTTTACCATCAAATAATGACCAACTATTTAACTGCCAACAGCTGCTCTCCATAATTACATACCAAATTAATCACTTAATTTCATCATTCGAATTTTATTTCCAAAATTCATTAGACTTATAAGACTGTAGGAGATGCAGTTAAAAGCATTAGGGGGTTAACAGTCCTTTCGATTTTCTTTAATTTTATTTCAGATTTATTTTAAAGCGTCATAAATATCAGCACAAAGCTAATATACCATCCTCTCTTTATGGGGTATTAAAATAAGAGTAAACATAATTGCATTAATATGATATTAAATATTAATAAACTATTGCCTTTAAATAAACAATTTAATTGGTTTTCATTTTCTTTCTTTCTTTTTCTTTCAGAGAGCATTCATTACGCACTAGAACACATAAAAACTATTAAAGACGTTAATGGAAGGAAGTTACTACACAATATTGTTCATTTGTTCAATATACGCCCTTATTCTAGCGAACGTTGTCAATTTTGCAACGAAGTATACTTTTGGTAGACTTTTGATGTCTTCATATCAACCGGAAAAAAAGTAAGTATTGAAAGCGGAATTTCCGTTACTTCTAAATATTTTATTTTGCCCTTTAGCAAGGACTATAACCTAGCTTCTTACACCAATTATGTTGTGTGTCTTAATTTTATCCATAAGTGGCGAAACTTACAGTTGAAAATCAACACGAAAGACAGATTTGAGAAACCCTTTTTATGACGGTTTTGTTCACAAGAGAGTACAACCATCCAAAACTCTAGCATTAGAAAATAACATTACAGCTGCCCTTAGTGAAATACCAGTCGAAATAGTGGAAAAAGTATATCAAAATTGAAATTCATGGATAGATCACTTCGAAGTCGCCGTATTCTAGTAGGTAGTGTGTTGGTTTATTAGACGCAAGGCCACGATTCAAACCCCTGGTCAGACTTCAAACGAAAATAAGAAAATATTTCTTCGGCGATTTCCTCTCAGCAGATTTCTGGCAAAAACTCTGAGAGTAAATTAAAAATTGTCATGAAAAGTTTCTCAAAAATATGTCGTTCGGAGTCGACTTTAAACTGTAGGTCCCGCCACTCATGTATAAAATTAACACACACAACATAAGTGGTGTGAGAAACTAGGTCGATAATCCTGACTGAAGGTTTCTAATGACCAACTATGTATGTATATATGGATTGATCACTTAAGACGTTGCTGTCGGCAGTGGCAAGCATGAATTACATACATACATACATAATGAATTATGGATAAATTAAGCATCCCAAATCAATATTGTGTTCAGTTGTGCAAATGTTCCGCTCTTTCTTTCTTCAATATTTTAAATTTTGTTAAAAAAATGTTCACTTTCTGTATGTCTTGTAATTTCACAGCTTTTGCATCGATTTTGTAAATTTCCTCCATTTTCTTCTGTAATTTAAATTTATGCTTTGAAATGGCATGGCATAAAAATTATAAATTTTTGCTTTTGCTGTTGTATGCTGCTCGTACATGCCTTCATTTAAAATTTATTTATTTTTTAATCGTATTTTTTATTGTGCGAGTATAATTTGGATATTATAGAAGCACATCTTTCTGAGTGTAATTTTGCAATAGGAGAGACAAAATTCGAAAATTTTATTAAGTTTTGATGGGTAGGCCTTGAATAAACCGATTGTGAGAGGTGAACAAGACCTTCTGACTTTTTAGGTAGCAATATAAAGGCCAGTTAGACTCAATTTCAATGCTGTAACTATAAAAATATTAACGGAATGGTTTCCTGCGTTCAAAATGCAATTATTGTGGATGATATAATGTGGCAGTCGATGTAGTATAGCATCTCGTCGGCTTTCTCTCAGCAAACTTCAGACAAAAACTCTGGGAGTAAATAATATTGCCATGAAAAGTTTCTCAATAATCTGTCGTTCAAAGTCGACTTTAAAATGCAGTTCCGCCACTCATGCAAAAAATTAACACACACAATATTAGTGGTGTGCGGAGCTAGATCGTAATCCTGTTTAAAAGTTAAATAATTAAGTAAGATAAAAAGTTGATCACGTGAAAATTGAAACTAAGAAATCTAATGCCATCTAGTGGAATTGGACGGGAATTCATCTCCGACGATTAGTCAGAAACTTAGGGTACTTTATTAGAAAATTGTAATGTATCCACCATACAGCCGAAACGATGCTCCTTCAGAATATCATTTATTTCATATTCCATAGAGGTCAACAAATATTGAAATAAATAAAGATAAAGATTGTGATCAGATCTAACAAAGATCGTTTCAAATATAAAAGGTAAAGTGTTTCATTTTAATGAAACATGTTATAAATTTTTGCTTCAGTATTTAATAAAAATTTAAACACTTTTCTTTAATATTTAAAGGTTAATAACAACTTGATTATCAATCAGCACATTTAATAAAAAAAGACATATCATATGTTAATTTTTAATATATTTTTATTACTTAATTTATTTTAAATTTAAATACCAGTATGTATTTTAATACATTGCCACAGTTTTATTCATATTAAAAACAAAATTTTTATTATTTTTTATTTTCTTTGCGTTTCATTGAATTTTATTTTGTTCACAAAAACACTCATGTTTTATTTTATTTATTTATTTTTCAGGTTAAATATTTTTTGAAAATTAATTCCATACTTTGCATATTTAATAAAACAACACAATACATTTTTAATATTTTCATTTCCCTCAATTCAATTAAAAAGCAATTTTAAAGAAAATTATAAACTCATTTCTATTATTTAACCTCACTTTTACACAAATTTTATTTTACCAAAAATTATTATTTTTTAAATTTTTTATTTATATTCACATTTTTATAATCATTTCATTAATTCATACTATTATTACCAATATTATTTAATTAATAAATTTTTGTAACCGTTACACAGATAATTATTTATTTAAATTTTTATTTTATTTTAATTTTTATTTCATTTCTTTAGTTTAAACACTACCGAGTCCTTAGCTCAGATGGTCTTTCACGTGCAAATTTCGCGCCGCAACTGTTATGTTGCCACAAATGCAGCATCCTTAAATAGCCAAAAAAAAATATAAAGAAAAGCACACAGAAGAATATTTTACAAATTTGCTACTGTTCGTGTTCGTGTTGTTGCTGTCTAAAGACAACAATAGATTATTGGCACAAAATTCTTGAATGTATGTGTGTACAAACGTTAACAGTGTACATGTGTATGTTTGTCTGAAATAATGAATGAATGAATTCATACAGGTGCGTGCGTAAACAGAGGCAGAATCGTTAATGGCAAGCTACCACACAGCGTATGTGGAATATGAATTATTTTTTATTGTCTCCATTTTTTATTTTCACCATAATTATAGTACCAAACGAAATATTATGGTGAGTATTTCTTTTATAGGCTACCAAATAAAATGGTTTGGAAATTTATTTTTGAATTGAATTGATAAAATGCCTGAACTAGTGTTTGATGGCATACAGTGCAAATGATGTAGATTTTTGAACGGTTATAGCCATTGCCAAACGGGTTTGGTTCATTGATACAATGCCTAAACTGGTGTTTGGTGACATACAGTACAATTGATAGCATACAGTACAAGTGATTTAGATTCATTGTGATTTGCAAATTTAAAAACACTATTTTTTATTTACTTTAAAACCAGTGTTGCAAAATTTAAATTTTGAAATAGTACTGAACTATAACTGAAAGAGTACCTTTTTTATTTTATTAAAATAATTTAATTATTTTTTGTATGCAGTTTTCTAATTTTAATTTTTTATAATTTTAAAAAGAATAACACAATAGCAACATTGTTAATGCAGTGATAATGGTAACCAGATATATCGGTAAATGTCTCCACTAACAGATGTGAAAATTACTTATTCTAGACGTGCACCGTCCAAGTCACGATGTACAGTACATGGATCTATGAGAATACAATAGCCATTTCGAAAAACGGCACTCTAGTTTCGATTTTATTTACCACACCGGCTAAATTCACCACATTTTGTAAACTCACCACATCTCGATTTTATTCACCACACCAGATAAATTCACCACATTTTGTAAAAACTCACCATTCTAGAAATTCACTACACTACACTTCGCAAAAAAATTTTAAAAAAAATTAAATTTTTTTGCTTTTCCTCTTTCCTTTTCCAAACCAGCAGCGAGCAACCATCATCGTCATCCCCCACACAACAACATCCACACAAACCACAACGACCCCATCTTTTTGTTTTCGTTTTACCCGAAACCGTGCCTCTTTTGGGGGAGCAAAAACTTAAGACAACATTTAATCACTTTCCTACTTACAAACATTATTCACACACGCCGTTATGTTTTTTGCTTTCGTTTTGTCTTACTTGGGGTTGATACGTGGCCTTTGAGCGTCTAATAAGGCTACTACTAACTAACTAACTATTAGACAGGCAGACCACATAGTACATTAAGCAAACGGGGATTAATTTCTACTTAATAAACCCGGAAACGGAAAAAGAATGTGCGAATTTATTATATTTATTAAAATATAATTTATTTTTTGAACGCTCATTTATTTTTTTGAAAGCTTTTGAAATGAAAAAGTACTGTAAAAATACAAAAGTTCTGAATTTTTCAACACTGTTTAAAACACTGAAGTACTTCCTATGTCTCCTCTCTTCCTTGTTTAATTAAATTGCCCACAGCTCTCTTCTCTTCAATTGAAAAAACTGCGTTTGTAATTTTGTTGTTTTATTTCAATTCTTTATTGAAACACGACTTTTTTATTGTTTTTAACTTCTGCCAGCCACCAGGAGGAAAATGCAGTTGGGCGCATACAAAACTAGTGCGTTTAAAAGCAATGCGCCCAGACAACGCATCTTCGTGATATTTGATTGATTATTATTAGTAATAATAGTAGTTCTTTAAAATATTTTTCCATTTTGGTTTTTTTTAAATTCACTTATTGTAATATATACATTTAAAAATAATTAACAATATTATCATCAATTAGAAATAACTTAAAAACTAGATATATATTATATATAAATAATTAATTTTAATTGGTTAAATATAATAAATGAACCATTCGCCAATGTTTACATTTTAAATTCAGATAAATTTTGTAAGATAAACATAAAAATACAATAATTATGACGGAAGAAGTTAGGGGATAGATAGGGGGATTGGGTTTTTTTTTTAGAGAAGAAATTATATATTTTCTTTAGAAAATATTTTTTTAATAAACTAATGCTCTTATGTTATAAGGTTTTAATTATATTCCAAGAATAATTGGGTTTTTAAATGTAAATATAGATAAATTTAATGTAAAAATATGAATAACGTAAAGAAAATTATTTAAACATGCTTACGAATGTTGACAGACAGCTGGATTAAACACGTTTGTGATGGCAGTTGGATGTAAATTATAATGTTTCCAAGACCAGCAGTAATTTGTTGCAAACGTTAAGGTGGTGGCATGATTTAGATTGTTGACCTGTTTCTTAACTTGTAAGTGTTGCCGACAGTCTGTATAGCAGGATATTGAGTGGAGACGTATGCAGCAGCAGCAGCATTAGCATCTTCATTGTAACTTAAAAAGTTTTCTTCATTTGATACTCAGAGAAAAAACAAACATTATTAGTTTACTTTGTTTTTGATTTTTGTTTTTTTGTGTTTTGGTTTTTTTCTTTTTTGCTTTTTCTTTTATAGTAGTAATAGTAATAGTAAGTTGTTGTTTTTTTTAACGAATGTTAACAATTATTTTTGTAATTTATAAAAAGAATTTTGTTTTTTATAAAAGATTTTGAATAAAAAAAAATTTTTTTAACATTACAGTATATATTGTATGTAAAACAATTGTTTTTTTTTTGACAAAAATTAAACAAAAAGACATAACAATAAATTAAAAGAAGTAATAAAAATAAAAAAGTATTAAAAAAACTAAAAAAAAAAATGTTATTAAATCAAAAAAAGACAATTTGTTAGTAAGTGTAATGACACACCATATTCTTACAAAAAAAAAGAGAAACATTTAAGACATATTATTAAAATTTCTAAGGGGGAAAGGAGAAAAAATTAAGATTAGTTCGTTTTTTTAAGATTTTAATTATAGGCTTGGTTGGTGGGTCTGATGTTTTCCTATATCATCTTGTTGTTGAAGGGCGATTAAGAGTAAAAGAAAACACGATTTTAATTCAACATTTTATAAAGTTAAGGTTTTAAGGTTTTCTTATAGGTCCTTTGTTATCAATTTATCCCTCTAAGTCCATTATATTCTTTTTTAATTTTTGAATTATTATTTAGTGTTCTTGGCTATTTATTTATTATTGATTACTTTTATTTTTATTTATTATTTATTTATTTTTTTTTATTTTTTTTACTTTTTTTATTTTATTTTTTATACCTATTTTTTATTTATTTTATTTTTTCTTATTTTTATATATATTTTTTATTTAATTTTTATTTTTTAATTATTTTATTATTTAATTATTTTTTTGGAGAACCATATTTATTCACTACTTATTTTTTGCTATTTATCGGGTATATTTTTTTTTGTAAAATTTTACTTTTATAAACGTTCAAGTCGTAGAAATAATTTACAATTCCAAAAATTTTGTTGGAAGCACCGTCATTAATTTGAACTACCCATGAAAAACATTAAATCAGGTTACGTAATTACGTTTTCTTTTAATTCATAATTCGGACGAAAGTTTTATGTATTTTAACGCTCCAAATTTTGTTTCTCCTTAAAGATCCTTCTAGAATTCGATTTTTGAGTCTCAGCTATAAATTTTGCATTCTAAATCCATTAAAACGACCACATTTTCTGATTACATCCATAGTTATCCATAGTTATAAAATTTTTCGGTGTTATTGAAAACTAATTCCATACGGTGGCCTTTCCAACGGAAATCGAATTCTCAATTTGTTCAGAAACTTTCATAAGGCGATTCCCTTCAATCATATATTTCAATCTTTATTTTTCATTCATGGCAACGTCTTACCATGTTTCCTTTGAATGTGGACAGAATACTGGCTTCACGTCAAGCCATCTTTACATTACTTAACGCAGCAATTTAATTGCAATTTCGCTGCAAGTCTTTATTTCATTCGGAAGCACATTTCTTTCGCATGCATATTTATTACAAGTCAATATGACTTTATTTGATCAGTAGCTATAAAACTCGATAATGCTATGATAACCAACACTCCAGGGGACGTCATACAATGTTTCCTTTGAAGTTGATAGGTTACTGGCTTCACATCAGACCTTAATTCCATTACTTAACGCAGCAACTTTAATAGCAATTTCGCTACAAGCCTTTATTTCATTCATAAGCATATTTCTTTCGCATATTTATTTCAAGTCAATATGACTTTAGTTGATCAGTAGCTACAAACACGATAATGCAATGTCGTCCGGCACAGCCTTGTAAAATATCCAACCAGTTCCATTACATCTTCACCATAAATTATAACAAGTCCCTATGACTTTAGTTAATGGGCTAGTTCACTGGAAGAGTGGATATCACCAAGATAATACCAATAAGATAATTTGGTGACTTATTACTCCAATGGCTACATGCCCCGGAGCACTATACGGATCAAATGAAATTGCATTAAAACCAAATTAAACAGTATTTTCCTTTAGTCACAACACAATCGGACTGCATAAGTTTCACTTCAATTACATCAAAAAAAAAAACAGTCGACGAATATTTGGCTTCGAAATTGTTGTTTCCAAAGGGTTCCTAAAATATTTGTTTAGTTGATTACAACACTACAACAAGTAGTAAATCTTTATAGTCTTTAACTAAAGGCTTTCTTTTGAGAATCCAAAGTTGTGAGAGAATTTTTTGGGTAAAGATTTTTGTTAACAGTTGTGTGCTCAGCAGCATATAATACGATGTTGGTTGATATTCTTTTCAGAGTAAACGAAATTAAAAGGAGAAAAAGGCGATTTATGGGATTTACATTCTTGTAAAATGTGTAGGTGACGATATCGATTGATGTAATTTAATTTGAAATATAACGATGCGGTAGAAATTCCAAATAATGTCCATAACAAATTTGGGGAGAAAATCACTTTTTAAATTTGATTGAAATTGAAAGTCATTAATTTTAAATGAAAAACACTTATTTCTATTGAATCTGGAGGACTGAAATGGGGACAACATATTTTAAATTATAAAGTCCAAAACTAAAGGAATTTTTAACACATTATGTTAAAGGGGATAAATTGATATTTTTTGTTTTCTTTTTTTTTGGGAAACATCTTCTTGGTTGGTTTTACCGTTTCCTATTTTTTTTTTCTTTCAATTGTTCACTTTTTTGTATTGTTTTGTTTGATTGTTGGTTGGCATTGGTTGTTGTATTATTTTTTAATCGGTTTCACGAATAGAGAACGCTTTTAAAATCTATGTGACGTTTAAGACGTTGGTTGATTTAAAAAAGTATTTGTTGCTTTTCGTGTTACAATATCAATGTGGGGCAGGACATTTTACTAGAAAAAAACACTATTATAACACGTAACAACTTTTTACTTTTTTAAATGTTGTAATTCATTATATCCTTTAACGCTGCATTGGCGTTGCTTTTGAATTGAAAGGATTTAATTGCTTCATATTGCCATGGTAGAAGCAACTTTACAATCAATTTGTATTGATTCAGCGCCTACAAATGGTAAATTAAAACCTGCCAGCCATTCCTTACACTTATCGCTTGATTCAAAAGCCAAAAGTTCTGTTATATAATCGATATTAATATTCGGACGATAACTGATAAGAAAAAAATATAAAAAAAAGTCGAAAAAAAGAAAACTTGTTATTGATATGCAAGTCACAAGGAAACAATAAACATTTGTAATGGGGCAACAAAAACTTACCATTTTATAATGGTTCTTAAGGCAGCTTTGCGTTCTCTTTCGATAAACCAATCAATTAAATGACCAGCCATCAAAGGTGCTGTTTTGTACAAACGAAACAGTTTGCAGTAATTGCCCATAGCCCAGGCAGAACGGAATTCAAGAGCATAGGCAATGGCAGGATTTTCTCGTTGAGCTTGTGTTATAGAACGTAAAACGGTTGTTGTGTCTGTTAAATAAAAAATAATTGTAAATAAAAATTTTCTCCCGTTTATGAAAAGAGTTCCTAAAGATAAACACATACCCAAGGTATTTTTAGTGAATATATAATAGAGTATGCGATAAGCTGTAAATTCCAAAGTATTCGCACTGGTGCCCACTTCACTGTACAACATCTTCAATTGAGTCTGGCATTGATTGAACTCTTCATGGTCGCCCTTCTCCATGGCAATACGGGCATGAATTTCATAGACTTCTACTGTAAACTTATCACGTATACCTTGAACCTTGAATTGCAAATAAAATATTTATAAAATAATGAACCATTTTCGATTGTGCAAAAGGTTCTTAAGCAGACTTACCGTTAAATCTTGTCTTATAGATTTTAATTGATCACAAGCGTAGAAATAATCCTGATTACTACGCCATTTTTGTTTCACATTTTCCAATGAATGGACCAACACTTCTACGGGTCTTACTTCACCGGGAGCCGGTGCTTTTGTTAGACGCAAAAATGACTTTTCCAAATCACGACATGTACCAACGATGTGTAAATCGAAAAGATCAATATTTTCACCGTTTTCCGTATCGTCGATATACAAACGCGTATTACAGATTTTTTTCGTATTTTTATTACAATTATTTCCACTATTCTTATTTGTTTGATTAAAGGGAGAGCTGGCCACAGCCACAACAGCTTTTTTGTTGCCAGCTTGTGAAAAACGTGCAGCTCTTTGCTGGAGACGTGCAGAATCATCATCTACAGCGCCACCAATCGAAGAGGCATAGAATGGGGCTTTTGATTTACTATTACTGCTACTATTGCCACCACTACTGTTCATAGTGATAGAATCGTGCTTCTTATTTTTCTTATTTTGTAATTTTTGTTGTTTCTTACTCAAATAAGATGTGTTATTAGAGGAGGAGGAAGAGGAAAGTGGTATAAAATCAGAGGAGGACGAAGAAGAAGATGAGGTACGGCGCATTTTACGGGGACGCGTTGGTGAAGACGATGAAGAACATGAACGAGAGCGCGAACGCGAGCGAGAACTACGCTTGTGACGATATTTGGACGAAGACGAGGGTGAACTGAAAATAAATAGGGAAAAATTTTATATTTAAAGAGAGATTCGATAAGTTATTCGTTTGATGGAAAATTATGATAATTAAGTCATGTTCTAACATTTCTTCTTGAAAATTAAAATTAAAAATAGAATTAAAACTTGGTAGCTGTCTGAGAGGACATGTAATATTCAGTGATTCACAATTGATACCCATTTCAGTTTTTTTTTTTTTTTTTTTTTGTTTAATCATTTTTTAGCATAGAAATATTAAATTTAAAATTTTTACAGTAATGAAAATGAAATGACTCAGTTTGGTATTATAATTTAAAATGAAATCATGTACTTACCGCGAACGACTACGAGAATTTTTAGCTTTATTACCGCTACCAAATGAATTACGCTGACCGAGACGAGCATTTAAATTACGCGATAAACCACCAACTGAGGTTTTATTTTTCAAATGGTCCATAGGAATACTCGGCTGAAGACCTTTACTTTGATTGTGCTGAAACGGATTACGTTGATTTTGTGGTGTTGTAGGCGTAACATTGTTATGCAGCTTAATATTTATATTATTACGCTCGCTAAAAACGCTTGGTATAGGCTCATTGTCCCAATCGCGAGTCCATAATTCGTTACGATTAGCGGCCGCTATAATTTTGCCCTTCAAACAAATATCAATTTGATCCTTATCCAGATCCGTAGTGCATTTGGCATAACACCGAGCCACATAATTATTAAGGGACTCAGGCCAAGCATCATTAGGATTATGAAACGCATTAGGTTTTTTAAATGATGGTGTAGCTGCAGGGGAACTGTTTACATTTGTTGGTATTGCTAAAGGTTGTACCATAGAGTCTGAAGTCATATCCGTATTAGTTAGTGGTTTACCTATTGGTGGTGGAGGTTTGCTTAAATCAATATTAGCTATTATAGGAGGTGGTGGTGGTGGCGGTATGGACGTATTGATGAAACCAGATTCATTGCTAGAGATGCTACTATTCTGGAGTATTTGATTCTGTGACTCATCAAAGTGTGCATCAAATAAAGCCTGTTGTTGTTGTTGTATTTGATTTTGTTTATTCTTGTTACGTTTGCGTTTCTTTTTACCGTTAGTGTTGCCAACATTATTTTGATTGTTATTGAAGCCGCAGTTATTAAAATTACCATTCATGGCTTGTTGCTGCTGTTGTTGTTGCAGTTGTTGTTGCAGAGGATTTGGAGCATTAGACAAACGTTTTTGTTGACTCAAATTAAACTTGATGCCTCCAAAATTCTTTTGCTGTTGAATACCATTACCACTAGGTGGTGGTGGCGGCGGTCCCGAAGGCAATGGAGGCATATGTTTATCGCTCGAAGCTATAACAGCGTTACTAAATCCAGGCGGTGCATTGCTATTTGAAATAGTAGAAGTAACGCCAGATTGCTGATTTTTATTCATGCCACAACGCATGTAGTATTGATAAAAGGGTGAATATTGCTGTTGATAGGGTCCACCATTCTGGTACCAGGCATTATAGCTTGCCCATTGATTGGCAGCCTGTTGTTGATTGCCATTGTTGGCATTTCCATTCGATTGTTGTTGCATTTCCTGAAGTTGCGGTATCAAGGGGGCCGCCAAAGCTTCGGTCATTACAGAGGCCAATAGAATTAGTTAAACAAAGGACGACGAAGAACCCACCAAAATATCGATTTTTTTGTTCTGCTTTTACTTTTTCTAACCTCGTTTCTATCACAAGCCTTTTTAAGGAGTCACCCCTTTTTCTAATAAAAATAACTTACCTTTTTGTTTATTTAATTTGTTTAAATAAAAACCTACAAGAAATTATTCAATAATTAAAATTTTTGATATTATATTACAAAATCTTGACAATATCTATCATATAAAAATTTTTCGATAACATCCGCCATTTTGTTTTTCACTTATACCTTTTTCTTTATTTAGAAGCCAACTGCTTTCTTTTTCTGCTTTGTTTTTAGAGAATTTTTCTTTATTTTTGTTAATAATTTGAAACACTTTTATTCTTTCTAAAGTTTTTTATTAATTTATACAATTTTTTTCAATAAATTATTGAATATTTCTTGATTTTTCCAACAATAGAAAACTTTTTCTTGAGTATAGCATGCTTATACGTTTTATCTATTAGATGAGAAATTTACGTATGACGAAATTCTATGAAAATCCATGAACAGTAATTTTTCTTCAACAGAGTTGCTTTTTTTGAGGCATGAATTTAGTTTGTATTGAAAGGTGTTAAATGTCGAACTAAAGACTCTACTGTAATTTTCTTACAGATTAATCAACTCTATACACATATATATACAAGTATAATTAAAGAAGAAACAATTGAACGAAAAATAACAAAAGAAATTTGTTTAAGAAATAATCTTAAAAGAAAGTTTCAATGGCTGGTGTTAATGCATAATATGTATATGTTTATTATACACATAATGCATTGGCAACTCTATTTAATACCAAACGGTATATGTACATACATACATATATATATTAGTTTATAATGTATTGGCAATCCTAACTTACTGTTTAAAAACAAACGGCTGCATTTGGCGCATTATTGTGTTTTGAAGTACTCTGTTTTGAAGGAACGGGAATCAAGTATATTATAAAAATAGTCAGTTTTTCTTAAAAGAAATATGGGTAAATTTACCAAGAAACCACCAACAAGAGCAGATTTACCACATTTGATGGAAAGTGTTCCACAAGAACACAAAGATCATGTTAAAGACCTTTGTATGAAAATGATGCAGCATCAAGCCTATGGACGGCCGTAAGTAATTTTATTTTATCATTCATGCTAGAAAGTAATAAATGGAACGAATGCATTTTGTAGCTATGAATGGTCAACGCGTGATTTTGAAATGGGTGCTCCGTTAGGCAGAGGCAAATTTGGTCGCGTGTATTTGGCCCGTGAACGTAGCACCCATTATATGGTCGCAATGAAAGTCCTTTTCAAGGCCGAGTTGCAAAAAGGCAATGTTCAACGTCAAGTGCTGAGAGAAATTGAGATACAAACAAGACTTAAACATCCCAACATATTACGTTTGCTGACATGGTTCCATGACAATGAACGAATTTATTTAGCATTAGAATTAGCATCACAAGGCGAACTTTTCAAAATTTTACGCCGTTCGCCTAATTCCCGTTTTGATGAGCCACGGGCCGCAAAATATACTTACCAGGTAGCAGATGCTTTGCACTACTGCCACTTAAATAATGTTATACATCGTGATCTGAAGCCGGAAAACATTTTACTGACTGCATCGGATGACGTAAAATTGGCTGATTTTGGCTGGTCCGCTCATACATTATCAAACAAGTAAGTTGCTTTTATGTTCATTATATCACAAGTTATAATAAAAGCAATATTTAATTGTTTTTAAATAGAAAACAAACAAATTTACATATATTAGAAAATATTTTCGATTTTTTTTATGTTGTTACTCACACCTTAACATTTCAGACGCAAAACTTTATGTGGCACTTTAGACTATCTGCCTCCTGAAATGGTTGATGGCCGCACCTATGATGATTCTGTTGATCAATGGTGTTTAGGTATTCTGTGTTACGAATTTTTAACTGGAGGTCCACCATTTGAATCCAACGATACTGAGATGACTTATGAAAAGATTCGACGTTTAGAGGTACATTATCCCTCACATTTATCAACAGGTGCCAAAGATGTTGTTTCCAAACTGCTACGTAAGGCGGGCAGTTCTCGTATTACTTTAATTGATGTTATGCAGCATCCTTGGGTTAAGCTCAACATGGAGCAACGTAATTCTCAACTTATGCAGAATGCTTCGAAGTCCTGAGAAGCATTTTTTTTTTTGCCAAATATTTAAATTCATGGTATGAGGTAAAACGATACGTAAACTGTTTATTAGCCTTTTTTTAGTGAGAAAATTGCTTCGGAAATTATCGTTTAATTATTATTTCCACTATGTTATTTAAATATGTATGTATATGTTTATAATTTGATTATATTAAGTGTGGTAGTGTAACTTATGTCAACTGGTTCAGGAGATTTGTTATAATAGTAAAATAAAGTTTATAACCAAAATAAAATTTCGAATACAACCGCTTATTTCATCAATATATGTTTGTGTTGTTGATACCAATTAAAGTTTTTAACGACTAACGATTCCTCTCCTAAGCAATAATACAGGCATTGAATAATATTCATATTTTATTTTATTTATTTCATAATAATTATACAAAAGTGCAAATATCTTTATATTTCAATACTTTTTATTAAAATTTGTAATAATTAATATTAAAAAAACCTTTTAGTTTATAAACATTAAAAATTTGGCAAGCCCAGCTTCTGTCGTTTTATAAACTAATCAACTACAAACGATTCAATCAGTTTATTTAAAAGAATAAATTTTCTCAGATAAAAATAATTTACAAAAAATCAATAACACCACGTATTGAATATTAAAGTTTCATAGACAGATGAAAAAGAGAAAAAATAATATTTTTTTATGAATACCAGACATTCACTATAAATTAGGGAAGTTGCTTAGTTTCTGTATTTAATGATAACAAACTAAAAAAAAATTGGCAATTATTTGTAAACATTATTTTTACAAAAAATAATCAATTTGGTATATAATCGTTGGTATATGGAGGTCATATTATTTTTATATGTATGTATATATATGTATGTATGTGTAATTGATCTTTATAAAATATTGCTTAGTTGTTTGACTTTTTATTTTTATAAATGTTGTACTCTTTTCTTCTTTGATTACTTCAGTTTTTCTCTTAACCATTCCTCTGTCAATTCGTCCAATTCACGGATTTCATAGACCCTAGTAAGATCAACTTCTCGCTGAAGAGCACTTTTAGTGCACGCGTACATCATTTGCAATTCAATTTGACTATCGCGTGGTGTATAGAAGATAAAACACATGGGATATGATATGCGTGAGTCATCATGTACCATTTTATAAGTGTAAATGACGTAACGCGGCTGATGGCCTGGCAGTTGATCTTGGAGTTCTTCTACTGAAATATCGTCTATCATGTCATCGAGCACCACCAATTGTTTTTCACGATCAACTTTTACTGGAAAGGAAAACGAACATATGTTGTATTAATAATCTGATTTACTGATTCGAAGCTTAGCTCTTTATATATGTATTATCTCCGAAACCATACAATTGCTGACATAGGAAATAATTTTTAAACCTAGTCGGAGTACGCTCTTATTGTTTTGGCTATTCAATTACTATCAGACTATCGAATTAAAACATTTTCGTTTAATGGTTTCTGCTTCTTTGATTTAGTGAATCGGGTTAAAATCTTTGTTCCTGCATCTCTGAACAGCATCATCTGAAACTCGTCCTTTTTTCTAACCAGTTCCTATAATTTGAGCTGGCGCTTTAGATAAGTAGGTTGAAGAGTATAAGATGAATCATAGGTGTCATGCCTATCAGCACACATCATAGCCATCATCACTGCTCACCATTAAGGGATACTAACCATACTTTCTATAAGAAGTCTGTACTGTATAGAAAATTTCTTTTTTTAGTCCGCTCTGTGAGTTATGTCTAGTACAGTGTCTTCCCTAAATTATTGGACCTCAAACTTACGGAAGCCAGGCAAAGACATAGAGTGTTCCATCATTTAGATGGATTCACCACATGCCTTGCATTTATCATTGTCCATTGTCCTTGCTCAACTTGGAATCCTATGCTCTAAAAGGATTCAGGTTATTCTATCTTGTGGTATGTAGTACTCTGGCTCTATTGGCTAGAATCACGCCTTAATAACTAGGTACTCGTATAATGCACACCGTCATGCCTGGAGTAATTGTTAATCACCTTCTTATATTCCTAATTGTCGTTTAACTAACAGTGAAGATATTTAAATCCCTACACGTCGTTGACCAATTTATCACTAGCCCAGATCATATATACTGATTGTGCATACCACCGCTGCAAAAATCGTATCACGGTCTAGTACCCGCTGTCACAGTCCCGTCCTATCTCCATGTTTATATCCAGCCATGCAGCAACAGGTTCGCACGGGCATCTATACCATGAATGCGTTTGACGAAGAAAATCGATCTGGTATCACAGTGACGCGATTGGTTGCGACTGATCAGTAAGGCATACTGTAGTAACAGAGTATCCGAGTTCCAATTACACCCTGCCAGAACTTTATCGGCCTAGAAATTGCCAGCAATGTGAACATGACTAAAAAACTTCTTTGAATCGTTAAAGACACTCCTAAATGATAATTTTTTATATAGGAATATGAGACATATGAAAGCCAGAGGCTATAAGAATTATATAAAATAAAAAATAATTTAATATGTATATATGTACTTACATATTAAAGCTGAGTTGGAAGTAGTCTTGCGAAAACGAAATTTTTTCAATTCATCTCTCACATTGTCACTGATATCACAAATTTTGCTATCACCCTGTATAGTGCAAAAAAAAGAAACAACAACGATAACATTAAAAGTATTAAAAAAGAACAAGCAAAACAAACAAAAAAAAATAATACGAATGAAAAGAAACCGGAAAATATACAGAAGCAAAAGCAATAAATAAAGTATTTAAAAAACAACACAAATACGAACAGCATTTGACATATCGGCTTTTATCAAATAAATAAAAAAATCGCTAAGAATTTAAAAGACAAAAGAAAACATGAGATTGTTTTATTGTTGTTGTTTGTAGATACAAACAATAAACACACCTTATCAATTAAAAAAAAAACATAAAAAATTAGTCATTTAACATGAAGATAAATAACATGAAATAAAATAATTTTTATAAAATTCCAAATTTTTTATTTAAACATACCATTATAAGAAAATTATTTTAATTAAATTGTTTATAATTTCTATAAGAAATCTTGTTTATTAATATTTAAGAAAAAAAAACTCCTAAAATGTGTAAAACACTAAAGAAAACACTCCCGCACCAACAAATGTAATTTCAAACTAAATACAAAAGTCAAAGTTTGTTCCGTAATACTAAACGTCGTTGCTTTAAAATTCATAATTTGTGCCTATATTTTGCAACCATGTTAGCTTTTTCAACATTTTTCTCATATTTTGGCGGCCGTTGTTAAGAGATATACTTTTTCAACGCTTTAAATACTATATAAAATTTTAATTACCGAAATTCTTTAATAAGTATAGAGTTTAATTTAAATTTCCAATTGGAAAATGTCATTGAGTCAATCACTTATTAGCCAACAAGATGAGTATGTTCATTTTGCTCCCAGCTGGCAAGCGGGTATTGCTGGTAATCAAGGCTTTCCAAAATTCTTAAAAAAATACAACATTGAAGCTGTGAATGTTATAAAAACATGGTAAATAGGAAATTCACTTTTTTATAAGGTACATTTGATAAGAATTTGATCTTGGTTATAGCGAAAAATTGCAATTAACCTTGCAAGATTCTGTATACTTCATAAATGAATCTCAAGGCCATGACAATTCTGAGAAGCAATGTGCCGTTAGAATATCAAATATGCCATTTCGAGCCATTACAAATATGTGGTTTGGCACTTTGAAAATTTATCAGCAACAAGTAAATAATCTTTTTCGTAAGTTGTTATTCCATTATTATTTATTATAGTGGTAGTATCTGTACTTTTATTTAGTAGTCTCTAGCTTAATTATGTACTTGTGTTGGGTACCGGGGACGGTATTTAAATGCACTATTTAACAAAAGTTACATATTCAGATTGTCTTTTTTATAACGTTTAGTTAGAAAAGAAACACAATTTCTAATTATGTTAACATAAAAATTAACCTCAGCCAAGAATTCTAAGACTTAAGAGATTCTGCAATCTCCTTTTCCCACCATGATGTATCCTCTCAGTTTGTCGTGTCAATTCATTTTACTTAAACATCGCAATACCCCGGAACTCATCACAGATTGTAAAATATCCTAAAAAATTAATTTTGTAAAACAATTTTTAGGCTCGTCTAAGGATTTACTTATACGAAGTTCGAAAAACGAGTTTATGCACTTGGAAATCAAAAAAAGAAAATCCACGTAACATATGAAATTAAATTTTTATTGTAAACAATTTTTTTTTAATATTTTAAATTATTTCCAGCTTAAATTCGAATAAATTAGTTAAAAAACCACGACTAACTTGTTCAAATTACAATCAACTTTTAAATGAAATGGAAAAACTGACCCAGGAAACTCAGCAAAAATCTGTAGATGAGGTATTTTTTAAATGTTTTTAATTTTTGTATTTTTCGTAGTTTTAATAATTTTCATTTTATATGACTTTTAAAGTCTACCGAAGTAGTTTCAACTAGCCGTTCAGTAACCCAATTACAAATTCGCGAGATAACTATACGTGAAATTAGTGCTACCGCATTTACTATGAACAATATTGCAGAGGAAGATAGTGGTTTTGGTGAAGCAACTCATGAGGAAATAGTCCAGTTTTTAAATTTCATGGAAGGTAAGACTTCAAGCAAGGTTATGGTGTTTTTTATATTGATTTACTTTTGTTTTAGATGATACATCAAATCAAAATTTAATTAATATGAATACAAAGCCGCAGAAGCGTAAGGTATGTACATAGAGCTTTTAGCACTTAACTAGTTATACAGATTTTGAATAATTTTTCTTACAATTGTTAGTCCACACTTGAAAGGGACGTGTTAAAAAAACAGTGCCATTATAGCCATGGTAATATAAACTAATAAAGATGTGTTTTAGATATTTAATCAACTTTTTAGTTACAGATTTCCCAGAAGAGCCTATATTAGATGAAAACGTAACACCTAATAAATTTTCTGTATCGACTTTTGAAAGGTAATGTGCTATATGATGTCATTCCTTAATGCATGTAGACCTTCTAAAACACTTTTTTCATTGTAGATGCAAGTCTCCAAATGAAGATTCATTTGCTAAATTAAAAAGTGAAAATAATATTAAAACAGTGGTTAATGAAAATATAAACCGTGAAAGTAATAACGACTCAGCCGTTAATAAAATAAAGCAGGAATATTTTGATGACTACAATTTTGAAAACTTTAAACAGAAGAAAACCACAAAATCGAAGTTAATTATAGATGTGTGTACCAAAATCGATGTCAATGAAATGTATCAAACTAAGGCTTTAAAGAAAAGTTGTACAAGGAGACTACTTAAACAGTATAAGATTAAGAGAAATGCTACAGCTTTAGAACTGTTAACTACGTTTAATAGAAGGTAATATTATTATATATTGTCTAGCAAAAAGAAATTCATTATTTTTTAAAGATAACGCATTGCGTTATGCGAATGCATGATATTAGAAACATTTTTTATACTAAGGAACAGTTGGTAGTGTTAATATATGATCCAAATGGGATCCTTCTAACAGCGCTAAATGATGCTTAAATTAAATAATACCTTTAATTTATTAATACAAATAATGGATCGATTTTTACTACACTGTATATAGACCTTCTTTTACAATAATCTTTATCTTTAACAGATTTTTAAAGAGGTCGCAATTTCTTAAGCCAAAAGTTTGTTATTCTCGTCAGCAATTTGAAAAAGACTATGTAAACCTATTACGAGATATTTTTCAATTGAATTACAATCACAATTTAGCCTCAGTTATATATCCAAAATATTTGTGTTCAGCAAAAAAACAACAACAAAATAAAACTCCACATTTAAAAAATCAAATAATCAAAGAGCCCCAATCTCAACAACTTGAAATTATGTTAAATAGTTCCGATGATTATTTAAATCCAGTTGTTATGCCGTTTAATAATAAAGAATTTGATAATCAATTGCGAAATGGAAAAGGTTGTGACAATTATAAGGTACGTTTCGTTTTAAATTTTTTAACAACTCAAAATCTTATTATTTTTTGTTTTCTGATGCAGACAAATATAAATAATCAAAAAGATTGGCATCCTTATGGTGTTATGACAAAATTATTGAATTTATGGCGTTGCAATCAAACAACAGAAATTGATTCTGATGTTTTATTTAAATTAGCTACAAACCGTTTTGAGTTGGCTTTTGGCTTTTATTCACTTTTATGTAAGTACTTTAGTTATTTTATTGTTAGAAAAAAAACTTTGCTTCAAAAAACCATAAAAATAAATCAAATTTTTAGTGTTATCGAAAAACCATTTTGTGGTTTTAACTACATTTCCGAATACAATTACAATTCGAACTATTGTAATGGGGAGAGCTACAAAATCTGTAATTGATTCAAAAAAATAACATTAGTTGCTTATAATTTTTGTTGTAAAAGATTTTAGTTGTGTTATTTAAGTAAGCTGTGTAGGAAATGTGTTTCCTGATTGTTTTTGGGATACAAAAAATAATTTAATTTCAATTACACTATATTTTTTAAATTTACTTATGATCCGATTCACAGTAACGAAAAGTTCAAATATGCCGTTCCTATATTAAGTCGAAAGCTTTACTTACATACAACAAGTGTTAGTTTTAAAAGTTCACACATTTTAGTTGCCATTAAAGCTAACATATATGTATATATTTTTAGTGGCATTTTTAATGTATAAATTAAATTGTTCTTATGATTACTTTGTTAAAAGAGTGTTTTTTAATATTTAAAAGTCTATTGTAAATACAAATTATTTGTTTTCTTTGTTACTAATATTACAAACTATTATAAATTGAATTGTTTTGTAACAAAAAGACACGGTTAAAATTGTTACTTAAGTAATATTTATCTTTGTACAGTAATGTTAAATATTACTATGAATTTACGTAGTAAAAAGAGTGTAATCCATATGTGTATTTAAAATATATTTTTTGTTATCTTTGTTAAAATAAAACATAGTTTAAAAATATTTTGCTTTCTACCCATTTGTTTTTTTACGCGTTCGAACATTACATAAAAATTAAACAATTTTCAGAGTAAAGGGGACATTTTAGAGCAGTTAAAATAGCTTAGCTCAATAAAAATTCTGTGGTGCTGATATCAAGAAAGAATTTACTGCATCTACTTTCCCTGGTCAATAATTTTTCAGATCTAAATAAGTTTACACTCTCGGCAGTTTTGATAAATTTGTTAGAGCAGACACATTACGACCGAAAGTAATTAAAATCGTGGGCCTGAAGAAGAATCTCTACTTCATTGGCAGACTCTCCTGGCCTTGATTGAATAGGAAGCGTAGCAATCAACCAAGTATGTTGTCCAATAGAATTTTCTGGCATACGATTAGTACTTGATTAACAATACTTTACATTTCACTATTCTTTTAGTTTTTTTTATTATTCATTTCAACATATGTATACTGTTAATTATTTGTCTAACAATTTTATAATTTACACTTTTCTTGTAAATAATATTTGGAAAAAAATACGTCATTTTTGTTTATTTGATTTGACTAAAAATTATGTATACCACAACAAAAATAAAAGAAATGCATATGTATATACCATAGAAACTTAAATACCAATTTTCTGTGCTAAACCTGCATAAACATGTAAGGTGACAAAACCAATTAGAGCAGAGACTAATGCCTTAACGACAATAGTTGACCAGGGCCCAAAAGTTAAAACACTTAAGAGACCTTCTAGCCATACGCCCTTGAATATAGTGATTACCAGCAACAAAGTAACCACAGGCTTTAAAGCCTTGTTCAAATCGTGACGTGTGAATAGCCAAATCAAAGTAGCAGTTGTAATGTGTTGAACCTTAATAATAGAGGAGAGAAAATATAAGTAAACTTGTCTAAACAATTTCAATATTTCTTAAATACCAGTAACACATTAGACTCCAAACACTTTTGTATATATATCCAACTGAACTCTGTGCCACGGGCTCCAACCCACAGCATAATACCTCTTGAGAGAACAACTTCAGCAGCAGCCCAACCAAGGCCAGCTGTTATTAATTTACTGTGACCCTTTCCCGGTATACGAGAGAGTATTAAAGCAAAACCTAAGAAGTCAGCTATATCGACACTACAGCGCAAGAATTCCTAAAAGAAAATTGTAAAAAATACAACACGCATAGATAAGTTTTAATCTTAAACGCAAGATAAAATTTATTTATAACAAAAGCCTAATCACCCCCTCGAAGAGGGTGGTGGAAAACTTTACCGCTTATTTATAATACTTACTGCTAGAAAGTTGAAATCACCCGTTGTGCTACTCAGTGAATCCGAATCGAAAAACGTGGCCAATACTAACATTTTACACAGTTGGGTAAATACATAGATACCACCGGCTTGTACACACTTCCAAAACGCTCCATATTCAGATCTAAGCATGCAAAATAATTCCTTTAATATTCTATTGCCAAATCATGTTTTCATATTGTATTTACTTACAATCCCGAGTATTTATAGGTCATGTAATATGGCACATAAACCAGTGCTAAACAGTTACCAAAATGGTATAGAGTCATTATTGTTGCTAAAGGGTTTATTAATTAAATTAAGTAGTTGTTCATTAATTGGCACGTCGTTAAAGTTTTGATAGAAAAACACAATTTTTTTTCAACAAAATTTATGCAGGCCGCTAAAAAGTGTGTTGAAGTATGAGAGTGAAAGAGAATGAGAACGAAATGTCATGTGAAAACAGTGGTATAATTAAAGCGTTTTCTGATCAGAGATTTAGTGATTTTTAAGTAATTGGCCAAGTTAGTTTTTATTGTCATTTGTAAATACAACACTGAAGAATAAGTACTTTACGTTATTTGTCACATATCACTACTGACAGCTGTTATACCACGTATCATTTCATTGGTGTATTGGTTTTTTATATCTCCTATAAGGAATTTTCGCAATAACTTGTTAAATAAATACAATAAATTATAAATTTTATAATTAAATTAACTAATTTGTAAATGTGTGCATTATAAACTTTATAAATACAGTGCGGTTGAAACAGAAAATCCAAAAATTGTTACTAAAACAGGAAAAAAAGAAATAAAACAAGCAATTCTGTAGCAGTAGTAGTGTTAATGTAAAAGGCAATAAAAATAAAAGAGGAACAGGGTGATCACAAATAAGATTTCAACTAGAAACCATTTTTTTGCATGACGAATATTTTGGTTCTCTTTTGTTGTTAGCAAAGCAAGGTCCAACCATTAAGGTAGTAGTTTGGCGTCTGTTTTGCTTCGCTTTAAAAGGCCAAATTTATATGAGGCCAGAAAATACTGCATCTTTGGGAAGTTGTAGATTATGAGATGCAAACGCGACGACGTCTACATCAACACGATACAACGGGAACACAGGAAGAGGGTTATCCTCTAATAACTCAGCAACAGTATAAGAATTCACACAACAACTATCTGCAAAATCCGCTCTTAGTACCAGCAAACGGTGGCGTTGGTGATCATTCAGCATCAACAACAACACCTTTATCGAATGTTGCTGGCCAACAGCAACAAAATCAACAACAATCTTCCATATTCATAGGAAACCATCATTACAGTCAAGTGCCTATAAACGACGAAGACGACGATAAGTATAATAAGGTAGGACGCCAGTGGAACTTACGTTCTTTATCTACACGCCTTCAAGCAACTTCTGGTCAAGCTTTGCGTACATTCATTCAACAACCCTTGAGTGCTGCAGCTGCTGTTGTCACAGGCAACTATCAAGACTCTACAACAGTTTCAGCAGGCTTTAACGATAACAATAATTTATCGAATAAAACTATTCATCCCATCCAAGGATTTGACGACGATTTAGAGGAACCGTTTGATAAAGACAGTATTGTGGTCATGGCTGCAAGAGACCGTACTGGTGAATTTACTAATGCGATTAGATCGCTACAATCTCGTAATATATCGCGAGCAGTTAATATACGTGATCCACGTAAGGCCAAACAAGTGCAAAGCTATTCCGATTTTATGATGGTAGCAAAAATGGTTGGCAAAAATATAGCCAGCACGTATGCTAAATTGGAGAAATTGACTTTGTGTAAGTATTTACAATGAATTATTAGAATAAATTCTAGCCTTGTTTGTCTGGAGAAAGATAATTGGTAGCAGTTAACGTTAATTGGGTACTGGGTACCTTTAATTTCTATCTCAGGCAATTTTTATTTTATTAACAAAATATCTTCAGACCTAAGTAGCTTTGTTGAATATGTTAATGACACCATATAAATCTCTTTTATCTAGTGGCAAAAAAGAAAAGTCTTTTCGATGATCGACCCCAAGAAATCCAAGAATTAACTTACATCATTAAAGGAGATTTAAATGCTTTAAATCAGCAAATTGCACGACTCCAGGAAATATCGAAGGATCAGCGACGTACAAATAATGGCAAGCATTTGGTGTCACATTCCTCCAATATGGTCTTAGCCTTACAATCGAAACTGGCCAGTATGAGCACTGATTTCAAACAAATATTGGAAGTGCGTACGGAAAATTTGAAACATCAGAAGACGAGACATGATCAATTCGCTCAAGGTCAACTCTCAATAAATTCTATTCCATCGTCCACAGCTAAACAAGGTTCTCTACTCCTAAGCGAAGAGAATCAGGCCGTTAGTATTGATATGTCAGCGGCTAGTGATACACAACCATTGCTTGGGACACCCGCTAGAATACAAAGTCAACAACAGATTGCCCTATACGACGAATCTGATAATTACGTACAGCAACGAGCTGAAACTATGCAAAATATTGAATCGACTATCGTTGAGTTGGGTGGTATATTTCAACAATTGGCCCATATGGTTAAAGAGCAAGAAGAAATTGTTGAACGTATTGATACAAACATACAAGATGCTGAACTAAATATTGAAGCGGCACATGGTGAAATTATGAAATATTTCCAATCAGTATCGAAAAATCGTTGGCTTATGATTAAGATTTTTGGTGTTTTAATATTTTTCTTTATATTCTTCATTATTTTTATGACATAGTAAATTTTCTATTACATGGCTCTAACAAAAAACAAAAAAAAATTTCACTTCATTTAATCTATTATGGATAGAATATGGGTCCTTTTCTCTTGTTGCCTATTATATTTTTTCTAAAAACAAAAAAATAATGTTTTATATATACATGTAAATGAAAAAAGGAATCTTTAGTGTATAAAACATATTGAGTAGAAAACATAACTAAAGTTTTAATAATATTAATACGATAATATAATATATATAAATTATGTTAAAATCGATGATATTGTAAATCAGAATATATACGATATAAATAAAATTTAAAAAAAGCAACTTTGTTAACAAAATTTCTTAAATATGACGAATTTATTCTTATACAATCCATTCATATACAATCCAGCTAATACATCGAAACAGATAACCAGGTTAAAGGGGTAATTAATGGTTTTTAATGAGAAAATAATGGTGATAGAAATTGTAACCACTTCCAATATGTGCTTCAGAAATCTGCCCATCGAAATGTACAAAAGCAATAAACTGTTTGTTTCCTACTCTCAGGAACATTCCGGGTAATCATGTAGCTGATGGACTTCCTAGAGCAGGCATACTCCTACCAAATGCCAATTTATATAATACCACAGTTAAGCTGTCCTTTAGGCAAATGTATTATTCGTTTACCTGCCAATGACTTCTGTTGTGGAGAAAAAAGCTGTTGTCCATATTATTTACCAGCGTCCGTCTCTGATACGTTTGGCTCATCTTTTCAATCTGTTCAAAGGCTCCTATCTACACAGTAATTATATTTATATTCTTAAAGTCAATCTTTCTTAGAGCTGACTGTCTCCCTGATTAACTCCCACAAATAAATTTTCGTAACATAATGTTATTTAAATATTGCGCGTAAAAACTTATTCGTTCAATTCGTTAATCCTTAAAGTATGTTAAATTTAATTTTTAAAATTGAAATTTTGTTTTTGTGCCACCTACAAATATATTAACATATTTTCTATGCCTTTTACAGTAAGAGTTGTATTCAATATAGTTAAAATGGTAACGCAAATAATCTGGCAATCCCAACATTCGAAACAGCTGTCTTTTATTATCATTTTTCGGGAGTGATTTGTTTTCATTTGATATTTTTGTTCATTTATGCTGTACAAAATTGACGATTACAAATAAATATTGTTAAAGAATTTGCAACAAAAACAAAATGACTGAAGATATTGAAAAATACTTTAAAAATTTACTAAAGAAGTAAGTCAATGAAATAATAGATCTTTAAAAAACCTTATATTTAAATGCGGCCTTTCATCCTAGAATTAATGGCCTGTACATCATACAAATAACGGATCGAGATGGTGCACCAGTTATGAGAGTTAGTCAAGACAAGAATGTTGATTTTACTCTGACACCCTCATTTATTTCAACCTTTACCACAGCTTCCGATCAAGCCAGCAAACTGGGTTTAAATAGGAATAAAACAATTATTTCAATGTATTCCAATTATCAGGTGAGTTGGAATAGCGTTAATATGTGTGTGTATTTGGTATTAAGTCTGCAATATTGCTGTTTGGAACTGGCTAACCCGTGAGCTGTTAAAGATAAAGAGAAATTTAAAATCATATACATTACATTACGAGTGCAAAAAATGTTTCTGATTACTACTGGTAAATATAGGGTTTTATACAGAAGATTTTTCTGTATTTGAGAAGCCTGTAGAATTTGAGGAACTTATATTAAGTAATAATAAAAATTATGGAACTAGTAATGGTATGTGTTTTTGGCATAATGCAGTCGTCCAAACTAAATTCAATCAAATTTAATAAGTTACTCAACAAAGTACTTTTAAGTACTGTACAGTAAAAGGAACATTTATTATATTTGTTATAAAAGATATTACTTTTTATATAAAAAGTCCATAAGAAAAGTGATGTAGCGATGCAAATTCTATTGATCTTCCACGTAGGCTTAATGCTATGTCGTTTGCATCTACGCTCCCGAATGAGCTGACGGAACTTCTATTAAAAATTCGCAACTTAGTGACCGCTGTTCCTTCCACACCATATATGCTGCTTTAGCTCAAAAGATCTAATACAAAAGTACTCTGTTAACACATTTACATTCAAAATTGTTTTTATTTTCGATTTCAGGTCGTTCAAATGAATAAATTACCTTTAATTTTGACTTTTGTTGGATCTGAAAATTGCAATACCGGCCACATTTTAGCTCTCGAACAGCAATTAGATATATATTTAGAGGATATGAAACTAGCTGTGAGTGAATCCTAAATGAAACAGCTTAAAGGCTCTACCATGCTTATCGCGCTCTTTTGGTTTTGAAAAACAAAAATAAAATCTTTTTCTCTCAATAAATAAGTATGTACGTAGGTAATAAAACATTTTCCAAAATTTTTGTAAATTATATATAAATACTATATACAATTATGTATAAGATGTTGAGTAATAAGAAAAAAATATAGAAATAAAATACTTTTTACTTAAAGAAGAAACACTTTAAAATTGTTTGACTTTCAAGTCCACTTTTTTTTATTAAAACATTACACAAGTAAATCTCAAAAAAGAGGAATGATTACATACTGTAAATGACTTAAAAACAAATAAAAGATATAGATACAAATTGTATGTGTGTGTGTGTATATATTTAAAAACAAAATACAGAATGCTTTTATAGAAATGTTTGTTTTCGGAATTTATCTGATAAACTTTTAGATTCTTACAGAAATGGTAAATTCTTGCTTGTTATCAACTGCATTTTGTTTCATTAACGTGCGTCTACAACTCATCCTTCAAACGTTGTTCGGCAGCGACGAAAGCCTCCTCATCACAGGCAGCCGGGGTTTCAAAATCAAAATAGTATTCACAACGATTTGGTTCACTTACACCAGTTATTTTCGATTCCAGGGCACACTTTAATAGTACCACAACCGAACGCTGTGGTCCGTTCCAACATGAAGCACCGTGAGCATATTTTTGCTTATCATACTTATTTTCACCCTCATGCAACCATTGATCCCAACGGCCAAGTGTTATTTCCGAACCACCACTGCGTGGCTGTTGAGAAGCCCTTTCGAATGGACAGAGTGTGTAAACGTATTCGCGTTCTTCATATTTGAAACATTCTCCCTCAAGGGTAGCATACTCATCGTTTGGACCATAGTCTTTGGCGTTTTGATCGTCAATTTCCTTGATTTCACTATCGATTTCGCGTATGGCACGTTCAACTTCTGATAAAGCGTTTCGTGCCTCATTAGCCATATTTATGAAACGTTGTGTTTCGGGATCATATTCCACTTCAACAGGTACATCAGCTTCTACAGAGCCAGTACCAACGTCATCATCCTCAAAAATCTCCTCCTCCTCTTCCTCTTCATCGCCTTCAAATTGTTCTTGAGCATGGTCTAAAATGAAATTGGAATATAGTTTTTGAAAACTTTTTGTTTAACTCGTAAAAAATAACATCTACTTCAAATAAAACATTTCGTAACTCCAAGTGAAATGAATTAAAGGCTTTATTCTCATTTTCTTTTCAGGACTAAACAAAATCCTACTTTATATTTTATTTCGTAAGCGTTTCCTCAATGACTTACCTCCTTCTGATCTTTGATCGCCTTTCTCCTCTTCATTAAGCAATTCAGCGACTTCATCATTATGTTCCTCGTCCTTTGGGGGTGTAAATAATCCTTGAGTAATCATATGCATAGGTTTGATACGTGGCCAAGATAAAGCAACAAACGCATCCAAATCTACACGTTCACGTTCATCTAAGAAATATTTGGCTTCTTCTATCGTAATAACTCCATTGCGGTCGCGATCCAATTGCAAATCTAACTGAAGTTCCGATATTTCTACAAAACCATCTTTGTTGCTGTCATAACGCATAAAAGTGGCAGTGGCTTCTGTAATTAAAGTATCATCCGTTGTAGGTGGTGCATTTGCTGCAGCTTGATCTTCGCTTTCCTTTCGCTGGGCTTTAAAGTAATCTATAGCTTCCTTTTCAGCTGCTTCAGCTTGTTTTTTTAGTTGCTCTTTTTCAGCCTTCAAAGAATCTTGTTCATGCCGTTGAGCCGCTAACTCAGCACGACGTTTCTCTCTTTCCGCTTTCAATTGTTTACCGCGAGCAACCATTTCCGAACGTTTAGCTGCACCCTTCTTATACATTTCAGCCTGTGACTTGCGTTGTTCCTGTTCAACCCTACCCAATTCCATGCAGGTATTGGCACACATACCCTCAGCCATATACTCATCACTGCCGTCACAACAATCGCAAATGCCGTCGTTAACACGAGAGCTAGGAACATCTTGAGGACGATGTCCTCGATTTGCACAATGGAACGTACCCTGCGAACAGGCTGATGTGCCAGGCTCATCACTACCGTCGACACAATCGCAATAGTCATCATTTATTTGCACAAATTTCACTGTTTTACTACTGTCCAAACAGACCCACGTATCATCCGAACGCGGTTTGTATAAAGTGGCTTTCGATACTGACACACCACGGGGACGTGGTACATCAGCCAGTGAAAGTGTCGACAAAGTAATGAAAGTGATTACGAACAATAAAATGCTCGTAAATTTAGCTAAATTTTTACTAGGCAACATTTTTACGCAGTTTGTTTACTTGAGAGGTGGGCTTTAACGAAAACTAAACACGCTCTGACGTGGTTTTAACTATTTATTTTGGCTAAAGTGTTTTTGTTATACTATTTTTTTATGTGAAACAATTACAAAGAGATAAAGAAAATTTTAGCTAATGACAATGAAAAACCGGCGTTTCTAGCAAAAATTAATGGAATGCGTATGTTAAGTAAAAATCACTTTAGTTGACTTATGTTCAGTGCTAATATTGCGATATGAAGAGATGCCAGATAAAATAAAATGTCATCTGAAGTAAAATTCAAATCGTTTTAAGGACAATGAAAGTTTAAATGAACAATTTGGGTTTTTGAGCCTAGGCTGCTGTCAATAGACTTAGCAGTAGAACCATACACAAGTTAGAATATACTTAAGGGTTATGTTTTATCTGTACTGGAGTAAATCCTTTATTGTTCTCATTGCATTAAAAATACTCTGTCAACCCTTTGGATTAAATAACAACTCTGTTGTTCTTATAGGAATTACTCAACTGTCATGACGACGGGTGACACCTCGATCCAACAAAAAGAAAAAGATTGTAAAAAAAATTAAGTTTTGCTTTATATTTGTAAGTTTTTTCTTCGTATAGGAAATATACAAAAATAACCACTTTAATTTCAGCATAAATTTAAAAAAAAACATAGTAATATACTCATCTCTTGAGATTTTATAAAATACAAATACAATGGCTTTCAACTTTACGGCATTTACCTATATAATAGCCCTAATAGGAGATGCGTTTTTAATATTCTTTGCAATATTTCATGTTATTGCTTTCGATGAATTAAAAACAGACTACAAAAATCCCATTGATCAATGTAACAGCTTAAACCCGGTAAGTGTTGTTCTTATATAAAAAAGGGAAAGATTGTTGTAATACTTTGTTGAACGCCCTGCTCGTTTTATATTTATAGCTGGTATTACCGGAGTATTTGTTGCATATATTTTTAAATTTGCTGTTTTTGGCATGTGGGGAATGGTTTTCCTTGTGCATCAACATACCATTAATTGCTTATCACATATGGCGGTAAGCTCTTGTTTATAATTATGATTCATAGTGAAATGTTGCTTATTGTCTGTTCCATTGCAGTTACAAAAATCGTCCGGTTATGTCTGGTCCTGGTCTGTATGATCCAACTACCGTGTTATCTTCAGATAATTTAACCAAAAATATGCGTGAAGGTTGGATTAAATTGGCCATTTATTTGATTTCATTCTTCTATTATATTTACGGGTAAGAAATTAGTTTCATTTTACTGTGTGTTTACACAAACGTACGTATACATACAAACCAAGCCCTAAAATTTATTTGTCTATCTAATTATAGCATGGTCTATTCTCTAATCTCAACGTAGATGTGTTATTATAAGGTTTTCTTTTCTAATGCTCCCGTCGTCCAACAATTTACAAATAATTTGCAAAAGTTCTTTAATAATCTATCGTCTAATTGTTATCTATTAGCAAAAACAACAAGAGAGAAAAACAAAAACAAGCACACCTGTTTTTTCATGTTTTTTAATTTATTCATATTAAAAATAAAGTAAAATTTAGTAAATATATTGTAATAATAAAAAAGAAAAACGAAAAAAATAAAGAATAATTTTTTTCTTTGTAAATTAAATTCTCGAAAAGCAAAGTGTTTTAATATGGTCATTATATAATAGTATGCAATCAGTTCAAGGGTTTTGTGTAGCTTTTAATTAACAACCACTATCTTTTATCTTTACAGATAATTTTTATAACACACAAAATTAAGAAAGAATTTTCTCATGTTTTGATAATGTCGGCAAATTAAACAAGTAAAGGTATGGGCCGCAATATGTTATGGTATTCGATTAGCTTTTGTTGTAACGGTTCTCTTATGTGAAAGCTATCCCAGTTGTGTTGTAATTTAAAATCAAACACAATTAGAATTAATCTGAGTGCACTTTCAGCCTTGTGGGTAGTATGCTATGCTGTTAGTGGCTTCGTCGTGATATCGATATAAAAGTTAGAATAAAAAGAAATCTATTGTTTTGCATATAAATGCGGTTTCATTTCGAACAGTAATACTATTTAAGTTAAATATTTGCAACTTGTTTCCATTTTGAGTCATTTGTTGCATT
Organism: Sarcophaga subvicina; assembly: GCA_936449025.2. NCBI lineage: Eukaryota > Metazoa > Arthropoda > Insecta > Diptera > Sarcophagidae > Sarcophaga > Sarcophaga subvicina. The sequence continues at coordinate 104,011,160 of OW388082.2, read as the reverse complement.
GTTTTCACTTTGTTTTTGACTGTGACTAACTTTCATCACCAAGACCATACGCAATATAAATCAAATGATTTTTTTGTATAATTGCTATACAAATTGAATTAAAAAATTCCTAACTGCTTGAATTTTATAATATCCGGGTATATCTTAAAACAAATTTTGATTTATCATTTAAAATTAAAGTTTAAGCTAAGCTTTACAAAAATTAAAACTCCGAATTAATCACGAGATATTTTTAAAATTTATTTAAAACTAATTACAGCTATATACACCCAATAGTTTATATTTTTTGTAAAAAAAAAGTTGTAAAAAATGTAATACTTAAAGAAAAGGCGAAGTAAATGAAAGAGACAGTAAAATCTGACTTAAAATTCAATAGGACTTGAAGATGAAGGTAATCTAACACCAAGTTCTTGTAGCATGGAGATCAATTGGCGATTTTGTTTCATTGTAGCTAGAATTTCTTGTTGCTGCTGTTGCATAAACTAAAATCAAAATACAGTTTAAAAGTTATTTTCTTAATGTAAAATGCTTCAAATGTTGTAACTTACAATTAAACGACTTTTCTGTTCTATTTTTGATAATTGATTACTATTACTAATTAATTTGGCATCCATATCTTTCTGTAAGTCCATTTTCTGGCGATATAAATCATCTCTTATGAGATTTAAATTGCGTTCACATTCTCTGACATCCTTTTCTAGGATTTCAGTTTTTAGATAGACCGTTTGAGCCAATTTATACCAGTCAGCTAAACATTCAGCCATTTGGGCCACAGATGGTTTTACATCATCCAAAAGTAACGATTTAATGCGTTTCCCATTGCGATCGACCTTTCAGAGAAATATATATTGAGACACACTAAATTGAATCTAAAATGTTTATATATTGTATTAATATTCTTACCTTGATTTTCTCTAAAGCATGAAACTGTTCGTCATTATATGTTAGAGTGCGTGTAGCACGATCTCTTAATAAATGTTGCCAAGAATCTCTTAAACGTTCAACCAAATACTTGGCTTGAGCACTAGCTCTAGTGCGACAGGGACACTTTTTACCATGCATAGAAGAAGACCACTGTTCACTAGGAAAATTGTAATAAAATACAAACATATTATACACTATTATTACATTTTGAAAGGGCTAACATACTTTAATTGATCTTCCACAACAAAATTTGTATGCAATTGCATTATAACATCGGCGGCACCACCAAAATCCGTTTTAAGATTTTCCAATTTCGATAGTAAAGGTTTAAGTTCTTGGTCTCCTTTTGTCTGTTTATGAAAACAATTTCTCAATAAGTGTTTATCGTTTTTTATTATCTACTTACCACTTTAGCTATGCTTTGTACAGCATCTGCATAATCAATTTCAGTCGCTAAAAGTTTAACAAGATGTTTAGTTTTCCTATAAAACAGAAGCAAAAATATTATTTTAACTTTCAATATAAAATCATCGTTTCTTACTTAACAAGCAGAATAATTGTTGTAGTCAATGTTTCAATAAATTGCTCCACAGCTTTCTTAATCAATATGTCTATATTGGTAAAGGTATCAACACGTCTTTTGCATTCATGGCCAACACTGCAAGCAGCCTTTTGCCGGCAAAGAATATTTCATAAAAAATATTGAAATTGACAAAATTTGAATTATTCTTACCTTAGCCAAACTAGCATCATTTTCTACAGAAACATTGCTGGGAAACGCTGGAAACTTGGGCAAATCTAGCTGTTGTGGTAGTTGCACATTGTTATCATCATTACTGTACAGAAATATAGGATTTTCTGTAGTAGTTTTTGGAAATGCACTTGCTAAAAACCATATTATAATTAAATTCTTATTAGTATTTTCAAATTGGTTGCTCCTTAAGTACTTACCAACTGTATAAAAATTGATTTTCTTTTCTAAATGCTCATTATTGAACAGCAAAATTTGTTTCTCCAAAGGCACTTTAGTTTGCATTAATATACGTTCGCGAAAATCCTCAATCTGTTCTTCAGGTTCAAGAAAAATTTCCACAGAACTTGTGCGATTTGTATAAAAAACATGTATAACACGTTTGCGTAGTATTATTGTAACTTCCTGAAAGAATCTATCAAATGACCAAGTCTTCTCCCGATTTTCTTCTAAAAGACCGGCTAGTAGTGGTGTAACTAAGGTCTTAAGGCCTTCAGAGAGATGACAATGCGATGGTAGAGTGGTTGACCATTCGATGGGACCATTCTCTGACAACTGGGTACCGGAAATAACTCCAGATGCTTTTTTGGTAGTAATTTGATGCATAGTTTCACGGTTCTTACGACCACCAAACGGCCTAAACGGAAGATTGCCCGTAGCTACATGATACAAAGTAACACCAATGGACCATAGATCGACATTTGCTGTAAATGAACGATTTATGGATTTGCGTAAAACAGCTCTTTCATACAAATCAGGATGCAAATATTCCTCTGTGCCATAAAGAGAAGCAAAAGGTTGATTATCCTCTAGTTCTCGGGCAGCCCCAAAATCGGTTAGTTTGTATATAGTTTGACCATCTTCCGATATAAATTTCATTATATTGCCGGGTTTTAAATCACGATGCACCAACTTATTATCGCGCAAATGTTTCATACCCGCACACAAGTGCTCTAGAACTAATAAAAATTCATGCTCTGGCAAACCATAAGAATTTTCCGGATCATCCAGAATATTAAATAAACTGCCACCGGTACATAACTCCATAACAATCACTTTGCCACGGCCCTCTTGGTCTTCTTCAATTGCTAACAGTTTCACAATATTTTCATGGTTGACCTTTTTCAATGCTTCAAACTCACGCATTTGAACGTCTGGTGGCCGCATATGACTGTAAGGGTTAAATGTTTTTACGGCTACCGATTCTCCGGTAATTTTGTTGACACCCTGTATTTTTGTTTACAAAACAAACGAACAAAGGCAAAATAGAAGATTAATTGAGTTCGTCCACATGAAGAAAATTAAAAGGGACTTTACCTGAAAAACTGAACCCGTGGCACCCTTGCCCAAAACACTAGTTGTGCACCAAACATAATTTAGTGATCCTCTTAGGAAAGACATGGTTGCCTGCGTCTATATTTATTGTGATTAATAATTTGCAAAATATGTATTTGTATTGAGCAATTTTTCGTACTTTCACTTTACGAAAATGTGTTTCGTGTAACTCTTAAACCCAATTATTGCTATTTATTTTAAAACATTTTTTATTTGTTTGATAACAATCACTTTATTACAGTTCCATTTATTTAAGAATTCACAAAGTTGGGAAATACAAAAACTCAAAAAACTTTATTTTTCTCGTTTATCAATGAAAGAATAATGACGCTTGTAAAACAAGACGGAAAAATAATGTCAAATACCAATGCATTCGTCAGCTGCTTGGCTATATAGTGCTGCCAGACGGGTGACTTAACCCATAAACATACATATTTATGTTCGGATAGGACAATTTTTGCTGAGACGGAGGTATTTACTGTTTTGAAGGCTCTTGAGGCCGTGGCTGATCTCGGTTTTTCTAATGTGGATTCTTACGCGATTTTCGTCAGTCAAGTGACCCTGATGGCGATAGGATCGGTCAATCGTAACTCGCGAATGTTTAGTGCCTATGAGGATAATATAACAGCCTGGGATAGTCTACACTTGGTTCCGGGTATATTGTATTCCCGGGGATGGGACGGCTGAATCAATAGATAGATTGGGTTCTCATTCGATTAATACGGTTTCTGCTTCTAATAACCCAATCTGCTACCCCTATGGACTCATTGAAGAGATATGATTTATTATGTAGCTAGGAGCCTTTGGGCATCTATCAACGGTGATAGAACTAGCCCTCTGTTGGTGCAAAACAGTTTCTACGTGAGGCTATTAATTGGGTCTCTTACCCGACATTGTAATGTCAAGTCGATAATGGAAATCTGGGATAGATTTTTGTAGAGTATGTATAGAGAGCTCTTGCTCCAGTTCTTGGTAAAAGAAGGGTGAGAGCCTTTGTCGGATGTCAATATTTAAGTTCTCTTGAGTCTTATAGTGAGCTTACAGTGGCTGGGAGTGTCCATTCATCCTACCGTAACTAATCCCACTATTTGTTTCTGCCTCTTTTTTCACTTTCTCTATGCCAATTCTTCTAATTTCTTCTACTCCCTTTTCTAAAACGAACCCGATAGCTTTTTCTCACATTCCATCCGGTTATTAAACATCCATTAACACAATTTCGCCTATACTTAAATGTCATTATTTATTTATATGCTACGACATAAAATACACTGTAAACGTTAAATAGATAATAAATAAGAATTAGTATTTTAAATTTGGGCTTTTGAAGCCTTTTCAAAATATTCCACCATGAGAGGATACACTTCATCATACTGTTCACTTTTTCTTCGTCGTACACTATCTCTGTAACGCTGTAAGGCACCCGATATCAATTCTAATTTTTCGCGTTCATTGGTATGACCTTCTAGCCATTCGATCAAACGTTCATTGGACCAATTTACCGTAGTATGTGGTGATTGTAATTCTGCACCAGCATGGCCAAATAATAAAAGCAGTATAATATAGGATGGAACTAAAGAATCTGAACCCACTGTTTGTTTAATCAATTCCGTAGGCTTTTCCACAATGAGAAAAGACATGGCACGCAGCAACCGAGCCGAGTTGCCTAGCTCATATACATTCACACATAATGGCTTAAGCGTGTTTTCCATGTGCAAACAATCATTTTTCAATCTAAGTCTTCCCGATTGGCTCAGTGGTCTTAAGATGCTTAGATTATGTATAAAAAATTCTATGCATCGTTTAGCTACCTCTTGACCACATTTCATAGTAATTTCCTTGTCATCATAGGGTAAGATATGATTGGTCCAGGAGCGATTAATAAATTCTTGCAACTCTTTCATATACATCGAGGGACCTGCAGTAGAAATTTTCTCGGAATTTAAGCCTGGTTCGCGATGAATACTGAGAATAATAATATTTATAGTCGATACAATTGAATCCATGATTTGTTGCAATATAGTGGAGGACAATAGGTCTGCTTGTTCCAATGACTTGACTATGTCTTCCTTTGCAGTGGATTGGGATTTAGCAAATTGTTCTCCCAAATCTTGTAGCATGCGTCTAGTGGAATCTTTAAAGTAAAATAAGATATTTGCCAATAAAGTGTTTTGGATTTGTTGGGTGTTGGGCAAATCGACGACCTGCACTGAATCTGGACCCAATTTTATTTGTGATTCGATTTTAGTATAAAAATCCTTACTGCACGATATGAACACGGCTGCTAAAGCATTACTAAGACGTGTGTCTACCAAGGCAGCACTTAATTCAGCAGAAGCTACTCTTATAAAATTATCCACAGTTTCATTATTAGGCAAATCTACGCCTGCCATACAAGCCTTCATGTTGGCAGCACATTTAGTAACATATCCTACTTCCAACGGTATAAATAAATGTTCTTCAAATAAAAACTCTCGATTTACTTTGCACTCCAAACCACGCACTGAACTAAGTAGTTTGGAGAGACCCTCCTGCAAAGTTTGCGTTATATGAGCTGGACATTCTTTAAAGGATTTCCTTAAGAGTTCTTGGACAGCTTGCCAAAATTGGTGACTTATAGATTGATCCATATTTGAAGTGGAAATGCCAAACTGCTGTACTTCTTCCAAAGCTTTCTTAAGTAATTGTATCTGCGTACAACACTCATAAAGTTCATCGTATAGCAGCCAATGCAGGGATTTCCAAAATTTAGCGCGAAAATTTTGTGTAGTTGTTAGTTGAGGTGTTTTGCCCGGGCCCTTTAGTGCAGCTGCTGGTTTGGGGGATGATGTTATGGTCTTGGTAGCATCTGCTTTATTTAATATAGAAATATCGTTGCCGGCAAAGCATTCTTTTAAAGATTGCTCTAAGTCCGAAATAAATGTTTTTACCAGATTGTCTAATGATTTATCCAGAGTATTGAAGTTTATGAAAATCTAAAATAAGAAACAAGTAATGTTATTTGCCTATAAAGAAACTTAATAAGTGTCATTTATACCTTTAAGGCATTACAAATTTGCTGCTCATTTCTTTCCTGCAAACCAGTAACCAACTGCATTTGAGTCAAATTTCGTATTTTTTGCCTGGAATTTATTACATAATTTCTGGCCGTTTGCACAAATTCGATTTTCTTTAATACCGGATCTTCGATTAATTCATTCAATTCATAATGCAATTCAGCCTGTCGCAAAACGTCTTTGGTATTTCTCAGTTTGGTGGTCAAAGTTAAGAGCGTCTTGGAGGATCTTAATAAATGAGAGAGCTCATGTAGACGAGCTAAGACCTTTGATTGGTTTTCAATCAATTGATATTGTTGATTAACTTGTTCTTTAAGACGATAACCTGAACTCCGTATACGTTGTACATCATCGGCCAAAGAGTTAAGGGCAGCATCAAAACGTCCAGCATGCGTAGCCTGCTGCAATAAAGCACCGTGTTTATCACGCACCTGTTGCTGTAATTCCTCATTGATGTTATTCAGACGTTTGCTGAGCTCCTGGATTTGATCACCAATGGTGAGATTCATGGCAGCCAAAGAAGCAGTAATATCCTCATCATCATCGAGAGCCGATTTATTAACTTTGTTTACTACATTCGTTTCCGTCACCCTAAATATTTAAAAAATGAAAATAACGAATTAAAATTACGTTGGATTATAAAAGATATTAAATTTACATTTTTTTGCTTGAAAATAATTTAATTGCAACGTCAAGATAAGTTTGTTTACAATTTGTGAATAGTGTTACCAGATTTATTTATTATATTATATTTATATATATTTATGTAATATTAATTATTCTTCCATTTACTTAAGTTATTCACTTTATATTGATAACACATACAATTTTGTTTGCGGTACATAATATTTTTTCTCAGTGTACATCAGCTGAAAAATTGTTCCCCAGGCCATTTACTGTAAACTGATAACACAGTGCCATGTAAACAAACAATATTGTTTTAAACACTCTTCTATTAAATTTAATTATTTTTAAATACAATCAATAACATGGCATTTAAAAAATTTAAATGTCTGCGTGAAATAGACTGTAAACAAGGAGCTGTGAGAGCGGTACGCTATAATGGTAAGTTGAGATGACTGCCTTCTAGGCTGGAAGGAGATCCATTCGGTTGGATAATCCGGTGGTTTCCTCAATTCCACTATATTATGATAAACAGCAATCTAAATCTATCTAAATCTAATATTACTTTAATTTTAGTTGATGGCTCTTATTGCTTGACATGCGGATCAGATAAGAAAATCAAATTGTGGAATCACAAAACTGGACTACTTTTAAAGACATATGGTGGCCATGCGGATGAGGTAGCAGATGTAGCCGGTAGTTGTGAAAGCAGTAATATTGTTTCGGCTAGTTTGGATAAAAGCATTATTTATTGGGATGTTAGTACAGGACAACCAATTAGACGTTTACGTGGACATGCGGGCGGTGTTAAATGTGTTTGCTTCAATGAAGACTCATCTATAGCTATTTCTGGAGGTCGTGACAATGCAGTTTTTTGTTGGGATATTCGCACCAGACGCTTGGAACCTGTGCAAATGATGAGAGAGGCTAAAGATTGTATCACTTCAGTTGTAAGCAATGAAAATAAAATTATCACCTCTTCATTAGACGGTTGTGTGAGATACTACGACATACGTATAGGTGAACTCACGTGTGATAAAGTGGGTGTACCCATTACCTATTTAACCATGACACAAGACGAACAGTGTTTAGTGGCTGCTTGCCAAGACAGTGTTGTACGTTTGTTGGATTGCGATTCTGGTGGTTTATTGTCAGAGTATCGGGGTCACAAAGCGGATGATTTTCACGTTGAATGCGGCATAATGTCTAACGATGCTCATATTATTTCTGGTAGTAGTGAAGGCGATGCTATCATATGGGATTTGCTAGAAGGAAAAATATTGCAAAATATTGAAATTAGTAAGTAATTTATTTATGACTATAAATACATATAAGCATTTATTAATTTTCTGTTTGTTTGTACAGGTACAACAGGTGGTGTTGTACATTCGCTTGCTACACATCCGAAATTAAATGAGATTATATTTGCCCGCAGAAGAGATGTTTATGTTTATTCTACAGAAATCGAAGAAGATATAATGGATACTACATAAAATAAAAAATGCAAAGATTTAAAAAGAAATTGGGTTTAATTTTTACTTATAGAAAGTTTTCAATTCGGATTAGAAACTAAACAGTGTAACATGAATGTTATAAATATAGTAATCATTTTTATTTTGCAATCGTTGTAAAATGAGCTGAACTCCTTCCTTCCTGTATATATGATCAGGATTTGACCAGGGCATTTACTGTATCCTGGTAACATAATACCCACCCAATGTTATCAGTGTTGAAAAATTCAGTACTTATGTACTTTTTTCTTCTTTCTTTCTTTATTTACCTTAATTAAACATTAATTTTCCGTTTCCGGGATTATACAAGTAAAAATTAAGCCCCGTTTGTTTAATGAACTATGTGGTCTGTCTGCCTAATAGTCTAATAGCCTTATTAGACAGACGCCCAAAGGCCACGGTTCAACCCCAGGTCAGACAAAAACAAAGGGACAAAACGAAAGAAAACAAACATAATAAGTATGGCGTGCGTTGTGGTTGGTGTGTGTGTGTTGCGTGTGCAGTGTTTGTTGCTTGCTGCTGGTTGGTACTTACGGTTGGTTTGTGTGCTGTTTTGGGGGGGAAGATTTCTTCCCATTTGTAAGGATTAAATTATTGTGGTTTGTTGTTGCTCTTCGTTGATGTTGGAGTTTGGGTCCCATATATGACGGACGGCAAAAGTTAAATTTTAATTTATTTTTTATAAGTGAGGTAAATTTTGTTGTTGTGGTGAGTTTCCAGTGTGGTGGGTTTTAAAAAGTGGTGAATTTATCCGGTGTGATGAATAAAATCGAAACTGACCAAAGTGCCATTATTCGAAATTGTACTGTATTACCATATATGTCTAGAATAAATACCTATGTTAGCGGAGGCATTCACCGCCATGTCTGGTTACCATATTCACTGCATTACCAACGGTGTGATATGTGTTTGGATTAAGGACAATTCTCTCTTTAGTGTTTGTGTCAGTCTATTTAAAATTCTAAAGAATAAGAATAAGAAAACTGCAAATTATTTTGTAAATGAATTCTTGAATAATTTCTTTCTTACAAACGAATTTGTTCAATCACCAGTGTTGCCAGGAAAGAGAAAAATTTGTAATCCAAAAGCGGAAACACTGGATAAAGTTAAAAAAAGTTGAAATAAAATGAAACTGCAACAGTTTCATTTGCATTTGTTTCATTGGTACTCTTTTACAATAGGAGAATGTGGAACATAACAAAAGCAAAAGAGTATTGCAAAGAGTAATTTCATTTTCATTACGTTCTTGAGTTTCGTCTGACGCGGTTGTGAATGCGGATAAAGCAAATGTTCATATTCATAAATAACAAGAGGAAGAACATAAAATAAAAATAAGGTGGAAAAAATATTTAAAATATAAAAGAATACAAAGAAAAAATCAGTATACATTTTATTGAGATCAAAAACGATAAAGAAAAATAAACAAAAGTGCCGCTAAATTGGAGCAATACAAAACAAGAAAAAAACAGCTGAAAAATTATCTATTATATGAAAATTAAAAAGAAAAAACGATATCTGTATACACATACATACTACTTACGGCGAATAACCAGCTGTTAAATAAACGAAACATAAAGAAACAACAGCTCAGTTGGAAAGCACAAACAAAACATAGAGCGAAAAATGAACAAGTGAGAGTGTATAAGTGAGCGTCATTTTTAAAATAATATGTAGCGGTGTGTATGGAGAGAAAACGGGAATAAACGTCATTTTGGATTTTGTTTGACGTTCTGTTTTCAGTTTGAAAAAAGAGAAGAAAAAATTAGTTTTGAAAAACGTTTGAATGTGAGTGAAAAACCAAAACAAAAATATAACAAAATATTAAAAAAAAGTTAAAAAACAAATATTCTTTAATAAAAAATTATAAGATAAATTAATAGAAAAAACTACAGCGTTTTTACAGAAATGCTGTACAACTAAGGAAATCTAAAACAGAATATTAAAAAAAAAACACGTGGTTAAATAAGATCTTTTGTTTCTAATAAAAGTAATCCACAATTAAAGCCGTTTGAAAACCTTTTGCTATAAATAAAAATAAAAGTATTGCAATTTTTTTTATTAATTAACGTAATAAAATGTCTACAAACGTTCCTATCAAAACGGAGGAAGTCATTTTGGATAATGGTGAATATCAAAGCACTGAAGAGTTGGAAGAAGAGTTACAGTAAGTTTTCGACATCCAAAAAATCTCTATTGATTTATTTTTATTATAGAAAATATTTGTAGTATGTTATGTATAGTTTCATATGTTTTTTATTTATAGTTTTCTTTTTGTTATTGTTTATTTCGCTATTTTGTTTTAAACTTAAAGCCATATGTTTTTCCAATGGGATTGCATGCCTGCGATTTGTCATACGTTTTCTTATCAAACGAATCTCAATACGATTCCATCATTTATCAAAACATATGGGCTCGTTAATGAACGAGGTTGGCAATACATACAATCGAAAAAAGTGTGGCGCAATGCTATTGTTGACAGACAGTTGAAACCATATGAGCACAACTACCACTTTAGTTATTTTCTCAGCAAATCTTAAGGCTCTTAAAGAGTATTTTTTGTTAAGAGAATGGAGTTCTATCAATTTCAATGTATATTTTTAATAATTTGTTGTTTTTATGTTTCATTCAATAAATTTGAATATCTTTGTATTTTTGCTGCTTAGGCAATTATTAATATTAAAATTAATAGCGTATTGGAAACTAAATAGAGCTGATTTTAAGTACGTACCATTTTGGGTCATTTATATCCGTCTCACCTATTGGCACAATAAGGAGACATGGTTCAAAAGAGGTAAAAACCATTTGGCTCGCTGTCTAAATTATATTGGAGGCATAAGAGCTTTCTATCCCAGCTCCCACAATACACGACAACCTCTATCTTATTTGCAAACACATCTGCAAGTGGCATATTTTCTGTATCAGACTACAAATTTTTAACAGTATTGGTCTGAATAAAAAGTTTGATTGTATAGTAAATGATAATTTTAATCATCATTAGCCCGTCTCATTGACCAAGCCATCATGTGTTTCAGAAATTGTTTTTTAACCTTGAAGGATTATCAGTTGTATGTATCCATAAGGTTTCGTTTTTTTTTTATACTCTTGCAGAATACATCTGTCAAACTCTTCTATACAGTTTTGAACAATTGTTTTACATAGTGGGTGCTCTGGTAGTCTAGTGGGTAGTGTGCTGACTATTTGCGTGAGGGTCGTGGATTCGACTCCCACAAGAGACGGGTCTGTTGCACTACTCTGAGAATAAGGTCTATGTTACTCAGCTCGTACTGATTGTCCAACGTCAGATATATTGACCTAAAAGATATTTTGTGATTTTTATTTAATTACGAATGATGAACTGCATTATCACTCTGACACAATTTATCAGTGTAACTTCTACAAAAGATGGTATAGCACTCACATAAAATGGGTGTCCCCAAATCAATATTCAAATAGCAATTAATATAAAGTCTAGTATAGAAACAGATCTAAGAGTTGAATTCGACTTTGAAATTCCTTGATAAACAAACTTTGAAGTGATAAAAAATTGTAAAACACTCGGACAAGCTGTAAAAAGTTCAAAAGAAATTACCTATGTGGAGAAACTAAGGTTATTCTTTTCATTCATGTAGTTGTTGACCTACCCTGGATGTTGCTCGTGTACCATACCGGCATATTGCTGCATATTCAACACTTGATATGACAGATATACAGGTGGATTACCGAAAAATAATAATGATTATGTCAGAAAACTTGAATAAAATTTGTAGGTCTTGAAATTATTTAAAAAGGTTGTCTGCTATTTTCTATTGTACGGTGTTAGTTTGCGTAAAACTGCATTTGGTAACACTGCTTGCATTGTGAAAAAGCAAATTCCATATTTTGTTTTTGTCGTTTTTGTTTCAATTCCTGAATATTCCTATTACATATTATTGGAAAAAACACCCTTAACACAGTATTTAATGACAAAATGAATAATTTACACAATTTTTTTATATAAAGTTATTTTTTATGGTATTAATTCATTTGTGAGAATTTAAAAAAAATTATTAGAAACAAGCTGTGTGATTAGTTTCTATTTTCTTAGTGCTTGTTTTGTGTGTCTGTGCGTGTGTGTAAATCAGCTGCTTTTTCTTATCACTTGTTTTATTATTATTTTTTCATTGTAACCGTATGATTTTTTTTTGCTGTTGTGTATTTTTGTTGTTGCTATGATTGCTGTTTTGTGAGTTTTTCTTTTTATTTTTTTAATATATGTGTTATTTTTATTATATTTCGTACTATTGAAACAGCTGTACCGGCAAAAAACGAATCGAAACAAAAAAAGAAAAGATCCGTCTATTATTCAGGCTGACTTCGTGTTGTATAAATAATAAAAATACCGCACTGCATTATACTATAATCTATACAGCTTTGGACAAAATATTAAACGCACAAAGAGAAAAAAAAAATTTTTTTATTCAATCTTAACAGGTACTTAATTAACACGACAAAAACTTTGACTCCAGACCTTTAAAAAAATGTCTTTCATAGAAAACAAGGATTAAGGATTATCTCTTTTTCGGGTCTAATAAGTAAACTTAAATAAACCACACATGAAATCTATGATTTCGATGAAATTTTTAATTCATTATAATGCTTTGATTTTGCCCTTACGTACGAAATGCAATGGGATTTGAAAGTCTACCTCTGGATAGGCATCGGTTTTCGACAAAATTTTTAGAACATTTCGGGCGGTATATCGGCGAAAATTTAAGGAATGTTGGACTTTAAATGCTTCAACTTTCGGAGGGGATTGATTATTAGCATTACAAACAAGGGTAACATAATCAAATGACATGAGAACTTCATGATTAATTGACATCGCCAAAACGGAAAATTACTCTTGCAGGATAATCCTCGACCGAAAATGGTAATATTCGTTGTGTTGTGTGATCCATGGCAAAGTCTGGGTGGAATCTAATTTGGTATTTTTCATAGTATTCGTTGTATGCCAAAAGTAAGTGCATGGTTGAAAGTACAAATCCATATGCAAAATACGCTATAATTATCCCTAAGATAGACACAATTACTGAGAATGCCATGGAATTGGTAATTGGCGAATTTTTTTAAAAATGAAACGATATATTTATTCAGGCAATGTGTGTACATTTTGCCAGTATCATATTAATTCTTTAGATTAGCAAGTTTTATTTTTTCTATGCTTACGACATTTTTAAACTCTTCAACATATTTATTATTCCCTTAAAAATACGATCGAAATATTCATTTCTTCAATTTCTTTTTAAATTTTAAATAATTTATTTACATATTTGAATATTTATATAAATTTGGAAACAATATTATCGACTGTAAAAGAAGGTTTATATTTTTAAAATTCTATATTATTTCTCAATGTTGTTTGTTATTCAACAGCAAACTAAAAACCATATGTTTTTAGATTCTTTGTCGTAGTTGTTGGTTTGGTTGTTTTTTTATCTCCGTTTTATTTTATTTCGTGCTATTGGCTGCTAACGTATGTATTTGTTTAATTTAAATTCAGTTTATTTAATTCTTTTTTTTTCTTTATTTTTATTTCATGTTTGTCAGCTTAACGGTCGGTACGTTTGTGAATATTTATATGCATGCATATACATACATACATATGTACGTACATACAGTACATATTTTTATTTTTACTTTTTTGACTATTAAAAAGAGACCGGTTGACGCAAGTGACCTTTGCGTAGCAAATTAAGCTATTTTATGAAATACGAAGTAAATGTACTTACTACTCATGTCTAATTTTTCTTTATTTCTTCTTTCTTTTCTAGTAATATTGAAATAGAAATTGAAATTTTGCTCTTTTGTGATTCTATCTGCTTTGGTATACGGTTTCATTCTTATCAGAAACAACGAAAATTTGTGCTTTACTACCACCACCTACCTACCTATCGAATGCTATAGCAGAAAGTGAATTCTTAGAAACGTACAAAAACAGCTGATAGATTAGATGTTTATTTGGTATTTCAAAAACACATGTAAATACTAAAATTTCATATGATTCTCTCTTATGGCATTTCACGTATTATGTCATCTTGTATGAGATTTCTTATGGTAGTTGCTACTTCTGTTGACCTATTTAAATGATGACGTTAAAGTGGTCGTGCTTATTACAGTACATGCCTTAAACAAAACTCATTTCCAGCTTTTTAAACAATTAAGAGAATTAATATGTTTTTATTTAAATATTTCACCATTCGTTGAAAAATTCATTCCGATTTTATTATGTAAATAATGTTAATTCACAAATTTTTGGATCCAATAGGCACCCAAGAGAGTTGTTCCCATTAAAGCGGCTGAACCTAGGTATATCAACTGAACTTCAGTTGTGTGTTGCTAACTAGCAACTAAAGTTTTGTAGGTGCCTAAAAACAACTTTTCTTACAAGTGAAAACCAATATTTTCAATATTGTTTGTCAATTGCTATATGTTAAACCATTTTTGGCAATTGACCATGCATGAAGTTCAGTTGCCCTTCATAATCGAGCTATTCTTTTTTAAAATATCGTTTTGTTAAGTTCTTTTTTGCTGGTGATCCGTAATGAACCTTTTCGACTGCCTGTTAAGCATTTTTGGTCATAATTGGTCTATATGGCATAACTCCCCTTCATGTAAGTTTACATTGACATTTCATCGCGATTAGGGCTCCAATTATATTGACTTCAAGGCTTTAAAACAATCTAACTTATTTAAACAGAATCCTATCTTATGCTAGTCCTACAGAATAAAGTAATTAAACTAGAAAATTTTCAGGAATTCCGTTTGCAGTAGATAAATTCATTCATACTAATTCACGTTTTTTTTTAATTTTATTAACAAAAAAAACACTATGACCGTACTTTTTATGTTTACCACCACTGTTTTTATGAATCTTTTTCGTTTTTCTCTTTGCAAATATCGTCAACAAAACAATTCAACCCAAATAAACTCTTTGAAATCAATAAACAAAAATTTTTGCCAGCTCTACAATTTACACACATGCCCACTCACACACGCATACACTTACCCGTACACATAATCTACACACACATATGTATTTGCTTATGGCAAATAAAAACAACAGCTGCTGGCTGACTTTTTGCAAATTCAATTAATTTTTTTGCGGTTTTTTTTTGCTTATTTCAATTCAATTCCACTTGTTCCATACGAACGTCTTATATGTCTGCCTATATATTGGATGTGCTAATTGCGTTTTAAGAAATCCAAAGAAAACAAAACTGCGAAAAGACGAATTTGCTAAGAAATGAGAGAAGAGAGATAAGAGAAGAAAAACAAAAAAGAAATAACATGCCAACCATAAAATAAATGTGGTTGCGAACTTTGAAATATCAAACGGTTGGAAACGTTATATGGCATTGCTGCTACTGTTGTTGTTGTTTAGACTATTAGCATTTCCGTTTCCCCTTATGAGTGTGTTGAATAAGAAAAAAACACGATGCTTTGCTTTGCCTTGCCAATGTTTTTAGCTGTAAAATTCATTATATTTAGTTTTCTTTGCTGGTGGCTGGTGGATATGCCGACATCATATGTTGTGTGTGTGGTGTATTTGTTGTATGCCACATTTGTGTTTTCGTTTAATTTATACAAAAGAGTAATAACAAAGAAATCTCGCAAATTAAAAGAGTAAGACGTAAAGAGAGAAGTGGAAAGAGAGAGACAAAGCAAAGAGAAACAGCCAGTATGGAAATAAAGCTAAAGTGTAGAATTTGCAAAATTTCGTTCATTGGATTGTGGGGCGAATTGCATGTGCAATGTGGTTCGCCACCGTGTACGTCGTCATTATCATTGTGCTGTTATTGATTGTAGTGGTGGTAGTGGCAGCAGCGTACATAGTCGTGTGTTTTAGAGAATGACAGCGACAGTGTAATGCACTTAAAGTGGAGCTTATTGTCTGGCATACAGACTGACGGCGAAGACGATTGTCGACTAGTTAAGATTTTTTGTAATGTTTTTTTTTTTTTAGCCGGTTGGCTGGCTGTTTGCCTGGTGGCTGTACATTAAGATTTTATTCATACAATATAGGTACATATATCTTTTTTTTGCTTACCGCCTGTTTCTTGCTTGCTGTTGTGTTGTTGTTGGTCTACAAATATATAAATTCATTGAATGAAAATCCAATCCAAACATTTTACCTTGTGGTGATGCATATGAATTAAAAAAAAAAACTATATGCTTCGGTACTTATTGTGATCATTATTGTGTTTTAAAGTTAGTAATTGAAGAATTTTTGCATTGCATTTACCTATGAATACCAAACATTGCTTGGGGGCACAAGGCGTCAAAATCGATTATAGCTATTAGATATCAGGGCGCAACTCTTGAATTGAATTTAAACTGAGAACATCTTGACCAATAGTTGTTAAATATTTTTCATCTGGCAGTATGGTATCCAATAGTTTTTGGGTCTGCAGTAGGAGACTATGAGCTGGACGTAAATGGTTTTACAAAGAGGATGCCAAGAGAAGTTTCCAAAAAGAGTACTATAATGTTTCCACAGTGCCAATTGGTCACCAAGATCTCATGATATAATACTGTGAGCTGCGGAGCTACATATGTCAAAGATCGGGTTTAAGCGAGTAATTCTCGAATGTTGGAGCATTTGCTAATAAACATTCGTTATGTTATCGTCGGTATACTGCCCGAAATGTGCATAAAATACTTTGGAAGGGATCGATAAAAGTTACCTTAAAGAATCTCCTTGATGCAACAAAACAAGAGGAGGTAATTTTTAAACAGCGTCGTATTTTGTACATAAAGGCAAGTGGGCAAGGCATTCCAATGAAATAAAAATTTCATCGAAATCATAAATCTCTTTGTTATCTTCTTTGTTTTGTTATTCGATTTTTAGATATTGATTAAACATTTTTTCTGTAATAACTTGTTCTTTTGTGATTTTTGTTTGTTGTTTTCCTGGTTTTTCTTATTTTCTGATTTCAAGTTTGAGGTAGGTTTACTACAAACCAAACATATTTATTACCATATGATTTATCTGTTTTATTTTTACGACACAACCAACAGATGTTTTTATTACTCACTTGAAAGAAAAATGCATTAAAACAACAACAAATGAATTTATGATATTTTCCTAATGACCACATACTCTTGGCGCACTCGCATGATTTGTTTTTTTTCTTCTTCTAATTCAGCATTTAAACCTTTGCCTGCATTTAATTATAATTACGTAAATGATTACATAATTTGTAAAGCAAAACAACAAAGAAAAAGTTTGTTTTAGTTGTTATTTTCATTCTATTTTAGTTCAGAGTTACATGATGGCGCCAATATTGTAGATGATTGCGTCGTCTTTGAACGCGAACCATTTTTAGCTTTCGTGAATAAAGACTGTTTGAATGGGAAACCTTCTTTCTGTTGTTCTCTCTTCTCTCACAACAACAGCAGCAGCACATGATAAAAATAATTGCAATAACAAAAAGTATTTATACTATCTTTATAAAACGAAACAGAAAACATGTTTTTCTTCTCCCATTTACATTGTTCCGGCCTTTTGTTCTATCGTTGGGTGCCTCTCTCTCTGTATGTGTGCGTGTGTGCTGTGCTTTACAGACGCGTTTATAGCCAGTCACTCACTCGTTCACCACCACTGCCGTCACTGCCATAATTGTTTTACAGTTATCTTATGCAAAAAAAAAAAAAAAAACAATATCAAACGCCAACAATAATACCCTCTCTCAATGATAAACAATAGAGTGTATTAAGTTCATATATACTACGTAACGTATTTAGTTTAAGTGAGTAAATTGTAAACAGAGAAAGAGGGTAAACATTAAACAGGTTGCATGAATATTGATGTTGTATTACTTCAATTTTACATCAATTTTATTTTGGCGCCCTATCTAATCATATCCGTATTGACCAAGGCATTCATAAATGAACTCACCTTGCAATACAGACGAATAAATAAGAGAGCTTTTGATGTTTAAAAGTCCTTTAATTTTTTCTTCAGGATTACGTTCGACTACACTCTCAGTGGAACGCGACGCAGTTCAGGTGGTGCACTAACAAAACAGCTGTGTGATGTCAGTTGCCTTGTCCTTGTAAGCCTAATGGCATGAAATAGCACAATCTTAATGACGAATTGACGTCGATAAAACGTAACATTGTTATTTAAGGAAACTTCTGCAATAAAAAAAAAACCGGTCGTGTTATGTAGATCCTTGTCGAATCATATGTATATCGTCTAGTTCGTAATCTTGAATTACATGCCTTCAGATCATAAATTTTATCAAATTTCGTTTAGTTGGAGATGTCTGTCCTGGGGATTGAACTGGGGCCTCAGGTCTAATAACCCAACTACACTACGGCGACTTCTTGGTAGTCATCTGTAATGTTCAAAAAGTAACCGCGTTTGAATCAACACTATATTTACGTATTTATCGATTGTTAAACGACCATGAAATAAATTATAATTCCGCTGTAAAATATTTAATAGATGGCAGCTTTGCCTGATCAATTATTATGCACAAGGACTTAGACAAAATTTTCTTGAATTTAAAAAAAAGATTGAAATAATTCTACCGTTAAGTTTGGTTTTTGGACTGGATTGCCCAAATTTTTTCGTGTTCTCTCCTTAAATATGAAGCTAAACATGATTTCTGTTTATAGATTTGTGTTCGTCTTACATGTTGTTGTAATATATTGTCATTTATCATTTTTACAATTCAAATATCCACACCCCTCCAAATCAATCTCTTGTTAATAAAAACACACACACGGACTGAGAACAGTCATTTGTACAATATTAAGTCTTTTTAAGCTGTCAGTCTTGTGACAGTAGATCAGCAACAACAACAGCAGCAGCATAAACATAATGTGCATAAGGCCATCATCATTATTTTATACACCTATGTACGTATGTGTATAATATATACATATGTACACCACACACCTTACAAACGTTTCGATGTTGATATTGTTGCCATATATACATACGAACGAGTACAATAATCGTATCGTATTGTATCGTATAGCATATATATTTGTAATACCAACAACTAGTAGGTGAAGGCTACAAGAGACAATACTCTTGTAATTTTTTTTTTAAATTTTTTATAAATTTATTTCAGTTTTTTTTCTTCTTGTTTTGTGTTTTTGTTCATCTACAATGTTTATAAATATTTTAAACCGTGTGCTATGTGATGTTGCCCAAAAGGGTGATGAACAAAATGTAAAGTAAATAGTGCAATCAGCAGTGTACGTAGAGTATTGAGTGTTGCAGCTTGTGCGTTATTGACTTTTATCCTTTTTTCTTTTTGGTTTTGCTTGTATCGTTGTTTTTTTTATTTTCTAGAATTTTAGGTCATAGTTGACGTCATCAATGTGATTTTTACCCGGGGTTTGTTGACCTATTTAGTTTGCCTAACCTATACACATGCAAATAAAACTCACTATTCGGTAAATTACATAAGGTTTAATTTTTTAATCGTGTTTTTCGATATTTTCGTAAAAGTTTTCGGTTAATTATATATAAAAATTCTATTTATTATTTAAATAAAGTGCCATATCATTTGGTCTTTCAACATTTCCAGCCGTGAAGAACTAAAACTCTTCAGAACAGTCTTTAAATTGATTGAAAATTCTCAAAAGTTATCTGTGACACATTTCTCAAATAGGCTTTTAAGTCAAGAAAAGGCTATAAAAAACACACGTTATGTTGTGTGTGTGACAATTTTATACATGAGTGGCGGGGCCTACAGTTTAAAGTCGACTCCGAACGACAGGTTTTTGAGAAACTTTTCATGGCAATTTTATTTACTCAGAGTTTTGCCAGAAATCTGTTGAGAGAAAGTCGACGAAGAAATACTTTTTGTATTTTGTTTTGATGTCTGACCTCGGGCTCGAACCCTGGCTTTACGTCTAATAAGCCAACACACTACCTACTAGATTACGGCGACTTCAAATAAAATTGATATGCAAGCATTATTCGTTTGGCTATTTATGAAGAAATAGCAACTCTATGAAGCGTTTTTAGAATTCTAACATACCACGAATCTTTTTTTATATTGAAAAATATTTCACCGGAAAAACAAAAGACAAAAAAATCACCACTTACGACACTTTTTTGTGTATATTTACGTATGTACTTGAAGAAGATGCCAATATTAGTTTTCATATCCTAGCCGAAAAGTCTATGACAGCATCAGCCACCAGATGACAGAAACTACAAACTACACTGTCGTTTTGAAGCTAAATATCGAACGGTTTTCCAATAGATTATAAACTTTAAGCATCTCGTGATCTGTGTTACTCATTTCCCTTTGCAGGTCCCGTGTCCATTAAACTAACGTTTTTTTTTACTGTATTTTAACAGTAAACTATTAAACATATTTACAATGAAATAAATTTTCATTAGTAATAAATAAAAATTCTTCAATTTAATTTTAAAATTGATGGTCAATTTTCAATTTTTCAATGTTAATTAGTCATATTGTAATTTATTATTGACTGAGATTCGTAAGAGCGTATTTATTTGACTGTGTGCGCAAATAAAAACAAAGTCTTAATGTTGTATTTCTTGGTGCAATGTTGTAAATAACAATAAAAAGTTGCAAAACTACATTCCTTTTAACTGCCAACAATAAACAACAATTGCTAGAGATTCGTGTGAACTACTCTACTCGACGACCGGCTGACGGAGATGGAAGACCACATTTTTTCTTTGCAGTTGTTTTCTTTTGGCTTTTATCTTAAATTTTACGGTGATTTTTCTTTCTTTATTATTTTTTTTGTTTTTTTTTTTACTATAAATGAGGATCGTTAAATTTAAAGAAGATATGGTGCTATGCTTGGGAAAAAAGAATTGTTTTGAAAGAGAGTTACCATTTTATTACTCTCTTTGGATATTGAGTGGAAATTTTGTTTTTAATTTCTCTTGGCTTTTCCAAATGCGATAAACTGAACGATATTTTAACGAATAATAGTAAATAAATATAATAAACATAGTAACTAAATATAATAGGACTCTATTATAGATTTTAACCGAACTCTAGTTGAGTCGCTAGTAGGTTACGCGAATGAAGTTCGGTTACCATTCATAGTAAATACATCAGTATTAGATCGCAAAGAATACAAGTTTTATATTTTGTCGAGATTCGTCAACTGTCTTGCCTAAAGAAGTGGTAATCAGGCATAATTCTATCCCTGGAAGATAACACTACATATGCTCTTTGGGTGAGATAGTCTGGCAATAGTGTGTTTTATACATTCCGTATTAATGTTTGCAAACAGAAACAGAAGTTAGTCTAAGCTTTGCCCACAGTTACATTGGCGGTCATGTTCTCGTGTTGAAAATAAATGTTTTTATATGCACTGGCCGAGGTCGGTAGCCTGCAGTCTTGAATGTACCATAAGCATTTTATTTGGTTAGTAGCATATATTCTGTAGAATTACTCTTTGAATATACTATGTATGCCAGTCAAATAAACCAATTAATGCGTTTATTTCATAATTGCTCTTTAACACTGTTCTCTATATTGCTACAATAAGCATTAGTGAAAGACAATATGCACTTTAAAACTCAACCATATTGCGCATTTTCATGTCTTATCTTATACACTTCTATCAATTCCCATGTTTGGGCGGTAAAAATTTGTTCTTTCTTCGATCTTTTATCCTTCTTGTGTATGTGTTATTGGATTACGAATTGTTTTCATGGCGAATTGATTTTTTTTTTAAATTGTAATTTCGCCTTCAATCGATGTTATTTTTCATGCCCACACATAAATTCCAATGAAATGCAAAAATTGTTGTAAAAAGCAATAACAGCAGCCCCCAGAGTCATCATCATCATCATCATCATCATAATCGACATCAACGTCCTCAACATAAATATGAACTCGAATTCTTTAGCATTATAAACAATAGAGAGGCAAAAGCATAAGAATAACCAGCTACATTTTTACGAACAGCAGTGTTGAACAGTATGCAGTGAAAATACATTGACGAAACGAGCAGCCCGCTGCTTTGGTTTGTTGGTACTGACTGCCACCAGTGAAATTAACAAACAGCAGTGAGTTTTAACGCAAAGCAGCTGACATACAATAACAATAGTACGTACAGATTTGTAAGTTGTTTTTGTACATGTATGTGTATGTATATATAGTACATATGACTGAAGACAACGAATTATGTATAGGGCAGTGTGTGTGTTTGTGTATGTGTGTGTGCAACATATGAAAAGGTGAATGAAACTGCATTCCATTCCAATGAAAATTCCATTGCATTCTAGCACAGATTTTTTTGTGTTGGTTTTTATTTCGGTTTGTTTTTGCGTTTTTCTTTATTATTATTATTATTTTCTTTTCTTTTTTTAATATGCTTCCACACTTTAGTGTATGTTTACATACTCCAAGCATGTGTGGATCTCGTTGATGGTTAATTTCTTTATTTTTCATGATTTTAAATATTTTCTTTGAAATGTTTGTAATTTTTATACAGAAATTGTACTCGTTTACTGTCCTACAAATTAAAAATTATACATAATAATTTGTGGTACCAAGGTGCATACTGACTTATGCTTTGAGCTGTATATTCATGAAGGGAATTCTTAAAATGTTAAATTCTTAAAACAAGAGTAGAAGTTTTTGTCCTTAAATTACATGGCCATATATCGCACAATAGCGATTCTCACGCGTTACTGTGTTTTTCCTAGACATGCTGAAAGACTCGACATTCCTGCAAATGACTTCTGCAAGAGTTGCGGGTCTGAGGAAGAGGAAGAGACTGTCTTTCGCCTCATGCGTCAGTGTCGGAGGATTTTGACCTCTCATTTTCTGACATCCTTGAGCGAGCTCTCTAATATAAATATTGCTGCAAGAGTAAGATTAATTTTGAACTCGGGTTGGTTTCTTCTAGGGAGTGTTTGATCGCCAGTTTAATTATTGATTGTGATATCAGAATGGAGCTAAATGCTGACCTAAGTAAGACCTCTTCCTCTAAGGAGGGCCGATACCTTTAATAACCTAGCTTAAGAAGTGTGTTTCTATTTAAAAAGGATCTTCAGAAACGACACTCATTTTTTAACTAAATGGGAACGACAACAATTTTATTGAAAACCACAGCATGTTCTGATCAGACGCTATAAATGTTGGAACTGAAAGTTAAATTTAGAATTTTGTCGCAGGGAAACAGAGCACGATATAGTAAATGGACACTCGAAGTTGTGGTACTGATTTAATCGATCTTGAAACTATTAAACATAGTTTTTCTTTGTTATATATGCACATACTTAGTCATCACCACCTATCTGACTTGATCCCATTGCACTTATACGACGCGACTGAGTTACAGTAGTCAAAGAACAGTGTTTAAGACCTTAAGATTTAATCGAAATTACTCGCACTTTAAAACAAGAAGAAAAAACTAAAATTTATTATTCTAAATTCATTTCCAGATTACAATTAGATGATTCTGGAGGAGAATCATATATTTTACCGGGAGATAGTTCATCTTACGATCAGCATACAGATCAATCATCCATTAAATCATCGCGTCAACGTCATAACAGCAATACAATGTCATCACAAGGTGGTGGTACAAAATTAGCATGCGGTACGTTGCCGCCGCCACCGCCAATCAATAAAACGACTCTGGAAAATGAAAAACGTATGAGACGTGAAATTGCCAACAGCAACGAAAGAAGGCGTATGCAAAGTATAAATGCTGGTTTCCAAAATTTACGTTTATTACTACCACGCCATGAAGGTGAAAAATTGAGTAAGGTAAGTGGTGTCATCCATCATAAGTAAATAAATAGTTTTAGTAAAAAAAAAAAAAAATCATAGTGATATTGGGCTTTGCTGAGTATAACAGCAATTCGTTCTTGAAATTTGCCAAGAATATTCGAAGTCCATTTAAAGAAACGGCTTTTGTGCCTTTAAACCGATCATGTAGCAAGGTATCGACCGGTTTTAAGTTTCTTTGTTTAGATTTTTTTCAGGATTATAATTACTGTCAGGAATTATAAGAATTGTCAGATCATGCTGGTTAAGTAGATTGTTGATACATACCAATTTCCCGGAGAAATTCTTGTCCATAATTACCTAAACAAATGCAATATTTATTACACATGTATATGAGATGAAGATGACTTTGTTGGAAAAATCAGCATTGAAAACTTGTTGCTCTTGGGGCCAATCGGTGCTGTGAGTAGTCAGTCAACTTTTATTGTTGCTTGAGTTGAACTTTAAACCAATGCAGATGCATATTCAAATACAGATTTCGCGTCATCTGCCAAACTTTCGCTAATAGAAGCGATATTTTCGGCAATTCGCACATTGCGATAACATACATACATACGTAATGCTTACAATTTTTAATATTTTTTTTTTAGAATCTTGTCTAATACACCAGAGTCAATTATGTACGCCATTCACTAGACTACCGAGGAACTCACGTAAATGCGAGCAATATACACTTGCATTGTAAACTTACAGGTTATTCATACGAAGATTTTAAGCTTGCTTAGTTAACAGCTGAGTCTACTAAGCTTGCCTCCAAGTACAAGACAGGACGTCGTTTTTCATTTCCAATAGTATTGCAGTCTAACAGATTCCACTCTGGTCAGCAAAACAGAACAGTCTACCAACCTTTAGATTTCACACTACAAATACCTTTTTGATTTTAATAAAAATATGAATTAATTTAAAGTTATTTTTTCCCTTTGTTGCTATAGTTTTAAATCGCACCGTTAACATTAGGTTGTAACAAATCATACTCTAACCGATTAAACAGAGAAAACAAGTTCAAATTCTTATTTGATTACAATTTGCAACATAAAAAAATCAGGTCGGCATTTTAAGTACCACGGTCAATTCAAAAAAAAAAAAGGTAAATAATTATTTTTAACATGGATATACTACGGCTACCACTATTACAATCACTACACTTTTATACTATTCTCTTTTACAACTATTCTACAATGCCGCACCCATGTGTTTGTTTTTGTTAATGATATTTATGCCATGAAAAGAAAGTCTGCGATATAGAGTAGAGCGAGAGAGAGAGAGAGAGTGATAACAAATATAAGTGTAACACTTACAGCATCAAAATGCATTTTTTAAACGCCATACATATTTAAGAAAAAAATTCCTTTAATAATCCCTTTTCTGACCGACCCATACCACCTACTCGACCCAAATACATACATGGTTGGTTTCTTTTTTCTTGTGTATTTCTTGCAAGTGTCATACATATATATTGTAGTACATAATCGTATAGTTGCTCCGAAGTTTTTGATGAAACAGAAAAAAAGGTCAAAGACACTTAATTTGTTTTCTATTTAAAAGAAAATCGGTTTTTTTTATAGTTGGCAACTTAAAACAGCTTTCGTTCGTTATCATTTTGTTGATTTTTGTACAGCAAATTGTTTACTGGTATAGGTAGGTTAACAGAAATTTTAGTAACTAACCATCAACCTGTAAAAAGAAGCGACTTTTTCGTTAGAATTTCTCTAATAACTCTTAGTATTTGTTGTTCCGCATTATATGCTTATATAAGATAAAACATTTTGATCTGATCGCTCCCACTACTTCGCCTCCTTCTCCTCCACATACATATAAACTACAATTACTAAAAACGGCGCCTGTTATTTTTGTGAATTGTTATATTTGTGTCTTTATATGTACATATGTATGTATATGGTGGGGGATGGGATGGGATGAGTATGTAAAAACGTCAGCTACTACAGCAATGGCATGTTATGGAAAATCTGCTGGTTTTACGCAGAGTAGAACAGCAATGGTTGTGTGGTTGAATATTTAATTTTTTTTTTCTTTTTTCTACTCACTTTATCGATCCATTTTCCAGTTTTCCCATACAATGAGGACAACGACGACAAAGTGAGATTGAAAAAATAACAACCGTAGAAGAAAAACTACCCTCTTTTGTGGAAGCGCAGATTTTTCGTTGGTTTTTTTTTCTCTCTTTAATTTTTTACTTTTCAATATCACTAGCCAAAGTCTTGCCCACTCTGCCACCCACTTTTTTTAATATGATTTATACAGTGGGCTTTTATGTAAAAGTTTGGATATCAAATTTATTCTGAATGATTTTAGTGCTGTCTCAACCAATTCTCTAGTTAAATACGCATCGTTCTATTGAATAAGTTATTCTCTCATAGAAATTATTGCCTCTAATGGCAAGAAATTGAGTTAATCGATTTGCATAATGCAATATTTACATATATAGAGGGCTATCTGTCTAAGATGAACCTCTACACTCCTTGCAATCATTGTACCCTCTCCACAACATAATTTGACAAAACGTAGATACCTATGCCTCACAAAATAGTCGTTATAAGGGGCTTTCTTTATAGAGTCAGGATTCATCGAATTCTAGAACGGTTCAATACGGTTTATAGTAGCTTGAAGATATTACAATTCAACTATTCCGCCATCACACGTCTACTTGCCGAGTGATTTTTTGGAAATGCATAAAAAACGGTGTGTTAAGCACTAAAAACTGTCATGAAGCCCAAGTGCCCTAATAGTTTGAAACTCTGCGTCTAGATAGGTCGATTAGCACAAAAAGAAATCGATTCACTATCGTTTTCGTTGAAGTCGCCGTAGTCTAGTAGGTAGTGTGTTGGCTTATTACACGTAAAGCCAGGGTTTGAGCCCCAGGCCAGACCTCAAGACAAAATACAAAAATTATTTCTTCGGCGACTTCCTCTCAGCAGATTTCTGGCAAAAACTCTGAGAGTAAATAAAATTGCCATGAAAAAGTTTCTCAAAAATCTGTCGTTCGGAGTCGACTTTAATAAACAGTAGGTCCCACCACTCATGTATAAAATTAACACGCACAACATGAGTGGTGTGAGAAACAAGGACGTTGTACAATAGGTCAATTCGACCTCCGGGAACTGTACTTGTTTTAATTGACAAGTACACGTCCTCTAACCTAACCTTCGTTTTCCTCGAAAGAACAATGTATTCTACTCTTGAGTATACTTTCCCGGTGTTG
Source organism: Sarcophaga subvicina (assembly GCA_936449025.2). Taxonomy (NCBI): domain Eukaryota; kingdom Metazoa; phylum Arthropoda; class Insecta; order Diptera; family Sarcophagidae; genus Sarcophaga; species Sarcophaga subvicina. Next base: position 103,983,945 of record OW388082.2, on the reverse strand, counting down.
CGTAAAATCGCACTGTCACACTATTAGGGCAATAAAAACTATTTTCTGCTGCCTGACTGCGTTTTATGAGAAAAACATTTGATGCTTAATACTAAGTTAAGTACTCACAAAACTATTGAAATCTGTACGAATTTATTTATTCCCATTAAATTGCACTGTATTCTATAAACAAAGTTTAAAAAAAATGAAAATTTTTCATTTTATGTCTCCCCTTCATAACAAATTCAAAGCACAGTGCTACTTTTTATGTATGTATATTACATTAAACGCCTCTCTCTCTCTTTAACTGTTTGTTTTCTTTCTTATCCTTTTTAAATGAATTCTGTTTTACACTTTTGTTTACATCTTTAGAGCTTTTTCACATTGCTTTACATCGGATATATCATAGTATTATATACTCGATGTGTATTTACTATGATGATTGTTTTGAACGTTGTTTGTTTTGTTTTTCTTTCTACTCCTGGTAGATGGTAGTAGTTTTCTCTTTTTGCTTTCATGCCCTTTTTTGTTGTATTTTTTTCGTACTGTTTGTGCTCATTTTCATACTCAGCTATGTATGTAGTTGTGTACACAGTATAACGGTAAAATTTGTTGTCAGTAGATGTGAGTGTGTTGTGCCTAGTATAGAGAGACAGAGAGAGTGAGCTTGTCCCGGTTATTAAGGTTCGCACAATAACCCCAAATTTCTTTCTCTGTATGTGTATATAGATACATACACACATAAATACATATATTATACGCCCGTTTAATTCGTAAATTTTCGCCTGTCATGCGCTCTAGATTGTAGTACAGCAGTCACACATGTAACAAAAGGTCTTTATACATTTAATTGGCAAATATATGTACTATATCGTGGTATACATACATACATATATAGATAAATTATTTCTAATAATTATTATTGTATTAAATTTGTAATGTTTTTATAAACCAAAAAACTATTGCATAATTTTAGGTTTGTCTTTCTTTGCTTTAGTGTACCATCGGCATATTGTATGTGAATGTGTAATAAATGAAACTGATATTTTAAATTCCTTTTTCATTTCCTTCATTTCTTTGTATATAAACAAGTAAATAAAAATATTTTCCATTGTACAGTATATTTTCAAAGGCAAATTAAACGAACAACAAAGTTTTTGTGATGCTTCTATGATCTTACAAGGCTTATGAATGTTGTTCAAATGACAAAGTTTGCAAGCCTTTTAAAATATTTAGATTTTTTAATACTTAGGGCTATGAAATTTTAACTGAACAAGATTTAAGATTTCAAAGCTAAAGCTTAAAGTCGAGCTACTGCATCCTACATCAGACTTATGTAGATGGAGGTGCACATTCATTAAGTCAGCCCCATTTGCTGAGAAAGCTGTCGATTATCCGCCACGCTTTCTCTTACTCAAACGAGTTGTAGACCCTTTAGTCAGGATTATAGCCTAGCTTCTCACGCCCCACATGTCGTGAGTGTTAAATTTATCCCTGAGTAGCGAGATCTATAATTTAATGTCGACTCCGAGCGACAGATTTGAGAATCTTTTCAGGGCAGTTTTAATTTACTCTCCGAGTTTAACAGAAGACTGCTCAAAGGAAGTTGCAGGGCCGAGGGTTAACCACGGGCTCTTGTCCAATAAGTTTACATGCTACCTACTAGAATACGACGACGCGTTCTCTAACAGGGGCGATATTTTCGCCACAGACATAAACAGACCCCAATTTTCTTTCCTGTTTGCAAATTTCTTTATAATTCTACCAATTCCTTGGGATTATGATTCGATTATGAATCACTGCTTTTGTCGCGGAGTTATATCAGATTCTGTGAAGTTTTTATATCGTACATATTTTATTATTCCTATTATTGTGATATATTTCTATCAAATTGTTTGTGTTTGATTTTATGCTTCAGATGCTTAAATAAATAATATTCAACATTTAATGTTTAATAAATTTAAAAAGTGTATGTAATTTTTGTTATTGATAAACAAATATTTGTAAAAAAGAAAACAATTTTTCATTGTTGCTAACATGTATTGCTAATTTCACTCAACGCGCAAAAAATAACCGCAGTTTCAAAAAAGATTGGTAGAGAAAGAGAGAGAGGGAAAAAGATGAAGAGAAAGAAAAATAATCACTAAATATCGAATTACAAAATACATGCATGCATGCATACGTGCATACGCAATACATTAATCCCAACAAGATATTGAAAATATTTTGTCAGTGTGTACGTGTGTAAATAATTGGAATGTAACGTATGGCTGAGTGAGAGTAAGTGTGTCGTGAGAGACACACACACAGGAAGATGTGGAGAGAAATGCTTTGTGGTGTAAAACATATGTTTTTTGGGGTGTGGGTGGCATTTACACACAGTTGTTTTTATTTGTTGCCCTTTTAGTGGCGTTAGTTTATCATTGCCAAAACTACGCATGTGTGTGTGTATGTGTAACAAAAAGTTTTTGCGGTGTTTTGTTTATTTCTATATTTTTTTTTTAGATTAATATTTACATTTGCACATAAGTAAACAAAATTAAAATGCCATAAAAAAAAATTGTGCACATTTTCTCTTTCAACACATTGTTGTAGCATTTCTATGAGTGCAAATAGGTACAGTGATGTGAAAAACATTATAGATCGTATTCCAAATAAATTTTAGAGTATAAACTGCAAACCAAAGTAAACAACGTAATCACTGTTGCTTTTGGCATCACTACTGCCCGTATTAAATACATGTACACATACTAATAAAAAATGTCTACTTGCAAAACTAATAAGAAAAATTAATGTGTTAAGGAAAAAGAAAATAAACTTTCTAAAACGTACTACAATATAAAAAAGTAGTAGTATTTGCTTATAAATGATTTTCATTTTATTTTACTTTATTTTCAATGCAACTTGCACATGTATGTCTGTATGTACATATGCATAATTCCATTGTCTTTCTCTGTATGTCATGTCATCCATCAGCCAGTGGTGTCCATCAATCAATCGCCCAACCATCTTTATTTAGTTTTCTTTTATATATTATATAAAAGATATATATATTATTTTTTTTTTTTTTTTTTGATTGAAATTTATTGTGTACACTCTGCTCGTAAAAGAATATCGACGATCGAAAATGTTATAAATTATTGCTAGATGGATCTAAAATATAGCTTGCTTGAGCAGGGACATTTTAAGCTCTACTTCATTACAAATCACATTATTCTGTTAAAAATTGTTTACGTTTACATATAAGAGTTGAAAAGGTAAACGAAATCGTTGGCTGTTCAAAATAATTATGAAGTTTAACGCAAAAATGCAGTAACTACGAAAACAGTCTGATAATTTTGGAGGTCGTCTTATCACTAAAAAGTCGATGAAATCATGTCTCATAAGCGGCGTGACCAAACATTTATCAACTACATTTGAAGAAAGTTGGGTTGACAAAGAAATTTGGCAGCCAGAGGATGTTCGGTTTCACGACGGTCCTTAAAAGACAGAGTTCCACCTAGGCCAGAGTTTAGACCCATTGTGATATCACAATATCCAATCCGGCCGATCAGACATACCCCAAACAAGACCAACCTGACTCTAGAATTGAAGAATGCAGTACAGGATGCCAATAAAATTCTCAGTTTCAGATCTTAGAGTAATTATTTTCTTTAACATCATTTGCCTTAACAAATCAAAAATATTTTAATACATTTATTTTCTACAATTAAGAAAAAAAGAAAAAATCGCCTACAATTTTGTCATAATTTAGCGTTTTTTTTTATTTAATTTTGTTTTTTTCTTGGAAATCTGGCAAAGCCTAATGCTCACTTATACTGTTGTTATATTTGATCCATTCATGAAATATGAAAACTATTAACCGTCAGTTTTACGATGTTGTGCTTCACTCACTCTCTTTGGTACATTCTCTTGTGTTTGTTTTTGTAATTTCTTTATGGTTTAAAAATAAACCCAACAATAATTAAAACTGTCGCGACAACATTCCATAAATTTTTTAATAGTTTAGTTTTTTTTCTCTTTTTTAGAGCTTTACGCAAATAGAAATATACAAAGAAATTTTTTTTTAATGCAAATTTTTTCAAAAATAATAATCACACTTAATAATAATGATAGCGACCGGTATTTGGTGTTTCGTAGTAGAAAGCTTGCTTACATTTTTTAATGAATCGGGTTTTTACCCGATAACTAACAATACCGATATGAAAAATAATTCCGTATTTAGAAGAAGTGTAATGTCGTTTAGTGTGTTTACGTTTTAACGTTATTATCTGTTTATATGCAATTGTATACGCACATACATTTCTATAGTTCATTTTACAGTTACAACAAAGTAGTTTATTCTGTTTACATTGTTGCTGCCAGCTTGCCTGCAAGTGCGAAATGAATATTGAATACAAAACAGAAAAGAAGAAATTATTATTACATTATTAGGGCGGTACTTAACTTAACTAAAACTTTTAAAATTAAATGAAGATTGCTGCAGAGTGAAGTTAAATAAAATATCTGTAAAGCTATGTTTGTCATGAAACTTTTATTTAACTGACCATGAAACTTTGATTTAACTGACCGCCTTTACATTTTTTGCAGTAGTCGGTCGATACATTTCGTTGGGTATCCCAGCGATAACTTGACAAATGTTGGTTTACAAATATTTCTTCAACATTAGGCGATATTCGCGTAAACACAGTTTTGACTTTGCCTGACCCAAAGGCTTGATGGTGTCAAATCACACAATCTTGTTGGTAAAATAGTGTCGCCAAAACGTGAAATTATCTTACATGGAAATTTCTCGTGTCATAAAGCCAAAATCATTCGTGTTGTCTGACTCGAATAACGTCTTTTTTTAAGCACATGTTATTTCAGTCGCCGTAATCTAGTAAGTAGTGTGTTGGCTTATTAGACGAGAGCCTGTGGCTTCCACCACGGAACATTTCGAATAAAACGAAAAAAATGTCTTTTGACGACTTGCTCTCAGCAGTCTACTGCTGATAACTTTGAGAGTGAAATTAAATTGCTATGAAAAGTTTTTTAAATCTATTGTTCGCAGTCGACACTAAACTATAGGTCCGCCCTTTATGAATTAATATGGGTGACGTGAGAAACTAGGTTGTAATCCTGACTAAAGGATTGATCAATTTTGTAAGCAAGTAAGTTATTGAATTCACTTCAGTACTTATTTGACAGGCTTTTAATCTTTCTACCGTCATCCAATGCGAATTATTCGAAGCAATATGATTGTAATTTTTTCTCTATTACATATGTATGTATGTCTACCTTATTAGTACAAAAAATCTGTTCTTGAGTTAATTTCAACTCCAAACAGTAAAAACAATTTTTCAAGTGTGCATCACTAATATCCAGCAAAGGATTCTCTTATAAATAGAAAATGTTGTTTAATTTAATACCTATCATTTTTATACAATATTTGCTTTTTAAATTACAATTGAAAATAATTACAAACAGTTATTAGGATAATATCTGTTCCAGAATTTCTAATTTATCAGCTGCAACAAAGTATTTGAATAATTCAACAATTTGATTGAAAAATAACACATACAAACAAAAAATAAAAAAAAAACGAAATAAAAAAAAAATAAATTAAAGCAAACAAAAACCAGCTGTTAAGAGAAAATAATAAATTGTTGTTTGCCGATGAAAATGATGACAGACAGAAAGAAAGCAGACATCATCTCAAAATAGAGCACCACGATACAGCTGTTTTCAATTATTCTCATTTCATTCATATTTACATTACAGGGGTGATGTAGTGCAGTGTAGTGTAGTGTTGCTTTTTATATCTTTCGTTTTGAAGATGTGTTTGTGTTTTATAGTACGTATTACAGATCATACGCACGCACACCAATGCACACTCTCTCAAGAGTAAACAAAATGATTTTAACAATACAAAACGCAAAAGAATGATAACGAAAACAACGAATTAAATTAATAAAAAAAAAGGCAGCTGTTTACATTTTCAAAAAAAAAAATGCTGTATTTGTTGTTATCGTTGTTAGTTGTATTGGGTTTCCTAAATAAATACATGCATACACATGTACCACCTACACAACACATTCAAACAATATAACCTTATATGCATGTATGTACGGTGGTGGCATGCAGTGATAAAAACACATGTTATGTTTTTGTTGCTATGTATGTACACGTCTTGTGCCAATTTTTATTCTGGCAAGATAAATTCTATATTAAAATGGCGCCATTAAAAAGAAAAATAAATAAATATGCATAAAATACATACACTACACTTATACTTACTACATTCAAATGTATACCGAATGATCTTTGCAACCAAAAAATGAATGAGTAATAGAATCAGAATGTCCAGAATGTCTGTATGTACCTCCTCCCGCTTTTTTTTGCATAATTTTGTTTCAAATTTCAATCTACTGTACACAAATCAAGTGTGGGGGTTCTCTGTATGACAAGAGAAATGAGAAAATGAGCAATAATAACCACCGTATGCACCAACAAACTGTATTGCCAAATTGTTTTCATGCAAAAAGCTCTCAAATTTTAATGGAAGAAAAGAAAAAAATTTTTTTAAATCAATTTGAGGTTTGATTATGGATAGCAGTGAAATTCATATATTGTATTATCATAAATTTGTATTATAAAATTATTATATTGTCAATTGCTGCTATCTGTATTGTCAATTTATTCCATTTTTAGGCAACTGACAGGTCAACTGGATTTCAGTGTCATTCATAATCGTTCAATTATGTTACCTTATGAAAAATGGTCTTATCTGTTGTGCATGTGTTGATTTTATCCATGAGTGTAAAGTCGACTCTGAATGCTAGATTCTGGCAATTCATTTGGCATTAATGGCAATTTGAACCTACGACTAGACATACATACATACATAATTGGCCATTACAACCCTTTAGTCAGGATTACGGCCTAGCTTCTCACACCACTCATGTTGTGTGCGTTAATTTTATACGTGAGTGGCGGGACCTACAGTTTAACGTCGACTCCGAACGACAGAATTTTTGAGAAACTTTTTCATGGCAGGTTTATTTTACTCTCAGAGTTTTTGCCAGAAATCTGCTGAGAGGAAGTCGCCGAAGAAATATTTTTTTTTCATATTTCATTTTTGATGTCTGACCTGGGATACGAACCCGGGCTTTACGAATAGTAAGCCAACACACTACCTACTACACCTACGACTAGACTACGGCGTCTTAATTTCCCTTAATAAATTGCCAAAATTACTGTAAAGCAATTTTAACAATCTGGCTACTCTTCTTTAGCATTTTTAGCGCAAATGAAAGTGATCTCATAATGCCGCTATTGTTATTATTCATACACGCACGAAGAGTTTGCGCATGTGTTTGTAAACAATGAATATTTATAGACCCACCGGCATTAAAGATTTTAAATGTATTTTAATAAAAAGAAAAAATGCTAATAAATAAATACATACAATTAAATAAAATACATTTAAACCACATGTACTGCACACTCACAGCGGCCATACACACAAGGCTAAAGCAAAAACGTTATTGATAAATATTTATAGTTCGTGTGAAAAACAAATCAGCCGGTTATAAACAGAAATAAAAACTTAAAAAAAAAATTATTCATAACTTGTAAAAATAGTAAGAAGAGAAACAGCTGAGATGAATACGGTTATTGTGATTATTAGTGGTGAATCAGCTGAATTGTTTACATTTTTTTCTTTGTCTAAAGGTTATGCATATACAGTGTGGGACAAAAAAGTAGTGATTAAATTGTCTTTTTAAACATTTAATTGCTGAACTTTAATTACCTAACTGTCAGTGTCAAATAGTTCCTAATACACCGGGATTTCCAAAAAAATATTTGTCTGTGACAGTTTAGAGTACTTGATGATGGTGCAGAGGAGAAATCGGAGATCGGTTACAGTATTTCTCTTCATCTGGTCGATCGAATTGTTTTGTGAAAGCCTCTACGGAATTAAATTTACACTATTAAGAGAGATCTGCAGAGATCGGGACTCAAATGGTAGTCTGGAGTTGTAAGGTCCGGGGTATATGCTATATTCATCAAAACCTTCCACCTAGTGCTCTTAATTTCTGGCGAGTTATGAGTACCTTTTCTAGTCGTCTTAATTACATAACTTGTAATTAATGTAATTTCATTGTTGCCGTTTGTGATCAATCGCTTTGCAATCCAATCCGACACACAGCATTTTCTTTCTGATAAATGATCGATATTGATGAGATATGATATGACATATTGTGGAAAAATGAGACCTGCTGCAGATATCCCACTATATACAAATTGTAGCCTAAAGTGTTCCCTAATAAAACCCAATTAGTGGTATATCACAAATGGTATTGGAACGTGAGAAATCGGGCTAGAAACACTCACTATATTAACATAGTCTCGGGAGGATGATCGATATTTTGGAAAAATCGAATTTGCTGCAGGTATCCCACTAAATATCCATGGTACCAAGGATTCCAAAACATGCTTCCTTACGGTCGGACGTTACTTGGAACCGGAGATACGGCCTTAGACTACTAAGCTAATTGTTTTCTACAAATGAGCAACAAATGGGGCTAAATCGGATAAAAAATCGACTTATTGGGGAAATGGACCTAGTGGATAACCATGATATCAAGGCGTCCAAAACAGGCTTCCTTACGATCGAGCGTTACTTGAGACCGGAGATACAGTAGAAGAAACAAATACAGGCGACGAATCCAATGTCTTTCTCATCGACAAAAATAAAAAAAAAATTGCATGCTATATACCAAAAAATTTAAAGTTATCATCCAAGAGAAGAACGTCATCGACAAAAACAAAAACTGCAAGCCATCGACCAAAAACTGAGTAATCTACCAAAAAAAAATTGCAAGTCACCATCCAGAAAATGTAAGTCACCATCCAAAAAACTGCAAGTCACCGTCCAAAAAAAATGCAAATCATCGACCAAAAACTGCAAGTCATCAACCAAAAATTCCAAGTCACCTATCAAAAAGATGCAAGTCATCATCCGGAAAATGCAAGTGATTGATTAAAAAAACTGCAAGCCATTGACCAAAAAACTGCAAATCATCTACAAAAAATGCATGTCATCGACCTAAAAAATGCAAGTCATCTACCAAAGAAATGCAACTTGCGAAAGAACAACATTTTGTTGGATCTATAATATATAAATACATATTAACTCAATGAGAATTATTAAAATTTTTAAGTTCATTTCAAAATTTCATTTTTATCATATTTTGACCTTTTTTTTTTGCTCATATGAATAGCAAATGTCTCCGGTTCCAAGTAAAGCTCGACTCTAAGGAAAACTGTTTTGAAATCCTTGGTACCAAGTCTACCGAGCCCCACAAGTCCATTTTCTATCCGATTAAGCTCCATTTATTGCTTAATCGAAGAAAACAATTAGCTTCGTGTCGCCTATATCTCTGGTTCCAAGTAAGGCCCGAACGTAAAGAAACCTGATTTGGAATCCTTGGTATCATGGCTTTCCAAGGATATAATATAGATACCAGCCGAACTATCCGTTTTTGGTGATGAAGAGGGGGTTTAAAACTATAAAACACGTCCAGCTCTTAGTAGAGCGAGATTGAAAACCCGAAATATTTGTCGGGAGCCGACTTGAAGTTTGTAATAGGATTGGTCTGGCTAAGAGGTGCACGCTTATATTTACGTAGCCGATTCGTTCTCTTTTTATTTTCTTGGGCTGTGTTGTAGAAAAAATTAACACGCACAACATGTGTGGTGTGAGAAGCTAAGTCGCAATCTTGGCTAAGGGTTGTAATTAATTAAGTTAGTAAGGGACATTTTTGCAATTTTACAGTACAATTATTAAATTCGAGGTAATAATCTGGCAACACTCTTAGCAGTTATTTAGCAACAACACGGAGAAATCATATGACAGACAGTATTATGTTTATTTGCCTATTAACAATAACAAACATCAGCTGATTTCTATTAGTTCGATTTCTATTTCGTTACTGTGTTGTGTTTAGTGAAATTAAACCAAACTTGGGGTTTTGTAATCAAGAAGAATTTTATTTACATTTATAGCCTATAAAAATAAAATTAAAATATGAATTTCAGTGGTTGTTTTATATATATATATATACCTTTTTTAACTCGTCAAAAGCAGAATCAGTCATTCATATTGCCTTTCCTAAACCTGTGTGTTTATTTTTATATTTTTCTATTTTTGGTTTGTTGTTATATTTTATTATTATTTTTTTTAAGCTCTTGGTTGTTAGTGATACTACATACATATGTCAATGATTTTAAATATGAACAAAATTTGTACATATGTATTGTATAAAAAAAAAACAAGAGAAAATAGTAGAAATAAATTACTACGCCGGGTTCTTCTTCCTCCGTTCATCCATATTCATACAACAAACAACACGTGTTTGAAATGAGCACTATTAATGCGTTTGAATAACGATGGTAGAGGTCATTCACACTTCAAAATTTCATTTTCTTCTATTTTTTAGTGTGTCAGAAAAAAAAGCTTAAATATTTTGTTTTGTAATGAATGAATTCAGTTTTTTTTTAGTTCTGTTTTTAACCTCATTTCTCATGACCCCCATTGTGTTTCGTAAATGGCTTCGAAGTTTGTTTAATAAGTTGTGAATTCAATAATAGAAACAGTGGAAATACTAAAAACTGTAAATATTACATACTATGTACTTTCAATTTTAAGCAGAACCATGGTTTTTATTCATGGGAACAAAATTTGTTCCATTAACTCTTTTGAGGTTAATTAAATGGCTTCCAATGAAAGCCTAACTTTTCAGAAAATAAAGCAGACAAAAATAAAGTTATGTTTTCGCCATCTGCAGCAGTTGATCTTTTTAGGATAGTTTTCCATCATTTTTCGCATATATAGAGGTGTAAATACAATGTAAAACACATCGTAGTGAACCGTTTCTATATGCTGAGGACGTTAGTAGTCGATTAGTTAGTCGACAAATTCGATTCATCCGCCAAACCTTCAACAGATGCGATATTTTCGTCCGACCGTATATTGGTATGATACACAGGCCTTACCATATCAGAAATGTTTGCCGTCCCTCAAAATTTTTTTTATAATACTGTCAGTTGCTTGCATACCATATCGATTATGATAAATGATCACATTTGAGTCACCAATTTTGTAGTCAGTAGCGGGCTGATTTTACGAATTCTTTGATCGTTAAACGATTTATAACATTGACGATCAAATCCATTTACCAGCCAACAGTTTTGGAACCAATAAATAGATAACCCTTTACTTTTGGATGCAAAGTAAGTTTATTTAAGGTATTTGGTTTGTGTCTAAACTATTTAATTTTCCTCTCTTGTGCTATTTTCTTATTGCCCCATACTTTTTTGTGACTGACATCACGTACATACAACTCAATTTTAGGCAGACAAAGACGATCGGTGTGAGACTGATTATCATTGACTTGCATTTTCAAGTACAAACAGACGAAGAAAATTATTCACACATGCTTAACGCACAAAAGTATTTAATTTTATTTATTGAATTATTAATTAAAAATTTCATTTTGTTTCGTTTAACCTATTTGGTATCTATAGAGTTTAATAATTTTTCTATCAATCTAACCCCCTGTGCTTTATCATTAGTTGTCTTTTCTTATACAAATGTATGTATGCATGCATGTAAACAAATTCCAAACACAAATATTTGCAGTTGCAACTTTTTTGAATTTTTCAATAAACAGAAACAGACACACAAACACGATATACATATGTATGTAAGTATATAGTATATGATTAATATTTGTATATTCTATATATTTATAAATGGTGGTATTTGTTGTCTGTTTATGGTATTTTGGGACAGAAAAGTGCGACTACGAGTAAATATATTCACAAGGCGCGCAATACATTCAAAATATAGTGGTCTAAGCACCAAAACAATTGACATACAGTCTTATTTTAAGAAGCAGAAGAAGAAGAAAAAAAACAAATTCAATTTTATTCCAATGCAAGTAGATGTAGTATATACGTGTCTATAAGTGTGTATTTGTATGGGTGTGTAAACACATCAGCTGCTTTGGCGTAGTTTTGTTGTTGGCTTTTCTCAGTTTTACTTATTTTAGTCATTCAACCGCGCACCGCACACATTGGAATTTTTAATTTTTTTTTCTTTATGTTCGTTTCTTTATTTTCGTTTCTTTCTTTGGAAGTTTTTGGAAAATTGGAAGTCTCTCTGTCTACTAACCAACCATATGATGATGTTGGGTGGATGTTTGGTGTATTTGCAAGGTGTGCTGGAAATGCTATAAATGTATGAATAGAGTGAGTGGTTAGAAAGAGATGGTGAGAGATTTTATTGAATTGGCTCTAGTATTCTTGTTGTTACTTAATATTTCCGTTTTATTAATGGATGGACATCGCTCTCATGCTCTCTTGCTGCTGTGTGTATATCTCTCTTACAGATTCTCTTAAAATTTGAAATGAAAAACAAAACATGTGTTTTTTCTTTCGTTTCTTGCGACACACAACACAATATGTTCCAATTTCGAATGTTTCTCCCTTGTAATTTTTTTTGGTCTCTGTGTTTCTCTTTTGGATGTTCTGCCTGCCTGCTGGTGCAGTATAGCAATATTTGGTTTGTTATGAATATCATGGGAAAGGGAACGTATAAAATTTTGCTCAACAAAACTACGGCGAATATTGAAAATTATATTTATTGTGTTTTGTGTGCTAAACACAAAGAACAACAATAACAGCAACTACGTCTACTACTACGAACTTAGGAGAGGACGACAACTCGCGCGCTTATTTTTTTAAGTACATACATACATAACACACATGCATACAATAAAAAAAGTACAGTCACCACAAAAACGAAAATTGAATGAATTGTTTACAAAACAAAAACAGAAACGATAAAATACAAAATAAAACAACAGAAAAATAAAAATAAACACAAGAACGACAACAGCAACAAAAGCCGCTAAAAACATATGAGTGAAGAATTTGTTGTTGTAGTTGCTAGTATTTCGTTTGCTTTTTTCTTTCTTTTCTTTTTAGTATTTGTTTACATTTTGTCATACTTGTACTTTTGAAGCTTTGAGGTTTTTTCTTATTTTATTTTTTGTTTTGTTTACAGCATATAGAGTAGTATGTGCAATCATTATCGCGCCCACCCCTGTGTTGCTGAAGTGAACGTCTTTGTTGTGATTTTTTTTGTTGGATTTTACGGTTTTATAGTTTGTCTGCTGATGGGGATTTTTTTCATTTTGTTTGTTTTTGTTTTAATTTGTGCTTAATTTAAATTACCGGCATTTAGGTTGTTGCTATTGTTATGTGAAAATATTTTTTATATTTTTGCACAGTTTTTGTTTTGATAATTTTGATTTAAAATTTTTGATTGGCAAGAGCGGCATTTTTTCATTTATTTCTTTATTTATTTTCTTGTGTTATTTCTCTCTGCATAAACTTTGTTAGGTTGGCACCTATAATTTACAGTAATACGTGTACCTTTGCGTATAAAATACAGTGCACGCTCGCTAATGTGAACTAATTAAAACTGGCGTTGTTCACTTTTGCGAATTGTTCACATTTCCGAATACCGAAAATTTTAAAACAGAATTATACCATCTTTTAAACAAAAATCATTATTTATGAATTTTTTTATTTTTTTAGAACACATTTTATAATTTAGTCTTCACGAACTTTCTTCACAGTATCTAAATAGCAATTGAAGAATAAATATGCAAGCAGATGTATTAGCACATACATATATATGTACACCTAAAATGGGGATTCCCGCAACTAATTAAAGTAGAATTTTACCGTTTCAAATTAAAAAAATCTGTTAAAATTATAGGGCTTTTTACATTTTTTCATCTTTTAGAGTAGTCACTGAAGCAAAAATATTGTTCACATTAAGCGGTGTTCAGATTATGCGGTGTTCACATTAGCGCGCGTGCACTGTAACAGGATTTGTATAATTTAAAATCCGTTCCGCGCAGAAACATCTCTTTTTAAATAACTGGTCTAAAGACGTACATACATATTTGCTTCATATTGCTGGGTATGTGATGTATTTGAATTTAGGCTGATGATGTTGGTATAAATAAAATTTTAAAACTGTTACGAGGAAGTCGCTGAAAGGAATATTTTTCATATTTCGTTTTGTTCAAAAAGTCTGAACTGAGGTATGATCTACGGTCGGGATCTCGTCTAATAAGCCAACACACGTAAATACTAGACGACAGCAATTTTTTCGTACATTTATTAAGTATGATCATTTGCAGGTCTATTATATACCGTGGCAGCCAATGTATTAAAATTAAAAAAAATCACATACCTAAATAAAACTAAAATACCACCTGATATACATACATCCACACATATGTATATATGTACTCTGTGTTTTTGTGACTAGATAAATTTGTTGTTGATATTTCTAACAATGCCAAATGTCAGTGACCGTCATTGGAATGCAATTATGCATAGCTCCGCTCCATACAAATAATTCACATAGTGTTGTACTGTGTACTACATCCACAAGCAAATGGTAACTCTATTGCATAAACTCAACAGCATTCATGGCATGCATGATGCGCTCAATATTTGTAAATAGTGTATGCAAAGCAATGATGATGCTATCAAACTTTTTTCCCACCCAGAAATGGACAAACAAAACGAATAGTTTTACAGACACTCACAATCATCATCATATGTATGTATGTGTATTACATGGTAAAATACACACAGTTCTAAAAGAAATAGTGTTGGATAATAGGATCTGTCACGTCTGAGTTTTATTTTTCGAATGCAAATTGCATTTTTGGCATAGAGTTCACAATTTAAGTTCCTCGGATTTGAGCATACATACAAATCAATATCGATTCTTTTGGATAAAGTTTTCGATTATATTTGATAAGATTTACTGCTGGCATGACAGCAATTTACCTAAAGTCGTCTATAGTACTTCATCAACATTTTATAACTTTTTTTTATTGTTTTTATATCTTTATAGGCTGCCATCTTACAGCAAACTTCTCAGTATATTTGTGAATTGGAAAATCAGAAAACTCAATTATTGGCACAAAATAGTCAATTGAAACGACAATTGGGACAACATGAAGCAAGCAGTGGTACTGGTGGTGGCGGAGGTGGTGGTGGCGGCAGTAGTAGTAATGCTGACGGCAGTAATACGGAGAATATATCTGCTGTGGCCATCAAGAAACGTAAATTGACAGATAATGTGGCCAATGTACAGACCATTAGCGATTCCTCTGACGAGGGTCTCGGTTCTATGTCGCCGGAACCAATGACCCTATTGAATGCCGCCGGTGGTGGTGCGGCAACAGTTAATGCCAAGGCTCAATTACTCCTACAACAGAACACAAAAGAACTGGTCGAATTAAAAGAGCAACTTTACAAGGAGAGACGTTTACGTACCATGTTAGAGGAAGAATTACAGATGATTAAACGCCAATTGTATTCAGTAGCTACTGCACCACAACCCTCTGCCGTTGAAGCTGATGAAACAGATGGTAGCGGCACTACAACCACCACTTACATTCCCCGTGAAGTGATTGAACACACTGGCAATTTGCTGCGTGATGACTGCGAAGAGTTTTCCTATGTAGAGATCGATGAGATAACCGGCCAACAACAAGTCGTCGTCTGCTCTACCATTGAGGAATTGGATAGCGAAGCGGCCGCAGCAGCTGCCGAAATTATTACCGAAGATAATGTCCACGAAGAGGTCGTTTTGTCATCGTCTTCAACGGAATCTGAACAAGAAGTAGCTGTTAATGCTATAGCAAAAGCCTATGCCGAGGGCAATTCCCCCACACCCGCCATGTTACAGCCCATCTTGCAGGCAGCTATTAAAGCCACACCCAAAGTTGAGGTGGAACGTATAACCGATGCCACTTTGAAAAAAGTTAAAACAGAAAAAATTGAACAGACCAGTGGTTTGACACGCTCGAGACAAAATCTCGAAACGATAGTTGAGGCCATACGCCATCTAGAGGGTGATCATTTGTTTACTGACAGTAATGGTGAACAACACAAGGTTTTATCGGTTAGATCTGGACAGGAAGCCCCTCTTGCTTTAACAACCAAACATGTGGTGGCCCAACGTAAAACATTGGCAGAATTAAGACCTTTTCTACAAATAAAGGGTGGCGGTAAACCGATTACCATCGTGGGCGGCGGTAGCGGGGCTTTGACTTTAACAAAAGCCAATCATACGCACATACAAAAGGATAATACAAAGCTTACATCGGCGGCATCTGTAACGAATGGAGGAGTAACATGCTCCCAAAATATTACACCCACCGCCATTTACAAAGTTCAAACGAATGCCGCTGGCGGCAGTACAACAATAACACGAGCAACCAATTTAACTAGTACCGTGGGTGTGAGTGGTGGTGCCACAGCAACTATTGGTGCAGCACAAGGTAGCAGTGGTAATGTTACAATCACCAGCACTACGGTTAAACAATGTCGTCCGGGTGTTATTGTTGCCAAACAACTGTCTTGATTTCGCGGCCTCCAAATAAAACAACAGCAACAAAAGCAAATACAACAACAGCAACAACAACATACACAACAATTACATACAACCAAACAATTGCAAAATGACGCAAACGTAAACGTTGCTACAACCTTGAAATATCGCCACGATGATCAACAATACGACGACGAAAATGACCACGATGTTAGTGTTGACGAAGACGACGATATTGAAGAGGCAAACGCATTAAAGGAATTTGAAAAGAATTTACAGGAATTAGAAGAAAATGAAGAAGAAAGTGAAGATGAGGTTGAAGAGAAAGAGCAAGTAGTTATAGACGCCGATGATGATGAAGAAACCGTAACCGAAGATGAAGCTGGAGAAGAACTAAATGATATATTTGAAGAAATCATAACCAATACCAGCACAACTGATTTCAGACCACAAACCAACAGGCAGGCGGCGGCTTCATCTTTACAATTTTCTTTTGCAAATTCTAAGAAAATTATTAAATCGAATGTTCAAATTAATAAAACAAATAATATTATAAATAGTAATTTAAAAACTACTAATAATTCTAATTGTCTTAATATATCATTAAAAAAACATCCGAATAAAAATGAAGAGGAAGACGAATCAGAAGCAGAAAAACTTCAAAATGATACCATTGCTATTGGGGCAAAAAATAATTGTAATAATAACTTACAACAAATTATAAATATAAAACAATTCCAGAAAACAGAAAAACGTAATAACAACAACTACATTGATAATGATGATGAAGAAGAAACTACTATAATGAAACGTAATTTAAATTCAAATGAAACATTTTTAAAAAATAATTTTAGTAACGGTAAAAATAATAATAATAATAACAATAATCATATTAATTATATTATTAATAATAAGAAGTTGTTTAATTATAATAAAAATAATTATAATTATTTAAATGATAGCTATAAGACTAGTATTAATACAAATGATGTACATTTTTTAAATATTACTACAAACAATAATAATAGTAAGATTACTTGTAGTAAAAAACGACAAGAACAGCAACCGAAAAAAGAAGAAAAGCAAACATTTATTTCAAATATTACTACAAAAATTAATAATAATAATAATAATTATAAAAATAAAAATACTATTGCTACTACTACAACAAATACAACAACTACTATTGCTAAAAATAATTTAACAAATATAATTACAACAAAAGCAACTACTACTACTACTCCTTTAATTAATCATAATCATAATTATATGCATAATAATAACAAAAATATTAAAAAATATACTACTAATAATAATAATATGAACAATTTTAATAATAATAATAATAACAATAACAATAATGTTAAAAAAGTTCATCATATTAAACAAAACCTTAAATTTATTCATAAAAACAATGTTAATAATACCAATACCAATATACAAAATACAAAAATGAAAAATTTAAATAATCATCTTGCTTCTCTTATTATTCCTAATATGAAAGAAACCACAACAACAACAACAAAAACAAAACAATTTACAACCAATACTTTATCATTGCACTCATTATCATCATCGTCATCAACATCAGCAATATCACCGACGACAGCATTATCATCATCATCGTTGTCACTAATAAATAATCGACAAAAGTTACGTAGGCAACGTTAAAACAAATAAAGTTCAAATAAGCATTCATTTTGCACTCCGTATTGGATGAAATTATAAAATAAAAAAAAAATATACAAAAATTTGTCTGATAAAAAAATAAATAAACACTTAAAAATTACTTTTTATTCTGTTCTATATAAAATGATAATGATTTTCATTTTCGATTGAAATCGATTTCCGGTTTTAAGCCGTATTTGTAACGTTTAAATTATTATAGACAGAGTTTAAATTTTTGTAATGAATTTCAGCCATTACTGTGCAGCAATTCATTTTTTTATTTTTTCCATTTGACAGACGCATATAATTATCATTACAAAAGAAATATATTTTATGAACTCAATCCTTATTAAATATATTTTGAAACTTTTGAATTGTTCTTGAAACAATAAATTTTTAAATTATTTCTTCAAGTGTACTATGCCTTTTAAAAAGATTAAACAAACAAGGATAGGATAAGATCAAATTACGACAGCAACTTATAGCAGGACAACTGGGGAAGAAAGTATATCTTAATTTTATAATGGATGTGTGCTGTGCACCATTTATAGTATTCTAAATAATTGAATTTCTCTTTTTTAATTATTTCTCAGGTAGCGAGAAAGCAGAACATCTAGTTTCTTTTTAACATAAAATCGTTGTCGACTTTAATGCGAACAATCAATGATGGCTTTAACGTTGCATAACAGTACAGTCCAATACAATGTTAAATAACAGTGATAAAAATTCTGTATTTCTGTCAAATTCTTATCAGAAGACTTAAGTAAAAATAGGATATTCAATCAGTGTTTGTAAGATGAAAAAATAAAAATTTTATAAAATGATATTCTCAACAAGAGCCGAAATAAAATATTGCTGGCGATCTTAAATGATTTGGAAACACGTTTGTTGAACGGTTTTACTAAATATTTACAGCCAATATATATAAAATACATTCAATATGTATTTTTATGATAACAGAACTTTGTTTGATATCATATGACCTTTAAAGTTTTCAGGAAAGTTTGATTATGATATTTTTTTCTCGTTTAAAACTAAAATTCAATCAAATTTATCTGCAATACATACGGCAATACCTTTATAGGAAATCGATTTCAACTAAGAAAATGCTAAAGTCGGCTTTATTGATTATTTACATTTGTATTATCGATTATATAAGCATTAGTACTATTGCAAAATTATCGATTCCTTAGCCGCAATAGCTTGGAATGTTTTAAAGATGGAACAGAAATTTCTTCTTTAGCTTATTAGATTAATGATTTTTTTTTAATGTTTGTTTCCATTTCTATAAGTATCACAAGAAAATTAAAAATTCCAATTGACTATAAATATAAATTGGTGATAATAGTGAATGTTTAAAATCTACTATTTGAACTTTATTTATTAAGCCAAATAACAAAAACCTTAAAAATTAACGTTGTCCTGCATGTGATGACTTCAAATCCCATAAATTTCCAATCACATACACTTGACGATAAATGGTTCATGAAAAGTAATCATTATTATAAATTTTAAATGCCAAAAATATGGTTTTAGAATTTAGTAAATATTGTAGTTAATAAAATTGAAAACCAAAAGATTTAAAATGAATAAAATACACAATATGGCATATACCCCGTATTCATATCACCACCTTAATATATGACTACGTTTTCAAAAAAATAATTTTGTATAGACAATTATTTTTTTTTTTTTAAGAAATGATTTTAGCAAATGTTTGACAAAAATGTAATCCATATTGTAATTTAAATATAGAAATTTTTGTTTTCCATATCAAATAATATTGGAGGAGGTTTACTCTTACAGTAGCTACTGTTTGTTTGCCAAATATTTGCTTTAAATAAGTTGAAATAAATTTATAAATTATTCTTTTTAAATGCCAACAACATATTATAGAGTACGTATTATTGCTTAAAAATAAAAACTTTTTTTTATTTAAATTTTTTTATATTTTTTACAAAGAAAATAAAACATCTATGGAAACTGTTAATCGGCACCTCTAACTTTCTAAAATAAAAATGGCGATTCTTAAAAAATTATCAAGCAATATGAAAAACCTCTTAACTAAACAAAATCTTCTAAAAGAAAAAAAAAAAGATTTTTTTTTTATATATTGATTCATATTTATATATAAAAAATAACCCATCTTTTTAGCAATATACCAACCAATAACAACAAAAAGTACAAACTCAAAGAAAATAGAAAAAATACATTTAAAACAATTAAAACAAAAAGTAATAAAGCAAACAAAAAAATATGTTTAAAAGAAATTAAATTGTTAATTAAAAAAAACTGGAAAAAGAACACTTTTTAATTATACTTTATAAAAATTCATTTATATACATACTTACATAAATACATATAAAATATATACATAATTTTTATTAAAAAATAAAAGAAAAACATTTTTTTAGTTTAAATAAATTATTATTGTTTAGTTGTTAAGCACTCAAAACCATCGCATTTTATTATTATGATTTTTTTTTTATTAATTTTAATTGTTTTAAAATAATAAAAAATCTATTAATTGATTTTCAGTTTATAAAAAAATATTACAAAACAAAAAAAAGAAAAGAAATTGTTAAAAACTTGAATAATTTTTATACTTATATTTATAATTATTAAAATAATAACGAAATTGGGATTTGTTATAAAAATATAAAAATACAATTTTTGATATTCTTAAATACATTAAAATTAAATTTTCTAAAATAATTAAATATTCTTTCCAAAGTGACATCAGTGTTGTATAGAGAAATACAGAGGTCGGCGTTCCAAAAGATCAAAAATGTTTTTTTTTTTTTTTTTTTTTTTTTTTATTTAAAGAAATATTTATTATTGTACGATGTATAGCATTGAATTTTCTCGTTATACATATGTACTACGGTAATGTCTTTGAAAAAACCGAAAAAAGGGAAATATTACGTTTAATGGGGTAGCGACGAAGCCGCCCAACGAAGTGTACGGTGTCTATTCTGTCTTTCGTTAAAAACTGCATAAAATTCAAATGAATTTTCTTTAGTAAACACCAAAATCTTTATTTTCTTTGGATTGCTGTATCCAAATCGTTTAGATCGGTTCTTACAAGATATGTGTATATATTTTAAGTTTTCGAAAACTTAACTTCGGTTTTGTCTAATATTGTACTGAACAATTTGTATGTATGGAACAATTTTTCACAATTTTACTGTTTTTGTAATGCGTATTATTCCATTAGAATTACAGGTTTCAAAACTATAAAACTGTTGCATTTTTAAGTGTTTTTAACTGCCCCCATAAGCTTCTAAACAATATGCTCCCACGAGCTTATGAGTAATATGACTGTCAGACATTTGTGCCAAAAACTATACTATCATTAATCGTTTGGCTAACTTTTTGATCGTCGACCTTTGTAAACGTCGTGAAACACTGTTTAATTAAATAATCCCTGCCTGCGATTTAAGACGGAGCTTAGAAAAATTACCACATATTGGTGGTGTTCAAGTTCTACGCATTTTATCAATTTTAAAAACTTGGAGACAGATTACCGCCGTTACGAATTCGAAGTGAACATTTTATTATTTCGAAATTTGTTTGTCTTTTTGTCCTCAAGTATACAAAAATACAGTCTGATTTGCTATTTACCAAGAAAATTCTCTCGAAATATATTCTATTTCAAGATCTAGTGTATTTCAGAATGGCAAGAGCCATCCATTTCTTACGCCTTTATCGACCATTTCATTTTCATAGCGATAGACCAAATATAGGCAATATTCGCCCTGCTCTATGTTCAACTAGTCGTTCCAATTAGCAAATGCTTTGCTTAAATGGGAAAATATATAATTCAAAATCCTATCGAATAAAAGCATTTGAATTTTAATTATTCATGCAAATAAGGGAATTTTATTGATCCACCCGTTTGTCTGGTATAATATTGAAAAAGAAAATTTTATTTTCAAACATTTGAAATAAATAATTTTCGTAAAGTGGGGAAAACCATCAGATTTGTCTCCTCATTGTCGCAAAAGGTCTTAATGGAAGATTTTAGCCGTTAGTGCTTTGTTTTTTTTTTCAAGTTGAATATTGAGTTGGATTGAAATTAAGAAAAAATCCCATTATAACGTCAAATGTTGTTCAATACCTGTTGAAAATAAAATGTTTGCTTTGAAAACTATTTTAATGTTTTGTATTCAATATTTAATTTTTTTTTATGTTGATAAATATTAAACAATTCGAAGTTTCAAGTTCTGTTTCTGCTTTTCTGATTTTTATTTTATATGAAAAACTATTGATCGCAGATGAAAATCAGCGATAATGTGCTTCTTCTAATTAGCCCTCAATGGGTTCTAAAAAACGACTGCTAAACTCATCCAAGATTTCTCTTAAAATATTATAGGAAAATCGTTCGAATTTTTACATCAAAAAAGGTTTATTTTTTTTTTTTGTATCGCGTTAGTAACTATTTATGTTCTTGAAAAGGACTTTATGAACGTATAAATTTGTTTCATTAAAATTTCATTTTTAGAAAAATTCTTTCATTTAAGCATAAAAAAATATGAAAAAAATAATTTCTATGAAATTAATTTTCGTTTTTTTTTTCCTAAAAAAAATAATTTATTAAAAATATAAAAAAAATATTTAAAAATATTAGCGAATTATTTCATTGTCAAGAATTGATCTAGACCCTAAAATGCCGTTAAAAATTATTTATAAAAAAATATAATAATTAAAAAAAAACAACCAAAAAATCAGAAAAAAAAGAAATTAAATTTTCATAATAAAATAAGCATTATTTAATAAATATATTTAACGCAAAACATAAAAGAAAATTGCATTTTTGCTATTAAATTTATATACATACATACCTATAAGCAACAACAACGTAAAATAATTAATTAAATATTAAAAAACAAAAACATTTAATGTCTTTAAATATAAATAAAATATATTATTAATTAAATAAACATAATAAATATAAAATTTAGCCTATTTATAATATAATTATTATAGTATACAAAACAAAAATAAATAAAAAAAGCAAAAAGAAAGTAATCATACATACAAAACCAACAAAAATATTTATACAACAAAAAAAAAACGAAAAAAATACATATAAATTATACATACACAATTTAAAATTAATTATTAATTAAAATATTATCAATAAAACATAATTTTATGTTCTAAACCCTCTAATTGAAGTGTTGTTTTTTTCTTTATCAATTTTGTAAGTACTGTAGTGAATAGTGTGTAGGTTTGCTAGACCAGAACTCAAGAGTTTGAAAACAGATTTATGGCAAAATATTGTTTTCGGTAGTCCCTATTCTCTTAGCAGTCTTCCAACAAAATCAAGTAGGATAGTCCAATTATGAAATCTCTCGTTCAGGATCAATTCCCATCATCCATGGATGAAATTAAGGAACAGAATGTGAGAGTGCTAGGACATTAATTTGGCCAAATATGTGTATGTATACTTAGTAGGTCGATTATGAATAGCAACCAAATTCCACTTAGGCTGAGAGTTGTCAAAAAAGCTATAAATGTTTTAAAATTTTACATTCAATACTAAGATTTTTTGTCAACTACAAATTTATGGTTGTCTGTTGGTAATGCGGGTGGTGTCTGGTTGATATCCACAGTCGGCCCATTGTTTAGATGAGTATTAGTATGGCCACTTGTTAAAAAGTCCAGATCCTGAATAAATAGCCTCCGCAAAAATGCTGTCTAGAGGTTATTTAGTTCTACAAGTTTATTAAGGCTAACCACGTCTGCTTCAACTCTTTCTTTTACTTCAAGGACATTCGTAAGCTTTTATCATGGAGACTGAACATATTTGCAACGGAAAATAAAACTTTAAAAGTCTGCTATCTATAATGCTTCAAGGATATCCTCTATGGTGCTTCAGACCCTACTTTTCATTTGTTTAGAGGGCTTTGGCAATGTTGTTCACAGCAAAAAACTGTAGCTCTTCAAGCTACTTCTACTAAAGTAATTCAGTTTAAACTATTCATAGATTGTCTGACTTCTTAGTACACGTACACCTTGAAATAATATCGCTTTTAAAATATTTATTATATTATATTTAAATACATATAATTTTTAAATTTTTTGTTTAAATTACCCGCAAATCTAACGGAATGAGAAAACGCTGACTTGTTCATATTTTGCATATTAAGTTGGCTTTACTGTTTTACAATTGGCAGCCGAGTGCTATCATTTTTCCTTGAATGTTTTATTTTGATAAGAAGCAGCACATATTTACGTCGGAGAAATTTTTTACTTGCATTTGTCATAGAAAGTAAATTGTGCACGAAATTTTGCAGAATAAATATTGGTAAACTTAGAATTATTTTTATTTAATAACAAAGTGAATGTAAATAAATAAAGAATTTTATGCAACAATATAAAATAACGGATGTAAGCTGAAAATGTTAAAATACTTTAAAAGACAGAAGAGTAAGTTGACTTTTTTTCATTATTGTCTCATAAAATCTTACAACAACAATGTGGTAATAATAAAACTCTCAACAATGCAGCAAAATTGCCGTCGGCAGAACAAATGTTAATGGTCAGCATTTTTGAAAACCCAAAAAAAGAAAATAAAACAAATTGGTGCCAATTTACAAACAAGAATTGTTTGGAATTTTATAACTAGCACTGCTGTTGTTGTAATAATGAATAGCTGATGTAAAAATAAATAAATGTATAATTTGTTATTTTTAGGTCGCAGCGGCTCTTCAAATATTAATGAAAATGAACAACGCTATTGCAACAATGTTAACGGTGTGAATTCTATTGTTGTTGATGAAATTGATAGCGGCGCTACTGATGACGACAGGTCATCCTCAGTAGCTATCAAACGCCATTCATTACGTTCAACTTCCAGCTTTTGTGATGAAGTTTTTCTCGAAGAATTAGCCAATCTGGGCTTAACAACAATTGTTGGCGCGGGTGCCGAAGAAGATGCTGTTAGTTACGGAGCTTTAAGTTTAGGTGCAGCCAGTAATAGTGGTAGCTGTAACAGTAATCATGTAGGTGCTAATGCAGCTGCCTCTGCCATGGCTTTAAATTTAATTATTGAATTTGATGAAGGTAAATTAAATTATAGTCACGTTCACTTTGTATATTGTTGGGGAACTTTAAATGTATTCAATTGTTATTACTATCATTTTTTCCACTGTTTTATATATTATGTCAACAATTACTTCATAAAAATAAGCTTAATTAACAATTTGTTTTTTGCTTGGAATGAATACATTTTCCCCTTAATACTTTATATTTACTTTTAACATACATGCATACATACATAATTGGTCATTACAACCCTTCAGTCAGGATTACGACTCTTTTACACGATTGGTGGGACCTACAGTTTAAAGTCGACTCCGAACGACAGATTTTTGAGAAACTTTTCACGGCAATTTTATTCACTCTCAGAGTTTTTGCCAGAAATCTGCTGAGAAGAAGTCGTCTATAAGCCAACACACTACCTACTAGATTACGGCGACTACTTTTAAAGGTTTATAAAATAATGCCATGGAAATTCGATTATTTTTCTTTAATGAATGTCCCTAGACAATTCTTAGTTTGCTGAACGATTTCTAAATTAAATATTCCATTACAGCAATAAATTATGTAGGGCCGTATTCACAGAGCTGTACGCATTTTTAAATATTTTTTTCAGTAACATTAACTTACCAATAATGTTCTTATTATTAAATAGTTATTAAGGCCATATCGCTAAAAATAATTTTTTGTATTGCAGTCTTGATATAATAGACCGGAAGCTCCAATAGATTTGTAACGGACGTTCTATAAGTGCGATTGGTTGGCATTAGATTTCTTATTTATGATTAGTATTCTTATTTATTGTTTGAAAGTTAAAAGCAGCCACTAGTAGGGAAGATTTACGAAATAATAAAACTAAAACACAGCAAAACAGCTGCAAATGTGAAAACATTTGTGATTTTGAGGGCATTATTGTTTTTACACATGTTGAAATCGAAAACCAGCAAATAATTACAAGAAAACGTATTTATAATTCAATTTTATATCTTCTTTTTAGGTCTTTTCCAATACCATTCCCGATTGTCCATGTCCGTGACATCCATAGTTCATGAACCAAATTGCCTCAGTTATTTTGTTCATTATTTAGAAAAGCGTAACGCTTTGTCTTTAATTAAATTCTATTTGGATACTGAAAATTTCAAAAATGCTGCTTTGGCACAATTGCGAAAGGAACAAAAACGCAAATTAATTGTACAACAAATACCCGAAGAGCATGATAGCGCACAAGAAATACCATCGTTAAGCTCCACAAACAACGATACTGATGATATTATAATACATCAGCAGCAGCAGCAAAACGAATGCAACGAATCGAATGGCGAGAATACAAGCCATATTAATGGTAGTGTTTGCGATAGCGTCGATGATAATTCTGATGTTGATAGTAGTTATGTACCTGAATTAAAAACTTTATGCGATTTAACTATGCGTAAACCACTAACTGACGACGAAAAATCTCAAATCTATGCAGAAACAAATAAACAATTGACAAAATGTAATGACAAGAATAATTTTAAAGCGTCTTCGGAACTATCATTATGCAGTTTAACCAGTAGTTACACTGAAATTTCTGATAGTGTTCCAATCTCGATGGCCAGTGTTCAGGATGCCTTAACAATATATCAGAAATATTTAAGCGGCAATTCAAAACAACATATTGAATTACCCGTAGATATACTCTCGAAGATTTCATTGATATTGTGCAAAAAAGAACACAGCGAAAATAACTGTGCCATAACATCCGATTGTTTTACAGAGGCTCAGCAATATATCCTAAACAAATTGGAAAAAGATTATCTAAACGATTTCTTACAAAGTACCTATTACGCAAAATATTGTGTAGAACTAATACAAGGCCATAATTTAAATATGAATGATATTTTACACAGTGAAGTGACAATATTTTATTTAATGGAGTATTTGGAACAACATCAAGAACGTGATTGTCTAGATTTTTGGTCATCAGCCATTAATTATCGCAAAAGTTATTTATCGCAAGAGCCACAAATTCGCAACGAAAAAGAGGCTCAAACCGATGCTATGATTATTTATGAAAAATTCTTCTCTCTACAGAACGAAGTAAAACTCTGGTCTTCAAATAAATTACGATCTCATGTTGAATCTTTTATTTGCACCGAAGGTTTGGTCTTCTACTGTTTCGATTTACCATTGAAAGTGGCAGCCAAATATTTGGAGTGTAAATATTTGAAATTGTTTTTGAAATCATCATTATTTGCCAATTATGTAAATGAGCTTAAATCTCGTATACAAGATGACAGCGAACACAAAGATAGCCTTAACAAATCACAATCATTTCACAAACCATTACGCAGATGTGTTAGCGCTAAAGCAGCGAACAGACATCGTAAAACTTTGTCAGATTGCACGTTGAACAAAAAATTACCGATATCACAGCACAACACACTATTAGCCTCAATGGATAATCATTCAACGCATTTGAAACAATTCCAACTAAATATTGACTCTTCACAGCTAACGAATCCCGATTTGCTGTGGCATCGTTCGAATAGTAATAATTTGAAATTTGGTCGCGTGAACTCGTTGGGCCGTTACGAGCGAGATTTTATACCGCCCTCAGATGCTTTGCATCATAGCTCATCAAAATCCCAACACAATTGGTCTTTATCACTGAATGGTAATAAAATAAAAAATGCAATGCGTAAACTGGTTCACCTGCCAGACGACAATGTTCAAGAGGAAATTGCCTGGCAGGTTGCTGAAATGATTGTTAAGGATGTTACTAGTGTTACGATGCGTGGTGGAGTTAAAGAAGAATCTAAACATAAAGGAGTACATGGACAAAAATCTTAGTAAGTTTTTTTTTTTTTGTTTTATTTTACTTCTAATTATTGTCGGTTGTATGAATTTTTATAATTGTATAGGAAACTACACGTAAATAGTTTACACGAAAAGCAATAATTGATATATTTATATATAATAAACTAAACTAAACTACAGTGATAAGATAACGATAAAACAAAAAGGTCATAGTCTTGTTTTAGTTTAAAACTAAAACAAAAATCCTAGATTTATTCTCCAAATTAAAAAGTATATATTTTTCTAAGAATCTCATTTTGTTTTCTCTTGATTTATAACAATTTTGATAAATTTAATACATATATGCCTCTATTTTAAACCCAATAT
The DNA here is from genome assembly GCA_936449025.2 of Sarcophaga subvicina. NCBI lineage: Eukaryota > Metazoa > Arthropoda > Insecta > Diptera > Sarcophagidae > Sarcophaga > Sarcophaga subvicina. Next base: position 103,955,609 of record OW388082.2, on the reverse strand, counting down.
CTATAACTATATATATAAATATACACATACATATATTCTTGAAATCTTATACTCGCTTTATGAACAATATTCTTATTTGCTAAATATTCATAAACTAGTTAATTACAATATTTTAGTATTTGTATTTTAGTATTTTAGTATTTGTTGTGAATTTATTTTGGGCTTTAACACTTTGCAGACATTGTTGCTATTGCATCAATATATAAATTTAAATTCTTTAAAACCAAAGAAAGTCATCCGTATTCTAGTTGTTTATTCCGTTTTTCTTACGGATACTATGGTATCCAAAAAATATATCTAAGTATTCGTGAAATCATTTTCTTGTTTGAAAAAATGTTTTTAAAATACATTTTAGTCAGCTATTTACGCACAAAGCTTTTTTTGTTATAAGTTTATAGGAACTAAAACAAAACTAAAATACTTCAAAGAACAACTAGATTTATTTGTATAAAACATAAATAAAAATGAATTTAATAGATTGCAATATGTGTGCTTGATCTTATATAAGTCACCACCACTGTGTGTTAGCGATTCAAAGAAAAAAAAAACCATCCAGGGCCTTCAGTTAGAACATCTGCACGCACTAAATTTTTATACAAAAATCATAAATTCCATTTTGTAACGAATTTATTTATAATTTTACTACATCTATACACCATTTACTCCTACAAAATATTTATTTTTATTATTTTTCTTACATACGTTCGTATGTATTATCCCGATAAAATATGCATATAACTGTCCAATTTAAAAAGAAACACAGGTTAGCAGTAAAAATTAAAGGGAAAACTTTGCATTTCCTTATTTTGCTGCAGTGAAACTGAATATTTAGACCGTGTACATATTATTTCTGTCTCTCTACAAACGTATTCTGTATTTTTATTACTTATACTCGTATATGAATATTCCTTTTATACACCATTGAGCCAGTCACTCACTCAGATCACTCTTTTCATCTCATATAATCTCATATAATATATTCAAATATGTTAATCGAAATACTTTTCCAAGCTCTCTTATAGCGTTTAAACTTTTTTATATTTTTACTTGTACCTTTATAATTTATTTAAAATAAATTTAATTTAAGAAATACGAACATACAATATGAATTTATGCACAATTTATGTTTTTTTTTTAAATGATATAAACAAAATGTTTACGTTTATATTTTACATAATTTACATTCCATACATATTTTAAATATTGTATGCTACACATTTACGTTTATTATAAAATAAAAAATCTTTATATTTTGTTATAACTATAATTGTTATTTGCTTAAAATATGTATTTTCTAACTATTAACGTAAAAAAGATGAAATAAAATTGATAATAATTATAAAATATAATTTTCCATTTCTATATGTATCTTAGAAGGCTACCAATGGAAACATGCAATCAATTTATATTCTCAATAAAACTACAAAAAAAATATTTATCAACGATAATTTCAATCTCAGATTCTTTTTAATTTCATTCAAATTCAAAATTTTAAACTTTTATAGGAGACCTTATTTATTTTACTAAAAATTTATCTCCAGAAACCAATAACATAATCTATAAAGATTTAATCTAACAAGTTTAGTTTAAATTCTGCAATGTCACAAGTTTTGTTCTATCTCTAGTTCTATATCTTATTTTTCTTGAAAGATCTATTCAAAAAAATTTCGAGGTTGTGGCTTATGCACACAACACACAATATAGACAGTGCACTGAACCGTCATGTGATCTGTATACACGGCTTGAAAATTAACACTATGCCCCATAGCCTTTCGGATGGGGTATGCGTATTCCAGATTGTAGTGTTGTAGTGTATTGGATCAATAAAAAGTTTACTGGAGAAGAATGACCAGAACATCGTAATGAATGGTCCCATGGATATTCCAATAGTAATTTGGAATCTAGTTAATCAGTTCAGATGTCCTATGCGATCTTTAAGGGGTATGGCGGCGTATCGGTCAGTGGAATTGAAGCTGAGCTGACAAGGAATGGTGGTGCTGTCAGATAACTCTCCCTTGAGGCATTTCTTCTGGTTTATCAATCAAGTGATCAGAAGGAGAGTGGGTGCTTCATGGTGGAATAGGTTACATTGCAGAATCTAGAACTGAATGTATACTGGATTATGGGTAGGAAATATGTGAGGGCCTTGAAAAGAAAGGGTACTGAATCTGTGACAATTTTAATAGATTTTTTAACGGGGCATTATGTTTTGATGTGGAGGATCAGCTTGTGATACACAGGCATCATTTCTTTCAATAGGCTTTGTTATAATATGGAGAAGTCTGAGACTGGAGAGCGTGCAGAGGCGTGCTTTAGATTCTTGGTAATATGGAGGAGGCCTAAAACTATCGATCGATGTTTTTCAATGGTTTTCAGTGGTTTTGGAAAGTTGGCCTCTGTTAGGATTTCTAAAGTTGAGAGTTTCATCTCTGGCGTTTGTACAGCAAGTATCAAAAAAGTCCACGGTTTCTCGTCTCTGCCCTCGTTCTTGCCTATTGGAACAAACTATGCAATCCTTTTTTTGCCCTTAGGCAAGATGTGAAGTGTTTTGTCAAGCCTAGCTTCTTGATTTGAGGTGAATGGTCTTGATCGTTCTTCTCGGTATTTTCCCACGCAAACGTAAACACTTGTTTTTCTAAGAACTTAGAGCGCTGAGTGAGATAAAGAAACGTGTGGCAAATGCGGCGACAACGGATTTATTCCTAACATACGAAATGTCGCAAATGGGACGACAAGGGAGTGCAAAGGGTTAATTGCCTCACGTTGTTTGTTTTGCACGCGCTTATACTTACGATTTAAACAATCAAATCGGATCTAGTAATACAATAAATTGTTTGTAAATTACGTATGTTTGTATTTTATTGCTATTGCTTTGAATAAATATTAATTATAATACAATATAAAAAAAATTTAACAATTTAAATAATAATCTCCTTAAAGTTTTGTCAGTTAACTTTTGTGACCCACACTTACTTATAATTTTTGTTGTTGTTGGAAGACATTCTTCCTGACTAATTTTGCACAGTATCCGCAAACCATTTTAACATTTTCAGCATAGTTTTCGCTGAATACCAACAAAATGGATACTCATCGTAGCAACGTTCAGTTTGACCGCGATAACTTAAACCACGACTAAATGCGCGACCGATTTTAGCGGGTGCAACGTTAGTATTTTCTTCAAGAAAATCACACAATAATAAAGCTTCATGAGAATTATTTTCTGCCCCTGAAAACAACTGGCAAACTAACGATTGCAGACACTCAAAAGGATCTCGTGATAGTATTCGTTTCCAATCGATAGTTGCTGTTGTGCTATTTGATCTTCGTACCTCATGGCCGCCATTAAGTCTTTTACGTCGTGGTGAAGGACGGTTATTGCTAATATCACGTTTACCTCTTATTATAAAACTATCAAGGCTGGCACTGGCACCGGTTAAAAATCTGGTAACAGCTTGCGGTACAGGTCGTCTAATTTTATTCCAATCTTGCGCCAACAAATGCAACATATACATGGCACCCAGGCCCATTGCCATTAGAATCATCAGTCTAATAAAATGGGCAGCCATTTTAATTGGTTGTAATAGAAATTGAATGCAAAATACTTTTAAAGATTATTTTCGATACGGTGTATTTACGGTACGGTGTGTTGGTTGTCTTTTTAAAATAACGTTTAAAACTTACCTAAAAGCCATTGATTGGAAATTTATATACAAAAACTTTGTGCAGTATTAAGTAATCCGTTTAACTGAACTGGATCTTTAAGCGTTGGAAACACAAATGATGCTTAGCTTTTCACTAAACACAACATCAACATCTTTAAAATTGTGGCAAATTTAAAGAAATCCTCATGTTTGTAATATAAACAGAGTCTTGAAAGAATTAGTTATCTTACGACTGGTTTTTGAAGATTAAGCATTGAAAGAGTTTTTCTACAAGAGGCTTTTGTGATACAATATTTATTATAATTGCGTTGAGATTAGTTAGTTTCGGTAGACATCCCATCTATGAGAATATAATTGTCGCTTGTATTCACTATGTATGGTATCTAGGATTCAGAAAGTAGTCGCTCTAGTTATTCTCCAAGCAGGTCTTTTGTAAACTGGGAACAAGCAAATTCAGCTAACCCATCATTTTTAACCTGATGTGATGATCAGAAAAATTTGTTAAGGGATTACACTCAGAGCATGTTCCGTGCTATATGCAGCGCTTTGAGAATAAATTATAGTGCGAGGGATAAAGGAGTAGTGTGCGGCAATTTGATTTATTATTTTATTTATTTCCTCTTCTTGGTGACCTTTGTCGTAATTTCTTATTCTTTTTAAATATTCTGTGAATTTAACAATGTCTTACTGAACAGAGTCTCTGGAGGGAACCAAAACCAGAGCCCCAAACTCGTAGATTAGCGCGGTAATCACGGGCAGTAATTATGGCTCGATAGATAGCCTGATACTGCTTGTTTATTAATTTACGTACAGCAAAGGAATTACAAATAAATTAATAAATTGTCCGTTGCCAACTGTCATAATTACATTCCTTTAAAACTCTGCCTTGAGCATAGGAGTCCTCCAACACTAATGCGTAATATTTTCAATTTAATTTTTAAAGTCATTTTGTCTTTATTTTTCGTATATGATGAAAACCGGAACTTTTGCGTTTATACTCTTAGATTCGTGACTGAAAATGTACCACAGTTTTCATCGTAACCACATTACAGCTCACTTGCACTTTTCCGGTATTTTGACCAACAATTTTCAGGAATAGTTTTGTATTTCTATTTCTGTTTTTGTTTTTCTTTTTTGGCAAAACAAGTATATGTTGGCTTTAATAGGTGACATAATCGTTTGGGAGATTTTCACAAAACTGGTCAGAGCAGTTTTTCATAGCATTTTTTATTCATTTCTTTTTTTTATTAATTTTTGTAATTTTGTTTTTCCATTTTTCAATGTTGAGGTCTTATAAATTATATTTTATTAGGCGATATTATTATTTATCTCTTCTCTCTTAATCAGAAATTGTAATGGCATTTTACTTTCTGGTTTATAACACTTCCACACTTGTCACTTTGTAAAATGTGAATCGGGTATATTGGTTTGGTTTGTCCAACCATTTGACACACTCCATAACGGATAGATGGATGGATAAATGAAATAATGCATGGAAGACAGGCATTATGATATTATATAAATTTAAAAATTGCATTTAAAGTTAACCTTGTTGTCTTCTTTAATAACACAGTTGAACTTCAATTATTCGGAACGTATGTATAAATATATAGGTTTTCTTTTTGTTGTGTAACACAAATTTATTATTTTATTTAAAGTCGATTATGTTTCCGTTTTATATTAATCTTAATAGAAAAGTTTTACTAATCGCGAAACATTTAAATATTATCTGGCTATATTATCACAAGATTATATTGTGAGTGTAAAAGTATCACTTTTAGTATCTTTGGGTTTGGAAATTACCAGTGATGATTAGTCGTTATTTTCATTACTGCGCTTACCTGTGGCGTCACAACGTGTCGCTGTTCCTGCTCAAGTGTGCTTTGCCGACTTTTTCAACAAATCGGTACTGAGAGAGCTATGGTATACCTCGAAATTTTATATGCAGCTACTGACTGGAATTAGTAAGTCATGAACGCAAAGCATTATGTACTGAAGAATAGCAAACAGAGTTCTACATGAATATTCTTTCTGATAATATTGACTTGAACCGCGTGAGCCGCCTAGCAGCGCTCGTTTATGAATGAATGAATTCAAAAGTTGTCCTAGCAGACTGCTTTATGAATGGTTGATTCAGTTCGTAATTGGAAATTCGTTTCATTAGAGTCTTTTCCATTAAATTGTTTTTTTTTTTGTTTGTCCAGTTTGATTCACATGATTTTAAGCACTTATTTTGGACTATTTAGTTTCTGGGCAATCGAAAATGTGCAACACGGCAGTGGATCTCAACGATTTTCTTTATTTTATCGACATTTTCAATATTTGGCCCTCCAGAGAGTAGTGTCTCTGTGCTAGTGTGCATTTTGCTCAATGGTTCAAACAGTACTACTCCACTCCACTTTCATACAATACCGAAAGCATCTGCAAGTATATTTGTTTTAAAATCAATAATTTTGTTATGATTATGGCAGAAATGAGGATTATTAATAAATAATAATATTTAAAATTTATTATTGGCTTTACTCTTAGAGTAATTAGAGAGGTAGTTAATTTAAACCTGCATTGCATAACATAAACAATAAAAAAAAGTTTTATTTAATATGTCTGTGCTAACAAGGTATAACTGCTTAAGTATACTTAAGTGAAAATTAGATGACAATAAGAAAGCCGAAGCGCTTGCAGTCCATTTTATTATTATGCTCGTATATTCCCTTTGTATTTCATAAGTTAGTATTTATTTCTTTAAGCAAAAGGCTGCCAGCAAGGTGGTCATTTATTTTGTTCGCATCTCAGCGAAAAAATCGTAAGCGTCATAAATAGGAATTAATCATTTTTACGGTTAATTTTGCATTTTTTGTAGCTTTCGTCTTATGTAATTCCATAAATACAAAAATTAATATTTTCTCTTCATAGAAAGAGACATGCTTTGCAAAAGTTTTTCCAGAAAAATCAGACTTATGCAGTATTACTGTGTTGACACAGATCTGAATTATGTCAGTGTTTCCCAAATCATATTGATAATATAGGATAATTAAGGTATACTAAGAAGACATATATCTATTTCTTCCTACAGATGATATAATTGTTTTCAGTACAGATTGGAATTAGGAGTGTGACTGTAGGTAAGCAGCTCAGCATAAACCTTTTTGATTTTCAATTGTGGCTTTTGACTGTGATTGTTTTCCTTTGCAGAACTCATAAGTGCTTTAAAGGTAGGTTGGTTTTTAGTGGCTTTTGACTGTGATTGTTTTCCTTTGCAGAACTCATAAGTGCTTTAAAAATAGGTTGGTTTTTAGTAGCATAAATGGAACTTTTTTGACCTCTAACCTTATACTTGTTGCTTCAAAGAATTTTTTGTGCTATGTTTACTTTCTGACAATGAAACACATGCTCAAATGTCGGTTTAGAGAACATTGTTCTTTGTTCAGAACATTGTTTACATTTTTAATCGTCAAAATAATTTAAATTTAAGAAAAAATTCTTTCATTTCTAATGCATAAGAACGTATAAGTCTTACCAGAAATCTGCTGAGAGAAAGTCAACGAAGAAATATTTTTTCTTATTTCGTTTTGTTGGAGATTTCCGACCTGGGGCTTGAACTCTGACCACTTGTCTAATAAAGCCAACACACAACCTACTAGACTACGGCGACTTTTACTTTACAATACTGGATTAAAAAATCGTAAATCTTATTATACCAACAGAACAGTTTCTACAGCAGTATACTATCAAGGGCTTAAACAACTTTGAGTTTTCTTGCTCAGTTGGATATCTAATGTTTCTCTTAGATTCACTTCAGAAAAAATTCTGAAAGTTTTTAAGCGACTTAAGCAATCAAAAAAATTAAAGTTCGAAATATTTTGAAATTTGAAACCGTTTGGGAATTTCTGGATTTAAAAAAAGATAAATTCAATAAAAACAAATTGACATCGAAAGTGAAACACATGCTGCACTAGAGATTTAAGCATCACATAAACTATTGGCAAACTTACTGGTTTACTTGACCAAGTATAAATTGTGATGCAACCAAAGAAAACTCTTCAGTCGATTGATAAACCTAACACCAGATCTAACATTGTACGGAGAAAATATTTTTAAACAAAACAAGAAAAGAAGGAACCAAAAGTGGTAACAACAAGCGAAAAGACTGTTTAACCGACAAGCCAATATGGTCAATTAAGGAAAAACTAGTGGTTTTTCAAAAGTGGTGCAACACGAGGAAAAAGTAATAAAAAATAAATAAACAACAGCAGCTCAAATACAAACCGTTATGTAATAATGTTATTATGAAATCAACACTCTTACTTACCGGAAGTTATTACTACTGAAGCCATATTATCGCCTCTGTGTATCGTATTCAATTCGAAATAAAGATTTAAATAGCATCAACGAAATGTTTTATAGTGTAATATTTTTTACGGTTTTAATATTAATATTCCTATTGTGGGATATACGTAAACCAAATAAATTTCCACCGGGACCAAAATGGTATCCCATTGTGGGCTGTGCCCTACAAATCTCCCAGTTGCGGGCGAAATGTGGTATGTTTTGCAAAGTAATCGATGAGCTGGCCCGTCACTATGTTAATCCTTATGGGCTATATGGCCTTAAAATAGGCAAGGATAAATTGGTTATTGCCTACTACTCGGATACCATACAGGAGATGATGACCAACGAAGATTTGGACGGCAAGCCGGATGGCATTTTTTATCGTATGCGTACTTTCAACTCCAAAAAGGGCATACTTGTGACAGATGAGGAGTTATGGATCGAGCAGCGTAGATTTATTTTAAGACATTTAAAAGATTTTGGCTTTGCCCGCAGTGGCATGATAAATGGCATACAACAGGAAGCCGCACATCTTTTGGAGGATTTAAATGAGCTGATACGTGAACAGGGTGGCAAAAAGGCAAAAGTATCGATGGTCAATCTATTTACGGTATATGTCCTGAATACCTTGTGGTCTATGATGTCTAGCAAGCGTTATGATCATAAAAGTAAGGAAATCAATGATTTATTGCAAATGTTTTTCGAACTCTTTCAACATGTCGATATGGTGGGAGCCATGTTTAGCCATTTTCCTTTTATGCGTTATGTGGCCCCAAACTATTCGGGTTATAGTGCCTTTGTGGAAAATCATGAGCGTATTTATGCATTTCTACGCAAAGAGGTGAATAATCATAGAGAAACTTTTAAAAGCTATGATATACCGCGCGATTTAATGGATAGCTATTTAAGGGAATTGGAAAATCCTGAACGCAGACCATCGTTTACCGAAGAACAATTGCTGGCTGTGTGCTTAGATATGTTTCTAGCTGGTTCGGAAACAACTAACAAAAGTTTGGGTTTTGCTTTTCTGCATATGGTACGCAATCCGGCTATACAAAAGCGTGCCTACGAAGAAATCAAAGAGGTCGTAGGTTTAGAACGTTTACCCGAATGGAAAGATCGCATAAAACTACCCTATTGTGAAGCCATAGTTCTGGAAGCTGTGCGCATGTTTATGGGTAACACTTTCGGCATACCACATCGAGCATTACGGAATACACGTTTAAGTGGTTATGAAATACCCAAAGACACCATGGTTATAGCATGTTTTCGTGGTATGCTTATGAATCCAGTGGACTTTCCAAAACCTCATAAATTTGATCCGGATCGTTACCTAATCAATGGTTGCCTTAAAGTTCCTGAAGGCTATAATCCTTTTGGTTTTGGTCGACACCGATGCATGGGCGATATTTTGGGACGCCAAAACTTGTTTATGTTTATTACAACTGTTTTGCAGAATTTCCGAGTAGAAGCACTACCTGGTCCGCTGCCAGATGAAGAGCCATTAGATGGTGCCACCGCTTCCGTAAAACCATATGAGGCATTCTTAATACCCAGATGTGGCTTTATTGATTAACTGCGTACTTTAAGAGAATTATTCTTTAAAATAAAATAAAAACAAGGAACAATTTTTTTATGTTGTGGCTTTTTTAAATCGTCAATATAAAGAAGGTACTCATGAAGCTTGATATCTTCTGATTACAAAACTATTTACATAGAATCGCAAGTACTGTTTGAAGTCAAAAATTTGAGTTCCGTGAAAGTAATAGTCTTGGAAAGTATTTTAAATTCCACTCTAGGCGTTCTGAGTTTGTAAACTAGTCGATAGTATTAGTGTCTACTTATTTCAGTGGTGTCGGATGGACTTGTTACATTATCTCTAGACGTTCCTCTAATGAATCTGCTTAAAATATTTAAAATACCACCACCTGAATGGGTAATTAAGCTTACCAAGGAACATAATTAGTCGAATGCTTTACTCGAAGTGAGTAAAAGTTGTCGAAATAGTTACGGTATTCAGGGTTATTCAGTGTTTCTTGGCAGTGACTGATTTCTAGGTTGAATTCAAACTGACTGCAAACAGGGTGGCAAGGGACATCTTTTTAACACCATTTAGAGTTGGCAAAGTGTCGGTACTTTTGTCGCTGTACATAGCTCTCATATCTTATGGCGTTGATCGTTTTTCTGGTATTCCCATGCTTTTATATACTGCAAGCAAATGAATCTAAAGCTAAATAGTGAAACAAAATTTCATATTTTACAAAAAAAATTGTTTTTCATACGATTTTTATTGAAATGGTTGAAGTTTTCTTTCTTTTGTTTAACAGAACACTTAAAGCATTAGTTTTTATTCTTTTTTTATAATTAAAGATTTAATAAGTAAATGTTTTTAGTTAATATTAGTTTAATTAACATATGTTAGTTGGTATGTATGTAAGTAGGTAGTTATGTAGGTTTTTCTATGTAGTGATTAATTAATTAATTAATAGATAAACTTAAAAACTATTGGTATTTTGGAAAACTTGTATTTTTATAAAAGTTAGTAAAGTATTATGAACGAGTTATCTGCAATTTCTTAGTTACATACATATACATTTAAAATATATCGCTGATATGTTATATTGAGGGAGTAAAGGATAATTAAAATTAATACGGAGATAGGCGCCCGAAGTGTTACCAGTACAAGCCAATAATTCATAACGCTTTACGTCATACAGACAACGTAACGTAATTGAATTCAAAATAAACCGAGTTAAAGCCTTTTAGTTTAATGGAAAATAGGTAGCAAATATTTAATATAAGAATAGAGGAACAGAGCTACATGGTGTTTAAAGTAGAACTCCAATAAACTGATTTTTTAATGTCTAATAGAGGTACATGTAGCATCCTTCACGTAAGTGATATTTCAGAAATAGTTCGCATTTTTGGAGACGGTCCGAAAAGCGTATGTGCTCAGGGCTCCATGACTAACAGAAGGAGTTTGATTGCCCAGAAAATATATACAGTGGTGGCCTTATAATTAGAAATGACTTAGCAACATGTATGTTTGTTAATTTGTTTTTTCAGTTTTCACTCTGTACCTGGGATCAAAGGCTTTGTTTGGAGGACGTCTTACATACGTTTTTCCATCAGATTGGGACAAATTAAAAATAGATTCGTCACTCCAGAGAACTCTGTTTCAGAAACATCGTTTCTAATTATAAGGCCACCACTGTACCTGCTAGCTCACATATGCATACATGTATAGTCATCCAAATACATAAGGTAGCTGAAAATGCTTCCGTTATTGAACTGAAAATCAGAAGTACAATATAAAAATCAGAACTTAGCATCCAAATTTGATTACAACTTAGAATATGTGCTATCTTCAGTAATGGTTTTGATGACGATAAATGCACCATGACGTATATCACTCATTGAACAATACGAGAATACAATAAAACTACAAAAGCTGTTCAAGACGTAAACAACTGAGTCGAAACAATTGGGCTCCTTAACAAGTTTCGACACCATCCACAAGGCCTGTAAACCCCAATGTTTTTTTACAAGAAAAAGTTCCCAGCTTTAGTTGTCGACTAAGCACTTACTATGTGGTGGTTGTCCTCACGGTACACTGTCTGATAAGAAGGCATGCCAGTTGACTAGGCACACTCTCGCATCACTTATGCATATGTTGGCACTAAGAGAAGGCCGTCTGTTCCTTATTTTGTACGTTTCCGGTACTTTAAAGTATTGACGTCACTTCCAGACACCTCTGACGGAACTGTAAGAAGTTAGAATGAAGGATATTACCAGATATACATATCATGGAATCTGTATCATTTGCGTTGGAAGCAGATTTCTTAATTAAATAAAAGAAATGTGGCAGCACAAATTTTTCCATATTCTCCGAGCTTTTTATTATTATTGTCATGAAGAGGTGCGTTAGTACTGCCCTCAATCTATTTAGGGTATTCCTAAAATTTCCCCTCAAAGCCTATTGCCTTGGCAACTTAAGGAAGGTGTCTACAAGAACAGTTCCCTTTCCAGCACCTAACTCTCTGGGCTTAAATGTAATGAAAATTTTGAATATGGTTTGTACTGAGAGCTAACGTACTAAAAGTTGCTAGACGATGAGCGTCTTAAAAATTGAATTTCCTATAGATAAAGATTTACAATTAAAACATTAAGGCATAATTAACGGGTAACACTTCGATTTTGATGCGTGTATATATCATTAGTACAATAAATATAAAATTGTTAAAGCAGACAAACTTAAAAGGAAAATCTTGTTGTCAAAATAATATTTTTAAGAATGGTTTATAAACTACGGCCCTTGTACATATTACTTGTAGCCATTTCTATTTCTCTTTTTTATTTTAGAATATTTATGTATATGATTATATATGTGTGTTTATTGGATAACATCTACTTTTTAACAATGTTTTATTTTTGCATTATTAATTATATAGTTTTTTGTTTTGTTTTGTAGAAATTTTCATTATTAGTCTCACTCTCAAATGCATACATTAGGTAAAACATTTTAATATCTAAATGGTTAGATTTTTTAAGATGATTTTTATTCATATTTTTCTTCTTATATAGGAAAAAATGCATTAAAAATTTATCATTTCGTTTAATTCAACAATTAAAGCACATTTATTTCAATTATAGATGCATTTATTTCATCTACGCAATTCGTACAACAAACATTCTATTATTTTATTATAATATTATATAAAGTATAAGAAAATGTAGTCCTTTGATTATTATTATATTTGTTTATTTTTTCTTTATATATTAATTATATATATATATTTTTTTTTCTTCATTTTATTTGATATATTTTTTTTAATTTGCTTCATTTAGTTTTGGTCCGTTTTATATCTAAAATGATGGCATTTATCTTATCTGTTTAACTATTTCTTTATGATGATTATTTTGTTTCAACAATTTTATATTCTACCATATGGGAGTAGCATTGAGTATGTTTCTTCTTTTAAGAGTATCATCTTGTTTTTTTCTATGAACAAAATTATATAATTATGTGATAATAATAACAAGTGCCTTAAATTAATATTGTTTGTATAAAATTGATATTGGAAGTTTACAATACTCAAAGTTATTATAATTGTTTAAAATATATTTGAATAAGAATTTTGATGAAATAAGAATTCTGTTTTGTCACAAATAGAAAATTAAATTTGAACGCTTCTACTGTATACTTTCTTATTATCCCACAAACAATATCAAAGTTTTTTCTTTTCAGATCTCTTTCCTTACGTTTTTAATATCATTTCTTTTTTTCATATTTTATATTCTCTAAAACTTACTTTCGTTCCTAGTCTATATATGCAGCGAAAGGAATTTATACAATGCTAAATAAATTTCAACATCCGTTTTACTTCTAAATGTCCTTAGGTGTAAAAGTAGATTTCCAAATAAGCTCTTTTTGGGCAATAAATCAATTTGTGCCCACACTACTTCATTTCTTCTTCATTTCACTATTCCTTCTTCATTTCTACTTCAAAAAAGTAAAAGACGTGTTGTTGGAAGTTAATTTTTTACCGAAATGCTGCATGTGGAAATAAACTTTTCCGAAAAACAATTCTCTTCTTTCACAATTTAAAAGGATATTGTGTAAGAGCATGCAACATCTTTGATATTAAAATAACCTTAACGGAACCGCAGAAAAAAACAAAACAAAAAATGTCAGGAAATTGAACAAAATTCATATTTCAGTTTACTGCCTTGCTTTTTTGTCATTGCTAAAACAGCAACTATTTCAAGTCAAAAAAAAATGCTAAAAATTTGGAAATACTATCGAATGGTGTTTCACTTTATTTAATATGTACGTAATACAGCATAATAAAGAGCTTTTAGTTAAAGGAACAGCATTTAAAAATTAAACATAAGCATAAAGCATAACAAAATTAAAGTTCGTTTGCTATTGATAATAAACCCACAAGTTTCGTTGTAATGTTTTTCAAATAACCTCCTTGTGCCAGCTTTGCACTTATAAACATTCTGAATAAAATAAAAATAAAAATGTTTCTATTAAAATGTCAGTACTCACTTTATTTCTTAAAAAATAAATGAGAGGCGATTAATTCGACATTGTAAACATTTTCGCTTTACGACTACAGATCGTACAGAAATAAAATAAAATGAATAAATAAATGTAAATTATATAAATTATGAACTTAATTTGTATATTTATGAAATAATAATTTTAGTATCTATTGCATCATCAAATATAAATAAAAGTAAAATAAAATTTCAAACATTTTGTATAAATTATTTTCGATTTAACACGGCACTAAATGAATACAATTTAATTTTAATTTCCTTTAAGGAAAAAGCGTACAAAGATCAATTCAAACATGCAATTGTTCAATGATAAAATGATTTGTTCGTTTGTTATTGTGTTTTATTTCAACGAGACACATTTTTTTTTTTTTTTTTTTGATAAAAATAATAATGAATCTTATAAATAAATAATATGAGATGTGGATGATAAAATGGAAAACTTATGTTAATGCAATACAATATGTATTTTTCATTTTTTTTTCTTCTTCTTCTAGTATTAATATTTCTTTGTTTTTGTTTTTTCGTGTTAAAAAAAAATTCCCTAAATTTTTTCACTAATTATTGAATCAATATAAAAAGTAAGTAAATTGATTTCTTGATTTAATATTTCTTTTGCTTTTTCTCAATAATTTGTTTTATATTGTTTAAATAGTTTTACATGATTACAATTTTGTTGTTGCTTCCTTTTCTTTACGACTAAAAAAATAATAAAAGATTATTATTACTCTGACGTTGAGAATAAATTAAAGTAAAAATTTTTAATCAATAATTAAAATTATTTGTGTTTGTTTAGTAATATGTTTAAAAGGGAAATTTGAGTTTGAATTAACACTTCAATGCCTTGAGTATGTAAATGTGGGTAATTGTGACGCGCAACAGCAGGCAACTACATATAAAATACCAAAAAAGAAATTTAATTTTGCCGTTTGCCTTGGTACTTGACTCATGGTCTGCTCATTACGAAATTGCTTTTCAATGCGAAAAGCTTGTGGCACCGTTATCAAAGGTAATAAAAACCACAGTGAATATTTTAAAGCGTATACCACAAAAACACTGTACGGTGTAAATAACAATAGAGCGTATAAGACGTGTGATGCTGTTCTGCCAATTAAAATGGCCAGTGTTACAATGCCAGCTTTGCGATCGTTTTCGGCATCCCGTGTATTATTACTATGTAAAATAGCTTCAGTATTTAAAGCCAACGGTATTGCATAATATATGGATGTCCAATCAACATGACCCGTTTGTGACATGAAGGCAAAAAGCACTGATATTGGGCCGAATAATATCAATATAACTAAATCGCCTAACGCAATATATTTGAAACCAATGCCACCGGTATACAAGAAACTTGAAGAGAGTCCACCAAAGTATATTAAAGCCAAATGTTCCATTTTGGCTGGACTTATTATCGCCAAACATATAAAGCCAACACAACCGGCCATATAAAGTATTGCACCTAGGGACACAACCTGAAAATTATTACAAAAGAAACAGATTTAGTGTATATTTATATATATAAAGAGCATAGTATAAACTATTTTAGATTAGAATTTTTGCGAAATTCAATTATAAAAAAATCTGTTATTGTATACATGTACACTAAATACTATAAACACGAAAACTATTTCCTTTAATTTAATTTCCATTAATGGCAATTTTAATTATTTAAAACACTTTTAAAATTTTTATTGGCTCCTAGTTAACTGATAAAAAAACGCCATATCACATAAATTTTCGTTATTTAACTACATCCGCCGAACTAAAATCCATTACAGTGAATAATTGGTTGTGAGACTTTTAAAATGAATTGTGAATTCACTGTTGCAATAAAAAAGTCAATTACATACCAATTTAATTTTATTTTACCTTTTAAAATATATATATATAAAATATATATATATATATATACCTTCTAAAATATATATTTCTGGAACATTTTCTTATTTTCCTCGAATAACTACATTTTAGCTGATTTAATATTGGTTTTTATCGATTTATTTATAAACAAACAATGCCAAAAATTGTAATTAAATTTCGTAATTTTTAAATACAAATATAATGCGTACATATGTATGTACATATGTGCGTAAATAGACTCACCTCATCTTTTGTTAAAATGTGATCAACTAAGGTACGATCATCAGCCTTTTGTTTATCAATTCCTTTAATAAAATCAAAATACGTATTGACCACATTACCAGCACAATGAACTGTTACGGCTGTAAATGCCGTTAGAAAAAATGTTATAAAAGAAAAATCGGCGGACCATTGTGAACGGAACGCTAATGCTGAACCCAATAATGTGGGCACTAAACTGGCTGACAATGACCACGGTCGTAGAGCCAAAAGGTACGTTTTTAATTTCATAAACGTGCCGGTGGTAGAAGTAGAGGCTGTTACATTTGTTGGTGTTGTTTTTGTTGGTAAAGAAGTGGTGGTGCAGTTGGCAGCGGTGGTGTTATTTAGATTTTTCATCGTACTGCTAGTGGATACTTTACCATTAGCTGGTACCAATGGTTCCTTTACAGCCGAACCATTGCTTATGGGATTATTTGCTTTCTCACTGCTAGTGCGTTTCCTTAACAGAGAATCCATAGTGGAATCCTTATCTACTGCAGCACTGGCTACTGACATTTTCTAAAATAATGCAAAATTTTCTTAAATATTGATGTCATTGATGGATGCTGTTTTTATTCTTTTAGAAGCAGCCAAACTTACCTGTACTGTACTCCAATTATTACTAATACCTCCAATGAAAATATTTGTTTAGTTTTGCTTTGGCAATTTGTTTATAACGAATGGCCTTGAATTTTTAAATATTAAACAGATCTGATCGTCGTTGATGTTTCTATTTGAAAAGCGTATGGAAATGAGCGCGGAACGCGTGTTGATTAGTTGTGTGTGTTGATTCTGTACAATAAAATTTTGTTTATTTTACTTGAGTTTTTTCCTTTTATTTTATTTCACCTTTAACTGTTCGCCTTTACCAAAAAGTAATTATAATTTTATATTGTGTCTGTTTCGGTTCCTCTTGTCGTTGCCTCCTTGTGTTTTTATATACAAATTTCTCCCGGTTTGTTTTGCTTTTGTATGATATGAATATTATTATTTTAAAATTCCATCCAACATTGTTTCATATATTTGTAGTGCTCCAGCTGTGTCGAAATGGGTCTTATATTTGTTGTATTGTTTCTATTATTTTCGTTGAAGTGTGTAAAAAATTTGATCCACTTTTTCTTTGCTGCTTAAAAGAGTCCGCTGCTGTCGATGCTGCCTGTTCTATTTGTCTTGCCTGACCGTTTATTTGCCTTAGTCTCGTTTTATAATAATTTATCAGATTTTCTTTTGTGTTTTACAATTGCAAAATTCATTTCATTTCTTTTTTGTTTTGTGTTGCTATTTAATTGATATTTATTTGGATTAATCTTTACTTTAATTAATATTTTCTCAAATAATTTTCTTAAGTAAAAAATTTTCACTTTATTTCGGTTTTGCTCTCTGCTGTCACGTCAGCTAAATAAATTCTCACGTTCTCTGTAACTGTCAAATTGAAACAATAGCATCCTCTAGTGTTGAGTAGTTATACAAAAATATTAGTGATGGCAATTGTTGTAAACAGTTGGCTTCGTAAAATGTCTAGCATGATATTATAAATAATATTAGTCGTATGATACAAGTACAAGAACAATGGATAACTTTTTATTCTTTTAAAATAGTTTAGTATATTTAGTATATTTATAACCAAAAAAGCGCTTACTTGGCAATCAATTATAATTTCACTCAGTTTAACCAATATTGCTAACTTTATTAACATATCCTTAATATCCATATTCAGAAGTAAGACTTTTGCCGGGTATTTAGAAAAACCCACATGAAAAGTGCAGTGGCTTTTATAAATAAATGATTAAAGCAATACATTACAATACATTGAAATGCAACGTAATAGGAAAGAAAGTTTTCATACAAATATACGTTCGACTGATTGATAAATTTTCCAAATCACTTAAAAATCGCTAAATCTCTACCGAATTCACTTGTTTGCAACACCTTTTTTATTATTACGAATACTAGAGAGAAGTACCAAAAAAAGTTTTGTTTACGTTTTTCTATAAACCGCTAGCCCTAGCATAGTTGAAAAAAGCTACAAATAATAATGAGTGAATTAATTAATGTATTTAAAAAATTAAAAGAATATTTTGTGGTAAATTTATTGTGGGAAGAAGTCGAAGAACTTCTTGAAAATGTACAGCAAAACAAGGCAACAAAACACGACGGCAATAATGGTGCTCCACTGAAGGAAGCCATGTCAAAATTTATAAGCATTCCTTTAGTGCAGCGTGCTACATTGGATGAACAAATTATTTCCGTACTAATGGAACTTTGTGCCACATTGCGTCGACTTCGAAACGAAACAGAGAGTAGCTATGATAATACCTTCGACTGTTGGGATCAAGTGGTTAAAGTAGCTCCACGAGATGGCTATTTAGCGTTCATTTACACATTGTCAGCTTTAATTCAGATCGACATTAATTCTGAGATTTATATTAAGCTTTCTGCGTTAGCTGTTAACAGCTATTTTTTATCACTTACCATACCTGGTGCTAAAGGTTTCCATATATTTGAAGAGGAAATCATCAAGCATTGCCTTCAAGTGTTCAGTTTAATAGAGCGTATTCATAATCCTATTGTTTTAGAGAAAATGTCTCGCAATGTTGCCATCCAAATATGGATTCAGTTTACAACATTATGTGACGATTTAAAATTAGTTTTGCGTTACGTACACTTTAACGAGCACAAGGAAGCAAGAAATGTTCTTTTAAAAAAATTAATAGATCTGCAGTACTTGAACCATGAACGCGGATATTCAAATACGTGTAAGTACAGTTAATTAATATTTGTTAAGTATGTAATATTACCTAGTTTTTGTGTTTTTAATTCCACAAAATAAATATCGAAGAGAATACTAGTGCAAAGGGATGTATATGCCCTTATTTATTGGACATTTTAGGCAAATTTGAGGTCTTGGAAACTTTAATCTTGCAATCTCTTATTACAGATTATAGGTATTTTCTTAATCATAGAGTTTCGAAATTTTTAATTTTTTAGCAGAATTAGATAAATAGTTTCATTTATACAGCATTTAAGTTTTAATTTTTATACTTTTTGTAGACTACTTATGTCTAATATGCATAGTTTTTGAATACCAACGAATAGTTAATTAAATTTATAAAATTTTTTATTTATATCGTTATCGTTAACAAAAGTATTAAGCTTACAAAATATTATATGCAATAAAAATTCAATATATTTATGTTGCATCGATCTAACAATTTAACCCATTGCCCTATTCATGAATATGTTCTTAATTTGTGGTAAATTTTGCGTTAATTGTAGGCCCAAACTACGTAATAGTACAACTGGTGTCAAGGTAGTGGAATAAAGCATATGTAAACCATGTACTCCCACTAGTATGGGTACATTTTTCTTTAGACATTTCTGTTCGTATTTCATTAGATACTGTTTGTCGCCTAGTTTTGCACCAGCATAAGCACCCTCAGCTAAGGACTCAATCAAATAACACACATCACTGAAACCGAGATTGACACCTTGACCAGCCAATGGATGTATGCGATGAGCAGCATCACCAATAAGAGCAGCTCCTGAGCAAATATACGATGAAGCATGTAAGAATCCCAAAGGAAAAGTGGCCCTAGATTTTTCGAAAACTGCACTTACACGTGGAGGATATTGTCTGAGTGAGGTTGGATTATGACCCATAATAGTATTCAAGGCATTTAAAGCTGTAATAGTTATATCACTTTTGGGAAATTCCTTGCACAGTGCTTCGTTTAAAGCATTGATAAAGTGTTCAGAAGGCATATTGAGCAGTTCTTTAGCATGCGGTATTGTTGTACTCCATACCAGGGAGCTAAGTTTATCTGTTAAAGGCAATAAAGCTATTGGACCAGTAGGTATGAAACGTTGCCATGCCACTGAGTTGTCGCCAGCTTCGCTTAATTCTAAAGTTGCGACCAAACCCATGCGCTCATAGTTAAGTGAAAATACATCTACACCCATTTGTTTACGCACCAACGAATTGGCACCATCAGCCCCGATTATTAGCTCGCAGGTAAATTTTTCCCCACTCTGTAAGGTTACTTCTGAAACACCTTTACCTGTATCCTTCGGTAATTTTACATCCGAAATACGTGATAAATTACGTACCAAAACATTAGGTGCTGAATCTTTTAATCGACTGTATACAGCGTCCAACATTAAATCGTTTTCCACAATATATGCAACATCTTGAGCAAAATGGTCGTGTTGAAACTGTATTAGAGCATCACTATTCGATTCCCATATTTGCATTTGCTTAACAGACTTTACTCTAGCCTTGACCATATGTTCCCAAGCACCAATAGATTCAAACAATGCCTTCGTATTTCTATTAATTGCCGATACACGATTGCCATAAGGCTGTGTCGCATCAAAACCTTTAAAAGCGGGTGCTCCCTCCAAAAGCAAAACCTTTTTATCACCCAATGTTTTATTCTTGGCCAAAGCTGCAGCCAATGTTGTGCCCACTAAACCTCCTCCTCCTATAATTATATCATAGTGTTCCGTAGAGCCTGTTGTTGCTGCTGCCTGTGAACTAGTTAAGGTTCTGATTGCAAGAAGTTTTAGTAAAGGTTTGAATTGCTGACCCATACCGCAATTTTGAAGTAACAATTTCATTTTGCTTGTTTTCAACACTTGATACTTTATAAGGTTTCGTTTAATTAATATTTTTATCTAAATGTCGGACAATTTTACGATATTTCGTTCGCGTTGTGAAATGAAATGTAATTTTGTATGTGCAATAATTGTTATTTGGTGTCAGCTGTTGTTAGTTTTTATATGGCATTGCCAGATAAGAAATTTACAAGACCGTTAATCATAAATAGCAATTCAACAATTGCAATTTAATTTATATATAAAATTTAATCAAGATAATTTTTAAGGGTGTAGTAAAAAGAATCCATTACTTTTGCATGAATACGTGAAAACGTTATGCAGCGTAAGTAGGAATTACAAAGGAATTCAGAACAAATTGCACTCTTTTGCTCTATAAATTGTTGGCATTTTTGATATATGTAAAAGGATAATCGATTTTCCAACGAATTTTTTCTCTAACAATGTACTCCGCCATAGATAGGGAGGCAATTATCTCTCAGGTGAATGCATAACATATCTGTCGAGGCTTTAGACATAACATATCTGTCGGTGAGCTCCCTGTTATTGTGTTGATAGAGCAAACTGCTCTTACAAAAGTTAAGAATAAATGTAAATATCATTGTAAATTAACTTCTGCTAGTCTAATTAGCTCATAGATGGAAAGTTTCCTATTTGCCGTTTTGACCGTGATCGCTTTCGCTTAACCTCGTTGAATTATAAATTTGGTCCATAAGATTCTGCATTATCCTGAAATTCTCTAAGGTCCTGTCTTATTGCCGGTCGAATTCGGTAACGTTCATTATTATTTTATTAACCTATTTTCCAAAATAAAGTCTAAGGCAATCAAAATTGTGTCAATTATAGTATCAGGGCTTAAAACAGGGTTCATATTTTAGCCCCATAGCTCTTATAAATACCACAAAATTTATCGTTAAACCTGCAATATTTCTGCCTTTAGATGCTGCCAATTTACATTTAAAATGTTTCGAAATTTACGAAGAAATGATAAATGCCCATAATGGTGATCCTGAACAGACGCTTATGAAACTTATGAACATGACCGTATTTCTACACACATATCCGTCAAAGCCAAAATCAAGAAGTCAAACAAATATTGATTCCGATTGTGAGCACATATCCGATTGGTTTGTTAAATCTATTTCCAAGTATCCACGTTTGCTGGTGAAAGTCTTAAAATTCTACATAGAATGTATCGTTACAAATCCGCCGCGTGCATGGAAAACTGAGCAAACCCAGAAGGCTCTTGAATATGCTGCGAAATACGACGCGGCACTATTTACAAAATGTAATGAATCTAGCGTAGAATTTTTATGCGATGCTGTGTTTGCTGATGAAGTTATGATAAGATCTCGTGCCATAGATTTGATGTCGAAAATTTTACAATTAGAATCTCAAGTGGATTGGCAAATGTTTCGGCATGAAGTATCAGAGATACCACGTGAAATACATCTTATTAAAGAATTAATCGAAAGTTTAAAAGATCAAAACAATAATATAAAACTAAAGTCTGTGCAAGCCTTACATATGGCTCTTACCAAAGGTTCGCCAAATACGCGAAAAATTTTAACGGAATGTTTAAAATATACACAATTCTGTGATACCAATGTTAAGTTGCCGGATGAGCCAAGGATAAGGAAAAATGAAATACGTTTTGAGAAGCCTGATACTTTAAAACCAGAATACTCATTTCAGGGTCATGGTATTATTGAATTGTCATTCTTAAATCTACCCTCGTATATATACACGCAATTATTTCAAAGTCCTTTGTCGTACATAAGGAGGGCAGGTATAATGTTTGTAGAACAGTTGGTAAAATTGAATCCTTTAATAATTTTCAATACAAATTTTGTAGAGGTAAGACAATTCAATTTGTGTTTTAAGATAATGTCATGTTAATCGTTTTTCTCTGTTTCAAGGAAACCTCATGTTTGATAGACGAACCAACAGCTTTGGTGCGCAAACAAACATTGCTTTCTATTGATTCTATATTAGAATCTTACCCGAATTGTTATCCAGTTATATGGATATGGTGTAAAGTCATAACACCTATGCTGCATGACGGTGATCCAAAAAATATTGAAGTCGCTATGGAGGTATTGTTTTGCAAATTGTATGTGTTCTTCTCATATTATTTTACATTATTTTCCTAGTGCTTTCGCTCCAGGGTATTAATGAATATGAAAAGTATCGAACAAACAAATAAAGCTGAACATTTTATGCCATGGGTTATAATACGAACACTACTCTCAACACAGTCACGATTTTATTTGCAAAATTGTTTTCACTTGGCATTACAACAGCGTATGATAAGGTTGGTTGGTAAACAAATTTTTTATTTTGTAGTGAATAGTATTCTGTACTTTGAAATCCCATTACTCCACTGTATTTTTTCTATGATAAGTGAATGTTATAGTAGAATCCGTTTACTGTCTTAATTTTTTTTCTAGTCCGCAAACTGTTAGTATAATAGAGTCCCACCTATTGACTTCCAATTCCACAGAAGGTTGGATTGTATTAAATTTTATATGTGATAAAGTAAAGAGTAAAGAGCCTGATGCTTTGATTCATAATTTTATTTCTCTGGAATCGGTAAGTTTTAGATTTAAAATCATTCATAAAGAATAATTTTTTAAATAAAACTTTTACTTTTAGTGGAACAAAGAACAAAATATGCTTATAGCTCTGGAAGTTTTAGCAAATTGTATTAAAGATTTTTCACACACTGCCCTTAATCATGCCTTTACCCATTTACTTACACAAATTAAGGAAGGCAAAATGTTACCTATTATTATAGGTAAAGCTTTCGATTTTCTTTTGCTCATCGACAATCGTTCAGAGACTACGGGAAAAAACAAAAAGAGCAGTAATGGTACAATTTCCTGCGATAAACCATGGCTTACAGAGTTGCATCAACATCTGGAATATGAAATTTTAACGGGAATTGCGAATTTTCCTGATAATCGTAATGTATTTATGTCACACTTATATGGCTATTCGGAGGTAAATCTACAAACTCGTATAAGACCTCATCAGACAATTATATCCTTCATACATAAATATATGAATGAATGTAGTAAAATAAGAGAAACGGAAATGCATTTAGAAAATGAAAGATTATTCAATTCGATGATATTAATAGCGGGGCGTTTATCATTACGTGATGCCTGTGTAGCCGCAACTACATGTACGCTTTATGCCAATATTTTGAATTCATATGATAGGCCACCAATTGTGAATACTATAATAGTAGCTTTGACCGATTTATGTAAAAAACATACGCAAATAGTTGAAAGCATTGTAGCAAGAGTATTGCGTAAACTTAAGTCACCGTATGAGGTTAATCGCATGGAAACTTTTAAATGCTTTGAAAAATTAGTACTACAAGACCAACTCAAACTGAGAGGTTCTTTATTACTGGCCTTATTGGCTTGTCTTTTGGATGAAAGCGAAGAGGTATCAAGTAGAGCAGCAGATTTTTTTGCAGAGTTTTTGGCCAAGAAAAACCCAGCACTATTCCAAAAATGTCTTATAGAATGTCCTTTTGTTTTTAACGAATATCGGGTAAGACTTTTTATATTTTTCTAAATTTGATAATTACAACCCGGTTTTTTGTTTAGAATTTTGACGGCTTGGATAGCTTTTCCGAGGCTTTTATTAAATCACCTTTAAAGGGCGAGTCTCAGCGTAAGGACCGTCAACAGTTATATAATCATTTAATGACCAATATGGATGATATAAATATGATATTATATTTTGGCCAATTAAAACTTATCGCCGGTGAGTTGATATTTATAAATAAATGTAAAAATGTATGTAAAGTGTTTACATATTTCAAAAATTCGTTTAGAAAAATCCAAAAAAGATCCTTTAATCAAAACACCGGTTGGTTTAGCTCTTGTTAAGGATGTCTTATACATTTTGAAAAAAGTATGTCAGCTAACAAAGGAACAAAAGCTTAATACCGAAAATAATGAAAATGAAAATAAGCCTGATGATGCTTTAGCTGAATTAAATGAACTAACCGAAGTTGCAAATGAGGATACCAATAAAAGTGCAGCCACAAATAAGCCCACGTCTGCCGTTGGTCGTGGAAAACGCAAACGTGAAGTAACAATGCCAGAAGCGGTAAATCACTTTTATTTCTATAAAATATATCACAAATCCTATAATAATTTTAATTTTATTGCAGCTAACGCTTTTAGAAAAATCCTTAATATTTATACCAACAATTCATAAAAATATAAAAAGCGATGATGCAAGCTTAGAAAAATCGTTTGATGATTTGTGTAAAGCCTTAGTGAAACGTTTTAGAAATCTAATAGATTATGCTCAACCAGCTGAATTTTGGAATAAATATCGCATATCGAAAGTGGCAAATACTAGTAGCAGGAATAAAAATGCCAAAAAGAGACAAACTCCTAAGAAAAAGAAACGAAAATCAAGGAAGGTAACAGACGATGAGGATGATAGTAATGATGATGTAGAGTCAGCAAATGAAGACGACGACGATGAGTATGTGGAACACGAAGATAAAAGCAATCAAAAGAAATATAGCGACGAATCAGATCTTAATGATAGCGATGAGGACAATGAGCCTTTAATGAAAAGGATAAAAATAAAAAGCGGCATAAGTTGTGGCGAGCTACCTATGGATTATATCTTTAAGCCAAACATTTAAAAATCAAGAATCCATTTAATGTCTGCATTATCCTAAAGTAAGTTTTAAATATTGAATATAATTAATTTTCATTTATAAACATTGAATTTTTAAGTTCTGTTTAATAATATAATTTTTGTTTAAGCAAACAGTTTGTTTTGAGGGATTATATTGTTATTTTACAACGAAAATACATAATTTCTAAAAAGATAACTGTTATAATTTTGACACACGCCCATTATAAAAAGTTCAAGTATTAAAGGATTTTCACATTGAAAAACATTTCATAAAACCCCTTTACTTACTTACATATATGCCCACCTAAAAATAAAAAGTTCTTTAAGGCTTTTAATAAAGAATTAATTGTATTTTATTACTACACTTAACAATTTTCGTACATATTTATAAACTCACATATCATTACCCAATCCTTCTACACTTTGTGTCAACTGTTCCATAGCCTGTTTGGCTATCAGACCCAAAACACCTTCTTGTGACTGGGGATCTTCATATTGTAAAATATCTACGCAATCCTTTAAAATGACTATAGCTTCTGAAAGTTTTTCCTTCAGTTTTGGCCCTGTCAAAACTTCCGCTATGAAACCACTTTTTGCCAATAATACAACAGGCACATGAAGTTCATACAAGATCATTGCACGTGCACGACTTAAGCCAGGTTCGAAAACATTTAGTACACGTAAAACTTGTCGACACAGTTCTTCTTTACGCTCTAATAACACATCAGGTAACTCCACCATTTCGTATTCCCTAACACGGCCGTACATTTCAATTAAATTTTGTTTCAAGGATATCATTAAGAAGTGCAAAGGATGTAAAACAACGCGATATTTTTTCAATAATTTTTCAGTTTCCTGTAAACGTTCAGGCGACATATCCATGGCTTGTATTTCAGCCACTTCGGCTTGCATAACAGCCAGAGCTCTACGTATAGCATCACTAGAGGTTTTAAACTCACATAAGGTACATTTCCATTCTGTTTTGGGATCTATGTAGAGGAAATATCATAAGTATCATTTCTATATTTTTTTTTCGAACCAATTGAAAATTGTAGTTATTTACCTAAAGGATCGGACCACAAAAGCCAACCGTCTTCACATTTACTGCATTTAAACGTACTGAAATTGGTGCCTAATTCAGTGGGATCTTTACAACGTTTACAATCGCAATCAAAGTATTTGCCAGTTTTCAAATGTTCCTGTCTTTGGGCAGTACCATTTAAAGTGTAACTGTATGAATGCTGTAATTGTTGACCAGGTTCTAAATCAACCATAGCCCGTAAACGAATTCTATAGGAAAGAATATTTAAAAATTGCAAATAATTCTGTTTTTTTTTTCTTTTTGTTTTTCTTAAACAAACCTATAATCCTCACTAGGATAAATACTGCGCATTGTATTGGGCACACAATTGTGAGATAATATACCAGTTATAGGATATAATGCCCTTAAGGGATAACCTTGCAGGGATTTGGCTTCAAAAGCATTCACTTCTAAAATTCCCACCACTTGCATAATAAGATCTTCTGAAAAACGTTGACCCAATTTGCAAGGTCCTCTTAGATATTGGGCTATATTAACAAGATCAGCATGCCACACATCGGAGTTTGCGCGACGTTCTTTATCATGATATTCCATAGGTGCTACTTCTTTTTCCCATCGTTCGGGATTGGCTTCTTTGGCTAAAAGTACTCTATAAAAATTTAAATAAATATTAAAAAAGGGTTTTATATGTAAAATTTAATACATGTTTTTATTATTCTTTTATTCTTATTTTTTAATTAACAATGAAATGTTTTTCATTAATGAGTCTTGCAACAATATGTTTAAAATATAAAAAGATTTCAAATAAAATACATTTTGGTATGTGCATATAAACATAAATGTAAATTTATTTAAAGACAGAAAATACAATTTACTTTGTAAATTCATAGACAAAAATATTTAGATGATCATTGTTTTGTTATCGTATCATTAAATATTTGAACACAAAGAGAGAAACAATACAATTGTGCCTTATTGTTGCATTGTTAGTAAAACAGGGCAAGCATTAATCAAAAAATTTAACCCTAATCTATGGCTGAATGAGAGCGAAAGGTACAAAATGGGCTCCCAACAGTAGATTTACTTTTTAGGTTTTTGCTGTTGTAGTTTGAATCATACTTTTTTTATGATCCTTGAGAAGACTAAGAAGACTTATCTAAATAAATGCTAATCATCCAGCGTAGCAAATTAATTTTTTTAATCTTTTCGCTTCAAATCGCTGTATTATTTGCAGCACATTTTAATATTTGATTTTAAAAATATATTTTCTAAAAATGGGTGCCCTGGAAGTCTAGTTGATAATGTGCTAGTCTATTAGTTTAAGGGTCGTGGTTTCAATTCCTACCAGGGCCTCCTGTCTGTCACACTGCAACGAGCATATCGCGTTTGTCATTCCGCAGGTAATAATTAAATATAATTTGTAATTGTATTCCAATAAATAGTTTCTAACAAGTGTAGCTAGTAAAACATAATTAAAGTAGTTGGGTGCCCTTGCAGACTAGTATGATAGACTAGCATGTCGATCGTGGGTTAGATTTCCGTCAAAAACTCTGGCCCATTACATTACACTGAGCATAAGGTCTAAGTTACTCAGCACTTAACAATTCTAATACAATTTGTAATTGTATTCTAATAAATAAATAAATTAAAACACATCAAAATTCAATTAATATGTACTTGGATATGTTCCTATGCTTCTCATAAATTATTTCTCTTTCTTATAACGTTGCAATTTTTAATATTATATTGTAGTTTCGATTGTATCGTTCATTTATACCTGTTGATTTTTAGCACTCTATTTAGCTGGATTGATTTTAAAAGTGTACCCTGATATTTTTATGATTTTTTTTTATTTTTTTATTTCATTTTACTTGCTCATTAAAAATAGTTTCTTGTTACATTATGCCATACCAAATTATTACGTTTTTTTTATAGCCTACACTATTAGATCAAACAGTTTAAAACAAATCGATTCTAACAACATCACACTAAAGATATTTTTTCTATTAATTTTAAATTTTTCTGTGGTTTTTAATGAAACATTTCTTCTAAGATAGCAATATTGTCTAACAAATTCAATTTGCGTCTCTTAAATCATAGGTAAACTATCAAAAACTGTAAGGTCTTGTTTATGGAGTGGCTGAGGTTCCCTCTTTTAGTCCGAAACAAGCTTTTACCACCTGGTAATTGTTAGGAATTAAAGTTAATGTCGTTTCTCCTATTTTATTTCCAATATTGGGTTTCTATAAGCTTGCTTTACTTATTAAAATATTTCATTTCATAGAAGAATAATTCATTTATTTTTACTGCGCCTTTATGTATATACGAAATATTACATATGTACACATATACATGCATTACTGGTCATTTGTACTCTTTTAATAAGGACGTTGTGTGGTTAAATTCTATCTAGCTGGCGGGACTTAAAGTTTATCATCGAATCCGAACCTCAGATTTCAGACGCTTTTTTATAGCAATTAATTTACTCTCATAGTTTTTGCCAGAAAACTACTGAGGGGGGTTGCGTTTTTGGATATGTTAAAGCTGATAAGGCAGCAAATTACTAGACTACGGCGACCACTTTTATAAGATATTACTTCTGTATTTATCAACCTGAAACATTTAAGGTATCTATCAATACACCAAAAAGAAAATCTATCGAAATGTGTAATTTCTAGCTTCACACTTTGGAGAAATCTATCGTATATCTGGATCTGTTTTTTTCAATATTCAATAATGATTTTAATATTGAAATATTTGTTTAAAAGTTTTATAAATTCTATTTCTCATTCATTCGTTAAAAATCCATATATACTCGTATGTAACATTGTTTAGTAATTTCTAAATTTTTAAGTAATTCGTTTATACCTTAATGGTGTTATACAATCTAATTGTGGGCAACCATTTACTTCGTTAAATATATTATAGAATTTTATTTTAGATTCTGAGAATATTAAACATTCATTATTTGCATGATATTTGCCGTTTTCACATTTTTGACATTCCACACACAACGGCCAACTACATTTTGGACAACGATCAGCACCACTTTCACTGTCACCAATATTAACAAAACAGAAACATTCTAGACACACAACTGGACCACAACACTTTGGCCCCACCACAAATGGCAATTCCTCAATTAGTACATCTCCAGAATCTATTACTTTCGGTCCATTAATTAAATAACGACCTAATACTGGACTAATACGTATTTCAGTCTTATTTATTCGTACTTGTGTTGTAGTCTGTGACATTTTTGAAACTAAAAATTTTTCAAATTTAAAAATTTTGTATTTAAGAAATAGATGAGGATTTTGAAAAAAAAATACTGGGAAATTGTGTGTCCGCTGTTCGTATTGTTAGTATCAATCAAAAATATTTACTTTTCATCTTTTAGATAGTTTTTTTTTCATAGAGATAAATGAATCGTAGAAATTCATTGGCACGGCACGGTTATGTGTTTTAGCATCGGTATTAAATAGCGTGGCATTTGTTTTTGTATTGCTTAAATATTGGGATATTTTGTTTTTAAGTAAAATACAATATAGCACGTAATAATTAATTAAAACGACATGAATTTTGTTGTTATTCTGTCTTAAAGAAGAGAATGTTATCCTAGGTCTAAAAATTTTATTTTATTTTTCTAATTTTTAATTATTTTCTGTTCACTAGAATAGCCACTAAAAGATAAAAATATTCATTCGACGTCTGGTAAAGCAAAATGATTTATTACCGCATTTAAGATCTATTGATCCGTATGAATAATGAACATACAAGGTGCGGTGTTAAAAATATGGCCGGAAATTACAAAATTTATTTTTTCCAATTTTTACACTCATTGATAGAAAACGTTTCCCAGACAGATATCAAAATAAAGGTCATTGGTTTTTTGGTGACAGAAAGTTTGAAGATCTGGGTATGGTGGCGAACGTGCTACTAAGGGAACTGGCCGGTTTCATCAGGAGCTCGGTGTGGTTCACGCCCACCATTAACGGATAATGGCTAGGGGACTTACCTCACTCTGGGTAATACAATGCGACACCGAGTAAACATGTCTGTGAACGGCAAGCTACTCACTAACCTAACCTGCGTAATTTGAAAGTTTTTTCAAACCTGCCTTTGTAGCCCAATAATTACTTCTAACACGATCACTTAATACTATATATGATTCGAAGCTATA
This sequence comes from Sarcophaga subvicina, assembly GCA_936449025.2. Taxonomy (NCBI): domain Eukaryota; kingdom Metazoa; phylum Arthropoda; class Insecta; order Diptera; family Sarcophagidae; genus Sarcophaga; species Sarcophaga subvicina. Next base: position 103,924,912 of record OW388082.2, on the reverse strand, counting down.
TATGGCTAAAGACTAAAATGAAGTTGGCAGTACGCATTCTTCGCTCTCTTATTCTGTCTGTTTATGAATTATCTTCTGATGAAATCTTGCTTCCAGTATAGCGAAACTTGTTCAACAAACATAATCTGCTTTGGAACGGTCAGAAATGGGTGATGTTTTATATTTCCTTCTGTAAATTCAAATCGGGAATAGAAAACTGATGTCATCAGCACAATCTAACTCCTCGAAATGACGAGTTAACATTAGTTGAACTATTACTCCCGGCACTTGTAGATTAAATTAACATACACTACATAGGTAGAGGAATTCGCCGCAATCCTGACACAAAATGTAATAAAAGCCAACAGGCATTAATATTTCCAAACTGATTTTAAAAGTCAAATAACCGGCTTTCTTACAAAACTCATTATATAAAACCGTTTTACTCAGGTTTCAAACCCCAAGTCCTACATCTTCGACAAAACGAAATATAAGAATATATTTCTTCGGCGACTGCCTCTCAGTAGATTTCTACAAAAACTCTGATACTGAATAAAATTGCCATGAAAAAGCTTTTCACAAATCTGTCTTCGGAATCGACTTTAAACTGTAGGCCCCGCCACTCATGTATAAAATTAAAACACACAGCATTAGTGGTGAGGAAAGCTACGTCGTAATCCTGACTGAAGGGTTGTAAAGACATACATACATAATTGTACGTATGTATGCCTGTAGATGAACAGTAAAAGTAATATACAGAGCGTTGAACCGTGTTCAGCAAGTTTAATTTTGTTTTTTAATTTAATTTTATTTAATTTTTTTTCTCATGAAGAGATCTTGTTTTGTTCTCCATGAACTTAATATCTTATATATTTTAATTCGCTTTAAATAACGGATATTTTGTAAATATTTACTTAAGTTACATATGTATTTTCATTATTTTTTCTCATTTTATTAGTCGTCCTAAGTTGAGTTATAGATCAGAATTCAATAAAGTCTTTCTAGCTTTATGTTTTGAAGAAAACTTGTCTTGTATTTTTTTGGAAACACACCCGAGTTGGATTAATTAAGGAAACTACCTAACACAGAGTACTCGCTCATTTCCGTTTGTTCAATGTATTTATCAATGGGAATAAACCGGAAAGTTTACGAACAAGTCCGATGTCTGTTCGGTCGAAAAAAGAAGTGAGATTTCGTTCAACTGTTTTACAATCAGAATTTCACAGGCTTGATTTCGGTTTTTCTGGCTCGAGTTTTCATCTTTATAGAGGAGAAACTGTAAAATATGTAACATTTTCCATTTCCAAACCAAACCATTAACGAACTATCACAGAATATCTTTACAAAACGTCTTTCTAACGACATATAACGTTCTAACGTTACCGGTATTAAATTAATGCATTTATGGATGCCTTTTAATATATTCAACATAAAAAGAACATCGAAAGAGGCACTCTTAACCCCAAAGAATTTAAAAAATAACAAAGAATTCTGATGAAAATATATTCGGCAAATCGAATGATGACTTTAGATGTCGTTCACTTAATAATAAACAAAACAAATCTCGCTATTAATCATTCAATTTAAATTATTCTGCATGCATATGTATGTTAAGGCATACACATGTGAACTTATAAATGATGCCTAATACACCTGAATATGCAATTCAGGTGTACATATAATTTCAAAATGTGCATATATTCCTTAAGAATCTTATTCTCAAATATATTTTTTTTAATAATTTTAGAGACTGAAAAAGCATAAAAACTAATTTGTATATGCAGGTACTAACCTCAAAGGTGTTATGCAATCCAATTGTGTACAGATTCCATCTTCACCCACATTACCAGCAAATCTAACATTTGACTCGGAGAATACTTTACATTCTCCCTCATGATCTCCGGAATCTACGCAAGCACTGCATAATGGCCAATCGCATTTGGCACAACGATCCAAAGAATCACCATCTTCATCGAATTGTAAATCGCGATAACAGCCCAAGCATACAATGCCACTATTCTGTTTTGGACCCCAAGCAAAGGGTAATTCATCTACCACCACTTCACCTTTCTGAACCTTTTCAGTCGTTACTAAACTGCGACCGTAGCGTGGATCAATCTCAATACGTGATTTCAACATTTTACTGCAGCTATTTTGTTTTGCACTCGTTGAGGTCACATTAATAATTGGAGGACTATTTCGATTATGTTTTAAGGATATTTCCTGTAGTTCAATAATTTTTGTAGTTTTTCTATTCTTTTTTTTTCCAAATTTGACTTGACAATTTTCTTGAATATTTAACTTTTTTGATTCTATTTTTTTTATTACAACAAAAAAGGCTCAATTGATTTCTGTTACTTTTTGAAATGCTGTCGATCAAACAACTCGTAGCGTTTGATTTAGTAGAATGAATTAATTGAATTGCTAACCGATTCTTATGTTGTTTGTTTGTCTTTATTTTTATATTGTGTTGTATTTACTATATCATTCTCTATTATATTGTCTTTTATACAATCTAAATTTAAAGAATATGTACCGACCGACATTGTTTTTCTTCTATCATCATCATGTTTTTCCCAAACAATGCAGTCGGTGTATCTGTGTATATGTTTTTCTAGTACATTTGAGCCAAATGTGGAAAGATTTTTTAAGTGGAAAAATCTCGTTGTTTATTAATCTTGTTAAAAAGTAAAATGAAAACACTTTCAGCATATGCGTAGAAAAAATTCGAACTGTTTCCACTTCAAGAATTTTCTTTCGCTGGCCAAGTTATTCTTATTTCCATATGGAATATTTCTGCGATCATATGCATAAATATGTATATCAGGATGTACTATTTTGATCTAATTGTATACAATATGTGACTGTTGTTCTTTATTTTGTTGATTTCTTATTGATCAACCCTACTATATACTAATTTATTTGCAACATTTTATAATATTTTGGTACATTTAATATTAAAAATTATTGCCGATCTAAAAAGCCTATTTATTATTTATTTAAAATCTATTCAATTTCTTTACTTTCTTGATAAGAGGCCTATTAACTTACCATAAGAAAATACTTAGGAACCTGTTACGCTAGGTTCAATCAATTAAATAGAATTTATTAATGATCAATTTGAACATATCGAATAAGAATCAAAATATCGGATATGAAAAGAGTAAATTGCTCTGCGATAATATGTAGCGGGTGATTTTTTAACTGATTGGTTTTTGAAAATTGGATAAAAATACACAAAATTTGCAAAAGTGAATGAAATATTTAGTTGTGTCCATAAATGAATGTCTGCTATTGTTTTTTTTTTAATATTTAGTATTAAAGGTTACCCGCATTTACGTCAAGGAATCACATGTCAACCAAATCCAATCATTCAGCGCATTGACATCTCTTAAACTGCCTCAGTCTACTCTACACAAAAATTGTGGGCTTATGCAGGACCACCAGCATGAGACTGGCAACTGAATTCAATACGTTGCATGTGAGGTCGTTGACAAAAATCTGAGATTGATTTCAGCCGGACTATGGTAGTGTATGTTGGACAGGGGTTTCTTGTATGGTTTGAACTTTCTGTAAGGAACCGATATTCGGACTCTGCTAAGGTTTTTTTTTTATGAGATAGCGTGGACTTGCGTGTTTTCATTTAACATTGGGTAACTGCTTCGTTCTAGTCCTACCTTTTTTTCTTCTTCATCTGAAGGACAATCACAATGGATCCAACGACCCCAAATTGAAATTGTTCATGACATCGTCAAACCTAAACTATATAAGGTGTGGTAAGAACAATTATTTTTAGCGCATATTGAAAATATGCAATTGAATCATGTAAGGTGAAGTCAGAGCGATAAGATTTCGTATTAAAACATTTTTATCAAAATTTGTCAATAAGAAAGAAAAAATATGCTACTCTTAATGCTTTTTCTTATTATTAATTATTTTATTAATTTTATTGTTTAAAGGCCTATTCAAAGAATATTAATTTTATTTTTGTTTTTTTTTTTGTCGTCAAAACCAATTTGTGATGTTAAAATTTTTGACTCTGGCAGACAATAAAATTGTTATCTATCATCTGGCAACACTTTAAATGTCATTTCTAGCGAGTAAATGAAAACGAGTAAATATCGTCTAATTTTATTTTTCATTTTGCAAAATTGTTACATTACTTTTGTGGTGTTGTTCGTGGTCGTACTTGTTCCTCGCTTTGCAAATTACATACATTTGAATAAAAGTAAGTAAAAATCTGAAGAAAAAATTAATTAAGAAATCCAAATGTCTAATTAGAAAGAGTGTAGAATCTATTTTGGAAAAACAGTTGAACAATAATTAATTGTGGTTTCCAATATAATTTAAAAGCTGTGGCAATAAACTACTAAAGAGAAAAAAGTGATTTCATAACCTATAAAATGAAAAACGTCTAAAAGCAGCAGAAAAAATGTGATGGTGTATATACGAATGTGTGCCTGTTTGCCCCCCTCATGCAGTGGGAAAGAAAAAAAAAGAAAGTAGAAAAATGAAAAACTAAAAAGGTTTTCCCTTAAATGAAGGAACAAATTGTGTAAAGTAATTCAGAACATGCAAGAAAAAATTATTTGAAATTGACATGGCCCCAATACGAATAAGAGAGAGAAATGTCATAACGGTTAATATTTAAAATTTAATTAATTTCAATAAAATGTTGGATATTTATACATTTGGACACCAATCTAAATGATGAATTTATCTAAATATATATGCATATATATTGTATTGTGGCTGCCGGAACAATTGTCAAACGCATGTTAGCCGGTCAATCACTTTATACCAAAAGTGCTCTGCATTGCTCTCATTCTCTGCCCACAAAACTGGTTTACTGCGCTGTCGACGTTGGCCTCTTCAATTAAAAAAAAATGGAAAGAAAGACAAGAAGAGCAATAAAAAAGTCTCTTCATTGAGTGCGCCAATTACGTAACAGCCGTTTTTCACTTTTCATTCGAATGGAAAATAAAACATGATAATTTTCTTAGATTTTCGGTAATTATAAGAATTTTCAAATAGTTTCTCGGAAATTATATGGAACCAGTTGAAAGTTCTCTATATTGGAGAACTTTCCAGAAGGTTGTAATCTTGTTGTTTTTTTTGCTTCATTCGAAATCATGTGAATCTCGTATCTTTGATAAAATTCACACCTTTAACTTTTTTTGTATTGTCTTGTCGTATTGCTTTATCAATTTTTATTGTCCACCTTCAAAATGTTTGTTTTCTTTTGTTTATTTTTATAATCATTATTTCTATACCAATTGATTATAGCTCAGGTTATCTCTAGTATATCGTATGCACTATGTATCATCAGCATGATAACAAGCTAAGCCAGCCAGCCGTACGTAATACGTCTGTCCACCAATTCATCAATTGACTATTTTTGTTGGTTCTGTTTCAATTTTTCTGATGATAATGTTCTGTGAATGCCAGTTATTAATATTAATTTTTATTGTTTCCCTCTCATCTTTTAAACATAAAAAAAAAATTATATTGGAATGACTAGAGTGTTATTTAAGTAAAGACTTCTGGAATTTTTTTAATTTTCAAATTTCTTGTTTAAGAAAAAACCACAGATTTCTATATTTTTTTAATCTTTTGAAAAGGTATTAAGTTTATTCTTGATATATTATTTTTAAAGAATTATTTTTAGTTTTTAATATACGATATATTAAATGATTCATAGGTTTTGGCCACAAACATATTTCAATCATATTCATCATTCAGCAGCATAACATTTATGACTATGAAATTCTCAAACAAAAGAAAATTTCAAAAGTGAAGTGGGTTATTATATAAGGAGGCATTTTGAATAGAAAATTTATCTGATTTATCGCGTTGTTGGTTTTTGTATGATCAGGCCACATTTCGTTTTTAATTCTGATTTTATCTTTTGGATTTCTTTCCCCACTCTTCGTTACTTTCTCTTTAGTGTAGTGCATAGTGTTGTTAGTATGAGTAAAAATATTTTTTTATAATTGATTATACAATACGTTGAAAGACTGTGAGCCAAATTTATATCTCCAAAATTTCTTCGTTCTTAATAAAAATTACTTGTTTTGGAAATTCGTTATAAGAAGATCCAACTCCAGTAAAACGACAAATGATTGCCAACTCAACTTTATCAGTTTCAGAACAGAAAATTCTGCCAACAACAACAGTAAAATTGGAATCAAGAGGGATTGGTTTTTTAAATGAATTCATAATAGGGAGAGCTTCGTTGTAGGTGACTAGTAAATATTAGTTTGGCTGTATTCCAAATTATGATTATTATCTATCTATTGCACTCGCCTATAATCATACGGCATATTTGAAAAATTTCGTCATGACAATTAGTATTTCTCAAGAGGAGGTCATCACATTTTTTTTTTTTGAAAAATCTGTATTTCTTGTGTATTTTTCTCTCTTTGAACTTGTTTAGATTATTTCACTTCGTTGAAATCCAATTAGATTTATTATAAATTATTTATTGATCGATCTTCATTCCAGTTCATCCTGTGTATTATTAGAAAATGTCTAATAGTCATTAGCAAAAACAAAAGCCTGTTATGCATTTTTCCATGAAAAAATCCAATTTAAAGCAACACCTAAAATGCACGAACCTTTTAAAAACAAAAATTTATATTTTTGATTGCCCCTAATAAAATGTGACGTCAGATTGTATTCATGTTTGAAAAAAATCGATAAACAGCCAGAAATTTTTAAACACTGTTGTTAACAGCAGAAAGGTTGCAATTGTTTGTATAAAAACCACTATATTTGTTGATGGTTAGTGATACATTGCATTACCAGCTGTTGGCAGCTATAGAATGCAGGGTAAAAAATTGATAATGCACTCACTACTCACCCCTTGGAAAGAAAACGAAATAAGGAACTGAAAACAAAAGAAATGTCACAACGTAAAAGAAAATAATGAAATATAGTTTACAATAATACTTTCTCTGTTATTTCTAGCACAGTTGTCTTGTAGGTGTCTCTGTAAGGTGGTACAGCAGCAGAAAAAAAATTGTTTCAATTTTTCTCAAAGTAATTAAAAAACAAGTGAAAGTAATTTACCAACAAGAAAGTACGTTAAACAAAGAAACAAACAAAAAATGGGACTGATTATAAAATAAGAGTTGATCTATTGTTAAGTGTGCAATAAAAGAAAAATCATAAAAACCACATTTGCGTGACCTTTAAACCCCAAAAACAAATCAACCTTCACACATTTGTTTTGTGTTTGTTAAAATGAAGATAATAATATTTTTGTTTTGGCTCAATTGAATGTTGTATTTGTTGTACGAGTATGTCATGTTGAAAGAAAATTATAATGTTTGTTTGATTTACAAGTTGTGTAATAATATCTACTCTCTACGTTACATACGTTAATTGAAATTATGACCACTACAGTGGAAAATCAAAATAAAAAACAACACCAAACACCTTTGCGTATTTTAGCCACATTTTATTTTCAACCCACTGCTTGGTTTTCGAAAAAAGATAATCACTTTAGAAAATTTAATTCGAATTTATTAATTTATAAAGACGAAGATTACAATAATGAGGCAAGTGTTGTTGTTGTATGTATAAATACTACTTAAAAAAATATAAAAGGTTTTCTAATTTGTTGTAATATTTAGAATTTAATTTTTTTCCTCCTTATAAATTCTTTTCCTATATCTGTTGTTTATCTATATAATTGGTTTGCTTGATTACATCATCATAGAAAAGAAAGAAACAAAATTTTTAATGTTCCTTCAAATATTTAATATTCTTCAGACCCTGAGCAAATGAGGCATTTTTTTTTTCATTTTTTGCTTTGCATAGTATAAGTATAGGTGTTATACTATTCTATTATTTCTTTTTCCGTATACTTTTTTCATAGTTTGTTATTCTTTCCTTATTCTTCTGCTTTAAAAACAGCACATTCTTCATTGCAATAAATATTGTTCAATTGTTGTTAAGCACTTATAAAGAGAAAATATTTTGTACGTTGTGTTCTTTGTATTAAAAATTAACCCAAAAAAGAATATAAGAGATAGTAAAAAATATTCATTTCAAAAACGATTTTGTTCAAAAAAAAACCGTGGTCATTTGAGTGTAAGTTGTGATGGTTGTTTAAAACGCTTAAAACACGATGAGTTGCAAAACTCTAGGACGGTACCACCTACAACAGGGGCCAACACTCAAAGGCCATTGACTGAACTTCGGCCAAGTGTCTTGAGTATTGCTTTCTGCGTGCCGGGGCAGACAGTCAGAACACCGACTTCTCCACAGTTTTACAAATCCAGCAGAAAGAAAAAATGCCTGTATTCCACATACAGCTCTTTGTCCACATGGTGCAATGACCCGTGAAAAAATTTATCATGATTTTAATAAATCCCCCCCCCTATTTTTTTATGTTTATTTAATTGGTCATTAACAACTCCATGATCGGATTTCGGCCTGCTTCAGCAGTTGGTCACACTAATCGATGACAGTCAATCCCGTACACAAAGCCTACCACCTTGAGATCTATCAGTTCCTAACAAATTGATTGCCTAGACATTTCTGCTTACGCAACTGTAGGCAAGGAACATATCATAAAATACGATTTTCGTATGTTTCTTCACATAACCAGCTATATAAATGCACCTACAATAGTTCTGAACTCTACTCATGCGTATCAGTATGATTAAACTTTGGCCATAAGTCTTCTGCGATCCTACTGTCTGGTCTGCATCTCCACGTACAATTTGTGAATGGTTTCACCATGATTAGGTATACGGCGTAATCTATTTTGATGTCAAGACTGTTAGCAACCTCTAACAGAAGGTACCTTGGTAGTCTAGTAGATAATGTGTTAGTTACTCCGTGTTTAATAATTATCATATTGTCTGTAGTTGCATTATAATTGTAACTTTGTTTAGAATAAAAATTTTAAGTGTGTTTTCCAGTTTAACAAGCACTTCTTGGCCAACATTGCACATTTTAGCCTTAATTAGTTTGCACGTGTTGCTTGTTTTATGATTTTTAACATGCTTGGTTGCTTTTTCTTTTTTTCTTTTCTGTGTAGCGACTAGATTTGTTTATATAACAGATTTTATTTTATGAATTAATTCTCTTTTTTTACCGTATTTTCATTCAATTTTATGTGCCTACAATACCAAATGAATGCTTTCTTTTAATCCTGTCGTTTAACTAAGTAGTACTTCGAAATATAAACCAGAACAATGTGTCTTATTACCGGCTTAAATTTGTTTGCTGCTTTAAAAAAAAAAATTGACAAAAAATGAGTGCAAAGAACTATATTTAACAACAAATATGTGTGTATTTTGCCAAAATAGAAAAGAAAAAAAACATTGTAGCAGACAACAGACAAACACACACACATTCACACCGCAGCAGACAATCACATTTTTGCGTTCATTGACCTATCTTTAGAAAGAAGACGCAAATCTAAAAAAAACCTGAAATTTATAAATTGACTAACCGACTCGAACAACTGGTTAGTTGCACTGAAAATAATAGAAAACCGCCTAGTCATCGACTTCTACTGCGTTATTTTGCTTTTTTTTTATTCTTACCGCATGTTGCAAAACGTTTATTGAATTAATTTGTTTTTAATTATTGAGTAATACTATACGTACGTGTATCAACATCAGCAAGATAATTATGTCGTCATTATTATATTCACATAACACGTGCTTTAATTTATTGTTTTATTGTATAAGTTTGCCTATGTATTGAAATATAACTAACTATTCTCACTTTAATTTTCAGTTAAATTGTGAAATTAGAAATAATTGCTGGGCATTTTTTTGATTTGATAAGAACTGTAAAACATTTTTCGTTTAATTCGAATAGAAATCGTAGACTTTGATGATTCAGACAGTAGAATTCAGCTGTTTTACCGGTGCCCTTAGTTATACAGCACTGTATAAGACTGATTAGATTCAGATTTAGAGATATGGTAATAGTTTTCTTCTGCATGGCCTTAGAAATATTTTAAATTAGAAATTTATTAACGCAACAAATCATAATATTTATGAAAAATTGTTGTAATACTGGAATATTGAAACGAATATCACATGTATTAGTTTTACTTTTTATAACGTCTAAAGTTTAATGAATTTCTGTTCAAATCTGAATACGCCGTAAAACTCTAAATCGAAGTTTAAAAACATTTTCTTATTTATTTCCTATTCTGCTGATCTTAAGAATTTTATTTTATGTCATCCATATTATTAGAACAAAAAGAAAGAAACCGTTTTCCTAATAAAAATGTTTCTTTATCCATTTTTTTTTTTCATTTTAGATGGCTCCTCCATCATTCTCAGATTTGGGTAAACAAGCTCGTGATATCTTTGGCAAAGGTTATCATTTTGGTTTGTGGAAATTGGACTGCAAAACTAAGACCTCCTCCGGCATTGAATTCAGCACAGGCGGTCAGTCCAATCAAGAGACTGGCAAAGTTTTCGGTTCATTGGAAACTAAATACAAAGTATCCGATTACGGTTTGACTTTGACCGAAAAATGGAACACAGACAACACTCTCTTCACTGAGGTTGCCGTACAAGACAAATTGCTTGAAGGTTTAAAATTGTCTTTTGAAGGCTCTTTTGCTCCACAATCTGGCAATAAATCTGGCAAATTCAAGGTTGGCTACGGCCATGACAATGTTAAAATCGATTCCGATGTTAATGTTGATTTGAACGGTCCCTTGATCAATGCCTCAGCTGTTTTGGGCTACGAAGGTTGGTTGGCTGGTTACCAAACCGCTTTCGACACTCAAAACGCTAAGTTGACCACCAACAACTTTGCTTTGGGCTACTCCACAAAGGACTTTGTCTTGCATACAGCTGTGTAAGTAGTTTAAAAATTTTTGTAATAATCGAATAAAATCTAATGGAATGCTTTATTTTATTTTTGTTTTAACAGCAATGATGGCCAAGAATTCAGTGGTTCCATCTTCCAGAAATGCTCCGATAAATTGGATGTTGGTGTACAATTGTCCTGGACCTCTGGCACTAACAACACCAAATTCGGTTTGGGTGGCAAATTCCAATTGGATACTGATGCTGCTTTACGCGCTAAGGTCAACAACAACTGCCAAGTTGGTTTGGGTTATCAACAAAAATTGCGTGATGGTATTACACTTACTCTTTCCACTTTGATCGATGGCAAGAACTTCAATGCTGGTGGTCACAAGATTGGTGTCGCTTTGGAATTGGAAGCCTAAACCATTACCAATTCTTAAGTTTTTTTTTTAATAAATAAACAAATACTAACACTACCAAAATAAAAGAAACAAGAAAACCCAACAACAACAAACAAATCAACTTCGTTCTTTTGTTCACAAGAAACGCTTTAAACAGCAAGCAAAACATTAACAACAACAACCAAACAAAAACAAAACAAGTAATTATTCTCAAATTAAGTGTGTAAGGAAACCAACATCATCTCAGCAATACAATATTATACAAAAGCAACAACAAACAAAATACACTTGTAAAAGATAAATTAATAATTATGTTAAAAATTATTTAAAAACAAATAATAAGAGAAAGAGAAAGAAAAAAACACAAAAACATCCAACAAATTTGAAATGTTAAGTTTTTATTTTATGCCACATTTACGAACCCCTATAATGTTAATCTTAAAATAGTTTAGTTTTAAAACGAATCAAATCTAATCGAAATCCCTTTTAACAAATAATCAACCCCTCTCAATACTTTCGAACTGCCTAGAATACAACACAATTGAAATTGCAATAATAATGAATGTTATTATTATTATGTTCATTCAAATAATTTTTTAAATCTAAGCCCAGTTCTTTTTAAGGCATTATTTTCAAAAAATGAAACAAGATAAACAAAATATATATGTTTATAACGTCTTGTGCATTTAAAGTTATTTAACACACATCAAATAATTCATGGTTTTCAATATTTTTAATTTCTCTCAGTTTGGGCTAGCAGTAGAACGGACATAACTACAGTGGCAGGAGTCGTATGATTAATTTTCGCCCTAACATATGCTTTAGAATATTTTGAGGTCTATTGTATTTAATTCGAATGTCCCAAGGTATGCTTTGAAATTATTTTGCATTAAAAAAATTTACAAAATTCACCCCTGCTACACAATTATGTTCGCCTGGTATTTTGTGTGGTTTTTAACTTTCGAGTTTCTCTAGAAAAAAATAACATACGTAGAAAAAAAAATTAATTTCTAGTCAGTATACATGCACGTACAAAAAAAAAACGTTTGTTATCATTATCATTGATTGATAATTCATGGTTTTCTTCAATATTTTTAAATTGCTCTCAGTTTGGGCTAGCAATAGAACGGAAGTAATTATAGTGGCAGATGTCGTATGATTAATTTTCGCCCTAACATATGCTTTAGAATATTTTGAGATATATTGTATTTAAGTCGAATGTCCCAAGGTATGCTTTGAAATTCTTTTGTATTGAAAAAATGTACAAAATTCACCCCTGCTACACAATTATGTTCGCCTGGTATTTTGCGTGGTTTTTAACTTTCGAGTTTCTCTAGAAAAAAATAACTCATACGTAGAAAAAAAAATTCATTTCAACAGACAGTATACATGCACGTACAAAGAACGTTTGTTATCATTATCATATGAACGAAACTATTTTTATTAAAGTTTTTAAAGGCTAAAAAATTTCTTAAAACTACTTTTCTTCCTTTTTTTTTATAAAAGTCAAACAAAATACAAAATAATAACAATTATTGTTGCGATCCATTCTTTTCTGCCAATAGTTTATTACGCTTTTCCATATTTTCCTTAATCCAAGGATGTTGCATTACATCAATCAGTGTAATGCGAGCACTGGCTGATTTACGTAACAATTTCGATATGACATCTTTGGCGCCGACCGTTAAATGCGTTGGATATTTGATTTCAACGCGTCGTATTTTTTCATAGGTTTTATCCGTATCATTGGATTCGAATGGTGCAGCACCAACTAAAAATTCATAACATAATATACCCAAACACCATTGATCAACTGAGTCGTCGTAAGTGCGACCGTCTACCATTTCGGGTGGTATGTAGTCCAAAGTGCCACAAAATGTTTTACGCCTAAAATAAATAAAACAGAAATCTAGATTATAAGGTCCTTTTGTTTCGAGAATTAGTATAATCAAGAAGCAACAACATTTTTCACCATAAACAGATTTAATTTGTACACATAAGAACTTGTCAAGCAAGTTGCAAGTTAGAGGACGTGTACTTGTCAATTGAGACAAGTTCAGTACCCGGACGTCAAGTTGACCCATTGTACAAACGTCCTTAAGGGGAGAGAATAATAGAGGGGATAGGGAAAAAGAAGAGGAAGTAGGAAAGGGAGAATAAGGAAGCGGAGGAATTACACAGACCAACAAAGACACAAGAGAGCGCGACTACACTATTTGAGTCCGAAGCGAAGTAGGCCCACCAGCTAAGGCCTGAATAGCCTTCAAGATTGCGAAAAAAAAGCTGCAGAAAAGTCTCTCACATATGCATGTTGTCTAACGTTATCCTAGTGGTACATGATTACTGTACTATTAGCCAAAGCAGACTGATAGAGAAAGGACTCCAACTAAGCTATTATTTGCAACAGACACTTGACGCTCCTCTGACCACTATTATGGCAGAGGGCTGAGTTCGTGGCAGTAAGATTAATTCTTATATTGAGCATCCTTACACGTACAACTGATCCGAATAGGTGCGGTAGATAATGGTGAAGACTTCGAAACGATGGAACACTTTGTATGTCATTGCCCAGCTCTCGTAAGCTAAGGAAAATTGTACAAAATACAGACTTCTTACACCAGAACCGAATATACGTGGTAGATAAGATAAAATGTAGGGCATGTAGTGAAGACTAAGGAAGGATAGAACACTCTTTACGTCATTGCATAGTTTTCCCAGGCTCAAGATGCCAACAGACTTCGTATAGCAAGTATTACGCTGATTATATGGATCCATATAAATTTCTGAATAGGACGTTTGGATTTAGAATTCCAATAAAATTATACCATTCGGGTTTATGTAGATGAGTTAAATATACTAGATAGAGCATGCAGCGGTATATTAATAATAGGTCTCTGATTTTAAACTTTCGAATAAACTGCCTGAACACTACAATTTTTCCAGATATGGTCATGATTTGTGTGAAGATAAAATCGAACTTAATTAGCAGAGACAAGAACCAACTTTTTTTTTTTTATTAACATAGCTAATGTTAAAGTTAACAGAGCGATGTTCAATGGTTAATAGAAAATAAAAAAATGATAAAGGATGAAATCACCCAAATAAACGATATCGGAGAATCTCTATACCATTCTTTAAAAATTATGTCCCACACGTTTTTGACTGGAAAAGATACTCTGGTAATTCGGAAATTCTTTTGAAAATTTAAACCAGACACTGTTAACATAGTGAATTTTTCATGCCCAATTTCTAAAGTTCCAAAATTATTTGGGATCTACTACTAAATAGGTTTTATTAGGGACACCATAAGCAACAATTTATATGTAGGGGGATACCTGCAGCAAGTCCCACTCTTTTACAATATCGATCATCCAAATCATCCTCCCCAGACACTGTTAAAACAAATAAATTATTTTTGTCATAGTTCTTTAATTTTTAAAAGAATTTTTAGGAATGGAATTGAAATTACATTCTTCGATATCGTTTATTTGGATGATTTCTTCCTTGACCATTTATTGTATTTTCTGTTATCCACTTAACATTGCACTGTTAACTTTAATATTAGCTCTGTTATAATTCTTGGGTTTTGTCTTTGGTAGTTAAATTCGAATTAAATTTTACACAGATATGGTCATGGCCATATTGGAAGTTGGAAGTACATGTAGAAATGCATACACTTCATAAATCATTGTTAGTTTCTGTTTATGGCAAATACTAATTTGTGAAATCTTCCCTTCCCTTTCTTTCTTAATACTAAATAAATCTTTAATATTAATAACTTAGTTTGTAACTTACTTATTTGATATTGTATGAGCTGACCAACCAAAATCAGCCAACTTCACATCATCCGAGGCAGTCAGTAGAATATTTTCTGGTTTTAAATCTCTGTGTATTACCTTATTTAAATGGCAGTAGTGTAAAGCATCGGCAACCTGATAGGTATACTTAGCAGCTCTGGGCTCATCGAAACGCTGATTAGGGGAATTCCTCAGTAAAGTATAAATCTCACCTTGAGATGCCAACTCCAGGGCCATATAAATCCGTTCTTTATCATGGAACCACGTTAATAAACGTAAAATATTCGGATGCTTAAGTCTTGATTGAATTTCAATTTCTCTTAAGACTTGACGTTGAACGTTACCCTTGCGCAATTCTTCTTTGAACAGGACCTTCATTGCCACCATATAATGCGTAGAACGTTCGCGTGCCAAATATACGCGTCCAAATTTGCCACGCCCTAAAGGAGCACCCATTTCAAAATCAGCCGTAGACCAGTCATAACTTTAATGAGACAAATAATAAACAAAACGTTAATATTTAATTCCAATAGTCAAGTACAATTTAGGTCTTACGGTTGGCCATAAGCATGATGCTGCATCATTTTTTTGCATAAATTTTTCACATATTCCTTATGTTCTTCAGGTACATCTTTTATTAATTCCGGTAAATCCGTTCGTTTGGGTGGTTTAACTCTGTTATTATACATGTTATTCTACGTTCTCTTGTTTTAATTTAATTTAAATTCCTCGTCAGAAAAAAATTTATAATGCCCGCTTGCGTCTTTTTTGAAATTAAATTTTGTAGTTGCCAGATCCTACGCTTTGGTAAAAGGCAGGGTATTTCCACTAACAACTCTGTGTTTTAGAGTTGCTGCTTCAATTTTAAAACAAAACAGGAAAAAATGTTAGGGAATCATATAATGTTCTAGGCAGAGTTTCTATGGACCTTTAAGGCCATTGAACTGGACAAGAAACATATACGGAAGAGCTCCAGAGTTGCAATTTATATAGATAATCAGGCAACACTGAAGGCTTTGAGAGAACATGTTTTCGGTCACATTTGGGCTGGGAGATTATGCTGGGTAGCTAGTCATTGCAAGGTGGTGAAGGTTTAGGAAAAGTTCGCTTCCTTCACCTATCATGTATGGGGGTGTGGTCTGGAGTGTAGAGCTCAAAACCTAATCCTACAGGTAGGAAATTCGTGATAAGCAGCAGCTAGGGGATGAGAACTAGTATAGGAATCCTAACAAGGCATGTCGTCTTTAGACTCATGATCAACACATGGAACAGGGATGACGTTAATTTTTATAGACAATGAATGAGAATAAGATTATAAAAACTTGGATCAGAAAAACTGCAAACTTGAGGATCCAATAAGTATCATAAATGGTATTGATTGCCTAGGGGATGTCTTAGCTAACTCGCTTCTATTTTTTCCCTTCTCTTCTATTTCCTTTTCTTTTCTTTCCGTCTTATCCCTTCTTAACGGAAACTAATTCTATTTTCTGTATTCAGTTGTATGAATTTTAATGCATTTTCTTGCTCATTAAATTGATTAAAAGTTTGTCGAGTATGGCAGCACTGTTTTCTTATCTATTTAGTTCTCTTATCTAAATTATATTGTTGTTTTTGTACCAATTTAATAATGTTCCATTCCATAACGTTCCCCTGTCTCATCAGTTACTTTGTTATGGCAGCGAATCAATCATCAAAACGTATTTTACAAAAATTGAGCAGAATTGACGGAAAATTTTTTATGTGCAAATATTTTTATTCAAAGAAATACAATAAAACATAAAATTTATTAACAAAAATAGTGCAGATATAAAGAAAAACATATTTTCCATAATATACACATAAATTTTAACAAAAATATTCTGAACAAACAACAAAAATCCAGAAATTCCGATAACATTCGGTGAAGAGAAATATTTTTATAAGAAAAAAAGTGCAAGACGACATAGTCGTCCAGAGAAGCAGCGGAAAAAAGAAAAAGTAAAGAAAAAATATTAAAAAAAGTGCCGAGCAAAGATTAGAATGTAAAGAAGAGTGACTGTCGAAATGGAAATAAAATTTTAAAAATTCAAAGAAAATTTTTTTGTTTCTTGTTAATAACAGTCGGGTGATTATTATTATTTATTGTTCTTGTTGTTTCCAGTCGCTGGCAGAGAGCGACCGTGTTGCAAATGCAACGTAATCAATACTAAAAAAGATATTTGTTTGCAAAAACAATATGTAAGTTTTTGTTTTTTCTTATTTTGCTAATGTTGTTTAGCGTTTTAATGTAATTACATAGAATATTTGCGTGCTTTTTCCTTGTCTTTTTTATTTTGGCTTGGAGGACGTACTTTGTGTCTCATTCTGTTATTATTTTTTTTGCTCTCGCTTATTTTAACGTGCATTAAATATTATTGTTGTTGTTCTCTTCGATCCTATTACGTGTTGCCAGAGCCTTAAAATGATTAATTCGTTACGGCAATGCATTGTCGGTTATTAAGCTAATGATATGCACATTTTAAAGAAATGTGTACAGTGTTTTGTCATACGAATAAATTCGAATGCTTTTAATGCCTAGAGATAGGGATTTATAAATTTTTTTATCTTTCTGATACTCGAATTACTGTGGGCCATAGTAGGTGTTTTCCCGCATAGCTTAAAAATCCAAATACATGTATGGCAAATTTTTTGACGTCTGTTTGGTTTGTGCAACGTCCGTGCTATGTGCTGAATGCATCCAAGCTTCCTTGCCAAACTCTCACAGTTTCTGCCAGTTCTTCATAGATATGCATGACTTACTGTTGTAAAGATGAATTGTGTCCATTTTAATTGAATTACTTGCTTCAATTTTTTTGCTATCAAAAGTTTGACAATGTTGTTAAAGTTCATAATGAAAAATTCCGAGCTAATCCCACCAATCAATCTCTTACTTCATCCATGAGATATCTTATAAATTATTGTCTGTAATGTTTGTAGTTACAATTGAGATTCGTTTAAAGTGTTGTTGTTGTTAAACTTTAAAACTCAAGAGTCATTTTTAAACTCACATTATTGATGCCTGGGTGCATTATATTAATTGAAAATATATTTTCTTTATCTACTTACAGTGTAAAATCAAAATTATAATAATATTTGATTTGTTGTATACCGTGAAATAGTTCTTTTTTTATAGTCTACACCACTTTGAGATCTTTATCAGTGACGAATCAAAGTTTCAATTCTCTTATAATGCTTTCTGTCATTTGCTGATATTGACTAGAATGAAAAGCCTTCCGTTAGTCACCTTGTCAGTCATTTCGTCAGTCAGTCCATCATGTACTCATTGTCAGCTGTTTATTTTCCGATTTTTATACAATATTTGTCGCCTCTTGTAGTTGTTACTTTTTCGATATTAACTTACTTACTTGGTTGGTGTTTTGTTTTCTTTTATTTTCATTCAATATTACATTTTTCTTTGTATTTTCATTTTCAATTTGATAATTATTATTGTTGTTGCTATTGCAACGATACAAAATAATAATAATAATAAAGAGAAAAAAATCAAAATTGTTTATCGCGGGGTTTTTTTTTTCTTTTTCTACATTTTTTTTGTATTCAGTCGTATGACCAACTAACCAATGATATCGTATAACCGTGATGAGTAATACTTTATTAAATATTTATTAAAATAAAAACAAGAAAACACAAAGACAGAAAGGAAATTAAATTTAGGCCGGCCGATATTAATAAAAGTTTTTTATAAAAATATTGTACAGGGCTATATTGCAAAAAACTGAAACGAAAAATAAGATTTTAAATCTTAAACAATATAAAGTAAACAAAAATAGTGTTTGTGTCATAAAAGTCCTTCAAAAACCTCTGGCCTATGAAATAACTGCTTTGCATGCAAAGGCCAAAATTGCTTACTTAATTCTTTAATGTCATTCAAAACCGTTTTATTTATAGCCCGAGTTAACAGTGGACAAAGGTGTTGCGGTATTTTTAAAATTTTTGAAATTCTACACGAAATTCTAAATTTGCAAAGGAATACATTTTCATGAAATGATATGTTAATTATAATACATACTTAATGTGTGTCGAAAAGGTTATTTAGAAAACGCAAGGTTGAAATCTCATAGACAGTCAAAGAGTTAGTAAGGGACGCATGTGTGCCTAGTGGTAGTTGAAGTAAGTAATTCTGTATTAAAAACAGCCTGTATTGAGCTTGGATCTAAACGTTATAGCGTTTAATAATATTGCTAATGGCCTTGCTAGTAATGCATTAATAAAGTTCAACGTTAACATATCCTGACGCGTTCGAAATCTACATTACAGGTTAGTCTGAAGTCTGTTTCTTTGGGAAGAAATGGATACTGAAACTCAGACTATTGGTCAATCGATCCGGTCTTGTAACCATACTAGATGATTGGGTGAGACGTTCTAGAGATTCTCAAGGATTTGAAATGAAGGTTCCTCCAAAGTCAGTACCTGGCTTCAGTCGTTTTTTATGACGGGGTCGTCGCTTCCATTTCTGCGAACAAGGGTTCAAAATATAGGTTAAAATTTACCAAGAAATGTTTCCAAAAGCTGTTGTAAAACCATTTAACCGTTTTATGTTTCAAAACCAACATAGGTTTTCCATTATGAAATCCCTCTGGCAGCCATGACTTGAATCCGCTTTACTGTTAACAGTTTTAGTGGACATGGTTGGTAATAAAAGATTCCTTAATATTAATTTGCATAAGACAGCCTTTATTCCTGCTGTGGTCAATTTTTCAATTGACGGGATGAGTGTATCAGAATAGGCCTCTAAATTAGTCTGCTATGGGGCGAACCATTAGACTTTCTGATTAGATTTTCATAATTCTTCATTATTTCGTTGTCTTCTCATCAAAACTAAGTAATGAAACACATGCCAAATTGAATTTGTTTACAGCTGTCTGCAGCATTTTTTTCCCTGATTCATATCGCCCTCAAAAAACCTTATTCCTTTAACTTTTTCTAAAGTGTATATTTAGATTGTATTGCGATTAAAAACATTTGCGTTAGAATCTTATCTTATTCACTTTATTGTTATTGTTGATTTTCTTTTATTTTGTATTGTATTAAATTTTTTCGCTAGTAATCTTATCTTATTGTTTATAAACTATATTAAAACAAAAACAAAAAAACGTTATACAAATTATGCTGTATAATACTACTACAGTACCAGATAATTTCCATTTTGAGAAACTTACATTATTGAAATATTTACAACTACAATAACATTTTTATTTCCTTAACCTAGACTAGTCCCTTGGGCTTATTTGAGGTTTTTATACATTTAAAATATCGATGGCCACCGGTAATGAAATAGCAGCCCCATACGAAGGACTTGTAGGTGCCTCAGTTACTTCTTCCGGTGATTATAACAATTCGGGTCCTTCAACTTCTTTAAGCAATGGCGGCTCGTCACATACCGGCAATCAAGGTTATCATCAATTAAGTGTTACAAGTAAGTGATTTTATTGGAATATACTCAAAACAATCAGTTTGACAACAGATGCTATAATTTTTTATTATTTCGTCTCATTTCAGTTGAACAGGGTTCAGTGCGTAATAGTGGATTTTTAAAACCAAATCCTTATGTTGAACTACTAATCGATAATAAAAGTAAACGAAAAACGGATGTTGTGAAAAATACATATTTTGCCAAATGGAATGAAGAATTTACAGTGCTGGTAAGTGTGTGAATTTCATTATTGAAAATCGAATTATCTCTTAACTATTTCCGCTTTTACAAATTGAACGTAAACACGTTGTACTCTTACCTAAAACTAATCAAAAGCTAAAGGAAAAGAGATCAATATCAACAAATTTATAAACTTATTAGATTTGTTTATTTCTACTTAAGATTTTAAATGAATAGGCTTACACTTTAAAAATTCAAGCATTGCTCGGTTTGTTATATTGCAACTTTGTGAAACAAAGTTCAAAATCCAAGATTAATTCATAATAAATTCAATTGATATTTATTTTTTTTTTTTTATTTATTTATTTAGTAGTATTTGTAATACTTTGTTTAAAAACATTGTAAAATAATTTAACCGAATTAACAAAAGCTCTTATGAAATATTCCTAATATAATAAATACATTTTCTTTTAAATACATTTATATTATTCTCATTTTTGACTTCACTTGGCAGCTCGTTAAACACTTGTAGACCCTTGTATAACAGACATCTCTTCATTGCGTTGTTTGTCGCTTTGTTTAATCTAAAATCGCTTGCATTTCTGAGGTAGTATGGCTGAATTTCGTTTACAAATGTTAATTGTTGTGTTAAATATTCCGGTGCATTTCCTGTTTTCATCTTGTATATATATAGATACGTATTTAGTTGTAGTCTCTGTTTAATGTTAAGCCATTTTAGCATATCCAGCATAAACTGTATTGGTGTATATCTATTACATTTTATTATTGTTCTCATAGCTTTATTTTGTAGATTTTGTAGTCTTTCTATTTGACCATTAGTGCAGCACGTATATAATATTGTCGAACCGTATTCGAAATGGGGCTTTATCATTGTGTTGTATATATTAACCGCCGTTAAAATTGAGACTTGGTTTCTTATTCGTTTAAAAAAACTAATCTTTTTGCCGATTTTCTTACATATGTAATCAATATGATTTTTAAACTTTAAGTTTTTATCAATAATAAAGCCTAAATATTTTATTTGGTTCACTTTCTCTATTATTTGATTATTTATTCTAAAAATTATATTGCTGTCTAAATTTACCTCCATTATTTTCGTTTTACTTTCATTCAATTTAAGTTTATTCATTTTTAGCCATATATTAACATTATTCATATCCTCGTTGAGATTATTATAACATATTTGTTCAGATTCTCCTTCGGTAAAAATAAGCGTATCGTCAGCGTATAGAACTATTTCGCACTTGTTCAATACGTTCGGCATATCATTTATATATAGGACAAATAGTAGTGCTCCCAATATCGATCCTTGTGGCACACCGTATTCGTTGTATTGTATGTGCGACTTAATGTTATTTACTTTCGTTATTTGCTTCCTGTTTGTTAAATATGATTCAAACCATTTTAATTCTATGTCTTCGATGCCATATGCTTGTAATTTTCGCAGAAGTATTTTTCTATCGATGGTTTCGAAAGCTCTTTTAAAATCCAGGAAAATACCCAATATTTTATTATTCTTGTCTGTCCTTTTCCATCTGTTAATTAAATAATTAATTGCTGTTTCACATGAGAATTTTTTCCTGAAACCGGACTGATATTTCGATAGTATTTTCTTAGATTCTAAGTACTGCTCCAACTGTTCCTTAACCACTTTTTCCATTATCTTTTCACACGTCTTAAGAGTATTTATTGGCCGATATTCATCACACCTTTTTGTTTTTGCAACCTTCTCAATTGGTGTTACCATCGCTGTTTTCCAATTTTCTGGAAACACTCCTGTTTGTAGTGATTTGTTCACTATCCCTAGCATTATTCTGCCGACGATATGCCAACTATTTATTATCATGTCACTTGATATTTTATTATAGTCCGATTTTTTCTTTAGGCTTTTACAAATTGTTTTTAATTCTTCTAATGTTATTTCCCTAAATTTAAATTTGGAATTTATCACAGTTATTCTATTGACATATTGCACATTATCTATCCCATCTCTTATCACTTTAATACTATTCATAAAATATTTATTAAAATTATCTGCTATATCAAAATTGTCTACATTCTACCTGATCAAATATTACAGTTTCTATTGCACTCCGATTTTTCTTTAAAATAAGATTTTTTATCTCCTTCCACATTTCCTTTTGGTCAGTTGCGTTATTAATTTTGTTATTAATATAACTTTTTTTTGCGTTTTCAATTTTAACTTTATATACATTTCGCATCGCTTTATATATAGCCCACGCTTCACTAGAGTTTTCTATTTTCGCAATATTGTATTTATTAATTTTCTCTCTTTTTAAACGTCTTACTTCCTCATTAAACCAATTTATATTACAATTTTCTTTAATTTTTCGCCTTCTTGTCATATTTTTAACTGCATTTTCTAGACAGCTCTCAAACTCCATCACGACGTCATTTAAATCAATATTCATATTCATTTCTTGGATGCTCCATATTTCTCTGTTATATTGCTGTTTATTATATTTAAAAATATCGATTTCTTTATAATCAACGCTGTTAATCTTGTGTCTCATATTATCAACTATAATGTCTATAGCTTCATGATCCGAAATTTTATTTGAACTATTGGCCTTTGCCGATATATTGTTGTTATTTGTTATGACAAAATCAATTAATGTTTTCGAACTTTGTGTAATTCGTGTAAACTCTCCTATTACTTGTTTAAGGCCATTATCATCCAGCAAACATTGCATTTTATTTTTATAAAAACTGTCCTTACACCAATCTATATTAAAATCACCAGCTATTATTACATCGCAGTATAATTCACTCATTTCTTCCAATACTTCTTCAAATACTCCCAAAAATTCCGCTTCAGCACTATTCGGTGATCTATATACAGATATAATTGTAATTGTGTAATTATTATGTTTCGCCATATAAGCAGCTATCCAAATTTTTGAGTCTATAATTTTTTCAAAGATTTTTTTCACATTCCAACTCTTTTTGAAATATGTTATTACTCCACCTGTTCTTGTTGAATTTGATACCGTTATAAATTGGTTGTAACCAATGAGTTGCGTTTCTTCCTCATTAATTTCTTTGGTTAAATGGGTTTCCGAAAGTATTATAAATTCAGGCTTTTTCATTTCTGCTAATATTTCTAATTGGTTATAGTTATTTAATATTCCTTGTATATTTGTGTATATGCCATGTATTTTCCGTGATTGTTATGCCACTAAACCACTTCTCCTCTTTTTTGCATTCAATTTATTTTGATATACGGGACAGTCTTTACTATTGGTCGAGTGATTCTCATCCAAACCTAGATTCAACCTGTTATTCACTCTCACACAATTAATACATTTATTTATTGTATCTTTATTACATTCCTTCGATTTATGACTTCCATGACATTTAATGCATACCTCTTCATATTTACAATCAGACGCTTTATGATTATATCCTTTACATTTAAAACACTGCATAATGTGTGTACCATCGAAAACTCTGCATTTCTCCCAACCAATATTAACTTTTTGTGCCATCATTACTTTCATATATGACTCGTTATCTAATTTGAGTATAGCGTTGTATGTCGTATCACCATTTCTTTTATACTCGAAAAACTTTATTACTTCCATTTGGCTATCATTAAGAAAATTGTTTTGCCTTCTCAATTTTTCGATAATTTCAGTTTCCGTTAGTTTGAACGACATCCCAATTATTTTAATTTTCATATCAACTTGATTAGGAACTTTAATTTCATAGTCTTCACCCATTTTCTTTTGCATTGTTTCCTTTATTTTTTCCCTTTCTTCGTTACTTTCGCTCTGTATAACTACCGAACCATTTTTTCGCTGTTCTATATTAACTATTTTGAAGTTCATAGGATCAACTTTTTTATTTAAATCCTCCTTAGTTTTTACGACATCTTGTTTCCCTTTTGGTTTAATAATAAGCGGGTTTTGTTTATTTTTGTCTGGCATCCTTATATTACTTTTTAATGCATCGGCAAATGATAGCTTACTTGTTTTGACACTTGTTTCCTCTATTGTTTTTTTTATTTCATTACACATTATTTTGTTTTTCTCTTCAATTATATTACACATCTCTTTACTTTTATTTTGATTTTCATTTATCACTCCATACATCTTACTTATTTCCTTTACAGTTACATCGCATTGCCTTTGAGCTTCATATAATTTTCTCAATCTCTCTTCATACCTTTTTTCGATAGCTTCAAGTAGCGCTTTAATTTCATTTTCGTTTTGTTTTAAAGATTCCTTGAATTCGCCCTTATATTCAGCCAAATGTTGTTTGTTTTTTTTCACACTTTCTTGAATATCTCCGATCGCCATATCCACATTATGAATATATTGAACACAGTCATCACACATAAAACGGA
Organism: Sarcophaga subvicina; assembly: GCA_936449025.2. Lineage (NCBI taxonomy): Eukaryota > Metazoa > Arthropoda > Insecta > Diptera > Sarcophagidae > Sarcophaga > Sarcophaga subvicina. Next base: position 103,899,920 of record OW388082.2, on the reverse strand, counting down.
TGAAGCCACCAGCCTCCAATATTCCACGAGAATATTGATCGATTCCCGAGCACTTCTTCGCACAATGATAAGCTTTTTTGCATACTCCTTCACACACCAAGCCAGATTCGCCGCGTATTGCCGTTTTACAATGATGGCAGTCCGACATATCTATGCTTCAACTTTATTTTGTTTTTTCCAATCAATAAATGGCTTTTTTGACTGTATTTCACCACCCGAATATGAAAAAACACTTTGTATATGATTTTAAAATAGTCCTGTCTATTTAAATAGTCTTTAAATATTTTATTTTTCAAAAATTTGCGGAGCCTTTAATTTTTGCTCAATACCGTTACGAAATTTATCATATAGAAAACTGTTATCAATAAAAATAAAAACTACAACGAATTGGAAGAAGAGAATACTCACGAGTAGAAATAAACTTATTATCTGTGCGGGAAATTACAGGGCCGTTCAGCTTTTAAACGTATTCTGGCTTTCCTAACCAGGAAGTATGTTAGTAGACCTCCTCTAAAATCATTATAGAATTAATATATCCATTCCACATAACAGGTAATTTCTTGGACAGTGTATGGTCCAGAGAATAGGGACATTATTCGGCCTAAAGAACGTTTTCCATCCAACAAATTAATTTACTACGCATAAGACGAAACCAAACGTCGTTGGTAGTAGCTACTACACCGTTTAGCAATAACAGTCAATAACATTTTCTATATATCACAAACCCATTCAGCCGTCTAACGGCCAGTTTTCCGTAGACTGTCATTATACTCCTTCCAGGGTCCATATAGAGCCAGTATAACCACCTCATATAGACATTCGTATCTTGAACAACGCATTGCCCAACAAACAGAATATTCTTCGGTATAAATGACACTGAGGTCTCTTCTCAGGCTAATCTATACCAATTCATTTATTTCCCCAAGGTTAAAAACGCTCTCTAACTCTTGTAAGCTCTGCTTGCTGCATGTTTCTATAATACAAGCGATTACCGAAAAACGAATTAGACAGTACGCAAAGGTGCCGGACAGATATAGGTTATGTCCCCACTGTTTTTTTTTAACATTTTTCTTAATACAGCTAGGAGTGGTGGTAATCGGATAGGAGATCTAGATTAGACACCTTGCAAGGAACTAGTGTAGGGGCTTGGTAATCGAAGGGGAGATCTGGATTAGACATCTCACAACTACATTGATATGTTAAATAAACTAAACAGTATTGCCCAATACGCAGACAGAACAGAATTGATAATAAATGCAGGAAAAACGAAAACGATGAGAATACATAGCGATAGATCCTACACTTCTAAAAACGGCGATCATATCATACAGGATGCTGACAACTTCTGCTATCTAAGAAGCATTATAACGAACTTTATTGGTTCAACGATGGATGTACGAAATCGAATGAAGTGTGACAAGAAAGCGTTTGAACAATTGACGAATGTTTGGAAAGCGACATCATTATAAACGAATGTCAAAATTGGAATATTTATACTGCTGAAAACCAGCACCACGCGACCTGGAGAATACAGTTCGAAATAAAGTTGCCCAGCAGTGTTAATATTAAGACAATTGTTATAGACACAGCCGAATTAAATGCCAATTAGTTAGAAATCGGCCGACTGAGGTGGAAATAGATTGAACATGTATTACGATAGCTCCATAAGGACATAGCTTGAACAGAAATACATTCGAAACCGCAAGTTATTTTCCGAAAAGAAAGCACTTTCATAGTAGGAGGAGACTGGTCGATTAATAAGTGGTCAATTGTTGTAGTGAAATTAAATTAAAACTGGTTTTAAATTTGATGGCAAATGTAAATGTTTACAGTCATACTTACAAAACTTGAAAATAAAATCAAATAAATTGTAGGTATTATTTGCTGGAAATCCTTACATTGACATTGAAACAAAGTAAATATTCCAATCTTCAATACCATGAGAAGGTTAATATTCACATTCATTTAGAAATAAATATTGTTAACAGAAACTAACGCTGCGCATCAAAATTTACGTCGCAAACCTAATATTAGTTCTTAACAAGCAGTGCTTTTAGTAAATTCTATAAAACCATTGATTTTTTAGATAAATATACACCCTTATTATGTTCAAAATTTGTTTATTAAACTTAATTAAGTGAGTGCTGTGGACTTTTTATTTACTTTTAACACAACTTTTCCTTTAACTGTCAAATCACTTATCAAACAATAACTTTCTGTTTATTTTTCACACATACAACAACAACGATAACAATAAAAGAAATATTAAAATATGGCTATCAAAAACATCAATATGCAGACAGAAAATATATTGACGAGATTTTCCTATTTTTTCTTTGCCATATTCTTCTGTTTGTTTTATTAATACACTGCCTCTGCAGTTAAAAGTAGGCTAAAAAGTTTTGTATTTGAATTCAAATTTGAATTCAATGTTGTTATAGAATATAATGCAAATAAAACTAATTGATGTGTTGTGTGTGGAATAGCCATTCAGCATGAATCTTATAATATGAACACAATTGATACTTTCTTTTGTTTTCTAGATTACGCCCCATTCTGTGTTACACTTCAAGATATTAGATCATTCTAGTTTCCGCAAAGATGCTCTGCTTGGTGAACAGACCATTAGTTTGGTTGAAATTCTACAACACTACAATGGTCGGTGTGAGTTTTTGGAAGTTTTTATGGATTTATTTGTCACTTCCAAGTCGGATAATAGCAAAGTGAGAAGCGGCTCATTAATGGCCGTATTGAACGGTCTAAAATTGGACATGTCCAATGTAATGCTACAAAATGGTAATGGTTCGTTAATGCCACCCGCAACAAGTGGTGGTGATGTTGGCGCAGCTGGATCATCGGCAGCAGCAGCAGCAGCGGCAGCGCCTGGTAGATGGTTCATGTGTAATGGTGCTGTTAGCGTTCGAGAACGTATGCGTTCAACGGGCAGTGTAAGTGAAAGTAGTGTAGTGGGCCCTTGTCGATCTCCTGTAGCATTGCAAAATGGCAATTTAGAACGTAGTAGTAGCTCTGGTGCAATGATACCACCACAAACTGGTGCGATACGCCGGGCAGCAAATCCTCCTCCTCCTGGTGGTACTTGGGATCCTCAAACAACTGCTGCCATGGCCGCTCAACAGCAGCAGCAACATCAACAACAAATGCAAATGGTCCATACTCAACGTGCAAATGGACCAACTGCAAACACACGGCCTATGCCTCAGCTATATGCCAATGGAGCTGTTCCAGGCGGCCAGCCAGTTCCTCCCGTACAGCAACCTATGTTGGAGGGAGCTGTTGGCGGTATGCTACCACCTTCAGGTGCACCTGCTGATCAGCAAGCTCTAATGGGTAATGCTTTGCCGGTATCAAATATAACCGATCAACAGTTACAAGCAGCTCAGGCAGACGATGAACCTCTACCAGCTGGTTGGGAAATTCGTTTTGATCAATATGGTCGTCGTTATTATGTGGATCACAATACAAGATCAACATACTGGGAAAAACCCACACCTTTACCACCTGGCTGGGAGATACGAAAGGATCCTCGGGGCAGAGTGTATTATGTTGATCACAATACTCGTACCACCACCTGGCAAAGACCGAACAGTGAACGTTTGATGCATTTCCAGCACTGGCAGGGTCAACGGGCTCACGTAGTAGCACAAGGTAATCAGAGATTCCTTTATGGTCAACAGCAACAGCAACCAACCGCTGTTACGGCTGCTGCCACACAGGATGACGAGGACACATTGGGCCCTCTGCCAGACGGCTGGGAGAAGAAGGTGCAGTCAGACAATCGCGTTTACTTTGTAAATCATAAGAATCGTACAACACAATGGGAAGATCCACGAACTCAGGGACAAGAAGTTAGTTTAATAAATGAAGGACCTCTACCACCAGGCTGGGAAATACGTTACACGGCGACTGGCGAAAGATTCTTTGTCGATCACAATGCCAGACGTACTACATTTGAGGATCCTCGACCGGGTGCTCCGAAAGGCGTCAAAGGTGTTTATGGTGTACCGCGTGCATACGAAAGAAGTTTCCGTTGGAAATTATCCCAGTTTCGTTATCTTTGCCAGAGCAATGCTTTGCCGTCACACATCAAAATAACGGTTACACGTCAGACCCTCTTCGAAGATTCCTATCATCAAATTATGCGTTTACCAGCCTACGAGCTGCGGCGTCGTCTCTACATCATATTCCGCGGCGAAGAAGGTCTCGACTATGGCGGTGTTTCGCGTGAATGGTTTTTCCTTCTTTCACATGAGGTTCTCAATCCCATGTATTGCCTTTTCGAGTATGCCAATAAGAATAATTACAGTCTACAAATCAATCCCGCCTCTTATGTGAATCCTGATCACTTGCAATATTTCAAATTCATTGGACGTTTCATTGCTATGGCACTGTATCATGGCCGTTTCATTTATTCCGGCTTCACCATGCCTTTCTACAAGCGTATGCTCAATAAAAAATTGACGATCAAAGATATTGAAACTATAGATCCAGAATTCTATAATTCTTTAATATGGGTGCGTGACAATAATATCGACGAATGCGGTTTAGAACTGTGGTTCAGCGTTGACTTTGAAGTGCTAGGACAAATTATTCACCACGAACTAAAAGAGAATGGCGAAAAAGAGAAGGTCTCCGAAGAAAATAAGGAAGAGTACATAACGTTAATGACAGAATGGAGAATGACACGGTGAGTTAATAAAATATTTGTTTACAACACAATGCTACAACTAAAAAATACTTTCCATTTTGTAGCATGGTGTAGTTAGATTGGTAGATTTTAATAATAATTAATTAATTTTAAACTTTAGCGGTATTGAACAACAAACAAAAACCTTTTTGGAAGGTTTTAATGAAGTCGTGCCGCTCGAATGGTTAAAATATTTCGATGAACGTGAATTAGAGTTGATACTCTGTGGCATGCAAGATGTTGATGTCGATGATTGGCAACGCAACACCATTTACAGACACTATAATCGTAATTCCAAACAAGTGGTTTGGTTCTGGCAGGTAAGAAAATGAATGGAAAAAATATGGTTGCAATTTTTTAATTTTATTGTTTTCGTTTTCGTTTACAGTTTGTAAGAGACACGGATAACGAAAAGCGTGCTAGACTTTTGCAATTTGTTACTGGCACTTGTCGAGTGCCCGTGGGTGGTTTTGCTGAACTAATGGGCTCAAATGGTCCACAACGCTTTTGCATTGAAAAGGTGGGCAAGGAAACCTGGCTACCACGCTCACATACCTGCTTTAATCGTTTGGATTTGCCACCTTACAAGAGTTACGATCAACTGGTGGAGAAACTAACATTTGCCATCGAAGAGACTGAAGGCTTTTGCCAGGAATAGTTTGAAAATATTTGGTATTTTAATATTTAAATAATTAAAGGTTATCTATTGTGCACTTGAAAAGTTGGCGTAGGTGTATTAAGCGGTAGGGAAGGGTATTTAAATTAGGAAGACAGACTTAATACCATTGAAAATTCTCAATCATTTGTTTTGGAAATTTGGAAATAAGTTTTGAATAATTTTTTGTGTGCGCAAACATTTACTTACCATGCTCAACTGTACTGTTGTTATAATTATTATTATTATTTTATTATATTATTTGTAATTTTAATATACGATTAAAAAACTTTATGTTTATACGTTTATTTATCTATGTCTGTAAATGATTATGTTGTATGTATTTAAAAATCGATAAAGCAAGCCAAGCAAATAATAATGAATGATAATAAAATATTAAGTAACATATTTTATGCTTTATTATTATAAATAAATAAATAAATATTATTATTGTAACGAATTAGTTTAAATTAATTTTGAAATTAAAAGCGTATCATTCATAAAAAAAACCAAACCCTTTAACCATACAAAGACACTTTTGTTATTCATATACGTACGTATACATATACTTCGTCTATTGCTGTAGATCTTTAATACTATATATCTGGTTTATTTGTATTATTTTAATTTAATTTTTTGTTCTCTATAAATATATATATATAGTATAATATGTGTATATATTATAATTCTATTGTAAATATTTAATTTTTCTTTCTTTTAATTATAATTTTTTGTTTTTCAATTTCTTGATTGCTTTAATCCAGTCAATCAAGAATATGTCCATTAAAGAAAAACTATAACTTAAACTTAAAAATATTTAAATTTATTAAAGAAACACAAAAAATACTTAATAATAAATGATATAAAATATATATACATATAAATACATAGAAATAAAGACAAAACAAAAAATATCGTGAATGGAAATTGAATACACCGTCATTTAAAAGAAAACAAAAACCAACAAAACATATATACATATATATATTATTAAAAATACAAGAAAGAAATGAGTTTAGTTTATATTGTTGTTAATTAATTAAAACGTATTATAAAGATACCAAGTATTTAGTGAAACAAAACAAAATACGAAAACACGAAATTTACTATGTTTTAAATATTTTATCAAAAAAGAAAAAGAGAAAAAAAGAAACAGAAAACAAAAAAATAGAAATCAATCACAAGGGTACATAAAACCAATTATAAATAAATGATTAATAAATTAGAATATCTTAAATAATGTTTTAATTTCCTAAAGCAATAATTTCCATTTATTGAAAGTCATCATCTTATAGTAATCGATGTAGTTTTAGTCTTCTTATTAAATTCTTTCCTTGGAGCCAAACAGTTTAAATATCTTTAAATGTGCTTAGACATACCACCGTTCCTGCACTGTTCTATAACAACTTCGACAAGTAGTTCCATATTCTTTAAATCAACAATTTTTTAACATTCGAAAATTTGAACAGGAAGAAACGGAAACAACTCTTCTGTTTTTACACTTTTTAAAGTCGATTCTTTTGTAGCATCTATATCAACCATTTATTGCCACGAAGCCTTAAGCAGATCGCTTTTCAAACGAATGCTAAATAACGAATTACAAATACCATAAACTTTCCACTTATGGCAAGTACCCAAGTTTTTATATCAAATACTAGCACAGATGTCTATATGGCTTATTAATCCGCAGGCCTCCATAGGAGTTAACAAAACAAACTTAACCGATGGCAAAGTTTGTCTAGAATTTTAGGATCGCTGTGATTTGTGGCTTTTTCGTATACACACGCGACTTAAGAAAACCCCACAAAAAAGTGTAACGGCATCAAATAGAACGATCTCCGTGTGCTGCTCACATCGACTTCATGTGAGATGATCGTGCCCTCAAATAACTCGTGTAAAATATTCCATGTGGCATAAGGTGCGTGGCACGTAGTGCCATATGTCGTTAGTGTCTAGTTGGTATTCAATTCAGGCCAAAAAGAGTTGGTAACCATTGATGTATAATGCTTGCCGTTAACAGTGGTGGCCTAGCCAACGTCGTTCTTAAATAATTCTTGATCGATGGCTCCGCCAGCTTAAAATTCACACCAAGCAGTGACATTTGTATTGAACGCTCTTGGATTTCATTGCAATCGGCCCAAATTCGACAATTTTATTTGTGCACGTACCCATTCATCTATAAATGAGCTTCATCGCTAAATGAATGAAATTTAGGGTCGCTTTGCAAATGCTCTAGAGCCCATTCTGCTAACACACATCGCTGTCTATGGTCGCCCATGGTGATTTGGCAAAACAGACTGAGTAACTAATTTGACAGATGCTGCTTGAATAAGACGGCCGTTAACAACTGTCAAAGTTCGAAAGTCCCTGGAAGTTCCTATACGAATAAGATGAAGGGTTTTTCTACTCGGATTTCCAAGATAATCTATTTGCTGATGATTTACCAAGAATGTCCAACCTATCTCTGGGAAATGGATCACTTTGCGCCCCAATTGTTTCGCTTAGAACGAAAGACGATCGGGTAAGAGTGCATCTGCCACGGCACTGGGGACATTTCCAAAAAGGGTGGTAGACATTCACCGTAGACTTGATTACCTAACTTGGACATGATCACGAGGTTTTTTAGTCAGCTATGTATATGCGTAGACCAAAATGTGCGATAAACCAAACCAAAATCCATCTTAGGAACAATAGAACGGGGCATTAGCGTCTGGTTGTGCGCGATCGGAGACTGTAAATGAATTTGAAATGACGATGAAAAAGAGGAGCCCATAAAACTTTTTCTTTTCTCTTACATTGGGAAATCTGAGTAATCTATGAACGCCGGACCCATCTGTAGCAAACCGAGCCAATTAAGTTTTATTTTCTTCTTGATATTGTCTTAAACTAAAGCTCATTGTTCAGTTGAGAAGAAAATTGTATGGCCAGTTGCAAGTTCGATATGAATTAAATTTGTTTAATGCCTCCCTCAATGCATACATTTGAAATTAAGTTTTCTTTATACGAAGACATCACTTGGCAAGTTTACTAAATTATTGATTCACACAATAGGCGCTTAGAGCAATTTAGCAACACTTGTGAAATCACATCACATCTCGCACCCTCTACTCTATAATCTAAAACGGAAGTAAAATATCATGCATTGACGATTTCTTGCTGGATAATGTGCCACACTAAAACAGTACTAAACCAGCAGATATGCATCATAGGGCACTATTTAACACATGACACAGATGTACACGTATGTATGTAAATGCCATGAAATTAAAGAAAGGAAGAACTTTTTTCTGTTCTTCTGTTTTTTTGTTGTTTTTGCTGTAATCGGCACACAAACCAACATGAATTTACAGGCGATGACAGCACGCAATATCCTATGGTGGTGGTGGTGGTTGTGGTGGTGGTGGTGGTAGTGTTGATGGTGGATTCAAAAAGATTGCCATGCTAAAGTGTATTGAGAACATAAATCATGTTTTCTAATGCCCGAAATGTATGCAACATACAGTATAAATGCTTACAAATTTTCACAATCACTTAAACATGCACGAAAATAGCAGCAGCAATACACTGAAAGCATGCATTCATTCATTCATTCGTTCATTCATTCATTAATTCCCTCCTTGCAAAACAACACTTGAAAACAGCCAAACATTCTTTTGTTTTTGTTTTTGTTTTTGCTCTTTTCTGTCGGAGGAAAAGTGCATAAAGAATTGGAAAACTTGTTTGTATGCATCAACAACAACAGCAACAACAACAAAAACAACGACATGCGACAACAGGCAACAAAACAATTGTTACAACAATATTAACAACTTGCCTAATAAACATTTCTGTTGTTAATGGGAATATCGACGACGACGCGAAAATTTACGCTGCCCAACTCAAGCAAAATACCCGAAAAAGGCGCAAGGATCTTCGCCATTGGGCGTCTCTGTGTGTGTGTACCATTCATTTTGCAACACCTGCACACCTTGAATATAAATCACTTTTAGGGGGTGGATAAAACATTAATAAAGGGCCGCTCATACAGCCTATTAGTTTCTAATAAGGGGCCTATTTATTTAATCATGAATTTTAAAAGTTTTACTGGATTACTGAGTTTAGTACAATTAAGCCGGGTCCTATGGGATAAATGTTAAGGCCATTCAAGTGTACTTGCACAATACATGGAAGATTCTAAAAGAAGTATTGTCTTAAGTATTTCTGCATACTTTTCCTCTTGGCCATGCAATCGTACAGCACATGCAAGACTAGTAGGCTAGTTCCGTAGTAAGGCAACTTCTGAAATGCAATTTCCAATGGGCTTTCATGCGATCAAACATCCATACGATCATACAAAGAGCGGTAATAACTTCGACAAGTGATGTCCTATACATACATACATACATAATTGGTTATTACAACCCTTTAGTCAGGATTACGACCTAGTTTCTCCTATACTGCTTTCCAATATTTAGCGTCTATGAACGTGGACTGTCTGCCGCTTACAGTGGATGTTAGCATAGGCCCATAGGCATAGAGTATAACGAGGTCTCTACACCTACTATTTCTATGAGCTTAGTCTTTCATCAATCATTACACCCATGTACTTTATGTCGTGTCACTCTAATCTTTTTTATGAGCCTTGAGTCCGGAGTGTTACGTTTATTTAGCCAGAGCAATCAACAAAAAATTAAATTCTTTTTTAAAGCCCCTTCACTGCGGGGCCTTCTGAATTACACCCGCTAAGACTATCCATCATAAAGCAGAGATAGCATAGGAAAAGAGGCAATTTAATTTCGTAATGAAAATTGCTTCAAGAGTGTTTAATGTACAGTTTTGATTATTTCGCGATGTATCACATGAGTAAGTGGCAGCAATGCGTGCTTTTTGCTTCAGGTGTAATGAATTCTCTTTAATGGATGCAACCGCGGCGTATAAAATAATTACAGATTCGCAGGTGACTAATAAATTGTACTATTGATTTCAAATATCGAGTTATACATTGAGTGGTTTCAAAAGCGAGAGTCTGATAATGCTGTTATCGGTTAAATATCTTCCAGTTGAAGTGTCATTTGCAGAGATGGATAGTTTAACAGCCGAAATTGTGTATAATCGTGGTCACTTTTCGAGAATTACGAAGTGCTTCTGATTGTGGTAATCGACTAACTATGCAAGTTATCCTTAAAATATTCCTTAAGAAAATAAAGAAAATGTACGTGCGGCAGAAAATATCGCCTGTGTTAGAGAAAGTGCCCTGACAAATTCCAGTATGGTGCTCGGAAGCAACAATGATAATTTCCTTCATGGCACTTGATATGCACTCAAGTGTTTCCTCTTTGTATACATTTATGCCTCACCAGTCCAAGAATGTGTTTTGATGATTCATTACTATCCTCACAGGATCTACAAGTTGGGCTCGAAATAAGTCCAATTCTGAATAAGCGTCGCGTAGGTCTATAGCACCCTGTGAAAAGATCGAATATCAACCTCAGGGTATTCCTGGATAGTCTGATAAATGACTCTTATCGTAGCTTATTGTAGTTTTCCAACAAAAGTTTCGAAGATCCCAAACCTGCTTGATTTGAGAAGTGACTTTGTCGCTTTTTAGCTTTTCTTTCCAAATCTCCGCTCCCAGTTTACATAAGTGTTCTGGTTCCAGCAAAGGTGTGGAAGCTCTTATACAGTTCAACTCAAGCAGCTATTTAAAACGGCTGATGAGTAATAATGCTACTGGTATGCTGTTGCTGTAGCACAGTTTGTGTTGAATTTTCTAACATAATTTTGCTAAGTGTTGAATTCACTTCATTTTCGTAGGTTAAGTGAACAAGTAATGGCTCATATTGAGCCTGGAAAATCTCAATGATTGTCGAGAAATTATTGCAGTCGGAAAAAAGTGAATATTTGAAGAGCATTTTTATGTGAAAGTGTCATGTTTTTTTGATACTAAGCCTGGGAAGACTATTACCGTAACTTCAGAGCACTCTGGCTACGCGATAAATGAATTGAAGATGTTGCCTGTAATTGAAGATGTTGGCACGGGTCACACTACGCTGAAAATTTTAACTTTCCAGAAAAAGAAAGTTTTTATTTAGAAGAGGTCAACTGGTCACTAAGATAGTCAGAACTTGTCAAAGACGGTGTCTTCGCGAATCATCTCCTAACATTGGAATATTTGAAGACGAATATCTGGCAAGTTATTCCCAAAATGTGCGAAAAGTGTATTGAAAACTACCTTAAAAGGAACAACTACTGCAAGCAATCCAGAGATGGGTATTTAAATGGAACGAAATTATGTTTCGTACACAAGGACCCACAAGTCCTAGCATTATGACTAAATTATAGACTTGAATGTGTTTTGTTTTGATATCGAAAAGTGGATAACCCTTTATAATGAGATTAAATACGTGGATCTTAAGATATCAAAGAAAATTATTTAATATTCTGTTCCATTTTGTGTTTTGAGAATTCTAACACAAATGCAATGGATTTTTAAATAACTTCGGTATTAAAGTCGTTAGACAACCACTGGTTTATGGAAATCATAATTTGATAGCAACCAGCCACTGATTGATATAATGATTGTGTGTGTATGTGTAAAGATGCAATACAGGTATACATGACATAAAGGTAATATAGATAACAAGTGTATTTTATTTTTTTAATGTACTTTTTCTACTTAAACAAGTCTCTAATTTCTATATTCATTTGCTGTATACATATGTATGTAGTTTATTTCAGTTTCTTTTGCATTTTTTCCATTTCATTCATTTATTCTGTTATTGTATGTCCTCCAATGTATAGAAATTGAAGTCATTCTGTTTAGTCCTGTCAACGTAAAATTTATTTTCTTGTAATGTTTGTTAACAACTTCCGGTTTCCGTTACAAATTGAAAAGGAAATTTCAATCACAAAATTATACCGAACAACAATATCAGCAACAGTAACAACAACAACAACAACAACAATAACAAGAACAAAAATAACAATAACAACATGAATATCATCAGTAGCAGCATATACTTATTGTAGATAGTTTCTCGGTGTTTCTTTTGTAGAAAGTTAAAGTTGTAACAATAATGACAACAATAAAGTAATAAAGCAACCAAAAGGCAGCAACAAACTATTCACTGAAATAAAGAAGCAAAAAACACGCAGAAGAAGTTTATAGGCTGGCGATGAAATTTGATCAAAACCGATTGTAGGCTGCTCTAAACATATGTATACTTTAAAACAGTTGAAATGTTGGCCAAGGCACAGGGTATGTTTACTGTTGAAACGCATTATAAATTCTTTCCAGGAGACTGAGAAGCGGCCAGAGACGATTGCTGATATCTTTGGAGTTCACCGGTAGATGCGATCGAGGGAGGAAGTAGAGGTGCTGAGAGGATTAACATGACTAAGGGACTATGGCCATCTATAGAGTGTGTTATAATTAGCGCGCTGTTGCGTCTCAATAAGCCCGACGTGAGACTGATAACTGTGTTCTTTGTGGGACATTGTCACGTCGTTGACGAGGCCCGACTGTTTCTATATTTGCTACAATAGCTAAATACACTTCCTGCCAATGATGAACCTTTAAGATATACCCCTGAATTGTAGATAGAAACACAATTTATGCGAGTATAGCTGCTTAGAATCATCTGAATCCGAATCATGTCAGTTTAACTCGAGAATGGAGTGTTACTGCGTGGACAAACTGAATAAGCTAGGCGGGGGAAATATGGTAGAAACTCACTACAATAGGCAAGAAGATGAGCTTGCAAGGAGGGTATGTACTCCTATTGCAAACAAGGCTTTGGTTGAAGATGGCAAAAGAATATTCTTAGCTTTTACGTTACATGAAGTTCTTTAAATTGCGTAAAATTCTACTGCCCGTAGGGTATAAAAACTATTTGCACTTCCATGTTGTTGTTGGCATATTGTTTTTTTCTTTCAGTTCAATTTCGTTTTCGTCCATTTTGTTGTTAAGTTTTCTATGACGAAAGTTTTTTTGCCACACACACGGCAGCATGTAGTATTTCAAGCAATAAATGTTTAAATCAAAAAGAATAAGAACAGAAAAGAGAGAAAAAGAAAACGAGAACAAAATCAAGATGAAAATCTACTAAAAGTTGTTTAACGGAAATGCAATGACATGCATGATTTGGCCATTTCAAGTTTCACCTTTTCTTAAGTTCTTCCCTTCTTTGCTCCTTTCGAGTCTTTTTTTTCCTTTTCATTTTGCATTTCTCATTCACACATACACACACGATGTATGTAATTGTATCGGAAGAGTAAATGAATAAATCGGCCATGCATTTAATGGGGCTGTAGTATTTTAAAGGAGTCCTTTGGCCATGCATGTTCAACGGGCTTGAAAAGTGCCTTGAGTCTATTATCGCTGTTAGTCATTGCAAATAATACGTCTTTTGCATTAAAGAAAAGTTCAAATTACATGACGTTAAGCGCACTAAAATGTAATTGTCTTTTGAAAACAAAAAACATTTTCTTCTGACATCAAATTAAAATACTAGAATTGAATTAAAGAGAGCTGATATAAGGAGGCATTCAGTCGAAATTTTTACAGTTTAAAACTCGATAAATACTTGAGTGATTAGGAAAATAAACGAAATTTTTTTTGAATTAAAATATTAAATAATGGCTCGGTATAAACAATTTCCAGATGCCCAGTATCTGCATTAATGCCACGCACTTTCCAGTTATGTCTTATCATATTCATTTCTATTATCAGAGAATCTCCATTTTGAAATTTTTTTTTGAATCTACAGTGTCGTGTTTAAAGGCCGATTACTTACTTGCATGGTCTGATTCCTGACTCAAATTTCCTTCTATTGGAATAACCCAAGTAAAGTTTAAATTGCCTCAAGCCCATTTGATTTAAGAAGACTGTTTGTCTCTCTCTATCTTTCTTTTCCATAGCCAATTTCTGGGCCCATCAGCGACTTGGAAGCTCTCATATTCTCAAGCATACCATCACATAATTAGTCATTACAACCGTTCAGTCAGGGTTACGACCAAGCTTCTTACACCACTTATGTTGCTCATTTTATACATGAGTGGCGGGATCTACACTTAAAAGTCGACTTCGAACGACAGATTCTTGAGAAATTTTTCATGGCAATTTTATTTCAGTCACAGAATTTTTTGCCAGAAATCTGTTGAGAGGAAGTCCCCGAAGAAATATTTTTTCATATCTTGATTCGTTTCAGATATCTGACCTGGGGTTTAACCGTGGTCTCATGTCTACTAAGTCAACATGCTACCTACTAGACTGCGGGGACTTCTCAAGCACATCTGCTGCAAATTTTCGCATAACCTGAGACCCAGCAGAGTGTACCCTATTCCCCTTAACTAGCTGTTTCAGCTTCCCCAGACAGTCTACTACTAATTTCTAGTTGACCTCAGTAGAGCCGAGTGCTCGAATAGAGTCCTGACTGCCAGGTAGTATTGCTTTCCGCCATCCTTTATACTTTCTGTCCATGTTGAATTGAACACATCTTTCGACAGAGCAGACCTGGAAATACTCACGGGTTTTACCATGTGTTTGAAATATTTCACTCGAGTACAAAAAACACCCATCGACCCGATTTATCTTGTTTGGCAAACCCTCGTCATTATTGACAAAAAACAGAGGCAATCTATTTTTAAAGGTAACTTTTCTTTCAAGTAATTTCTTTAAGTAATTCAACATATGGCTGATAATCACAAGAACGTCCCAAGTAACCATCCAAAGCTTTATGCGAATCAATATCAATGTGTCGCCAGTTGTTGTCACCGGCTGGTAAGTGACTGCTTTGTGAGCAGCTTTTAAAAAATATTTCATGTCATTTTCCAGTCTTCAACCAACAACGCATAATTAGTTCCTTTATGCCAATTTTCTTAACAATTTTCTTTCCTTTCCGCAAATTTTAAAATTTAATTTACATTTCCTTTGGACTTGTATTTTATTGTCTTTATGCCGAAAAGTAAATGAAAAGTAAATAGATTCCTCCAGGGATTTGTTTACTCTACACCTTTAATAAGTTAAAATATCCTGTGTAGTCATATTAATAATAAATAATAAACCATTTTGTAAACCCAAAAAAAAAAAACAAAAAAAAAGGAATTCAAAGAAAACTCCCATGACCCTTTGCATTCATAATAACCAGCCAACTCAACCAACCAACAAATTTTGCCACGTTTATGCATTAATATTTCATAGACAATTAAAACATAATTAAACTCTGTGTATGAGACAACAAGCGAACAAAAAAACAAACCAACAACAACAACGAATACAATAGCAATAGAGAGCGAGAGAAAGGGAGAGAGTGTGTAGGAAAATAAAAACGAAATGAAATGAAACGAATGTAATAAATTTCATATTAAAACCACAATTAAAATACATGAACGGGTTTTGTGTACTGAACTACTGAACTCAGGCCATCAGGAAAACCACTAAAATAAACACATGCACACACATAAATAATACTAATATATAAATACACTTACGTCTACTCTTTTACATTCATACGGACACAAACACATTTAAGCAAAAAAAAGAAAAGAAGCATATTTGTATGGATATTTACAGGAAATGTGAACATTCCATACAATATTGTATAGAGAGCGTGACGAGAGAGAGATAAGTTTTGTATGTTCACACACGCATGAAGAAAATGTTAGTTGCTGTTGTTGGTTACGAGAGTTGAGATCATGCTGTGTGGAGTTAGAAAGATAAGAGTGATCAATATTGTTTGAAAAAACTGAATTATTTTTCTGAAAATAATAACTTCTTGCGCGTAGTTGGCTTGTGGCTTCGAATTGAGTTTGACTCTGACACATGACTCTGACTCTGACAAGAAATTCTAAGAATATCATATATTTTAATCATCATTTAGGACACCGCAGACATCTTCAGTAGGATTATTCACTTTTGGGAACCTTAGAAGGACGTACCAAAAACTTGCCGTTTCATGAAACTCTCGGAATGACTTGGAAATGCCAACCAGGACTTGATGATGATTTAATATACTACTGGACCCGACCTAACATACATCAATTTGCAGTTCTAATACAGAAATTGTTCGTCTATAATCTACAAGAAATTTGCGCCTGGAAGTAAAAAGGAAGAGAGCTACAGAAAGTGAGACTGAGAGTAAGATTGAGGGAGAAAGGCTGAGAGTGGAACTGAGGAAGGAAGATTGATACAGACAGAGACCATATGGAGCTGTATGGTTGTAAGAACGTATGCCAGAGGATTGGACTCTCGAAGTGCTTTGTCCTGTGCATACAAATGTAGTTAAAACCGTACTACGAGGGCACAAGTCTCCCTCCCGTTGCGTATCAAATTCTGTCTGGTATTCTTTGGGAGAGACTATGAGTAAAGAAGGTTATGAAATTGCTATAGCTTGGTCCGATATAAAACTGCTGAAGAAAGATATTTGTTTACAAAGGCAGATCACAGAAAATTCAGAGGATCCCCTGCCATTCTATATATAAACCCATAATACATGAGCCATTGTACAATCGATATGCACGGCGTAATATAAGGTTTAGCAGTCAAACTATTTGTTCAATAGTTTAGTCTAGAGATGGCAAGATTGGATGCCCTCGATATTTTCCATTAGAGTGGCTACAATACGATTTTTCTTTTTCTTATGAAACCGTTTAAATTGTTTAATATTTTTGAAATTATCTTTCCTTTTCTGTGAGTGAACAAATTTACACACTGCCATACATACGTATTGAAACAATCAAAAATAAAATGATGATGGCGAAAAGAAACACGCGAGTAATTTGTAAAATTTTAATGGTGAGCGCATAAACTCAATGAAAATATTTAAAAGAGCAGCCAAAAACAACAACAACAACAGTAATTACAATAACAATAACATACACGAATATAAAATATGACAAAAAAAAAAAAGAAGAAAACAAACGCAATTACTACGTATGTAACGTATGTAGATGGGAAAATAACCGAAATTGTCCACGTTCCATGAAGACCCCAAAGGGCCAGTAAAGTATTTAAAACCACATTAATAGTAGCAATAAGGTCAAACAGAGCACAGAGAAAATTACGCGCATTATAACCAATGCCACCATGGATGTGAAGGGTATACAAATATTGTGAGTTCCACATACACTTTACCATCAAAGATACAAAATCATTTTATGGACACCATTCTTTTGATGTCCGCTCAAGTTTATTTTATAGGGTGTTGCATTAGTTTGAAGGTATTTCAATCAAAAAATCAAATGTTTGCGCTTAAAATAGTTGAATTAAATTTTGCTAGCAAGCGGATGATCGGTTTAGCATGAGAGAACCGCTGCCATACATAAATATTTATTGGATTGTGTGATGAGGAAAGTGTCTCTGAAGCAGACTCCTCTCTAAGCAGTCAGACGGATTTCTGAATGCATGGAAGAAATAGAAATAAAAACCTGTTGTGATTGGTACATCAGTTGGACCTTATGTCGATGGATGTACAAAACCAAATGCCAAATACGCTATAATAAGCCATACATACATACATAATTGGTCATTACAACCCTTCAGTCCGGATTACGACGTAGCTTCTCACATTACTTATATTGTGTGTGTTCATTTTATACATTAGTGGCGGGACCTACAGTTTAAAGTCGACTTCGAACGACAGAATTTTTATTTATTTTCAGAATTTTTACCAGAAATCTGCTGCGAGGCAGTCGCCAAGGAAATATTTTTTTATATTTCGTTTTAATGTTTGACCTGGGGTTTAAACCATAGCCTCACGTCTAATAAGCCAGCATACCACCTGCTAGAATACGGCTAATAATTGGCATTCCCTTCCAACAATTAATTTTTAATTTTCTACTCATACTCATTCAATGTCGCTAATCCAGCAAGAATATTTACAGAAATTTTTTAATCTACACGCCTTCTTTACATAAGCACAACATCTACTCACCACGTTTTTTTTTTGATAATAATATCCCCTCGGCTTCTAACTAATCTGACCATCAGTTTAAAAAGTTACGCAAAATTTATTGCCATTTATTTTGCACTTGATCACGCTGTCAATGTGTTTGTATCAGTACCCAAACATACATATATATTCGTATCTCTATTTTAAAACGGAAGTTTTAAAACTTGCCACTTCCGTTTTATGCCAACCCAATGCAAAAGTAACAAAATCGTTGCGTCTCTCTACGCTACAACGACCACCCTTAGATGAAAAACACGAACAACAACAACAACAACAACAACGATGGTAACAATGTGTTGTAAAGGTTGAATTTCAACGGTTGTTGAATTGTTCATTTTAATAATAAAATGCAGACATTTAAACAATAACAACAACAACAATAAAGGCATAATAGAAAAGGGAAAGAGAGAGTGAGAGAGAAAGAGAGAGCACGAGCGAGAGTGTAATAAAATGCCACCAACTACAACCACATGTTGTTGTTACATATGAGGTTAACCGTATAAAACCAACAAAAAACATAAAACAACAACAATAATGGAAAAAAAACTATAAAAACTATGACAAAAATTGGGTTAAACACATAAACCAAAAGTTTACTACGTTTTTCTTTTGTTTGTTTATTTGGTATTGTTGTTGTGTTTCCTTTTTCTATATTTGTTGTTCTCCATTCATGTATAAGCGAAACACATACTATACACATACACTTATACCGAGAAATTGCCAATGGTTGTTTGCGTACATGTTGAAAATAGAAACAAAAAAAGAGAGAGAGAGAGAAAAAAAGTAAAACAATAGCATAACCAACCGGTAAAATGTTTATAATTAACAAACAATAATATAAACAAACACACACAAACGCATGCACTCCACTCATATGCATGCGTGTATAAGCGAATCGGGTTTTAAAAAACGCCATCACCTGCATTAAAAACAACGGCTTCTGGGTGATTTTAAAACGCATATACACATACAGGCACGGTAATGATAACAATAGGATAATACGCTTTTCATTACCATATCTTTCTCTTACTCTGTCCCTCTCCCTCTAATTTTTTTATTTTGCTTATACGAAAACAATTTGACAGCGGGCAACCAACTGAAACAATGTTGCATTTGTAGCGTTTTTATTGTTAGTGTGTGTTATAAAGTGACATTTTTAATTAACTGGACATTACAGCTCTTTAGTCAGAATTTTTATTCGAACGTCCCCGGCCTCACACTAACCCACCCTCACCCGACCGCGGAGGGCTCGTCCCCATTACGTAGGGACACGTACACACTACAGTCCGGACTATAGCGGGTAAGCAAAAACTAATGGCAACGAGAACATAAAACAGCTACAGAAATTAATCACAAGCTGAATAACGTTATAATAAACATGAACTACGTATAACAAGAACGATAATACATTTTTATACAATAATTTACAAATTTACGTCAGCATATAAGCTACGTTTTATATTACAAACACTACTATTAAAATCAATAAAATCATAGTATATGTTAAAATCGTTACATAATCTACGAAAAGGAAAATTAAATCCGTAGTTCGTTCTATAAAAATCTAAAGAAAGAGGACGATAGTGTCGTGAAAATCTTGCTGGAATACTGAAATTCAGGTTATAAAGCAAAAACTCAGAATCGATATCACCTTTAATTAGATTAAAAACAAAACAAACCCCTAAAACAGTCCTTCTACGTTCCAAAGTTGGAAGTTTTATCAAACCTAATCTAGCCTCATATGACGGAAACCCATTGGCATAATCCCATCGTAAGCCACGTAAACAGAATAATAAAAACTGCTTCTGCACAGACTCTATTGAATCACTATGACAACGATAGTATGGATTCCAAATAATAGACGCATACTCCAAAATAGGTCTAACAAGTGAAATGTATAGCAGTCTCAACCTAGATCCTCATACCACCAATGTTCTGTGTATTAATTTTATTTACGAGACTCTGATTAAAATTTGTGAAATTCTATTCCGACGAATATAAACTTGAAAATAAGTTTTATTGTGAAATTATCTTTTAAAATCTGAATCTTAGTATTCTCCTCTGTCTCCCTCACTACCGAAATGCATTCCAGACTGTGGTAATGCCATCAAATCACACTGCAACACAGATCTTAAGTATTCCAACTACTTGCCTTTCTAGTCTCTCTAGCAGCTAGAAGGCAATCAGATAAGCTTCAGGTGCAATCGTTTGATCTGAATTAGTATGAATACGTCGCAACTTGCTTGATTAACTCTTGCGGCAGCTTTGAGATTCTGTGCAGCTAATGAACTTGCTAGTACAGGTACACTTTTACCGAATTCCAATCTACTCACGGCGAGTAGAGCTAAGTCCGCAGATGGCCACTTATACAGCTGTTATTTTAAAATTATATTGTCGTACATTTATTCGGATTAAGAAGAGTTTTGGCTTCTCTCTATCTTCTCTTTCGCCGAGTATAATCTTCCGAACATCTCTTCCCACTCTGCAGTAAGGTTTTGGTCCGATCACCTCTCCTCCTCACAAGCTCATTGCCGTGAATTTCCATAAGACTTGGGATCCAGTAGAGTGCGACGCTATTCCCCCTGTTTAGCTGAGTCAGCTTATCCAGACACTTCCATACTACATCACGTGCCAAGTGCTGGGATAGTTCTCTGATAATCAGATGGTATTGCTATTTCCTCTGCTATTTGTACCTCCTATCCAAGTTAAACTGAACTTCATTGGATGCAACGACACACTCCTGTTCCTATCTCGCTATCGCATTTGAATTTCACAGAATTGTCTGTCTCTTAAAAGAGTATGAAGCCTCCTAATTGCTCCACTCCCGCTCATTACTCAGTTTTCCCGTTATGAAGGGAGCTGCCAGTCCAGCATATTAACTATGACTTGACTGTGTAGCAGTCTGAGTAAAAGGAAAAGCACTTAAAAAGCCTCATCATTTTCTCCAGATTATCTTCTCATCATTATGTTCCAGAACCCAGGCAATATTGGCGCTTTTTTTAAACATCAAAGTTGTGGACCCGTGTGTTTTTAGACCCGCTATTTTTGAGTGTTTATTGTTATGTTTAAAACTGAAAGTGAAATCAAAATGGGACCATGTGCCCATATGTGTGTGTGTGTATGTTTTAGTGTTAAAAATACCAACACTCTGGGTGCTTGTGCATATATGTTGGTGTTATTGTTGTTGTTGTTGCTTTTCATTATTATTTTTCTATAAGAACAATGCCTGAAGTGAAACCGGTGTTTTCTAAACGCGCTCAGGAGTAAAAAACTAAAAGCAAAACAAACAAAGTTTCCATCATCAGCCTCGTCAACAGCTACGGCTACACCAGCCAGCCATTGCCAGCCGTTTTGCCAGTCATTATTAATAATGGAAAGAATAATAAATTTCTTTGTTTTTAAATTAACACCGTAGCTGTGGCTCTCCCACATGGCAACGTTGAAGGTGCCAACAGGGAAAATGTGCATCCCTCGTTTACTTTAAATATTAAAATTAAAAGCGAGTGTTTGTTTGTTTAGGAACGACATTTTTTAAACGTTTAAACGCTGTTAAAAAGCACTGAAGCTTTTTTGGTTAACATGATTTTATTAGTCATAGAAAATTTATGCTTTAAACTGAATACGATATGTAACAGGGTCTGTAGAGTTGGGGGTGCTTATTAAATATTTCTTTTGAATTTTCTTTTGGTTGGTGTGAAAATAATTGAAATGTTTTACCAAACTGGTGTGTCTACGAAAATCAGGCGAATTGTGATAATAAATACCTATAAATACCCTACTCCAACCCTCATCTTAGCTTAGATATGTTAGTTTGGGTTAGGAAGGCAGATTATATAAACTCCCTCACTGTGAGGCCAGTCTATTCTATTGTAGTTGTCTTCAGATAAGAGAGACAAGCAGTGGACAACTATATGAGATGCGTGGCATTGAAAAGGATTCCACTATATTCTAAGCAACACGCATATAGGACAGGAAACCTACTGCAGTACTTTTTATAAATTTATCGGAAGTATTTGGTCTCAGAACCTATAGGGAAACTGGCGGGTATCTTTCACGCGGAAGTTTGTGCCATTGAAAACTGTGCTCAAATTAACGTAGAAGTAAAGGGTGTTTTTTATAGAGGTATAGAACTTTAACTTGGCATTACTTTTCAAGATGGCGACCGATTTAACAGCTGTCAAGTGATTTATTTTCAGTTTGGTTTGGCAATTCATCATGAATAGACTCACGCCTGAACAACGCTTGAAAAGAGTGCAATTTTATTTCGAAAATAATGGTTGTGTGCGGAAAACGTATCGCGCACTACGTCCATTTTATCGTCGACAAAATCGTCCATCAGAGCAGTTAATTCGATTAACCATGGAACGTTTTCGCACCACGTTTACTCTTATTGATAACTCGCATCCCCAGCGATGCTGTACGGTGCGTACAGAAGAAGCTATTGCTGCTGTAGAGCGTAGCATTGAGGAAGACCCGAATGAGTCCATCCGCGAGTTTCATAAGCGAATTTTGTTTAGAGATGAAGCGCACTTCTGGTTGAATGACTACGTCAACAAACAAAACTGCCGCATTTGGAGTGAAGGTAATCCTCAAGTGTATGCGGAAACACCGTTACATCCAGAAAAACTGACTGTTTGGTGCGCTTTATGGGCTGGTGGAATCATTGGTCCGTACTTTTTCAAAAACGATGGTGGCCAGAACGTTACAGTCAATGGTGATCGGTATAGAACCATGATTATTAACTTTTTCATTCCTGAATTGAATAACCATGATGTCCAGGAGATGTGGTTTCAACAAGACGGCGCAACATGTCACACAGCTCGTGCCACAATAGATTTATTGAAAGACACGTTTGGTGACCGCCTAAATTCACGTTTTGGACCTGTGAATTGGCCTCCAAGATCTTGTGATTTAACACCGCTAGACTACTTTCTGTGGGGCTATGTAAAGTCATTGGTCTATGCGGTAAAGCCACAAATGCTTGGCCATTTGGAAGACAACATTCGCCGTATTATTGCCGATATACGGCCACAAATGTTGGAAAAAGTCATCGAAAATTGGACGTCCAGATTGGACTACATCCGCACCAGCTGTGGCGGTCATATGCCAGAAATCATATTTAAAATGTAATGTCACAAGATTATCTTTCGGATAAATAAAATTCATGTCAATCGAATAATCCATCGTTGTTTTATTGCGACTTAAAGTTCTATACCTCTATAAAAAACACCCTTTATAAAGGATGAGACCGAGCAAGGACAGCATTCGAAAACCTATTTTCGTATTGGATGGATTCTAAAATTGCCTAGGCTGAGAAAAAAACCACATCATATGGTAATGCATTATAACGGTTGCAGGTAGATGAGCTTACGGCGATGGGAGCTTCCAGGGCCAGAATCTTTCTATGAAGTGAGAAGAGAAGTTTAGAAGTATATACTCGGCAAATGGGATGATGGGGAGAGGCGAAGGGTTCTGATGGATATAAACAATAGAAAGGTATTTGTTTTATGCATCAAACTATTTAGAATTAGTCTGGGGGTAATAATCGGCCTTTTGAACGAGTAGTGTTGACTCAAAGAACACTTGCTCAGAATATGCAACGCTTTATGCCAAATATGTAGATTCTGTGGTCAGGAAACATCGAACTGGTGTAGCGCTCAGAAGAAAATTCTTGGCTGGATCGTATGCACCGTTACAGGACCATAATAAAAAAGTAAGGCGGTAAGCAATCTGTACATTTTCTTCTGATGCGTACACTTTATTTTGACGCTCACTGTAAATAGTTTATAAATTTGTTTGAACAACAAAAACATTCCTTTTATTGAAGAAAATTTCTAAAATTATTGTTCCTTTAAAAAAAAGAGAGAAATTCTTTTGACATTTTGTGTTGATTCTGGCTTAAAATGTTTTGCTATTTTCCTCTCTGTCTGTCTGTTTTTGAACAGAATTCCCTCGAACGCAAACAAAACCACAGCATTGTTCGTTCGTTCGTTCGTTTGTTTGTAACCAACAATACCGATATCTATAAACAACAGAAATAATATCAAACAAAAAGACAACAACAACAATATTGTATGAAAACAAAAAAATAGTTGTAGTTATTGATGTTGTTTTGTTATTCCTGGGACAGAGAGAGAGAGAGAGAGCAAGGAAGAGAGAGAAAATAGAAACAAAACCCCAGAAAAATAGAAAAAAAGCAAACATGCCAATGACAACAATAACAATAACAGTGACATTATCATCATCATTATCATTTGGTTACAAGGTTTTCTTGCTACTGTTGTTGTTTACCTTTAATAATAATGATCAACAATAATAATGTTATTGCTGTTACTGTTGTTGTTGTTGTTGTTTTTGTTGTCTTTATTATTATTGCCATTATCGTGCTGTGCTTTAAAAGACTCCCGTCGTGCATTATTCCTGCTCTACTATTGATGCTGTTACAAGGTTTTTGTGGTTGTTGGATGTTTTTTTCTCAACATATTTACAGCAGCACCTTTCCAACCCACAATATTTACATGCCTGTCTTCTGACATTGCACGCGTGGCACAAGCGTAATGTGAAGTGATTATGAGAGCACATTAAATGAGATCGTATCATGACTTTTTTCTGTGGTTAAGGTTTTGGTGGACTATTTCACGGGAGAACGTTTTAATAATCCTGTCCGTTAAAACTGTCTTTTCGGTCAACGCTTTTAAAGGCAGGAGCAATATTGCAATATTGGGTGTATAACGTAAAATTGTGGCATTATTAGCAAATTTATTTAAGGTGTTCTTAGTCAATTGTTTGCCAAGGTATTTCTGTGATCGTTGCACTCATAATACAGTAGAAAGACGGTCAAAGTATTGTGGTTTTTAGATGAATCTGTTGCTTACAAACGTTTTGAAATAGTTTCTGCAATGGTTTCTGACGATTTCTTAAGTTATCTAAAGTTGACAATAGTCTGGAGGACTGGAACTTATCCCAGGCAATAGCCGGAAGACAATGATTTTTTTGAAATCTTCGAATACAAACACAAGAAATATTTTAACAAATCTAAGAGGAAACACCAAGAAAGAGTAGAACAGTTCAGCCCTGAGGTAGTATGGACAGAATACTTGGAAGATTAGTTTTCCTAGGTTTTCGAAACAGCATATAAACCCATTGTGATATCGCAATTAATATACAACCCGGGGATCAAATATTTTCAGACTTGAGTCCAAAATAAATCTGGCTATTGTGACAATCCTTATAAAGACTTTGACTAAGTATTTCAGAGCAGAGCACTGACATATGATGGGAAAGATATTGTGTTTCTGCTCTTCAGACCCACAGTTTTTGCAGAATTCATTTGACAGAATATATGAGCTATTGTGTGACGAAGTGCATCAGTTCTCTTCTTATCCATACATGTCCAGCAGAGTTTGGTATTATTATAAGTACCATCTTGCTGTCAACGAGGCTAAGCCTGTCTATAAAATGAGTGGACAATAATAATTCAGTTCAACAGAGACAATACCTATGCCCTGTAATACGGAACACGTGGATTAAGAACACCGTAGCGGAACTGGCCAGTTCATCAGTAACACAATTTCCAAAGAGATTTCTATGCCCTGGAACTCGTATATGTAAGTTTTACTTTTGAATGATCCGAAATTTTTCTGAGAAATTCTCAGCATTCATGGACGAGCATCGATCTCAAAAATACGTTCGTTAGGGACGCTGCCTGAGTATCTTCAGTGATTTGCAGCGAAAAGCCTGCCACGTAACGTCGCTTTGGTCGTGATCTTCACCTGGAAAATATTGGCTAGATAGCCTATAAGCATTTTTAGTATTACTACTCGCCTTTAAAATATCACAGATAGAAATATTTACGGACCATATTGAACTGGAATATGATCAAGGATGGTGTCAGTTATCTTGGAAACACTGGTTTCATGCTGGTTATAGGTTATGAATATAAAAAATAGGGGTCGCTTCTCGTAGGGGTTCTAGGTTTCCAATCATAGCTGCCAGATTTGACGATTTATCGTCATTTTGACGATTTTGAGCACCAAAAATATCATATTGACGATTTGACGATTTATGCCCTTATTTTGACGATATTTAAAAATTAAAAATTTACATTATGTTCTTCACTTTAGTACATTAAAAGCCACTTTAAGCTTTGCATTTACTTTGCAATTGTTGCTAATCAAATTTTCCATCAACACGTTCAGCAGGTATTTGAATCCTTCTTTGTTCACCCTGTAATATTCCTGGAATCTAGAATATAGCCTAGAATTGCATAGAATGGAAAAATCATTTAGCTTAATTCCAAATTTATGGGGTATACTTTCTTTTTAATTGTATTTCAAATATATTACTCATACGCATCATATTACATGTACTGGAATAGTTACCCTGAAAAGTATGCAATAAGAAAATTTCGATTTTGTCATGTATGAAACTAATGGAATTAAATATAACTCATACGTCATATATGTTCTTTGCATTATGAATTTTACATACATATGTATTTAATATGAGCATAATGTGAGTAAATATAAATTTTTATAAATTTATTGTTTCGCTGTGAACTACAACTGTTCCGGTTGGAAATGGATTTTTATTTCATTTATATGGCTGCCGCGGTTGGCCTCACAATCATAGCTCCCATATTTATGCGCTTATTTTGGCGATTTATAAAAATTAAAAATTTACATCATATCCTTTACTTTAGTACATTAAAAGCCACTTTTAAGCTTTGTATTTACTTTGCAATTGTTACTATTGGAAATTTATGTTAGTAAGTAAAAACAAGGAGTAAAGCATTATATTTTTAAGTTACTTTCGAATACATGTGATGATTTTTCTGTATTTTATTCCTTTTTTATCCCTTAAAAGCTGAAAAATCACAACTCTTGAATAACCTCATAAAATAATAATAAATTATGGACACTAGCCTTGTATATTTTTATACCATAAGTAACAGGATAGACCTCTGCAGGAATTGTGTTCCACATACGGATAGTCCGACTAAAAATTTTTATTTTTACTGTAATGCAGTGTGCGATCCACTGGCCAATTGACCACATACGGATTTTCTGGCCAAAAAAGACGAGCTTTATGTAGGAATATATGATTTTCGGGAAAATTCCCCTTATGCAACGATGCTCCAATGATTCAATGGAGTTGGATACACTACCGTCATTAACGAAATGCTATGGCCTCTCCTGTACACGGTCGAGAAACCGCAAAATAGACGTTGAGGCACTAACCCATACATGCGAGTTTTATTCCATTCAGATGATAAGAAAGGAACTGAAAAATGTGTCAGCATATTACACTAATTTTTCATGCTCAGAACATCAAAAGCTTCTGATTCCCTAATACCTACGCCGCCCATCGATATAGATGATGTAATATTATTGCTACACTTATGTGTCAATAAACAACGCTGAGATAGATTGTTTAAATCTTAAATCATTTTTTTCCTGAAAATGATATAAAATTTCTCCTTTTTTTTTTGGAAAAAAAAAATATTAAATGAAGATGTGGGACGCTAGCTTTTAATTTCCAATAAATTCTCTGTTAAATGTTTTATTTTTTTTGATACATATATATATTGACTTTATATGTTTTACTACAATAGAAATAATTTTGGTTTTTAAAAATTTTTAATTTATTTATTTATTTTTCCTGACGATTTTAATAAACGTCTTTGACGATTTTGACGATCTTTTTTCAAATATTTGACGATTTGGTGACTCATTTATCTGGCAGCTATGTTTCCAATAGCTTTCCAATCGGTTGTTCTAGGGTCTCCAATGGGTTACATAATGGTATTGACACTTGAAACTAAAAAAAATATATTTTGTTACTATTATTCATCAACGTACTCTATTGTTATCCTCAAAGCCCAGTTCCTTTTACTTTTCCGAGCCATCATTTATCTGGTATTATGGTATTTTATGTATTTTGAAAATTTTTTAAATAAATTTGCAAACATTACGTTTTTTTCGCTACGATTTTTTTTAAATGATTTTTTAAATGAAACAATTTCCTCATACAGTTCATTTTTTTTGAATCGTAATCGCAATGCGAGTAATAATAATGATGTTCTGTTGTTGTGTTTTTGTTTTTAATTTTTTCTGTCGGTTTGAGCATGAGTGGCGGCGAAAGTGTTTTTACCACATCCGCTTTGGCAACATCCTGCTTATGACTCGTATGCCCGCCACGCAATTTTTTTCTGCTCATGGCCGTTGGTTTTATTTCCTCAATGTGTTTCTTGTCGTCGCCCATTTCATTCGTTTTCATTTTGTCTTTCTCACTTTTGTAATGCCATATTACATGGGTCTTAATGTTGTTTGCCTATATTGTTATTTAATAAATATGCCCTACACCATAATGAATAGGGAAAGGGTATGTTTGGTTTGATTTCATGTATGAAACAGTATGTGGGAATCATTTACTTTTTATTCTGTAAACTAAATTATAATCACTTTCCTGTTATTTTTATAAACAAACATTAACAATATGTTGGTTTTTAGGCTTCAAATCGTGTACTTAAGTCCATTAATATCATTAATCGCTTATCTGAAACAGATTGCGCTCTATATAGTGTCATATAGTTTGATATCCTGCAAATCGTCTTATGGCCTGATCCTCACAAGAGCGGTATTACGTAAACTGTACTATTTATCGCTGATATTTCATGAATTGTAGTACACATACACAGTAGCCATAGTCTAGTAGGTAGCGTGCTGGCTTATTAGACGCGATATCGTGGTTCAAATCCCATCCCAGACATCTCGACTTCAGCGACTTACTCCCAGTTCTGGGAGTAAATAAAATTGCCGTGAAAAGTTTCTCAAAAATCTGTCGTTCGGAATTGACTTTAAACTGTAGGTCCTGCCACTCATGAATATAATTTACACCGCCGCTCATGAATAGAATTTCCAACCTCTCAAAGAGGATAGTAAAGCTAGAGTCGCTTAGCTGCCAGAGAGGAAAATTTTGTTAATAGTTAGGGCCCCTACGTCGTCATAGTCTAGTAGGTAGCGTTTTAGCTTATTAGACGAGAGTCTCTCAGTAATCTTCTGGCATAAACACTGAGTGTAAATAAAATTGCCATGAAAAGTATCTCGAAAATCTGCTGTTCTGAGTTGCCTTTCAACTGTAGGTTCTACCACATACACAACATGGGTGGTGTGGGAAGCTAGGTTCCAGTCCTGACTAAATAAATATGTTAGGGCTCACTTACTAAGAATTAATTCCGTGGCGAGATTTATGGTCATTATCTCAGTTTGCAGCACACTTTAGTTGTCAGATTAAGTTGTTGGGAGAAAGTTTCACAGCCTTTCTTATACTAAAGTTTAGAAACGTTAGTGCAAATTTATACAGAATGTTCAGAGCGGACAGTGTCACAAGACTAGTCTTCTTTGCTTGAAATTCTAATATAAAATCTGCTTTTAAGGCTAGGTTTAGATGAGGTTGAATGCCTTTTTTGACTTTCAAACATTAACGGCTTTTAAATGAAACTGTTTACTGATGTTGTTTCTGTTTATTAACGTATTTATTTTCCATATGAGGCATTTTTGTTTTCCGTTCGTTTTTTGCTGCTGCTGCTGCTGCTGCCCATCGAACCGGAAGTGCATTGAAGTTAATTTTATTTGCCAATCAAGAGCATCTCATATACAATATCGTATCGCAGCGTAGCATATAATGTAGAGCGTATGAGTTATATTGAACATTGAGAGAGGCATTAAGTATTGAATTATAGTTCCAATATTTTTTTTAATTTTAAATAATAAAAATAAAAATCAATTTGTTTTTCATTTTCGTATTTGTTCTTGTCTGTGTGTGTGCGTGTTTTTGTTAACGAAACAATTGAATTATGCTCTGCATTTCACCACCATAAGTGCAAGTGCATGGCCAGCAAAAGTGTATAAAACGTGACAATTCATGTGAGTTTGTGTCACGGAAATTGCTTCGATTAAAATTTATGCACAGGAATTTTTTTCTCGTTTTTTTTCGATTTTTTTTTTCAATTCATTTTCCACATGTTTATTTATATATCTTTTGTTTGCCTTTTTTTGGTGGCATTTTTGCTGTTGTTGTCCTTTTGTTTTTATTTTGCATTAACACGAATGGCTTTTTAACAGTTTAAAGGATAAACACAGTATAAAGTCCTGTTGCCATACCAAAATTTTTAACCACAATGCTATGCTGTTTTCAAATGTTTAAGAATTATTTTTCTTTTTTTTAATATTTTTTCTTCGTTTTTGTTTTTTGTTTGTATGCCAAGCCGGATATTAAAGTGGTAAAATCAATTTGTTTGTTTATTTATATTATGAATAATAAACCATATTATGGCATTGTTGTTGTATATTAATTTGCTTGTATGTATATTCATTTACTTGTATGTACTTGTAATTGTGTATGTCTTTGTGTAATAAATTTCTT
Source organism: Sarcophaga subvicina (assembly GCA_936449025.2). Classification (NCBI taxonomy): domain Eukaryota; kingdom Metazoa; phylum Arthropoda; class Insecta; order Diptera; family Sarcophagidae; genus Sarcophaga; species Sarcophaga subvicina. The sequence goes on along the minus strand of OW388082.2, from coordinate 103,869,205 downwards.
TATTATTATTGCTTAGACTTGTGTTATCATTAAAAATATAGAATTTTTATCACTTGTGTCGTCGTAAATGTTCAAAAGTAATGGCAGCTGTGTAATGCCTAAAATAAAGAGCGAACAAGTTGTTAGCACAAGGATTTTTATATTAATTTTATTATATGTACGTTTGTTTAACCCTCAAAATGTTTGATCAACCATCAAAAATATGGACGAGTTTTGTGGCAATACAACTTCATTGAGTTTAAACACATTAGTACGCCTTATATATCTATCACAGTCGCTTGTGTATATATATCACAGTCTCTTTGGCCATAATTTAATTGGAAGTTATTAAAAATCTAATCCTACATTATCGCTTCTTGGACCTGAAGAGAGAACCTGCCCGATCGATAGCTTGCTTTGTGCGTATCTTAACCTACAGCTCTTTTCTTTCTACCAACATTTGTTATGAATTCTATGCCACAATAGGGCTTATCTGTTTGTTTCTTTAAATACGAAGCACTGGCTTTGATTATCAAGAGCGGTTCAACAGGACTCATCAGTTAATTTTGAGGTACCTGCTCTTGTCAGGTCGCTAAATGTGTTCCAGTGGGATGTCGATCGTTATATAAAAATTATTTTAAAAAACTTACATTGGGCTCGTTTAAATCTTGTTTTAATAAGAGATTTCACATTCTGATACTCAGGAATGGTTTGCTCTGAAGATTCTGTGGAAATTTGCACGAACATTTCTAAACTTGAGTATAAGGAAGGCTGTGAAATTTTCTCCCAAGAACTTAATCTGACAACTAAAGTGTGCTGCAAACCAAGATAATAAACACAAATCTTGCTACGGAATTAATCCTTAGTAAGTGAGCGCTAACATATTTAATTAGCCAGGACTACAACCTAGCTTCTCAATCCACCAATGTTGTATGTGTTAATTTTAACCTTGAGTGACGGCATTTAGAGATTAAAGTGGATTCCGAATGATAAACTTTTGAGAATCTTTTCATTTTAATTTCATTTAATCTTACGAGTTTCTGCGAGAAGACTGCTTCATATTCAGTTTTGTTCGAGATGTCTGCGTCAGAGGTGGAACAACGAGCTCTTGTATACTGGCTAATAGACTACGGCGACTTCAATATCATATCCGATATTACATACATAATTGGTCATTACAACCCTTCAGTCAGGATTACAACCTAGTTTCTCACACCACTTATGTTGTGTGTGTTAATTTTATACATGAGTGGCGGGACCTACAGTTTAAAGTCGATTCCGAACGACAGATTTTTGAGAAACGCTTTCATGACAATTTTTATTTACTTTCAGAATTATTGCCAGAAATCTGCTGAAAGGAAATCACCGAAGAAATACTTTTTGTATTTTTATTTTGATGTCTGGCCTGGGGCTCGAACCCTGGCTTTTTCGTTTAATAAACCAACACACTACCTACTAGACCACGGCGACTTCATATCATATCCGATATTAGCTCCTGGAAATTCTGCATTCTGGTATGAGCAAGGGAATGAACCTTCTGATCACTAAGTATAGAGTAACGGGAAATAAGAGATACTGTCCAATACATGCTTATACAATAAGCGATAGAGAACTTGCTTACACAGTGATTCAAAGAACTGGCTCGATTTATTAACCAGGGCTTGCATAACCCAGTCTCTTTCAGCTCACATTACATTGTCTTCTTTTTTTATAAGTACAGACTTTCTTTATTTTTTTTTTTTGTAAACACAAATTACTTCCAAGGCCATGTATGCTAACACACACAGAATAAGGTTTAAACCATTTACCATCATTTACTGCATGTAAATGTAATTGAATATTATTTAACGCCTTGAAGTAAAATTTTGTGACTTTTTTCTGACCTGCATATATGTTTGTATATACATATGTACATATGTGCCAGAAGGCAAGAAAATCAAAAAGGAAAAAGTATGGCAATGTTTTAATAGATCATAACCAGATCGTAAAATCGTATTAAATTTATCATATGGCCTCATAAGATGCCTACATACATACATAGCTTATGGTGTAATGCTAACGCTCTAAGCTGTATACATACATACATTCGATTTTACAGCACCTACGCTTCAGTTACGATAAGTTTCATGTGTTAATAAACTGGGATTGTGTCGATTTATTTTTATATTTACACTAGAAACTATTGCACTACACAGCGTATGATTGATATTTTTTATTTGAGACACTTTGAATTCATATTAATCATACGCCATCAGCCATTATGATGTATGTAAACCTTTTTATTTGATTTTTTTTTTGCCATTTATTATCACTCACTTGTTTTAATAATTGTAAATAAATTCATTCATTTATTTTAATAAATACTTCTTTCAATTTGCAATTACATTCCTTTTTTCGGATAGATACAGAATTTTATTATGAATGATGCCATTCATATTATTATTGTGTTTAAAAATAAATCGAAATAAAAAGTAATCAAATAAAATATTAAATAATTTGTGAAAATTTCTCTTTTATAGGCAATTTATTATTATTTTTGTATGTGATTTCAGAAAGTGAATAACAAGAAAACTTATATAGAAAGTAAATAAAATTTGAATAAAAAGAAAACAAGTAAAAAAAAATATGTTGCCAAATAAAAACCCTTAACTTGTTGAGGCAACTCAAAACTACTACAAGAGACTCTTTATTTCCACATTTTTTTTTGATTTTTTATTGCAATTTATTATATAAGAATTCTTGAGTAACATGTTGAATAACAAATTCAATTCATGTAGAAACTAAGAGAGAAAAAATAATTTTTTTCAAAACTAAAATGATGAGTGTGTGTAACCATACACATTTGAAGTTGATGACAAACTACGTAATTTTCTTTTTTTTCAATTCAAAAAAGAAATTATTTCCAATTTATAACACATCTTAATGAAAATTTGTACAAAACATACAGAGAGAATTACAATGAAACCTTGTTTCCTTAATATTCGATTTTGAAGTGACAAAAATGGTGATGTTATACTAGATTTTTCTTGAGAACACTTGCATATTAACTTTACATTTACTTTGACGCAGATCCCAAATTTAACCACTTTAATCCTGCATAGTACCAATGACAATGAGGACTATGTTGCATATAAGTGTGAAAAGGTTCATCCTTGTCTTTTTCCAATACCGACCAAGATTTGCTGCCTTAAATCAGAGCAATTGTTAGAAATGATGTTGTAGTACAGCGTCTCGAATGTGATATAATTGGGCGAAGCTTTGCTATTAATGAAGGTGGCCTTATACGTGTTCAACAGCCATTTTATAATTAACAAATGCTACTGACAATTAGCCACGTTTTATAATTAGCCTTGTTTTAGCGAAATCCAAACTTTACAAACCTCTTGACAAAACTCTCTGAAATTCAATAGTAAGGTATCGAAAGATAGACTTTTAGAAAGTGATGTGAGGAATCTAAGTTCATCAGGTATTTTACGTTCGTTTGACAATCATTGTAGACGATTATTACGCTCGGCTAGATGTATTGTCCTCGAGTGACGGCCATTGGTAAAGAGCTTGAATTTAGGTCCCTTAAAAAGTGTTGTTTAATCTCCACAGAATTAATTATTCTCTGCAGTAGGAAGTTTTCTTTTCTTAGTTGCTGCACTTGCCTATTATAGGGTGTAATGCGACGACCTGTATCAATCTGGGTAGAGATCCTCTTACAAAAACCGTTTAGTATTGCCAGGTTAGGTTAGGTTGGGTTAGGTTAGAGGACGTGTACTTGTCAATTATGACAAGTACAGTACCCGGAGGTCGAATTGACCCATTGTACAACGTCATAGTTTCTCACACTACTTATGTTGTGTGTGTGTTAATTTTTATACATGAGTGGTGGGACCTACAGTTTAAAGTCGACTCCGAACGACAGATTTTTATTTATTGAGAAACTTTTCATGGCAATTTTTATTTACTCTCAGAGTTTTTGCCAGAAATCTACTGAGAGGAAGTCGCCGAAAAAATATTTTTTGTATTTTGTCTTTGATGCCTGGCCTGGGGCTCGAACCCAGGCTTTTGCGTCTAATAGGCCAACACACTACCTACTAGACTACGGCGACTTCAAAATTGCCAGGTTAGTGGGGTTATAATCTATTTGAGTTTTTCTACAGTTTAACAGTGTCAACCAGGACAATGATACTTTTGTTTACCCGCTTTGGTCAAAATGGAGCAAATAGGGCTATTCATGAAATTGAGAGCCACTTTTCAATTTTTCATAAGGAAATCTGGTCCCTATGATACAAATTCCAAATAGAACGAGGTTAGCTTTTTACAATGACGATTTGCTAGTTAGAAAATAGCGAGAGAAGGTGAATCCTTTAATGGTTTAAGGAAAGAGCTCATAATATTGAATGAAGAACTCTTTCCTTTACTTAAGGCCCAGCAGAATGAATTTTCCTAGAGTTCAATAAGATACCCCTGCGTATACTAAGCGTGAAGGAAAGGTTACTCTTATAAAGGGTGTTTTTTATAGAGGTATAGAACTTTAAGTTGGCATTCCTTTCCAAATGGCGACCGATTTAACAGCTGTCAAGTGATTTATTCTCAGTTTGGTTTGGCAATTCATCATGAATAGACTCACGCCTGAACAACGCTTGCAAATAGTGCAATTTTATTTCGAAAATAATGGTTCTGTGCGGAAAACGTATCGCGTACTACGTCCATTTTATCATCGACAAAATCGTCCATCAGAGCAGTTAATTCGATTAACCATCGAACGTTTTCGCACCACGTTTACTGTTATTGATAACTCGCATCCCCAGAGACGCTGTACGGTGCGTACAGAAGAAGCTATTGCTGCTGTAGAGCGTAGCATTGAGGAAGACCCCAATAAGTCCATCCGCCATCGAGCACAGGAATTGGATCTGTGTCCATCCACTTTATGGAAGATTTTGCGGAAGGATCTTGGTTTGCGTGCTTACAAAATCCAACTCGTGCAAGATTTGAAGTCAAACGATCATCAAGTAAGGCGTAGATTCGTCGAATGGGCCCAAAACGAGATTACCGTTGTTCCCGATTTTCATAAGCGAATTTTGTTTAGCGATGAAGCGCACTTCTGGTTGAATGACTACGTCAACAAACAAAACTGCCGCACTTGGAGTGAAGGTAATCCTCAAGTGTATGTGGAAACACCGTTACATCCAGAAAAACTGGTGGAATCATTGGTCCGTACTTTTTCAAAAACGATGGTGGCCAGAACGTTACAGTCAATGGTGATCGGTATAGAGCCATGATTACTAACTTTTTCATTCCTGAATTGAATAACCATGATGTCCAGGAGATGTGGTTTCAACAAGATGGCGCAACATGTCACACAGCTCGTGCCACAATAGATTTATTGAAAGACACGTTTGGTGACCGCCTAAATTGGCCTACAAGATCTTGTGATTTAACACCGCTAGACTACTTTCTGTGGGGCTATGTAAAGTCATTGGTCTATGCGGTAAAGCCACAAACGCTTGACCATTTGGAAGACAACATTCGCCGTATTATTGCCGATATACGGCCACAAATGTTGGAAAAAGGCATCGAAAATTGGACGTCCAGATTGGACTACATCCGCGCCAGCCGTGGCGGTCATATGCCAGAAATCATATTTAAAATGTAATGCCACAAGATTATTTTTCGGATAAATAAAATTCATGTCAATCGAATAATCCATCGTTGTTTTATTGCAACTTAAAGTTCTATACCTCTATAAAAAAACACCCTTTAGAAGATGCTTCTATACATGTCACTTTTTTGGAAGTAAAGACTCTTCATATAAATTAAACTACTCTTGGACAGTTAGGGCTGTTAGTAGTTACGCATTTACGTTCAAGGAATGCCACAACACGAATATCAACTTGTCATATTAGACTATTAGTCACCGTAGACTAGTAGGCAGTGTGTTGGTTTTTTGGACTTGAGGCCACGATTTAAACCCCAGTTCTTTGACGACTGCCTACCAGCAGATTTCTGCTAAATACTCTGAGAGTAAACAAAATTATCGTGAAGTTTCTAATGAATCAGTCGTTTGGAATTGACTTTAAATTGTGGGTTCCGCCATTCATGTATAAAATTAAAACACACAACATATGTAAGTGGTGTGACAACCTAGGTTGGTATACTGCCTAAAGGGTTGCAATGACCAATTATGTATGTTATGTATGTATGTAAGTAATCTAAATATTTCGTAATTTAAAGAAGAAATATGAAATTTAAATAAAATTTCCTTTTTAAATAATCTCTTAAAAGAAAAAAAAAAAAATAATTTCAAATCCACTGCTTTGTCGTTTGGTAATGAATATGTCTGATCATTTGCCATTTTTTTATGCACACATATTGGGCATGTTTTATTAAAAAGAAAAAAAAAGAAAGAAAAAACCTAAAAATTTGATGAATCCTTGTCAAAAGGACACAAAATATTTTTTAATACTTACATATCTAAGGGAGAGAAAGAGAGAAAAACATCTTTTCAAATAATATTTTATAATATTTTTAACATATTTCTCGACATCCTTTTTTGACATCTTTTTCAGTTTTTTCTTTCTTTTTGAATAAAAAACAGTTTTTTTTTTGCTGTGCTACTACTTGTACAACTGAGGCGAATAATTGTTTTTTAATTCTTATAGAAAATTTACTTTTTTATCTTCTTTTTTTTCTAGAACTGCATACTCAGCTGTCTTTTAGCTTTCTCCGCTTTTCTGTGCACCTCTCTTTCTCTAGTGCCTTCCTTTCCTGTGGTTTTCTTGATTGACCCCGCTTGCATGTGTGCCGATATTGAACAAGCATGACAGTAAAATTGTATGTTTCGTATGGATTATATGGAAAATATTCTACAACAATAACAACAACAGTAACATCTTTAGAAATTCTATATTTTTTTGATTGAATATTTTTTGTTATTATTTTTAGTTTTAGGTTTTGTTGATTCGAAGTAACAGCTTTATTTGTTAACAAACTTGTAAAGAAATTCAATCAAATTCGAATTTTCAAAGTATGTTTTTATTTCATGTACGAGGTCAGTCATAAAATTAAACAGCCAACGCAATAGTTAGGTGGCTTACTTAGGTGGCTACATTATTCATACATACATATGTTGAGATCAAGAACTTGATTCAGAGTTCATTTTCATGTACATCGTGACAGGTTGTATCTTCCTTCTTTACATTTTGCATTGGAATGAATATCGAATGATTTTTTGATTGCTAAATTGAGAAGATAGCAACCACCACTTGCTATCCAGTACTCGCTCGAAAGCGTGCATTGTACTAGGAACCCCATTCTTGACATAGCTGGCGAAACTCACACATGCACATAATTGGTCATTACAATCCTTCAGTCAGGATTACGATCTAGTTTCTTACACCACTTATATTGTGTGTGTTAATTTTATACATGAGTGGCGGGACCTACAGTTTAAAATCGACTCCGAACGACAGATTTTTTTGAGAAACTTTTCATGGCAATTTTTATTTACTTTCAGAATTATTGCCAGAAATCTGCTGAAGGGAAGTCACCGAAGAAATACTTTTTGTATTTTTGTTTTTTTTTACGTCTAATAAGCCAACACACTACCTACTAGACCACGGCGAAACTGTCAGAATTTATTTAAGTGAGTCTTGAACTAAAAGATTTTTCCTAATGATTGTTTATAAATGAATGAAATGTGGTAACACATTGCCACCTTTTTATGTGTGGTGACGCAAGCTAATCCAACCTTCTCTCATTCATGCATAATCATCATACAGCAAGCATTGTGCTTTGACTCGTCCAACAATATTTATTTCACCGCAAAGCTCACACAGATAGATCCGCAAAGCTGGCGAACTATTTTTTTCTTTAACAAACGTGTGACGCCAGATGTCCTTTGATCGATCTGACGACATTGTTGTGATACTAATGGAATTCTTCCTGAAAGTTCGTCCAAACCATTTTAATTTGTTTTATTCAAATACTTCAGTACGAGTTAAGTTCCAGTGATTCGAGTGGCTATTTCAGACAAGCCGACCCCTTATCATGCGACCTCTTCAACTTCGTCATGGAGAGTGTTTTGCGAAAGGCGGGAGTGCATCGCAATGGCACTATTTTTCGAAAAAGTGTGCATTTGCTTGCGTACGCTGACGAGATGTTACTGCTGCCTTTAGTGCTATTGAACGGGAATCTACTAAGATGAGTTTGGCAGTAAATGAGGGCAAAACAAAGTATATGTTATCGACAAGTAGAGACATGCGGCGTATTGATTTTCAGATTACGCCCGATAACTATACTTTTGATACCTTGACTTATTTATCTTGGCTCCGCCGTTACCACCAAAAATGATGTCAGACTGGAGATAAAGCGCAGGATCACTCTTGCCAACAGATGCTACTATGGTCTCAATAATCAATTGAATAGCAGAGACCTCTCTCGTACGACAAAACTAACACTCTACAAGACGCTCATCCTACCCGTACTTCTTTATGACGCAGAGGCATGTGCCCTATTAAGTACTGATGCAGCAGTCTTGACGGTCCAGTACGAGTTGGCGATGATTTCCGCATCCGATCAAACAGTGAGCTGTATGAGCTCCTCAACGACATAGACGTTGTGCAGCGTATCAATATCCAGCGGCTGCGCTGGCTCGGCCATGTCGTTCGAATGGAGGAGGATGCTCCGGCGAGACGGGTATTTGATTCGGGGATCTGCGGAAGTCGACGAAGAGGACGACCTTTGATCCGTTGAAAGGAGCAAATCGAGGAAGCACTGTCATCGATTGGTGTGACCAACTGGCGTAGGCGCGCAAGAAGCAGAGGAGCCTGGAAGGATGTATTGCGGCAGGCCGAAATCCGTTAATCGGGTTGTTATGGCCAATTAAGTAAGTAAGTAAGATTCGCGTGGCTAATAGTATTCAACCAGAATATTCTTCTGAGGCACTTGTTCATGAAAATCTGCAGGTTTTAACTTCGGTGGAACCGAGCAGATTTTTACTTGCCTTGAATATTATAAGCTTGGTTCGTTTCGTTATCTGTAAGGTTCTGATTACAATCCTTTAACTGCTGCATAAGCTCGAACCTCTGCAGAAGCTCTGTACGTATTTAACTGGTCGGGCTTATTGAATGTTGCTCTTTGAGTTGGGTTTAGTGTCCACGATATACAACACGAACTAATGTTAACAGAACATCTAGATTTTCTTGCTTGCAATAGATCTTGTGTGAGAGTCGATGAACATTATACGAATATTCTTAAAGTATGCGTGAAAGACTGCATCATATTCTCCTATCCTTAGAAAAGGACATTTGCACATTTGCACTCAGTTGAGGTGACAGAGGGCGTCTTTGTTTTAATCCATCTTTGGTACATACATTTTAATGAATGCTACACGGACCTTTTAAAGTTGTAATGAACTTCTATTTCCGCTCACCATTACATCATTCCTCCTGCAGAGTTTGTGGTCTAATATAACGCTCAGATACTTAACCCTCGTGTATGAGGATAGTTGAATCCCACTGATGACCCATGTGCAGTTTAAAATGTTGCGTTGAGTAGTTTTATTTTCTTTTCAATTTCTGGAACAACCTACGTAATTTTTTTTGTCCATTTTACAAAATACAAAATAGATTTAAAGTGAACAACATCGACAAAACACAGAGGACTAGTAACAGAAAGAAATCAATCATAAGTTTCTTTTTCAAATGAATATCGAGACAAAATTTAAATTTTTAACATTTTCACATATTGGAACTCTTCATCCAGGGATGGGATATTCTTTAACAGAAATAAAATAATTAACGTATAGAATTTTGTTCTTAAACATATTGTGTTAGAAAAATAAATTATAGGACTGGTTGGTAGTTTATGCCTGCTGTTGGCTGTCATCATGTCAGCCAGACAACCTGCCTGTTTGCCTGCCTGTTTGCCTGCCTATTTGCCTGACTGCCATACTTCTTAATGTCCAGTGTCCAATAAATTATTGCAGACTAATCTTGTAAACATAATTTCAATACAAAAATAAATAGAAAAAAAAAAAACCCAGACCTATGTCCAACAACAAATCCATTTATAGGAGGTTTAATCGTATCTAATATTGTAGCATGTATAAGCACAGCAGTATACTGACAATGAAACAAGAAAAAATACATTATTTGTGCTCATCTCTTAGCATATGTATGCATGAGCATAGGAGCATATACTGGCATTTATTTATGCATTAAAAGCATATTATTGTTTGGCTTTGCTGTGCTCTAATATTTTTTTCCTATTTCTGCTAGATTTTATTGTGTATCTATGAAGTATTTTTCTCTGCCATTATTTGCATTGTCGACATTGGTGTGTGTGTGTGTGTGTGTGTGAGAAGTAAAATTTATAGGATTACGATATGTATGCTTCATTACAATTATTGCGATATAAAATGTAACCTTCAACATAATCAGTAGGGTGGTAGCTATTGTTGACATAGAAATAGAAAAGTAGTTGAGAACAGTTATATGCTCCTACTTTAAAAGTACTCGGACACTAATATTTTGAAATACCATCGATTAAGTATTACATAAGGGGACAGTTCAGAGTGCTATGTTTAAACGTTATGCTTAAACGTTACAGTTCAATCGCTTCGATAGGATTATTTTCGTTCTTATTTTTATTTATTTTCGTCAGGGGACAGTCCAGAGTGCTATGCTTAAACGTTACAGTTCAATCGCTTCGATAGGATTATTTTCGTTCTTAAACATTGGTCTGCAGTGCATTATATTATCTCTCTATTATCGGACGAACTTTCGGCTGGCGTTACACTTGACATTCGATAGACGCACCTCCATAATTTGATTTTCAGCGATTGTTTTGTCGCCTAACACTTTATCTGATACCTTCCGTACTTCGTTGGACCTCACATACATAAAACAATTGGTCATTACAACCCTTCAGTCAGGATTATGACCTACGTTTTTACACCACTTATGTTGCGTGTGTTAATTTTATACATGAGTGGCGGAATCCACAGATTAAAGTCGACTCTGAACGACAGTTTTTTGAGAAACTTTTTCATGGCAATTTTATTTACTCTCAGAATCTTTGCCAGAAATCTGCTGAGAGGAAGTCGCCAAAGAAATCCTTTTTATTTATTTTTATTTATTTTTTATTTATTTATTTATTTATGTCTATGGACAGTAGTTCCTTACAGACTAAATTTAAATTTACAAACAATATATATAATTAATATTTAAGGATTCAAGTGCAATATAATTTTTCTCTTTAAAGAATAATTGCTTTCCGAAAGATCAATTAAATGGTACAGATTATTAAATTTTAAACATATTTGACGAAAAGAGTCGTTGTTGGCGTAGACGGAGCGGTGAAATTGTAAATTTATTAAATTAAAATTACGAGAAGGTCTTATTGGAACATTAAAATTAATTTTACATAACAAATAATCAGAATGGACATCTCCACGTATTAAACCAAGAAGAAAAGAGACACTTAGCATTATTCTTCGACTTTTCAGTGTAGGTAGCTTTATAAGAGCTAGTCTACTTTCATACGAAGGGAGAACAAACGAGTTCCATCCAAGTCCTCTCAAGCAAAATAACAGAAAGCGCTTCTGTACAGATTCAATTAGGTTAATGTAAATGAGATAATGTGGATCCCATACAATAGATCCATACTCAAGAACAGGGCGCACCAAAGATATATATAATTGTTTTGTTACGTAGGGATCAGTAAATTCCTTTGACCAGCGCTTTATAAACCCTAAACCACCATTTGCTTTGTTCACCATCATTGATATATGTTCAGAAAACGTAAGCTTATGATCTAACAAGATTCCAGGATCAGTTATATTTAAAACGTTATCCAAAATTTTGTCTTTAAAATGATAAGAGGTATCAAGTTTAAATGAACGATGAAATGACATATGTTTGCATTTATTAAAGTTTAACTCCAACAAGTTGACTTCACACCATTGACAAAAATAATCAATATCCTTTTGAAGAGTTGATTGACCAGATATGCTATCAAGCGAATTAAAAATTTTAACATCATCAGCATATATAATATACTCATATTAGAATGAATAATAACAGATGGCAAATCGTTTATAAATAATATGAATAGTACTGGACCAAGATGGCTTCCCTGGGGCACTCCGGAGGGAACATCGATGACTTTAGATAGAGCATTTTCAAATTTCACTTGTTGAGTTCTGCTAGAAAGATAAGATTTCAGCCAACATACTGCATTGTTACTAAAACCCATGCAAGATAGTTTATAAAGCAAAATATCATGGTTGACTCTATCAAATGCTTTACTGAAGTCCGTATATATAACATCAGTTTGTTGCCTGTTGATGAACCCTTCATTTACTTTAGTTGTTAATTCCAAGATATTAGTAGAAGTTGAGCATAGTTTTCGAAAGCCATGTTGATATGAGGTTAAAATTGAAGATATTTGATGATATAAAGAGTCAGTCATAATTTTTTCAAAGAGTTTTGGAATTGCATTCAATTTTGCTATACCTCTGTAGTTAGAAACTTCCAATTTATTGCCAGCTTTAAACAATGGAATTATAAATGATTTTTTCCAAGCAGTTGGAAAATAACCCAATTCAATAGATTTATTGAAAATTGCCGTTAGGGGACCAGAAAGGTTTTCAGAACAATGTCTAAGGATACAAGTAGGTATCCCATCTGGACCAGGGGTAGGTGAGCTTTGTATTGACAACAGATTTTTCGAACAGTTTCAACAGCAATATACGAAATATGAATACTTGATGATTGGGATATATCATAAGGATAGGAAGCTTGATTTTTAAATGATTTATAGGAATAAGTTGTCGAAAAAAAATCAGCAAACAAATTACTTATTGACATTTCGTATTCATATTTTGTTTTGTTGGAAATGTCTGACCTGGGGTTTAAACTGTGGCCTCACGTCTAATAAGCTAACACACTATGGCGATTTCACGTTTTCCGCTATCGTGAGCTTAAATCAGTGTAGATATCGACTGAATAGGATCTGTATGAGGTTATAATAAAATTTACCGTGCGATTTTATAACTCATATTTGGATACAAGGCATATATATATCACATACCATTGTGATGCGCATCCTACTTTTGCTGCCATTCTCTAACAGAGAATAGGTTGCTACAAGTACAGACCTTTGTGCTAAAATAACTAAAAATTACAGGACTAGTGTAAAGCAATGATAAATTACAATAAAAAAAACTACATAGAAATACCATTAAAGACAGAAATAGAAAGAAGAACAAGAACATATTAACAGTAAGCTCTAGAAGTTGCCAAATTGAAAATAAATGAAGTGTAAACAGAGAGAGAGAGAGACAGGTAATGTTGCTAATGAGTTACAATAATAAGCATGAGTTATAAACACTACTGAATTAAATACTTTGATATCGTGTTGTACAAATTATCCCAAATTTGTAATGTTTTTTTGGTTTGGTTTACTAATTTTGTCACAGCCCTCGTTCTAATGAATTTTAGATTCTTGCAACTGAAATTGCAATTTGTAATCAGAAATAAAATACAATAAAATGTTACAGTGCAGAATGGTACGAACAAAAACAAGAAAAGAAAACAAAATCATTGGAATTAATGTCAGTTAGCCCAGTTAGTGTAATGTGACAATTGTGTAAAATTTAAATTAAATTTTTAATTTATTGCTAAAACATTACAAGAACATGGTGTGCTATTCTGCTGCAAGTGGTGCAACAGTGTCAGGCAGTTCACACCAGTCTTTTTTTTTTAATTTTCATTATTTTCTGGCATTGAAAATTTTATTCGACACTTTTACAGATGAAGAGAAACCAGCATTTCAAATTATAGACAACGAATTGAAATTTTGTGTTAAGTTTCCAATTTGTTTTTAATCAACAGGATATCCTGTGTAAATGAATCGAAATGGTGTTAAAGCCAGTTTAAATGTGATGGCCATTTATGTTAACAATGGCATGTGAAAAAAAAGAATATGAAACAAATTTTTAACATTCTTAGTCAGTGCTTCTGTGTTTTCTCGCTTAAGTTAGGTTAGGTGGCGAAAGGCTTTAGACCCATTGTGATGCCAAGAATTCAATTCAGGAATCAAACAGTTTATATAGGAAATTATTTATCCCGGTTTAAAATACTATATCTTGCTGTTAGGTTAGGTTAGGTTAGAGGACGTGTACTTATCAAGTAAGACAAGTACAATACCCGGAGGTCGAATTGATCTATTGTACAACGTCATAGTTTCTCACACCACTTATGTTGTGTGTGTTAATTTTATACATGAGTGGTAGGACCTACAGTCGACTTCGAACGACAGATTTTTGAGAAACTTTTTCATGGCAATTTTATTTACTCTCAGAGTTTTTGCCAGAAATCTGCTGACAGGGAGTCGCCGAAGAAATACTTTTTGTATTTTATCTATTTATTTGGCCTGGGGCTCGAACCCTGGTTTTACGTCTAATAAGCCAACACACTACCTACTAGACTACGGCGACTTCAATCTTGCTATCGCAGTATACTTTTTATTGGAGAGTTCAGTTACATGGCAAGAGGCAGACATTTTGACATCAGGGTGAAGTAAACTCCTCCTCAGCAAGTCCCCAGTTTCGGAATTAAAAGGAATACCAAGTTTATTGCCATATAATAGGGCAGTAATCTCTGACAACCTCTGTGGTGCCATAAAAGACACATAATCGGTCATTTTATTATCCAGATTAGGTCAGTAGAGCTTAGTAATTTCGCCCTTATTGCTTACTTAACTGAGCATTACAGCCAAGGTTCTCAACCTAGTTTCAGCAGAGATAGGCATGTGTTGGTATAACAGGGGCAATGAGAATCTGTTCTACAGCTACGCTGGGAAATTTTAAGTCCACTGCTCATGATAATGAAGTTGAAGTAGCGGTAGTATAGTTAAATGTGTGTTGGCTTACAAGACGTGAGGCCATGGTTCAACACCAGGCTAAGACATCTCAAACAAAGCGAAATATGAAAAAATATCTTTTCGGCTAAAAGTCTGAGAGTAAAACAAAATTGCTATGAAAAGGTTCTTAAAAATCTGTTGTTCGGAGTTGACTTGAAACTGTAAGTCCTGTCAATCACGGATAAGGTTAATGCACAGAACGCATGAATAAAAGTAAGTACGTTATTATGTCCTTAACACAAAGGGTAGGAAAAAAATTAAAACATACTATACCCCACCCGAAAAATAATACTGCATACGCACCTGCTTATTATTATTATTGTTATTTGTTGTTGTTGTAATTGATTTAAATTTTCTCATTTTTATTTTCAATACTTGCCCGGAGATTATGCGGTTTTGTAGTTTTAAATGGTTTTGTAGTGTTAAAATATGCGAATTAGTGAAAATGCTCGATTAACAGATAATGGAGTTTGGAATTTAAAAACACTGCTGAGTTTAGAAAGGCTTGGTGAGCACAACGAATTAACATTCATTTGTGGTGGATGTGGCTTTATTTGCAATTGAATTGAACGGAAATAGAAAAAAAACAACAAAAACCTGCTTTCGATACAATTTTAATGTGTAAAATAGGTTACTAAAGAGGGACTGATTTGGTAGCGAACATAACATGAATCTATTTATTGTTTTTAAACAAAAAAAATAAGGAAAAAAAACAGTAGAGAATAAAATATTTTATTGGAATTTTAAATAATTTTCAGTTATTTAAACATTACGAGCATAATTCCCAAAATAAATTGTTGCCTTTAAGTTGATAATTTCTTTTGTGTAAAACCTATTTGCTTTGATTTGAGCAAATTTTTAGGGAAATTCTTAACATACGTATATATGTACATATGTAGGTAGGTATGTATGTATGCATGTATATGTGTATAAAATCATATAAAATTTGATTTTGAAATTCCAAAAATTAATGCCTTGTCATTTAAAGCAATTTGAATATGTAATTACATCATGAATGAATTTGTTATTGCTAGTCTGGCATTTAATCTTCTATTTTGCATGTTTAATAAGCAATAAGCATATGCACAATACATACATACATATGTACATATATGCATACATATGTATGTATGCATACAAAATAATGCATACAAATGGAAAATGTCCTGCCTCTAATAATGTTGTCTGTGGCAATAAATTGTTGTTGTTACTGGGTACTGCATGCTGCATACTGTTGTTGTTATTGTTATTAAATTATTATTTTTGGGGTAGAAATTTTACAAATAATTACAATCATATGTCTGAATAAACATTTATTAACAGAAAATATAATTTTTGAAATTGTTTTCGGCTTTAATCATCATTGCAATCATATTGATAATTTCTACATACCTTACATACATACATACATATGTACATACATACATTGTTGTTGCTGTTGTTGTTTGTGTTGTTAAATCATTTGAAATTTTACATTTTACAAGGACATATTTATGGTATGTTCTTCTTTTGAATTTTATTGTAAACATTCAGGATAATCACAGTCCTTGATTGTTAATCGTTAATTTGTTATGACAGATTCAAGCAAACAAATCAAACCCTAATGGATAGCTAGGTTAGCAGCCTCATATCTGTAAAAGTATAGATCACTTCCTATAATTACAGGATTAGAGATTGTATGGCATTGCACAGCCTAAAAAGATTTTAAAAAGTGGAATGTAACTTCTCTGAAGGGAAAAATGGCCATAAAGTTCAAGTATTTCGCTGACGTGGCATCGTGTAGAATGATTACAGTGCTCGACTGCAAACCCGAGAAATCCAGTTTCGAATCGGAAAAAAGGCCCAGGAATGTTATTTATTATTTTAAGTACGGAGGTAGATATACATATATACAGATACAGATACAGATAAGAAACAGATACACCCAGGCGACTTTGCCCATTGTAATTTCACACTCCTTCATGTCCCTTAACGCTGAAACCATTTGGAGCTCCCAATGTCCATCCTTGACATATGATAGTTTTCTCCACGTTCTTTTCTCCGCAGCTCCTGCAGGAATACATTGCCTTTATAACTTGGATCAATGAATATAGCGTGCGTAATCCATAATGCAATGTGCACCAATGACTACGTTGAAAACATTGGTTTGCAACAGTCGCCTAAGAATGAAGCTTAGAGTGCAGTACCTTGAAAAGTAACTTCAAATCGATTGTGGAGAAAGAGAAGTATATTTGGATATTACATTTGAATCTGTGCACCTGAAAAATAATTTTCTCTGTAACTGTTGTGCTCTCCCTGTTCTTAATTGTGTATGATCGCATACGGTGTACGAGACTATGTCTCCTTAGAGAGACAAATCTCTTTGCTTAGAGAGACAAAGTCTCTTTATTAGTGATAAAACAGTGAAACTTAAGCCAATTGAAAATGTTCACCAATTAGTTAATATAGTTGGATGTCCTACTGTCACGGTGGTTTGACCAGATTGTAGAAGTTCTTCGTAAATAATACACACAGCCACAAAAGTATATATACGGATAACAAATTTCAGAAATTTCTTAACTAATCCGTTTTCGTTGAAAATCTTTGTAATTGTCTGACAAATTTCCTCGATTTCCTGTGCAGGCTCACAAAAGTTAACAAATTTCAGAAATTTTTTAACCAATCCGTATTCGTTGAAAATATTTATAATTGTCTGCCATCTTTCTTGGATTTTAAGACGGTCTTTTGCATTGATTCAGAAATTTGTGAAATTTGTAAATCGGATGCATACCTTTGTGGGCCTGTGCAATGCAATTGAACTATTCACACAGTTGAACTAAAAGAGCCGGTCATTATAATGAGTTCTTTTAGCTCCGTAGTTCTTTTAGTTCTCGTTTCTTATACGTTCATTTCATTCTTATTCGGTCAGTAGTTCTTTTAGTTCAGTAGTTCTTTTAGTTCAGTAGTTCTTTTAGCTCAGTAGTTCTTTTAGCTCCGTAGATCTTTTAGTTCTTGTTTCTTATTCGTTCATTTCATTCATATTCGTTCTATTATTTTGTTTATCGTTCTTATGTGTGACATTCCTATTGGAAAGGTGGTTTAGAAGAGAAATACGAACAGAAATTCTCATTAAATATTTAAAAATAAATCACATGCTTTTACAGTGCTTCAAGCACATAAATGAATTAATAAGAATGAAAAAACATTAAATACGACAATTTATTTAAAATGAAAAATCATATTACAAATACGATAAATTTACATGGAATACATTAATTCCTTTATTGGTATTGTTTTCATAGTTTAAATATAAATGAGCAAACGTTGCCATAAAGAAGTTACACAAATTGAGGAAGAGAACGGAGTTGTTTAAAAGAACTGAACTATTGAACTAAAAGAACGAACTAGTTCATTACAGAGAGCTGAACTAGAAAGAGCGAACACTCAAAAGAGCTAACGAACCCAACTCTACTGTGCAGGGCCACAATTCAGTTCAATTTCAGAAATTTTTTAACCAATGCAAAAGACCGTCTTAACATCAAGGAAACTATAAAGATTTTCAACGAAAACGGTTTAGGTAAATAATTTCTGAAATTTTTAATCGTATGTATAATTTAGTAACTGTGTGTAAGTTCATAAAATTTTCCAGACGCTTGCAACGGTTTCTTATCTCTTCAATAAGAAAAACAAAATATTTCGATAATCTACAAAATTTTCATTCATTCTTTAACGCAGATAACTTATCACACAAATAAATGATTTCAATAACTCAACTCTTCACAGTGAAGCTTAAAATATTTGCATTCAAACAAGCTATAGTGTTGCCTAATGTAGCTAGTTTTACCAGAGATATCACGTCTTAGATCCATCTACCGATATTGCATAGGCAAGCACGCAATATTTTAATTTCTGTTTAATGATGTCCCCTAAAACAATTTATCTATTCCGCTTAATATCAAGATTTGATTGATCGTGTTTGTTTAAGCAAAAAAGTAGTGCGGGTTCAGAGACTGCCTGCCGTAAACTGTGCATGTCCTTATTTTAATTGGCTAACCAAACATGTACGAGTATTTTAAACCAAGCAAATGTAATAAACCATATTCAAATTTAAATTTATAATTAATTCCATTTGATTCCATTTGATTCTATTCTATTTCGGTTTTATTTCTTGCTTTTTCACTAAAATATGAGTCCCATGCATGTGGCCATGTGTGTTTAACGACTGCAAACAAAAATTTTGTAAATTTTGTTGGACAGAGAGTAAGATAAATAGAGCGTGTTTTATTATTGTTGCTTGCAAATTGTTAATTATATAACAATTATTGTTATTATTATTGTTATTATTATTATTTATTTTGTAATGTTTTTAGCTATTTGAACGCAATACAGTAGTTTTGCACTTCTGTTCTTCATGTACTTTTATAATGTGATAATAAGTTATTGCCGATATTAAATAAATATCACCACCAAAATGTTTATTTTATTACACGTACATACATACATACATACGTTGATTGTAGAAGAAGAAGAAACATATTAGGGTGGTTCATTAGCATATGAGATATACATATACTGGCTTTTTTGTTGAATGAAAATAATAAATTAAAGGCAGTATTCTACGTGTATACCTACAAATTGAATTTTGAACTGGAGGCCACACTAAATTAAATTTCTAAGAAGGACTCTATTCAATCTAATAATTAAAGTCAGTTACGCTTATTATTGACCAGTTAGCAGTCCATTTTCAATTGAATCTGTAGCATTATTATTTCATTATAAGGTCCGGCTCTTGCCATTATTTACGAAACGAAATCTCATTGAAGTGGATGCCTCTACATTGCTTGCAGCAGTTGTTTCTTTTGAGACAGATTTCTACGGCATATTGGCAATCACTTGACGAATATTGTTTTCCGAGTGCCCTGTTTAACGACGTAAAATTATTTGACTTTGGCGGAACGTCTGTAAAACATTATTTGACACTCAATTTGCCAACATACACTGAGCGCTATTAGTGAGTCAACACTTTTGTTCTTAAGTATAAAGCAGTTTTGTTCTTAAGTATAAAAAAAGTTCCTTTATCATGAATTGTTGTTTTTGTTTTAACATTTTATAAGTAATAAATAAACTTTTTCATTTTTTGAAATTTATTCGACTATTCTCATTTACTTTTCTCGCTATCCTAAGAAAATGAATTATTTCAGTGGAGTTTACTCACTTTTGGCGCTCAGTGTAGATCCCGCACAGCTAGCGTATCACCATCGAACAGTTCATAAATTAATCCTCAACACTCTATTTAGATAGCAAAAGGGCTTTAGTTGTCTTTGATACATTATGAAAACTAGAATGCAATCGTTAGCAAGCGAATACCTGGATAAATAATTGGTATATCGATGTACCATTACCACACTAGCCTAAATTGGATAGTAAGCTTACCAATCAACACTTTAAATTGGATCGAAGGTACATCTCTGTCACTGTATCTATTCTTACTGGTCATTGCGAGATAGGTAGGCAAGCAGAGAGACTCCTACTACTTTTATTTGGTTTCTATCATTTGTAGTCGTTGCTGGTTCCATGCAGACTTCACTCATCTGGTCCACTCTTTCTCAACAATCTTACGGAATTATTTTTACTGTATATCATGCCGTTGACTAAATTCAATAAAGTTTTAAACTGGTTTCCAGCTTAATTCCAAAGAAGACATGTTTTAAATGTAAATTCTTCCATTTCTGATTGCCAGAATGTCGCATTGATTTCGTCGTAGTCTAGTAGGTAATGTGTTGCCTTATTAGACGCGAGATTTCGGTTTAAATTCCAGCTCAGACATCTCGAACAGAAAACGAAGTATGAAACAATATTTACTACGGTGACTTCCTCTCAGCAGTCTTGTGGCAAAAACTCTGGGAGTAAAATAAATTAGTCATGAAAAGTTTCCCAAAAATCTGTCATTCATAGACGATTTTAAATTGTAAGTTCCACCACTCATGGATAAAATTAACACACACAATATGGGTGATGTGAGAAGCTAGGTCGTAAAACTCATTAAAGGATGGTATCACAATGTGTGCTGAGGTCCACTTTAATTTAACAAAGCTGCCTCGCTCCTCTAACCTTTCCTAATACGGGTAGCCTATTTATGTTAAGAAGTTTATTTATTTTAGTTTTACTTTTAAGGGGCGGACGTTGTGCTAGATTCAACCAGGATTTTATCTACGTATCGTATATTGCCCATTCCATGAGTTCGTCTTTCTGTGATTTACCCTCCATTGGTTTTTCGACATGTGTATGTTGAATAGAAAGACTGTTTCAGCAGTTATTTCACCATTAATGCCTTCACAAGCAATCTGGTTCTAGAAGAGATTGGAAAAGCCTACTGAATGATATTTTTCAAAAGCATGTGTGTACGAATGAACTTCATGTACAGTTAACTTTGTCCATTTGTCTTGCTGTACCACCCTATTGATTCATATTGCGTGTGTTCAAATTTCGATTTAATTATTAATAAGTTTAGTTTATTTACTTTTACGTGTTACAACAACTAAATAACCTAAATTATAAAACCATACAACAACAATAAAAAACAAATAATTTAAATTTATTTCGTTTCCATGTACATTTGACATGTTTTCTACCACAATCTTGTTTTATGGTTTCGTACTTGACATTTTCGCTTCAAATTTTGCTTGTAATCACAGGCAAAAGAAAAAAAAAATAAAAAAAAAATTAGAAAATATACCTGAACGCATACGCACTAGAGTGCAAATTTGAGGTCTTATTTGGTATTTATTTTCAGAGTAGGAAAAGTGGCTGTGGATACCACAGCATTAAGGTTCAAGGAGCAATACAATTAAGAGCACAAGTAAAACGTGTGTGCGTTTTAGTTTGGAAAAATTCCATGTGAATTTAATTGGTGACGAAAAGTCGAATAAAAATTAAAAAAAAATTCGTTAATTTCATCATTGAATGGAAAGCATTGGATTCCAATGGCTGACTGTTATAGGTA
Source organism: Sarcophaga subvicina (assembly GCA_936449025.2). NCBI lineage: Eukaryota > Metazoa > Arthropoda > Insecta > Diptera > Sarcophagidae > Sarcophaga > Sarcophaga subvicina. The sequence goes on along the minus strand of OW388082.2, from coordinate 103,847,328 downwards.
GTGATAGAACAAAAAGAAAGCATGTTTGAACTGGTGTTGGAAATTTCTAATTGCGGTCAATAAAACTTTTGATTTCATTTTGAAATAATGGATTACTATTTACTACACAATGTAATAAAAACAGTAGTAGAAGCACGGTTTAAATCCTCTATGGGAAGTAGGTTGAGACTCGATGTTAAGTGTGAAACGGATCAGTGATTTTGCAAACTTCTAAAGACTTCAATATTTTTTAATTTACTCGTCTAGGTAGACTACAATCTATGCCATCAAGAACGTCACTTTATACTCCGTCTTCTTCCACGAATGCCCAGAAATTTTTAGGAAAATTTCAGCTTCATCGAAGATAACGCTTATATGGGTTCCAATTTAAAGGAATATCGTTGGAAATTGGATTTTTTATGAAATTTTCAGGCCTGGTACGGAGCTCACAATGTTCAACACTATACAGTGTACAGATGTTCTAATTACTTAAGATAAATTGAGTATTCTCCGGCCATTGTTTGGAAAAGCACAACTTTGTTAACAACTTTAGGGTACGTGCAGTGTTGCCCGACTGTGATGGATTAATGTGGAATAGAAGCGGACTGATTGTTTTATTTCCTTAAATCGCTTGGCCATACAACACACATAGGCCTCTGCCCTTTTAGAAGGCACGACGATAAACTTGCCGTTCTTTCGAATTATTTCTACCGTACTATGGATCTGAGGAGGAGGAGAATACTATCTTTCACCTCATATGACAAATTCTAGCTTTTGCTATAAAGAAGTTCTTGATCTCTTACTTTCTGTGATCTTTGACTGACGAGATTTATGTTGAAAAATAAATAAAATTTATTCCCGGGTTGAATATTGATTTGTGCTATCGAATGGACTTAATCTCTGGCCTAAGAGGGACCTTATCCCTCAAAGTGTATTCGCTACATAAATTCGATGTGGTAAATATTAAATCTTCTCTTAGTAACAGTCGCTGTAATCGTCATTGATAGTCGCTATAAACGATGATCACTGCAGATGATCTTCTACGATTATAATCGCACGAAGTGTGTGGAGTTATCGCTCAAATTTAAACTCGGAGAGTGAAGCACTATTCATGTCATTTAAGATATTTGTAACATTCAACCTGAAGCATTGAGTTACTGGTTTATTGCAATAGAATATCTCATCATAGAAGTCGCCGTAGTCTAGTAGGTAGTGTATTGGCTTATTAGACGCAAAGCCAGGGTTCGAGCTCCAGGCCAGATATCAAAGACAAAATACAAAAATTATTTCTTCGGCGACTTCCTCTCAGCAGATTTCTGGCAAAAACTCTGAGAGTAAATAAAATTGCCATGAAAAAGTTTCTCAAAAATCTGTCATTCGGAGCCGACTTTAGACTGTAGGTCCCACAACTCATGTATAAAATTAACACACACAACATAAGTGGTGTGAGAAACTAGGACGTTGTACAATGGGTCAATTCGACCTCCGTGTACTGTATTTGTCTCAATTGACAAGTACACGTCCTCTAACCTAACCCAACCTAACCTAACCATATCTCACCATCTTTCCCAGATTTTTCCTAATCGTGATGGATGCCATAGAGGTCTTACTTAAAGAAGTAAAAGCTGTCTGACTGTCTCTTCAATAATGCGAAAATAGTTTTTATATTCTTTATAATATCTTAACCAGGTTCTAGTTTTTAGTCCTTTGCTGTATAACTCTAGTCTGTGACAAAGATCCATTCTTATAGATTCCAATACAATATAATTCGTTTTGTACGAAACATTCAGAGAAGAATGACGCATATTTAAAATCAGTTTCGAAGAAATCTGAAATTCGTAAAATGTTTTCAATAACTTTTAACATGTTTAATGTCAAAAATGGCTTCTAAGTGAATGAGAAACTGTACAACGTATAAAGTTTCCTATAAAAAAATGTGCTCTCTGCTTATCTCTTCCAGTGTATTTTAACTTTATCTCGGTTATAGACTCTAAATTATTATCCTTTCCGTAAATTTAAATTAAAACGTGAACATGATAAACTCCGCGTAGTATAGTATTCTAACCATGATTTAGTTTTTGTCTCTAATTTTCTGCTTCTAATTAGTGTTTGTCAGTGACAAATATTGTTTTCAAAAACTTTCCCTCTCTCTGTGTTTCAATTTAAAACTCTTCCAAATATGTTGCAAAATTCAAATTCATTGGCTTGAAAATTATAAAGTTTTCGTGGAAAAACTAACCACTTGTAAAATTTTTCAATTTATTTTCATGATGCCTGCTGCGTTGTTGTGTTGATTTTTCCATACTGCGTGCATTTTTCAAAAATAAAAACAACAACAAGAACAACAAAACGGAAAAAATTGACGCAGTAAAGGGAAAAGTTTTTGTCAAACAATTTACAGTCTCATTAAGTACAGGCACTGACTGAACTCTGGTTTTTAGCATACGAAACGTAAGTGTGCACAGTCATGGCTGCTTAGTTTTGTTGTTGCTGTCCCTGGCACATAAAATTTGCTGTCGTTGCTGTACGCTTGTTGCTAATAAGTATCGTTGTTGTTTTTAAAATTGTGATGTGATGTTGTTAGTGTTCGTGTATTGATACTTACAAGATAAAGTGCATTTGCAACTGCAACAACAGTAAAATACACAGGCAAACAGCCGAACAGCCAAACTCATAGACAGATAGACAGATGAATAAACAAGTAACATTTGTTGCCTTTGCTGTTGCTGTTGCAGTTGCTCTTGATATTTGTTTATTATTGTTTAGATTTTATATGCTGGTACCGTTTTCAACATTGCATGCAGTTCTTTGATGATTATCATCATTATCATCATCATCCTTATTGGCAACATGTTTCACGTTTGAAAATTTATTTACTCGCACTCATACATTTATAAGAAAGTACACACACACGCTGCTGCAACAAAGGGCAATTAGTTCCGTACGTGGTAAACTCACTAACTACGCGTTAAAACTTGGTTTACTTTGTTGGGTTTTAATTTTTTGTTTGTTTTTATAATAAATTTTGTAAATGCTTGACATGTGAAAGCAACTTCTTTAGTTCCAACTCATCAGCAATGAGATTTCCGACGATATCCCAGGACCCATATAAGAGTTATTTTTAAGTTATCCGAAATTTCCTTTAGAAAATCCCTGTATTCATGGACAAGGACAAACATAGAAACTGCGTTCGTTAGGAACTTAATCGCAGCATCACTGTCAAGAGATTTTCAGGCAAAATCCTGCGTGTCCATAGTCAAGGTCGGCCCAGGATTTGACTGAATTGAGCCTTACTGCCACCAACTCAGCTTTCAGTTTTAACAGGAGGCCATAATACATTAGTTCTTGCATCCCGCTTGGTAAGTATCATCCACGTAATTCACGTAATTTTCCAGTTATTGTGGTCTTAATAAGCAGTTGGTAATACCGAGGACGGCAAGTGAGATCACAATATAATTTTTTAATCAATTTCACCATAATTATTGGAACATTTTTACACTGTTATCAATTGGAAATCGCACAACATTGAGCGTCTTGAAAGCTTCTTCAAAATCAATATGGGTTACGTAAGATTTTCTACATTATTCAGAGCACAATGAGCAAAGTTTGAGCAGAGCTTTGGATTGGTAGGTGTGCTAGTGATTATTACAAAATGCAGTCAATACCAGTCAGATATATCAGAGAGGTATAATCGATAGAGACGATAACATTATTACCAACATCGAAAATCACTTGAGAGATGGAACGAGTTTTTTTGGTCCCCGTTACAAAAAACTATCTCATGCAGCCTGTATCCTACCGACACACTATGTGGCATTTACCCCGAAAAGCTGGCCAAAAAGGCAAAAATGAATTTAAAGAAATTTAAGAAACTGAGTATGCAATTCGATAGACAACAAAATTCTGCAATTCTGAGATTTGTAGATTTGAGACGATGTCAAAGTCAGGAAAGTGAAGAAAATTAAATATGTTTTTCGGGTTTTTTTGAAATTTTAATAGGTTTATATGATATTTTTTTTGTGGCTAAACAAATAGAGGTTTTATGTTGATTTTTTTATTTGAAAGGTATGAACAACTGCTACTTTCAGTTTTTTTTATATATATATATCTCATATATTAATGTTAAAATTATTCGTTCAAAATTTAAAAATAATAAAAATTTCACATTTTTTTTACCCTCCCTAAAAAAAGATAAGGATTTTAAAGGTGAAAGTAGTTTTTAGTAGTTTAGTGTTATATACCACAAGAAAATATGAACTCTCTATATTCCGGAACAAAAAAAAAATTGGCGCAAATTTGCGCAATTATTTTTGGCGATTTTTTGAAAATTTTACTTTTTTTGAAAAATTTAAAATTTTAGACGCAGTGTAATAAAGCCATATGGCGTTCGAATTATGCGAGGAAATTCAGTAGAAGCGATACCAATCGAGATGTCCTGAATAGGTTACCTTTAAGCAGCGACCCTTTTATAAGCTGCAGTACACAAAAATCGCGAAGGAATAGAAAAGCATTCATTTCATCAGATACTATTAAATTACTCCTTCCTGATGACATTGATAATGAATATGATAACGATTTTAACAATTGTAGTTAGTTTCACTTTTTAAGTATTTTTTTAAGTTAAGTATTAAATAATATAAAATAAATATTATGAATAAATATTAATTATCATAGAAGTTTAAAAACTTAATTACATATGTATGTATATCGACTATTATAACAATATGAGATGTACATGTTTGATTTTCTTAATGGACCGTATGTGATACCTAGGGGCACTTATGATCCGATCATAATAAAACGTGATCATAAATGATTCACATTCATATTAAACATGTTCATGTCGAATTTCATCGAGGTAATAACATTTTTAAGCCAATTATAATTGCTAAACATATTTTCTTAAGGGGCCCTATTTTGGACCAAGGGGCAATTATTGACCGACCATAACTAAATTTGGTAATATGATTTAGATTTACAAAATACACGTTCATACCGAATTTCATCGCGATACCGATGTTTTTAAGTCATTTCTAAGCGCACACGTGAATTTCTAAAGGGGACTTTATATGGGGACCAGGGTCAAATGTAATCCGATTTTCACCAAACTTTACACCATGATTTCCTAGTACCCAGAACTGATCCATGCTAAATTTTATCGTGAGTGTTGCATAATTACCATAATTATGTGTAAATAAGTGCAATTTCGAGGGGAATTTGTATGGGGGCTAGGCGAAATCACGGACCGATTTGAACCAAAATCAGTTGGGTTCATCCTTGGGCCTAATTATCACTAACACTATCAAAAATTCCAGCCATTAACTCATAAAACACTTCTAATAATTTTGGCCAGGTTTTCAGGCAAAATGCCACATAGTGCGACAGTAGAAGACGTGAAAGGAGCATTTGTTAAACTCAAAGCAGAGCCCCTTAATACTTAGAGGTACGTCTGTACATTTGGCCGCATATGCCAAATGATGCCTGGACGTCATTCAGATTTCCTAATGATTTCAAAAGGACCACATTTCAGCGTTGGACCTGGAGCTCCTGTGCTTTCTTTCTCCAACAAAGTATTTTTAAGGTAAGCAGATAATTGGTCTACTACAGTACATTCTAAAATGACAGGGTTGCCATCTATTACTTTCTAGCAACAATAGCCTCTAGGAATAAGTATTTTGTTGTTGTATCGTATATTATAATGAGAAGCGTTTCTTATTGATTGAGTTGTAAGAATTGATTTTGCCTGACCTTCCTATGATGTTCGCTGTCCTTTCTGGGAAAAGCGTTACTAAGCGCGTTCTGCATAAATTATTTAAACGCTCTTTATTTTTTAAAATCACGTACATTAACCACTACAATGTCGCTTCGCTTAACATCGTAATCCATTTACAAAGGATTTGGGAGACATGCAAGTAGACTGCTAAAGAACAGAAATTTGCAGCGGTTTAGTTAATAAAGACTGCATTGCTGATTGCTGAGCGGAATTGCTTTCGAGATTATTTTGCTACAAACTTCTTAATTCTCTTCCTAACATTACTCTTACGCCTACTCACAACAAAGGAAAATTTAACGCCGCCATTATTTACCTTGAAACACTTTAAAGCAACAGGATTTTTCCAAAGAAAATTGCAAGAGAGAAAAAAAAAACATAAAACGATTGAGATAAAGAAGTAGAAGAAGATGAAAAAAGAGAGAGAGAGAAAGAAGAAGAGTAGCAGTTACAATTTGACAACAATTTTCCATTAGTTTGGTGCAAAAGTTTTCCTAATTCCATTGGATAATGATGTTTGTGATGATGCTGATGTTGTTTGTTGACGTTGTTATGCCAAGTAAAAGTACATTGCAGCATCAGCAACAGCAGCAGCAGCTGTAATATCAGATCTCTATTACTGCTTTGCTATTGCTTTGGCATTGCTGTTGCTCTTGATATCTCTGTTGCTCTTGTTGTTTGCTTATTTGTCTTAAGGCATCTCACAATAATGTAATGTTTTGCTTCTGATACTATTTTTGTTTTTTACTTTTTTGTTTTGTTGTTTTAGGTTCCTTTTCTTTTAGTCATTTCCTTGCCTTTTTTTTCATTTTGAACCAAATGGCAGAAGTTTTCTACGTAATGATTACCATTTTTCGCATTTTCTTGGGATTTTTACGGTTTTTTTTCTTTCATTTTGTTTGTTAAAGTTGGTCCGTAAAATGTGTTCATTTGTTACGGGCTAAATTCCTGTTTGTAATTGCTGGTCTTAAACAACATCTCCATGAACTGTTGTTGTTGCATCATTTGTACTAACATTTCATCGTATTTTATCTTCATCATCATCATCTCCAGCCATTGCTGGCTACTGTACATAGATTTTACCCGAATCATTCTTTTTAATTTTAATTTTTTTCTCATTTCTTTTGTGTTGATGTTCGAATTTCTTGGAAAATTTACAATTCATTTGAATTGAGATTTTTTTATTATTTCATTCACTAACAATGGAGATCTATTTTAGGAATAGAATATGTATGAATGCCGTATCTTTACGAAATGGTTTGTGTCTTTACTAATATGTGGCATGATTTGTATGCTTCAACTGTGATGATTTTGGCACGGCAACAGACAAGGTTAGAAGATGGTAATTTCAAATTGCTAAGCATTCCGGCTACCTCTGTATGTTCCCTATACCCTCCTAGGAGTTCCTAGGTACGGCGTCATTGAAAGTATCAGCAAAAATGGCTCACTTGCAAGGATCGGTAGTGGTTAGACATGTCAAACAAAACGAAATATGAAAGAAATAAATTCTCTCTCGCTCTCTTTTCCTTTTGAGCATAAAATTAAGAAAATTGCTCCCAAATCTGTCGTTCAGAGTCGACATTAAACTGTACGTTCCACCACTCATGGAAAAAATTAATACATACAACATGGGTTGTGTGAAAAGCTAGGTTGTAATCCCGACTAAATGAATGTAACGACTAATTAGAAAAAACTCCTTCTGAAGTTCCCAAGACCTTGGAAATTTTGAAACAGCAGATCTGCTTAATAAAGGGTGGTTTTTATAGAGGTATAGAACTTTAAGTTGGCATTACTTTTCAAAATGGCGACCGATTTAACAGCTGTCAAGTGATTTATTCTCAGTTTGGTTTGGCAATTCATCATGAATAGACTCACGCTTGAGCAACGCTTGCAAATAGTGCAATTTTATTTCGAAAGTAATGATTCTGTGCGGAAAACGTATCGCGCACTACGTCCATTTTATCGTCGACAAAATCGTCCATCAGAGCAGTTAATTCGATTAACCATGGAACGTTTTAGCACCACGTTAACTCTTATTGATAACTCGCATCCCCAGAGACGCTGTACGGTGCGTACAGCTGTAGAGCGTAGCATTGAGGAAGACCCGAATGAGTCCATCCGCCATCGAGCACAGGAATTGGATCTGTGTCCATCCACTTTATGGAAGATTTTGCGAAAGGATCTTGGTTTGCGTGCTTACAATATCCAACTCGTGAAAGAATTGAAGCCAAACGATCATCAAGTAAAGCGTAGATTCATCGAATGGGCCCAAAACGAGATGACCGTTGTTCCCGATTTTCATAAGCGAATTTTGTTTAGCGATGAAGCGCACTTCTGGTTGAATGGCTACGTCAACAAACAAAACTGCCGCATTTGTGGTGAAGGTAATCCTCAAGTGTATGTGGAAACACCGTTACATCCAGAAAAACTGACTGTTTGGTGCGCTTTATGGGCATTGGTCCGTACTTTTTCAAAAACGATGGTGGCCAGAACGTTACAGTCAATGGTGATCGGTATAGAGCCATGATTACTAACTTTTTCATTCCTGAATTGAATAACCATGATGTCCAGGAGATGTGGTTTCAACAAGACGGCGCAACATGTCACACAGCTCGTGCCACAATAGATTTATTGAAAGACACGTTTGGTGACCGCCTAATTTCACGTTTTGGACCTGTGAATTGGCCTCCAAGATCTTTTGATTTAACACCGCTAGACTACTTTCTGTGGGGCTATGTAAAGTCATTGGTCTATGCGGAAAAGCCACAAACGCTTGACCATTTGGAAGACAACATTCGCCGTATTATTGCCGATATACGGCCACAAATGTTGGAAAAAGTCATTGAAAATTGGACGTCCAGATTGGACTACATCCGCGCCAGCCGTGGCCAGAAATCATATTTAAAATGTAATGCCACAAGATTATCTTTCGGATAAATAAAATTCATGTCAATCGAAGAACCATTCGTTGTTTTATTGCAACTTAAAGTTCTATACCTCTATAAAAAACACCCTTTATTAACACATCACCTGAAGCGCAACGAAAATGGAGTACAAATTTCTCGATGTTTTGCAAAGATTCTTTAAAACTTGTCCACAATGCAATTCGTCATTCAGTGACTGTGTGCTAATTCAATGGGGAATAAACCTGTGCCCAAAAACTATTAAATTTTCAGATTTTCCAGCGCCAAATCAAATTAGCTAATCAATGCCATATAATGACAATGAGGCTGCTAACAAAATTTTTCATTGTATTTTATTACTGGTTGAAGCTTAAATGGAATCCATTTACTGACCTTAACGAAAGACCTCATGTTTTTTTTGTTGTACTTCATTAAAAAAAATATGTGGGTCACCACCATGAAATACATTTCAATGCATAAATGCGGCTGTTTTTTGTATAAATTTAGTGACATTTGCATTCCTTTGTTCCGTTACTGTTGTTGTGTGGTTGTATTTCGCTCTTCGGTAATCTCGTCCAAATATATAGAAGGGAAAAAAACTGCCCTTTGGCATTTAAATTTGCATTAAAATGCAAAACAGCATAACAGCTTGATGTAATATATGTTGGGAATATAACTTTATACCAGGTGACATAAAAAATAATGAATGTTGCGACGCAGATATAAAAATGCTTTAAAATAAGAATTTTGAGCGGTCGGTTCATTCAGATTCATTGCTGCATTCGCCATTGCTGGTTTCGCCTCTTAATGATAGTGATTAATGTCACCTTAAATGGAGTTTAAAAGCAGCTGCTGTTAGGATCTCCACTTGCTGCGATGCTCTTTTTTTTATGAAGTTGATCTGCAAACACCAGCCTCTTATAATATAATTGGTTTGAGCACAAAGTTATGTACAGCCAGTCTATCATACGCTACAATTCAAAAATCCATCATTTCTACGAATTTTTTGATATTTTTAATTACAATAGATTTGTTTGGCCTTTTCTTACTTTAGCGTACGCTATGTTTGTAAATGGAAATTCTGTGAAAATTTAAATGCAGCAACGTTGCCTTCACCACTATCGCCATGAGAGGTCATTTAGATTTTAAGGACAATGTGGTCGGGTGGATTTACTATAATACTATCATATTAAAATGTATGCGGCAATTATTATACAAAAGCAAAGAAACAAAACGAAACAACAAAAAAAAAAATTGTTACAATGCTTAACAAAATTCATGGAACAGAGTGGTAATGTTTTTATAAAAATAAATTCTTTATAACTCGATCTTACAGTAGAGAATTCCTAAAACGAACTTAAAAATGTATAATATGATGCAGCATTCATTTTCAGAAGAGTAAGTCATCTATTCTCGGAATCAGCTATTTTCGTAAAAGGAATTAAACTGAACAGAAGCAAGAAGTCTCTATAGTCTAGTAGGTAGAATGTTGTCTTTAGACAAGAGTCCGTGGTTTAAATTCCAGCTCATATATCGCGAACAAAGCGAAATATGAAGACATATTTCTTTTGGTAACTTCCTCTCGGCAGTCTTCTGGCAAAAAATCGGAGATTAAAACAAAATTTCCAAGAAATGTTCTCCAAAAATCTGTAGTTTAGAGGCGATTTTGAAATGCAGATACCGTCACTCATTGTTGAAATTAACACACGCAACATGGGTGGTGTGAGAAGCTAGGCTGTAGTCCTGACTAAATGGTCGTAATGACCAAATAAGGAAGTAAATAAGTACGAGTGATTTTGTAGTGAGAAGTGATGACTTACAGTGAGATGTGAACAGCACTTGAACGTAGGGCATTACAATTAATATTGTAACTGCGACTATAAAAAGGAGAGATTCGAATAAAATAATATAATAAAGGGTGTTTTTTACAGAGGTATAGAACTTTAAGTTGCAATAAAACAACGATGGATTATTCGATTGACATGAATTTTATTTATCCGAAAGATAATCTTGTGCCATTACATTTTAAATATGATTTCTGGCATATAACCGCCACGGCTGGCGCGGATGTAGTCCAATCTGGACGTCCAATTTTCGATGACTTTTTCCAACATTTGTGGCCGTATATCGGCAATAATACGGCGAATGCTGTCTTCCAAATGGTCAAGCGTTTGTGGCTATACCGCATAGACCAATGACTTTACATAGCCCCACAGAAAGTAGTCTAGCGGTGTTAAATCACAAGATCTTGGAGGCCAATTCACAGGTCCAAAACGTGAAATTAGGCGGTCATCAAACGTGTCTTTCAATAAATCTATTGTGGCACGAGCTGTGTGACATGTTGCGCCGTCTTGTTGAAACCACATCTCCTGGACATCATGGTTATTCAATTCAGGAATGAAAAAGTTAGTAATCATGGCTCTATACCGATCACCATTGACTGTAACGTTCTGGCCACCATCGTTTTTGAAAAAGTACGGACAAATGATTCCACCAGCCCATAAAGCGCACCAAACAGTCAGTTTTTCTGGATGTAACGGTGTTTCCTTCACTCCAAATGCGGCAGTTTTGTTTGTTGACGTAGCCGTTCAACCAGAAGTGCGCTTCATCGCTAAACAAAATTCGCTTATGAAAATCGGGAACAACGGTAATCTCGTTTTGGGCCCATTCGACGAATCTACGCCTTACTTGATGATCGTGAGTCTATTCATGATGAATTGCCAAACCAAACTGAGAATAAATCACTTGACAGCTGTTAAATCGGTCGCCATCTTGAAAAGTAATGCCAACTTAAAGTTCTATACCTCTATAAAAAACACCCTTTAGAAGTCACCGTAGTCTAGTAGATATTGTGTTGGCTTATTAGACATGAGGCCATGGTTCAAACTCTAGATCTGACGTATCCAACGAAACAAATTTTGAAAACATATATATTTCTTCGTTGACTTTCTGTTTCCGGCAAAAAGTCAGAGAGTAAATAAAATTCCCATGAAATGTTTCTCAATAAAATATGTCGTTCGGAGTCTGTCTATAGGTCTGTCTGTCTGTAGGTCCCGCCACTCATGTATAAAATTAACACACACAACATAAGTGGTGTGAGAAGCGAGGTCGTAATCCTGACTGAAGGGATGTAATGACCAATTATGTGTCTATGTATGATTTTGTAGTATTTGTTGTATTGGTAACAAGAAAAGCATACGATTTCCCAATATTTGTAATTTAGAGTCCTGTACAAACTGGGCCATATGCTTAAGGAAACAATGCTGTTTTTTTTCTGAATTTACCAGAACAATAGCCTTTAATATTGGCATACGAGTGTATCTAAAATTATTTAATTAAAATAAATGTTATTCTCTTCCATATTCTTCCAGCATTACTTATGCTTATGACTAAGAATGTATAATTTTTTCACTGACTGTAAGTGCTTGTGTGTGTGTGTGAACATGTTTAGAAAATTTTTAATAGTTTTAAATGCTCAACAGAGTATTTAGTATTATCAACAAGTTTTTGTTGTTGTTGTTACTTTTCTTTCTATGAAAAAGCGTGCTTTTTTAAAAAATAAATAAAATATATATGAAAAATTAAAATTGAAATAAAAAAACCACACAAAGAATGCTGCCACCGCCACATTATAATGCAGTGCACCATGGTCAGCACTGAGTTTTTGTTGAATAATCATGTAAAAATTAAGAATTGAAATATTTCAACTCGAAAAGCACTTTAGCTGAAAGAGAGAGAGAGAGAGAGAGAGAAAACATTTAAAAAAATCATTTTACTCTGCAGGGGTTTTTTGCATATTTTGTTTGCTAAAGGTGGCCAGTTTAATTTAAAGCTTTTTTAACTTTTCACAAAAAAAAAAAAAGAATTAATAAATTTAAAATTTTTTTCGTTTAGTTTCCTGTACAATGTTTAGCGTAGTGTGTTAATAACTCCGTGATAACTTTATGGAAAATGGTGTTGAAAAATGTTGATTTTTTTAATAAAAATAAACCCTTTTTCAAAAATCCAGACAGTTAGACAGACGTATAGACAGGCAGCTAAAAAAAAAAAAAAACAGACACAATAGAAAAACAAATGAAAACTCGTACATTTAATTTAAAATAAAAGGAATTTTTTTTTTAAATAAAAACGGATTAAAAACTAATCCGTTTTACTATTCAAGTCAGTGGATTTTAAATGTTCACGCAACAATTTGTTGTAAAAAATAAAAATTAAATAATGGCTGCCATAGGGAATGGTGTGGTTCAAATAAAAAAGAATATTTTTATTATATATTTACAGTTACATGTCAATTAAATTTAATACAATTTAATACGATAAAATCCATTAAACTGGACATTTTCCTCAGCTGTGTAAAGGTAGTTGCCTTGTGGGGCTTTGAATTATGGAACCAATTGCGATTTTTTTAAATCGATCTCTGAGTCGAATTTATAAAGTTTTCTGGGCACAAATCGTGTATATACAACTGAGAGATTCATAAACGAAAATAAAGATGCGTTGATCATGTTTTTGCGCAGGCCACTGACAGGCACAACTAAAACTACAATTGATTGGTATCAACGGGACAGTCGCACTATGTGGCATTTTGCCTGAAAACCTGGCCAAAATTAATAGAAGTGTTTTATGTGTGAATGACTGGAATTTTTTGATACTGTTAGTGATAATTAGGTCCAAGGATGAACCCAACTGATTTTGGTTCAAACCGGTCCGTGATTTCGCCTAGCCCCCATACAAATTCCCCTCGAAATTGCACTTATTTACACATAATTATGGTAATTATGCAACAATCATGATACAATTTAGCATGGATCAGTTCTGGGTATTAGGAAATCATGGTGTAAAGTTTGGTGAAAATCGGATCACATTTGACTCTGGTCCCCATATAAGGTCCCCTTTAGAAATTCACGTTTGCGCTTATAAATGGCTTAAAAACACCGGTATCGTGATGAAATTCGGTATGAACATGTATTTTGTAAATCTAAATCATATTACCAAATTTTGTTATAGTCGGTCCATAAGTGCCCCTTGGTCCAAAATAGGGCCCCTTAAGAAAATATGTTTAGCAATTATAATTGGCTTAAAAATTTTATTACCTTTATGAAATTCGATATGAACATGTTTAATATGAATGTGAATCATTTATGATCACATTTTATTATGATCGGATCATAAGTGCCCCTAGGTACCACATACAGTCCATTAAGAAAATCAAACATACATCTCATATTGTTATAATAGTCGATATATGTACATATGTAATTAAGTTTTTAAACTTCTATGATAATTTATATTTATTCATAATATTTATTTTACATTATTTAATACTTAACTTAAAAAATACTTGAAAAGTGAAACTACCTACAATCGTTAAAATCGTTATCATTTTCATCATCAATGTCATCAGGAAGAAGTAATTTAATAGTATCTGATGAAAATGCTTTTATATTCCTTCGCGATTTTTGTGTACTGCAGCTTATAAAAGGGTTACTGCTTAAAAGTAACCTATTCAGGACATCTCGATTGGTATCGCTTCTACTGAATTTCCTCGCATAATTCGTACGCCATATGGCTTTATTGCCTATGGCTTTATTACACTGCGTCTAATTTTTTTAATTTTTCAAAAAAAAGTAATATATTCAAAAAATTGCCAAAAATAATTGCGCAAATTTGCGCAAACTTTTCTTTTTGTTCCTGAATGTAGAGAGTTCATATTTTCTTGTGGTATATAACATTAAACTACTAAAAACTACTTTCACCTTTAAAATCCTTATCTTTTATTTAGGAAGGGTAAAAAAATGTGAAATTTTTATTATTTTTAAATTTTTAACGAATAATTTTAACATTAATATATGTGATATATATATAAAAAAAAAACTGAAAGTAGCAGTTACTCATACCTTTCAAATAAAAAAAAATTAATATAAAACCTCTATTCGTTTAGCCACAAAAAAATATCATATAAACCTACTAAAATTTCAAAAAATCACCAAAAACGCATTTAATTTTCTTCACTTTTCTGACTTTGACATCGTCTCAAATCTACAAATCTCAACTTAAAGTCGTGAAAATTCACTATATAATGCAGAATTTTGTTGTCTATCGAACAGTTTCTTAAATTTCTTTAAATTCATTTTTGCCTTTTTGGCCAGCTTTTCAGGGTAAATGCCACATAGGGAGTCGTCAGGAAAAATTACTGAAAATGTAGGTATCAAAGATAAATAAATCATGAAATAAGTTGAAGCCACTAGCAGAATATAGAAGGAAATGAAGCTAAATTTTTAAGGCCCTATGCTCGTTATATAGATAAGGACAGCGTCTGGTGACATCTTGGTGCTCACGAAAATTGCTTGATTCAGGTCATGACATTGAAAGCCTTACATTTAACAAGTTCACAGCATTTTCGTTTAGTAATTGAGTATTTAACTAAGAGCGATAGTGTTGTAGCTTAAAAGGCTGTATAAATAACCTACACTCACTGTGCTATTCTATAATCAAAGTATTGATTGAATTGAAAACTTCATTTTTATTTTCCATTTACTTTGCTCTACCTTACCTGCTCAACTACCATTCTGCACTTTCAATCACTTTTTTTCTAAGGAAGTAACACAATAATTCTGAATATTGATTGCCTAACAAAACCGTAAATCCACGTTAATCCCGTGAACAATTTCAATTTGCATTTGCGAACAAAACAATCAAATCGACGTAATGGCTGTGGGTAAAAAAAATTGTCTAACAAAGTCCATTATAATCCATTATGGATATTTTTAAACAGTGTTTATAAAACATGGACAACAGCATTGCCAACATAATCATCCGCACCCGCATAGACACACCCACATACCCAAACTGTGACCAGTTTATGTGTACAGTTATTAGGATATGGAAATCCATCCATACAAGTTCAAAGCCATACATAAACACAACCTCTCACATGCAACTCATTGAAATGCAAATGTCGTTACTTACACATACAAACGTTATCTGTGCAACGTTCAGAGTTCGCCAACAGGACCATTGGAACCAATTACTTAGAGAATATGCTGGTCTCTGGTCTCCATAACTGGACGTTTTTCACTATTAATCCTCCTCCTTGGCGCTTATTAACCGAGCATATATTTTATTTTTTGTTGTTGTTGTTGTTGTCAAACCATATACAAACGCACCATAAAGACAAACAGAAGCACACATGTACATGCACAAGCACAACTGAAATAATAGCGACAACATCTCATGGTACATTTCATGGCATTGGATTAATCCGTTTTCATTTTGAAAATTTTTTTTTTTTCGTTCAGCTTATGTGGAAGTGCAGATGGAGGAAATATTACCAACAAATTAAAACAACAGCATCAACAACAACAACAACAGCAGCAACAGCAAATAACAAAATTGTAGATTCATTCATATTTGAAGCTGGTCTGTCTGTATTTTGGAATTGTTTGTGGGGAAAATTGTTTGTAAATTTAACAAAAAAAAAAAAAAAAAATCCTTCTACTCATAGCCTTACCCTCCCCTCTTCCCATATCCATGTTTATGCAAAAGCTTGTACAGCAACTATGTCAACTGCAGCAACAACAACAATAATAAAGTACTGTATACTGGGTTATTGTATGTGCATATTTTAGTTATTCACCAGTCAGTCATTTATTATCCTGCTGGCCTTACAATGGCCTAAAAGAGAGTTCCTGTTTTAACTGTTTTTAACGAACTCAAGTTAAATTCAAAAGCACCTCAAGATTTCGCCTTGACTTGAGCACTTGTTTCTTTAATTGTTTCAGTTGGAATAGGCATCGCCGTAGGATAGTAGGTAATGTGTTTTCCGTTGTTCGAACCTCCAGCTCAGGCATTTCGAAAATCCTTTAGCAAGGCTTACAACCTAGCTGCTCACACCACTCGCGGTGTGTGTGTGTGTTAGTTTGATCCATGAATGGTGGCACCTGCAACTTAAAGTCGACTCTGAACCACAAATTTTTGAGATCCTTTTCATGAAAATTGTTATTTATTCTCAGAATTTTTGCCAGAAGACAGCTGAGAAGAAGTGGCCGGAAAATATGTTCGAGATATCTAAGCTGAAGTTTAAGCCACGGGTTCTCATTCGTAGAAGGCTACATAGTTTTTTAAGAAAGGAAGCATTCTCTGTACTCTAAATATGGGTCTGAGGGATATGCCACAACAAAATCTAGGCTGTTTGGTTGCAGAGTGAACTACTCAGAAACTCACGGGTATCTTCCTAGTTAAAGTTTACAACATCGTGCTTAATTCAACTTTGAATGGACGGACATGACAATTCTATCTGACAAGTAAGACCACCGCCATTCGAGCTCATATAATGCTAACAACGGATTGATTCGAGGACTACCTGTCAGGTCAGGTCGGAGTGGTAACTCTTTTATCACAAAGCTCACTTGAGCACGCATACCGGCCCGTTGTGATGCCACGGGTGAACGCGGTCCCTGTACTAACCAAGTTTCACCAAAATCAGGGAAAAGGAAGAAGTTGGTCAGCGCAAGGGTTGCACAGAGAACTACCTGGCAGCCTGAATCACCTAGACTGGATCCCAGTTGGATGAGGATCTTGGAAAGTCATACTGGGCAAAAAGAAAAGCAAACGTGTTCGAGACAATCTAATCTATTGACAGGATATTACATTGAGAAGAGATTTGAGATATTATAGAAGTAATCTGAGGATAATAAGCGTTTCTTTGACCAAGCGCTATAGACTCAATGAACATTTATTCAGAATAAGGATCGTTACAAACCCAACATATAGTTTCTGTGATGAGGAAAACAATTCTCCAGAATACATACATGAAACCAATGTGGTGTTAATGCATATGAGAAGGAAAAACCAGGATGCTCATCAAGCAGTAGGCAATGTGGCACCGAATAACATCCTAAAGTTTCTCAAAGGAACAGGATTTAAGAGACATTGTAGGGATATTCTATATTAAATGGAGGTAGCAAATACACCATCTAGTCTTAGTATTTTAGTAAGGCAATGTAACAATTTAATACAATACAAATATACTTGGATTGTAGTAAGATGCGGTCCTTAGTAGATTAAACATTAACCAGGGTAAAGTTCCACTGAGATCAGAACATAATTCAATGAAACAGTCGTCTATAAATAATAGCCTCGAGTTTTAAAGTTCCCTGTAATTACTCTCTATGTATGAATTCCTTATCTGGATTTCAATTTTCCTGTACTTCTTATAGCAAATTTCCCCATTTAATCTCTGTGGCGATATGTTTTTAGAATTGAGTATAGGCTGTGTAGGTATTTTTTCCGATTAAATATCGTTGAGTGCTATGCCTAGAATTTATAATTTTGATTGCCTGCAGTCATCCGCTTACCATAACAGAACTTAAACAAGAAATTCTTTGAATTCTTTTTTTTTTAAATTATTTTCTTTTATTCGGAAAGCAGGGATTATAAATGGCCCCCTTAATATTTGGATGCTATTTTCTCAAACATTTATTGTCTATTAATTTCTCTCTCTACACTCCTCCCCCTTTCCCATTCCCATTCCCACTCCCTTTCCCTTTTCTTTTTTTCTTATTTTGCTCTGTTTGTTTTAATTCTCGTACATGTTTTGGTATAAAATGTGTGTGTATGTGTTTTTTATAAAGGATTGTGTATGCGTTGATGAAATTCTGCTGCAGGGGAGCAAGCAGTTGTAGGAGTTTATATCTGTATGTAGTGTTGAAAACTTTACTTAATTCCTGCTGTTCTTGTTGTTCCTGTTGCTGTTGTTGTTCTTGTTATTTACGTTGAAAAGTGCGTTTAAGCCAATAGCACACAATTACTCATGTAATATGCAAATTGAATGTTTATCCCAGAGTGGTAAATGCTAGTATAGCAGCTATATAGGGTCTTTCCAGTTGCACTGGCATTTTTAGCACACAACCTACACTGAGCGCCATAAGTGAGTCAACACTTTTGTTTTTAAGTATAAAACAGTTTTATTCTTAAGTATAAAAAAAGTTCCTATATCATGAATTGTTGTTTTTGTTTTAACATTTTATAAGTAATAAATAAACGTTTTTATTTTTGGAAATTTATTCGACTATTCTCATTTACTTTTCTCGCTACCCAAAGGAAATGAATTATTTCAGTGGTGTTTACGCACTTTAGGTGATCAGTGTATAGTTTTGCTGCAGTTTGAGTTGTCCATTCAATCGTTCTACATTCCTTGATCTGATAAGGTTGCCACCTATTAATTATCTTTCCTTTGTGGTGCCATTTACATACATGCATGCATGCATAATTGGTCTGAATTACGACCTAGTTAAACACTTATGTTGTGTATTTTGTTCGAGATGTCTGACCTGGGGTTTGAACCGTGGCTTTAAGTCTAATAAGCTAACACACTACTTACTAGACTACAGAGACTTCTGCGGTGTCATTTACCCTACAAATGTCGATCTCGCATGACGTTGCTATGAAAGTGTCGCTTCAAACGTGGCATTCTTTTGAGAATTACGAGGCCGTTGTTATAGCGACGAACTACGCAAGAAATTTTCAAGATTGTAAACTAAACCCGAAGAGACTGGTGGCGTTACAGTTCTTGTCACCCTTCTGCATCACCTCAATGTATATACTACTGAAAATATCTGTTAGAGAAAGCGTTGAGGTTACTCATATTTGTCGATTCGACAGCGTTATCTGGTTATCAGGAACTGAAGCTTATCTTACAGATCATAGTGGCGTATTTTCTTTTGGAAGAAAGAAGAAGTTCAATTCACGCAACAATTATAACCCTTCTCCCATACATAACACCGTAGATATGCTGAGTAGGTACCAGAGAAATCGGCTTTCAGTGCTCATTTCTCAAACAAAATTTTTTCTTCGATGAAACTCATATCGCATTAAGTGGTTATATCAACATACATACATAATTGGTCATTACATACATACATACATAATTGGTCATTACAATCCTTCAGTCAGGATTATGATCTAATTTCTCACACCACTTATGTTGTGTGTGTTAATTTTATACATAAGTGGCGGGACCTACAGTTTAAAGTCGACTCCGAACGACAGATTTTTGAGAAACTTTTCATGGCAATTTTATTTTTACTCTCAGAGTTTTTGACAGAAATCTGCTGAGAGGAAGTCGCCGAAGAAATACTTTTTGTATTTTGTTTTGATGTCTGGCCTGGGGTTTGAACCCTGGCTTTACGTCTAATAAGCCAACACACCACCTACTAGACTACGGCGACTTTAGTCATTACAACCCTTTAGTCGGGATTACAACCTAGTTTCTCACGCCAGCCATGTTGACTGTATTAATGCCACTCATGAGTGGCAGGACCTTTAGTTTAATTTACTCTGAGAGTTTTTGCCAGAAATCTGTTGAGAGGAAGACGCCGAAGGAATATTTTTTCATATTTCGATTTATTGAAAATACTTGACTTGGGGTTTGAACGTGGCCTCACTTCTAATAAGCCAACACACTACCTGCAAGACTATGGCGAGTTCAACAAGTAATATTATTACATATGGGGCTAGGATAACTTAAGAGTGAATCGAAACAAAGACTGTGTTTGGTGCAACATTGTGCAGGAATGAATTAAATAAACTCACACTCTGTTCTTGGGTGACGACCCAGGTTATCTGACTTTCTATGGAAATAAATGGACGACAAGTTAAGGCCTTAAGAGATTTGACAAGTTCGAACGCTACTCGGTTTCAATTGCGTCATCTATTCTGTTTAAAAGAGGTATTATGGACACACTTGGAAAGTACAAATAGCAAGTGGGAGGCTCTTAGATTCTGTGAGGTCTCCGCTCTAGTTCATGCATAAGTAACAGTAGAGGGGATGTATATAGAATTATGTCGAGTCTAGCCTTTTTTTATTTGTCCATTGGTCTGTTAAATCTATTGTTGCTGCTTCAAAGTTACCTCTGGAGGTAATTGGACAAGCGAATAATCTTATGAAATTTAATTTAAAAACAAAAATCAAACTTGCACGATTTTGTATAAGTACAATGCATATGTATGAAATCTAAACTCATTCATTCAAATATTCTTATTTTATGTATGCGTATGTGTACGTTATATGATGAGGGTTTAGATGGTTATTGCTGTGCATGAGAAAGTGTGTGTATGTTTGAGTCTCTCAATAGTTTTTGTGTAAAAAACTCACGTATTTCGGTTTTTTCTCTTTTTTTCTTTTTTTGATAGCCCACATGCCCATTTAAAATTGCTTAACGCAAATACCTCACATACATACACAGTATTTATGAAACACCTAAACACAATGGTGAGCAACAACAGCAGAGAGAGAGAGAAAGAGAATACGACAACATCATATGGTTTTCTATGCCAACACATGTATGATGTGTTAGTAAGAGTTTATATTTTTGCAAAAAAGGCTTATGCAGAGCTTACATTTTCATTACTATGGCATGATTTAGTTCAAGGTTATGTTTGTAACTCTTTTATTTGTTCTGCGGCAGCACTTGCTCTTAACATTTTTTTTTGTTTCCTATGTTTGTTTGTGTTTTCCCTTTATGTTTTACCCATTCATTCTGTCTCTGTGTGGTTGAGTTTTAGGTTTTCTTCCTCTCTCTCTCTCTCCCTTTCACCTTTTCTCTCTTTGGAAATATTTGTTATTTTTTTTTTTTGCATTTTGCGTGTGATTTTTAACAAGCATAACAATAACAACAACAATAACATGACTAATGTTTGATCAACAACATTCATGCTTAATTTAACAAACACACTTGCAATCAAACTGTGTATTAATGTGACCCCATTCCCATATTAATGTTTTCTTTTTGGCTCTGATGATTGTCGGTGTGTGCAAAAGTGTGTGTTTTTTTTGTAAAAGCAAGAGAAAGTTTGTAGGCAGGATTTTAAGTGGAAACATTTAAAAGTTGTTTTCGTTCGGTTATTTTTGTACCACCACCACAATGTAAATGGTTCTACTGGCTAAATGTGTAAATAACTGACCCACTATACCACATACCTATATACTATACATATACATATATAAGTGAGCGTGCATAAGTGAGTGTTAAGCTCTGAGGGAATAGAGAGTGTACTTAGTAGTGGTCAGTGTTGTAATAGAAGTGATTTGTTTTTAATGTGAATCCATTTGATATGTTTGCAGTTTGAGTTGGAAAATATGATTTTTCATGTGGTGGAAAATGTTTTAATCTTTCTTTTTATAAATAAAAGTTTGCTCTTTAACTAAAAGGCAACAACTGTTGGTTTTATGAATAATACTTCTCGTAACTGTTATTGAATTACTAGGAATATTAACTGGTTGAAATGCTTTCATTCCTAAAATTGTTGTTGTTTGTTGGTTGTATAGTGTTTGAGAATATCATAGTGACAGCTAATGGCCTTGGTTTCATAGAATATGTAATTGAATGGCTTTGTATCTGTTTCAAAGAAATCCCTTTGCTGTCCTAAGATTGCAAAAATTGTGGTATTTTGGGTTAAAATTGAATTTTTTATTTATTAATATTGACAGGAAAAGCTAACTAAACCGCATGGAATACTTTAAGGATTTTATTTCTACAGTAAATGGTTGTGAAAATATGTATGTGCACGTTGTTTTATCTTTTGTACTGTAAAGCTGATTTCAACATCTGTATCATTGCATGCAGGCAGATTACAGGTGCTGGTGCCATAACACTGCCCTCAATCCATACAAGGTATTCCTATAATTTCTCCCACCATACTCTTGTGCTGGGAATCTACAATATGTTGTGCGTTGTAGGTAAGGATATTCCCTGCTCAGTAATTGATAAACAACCAAACGGTTCATTCTAAGACGCATCACACAGATCCAAACAATATATTCTGCTGATTTATTCTCCTCATCACAGAATTTCAATAGTGGCCTTAAGTTGATCTCTATTTTGAACAAGTATTTTTAGGGCCTAAAGCGTCATGTCAAAAGGCCGGTTACTTACTCCCTATAGGCTGATGCATGACTCAAATGTCTTTTCATTGATTTTAGCCAGATAAACTTTAGATTCTCTTAAGGCCTTTTGGCTTGGGAAACTTCTTTTCCCACACAACGGAAAGGTCCTGAAGAAGAATTTCTACATGAATTGGAATCTAGCAGTGGGTGGGCACGCAGCCATACATGTAGAGAAAACTGTATTCTGTGTAAGCAGATGCACACAAAGCTGGTTTGCATATCAAAGCCGGAAAAACCAAAATTGCGAAAATTAAGGCTGAAAACAATTTTTGCTGGGCGTTTTGGATTTTTACTCATAATTATTCCATCAATTGGGCTTCTTAGCCTTGCCTTTCCTAGAAATTTGTTTTTGTTGGTTCACCTAAGACTGTAGGAAGTGGCTCTATTGTGGAGTTACATTTGGAAAGCCTCAGAATATTGAAAGAAAATTTGAAGAACCTCTCAACAACGGAAGCAATCTTCCACAGTAGAATAAACAAAAAAAAAAAACAGATTAATATGGAGATACCCTTACATTCCGGTGAGCACGAAAGTTAGTCTATTCAATTACTGCCTAAGGTTTCGACTTGTGAATAGTAAAGTAAAGGATAGAGGATGTCAACGCAATCCAGCAACTAATGTAGTGTCTTTCATTACGTTCTTCTTATCAGCAAATTTAAATAAAACAGGGTGTATAGGAGATATTATCAAAATTAAGTTGCATACACTTGCGACTTCTCACCACGACGCAAGATGACTATGTTCTCAAATCGTTCGTAAAGAATATTCAATGGGGCCTGAGATATGAATGTGCCATACTGTTGACACCACATGTCGTTGGTGTCCGTAATTTAATCCAAAAGAAATTGGTAATCTTCGACCTTTAGTGCTAACCGCTGACAGTGATAGCTCGAACAAGATGTCCATTAATGACTGCCAAATTTCGGAAGATACTGCTGGTAGACCCTATATATATACATACATAATTGGTCATTACAAGCTGAACGACAGATTCCGGGAGACTGTTCATGGCATTTATTATTTGCTCTCAGAGAGTAAATCTGCCAGAAATCTGTTGAAAGACACTCGGCGAAGAAATATTTTGGAGATGTCTGACCTGGGGTTAAAACCGTGACCTCACGTCTAATAAGCCAACACACTACCTACTAGACTACGGCGACTACAAGACCCTATAGTTCACTATAATATACAGACATTATTTTCTTTCAGAATTCTTCCATTAGCACTTTTTCCAGACCTAACTGGCGCTGTTTCCGGATAAATTAAAGTTTCTAGTTGTTGTCGCAACCACATTACCAGAACTTTTACATTTTAAAGGCATCAACTGTTAATTTGTAAACGACCTTAATTGAACACCCTTTAGTTACGCAATGCCTTGAATAGAGATTTAATGAACCTTTAAACTATTTGGTAAGACAATCTTTAATTGTTAAATTGGTTTTTAATTGCAAAATTATTAAATTTTGTAAATTTATTTCCTTTTATTTGCATTTCAAAAGGAAATTGTTTAAATAATTAAGACAACATTTAAATAAAGCAAACAGAAATGTAATGGAATGTAATTATTTTCCCGCTCTCTCTCTCTCTCTCTCTTTAACACATTAAAATTATTGAAGAATATTGTTAATAAATTTCAATTTATTTTATTATCCTTGCCTGTAGGAGAAAAACACAATTTGTGTGACTTTTTAATTCGATTAAAAAGGAAATTAAAATACAAAACAAAAAAAATCGAATAATTCTACTGCATACTTAATAATCTTTGTTATTACACTGACACGCACATATTGTATGTAATTTTACACACACATACATATGCAAATTTAAATGTAAATTATTTATTTGCTTCAAAAATATGTTTTTCATTTAATTTTCTTTTAAACTTTTAATCTTTTCCAATACATACACATACTAAGTAAATAGAGGGCAGTACACTCAGAGGTTTCAAAACTTCTGATCTGGCAAGGCTGTCAGTTGTTAAATGTCTTTCGTTTGAAATGTCATTTATTTAGCCCTTATCCTGTACTTCAAAAATAAAACGCATATAACATTAGTGGGTCAAATTTGCCCAATACAAAAAATTATAACATTTATTCAGTTTTTTATTTTTCTTACATTCATTGCATACAATATAGGTCTCAGAATGCTTTTTGCAAAAAAATTTTTGATATTCGGAACATTTATTTCCATAGTTGGTGCTGTTAGAACGATTTGGACAAAAGTTGCAACGTCCCCTTTTTAAATATTTTGCTTGCGGAACTTCAGCAGAATCCTTTTGAAGACTTTTTACAGCTGCTTTAGCAGGACTACTTTGTGGCATGTTCGGTCTACGAGATATTTCTCCGCTTATAAGCTCCATGCCTAAGTCTTCCAAAAATATGCGGCGCTTATATTTCTTATTTTCGTAGTGTGGATTAATTTTTAGAAAAACTACATAGGCATTATAGGCTGATATATCCAACATATTGTAAAACAGTGCTCGAGGCAATCGATTAATTCTCCTTTTACATGTGTAAGTCCTTATAGAAATGAATTATTTCTGACTTTTTGGAGCTTGCTCTTATTTTTTCGTCGTGATGTAATGTGCAAAGCAAAAACACTGATCGATTATTTTAGGTACATATCCCATCTCTGTTTTGTTCCCATTGTCGAAGAGGAAGTGAACATAGTTTTCAGGTTTGCCTTTTAGTTGTAAAATTTTTTCGGGCAAAAAAGACCTTTGCGGGCGTCCCATAGAGATTCTAAAACTTCACCATGATATCTAAATACACCCGCCAACAGAAGTAGCCCGAAATATGCTTCAATTGTTATGTCGTCTACAGCAATCCAATTATTGCCAAATACAGATTAACCTAAATGAACCGATTGTATAGCTTTTACTCTTATAAATACATTACCACTTATAGTCACCTTATAAATTAGTCATATCAACAACTAATTTCATATTATCACTGGGCATAAATAACAGAAGAAAAGATTTTATACTATCAGCTCTTGAAATAGCATAACGCGTTGGGCTAGGAGTCAAATTTATTATGTCCTGTTTAGATACATTAAAACTTCATCCGTAGTTTGAGAATTTCGGAAATGTCCATGCTAGCGCCTGACGAGGAGGTGGGGTCATAGTCAAATGCAAGTTCAGAAACGAGATCGTTTTCATCGCCTGAGTCTGATAGCATGAGAAAAGTTCTTATCTCTTCTGGTTTCATTGTTCCAAAATAAGCAAAGATTTTGTCACTTGTATTCAATTCAAAAACACATAAACGAATGAAATATTTGCACTACTTATTCTCTTTTTTTGGTTTTGTTGCAGTCTGTAATACCGTTATAAAAAACAAAAACAACAAAAAACACTTGTGCGTTATTATCACAAATTTTTTGATTTGTTGCTAGTTATGAAGTCAAAGCCCACAAAATTGTTACTAAGCTCGTATCATATGCGTAAATTGATTTTGTTGCATTGGGCAATTTTGACCCAAAAGTACCAATTGCGTAAGTTTTTTTACATACGCTTTGTGAAACGATATACAAAAATTATATTTTAAATTTTAATAGTATTCAGGAAAAGAATAATTGTACAAAAGTTTCAAAAAAATCCGATGAGTATTTAAAGAATAAATGAGCAATAAAAACTGTTTGGGCAATTTTGACCCATTAATACAGGATAAGGGTTAGTGAACGGAGTGTCCTTCATTTAACAATCGCAGAACGCGTGTAAATAACTAGAACTGACGAAAAAACTGGTGACTCAAACATGTCCACTTTTCGAGAGTTACGAAGCCATTGTGGTCATTATAATCGACCAACTGTGCAAGGAATTGTTGAACAGATAAATAAATTTGCAAAGACCGGCACAAGCACCATAGATGGATGGATGGATAGATAGGATTAAGCATCATGTACACATTGCCGAAAATATACCTGTAGTTCGAAACGTGCCCGAAAGTGGTCAAAAACTAACTTAAAACTTTGATACCCTTTAATGGCAAACCCTTTAGAAACATTTGAGTAAAACTATTTAAAATATTCCTGTATTTACTCTAAACAACTCGAAATAATTCTTCCTCAAAAAGAACATGTCCTTCTATGAATTTCAATGCATTTTAAACATTTTTTAAATTCCCAGAAAACTTAGTTTCTCTCTTTCATAAAACACAACACAACACAACAATAGAATGGAAAACAAACAAGAAGAAACAATAAATTTTTCTTCTTTCTTTTCTTTGCGGAAAATTTAAAGAATTTTTTCTGACTTTAAGAAGTTCCCTTAAAGAAAGAAAAGTAAGAGGAAGCATGAAAGAGAGAGAGAGAGAGAGAGTGAGCGAGAGAGAGGTAGAGAGAAATAATTCGTATTTCAATTTTATGCAAAAAAGAAAAAATCAAGAAGAGAAGAAACGCAAGAATTCTTAAATATGACATACACTCACTAACACACTAACACACATGCATGCATTGGATTATATTTACACATACAGAGCCTTACACTTTCCTTTCATACGTATGTATATAAGTACGCACTGACATTCATCAAAAGTTAAGGAAGTTTTGAATGATTTGTGTGCGTATGAGTCAAAGAATGTTGATGTTAAAGAACAGCAGATATAAACTAATTAGAAACTAGCAGCGTGTAAGATAACACACTACCTACTAAATAGACTACGGCGACTTGAAATTTCTTTATAATCTTGCCAATGCCTTAATCAGTAAATCGATTATGATGATAATTATCACTCTGGTGGAAAAGTGTCCAGGTTAGAGTCTGCACGATCGATATTTCTAAGGAAAACGTGAAAGGCTTTCCTGATAAAAGATATTTCCCAACTAACAGCCTGACCTGAAGCAGAGTTTGTGAAATGGATAATGCATCAGTGGTGGCATACAGAAAATCAAAAACTATGTATACAAAGCATTTCTCTCTCTCATACTATATTTCGTTGATCCCAACTGTTGTGATTGTATTTGCATGCGTTTATTGTGGTCTCTGATCCCTTAAGTCATCAGGAACAACGACACGACATTCAAGCAACATGCAAGAAACAAAAGTAATAAAAATCTCTTCTTCTGTTCCTCTTGCGTTTGCATCTTCGACTTTGCCTTTATCTTTATGTTCTTCTCTTTCGTCTTTTTCTCCGTTTTACAATCTTCTTGTCGTCTCTTAAACATTAAACTACTAAAGAGACGAAGCAACACAAATTATATTTTCATGTCAGTACTCTTGTAACACAAACAGGCATACAATCACATCCGTCTGCATGCATATGCGTATGTGTGGATAGAAGAGAGCGTATGCTATCTCTCTATGTCGGTATGTGTATGTGTGTTGTATTTTATGTGTAAATAAAATGTTGAGAATTTTGCATATTTTATAAAGGGGGAGGGGTGGGGAGTAGGAGGCAGGTCGAGCTTAATTAGCATTTCTTCGTTATTTTCATCAAAAACGTTCATCAGTTTTACAATGAATCTGAGACTATACTTGAATGCTTTATAGTTATTGTAGTTGTTCTTTAAACACATATGCATATGCATGTGTATGTGTATGTGTATGTACATACGGAAGACTTAAAAATTAAACAAGAAAACTAAAGAAAAAAAAACAAGGAAGAAAAACAAAATTCAAGAAACTGTTGCCCTGTTGCCTTGATAATATTTCTGGTCTTGGTTTCTTGCTCCAACTAACATACTGACGTTATTCTTCTTCTTCTTCTTCTTCTATGTGTTCTTGTTGTTGTTGTTGTTTTTATTAAGCATTAAGATCTTATCATTGTTGTAATACACAAAGTATACACGAGCATAGTAGCATAGCATAGCCCAGTCAGTATCCACTCTAATGTTTGTGTGTATTTAGTTAGCAGCTGTTAAGATGGTATGGGAAGTGAGGTTAGGAAGCAGATTAAATATTTGTAATACGAGGTAAAGTGTATAAAAAGTCGTAAATAAAACAGACCTCAAAATAATAGTCCTACAGGATTTGAAGCAAAAAACAGAAAAGAAAAAAACGAAGGGAAGAAAAATTTGTTTTATTCATGATAACAAGTTAACTACTGGGCCAACGAAGAAGTCAAGGTCAGTTAGAAAACTCATTGTTAGGTTATAAATTTAAATCACGTACTTCAAGCCTTTAGCTGTAAAAAATGGGGGAAAAAACTAAAAATTAATCATTAGAAATTGAATATTTGCTCATTACTTTACTTTACCCCCCCCAGGATATAATCAGGATATTTAGATGGAAGTAAAATGAAGAATATCCCTCAATGTTATAACATTTGTTTTCTTTTCTTTAAGATTTTTTATGATGAGACCTTTTGGGAGCCTGTTTAGAGACTCCGTACAAATCTACACCGATGGCTCTAAGCTGAACGGAGCGGTTGGCAGTGGAATTTATTCGGAATCGGTTGGAATAGCTCAGTCTATAAGACTACCAGACCACAGCAGTGTCTTTCAGGTGGAGGTGGTGGCCATACAGGCTGCGGCGAGTATTAATGGGGATGGAAGGGTCTCCAAGCGGAACGTTATAATACTTTCTGATAGCCGGACGGCTATCAGGGCTTTGAGTTCTAACGTGATGAACTCCAAGACGGTGTACGGCTGTCGCAGATATCTCAACGAGATAGCGGAACGATATGACATCCATATCGTATGGGTACCGGGACACAGTGGTATTCCGAGCAACTGTAGAGCTGATAAACTTGCCAGGCGGGGCACGACCATCGAGCTCACCGCTGAGTTCTCGAATCTGAGCATACCAATGAGGACCTGCAAGCTCATAATTGATAATGCGATCGTCGATTCCGTCAACGACAGGTGGGCGGCCTCGGACACGGGTAGAACCGCTCGTAAAATCTGGCCAAGGCTGGATGAGGGGCGCACAATGAGTCTACTTAAACTCCAAAGAGGCGCGCTCAGTGTAGTTGTCGGTGTCATTACGGGGCATTGCATTATGGGTACGCATGCGAGGCGCATTGTACTTGGACACCTTGCTAACGACTTCTGTAGAAGCTGCAGAGATGAGGAAGAAGAGGAGACTGTCCCTCACCTGCTGGGTACATGCCCGGCTCTATGCCAAAGGAGAAGGAAGTACTTGGGTACTTACTACATGGGTGATCTGGAGGAACTGTCAGAGATTGACATTGGCAGCCTAAATCGCTTCATGAGGAGCTCCGAATGGTTTCGAGACTAGGGGACAACGGATGACTGTGGTAGCACAATGGGCCCAATGCGGCCTAAGTGTGTCCATCACCAAGAAAAATTTTTCTTGGATGGGCAGCCACCTCTACCTACCTACCTACCTTTGGGAGCATATGGCTTCCAAAAATATAGTTCAGAATTGTTTTTTTTTTACAAATTGGCTCTGGTCTCTTTATCTTTGTTTGTTTCCATTACCAATTTTCAAAGCATTTCCATTTCATACGGCTCTCCGCATTATTTTTACGCCTACCTTTCTAAAGACGAACTGTTCTAGTACTTGGAGTATCTTTAATTGCAAGAAGTTCTTTGGTCTCAATCATGATCTATTAGTTCTTGAGTATTCCAATCTGGTTGTCTTCTCTTAGTATTGCCGATTCTCTTCCAAATTCTACATTTAAAGGCCACAGGCCTTCTCAACGAGAGAGATGTGAGAGAGTGGCGTTAACGATGAAAAAAACATTACCCAATAAGAGATAGAAAGGGTGGGGCTTTTTTTTATTTGGCCATATGTATGCGATATTCAGTCTCCATGCAGAGATTCTAGTCAACTTCTTCTTATCGATCATGATCTCTTAATTCTTTAGGATTTCAATCTGGCGTCATACCATACTACAATGATAGGTTAGGTTAGGTTAGAGGACGTGTACTTGTCAATTAAGACAAGTACAGTACCCGGAGGTCGAATTGACCCATTGTACAACGTCCTAGTTTCTCACACCACTTATGTTGTGTGTGTTAATTTTATACATGAGTGGTGGGATCTACAGTCTTTGAGAAACTTTTCATGGCAATTTTTATTTACTCTCAGAGTTTATGCCAGAAATATGCTGAGAGGAAGTCGCCGAAGAAATACTTTTTGTATTTTGTCGTTGATGCCTGGCCTGGGGCTCGAACCCAGGCTTTTGCGTCTAATAAGCCAACACACTACCTACTAGACTACGGCGACTTCTTACTACAGTGATACTATTGGGTTGAATTTGGATTTACGGCGGAATCCATAAAAAGTCAAACTTACGTGACAATCAAAGTCAGCTGATCGTTCATAAGAAAGTAAATATTTCGATTGAATGCAAGACTGTAGTCCCTTAGTCTAGTAGGTAATGTGTTGGCTTATTAGACGTGAGGCCATGGTTCAAACCCTAGGTCAGACATCTCCAACTAAACAAATATGAAAAAATATTTTTTCGGTGATTGCCCCTCTGAGAGAAAATAAAAAAATGCCTTGAAAAAGTTTCCCAAAAATCTGTCGTTTGGAGTCGACTTTAAACTGGAGGCCCCGCTACTCATATATAAAATCAACACACTCAACATATATGGTGTGAGAAGCCAGGTCGTAATCCTGACTGAAGGGTTGCTATGACCAATTATGTATGTGTGTAGTTATATATGATTGGTTGCTAGATTAAAAGGCTTTCAATGATGAAATTCGAGCAATTTTTTCTTCAGCGATGAAACTCATCTCGGACTCAGTTGTCACTTCAACAAACAAAATTATCATATAAGGAGCTCTGATAGCCCATAAGAGATTGCGGAAAGGACATTGCAGTCGGCAAAAGTGACTTTCATTACGTACGTAAATTTCTTACCTTAAAATTTCTTTCATTTACTGCCATATTTTTAATTTAATTCCCTTGAGAGCCCTCGTTAATAAAAATTATGCATAAATTCTATAAATATTACAATTACCACACACACTAACACTATTACCACTTTCTGGGCAAAAACCTAATTCATCTCAATTTGAATTTGAATTTCAATTTGTGTTTGAATCTCCATTTGAATGTCGAAATTAAAATGAAATTTTCAAAAGAAAACGAAATGACTTTTAAGCACAACAAACATGTGTTAAAAGCTTGTTGATACATTGTAACCCTTTTTCTGCCTATGTATACCAAATATAGAATACTCGTACACTATTCTCGTCCACTCTATCTCTCTCTCTCTCTCTCTCTCTGTCTCTGTCTCTGCAGGAATTTATTTGTATTTGTTTTTGAAAATGTTTACTTTAGTTACTCTTGCAGAAGATTAATAGGAAAAAATAGCAACAAATAATTTGTAATTTTAAGTGATTTATTTCAAAAATATACACACACATACATATGTACATATGTTGTGTATGTGCCATCTGAGAGGCATATGAATGAAGAGAAATTTCGTAGAATGGTAGCGGTAGTTGGAGAGATGTTACAAAACTATACAATGAAACAAATAAATAAAATTTTATTTAAACAATAGATAAATAAGAAGAGAACAAATATACACTCGTACATACATACATACATACATATATACATACATACATACATACATATTATATGTAAATAAACAAAGGGACGAAGAGAGAGAGAGAAAGAGAGAATACAAGTATTAAGAACAATTCCAGAAAACATATGCCAGGGATCACCTTATACTTATGCTTTTGAGTAACAAATTATAATTTAAATTACAATAAAAACAAACACCCTACATGTTAGACTGTTGGCATGAGATATAATGTACCCCTCAGATTAGAAAAAGAGAGAAGCACTCGGCACTTATTAGCTTAAATCGAAGATTTTATGGGGCTCCTCTCTGGGAAAGCTGAGAAAAGACTTCAACTCGAAGAATTTACAAAATGAGCACAATATTTGTCTACTCTCCTATAAGACCTTTAACTTGGCAGCAGAAGTGAAGGATCTAGCAAGATTAGCGTGTAGCATTGGACTTATGTATCAAGAAAATTAAACCACTGACGAAAACTAGGCGAATGCATCGATAACTTCTGATATCTTGGCCCTATTTTGACAACGATTGGCAGTTAGAAATAGAAGTAAACTGTAGCAGAAGTAGTCGAGTTAGTGAAGCTGAACCAAATTTAGATATGTATTCAAGATGGTTAGAACGTCCAACCGGTTGCAAGGAAATGGAGCCTGGCTAGTGTAATAATAGCGAACAGTGGCGCAGAAACAAATGGAAACATCAGTCTTAATAAAGCGACAACGGCATTCGGATGACAACAACAAATATCCAAACAGACAACGTTCTAAACGTGCACTGTTGTACGAAATTTAAACCTGGCCAGTTTCGACAACAAAAACTCAAGATGTTTATATTCCAGCCTACTGCTTTCAGCAACATGCATCTCTGAAACTTAACCGAAAAAAAAATCGGCCATGATATCACAATTCGAGCACATGGCGCTTATGATATTAAAGTAGCTGAATCGATAAGGTAGGGATAATGAAGTTGCCCTCTGTTGAGTCCCTTTATGAAGTCGCCGTAGTCTAGCAGGTAGTGTGTTGGTTTATTAGACGTAAAGACAGGGTTCGAGCCCCAGGCTAGACATCAAGACAAAATGCAAAAAGTATTTCTACGGCGACTTCCTCTCAGCAGAAAACTCTGAGAGTAAATAAAATTGCCATGAAAAAGTTTCTCAAAAATCTGTCGTTCGGAGTCGACTTTAAACTGTAGGTCCTACCACTCATGTATAAAATTAACACACCCTCAACATAAGTGGTGTGAGAAACTAGGACGTTGTACAATGGGTCAATTCGACCTCCGGGTACTCTACTTGTCTTAATTGACAAGTACACGTCGTCTAACCTAACCTAACCTAAAAAAAATCGGCCGTGATGTAGCCATTCAAGCACATGGTGGTTTTGATATTAAATCGAAGAAAATAGCTGATTCGACTAGTTATGCTCTGCTGGGTCCCTGATCTTATAGGAATTCTCGGCAGAAAGCAGCAGAGGAGTTGAGCTGTCACGCCGCTGAGGAGTAGAAACGGATGTTTGGTAAGGGATGTTCAATGAAAGGGTATGCCCTCCTCAAAATAAGTGGGTCTGAAACAATTGAAACTTTTGCCACGAAACTACAATACAATCTGAGCCACACTTCAGACTATCCGGGTATAACACAAGGTTAGTCTTTTTGTAGGGCACAAGGTACAATTTTTGCAGCCCAAAATGTAGTTTCAATGACGATGAGAATGAAAAATTCTAACAAACTCGTGGAACCTGTAAGGCTTTAATTTCAGGCTCAATCAGCTGGGTTCTAGAAGTTGCCAAAGCGATAATAAATGAAGTAAAGGGTCCGCCAAATAACTTTTTTTAAGAATGCTTTAAAAAAACTACTGAATATTTTCTCAAAATTCTTTTTTTATTTGAAAATACAATCGTTCCGGTTAATAATGGAAAATAATTCCATTCAAATGGCTGCCACGGCTGGCCATGCAGCTCCAAGGTGGCCAAACGACATCAGCTTTGCGGCTGATAATGCGATCTTCAAAAACAGGGCGCAAAACATAGAGCGTAGCTTCGGCTGTGTAGCAGGTAGCGCCGTCCTGTTGAAACCAAATATTGCCAATATCCTGCTCTTCAATTTTTGTGAACAAAAATTCATTCAACATGGCCCGATAACGACCGCCATTGACTGTAACGGCCCCTCCTTGCTCATTTTCGAAGAAAAATGGCCCAATTATGCCTCTGTACCAAAATCCGAAATTGGCTTTTCAATGTATGCGTGCGGGTTTTCTGTGCCCCAAATGCGACAATTTTGCTTGTTTACATACCCAAGCCAAAATCAAAATGAGCTTCATCTGAAAAGAAGATTTTTTTTTTGCCAAAATCGGCATCTTCTGGTGTAGGCTACTGCATGGCCAGCCGAGGCAGCCATTTGAATGAAATTATTTTTCATTATTAACCGGAAGGATTGTACTTTCAAATAAAAAAAGAAATTTGAGAAAATATTCAGTAGTTTTTTTTAAAGCATTTTCAAAAAAAACTTATTTGGCGGACCCTTTATTTAGGGCCTCTTTATTTAAAGTGAGTTTTGCTTAAAAAATCGAAAGGAACCAAAATAATAAAGCAATGTATGCAAATAGAATCCCGATGCAGTTCCCAATAAATCTCCACTGGATTTAAGATCCTGCTATTCAATGGTAATGTTGAGTCCATATACATGGTCATTACAACAATTCAGTCAGGATTACGACCTAGTTTCTCACACCACTTATGTTGTGTGTGTTAATTTTATACATGAGTGGCGGGACCTACAGTTTAAAGTCGACTCCGAACGAAAGATTTTTTCATGGCAATTTTTATTTCCTCCCAGAGTTTTTGCCAGAAATCTGCTGAGAGGACGTCGTATTTTGTTTTGATTTCTGGCCTGGGGCACGAACCCTGGCTTTTCGTCTGATAAGCCAACACACTACCTACTAGACCACGGCGACTACAAGTTAAGTCCATATGTGAACGTTAAAAATGGAATGTCTCCCCAAAGAAAAAAAAGCGGTCTGCTCGTCTTTTTAATGAATAGGTCTAGATTATTGCGCACCTTTTGCAGTCTGAATGTGCCGACATAAATAGCATTGAATAAGATAAATCCTGACAAATCAGTAGAATATATTACAAGAATTGTTCCAGATTGAAATCTTTAAGATGAAAGGCATGTTGGTAGGGGCTTGCAACAAAAGGAGAAGACAGCTGGAAGTATAAATTAGATTCACTGGAAGTAGCTGATTTAAAATCAGTCGCTCCGAGTGCTTGTAAGCAGTTTTTTTAATGTTTTAATGTTTCCCATTTTTAGCAAGGCCAGTAGGGTATTACGTGGTCAACTAAAACCCATAATGTTTTCATAATTTTAATTCCTGTTGATTTGCTGGCGAACAAGACATGTTTTCATTTAATTTTGAAAATCCTGCATATTTGATACAGGCAGGCATCTAAAGGATAAATGTATGTGTTCATATTTAAAATAAATTAGTTTTCAATAGAACAGTGAAAGCACATTGTCAAGTCAAAACTAAACTTTATTAAATTCTATTAAAATTCTGATTTACTTCAGTACAAAATAAAACCTACATCACTGTAATCATTTCATAGGCCTTTACTGTATTTACTCTGTGTGTTTAAGGAAAGGATTTGCTTGTTGAACTTTTCAAATGATGTTTTCGATTTTTTTTACATTTTTATTTGGCTTTTATCTTTGGAAACCCTTTTCGATTTGTTTTAAATTCAAATTCCTGAATAGATTTGAAGTAGATCAACTGCTGGTACTACTGCTACTACTGCTACCAGTCGTGTCGTATAAAAGATAAGACCTTTTTATAAGAAGTTTAAAGCTCCACTTAATTAACATAATTATTATCAATAAATTATTATTTCGTTTGTTATTGTTATTGTTTGTTATTATTATTTGTTATTGTTGTTATTTAACAAAATTCGAATCTGTGTTTTGATTGAATTCAATAACAAGTATTTGTTAAAACACCAGAATTGATTGGAATTTCATACGTCTTATTAAGATGACAGGCGGCAGTCAACCGTAAGATGGATAAGACGGAAATCATTAAGAACATTATGATTGAAACATAATTTGCTTTGCAATAATTTCTTATTTTATTCATAATTTAATTCCATTAAAGTGGAGGTGGTAGGCGGATATTTAAGAGATTAAGACTGACCACTGCAAAATACGATAGAATATTTCGATCCTGGTTTACAGGTGCAATGGGTTTGAAGTGCTAATTTTTCTTAGGGGTTACTTGGCCACTCAAAAATCTGTCGTTTGGAGTCGACTTTAAACTGTAGGACCCACCACTCATGTATAAAATTAACACACACAACATAAGTTGTGTGAGAAACTAGGTCGTAATCCTAATGAAGGGTTGTAATGACCAATTATGTATGTATGTATGTTACTTGATCACTGACGGTCAATAGCGCCATGTTTGTTGGGTGGCGGGTTTTTATTTCACAATCTCCTGATTTACCCGAACAGCTAGGCTGCTATTAACTCCCTAACTTTCATAGTTTGAACTTATGTCGTTGTCCATGAATGCTGATCATTTCTTAGGGAAATTTCGTTTCACTAAAAGGTTCCGGAACATAAGAATATCGTTAGTAGCTGCATTCCTAATTAGTTGTACGGGGATGGTACTGAGCTTGCAATACCGCCTGCCTAGGTGAAACCTCTTCCTTCGAGGGGGTGTTCCGATTGCTTCAGTTTTTTGGTTATTGTCCACTCAATTTATAGGGAAGCTTAATCTCGTTGGGAGCAAGAGCAATATTGCTAGACCCTCTTGGCCTGGTATGAATAAAAAGAAGACGACTAACTTCTGTCCTTGAATCGTATAGCCATCCATCGCACAATAACGATTCTCACGGGCCACTGTCCTTTTGGGAGGTATGCCGAAAGTCTTGGCATTTTAACCAAAATGTGTTCTGAAAGTGCTGCCAGTCGGAAGAGACTCATGTGTCAGTGCTCTGTAAAGTTTGCTGCAATAGTAAGATTTATATTGGTTTGATCCACAGATTGAATATTGATTGTGGTATCACAATTGGCCTAAATCCCTGCCTTGGTGGGACCTCTTCCTTGGAGGGGGTGTTCCGATTGCCTCAGTTAATTTGGATATTGTCCACTTATTTTATGGGAAGCTTAATTTCGTTGGCAGCTGTAGTGTGCCAACAATATTGTTAGAGTCTGTTGGACACATATAGCTAAGGAGAGGACGACTGACTTCTGTCCTTTAATCGCCCGAACATACATCGCACAATAACGATTATCACGAGCCACTGTCCTTTTGAGAGGTATACTGAAAGCCTATGTATCTTGGCAAAAGTCTTCTGAAGGAGCTGTGGACCTGAGGCGGAGGAATAGAATGTCTTTCACAGTTCTTGCATAAGCAAGATTTATTATACGATCCTAATAAAAATTCATTTGTACACAGAGGGAAAACTGCCTAATAAAATAAAGAAGATGTTCTCTACGAAACGTTTTTGGAATGAGGGGTATTACAGCAGAAAGAAACGAAGATTTTTTCGTAGAGATTTTTTATTATTTTTATGTGATAAATCTTTTTAATTTTTTTCAAGACGTAAAACACATACATTTAAGAAGAAAACTTGTTATTTACCATTTTTTACTCAAATTCCGTCATTTTTGCCACAAAAAATTCAATGCATAGAGAAAAACTTATTGATTCTATTGTGTTTTCTTCTAAATTGTATAAAACAAGACTTTCTTATTGATTTCATTGGGCTACCTAATCAATTTTTTCAAAAAGGTTTTTCTTATAGATTTCATTGGGCTACTTAATAATTTTTTTAATAAGTATTCCTTATTGATTTCATTAGGTTTCTATTTGATCATGTGTAAATTATATTATTAATGTTTTAATAAGAATGTCTTCTTGAATATATTAGCTGGCTTGTTAAAAAAGTGAACAAGTGGCAAGTAAAGAAGTGGAAAAAAGTAATAAAAATATTCCTTCTTAAAAAAACAAAGTAAACTTAAGGAAAAAAATTGAATTGTTTTAATTTCAAAAAAAGTGTTATAAAAAACAAATAAAATAATGGGTAATGACCCAATTTTTAAATCCTGGGAGCTCCGTGATGAGTTTTAAGTTTAAGTTTTAGAATTACATCAAGAAACATATTAAAAAAGTGGAAATCGAAGACGTTGAAAATTTATTCAAGAAGGTGGAGCAAAAATATACTGGGGAGTTGATTAAATTCAAAGCAGGACTAAGGGAATGGAGAAGAAATATTGTTCGTGCAAAATTATTATTAATAAATCAAATATTAAATTAGTTTCTAAGTAAATATATCAATAAAAATCTATAATAATATCAAGCAAAATCAATAAGTATTATTTATAAAAATAGAGGGTAGTCTTATAAAATTAAGAAGAAAATATTTTTGAAAAAAAAAATCAAAGAGAGGGCCTAATAAAATCAAGAAGAAAACCTTTTTGAAAAAACAAAAAGAAAGCTTAATAAAATTAAGGAGAAAACCTTTTTAAAAAAATCAAGAAAACTATCTAGTAAAATCCCTTTTTCTTCTTGATTTTATCAAAAAGGATTTCCTTATAAAAATAATAAGTATCTCTTCTTGAAAAAAAAACCATAGAGAAATCTTATAAACTTTGTTCTAATTTACTATGTATTTATTAGGTTCAGTTTTCTCTGTGTATGATTTATATGATGATTGCTGTGCAGTGAAGATAGAAATGAATAATTTTATAATGTTAGGGACAAAAAAACTTTTTTTGCGTGGTATAGAGAAAAAGTGATGTGAATTTGGCGGGCCTATATTGAACTAAAAGTGTTTTTCCCCCTGAGAGAGTGGGAGGGTCAGGTGGTAGTGAGAGATTAGTTCCCTTAATTATAGGCCTCGAAGCGGCCTATCGATGTCTGTTTACACTAGGAAGATTGCTGAAATCGTTCCGGAGATATGGCGGTTTTAGTAAATCGTTCACTGGACACATGCATTGTTGTTGTTCTTATTAATATTTACTTACAGCACCAAAGTTCACTTGAATATTTGTTTCACCAACAATATTTAAAAATACTTTTACGGATTTTTCAGAGTATTGTGTTACACTTATACTCTCATTTGTATTGATAGTAACATATACGCTATTGAACGCCCCTATAAGTAGGCTATGGTTACTTCCATATGACATGGCAAATACGATTTAATAAAGCAAACGAACGTAGGCGTATGATTAATATTTTAATGT
Organism: Sarcophaga subvicina; assembly: GCA_936449025.2. Lineage (NCBI taxonomy): Eukaryota > Metazoa > Arthropoda > Insecta > Diptera > Sarcophagidae > Sarcophaga > Sarcophaga subvicina. The sequence goes on along the minus strand of OW388082.2, from coordinate 103,808,045 downwards.
GATTTGAAAGAATACAAAAAACACTCATACGCACCGTTGTAATGTGGGTTAAAGAGAAATGTGTTTAGAAAACAAATTTATTTTATTCAAATGCATGACATAGACTTGTTTATTAATTTAATTTAAATGGGGTTTTTTTCCTTTGGATTTTGTATTTCGCAATAAAATATGCTGTCGTAAATTTATTTTTAGAACAATTATTCCCATTTTTTATTTACTTACAAATGGAGCCTAGAGCCCGAAAAATAATACACTAAAGATGAATAAAGAATTTTTTATTCGTTTTTAAATATCATTTATTAACAGCGTGCATCGTTTGTATTATGTTTTTGTGAGTTTTAAACGTTTATTGCATATAATGAAGGCAATTTTGAATATTTATTTAAAGAAATAAGTTAAAAACAAATACAATAACAGTAACAAGGAGGAGAAGAAAAGGAATAACAAGATGGGAAAGTGTATCATTAATTTTGTAAATCTTAAAAGTAATAAATTTCCAGTGCGAATATTTTAAATAAAAATTTAAATTCAAAGCACGAATTAAAAGCGGGGTGCTGTGTTCTTTATTCTTTTTTTTGACTGGAAGAAAAACGAACTGAACGAATATATCAATCAAAATAAATAAACAAACCAAAATCCAACAATATGTCAACCAGGATTTTAATAATGTGCTGAAGCTAAAGCAAAGGCTAATGGGTGCTGGGTCTCCCAGAACTGAGTACTGATTTCAGTTGTAACCAAATATGTTGGTGGTTTTCTTTATTTTGTTTTCTTCTATGAGCATGGCATAAGCGTGATAAGAAAACAATGCCAGTCAGCAATTAATAATTCCATTCCATTTCATTTCATATGCTTTGTCATTAGAACGTTTCCATTTCTCTCTTTTTGTGTTGCCAACCATACCACGTCTGTCATTTGTATTCGTTCCAGACATTTTGCTTGGTTTTCTAAGCTAGAGGGGGTGTGGGTGGTCTTCTGTGTGTTGAATTTTTTTGCATTTTCATTCATTCATTCATTCGTTTGTGTTTAAAGAAACGTCTTTAAGAGCGTTATATAAGAGCCAGCGGTACTTAAAATCTATTTAAAGGCACAGAGAAAGAGAGAAATTAAATTTATTAAGAAAACCAGCCACTTTATTGTAAATAAAAAAAAAAAACAGAAAAGCAGGAGAAGGGAAAATAAAAATAAATTATAAAATTAAATGGCTACTGTGCCGGTATGGTATGTGTATGGCAACAATAAAAAGGCAACAGTTGAGTAAAGAAAAGGAAAGGCAAATGAAAGAAGAGAATAAAAGCATTTCAAAAAAAGTAAAACATTAAAATAAAATGCAAACATTTATTCTTTATATACAATATAATCATATTAAAATATAATAAGATTCTCTTAAACACTCACCTCACCACACTGTACACACAAAAACGCTGATTACACTTAGAGAAAATGGAAATGAAAAGGTAGTGCAATTGGAATGAAAACTGATAGAAAATAAAAAACGAAACAAAATCTGATTTTGTGTTTGTGTCCTCCAGTCTCCCATATTCTCCAATTTCGGTTGTTGGCGTAATCATCAAGTGCGGAATTAAATTTATTGCTGAAGGAAACTTTGTTCGGAAAATCAGCATTGAAGGGCTGTTGCTCTAGCTTCCAAAAAATATGTCCAAGACATTGTGATTGGTCTGCTGGCTTTAATTGCAACGTGGGTTGAATTTTAAACCGATGGAGTTGCAAATTCAAATCCAAAATAGCAGTAAAGCAGGCGTAATTGCTGTGAACGCTATTAAAATTGACAAAGATCTGACGTTTTCGGCAGTGCGTATAGCTGGGTTCAGCCAAAAGCAATAACATTGGGACCCACCCAAGCTAAAGCCAATAAGTATTGAATACGGATGCATATCACATAACTTTCGTGAGATTAGGTAATGTGGTGAGCGCCCTTTAAAAAGTAGCTCCCGCTTAAGCTATCATTTAGGCTCACTGTGAAACAACAATCAATATTCAATCCGGGGATCAAAACTTGTTCAAAATAAATCTTACTATTGCAGCAAACTTTACGTTTGAGAGCTAGGCCACCTTGAAGTAAAAAACAGACTCCTCAGACTAGCAGTTCCTGCAGAAGACATTTGCCAAAATGATCAGACTTTCGGCATGCCTACCAAGAGGACAGTGGCCCGTGATAATCGTTATTGTGCAATGGATGGCCATGCGATTAAAGGACAGAAGTCAGTTGATTACTTTTTATTCAGACCTGTCCACCTAAGTCTAGTAATATTGCACGTACTCTCCTGCTGCCAACTAGATTGAGCCTCCCTGTAAAACGGGTGGATAAAATCCAAATTAACTGAAGCAATCGGAATACCTATGCCCTGTAACATGCCGAAGATTGCAAGCTTAGTACTAGCCCTCAATGAAAGTTCCAACAATATCCCTACGTTCCGGAACCGTTGATTAATTCGAAATTTTAATTTCATTAGCGTCAGGAATTGCAAGGACGAAATACGCTCTTGAGTATTTCTGTACGAAAAAAAAACATTTTTTGTTCATTTTTCTTACAGTGTATTGCAAAAGTATACTTTGGATGGAGTATTCATACATAAAGAACAGCAAACAATAGCTTTTAAACTGTATTCTTTTCCAGTATAACCCACTCTTATTTTGTTTGTGTATGCATCTGTAGTGTATTTACTTTTCAACCTGGAGGAGAAGGTAGAGGAGCAGGAGGAGGTGGTTTTTAAGTGTATGCTCACTGGACAATGAAGTTTGAGTTTCAGTTTGTGTTACAGTTTGTGTAAGTGAAACATTACTTAAGGTACGGTAACTTGCCTTACCTTTGTGGAATGATAAACAAGAATAATTACAAACAAAAAAAAAAAAAAAAAAAAAAAAACGGATGAAAGAAAGAATGAGAAAATAAAAATGCAAATAAAATGTAAAGAATGAAACCATCATGAAATAAAGTCACTAACACAAGCAACCATCACTACCACCACTAGCAGACAAACAATACATTAAAATAATGAAATCCTTTCTACACTTGGTGTCCTTATTTTATATGTTTTTTCTCTCTTATGGCCTCTTAATTAAGTTCTTAATTTTTGAAATCGCCAGTATTTAGCAGTGATAGCTTTGATGGTGCCTTGGTCAAGGTGTTACAGTCATTTAAATGCGTTTCTTTCGTGAAGTGGTCAGGATTAAATTATAAAAATCTGTATTTAATTTCTATTTAATGACAGCTTGATGGAAAGAAAGAAAGAAAGAGAAAGGAGGTAAGATTAGAGAGTCTTATTGGCTTATTAGAGGAGAGCATGTGGTTCAAACGCGAGCTTAAATATTTCGATTCAAACGAAATACAATTTCTTTCGACGTTTTATCCTCAGCAGTCAAGTCTGGAAAAAAACCAGTTTCAGAGTAAATATAAAAATTTCTAGAAATCTATTGTTCGAAGTCGTGATTAAACAGTAGATGAGCTGTGCAAGAAGCTATGTTTGTAATCCTAAATAAAGAGTTGTAATTGCCTGGTGGTCTATGGGACAATCTAAGATTCAATTGTTTTGATACGCTTCTCCATTTTACTTTGTGTCGTGATTTGGTCTGACAGTCTCTAGGATTGCACACAATACGATCTCTCCGGTTTTTTCGTAATAAAATCAGAATCGAAAGTGGGCAGAAGACTGTCAACTGTCACTATCATTCTAAGGATAGTAAAAATTCCTTAGATGAGATTGTTTTAAGAGCACCTGTTATCATAATCACCACCACTTTCATAAAGCGTTCACACCGGGTTTGATGGTTGGTATTCTTTAAAGTAAACCACCAAACCGCAGCACCTTAGGATAGTGTTTGGTTTGATTACTAAGTCGTTTGATACCACACTTTAGGCATACCAACCGCACAACCATAAAAGAGAGCTGATTTGATTACAAAGTCGTACTGTTTGATTACGAGGTCGTACAGCAGTTATACCAACGGCAGTATTATAGAATGGAGTGGCTTTGATTACAAAGTCGTACAGTAGAGGTGACAACCCAATTTAGTCCTGTTATTTTTCTAATACAATAAAGAACAGTTGCCGCCGTTATACTTCTGGATTGCGTATTCGTATGCCAGTTTAGTTTGCTTTAACTTATGATTTTACGAAATCTTATGTAATTATGTAGAGTAAGTCCTACTCTAGTCGCCGTAGTCTAGTGGGTTGTGTGTTGGCATGTTGGGCATATTAGGCATATTTTTAAAAGTTTAGTGTTACACTTCTACTCTCATTTATGTTGATAGTAACACATACACCTTTGAACGCCCCTATAAGTAGGCTATGGTTACTTTTCTATATGACATGGCGAATACAATTTTATAAAACAAACGAACGTAGACGTATGATTAATATTTTAATGGGATTTGAAAGAAAACAAAAAATACTCATACGCACCGTTGCAATGTGGATTAAAGAGAAATGTGTTTAGAAAACAATTTATTTTATTCAAATGCATGACATAGACTTGTTTATTAATTTAATTTAAATGGGGTTTTTTTCCTTTGGATTTTGTATTTTGCAATAAAATATGCTGTCGTAAATTTATTTTTAGAACAATTATTCCCTTTTTTTATTTACTTATGAATGGAGCCTAGAGCCCGCAAAATAATACACTAAAGATGAATAAAGAATTTTTTTATTCGTTTTTAAATATCATTTATTAACAGCGTGCATCGTTTGTATTATCTTTTTGTGACTTTTAAACATTTATTGCGTATAATTAAGCCAATTTTGAATATTTATTTAAAGAAATAAGTTAAGCTCTCAGCAGATTTCTAGCAAAAATTCTGCGAGTAAAATAAAATTGCCATGAAAAGTTTCTCAAAAACTGTAGATTTTATGTATAAAATTAATACACACAACATAAATGGTGTGAGAAACTAGATCGTAATTATGACTGCATGGTTGTAATGGCCAATTTTGTATGTTTGTATGTATGTACAGTGAGTGCTACTCCAGTGATTCGCTTAAAATGTGGCCTATCTAAGTGTACAAAGTCTTATTACATTTTTAGTTATTTGCTAAGGAAGGACAAACAAATAATTTTAATTTTTTTTTATTCGTGATTAATAATTACACAGAGTGTTCTTTAAATAACCTTAATACAGATGTATTTATAACTGTCTTTCAAAGACATTACCCTGACATGCTCTTTAATTCTCTTGACATTGTGTTCTCTGGAATTAGTTCAGTAATGCCTACGCTATTTTGAAAACAAATCGCAACTTTTAATGAAATAAAATATTTTCCAAGAAAATTCTTCAACAATTTCCTTGAAAGCTGATTTGAATTATTTAACTGCGCCATAGCCTTGTCTCTATAGTGGCATTTTGTGGAGAAATTAGCTGTTTATTTTAAAGGATTCATTTCTCTATTTAGTTGCCTATCATTTTACTCTATAACAACAGCTTTACGTAAAGAGCAAAAAAGGAAAACATCTTTGCATAAGTGGTAGTGGTAGTAGCAGTAGTAGCTGTTGTTGTTCTTATGTTAGAAAATGTAAAAAGAAAAGAAAAAATAGAAGAGAAACTGCCATTGAAATCACTGAAAAATTATCATCTCATATGCAATTTGATCTAAGGCTGTGTGGGAGTAAACAAAAAGCACAGTGGAACGCAAAGTAAAATAATCAAAATGAATCAAACAACATAAAATCGCAACAAAAAATCGCTCTTCATTTTTACTGTGCTTCGTAACAGTACTCATGACATTCGTGATGAAGACGATAGTGAAGACAACATTATTTTTCCTGTTGTACTTACCGAACCGAAGGCCGACAGTGATGGTGTAAAAAATGGCACCGCAATTGCAGTTGCCTTTTGAGAGCGTAGCAGCATCATTAAAATCATTTTTCTAGTTTTAACATCACATTTGTACCACTCGATGTCATATAATGTTACAGCAATGCTAGCACTCTGTGTAAAGAGAAAGAGAAAGAGAGAGAGAATGAATCAAAAGGAGAACAATAATAATAAAATAATATCATTAAAAACAGAGTAAAAAAACAAACAGTACCAACACTACATGTATTTATTATGCAGCCATATATTGTCAGAGAGAGAGTGAGAGAGAGTGAGAGACTAAAAGCAAAATATGATACAAAATGTAAACATTAAACAAACAAAATACCATTGCATCGGTAATAAGAATACCAACAAGATACATATGTATGTATGTTGCCTGTGCTTATGAGTAAATGTCCACGTTTTAGTCCCTTGTTTTTCTTTCTCTGCTACACACACACATATCAGTATGAGTATGATTGAGAGTATTTCACTTTTAAGTACATTTTTCTTAAATGTCTGTGTATGTGTGCTTATTCAGGTAATGTAAGGCAAAAAAAAAGAGAAAAGTATTGCAATACAATGCTTTTACGTCTCTCTTTACTGTTTTATTTTTAGTACTTATTACTGTTGTTGTTGCTGCTGCTCGTGTTGAGCTGTTTTGTAGAGTAATTAAAATATTTTCATGCAAGCCAAGTGCATGAGAGAGTAAGTGAAGAAAAAGAAAAGAGAGAATGTAACGTTTTTAGCTTAAGTATACAAGAGTAAAAATGTAATTGTTTTAATTCCGTTATGTGTGCTTTTTCTGTTGATATTGTTGTTGTTGTTTTTTTTGTTGTTTTTGTTACTTTGTTTAGCAAACACATGTTGAAATGTTTTAAAGCAATAACAGGGTAGTAATTTAAAGGGAATATTTTTTTAAATTATAAAAAAATTTTAATGGAAGTATTTGTTTATCATTTTGCTTTTTTAACACTTAAAAAAAATTATTTTAAATGTTTAAATTATTCTTTTTTTTAAGTTCCCCTTTTTTGGTTTACCCTTTTTAAGATCTACGATGGCACATTTGTCGTGTTATTATTAAATATTCCATCTTCTTCATCTTCATCTTTTTCTTATTATTGCTGCTGCACTTGTTATAGTTTTTTTTCGTGTCTTATTCGTTGTCATTTTTTTACAATGCGAATGTCGTTGTTTTGAGAGGTTTTTAGTTTTTCGCTTTTAAAAATCAAGGTCCTTTAAAGGACTTGTAACTGTTATTGTCATTTCTTTTCTTACCGTAGAGTTTTATGAAATTGTAGTAAAAAATTTTAATTTAAATGTTATTAAATTTACATGAGAGATGAATATTTATGTATGAATATGTTTATTTTTTTATTTTAATGATGGAATGACCTTCTCATTCATTCAATTCCCTCTGGAACTTGTTAAAATTTTAAATAGATTCCGACTCTGCGGTGCAAGAATGTAGTCACGTTTAGTATGGAAAGAAAATGCGACAAAAGATGGTAAAATTGTTGCAAGTGGTAGATTTACTTTGACACTCGTAAAGTAAAGTGATTCAAAATACACGTTACTAAGACATGAATTGCTATACTCTCGGAGAATGTGGTGCATCAGACACTCATACAAAATCATTCATTACGTTCTTGTCCTCACAGTGCAAGTCGTGGCAAGAAGGACCTCACGTTGAGTCACCGTGGTAATATTAGTGGGTGGAAGTCGCACACCAACTGAGTCTACCAACTGCTCTACATATCATTTAAAAAATGGATCCCCTTGGGTACGAATAGGCTAGAAATAAGGGTTACATTCCACTCCATGATACTTATACAGAATACTGTATAATAGATATGTATCGCCGCGTTCTGGGTACCCTCTAGCACGATTTCTGCCATTGCTGCGGTTTACAACTCACTGCTCATCACTCGCGCGAAGACGGAATTCTAAGAAGCCAGATTGAAAAACATTTCCTTGAGTGTGTCTTGAGTCAGAGAATTCTGCCTAATTGTGAACGCAATTAGCAAATCTCTTTACTTGTGTGTTTTCTTTAATTTTACTTTTGAGATTGGAAAATTGATTTGAGCACACGATGTTTATTACTTTGTTTTGCTGCCATCGAATAGTTATCCGTGCTAAATATAGAATTTATTTGCTTTTGTTTATTTCTTACCTTCAATTATCCTTTAGCATTGCTATGTTATCCTTGAAGGTAATACGATATTTACCTTAACATTTATTTATTCATTTACGCTCCATTTAAAAATCATAAATCATTACCAACCACAGATCATTGATAAATAATAACCGCCCTGTCTCCCTACACACAGACACACACATAAAAGATTTTGATATCAATGCACAGCAAAGAACAGAACAGAACAGCGCAGCAGCTACAAATATAAAACGATGACACATTTTTTATTACTTCACGTTCAACGTTTTACTTGACCTGACCTTTAAAAATTGAAACAAAAAAGGAAACTTTTTGAGACATACACACACACAGAGTAGGACAACAAAAGATTCACAGACTAATGAACACATACACATTTCTAAACGTAAACATTTACTCTCTTGCTGTATTCTTATGATAGAAATTGTTGCTGTGCCAGTGGTGGCAGTAGTAGTTGTACTTACACTTTCGCTAATATAACTGCCTCCAATGCAATACAAGAATAGTTGCGTCAAAGCAGCGATGCTGTAGAAAATATAAATAAACAGACCCAACGATGCGGAATTCTAGTTTTGCACAGTTACAACCAGAGAGAGAGATAGAAAAAACAAGTGAGAGAGTGAGTACAAGAGTAATAAGTAAAGAGAAAAACAAAAAAGCTAAAAAAAGGGAGAAAACATAAGTAAAGTTTATTATTGTTAATGTTATTTTGTTGCAATTTGTTGTTGTTTTATTACTATTGCTACTGCCATTGCTATCGTTGTTGTTGTTGCTGTTTAGATAATGTTATAATTTTCTGTTTTCTTTATGGCCATTGTTGCTGTTGATATTTTTATTGTTTTTGATTGTTTTATTTGTTGTTGTAAAAGCATAATATTGTTAGCAACAGTGGTACTACCGCAGGTATACGTTGATATTTATTAATGCCGCTTGTAGAACACCATTTCCATTAAAAATTAAAAACAATTTTTTTATTTTATAAAATTATTGTGGATATTGGCAGGACTAACTTGAAATGGAAGTCTTGACAGGCTTACTTACTTAATTGATCATTACAACCGTTTAGTTAGGTTTACGCCATAGCTTCTAACACCATCCATGTTGTGTCGGCATTAGTCGTGGGACCTATAGTTTAATGTCGACAGACTGTTTGAGGAACTTCTCATGACAATGGGAAAATCACTGAAGAAATGTTTTTTTTTTAATTTCGTTTTCATCGAGATGTGTGCCACGGGCTCTTGCCTAATAAGTCAACACACCGCCTACTAGACTGCTGCGACTTTCTGAATACTTACTAGAAGCAGTTCTTAGCAATTCTTGTCAAGGAATGCTGTGTTACGGGCGGCATTCCACAGGGCATACAGCATACAAACACTACCCTCCGTGATATTCCGGAGGTAAATTGCAAGGACGTTGAAATGAGAATAAGGTGATGGCTGGGTAATGCAGGTATCGAATTAACTGCACAGAAAACAGAAGCGGTGTTATAAGCATGCAGGGCAACAAATGAAACTGTGGTAATTTTTCCAATTCCAAAGAGTACAAACTGATCGTTTCCTCATGGTGCGAGTAAGAAGAGAGCTTGTGTTCTAATCAGGAATACTTTTCTTCTACACCATTTCAGCAATGTTGATATGGTGTGGACGTAATGCTTGCTGGGTGGCGCCATACTCTAGTAGTGTGTTGGCTTATTAGACGTAAAGCCAGGGTCAGACATCAAAACGAAATACAAAAAAAGTATTTCTTCGGCGACTTCCTCTCAGCAGATTTCAGGCAAAAACTCTAAGCGTAAATAAAAAAGCCATGAAAAGTTTCTCAAAAATCTGTCGTTCGAAGTCGACTTTAAACTGTAGGTCCCGCTACTCATGCATAAAGTTAACACACACAACATGAGCGGTGTGAGAAGCTAGGCCGTAATCCTGACTGAAGAGTTGAAATGGCCAATTATGTATGTTATGTTATGTAACATCTTGATTTACTCGGACAGTAGGGCTACGATTAAGTCTGTAATGACTACGTTCGTTTAAAGTCCGTCCCTGCCTGAGGCAAAGTCGGTATTGAGCTCTTACTGTAAATTACTTCTGCAGGAGCTATGGCTTTAAGGCGAAAAAAGAGAAGACTGTCCTTCACCACATGTGATTGCTGCAATAGCAAGATTTATATTGGATTTGAATAGACTTCCACCAGGGAACGTTTGATCTCCGAGTTGAATATTGATTGTGGGTGGAATGCTTGCCTAAGTAAGACCTCTTCCTTCGAAACATGAAATACAGATCGTACAGAGCCCCATATGCAATCGAGATGAAGAGGAAAGTGGAGATGAAGTGGCCGATTTAACCAAAACTGTAATTGACTGGAATTTCCTACGACTCTAAGCCTTACCAGTCGCTTGGAGAAGTGGCGGAATATCTTTCAGAGAGCTTGAACTGCTAACTTTCCATCGATAAAAGAACAAAAAAAATTCTACGTCCCCGCGTGAACACAGCTTAAATAAAATAACTTTGAAATGCTTATTGTTTTCTTTTCCCTGGGAAACGGTGTACATATTTACGACTACAGCCATAAAAAACTTTTTAAATTATATGATTTTAATTCTTTATGTGTGTGTTTGCTTTACGAAGTTTATGTTTTATTTTTGTTTCTCTCTCTGCGGGTATGTGTGTGTGTGTAGTATGTCTGTAACGGTATTTCCTTTATAAAAAATTAGGTTAAAGCTGAGGCAAAAAGCAACAGCAAAAAAAAGGGGCAAACTAAGCAACCAACCAACCATCTAACGAAGCGACCAACAAGTTTTAACAGAGAAAGTGAAAAATTATAAAAAAAACAATGACAACAATAACAACAACAATAACAAAAAAAGAAACGGAAAAAAGAGAAATGCAATGCAATCAAATGCCACTAAAAAAATATCCCTTCAACTCGCTCTCTATCTCTTTGCGAATGCAACATTTTTTTCCGCTCTTAGTTTTGTTGTTATTTTTGCTGCTGCTGCTCCTTATTTAAGTTTTAAATTACGCTGTCAATATAAAGGGGACAACGAAGGTGATTTTAATTTAAAAACAACATTAAAAGGTAAACTGAATGCAAAAAAAAAGAACATAGGAAGCGAGAGAGAGAGACAGAGACGGAGCGAGAGGGAGATACGGAAGGAGAAATATTGAAAAGAAAAAAAAAAAAACAGGAGGAGGGTGACATGGTGAGATTACTAGAGTAAAGCGTTACTAACGGGTAACTTTTTTGATATTGGGTTTTTGAGGGTCGTTTTTTGTTTATGAAGGTAGGTAGTGTGTTGGCTTATTAGACGTAAAGCCAAGGTTCGAGCCCCAGGCCAGACATCAAAACAAAATACAAAAAGTATTTCTGCAGCAACTGCCCCTCAGATTTATGACGAAAACTCTGAGAGTAAATAAAATTGTCATGAAAATGTTTCTCAAAAATCTGTAGTTCGGAGTCGACTTTAAACTGTAGGTCCCATAGCTCATGTATAAAATTAACACCTACATAAGTGGTGTGAGAAACTAGGTCGTAATCTTGACTGAAGGGTTGTAATGACCAATTATGTATGTAGTTTAGTAGTGCCTTGGCTTATTAGACGAGAGCTCGTGGTTTAAACTCAAACTCAGACACCTCGAAGAAAACGAAATTTAAAAACATTTCTTCGGCGACTTTCTCTCATCAGTCTTCTGGCAAAAACTCTGGGAGTCAATAGTAATTGAAATGAACAGTTTCTCAAAAACCTATTGTTAGGTGTCGGTTTTAAACTTTAAGCTCTCGCCACTCATGAATATAATTAACTTAAGCTACATGGGTGGTGTGAGAAACTGGGTTGCAATCCTGACTAAAGGCCAATTATTTATTTATTTATTTATTACAATACAATTACAAATTATATCCTAATTATATACGAGCGAAGTAACTTGACTATGTGCTCGGTGTAGTGTCACAGACCAGAGTCTCTGGTGGGAAACGAACCCACGACCCTCACGCTAATAGTCTAGCACACTACCCACTAGACTACCAGGGCACCCTGGCCAATTAATTAATTAATGGAACTTCTCGTGTATAGGGACTAGTCAGCAGTAATTTCAGACGAGCAGATTAACATTAAAGCTGTATTGTAAGTTCACAGATAGCCCTATTGGTGAGAAAAATTTACTTGAATTTATTAAAAAAAAATAAGTGCAAGGCTTTTAGTAAATTTTTTACTCATTTAAAAAAATTCTTTGTATTTTTTTTAAAGATTCAAAACCCATACAGATAGAAACCAACACCCTTTACAATAAGACCAAGGCAACAACGACGACAACAACATTTCAGCAGCAGTTACTATGGCAAGGTATTCGAGATAAGAATTCAAGTTGAACAGTGGGAGTTGTAAGTGAATTATTGTTTTTAATCTTGTTTAATTGTTATCTTTTAATTCTGATGGCAAATTCCTAAAACAAACAAATAAAATACAAATAAATGATAACCTAACTGTCATAGAAAATTAAAGAAAACGAGGAGGAAAATAGAAAATATTTTTTTTCGAATTTTTTATTTCATTTGAAGCAGGTAATGAAGTGAATTATCAGAGAAATATTTTTTATACCAAGAAAAGAAAACTGGATAAGGAATTCAAGTGTATAAATAAACTTTAAATGTAAATAAATGGAAATAACTTTGAATTGTAATTCGATATTCCGAGCACAATACGGGCTTGACTTGTGAATTAAGGAATACGGGAAAACCTATGTATGTTCCTATTATACATACATACATACATAATTGTTCATTACAACACTTCAGTTAGGATTACAACCTAGCTTCTCACACTAAATTATGTTGTGTGTGTTAATTTTATACACGAGTGGCGGTACTTACAGCTTAAAGTCGATGCCGAACGGCAGCTTTTTGAGAAACTTTTCATTGCAATTATATTTACGCTCAGAGTTTTTGCCCGAAATCTGCTGAGAGCATTCCGCAGTCGCATAATAAATATTTCTTCATATTTCGTTTTGTTGGAGATATTTGAACTCGTGTCTTCATGTCTAATAAACCAACGCGCTACCTACTAGACTACGGTGACTACAAGATGCATAATTCGTTCCAAGGCCCAACAATTCCAACCCGTTTTATTTCCTGCAAACGCTGTCTTTACTCATAATTAATTTAGTTCTCATATGCGTCATTAAAAGATCGTTTCAATGAATTCGTATGAGCAGAGGCTAGTGCACGGTTATCCACGTTTGCTGATAGCGATGAGCTGAGATTGTTCTTGTTATTTCTAACGACAACAACTTTAAAATGCACCTCTGCAATAAATACAGTGGTGGCCTTATAATTAGAAACGATGTTTCTGGAACAGAGTTCTCTGGAGTGACGAATCTGAGTTTAATTTGTCCCAATCTGATGGAAAAACGTATGTAAGACGTCCTCCAAACAAAGCCTTTGATCCCAGGTGCACACTGAAAACTGTAAAACAAATTAACATACGTACATGCTGCTAAGTCGTTTCTAATTATAAGGCCACCACTGTAAGTGATGGTTGCTCACCATATCCTCGTGCAACACGAGTGCGTACATCTGCTAACGAATCGGGCCATTTGTTATCAGTTTAGTTCTCAGTTCGTCGATCGCGTAATATCCAAATCTCCCTACGTATGCTTTATATGGGAAAATAGGGCCGCATTTAATTAATTTTTCAAGTATACATACATAATGAGAACTGGTTCATTATTGGCCGCCTTATTGTAAAGATTCTAGACTTGTGTTAGCGGTACGAGTGGAAATCTTCCATTATAACCATAACAGCAACGCTATTGCTCTCACATATGCTACGCTATTATAGAATTCATCCTACGTAGAGCGTTCACTAGTATCTGAACAATTATTGATTAATTGGCCTTTATTCGACAATGTATTTGATTTTAATTTTAGTTCTCCAAATTCCTTTTTCAATAGATTTTTCCTTTAATTGCACAACAAAAGAAACGTAAAATTAATTCCCTCTTTTCATATAATGTCCGTAATTTAGGAGAATTGCACGAAGGAAAGAAAGGCGATTCGAATTCGATTAAATTTAACAATTTTTCTAACTTTACAACCTCACGTCAGTGGATTTGATTTCTCACTAAAAATTTTGCAAACAAATTGCCAATTTCGAATTGCGATAAAAGCAGTTCAAAGGAAAACAGAAAGTTTCTTTCTCTCACTCTTCCTTTTGCGCTCTTCCTTGCTCTCTTAATGTTTAATAGCACTTAAAGCGCACAATATAAGTGAAACTAACGCTAACGATGAACATAAAAACGGATTAAAAATGTTCGGAATAAAAAAAGGGGGAAAAGGGGGCAAAAAAGGGGCAAAAAAAAGTATCATTAAAAGTAAGAGTAAAAGTAATTTAAAAGTTAAGTTTGTTGCTTTCAATACCTCTTCATTTTTTTTTTCATTTACTTGGGTTTTTTCGCTTTTCTCTGCTGCATGCATTCATTCATTCCTTCATTCGTTCATTTATTCACTCATTTTTGCTGAGACCAACAAACTTGTTAGTAAAGGAATTAAAAATCTAACAACAACAACAGCAACAACAACAACAACAAAAATATCATAAAAATTGATTTCAAAACCGTAATAAAAAACGATTAAAAAAACCCGGAATATTTAATGAAAGTAACAAAATACTGTGGCAGCATTTGAAATACAAATTAAGGCATGCATACGGTGTAGTAAAAAGTAATCCATTTAAATAATGCCAACTAAAAGCTTCATTTTAGAGGATAATTTATTAACACTTCAACGTTAATTTCATGGATCAAGTAATTTTATTAGACTGTCCTTGAGCTAAGGCGGAACTTACTTAGGATACCAACACACATACCGTTCTTATACTGTACACCACTTGACAGTATGGTCTTCCATTTTGATATCCAAACACACCTTCATTGATTTGTTTCGTTTGTTTACTCACCAACATTAAATCCAAAATACTGGAGCATAAAACAATGGCTGCCGACAGGAAATGCATCAGAATGATAAGAGTGAAGTTGGCCGTAAAATCGGAACATAAATCGATGATTGCATTATGACGCCTTATCACGGCCGTCAGTTGTAAGCGAATGTGTTGATTTTGTGCCGAATTTGAAGTTTCACCTTAAAGAAGAGAGAAAAATTGAAAAATAAAAACAGAAGAAAAAATTATAAAAAGTGTAAAATACTGAGTGTAAAGGATTTGATTGCCTTTTTTTCCTAACCTTCTTAATTTATTTGATTTGTAAGGGAAATCTGCAGATTATTTTGAGAAATGAGAGAGTATGCCTTAATAATGGGTGATTTTTTAAGAGCTATGGGAAAAGTTTTTCAAAAAAAAACACATAAAATTCAGAAAAATGCATGAAATCTTTATTTGAATCGATAGTACGGTCCATATAATTTAATGTTTGAAGATTATTTCATGGAAATGTACATGAGCGTTGGTTCAAAGTCAATTCCGAACAACAGATTTTTGAGAAACTTTTTCAGGGCAATTTTATTTTACTCACACAGTTTTTGCCGTTAGAAATAATGGGTGTGAATGGTGGGCGCTACCATGAGATGATATTCAACTTTTTTTTGCCCAAAATGCAAGAAAAATAGGAAAATTTTTCAAAAAAAAAAAAAAAAAAACATAAAATTCAGAAAAATACATGAAATCTTTATTTGAATCGATAGTACGGTCCATATAATTTAATGTTTGAAGATTATTTCATGGAAATGTTGACCGCGACAGCGCCTCAAATGGTCCATCCGCTTAGTCCAATTTTGGCATACTCTTTCCAACATTTCGGCCGGTATCTCACGAATAAATGCTTCAATGTTGTCTTCCAATGCGTCAATTGAAGCGGGCTTGTCTGTATAGACATGAGCTTGAACATAGCCCCACAAAAAATAGTCTAAAGGCGTTAAATCGCACGATCTAGGCGGCCAATTGACCGGTTCCGAACGTGAAATAAAAAAAAACCGAACTCGCCTCTCAATAAGTCCATTTTTACGCGTGCTGTGTGGCATGTGGCACCATCTTGTTGAAACCACATGTCATGCAAGTCAAGCTCTTGCATTTTGGGCAAAAAAAAATTGGATATCATCTCACGGTAGCGCTCACCATTCACAGTTACCTTACGATTCGCAGCATCTTTGAAGAAGTACGGTCCAATGATGCCACCAGCCCATAAACCGCACCAAACTGTGACTTTTTCTGGATGCATTGGTAGCTTTTGCAATGCCTCTGGCTGATCTTCACTTCAAAATCGACAATTCTGCTTATTTACGTATCCATTGAGCCAAAAATGAGCTTCGTCGCTGAACAGAATTTTTCGATAAAGAAGTGAATCTTCGGCCAACTTTCCAAGAGCCCATTCACCAAGAATTCTGAGTTGCGGTAGATCGTTCGGCTTCAATTATTGCACCAGCTGTATTTTGAAAAGCTTCACACCTAAATCCTTCCGCAAAATTTTCCACGTTGTTGAGTAACAGAGGCCTAATTGCTGCGAACGGCGACGTATCGATAATTGATTGTCAGCATTAACACTGGCCGATACAGCTGCGATATTTTTTTCAGTTCGCACTCTACGTAAGCGTGTTGGTGGTTTAATGTCCAACAATGTAACTTTGGTGCGAAATTTAGTCACAATAGACCGAATAGCCGCTTTAGTGGATCGATTAAACTGTCCATAAAATGGAAGAAGCGCGCAATGAACTTTCTTAACAGAGCGCGCATTTTGATAATAAAATTCAATGATTTGCAAGCGTTGTTCGTATGTAAGACAATTCATGATTAAATTATAGACCAAACTGAAGATTTTTGACAGTGAAACAAAACACGAAACGTCCGTGAGCTGTTTAAACCAGTGTTGCCAAAAAGATAATAGCTAAAAAATCACCCGTTATAACCTACACTAAAACAATTGGAAGTTTGAAATCGAGTAAATAATTTTAGGAGGACTTCTTTGAACAAGTGTTAGTTTATGTTCTGCAAGAAAACTTGAAGAATTGTTTTACCTGTACTTTAAGCAATTCTTACTATAAACTGCGCATAACAGCTATTCACTGGGAAAAGTGTTGTGAAATAAATAAAAAAAATGTATATGAACCATATTTCTTGCTACCACCCTCGTACCTGTTCAACTTTAAATCACTCATATGTTTCCCCTTTTCCCCTTAAAAAAAATGTAAAAAAGAACTGAATCTGTGCGATAATTTTTCCTGCCATTATAATCTGTCATATCGAAGCGCAAGCGAAGAACTTCTGAAGAGGAAAACTTGTTATTTCAGTTGTTCGTTCATCTCTTTTGTCTTTATATGCGGAAGTCAATTGGCAATACGTTGCACAGTGTTCACTGTTTGTTCAACGTAATTGAGTTTCTGTGTGGCAATAAACAAAGAAAAACAAAAATTCGGTTGTTAAAACTCTAACAGAAGTCGCATAAATTCCGCCATTCAACTGTAAAGAAAGAAATCACTTGAGTATCACTGTCATTCTATTTCCGCTTTCCCGTTTACGCTTTTATTCATTTTTTCTTCGCTTCCCTCTTGTATTTTTCTTATTAACTATGCTGCGATAGATTTTCTTAATTTAGGAAAAAATGAAAACAAAAAATAAAAAAAGAAGAAAGAAAAAACACTTCCTTTCAATTCTTTTTTTTTTACTCACTCACTCACTCACTTTCTTTTAATTCCGCAAATATACTGCGTATATCGTATTGAATCATGCGAAATACTGCGCACATATACATGCAGGCACAAACGAAGAAACCATCAACGAAACTGAAGGTAAAAACAGTCATTGCACCGGATAAGGTGAGAATAAAATATGTCACCGGATAATAGGGATAATTGATAAACATTTCCGGTATGCTGTTCAAACGATAATCAATCGATTCGAATCGATAGTTGTATGCATGCGAGGTTAGAAAAGAGAGAGAGAGAGAATGGAAATTATAAATTATTTACAGAATTCAATAAATTTTTCTAAATTAAATGCGTGTGTGGGTGTATGCCTTTGAGTATATAATTAAATGAAATGAGTTTCGTAAGGTATAATCGTTGTATTTAAAATATTTTAAAAATTTAATTCAAAAATCAAAAATTCAAAAATTAAGCAACAAGAGACT
The DNA here is from genome assembly GCA_936449025.2 of Sarcophaga subvicina. Classification (NCBI taxonomy): domain Eukaryota; kingdom Metazoa; phylum Arthropoda; class Insecta; order Diptera; family Sarcophagidae; genus Sarcophaga; species Sarcophaga subvicina. The sequence goes on along the minus strand of OW388082.2, from coordinate 103,789,934 downwards.
TAGGTCCGGTTAAATTGTCAGTCGTTTCAAAGAGCATAGCTTTCTTGAATACTACTTTATAGGACCCGTTGGGTATACAAAATACTTACTTACACTAACGTTTGACATGAAGGCAGCTGTCTGTCTCCTTGAAGGCAGTTTGTCTCCTTGATATTGCGCAAATCGATGGCTTAATTCAAAAAAGTCCTAACTAATTTTTTTTCAAAATAGCGTTTTTTGTTTTTTCCGGAAGACAAACGTCAGATACACCTTGCCTCAAAATTTCAGATGGATACAAATGCAAAAAACAGATTTATAACGATTTCAAAAAAAGGCCTAAGTCATGTCAATGAATTTCTAAAAGAAAAAGCCCTAACTCGTTTTTTATTTCGTTTGATTGGCTTTCTACATGACACAATAATACAAGTATGTAAATCTATAATCGCAGCTGAAGTTGAGCGTTTATATTTCTCAAGTAACATATTCGCTTTAGCGGAAAAGTTGATTAAAAAATTTCTGCGGTAGTTTTGGAAGATGACTTGGGAGCAAAAACGGATGTCATCGGTCAAATCGGTCATCGGACCCATGAGACAAAAATTAATTCCACTGGAAAATCAAGACGAAAGCAGACAATTCAATATTTTTTGAGACATAATTCAATCAGACTACAAGTGTGTCGTAATATGGTTTATTCACCACTAGGCATAAAATCAAAGATGTTTTGGAATTGAATAAGCGGGGCCAGTAAACATTGCATGCAAGAAAGTCCCGATAAGACTTCAAGCCTACGCAAATCTGCCATGCGTTCATCTGCCACAGGAAAGCGCAACGGAGAAAGGCGTAAATTTCTACAAAAAATTTTAGATGAGTTGTCAAAAATGGAAAGGACACCAAAAAATTATGTTCTGACGTATGACCCATCAATATACACTGAGCACCATAAGTGAGTCAAAACTTTTGTTCTTAAGTATAAAATAAGTTCCTTTATCCTTTATTTTTGGAAATTTATTCGGCTATTCTCATTTACTTTTCTCGCTATCCTAAGAAAATGAATTATTTTAATGGTGTTTACTCACTTTTGGCGCTCAGTGTATTTCAAAACAGACATAACTGACGATTACGAATTTCTCCCACATAGATCAAAGTCGATGATTAAAGATATACCCCCTGAATCACTTTATAAGGAGAAACTACCAATCACGAAAAAGCAATGGGACCACCTACAGGACTTAAAAAATTATTACCTGCAGATTGTCACCTCTTTTATAATAACTTGCCTTATAAGAACTAATTTTTACAGTTAACTTTTGACTTAATCCTCTCTTAACTTCATGAATTACACAGTTTAAAAAAGGCCTAACTTAATTTTTCTTTTCAAAAATATCAATGAAAAAATGGCCTATCTTAGATAACTTCATTAAAATAAAAATAAAAAATTAGAATTTTTGTTGTACCTAAAATTTTACGGATTTTATTAAGTTTTTTCCTTCTCCTGTAAAGTAACAAAATATCGAGTTAGGCCTTTTTTATATTAAGCCATCGAAATGCTTTGCGAGCATACACTGCTGGAGACTGCTATGAAGGTCGAATAGATCCCCGTGTGAATCGTACAAGGCAGTGTCAACAATAAATGCAATTCAGTATGATACGGATATTTGCAGAAAGGCGATCAAGTGTAAGGCGAAAGCTACCATTGAATCATTTTTTTAATGGTTTCAACAGTTTAAGTTTCTGCGTCCCAGAATGTTGCCTACAAATAAATGGGTATCACTTTTAAACGTATTCAACTTATATTCAGCACTGCTGAGTACCAGAAAGGTATGTGAGTAACACCACAGAATGTACAGTAGATCTATTCTTGCCTACGGTGTGTGGGAATAAAATTTAAAGCCTTGACCAAGCTTTTTTTAAAGTCGCCATAGTCACTCCGAATGAATGCTAATGCAACGGGGAAATTCCTAATATACGGCAAGGAAATTGATGAAGTGGAGTCCTTCTGCTATCTAGGCAGTATAATCGATAAATCCGGCGGTTCAACAGCAGATATTGCCAGTCTCATTAATAAGGCACGCAAAGCTTTTGCCCAACTTAACCCCGTTTGGAAATCATCAAATATATCGAGACGCACCAAAATTAAAATTTTCAACTCCAGCGTCAAATCCACATTACTTTACGGTTGCGAAACGTGGAATATGGCACCCCGAGATTCCCAGTCTATTCAAGTATTTGTGAATAAATGCCTGCGTAGAATTATACGTGTTTACTGGCCCTCCATAATATCCAACGCTCAACTCTGGTCAGATACAAACCAACAACCAATAGAGATGGAAATAAGAAGACGCAAGTGGGGCTGGCTTGGCCACACTCTTCGCAAGCCATTACATGACATCACAAGGAAAGCAATTGATTGGAACCCCCAGGGAAGCAGGAGCATCGGACGACCATCACACATTTGGAAACGCCAAATCACAATCGAATTATCCAAACTACATCTACAGTGGAACGAAGTGAAACACCGCGCTGACGATCGGGTTTATTGGAACCAACTTGTTGCGGCCCTATGCTCCCTAGAGGAGTAAGAGGAACATATATATATATATATATAGTCTAGTAGGTAGTGTGCTGGCTTACTAGACGTAAGGCCACAGTTCAAACCCCCAGATCAGATATCAAAACGAAATAAGAAAAAATATTTCTTCGGTGACTTCCTCTCAGTAGATTCCTGGCGAAAATTCTGAGAGTAAAATAAAATTGCTGTGGTAAGTATCTCAAATATCTGACGTTCGGCATCGGCTTTAAACTGTAGATGCCGCCACTCATGTATAAAATTAAAACACACAACATAAGTGATCGTAATACTGACTGAAGGGTTGTAATGATCACCTGTGGATCTTATTTTAGTATCCAGACTTTTCATAAAGTCTTCAGACTTCTGACTTATACATTGTGATACTTAATGTGGAGAGGTGCTAATGGCTGAGCAAGTATTGAATAGCTGTGCTGCAAAGCTAATGCAGCAAAAACAGGCGGCATCACAATCACGTTTTTTCTTTGTTGAAGTGGTAGTTGTTACAGTGGTAGGCTGATAGTAAAACAGTCTGGCATAAAAGCACTCTACTTGATTGCTTGTGTTTTTTGCTTTAAATGAAGACTTTTGTTACTGATAAATCAAAACGAATGCTTTTTTATATCAAAATAACGTGGAAATAATGTTCTAGGTAGGTAGGCAGCAATGGCTGTCTTTTCGAGGAGTTATGAACGGACACACTTAGGCCACACACAGGGCCCTTCGGGATATCACAATTTCCCATATAGTAGGCATCCAGTTGCCTCTTTCCCCTCCGACAAAGTGCTGGGCATGAACATAGTAGGTGAAGAACAGTTTCATCGTCCTCCTCATCTTCATGGCTTAAAAAATTCTTTTATAAAAATGTGGAATGATACGTTCAACATGGTGGAGTATATTATGGCATCGAATTTGACTGGATGTAATTTCTGTTGTGGTTGTAACCGACTAAGAGTATGAACTTGAAGATTTAAATTTTGAATTATTTATTCTTAAGATGGTTTAATAGATTTTGTAAAATCTATTGCCATTTTACGGGCAAAAGTCAATTGAGTGGAAAAAATTCCTTAAAGGCACAAAAACTATGAATTAAAAATCAATTGAATGAATATCTCAAAAAAATATTTAATTGCACTGTGGTATTAAAAGGTGAAAAATTAAGTAAAAATTTAAATTAATTTGTTTTAGGAGAACCACGAAATTTGTTTTTGAAGCACAGTGTACATAAACATAACCTCACAAGTTGAATTATTTCCATAATCGAGTTATTTCCAATAATTCCTTATAATTTATTGAATTAAAAAAAAAAACAACAACAAAAATCACAATTTATCTTGCCACTAAGGCTACCTACCGCACACAAATACTTACACAATATTGAATGGCAATTCGTTTATGATTTCTTGACCTTGTATATGTCGTATCACGTTCATCACCAATGGCCTCAGGTTAAACGACAAATTTGTAAAACTACCACTCATAACCAGTATGAAACTAAAGATGCTGGCAACTGAGGCCAACTGCTCCACAATTTTCATCTTCTGAGGGCAATGTTGCTCTACAAAGAGTGGCAAATGGCAACGGCAAAAGCAACAGCAAAGGCAATTAGGAAGTCACACAAATGCAATGATTGCAGCAGCATAAAAGACACGAAGAATAAGAAGAAGAAGCATATTAACATTATGATTACTTATGTAACATTATGTACCCGCTCTCCATACATATACTTTCTCTGTGTACAATATATTATAAGAGAGAGGACAACGACAAGAACAAGAATTTTAAATTATAAACTGTAATTAAAATCTAATTAGCCAACATTATTACCATTATTAGCCCCCCGCCCTCCATAGATGATACACTTGGTTAGAAGGACGAGTAAACGAGCGAATTGAGCATCTAAAAATATACACTCACCTGCCATTAACATTGTGCGTATACGTTGCAGTATCGTGTACCAGCGTTGATTAAAGCCAAAAAATACCAACATCTTAAGCAATGATATGGCCTTGGTAACGCCCGGACAAAAGGCCTCGAGTGCTCCAACTAAATCATTCAAATACATGAAACCGTATAAATTCTCACCGACCGCACCCAGTGCCACCACAAACACATTGAAGGCGAAGAGTATGAATTTTTGGCAGGAACGTTTACGTTGCGGCCAAATGCCGCATATCAGGCCAGATACACGTGGTATGAGCATAAAACTTTTCGTTATTGGTACAGATGGCTTAAGAAAATCAAACATGTTGGTAATATTTTATCTCTCTTTCCCCCCGCACCCGTGCACTTGGCCCCCTCTCACACTTACTCACACTGTTCGTTGTTTATATTGAAGATATTTGTGGTGGTTAGTTATGCTTGTCGATATTGTATAACAAAAGTTGCTGCTGCTGCTGTTGATGTTGCTGTTGGTGTTGCTGTTGCTATTGTTTCCAAATTAAGATTTAAGCTACTAATGCTGCGCTGACTGCCTGCCTTCCTGCTTGTCTGCCGTTAGTGTTGCTACTTGTGTTGCTGCTGTTATTAGAAAATTTAAATACCACATGCCAAAGACAACGATACCCATGCGATACAGTAGTTTTGCAAAATTTTCTTGATTAATTTTTTCCTTAAAAAATTTATCGATATGCATAAAATTTCTTTAGAAAAAATATTCTATTATAATAAATCTCTACTAAATATTTTTCGATTCCACTTTTTTATGTAAAAAGTTTTTCGATAACAAGAATTCTGTGGCAAAAATATTTCGATAACACTTGATTTCCATAGAAATATTTTCGATAACTTATTTTTTATGTAAAAAATTGTTCTGTAAAAAATTTTTCGATAAAATTAAATTTCTTCTGAATTTTTAATAGACATTTTTTTCGATACCATTAATTTTCTATTGAATGGTTGCCAATAACATTTATAAGTTATTATCGATAGGATAAATTTGAAATAGAAAATTAATTTCTTTTAGAAAATTTTTCGATAACAATAATTTTTAAAGAAAACAAATTTCGATAACAGAGGAAATTACCTCTTGTATATCTTTAGAAAAACTTTATTTGTAATTGAGAACTATTAGTGGAGCAGTAAAAACTTAAAAATATTCTGGCTAAAATAAATCGAAATTATAAATAAAAAAAAAATATCGATTGGAACAATATTTTTAAAAATAATATCGAATTGATATATTTAAAAATATTACTATATATATCTATTTTAAAATTAATCAATATTTTTGAAATTTAAGAGAGTTATCGAGAGATTTTTGTAATTTAAATAATGTTATCGAAATTTATCGATTTCAGTAATTTTGTTTTTAAAATAATGAATTGTAGAAATATAAGAAAATTTATATGAATTGTGGAAGTGATGATGAAAATTTAACAGTTTCGATAATTTGATTTTATAAAAAATAATCGATATTAAAAATTTAGGAAAATTTATTTATTAGAGCAATGGGTTTACATTGAACAATTTTTCAAAAAATTTAAATTTTAAGAAAATTTATTAAAAATATTAAATCGATTGGTATTTTGTTTAAATAAAAAAATTAAGCACTAATCGAAAGTTTGAATTTTAAAAAATTGAATTGAATAAAAATGTGCAAAATTTTTTGTATTAAAAAATACTTTTTTTATCAACAATTTTCAAAAAATAATTTTTTTGAGCACATTTACGGTCTCTCACAAACACTGTATCAGTTTGCCCTTTTGCTGTAATTTTATATTTCCGCTGCCATTTCGCATGCAAATCTAGAAAAAGCCTTTCGGCCAATAATGATTGTATTTTTACTTTGGCTCTCTATTGTAGTATGTATGCTGTTTTGTGTTGTATTTATAACAACAAACTGTTTAAAACTGTTTGGTTTTTCTTTTTTTTTCTATTTCTTGAATGCTATTGCTGCTGTTGTTGATGATTTTAATCCCGTTTGCCGCACTGACTGTCGACCAACTGTTTTGTTTGAATGCCGTTTTTTGTTTGTTTATTTTGGTGTGTTAAAACAATAGAGAAAAGCGAAAAAAAAAACAAAAAACAAAAACAAAACGGAAAAAATAGTTTCATTAGTCAGCTTTACATTGTATGTGGCTTTTTATACTGCGGCATTTTTGGAAGTTTTGTTGCTGTTGTTGTTGTTGCTATTATTATTATTATAGTTGTACAGTTACTCGTAAAATATAAATATTAGCATAAGTATCCATTGTTTACTAGCAGAACTTTTAAATGTATGTGTAAAGAATACCTAATATGTACGCCATAAAAATATTAAGAGAGAGAAGGCACAGGGAGGGAGTGCAAGAGTAAAAGTAATAAAAATAAAAATACAGAGTAACACCTACATATATAGGTGAGAAGGATTTAGCAAAGCTTTCTAAGAATAACACGCTTATTGTTTATTTATCCTGCCCGGTATTTCTAAAGGAATACTGATTTGCTTATATTAACACTTCTACTCTAAACACCCTGTATCATTATGCAAATACCAACAACCTTAGGCTGTGTAAGGAAACAAGAGTATTAGACGAGTAGAGTTTATAATTCGTGTATTGTGTTGTTCTTTTTCTAAAATCATCTTTTTTTGCTTCGACAGCCATCACCCATCTCCATAACAGTGCCTTACAATTGCGGTTCACCACACAACAAATTTCTTTTGAATCTTTCACTTTCTTTTTTATTTTGTGTTGTTGTTTGGTTTCTTCTACTTCTCAATTTCGTTATTGTTATTATTACGGTTGCCGTTGTTGTTGTTATTGTTTCTATTGTTATTGTAGGCAGGATATTTCATAACATTTTAATTATTATTTAACAAGAATCACTCCTTCAAAATAAATAAATATAAACAACAACAACAACAATAAGAAAAAAGTTGTTAGAAAACTTTTTTAATTGTTTTCTATTTAAATTTGGTTTCTTTTTTCTTTGTTTTGTGGTTTTGTAACGCATTCATACAGCATTGTGTCTTACATTCACACACATGCCTACATCCTGTTTTCTTGTTTAAATAAAATTGTGTCAGAGCCAGTCTAGTAGAGGGAATTGGTAACATTTTAGGCGTTTTAATATTAAAACATGCGTGAATTATTATGGGCGAGTAATTGTTGTTTAAATTTTGTTGTTAATTACAGTGTAAATAGAACGCCAAGGGATTTACAGTTAGCAATTATACTTTTCGTTTAATTTTTGAGTAAATAACCTCTAATCCTTCACATCAAACTCAAGAAAATTGCTAGTATTTGAAGGTTGGTGGTTAAATATTCGATTTAAGTTTAGTTTGTATTGAAAAAGATGGGAAAATCTGCTTGAAATGTGTTCCTTATAATTGAGCTAAAGGACTACTGCCAGGATCAATATCCCTTATTCTACGAGGTGGTGGTGTTGAAATTTTTATTGAGGATTATACTCCTCGATGGTGTGGACGTTATAGCGTTGATGGTTGTAGAACTGTTTGCTGTGATATTCTGGAGACAAAGTATAACAATGACTGGACAATAGTGCCATTGGAGTAGCTGCACAGAAATCAGAAGTGATGCCACAAACGATAGCAGCAAATGAAATTGTGCTCTGGTGGCCAAATGATAGTTTCGCAGGAGGCAATATACACACAGTTACTAAAGAAATTTTTTAACCAATCCGTTTTCGTAGAAAATCTTTACAGTTTCCTCGATTTTAAGACGGTCTTTTGCATTGGTTAAAAAATTTCCGAAATTGAACTGAATTGTGGCCATGCACAGGCCTCCTCAGGCCGTCTTAAAATCGAGGAAAGTTGTCAGACAATTATAAAGATTTTCAACGAAAACGGATTGCTTAAAAAAATTTCTGAAATTTGTTAACCGTATGTATACTTTTGTGGCTGAGTGTAGTATCTTTACGTAATGATTGTTGCGAGACTAAGCTTTAAACATTTGGCATTTAAAGATAAGGTTGAAAAACAACTATTTTTTTGCACGTTTACGTATTTAATACCGAATATTGAGTATTCTCGGCTTTTGTCAATGTTTAGGGACTACGTCACCTTCAACATAATATTTATATGAGTTAATGCGGCAGATATTACAGGTTGATAGACATTGTTTGAAGAGGCAATTCCTATAATATCCGAACAGAGGCCACTTTATATTCATGCAAAGAAGCTTAGCTGAAATTATGATATGCTACGTGCTGAACTGTACTAGAAACAGAAAATATAGAAGCGTTCACGAGTTATTAGAAAGTGGCAGTAAGGGTAGGCATTTGCTCTTATAATTTGTCATAAAATGTAGACTACCGTACCTGCCGTGTGATCCGGCAAAGTGGATTTTTACGTTTATCGAGCTCTTTAAATATGTGAGCCAACAAAGAAATCCATGGTTTAGCATGTTCTGTAGGGACTCAGATAGCATGACTATTTAAAGGGATACGTCTGTCACTACGCAACGTAATTACACATACATACATATATAATTGGTCATTACAACCCTTCAGTCAGGATTACGGCCTAGTTTCTCACACCACTTACATTGTGTGTGTTAATTTTATACATGAGTGGCAGGACCTACAGTTTAAAGTCGACTCCGAACGACAGATTTTTGAGAAACTTTTCATGAGTTTTTGCCAGAAATCTGCTGAGAGGAAGTCGCTGAAGAAATACTTTTTGTATTTTGTTTTGATGTCTGGCCTAGGGCTCGAACCCTGGCTTTTTTCGTCTAATAAGCCAACACACTATCTACTAGACCACGGCGACTTCACACAACTTAATTAGAACCTTCTTTTAATGTTGATGTAGTGCTGCGACGGCACTTATGAAGAAAACCATGGTAGGGATGTCGGGATTAATACTGTAATTAGTGAACAAATATCGGTTCAGATATCTGTAGGAAAGTAATTCCCAGGGTACAGAGACTAAAATGTTTCATTTTATAGAGAATAAACACCAGCAAATATGAAATCAATGAATATTGGGATGTAGCATAGTTCTGATCTGGCACATCGATTTGGACGCAGCACTCTTTTGGGGGTTAAAAGGGTAAAATTTGGATGTAATCAAGGATTCCCATTTGAAGTATTATTGCTCTCTAGATTGCTTTATAGTGCTGACTCAGCAATTGCAGGCGATATCGTTAGAATCTTTACAGTTTAAACTAAGGAGAGGAACTCAACTGAAGGTTATTACAGTATTGAGTTCTTTTGCCACGCATGGACAAGGGGATAAGTTCAAGGAGTACAGAATGCTCACGAATAAGTTCAGTGCTATGATCAGTTTAACGATATTCATTGCGTTTGGTATCGGTAGTCACTGTTTTCGATTGCTTAGCAGTGGCATTCTATGCGTTATAAAAGATGCGATCAAATCGCATACGAGGTTCTGTTCTATCTCCAACTTATTTACTTAATTGGTCATGTGTGGTGAGACTTACAGTTTAATGTCAATTCCGAACGACATATTGGCTGCAGACTGCTGAGAGGAAGCCGCTTTATTGAGATGTTTGAGCTCGAGCTCGTCTAACAAGTCAACCCACTGCCTTCTATGTATATATACTATGAACGACTTTACAATTTCTTTATTTTCCTTTATAATCCAATTCACACTTACTATTTTGCCGATGACAGTAACATTTGTCATTCACATTCCTTTTTGTATTTTTGAAGCCTATGAAGTGTCCGTTAATCAAATGAGTATCCCGCCATAGAAATTCTTGACACAATGCTGTTTATCTAGGGAAAAGGTACCTAAACCAGTCGTGGAAAGGATTTAAATTGAATTGTAATGGTTGGATACAGTTTAATTTCCTTCCAAATTTTCAAGTGGCATGAATATAAGGGAAGAAAACCTTTCCATGGTAAAACGCCACGCTGGGATCTGAGTTGTAGCCACTTTTCAATTGGGGTCGTAAGAATAGCTTTCCTTTCAGGGTATATTAGATACGTCTCTTATAATTTGCAAATCTTACATAATTAAAAGAGAATTTCATTCAATACTATGTTACTTATGCTGCTATCAAGTTAAATTTTCAATTCATTTACTGTGAGAATAAATTTTGAAAATTAGAAATATTCAAGCATATCATATAACAATTCCTTCTAAGATTTCTAAACCACCTGCCTGCTGCTCTTTTAACTTGTTTTTTAAGTTTTTCTTTCTCTGTGTATAATTATAATTTTCAGCTTTTTCAGTCTTTAATATCAATTTTGAAATAATTTTCGACTTGAAATATTAATTCGTTACGCCTTAAGGACGTGTTCTGTTTTTTTAATTATTGTTTAGAAAAACAGTCTACCTCCCACACCTTACCACCACTTTCTCCCCCTCTCTGTACTTCTTGCATAATATTTTGAGAATGTTTATTAAAATAGTTGTGAACACTGCTAACACTGTGTTTAAAAAACTTAAAAAAACTTGAAACTTATAATTATTGTTTCAAATAGAAAAAGTTTGTGTGACTGAAATATTTAATCAAATTGACATGCTTCTCTTCTCTCTCTCTCTCTCTCTCTCTCTTTGTACTTGAAGAGTTTAGGTTTGATGAAAGAGAAATTTTATTTGCGTAGATAGTTTGTAGCAAATAAGTTAAGTACAGTGGCTTAAAGCGATCAGTAATGCTCTGTAGTAGTAGTGTAGTACTGCAAATGGTGTATTTGCAATCAATGGAGGAGCAAAGGGATCCGAAGTTGCCGTTGTTTAGTAGCTAGTGTGTTGGCTGATTATACGCGATATTTTCAACAACGAAAAACGAAATATGAAAAAACAAAAAAAATTTCTTAGGGAACTTCCTCTCAGCAGCCTGTTTGCAAAAACTCTGAAAGTAAAAATAAAATTGTCATGAAAAGTTTCTCAAAAAACGGAGTCGAAATGTTGACTGTATGTCCCGACCTTCATGAATAAAAATTTACACACACTCAACATGGGTGGTGTGTGAAGCTAGGTTAAAATCCTGGCTAAAGACTGTGACTTGGGCTAGAAACCCTTACCTCTGGTGTACATCAGCTTCTTTTTAATTAAACGGAGTGTGGTAGCACAATGAAGTTGCTGTAGTCTAGTATATAATGTGTTGGCTTATTAGACGTGAGGCCATGGTTTAATATCCAGGTCAGGCATCTCCAACAAAACGAAAAATGAAGAAATATTTCCGTCTCTCAGCAAATTTCTGGCAGGAACTCTGAAAGTTCCTAAAAAAATCTGTCGTTCGGAGTCGACTTTAAACTGTAGATCACGCCAATCATGAATAAAAATTTCACCTTCGGGGGAAACGTCAATGGACGAACACATGGGTGATATAGACGAGGACACAAGGGAGGAAGACAACCTTTTAGCAACCTCGATACATGGCCATACCCGACCCAGAGCTAGTTCCTTATCTTCCACTGGATCGGATATGGCTTCTGTCTTTGGTATGCTGTTAAGGGAGTCAAAACTACCTTGTGTTCTCGCCTATGTCACCCATGTGTTCATCCAGTGACGTTTCCCCTGAAGGGGGAATTTTTATTCATGAGTGGCTTGTCCTACAGTTTAATGAAGATGAGGCTGATCAAGAGGATGATGGCCTAGACGTCACAATGGTGCAGAAGAAGATGGATGAAACGGACGGATGAACGGATAGTCCAGAAAAACCTACACCACTCTAAAGTAGCATCGGCTGCTCTACTTCTCCGGCTGACAAACAGGGGAGAAGACATCGCCCTAATCCAAGAACCATGGTATATTGCCATTAAGTTTTTTGGATTTGGGCACAAAAACTACAGGCTGGTTCATGCAAAATACGTAGGTAGACCCAGATCCTGTATACTTATTAAAGATAGCTTAATGGCATATTTAATTCCGTCTTTTAGTAATGAGGATCTTACAACGGTGACAACGGAGATCGACAGTAGACAGTACTGGATCTCTTCGAGTCACCCACCACCGGATCCAGTGAAATTTACAATATAAGTGAGTCAAAAATTTTAAAAATTTAACCACTCTGATTCATTCGTATTCACTACAACGTTGATTTATATGTAAGTACAGATTGCAATGAGTAGGAGTACAACTTTGACATCAAACTCATACCATTCGAAATATGTTTGATTCATAAGCCTGCTTAGTTTAGAAAAATACTTATAAATGATTCGAGTGACTCGAACAGAGCAAACTCACAACCTTCTAGTGAGTATTTTAGTGTTCGTATGCGAATCATACTTATTTTGTAATTCTTGTATATGTTGAGTTATGGAGAGTCGAAATCAACAACATCAACACGTATGAATATGATGAGTACTTTAAACTTTCAATATGAGCAGAGGTTTAATGATATTGAAATAAGTATGAATGCGTATAAGTATCAGAAATTATGAGTATGATTCAATTCTACGCATGTTTTTGACTACTCATTGCTGATCTCTGCTATATATGTAAACGGCTATCCATTTTGTGGTTTCAAAAGTATGGGACTGGAATTTGACATCTGTCAAACTAAGTTGTGAAACCAATACTAATACAAACCTACTACAAAAATGGTGATTCTGCCACAGCCACGTATCGGGCTTTAAGAGGAGATTATGATTTACATAATCGTCCAACTACGCAAGCAATTGGCAAAATTGTGAAGAAATTTGAAGAGACTGGAGTGGTTACATATATTGAAAGGCCTGTGCATCATCGTTTCGCTCGTTCCGCTGAAAATATCGCTATTGTAAGTGAAAGTGTTGCTGAAGACCCGAATGTGTCGATTCCTCGTCGCCCTCAAGAATTAGGACTGTCTTACGGCACATTATGGCGTATTTTGCATTTAGATCTACACCTACATCCATATAAAGTCCAGCTCACGCAACAACTGAAGCCAGCTGGGTGCTTGGGTGGACGGCAATTTTTCGAACAAAATTTTCTTCAGCGATGAAGCACATTTCACACTCGTTGGGTATGTTAACCCTTTCATGCCCGATGTTGCCTATAGGCAACATTGTACATTTTTGTTCATAAATTCCGTAATTTTTAATTTTTTTAAAAGATTTTTTTTACAAACAAGCTTGGTTAAGAACTTGTAAAACCAGAATACGTACGACTCTGAATTTAATATCACTTCATATTTAGCTCAATGACTAACAAACACATGTCCTTAAAAAATTTTAGCTCCGGCTCAAAAAATTCGGGCATGAAAGGGTTAATAAACAAAATTGTCGTATTTGGGGTTCTGAGAATCCTCAAGTAATTGAAGACAGGCCATTACATCCAGAAAAAGTCACTGTTTGATGCGCTCTTTGGTCCTAAAGTGTGATTGGACCTTAATTCTTCGAAAACGACGATGGAACGACTGTCACCGTCAATTCGTAGCGTTATGGTCATATGATACCGACTTTTTTTTGCCTGCTATTGAAGAATACGACTTGGAGAACATGTGGTTTCAACAAGACGGTGCCACATGCCACACAACTCGAGCGAATATGGCTTTATTGCAAGAGACATTTCCTGACCGCGTAATTTCTTGGCGAGGCGATATCAACTGGCCACCAAGATCATGCGATTTGACACCATTAGACTTTTTTAGTGGGGCTACGCGAAAGACCGTGTTTATGCAGATAAACCTTCAACTCTTGAGCACTTAAAAACCAACATTCGTCAAGTTATGGCGGAGATAACGCCCAATATGTGTCAAAAAGTGGTCGAAAATTACCTCAAAAGAATCAATGCTTGCAACACTTCGCGTGGAGGTCATTTAAATGATGTGGTGTTTCACACATAATGTCAACGTTCAAACTTTACAATAAAAAAGAAATATCATGAAAAAATATTTTATATGTGTTTTATTTACGTTTACTTTTGAAACCACGAAATGGATAACCCGGTATGTATGTGGCAGCACATTAGGCCAAATACATCGGAGGTTCTCTCCTGATTGTTTCTGTTGATCGTACTTAACGTAACGTAGAATATCTGAATGAATGAATGCTTTTACTGTCGCATTTTTTAATTAATAAATGAAACTGCATTTAATTTTTTTTTGTTTGTTTTATATTTTGTTTGGTTTGTTTCACTTTTTATTTAATAATTTTAAATTCTTTTTGTGTTGTTGTTCTTGTTGTTTTTATTTCATAATTGTTTTCATTTTTAATTGTGTTTTTATTTATGATGACATTTTGTTCTCTTTTGTTTTGTTTTTCATTAGAATACGAATTTTTTTACATGTTTTTTTGTTTTTATTTTTGTTGTTTCTATTATTATTATTATTTTTATTTAATAATTTATTTATAAATCTAAAATTTATCTTATTTTAGGAGTTTGGAATTTTTATATATTTTTTTTCTATGACGATTACTATTAAAACAAATTAAATAAATTATAATGAATATTTCATTTCTGTTTTTGTTGTTGTTGTTATTACTATTTTCAATTTCAACTAAAATAAAAACAATTACAAAGTGAAAGTTTTTATAAATTATTTTGCAATATTTGTTTAAAGGATAAAAAGATTTTTTTGTTATCCACTGTCCATGATGCCATGACAATTGAGTGTCATGATAATAGTTTTTTAAATATTTTTTTTATTTTGATTTTAATAATGTATTGTTTTCTAAATACATACATATGTAAATACATATGTATTCAAATCTTACAAAAACTAAAAAACAATGAATATTTTATGCGTTCAAAATAAATATTCTTTTTTGCTTATTTTAAATGCTTATTTTGCTTTTTACATATTTTCTAAAGAGGTGAGGAAGGGGGTTATTAGGGAGGGGTGAATATTTATTTTTGTTTATAGTTTACAGGCATTATTTTACACAATTAAGCTTAATTTTGTTTTTATTTTATTTTTATAAATATTATTTCTTATGTAATAAATATAATTGCCTAAATGCTTAAAATGCTTAATAATTTATATGTTAAGCCTTAAATTCTATGCCATTAGATCGTATAAATTTTTTTTTTATAATTTTTTCTTTTTGTTTTTAATTTTTTTTCCTAAGCCGGAAATGAAATCTTTTGTGACTGTGGTTTTATAATTACAACCTTAAATACTAATTTCTTTTTTAAATAGTCGTTTTTAATATTTAATTTTGCAATAATTTATGAGCTTAAATATTAAAAAACAAAACAAAAAATAAAATATCCATCGTCCACAAGGGTGTGACAAAATATAGCCAAACTGACGTACAGTAAAAGAGAGAGGTGTTTGAGGCATTTATTGAGTTACCTCGAGATTTGATTAATCTCCTGTTTTTATTACACAAACGATTTCAGGCAAATACCTGTTTGTGTGGAAATCATTTGTCTTACAACAATAAGGACCTAAGGAGGTTAGGTTAGGTTAGGTTAGAGGACGTGTACTTATCAATTAAGACAAGTACAGTACTCGGAGGTCGAATTGACCCCTTGTATAACGTCCTAGTTTCTCACACCACTTATGTTGTGTGTGTTAATTTTATACATGAGTGGTGGGACATACAGTTTAAAGTCGACTCCGAACGACAGATTTTTTGAGAAACTTTTTCATGGCAATTTTATTTACTCTCAGAGTGTTTGCCAGAAATCTGCTGAGAGGAAGTCGCCGAAAAAATATTTTTTGTATTTTGTCTTGATGTCTGGAATGGGGCTCGAACCCTGGCTTTACGTCTAATAAGCCAACACACTACCTACTAGACTGCGGCGACAAGCACCTAAGTATATCGAAAGGATTTCACGAGGCGCCTGATTCGGTACTGTGTTCACATCCGGGGCCTTGTAGAGCAATATGTACAGCAATGAAACAGCAGATTAGCTTGTAACGGAAGGCATAATCATAGTAACAAACACTGGTGGTAAGTGGACTCTCTTATCTCAGAAAAGTTAAGACATACCACATTGTTATACAGAAAAATTGCAGTAAAGTTCCGGGTATGCAGTCCAGGAATTATTCACTGGATGAATACCATTGTGGTCAAACCAATAGTGAGCGAAGAGGAAATTGTCTGGCCAGATAGAACGAATTTGAAAAAACCTCAATTGGAATTGGACAAGCTACAGATGCTAGCATGTGTTGATTTGACAGAGACAATGAGAAACTGCCCTACAGCGCCGCTAGCAACTCTGCTGGATTTAAGTCCGCTGCACATGGTAGTGAATAACAAAGCTTTGTAGTCTTGGTTTAAGTTGAAATTTATTAAGGGATTACAGGATCTTTTCTTAAGTGGCCTCTAGACAAAACCGATAAACTATGGATTTAGGAAATGCTTTGTAACGAGACTTAGTAATAAAAATGAATGGAGTGATCCGGACCCTGAATATGGATTTAAAATAGAGATTATTTTGTGATATATAGATGGGTCCAGGAAGGTGTTTGAAACAGGAACGAGAGGTTTTGATCCCAGAATGAAATATTTCGAACCCAGAGGTGAAACTTGCGGGTATCTTCCAAGCGGCAGTTTATGGTGTTGAAGGACATGCTCAATTCAACTTTTGTAGGAAGTTGAGACAGGAAATACTTTCTTACAGTCAGGCTGATATTAGAGCCGTCTGCCGTTAGGAGGTTAAGTCGAAGAAAGCTGAAGCAGCTAGATAGGAAAAATAAAATTACCCACTGCTGGGTACGACAACGATCTTATGAAGAGGTCATCTGTCACATTGCTGATGGAAACAGAACGCTGCTGTGGACAGAGAGCGGTTGTATGGATAGGTATACTCAACGAGAGGGAAGACAAAGAGGGACAATGACTCGCCTGAAACCAACTGGGTTTAAGGCAATCGAAACTTTTGTTGGGAAGTGTTAGCGATTTGAGTCATGTATCAGTGTATCCAGGAATAAGTTGAGATTGGCAAACATTCCTTTGAAAGGACTCTGTACATTCAGCGTACACTTACTTATTCAGAATGTGGCTTGTATCGAGCTCAACCTGTAGGTTCTGTAACCAAGAGAATGAATAATCAGAATACATTCTTGAAAACTGTGGCGTTTTAGGTCATCCTAGGAAGACACATATGGGTAAATATTAAGTGCTAATAAGGGAATTGTCATTCTGGCCAATTCTTAGTACAAGCAGGCAGTGGCAACTATCATTAACGTTAAGAAAACGTTGGGAAAAGTCTGTCAACCTAAATAAAGATGATATTGAGCAAATGAAGATCCTGTTTACCAAGTTTTTCCTTCTCTTCTTTGTTAGGTCGGCTAATTTTGTTTTCTCCCTCTTGGATTGAACTTCTTTATTTTGGATTTTTTTTAAATTTTCTTTTCTATTTACATTACAATTTCTCTATTACAACTAAACCAAGTAAATAAAGAAAAAAAAATTTTTTTTCTTAAATTTTTTTATTCTTTATAGTCAGAGAAGAAAGAAGCCTTGTTGGTTAGCAAGTTACTTATAAAAGAGAGAGAATCTCAAAGGAAATGGCATAATTTCTGTAAAAGCTGAAAAGGAAATTCGCTGTTAAAACTTATCAAAGGAAGGACAATGTAAACAAAAGATGAAAAAGCAGAATAAAAGAAGAATTGAAGGCAAAATTATAACTCCGCATAGAAATACATTCAAATGAAAAAAGTAGAAGGAAAAAATATTTTAAAGAAAAAAAAAAAGCGGAAGATATTTTAAAACAGCACACATTTTTTTCTACTATTTATTATCATAACCTTGAGTTTGCTACAAACGAATAGCGCTAAGGCTAAGGAAATTGTTATCTCTTGCAAACTGTCTTCAGGTTAGATTGTGAAATATTTGCGTTAAAAATGTAAACCAGACCCCATTTCTTTAATGAAGTAGCCGCTCGTCCCTTCACTAGATGGTGTTGACGTTTATTTTTTTTTTAATTCGACAGTTTAACCCACGTCAACCTAAGCTACAGAACATAACAGAAATTTGTCACTGAGTAATATATAACGGCAAAATAAATTTGACTTTTCTGGGTGAAGCGCATCCATAATATTCTGTTTTCTACGACTTTGCCACATAAATCAGGCTGCAAATGACCGAGGGCATGGGTTATGTGGGCTTTCACTCTCGCTATAGTTTGTGCTTAAGTTAGGTTAGGTTAGAGGACGTGTACTTGTCAATTAAGACAAGTACAGTACCCGGAGGTCGAATTGACCCCTTGCACAACGTCCTAGTTTCTCACACCACTTATGTTGTGTGTGTTAATTTTATACATGAGTGGTAGGACCTACAGTTTAAAGTTGACTCCGAACGACAGATTTTTATTTATTGAGAAACTTTTCATGGCAATTTTTATTTACTCTCAGAGTTTTTGCCAGAAATCTACTGAGAGGAAGTCGCCGAAAAAATACTTTTTGTATTTTGTCTTTGATGCCTGGCCTGGGGCTCGAACCCAGGCTTTTGCGTCTAATAAGCCAACACACTACCTACTAGACTACGGCGACTTCTGTGGTTTGTGCTTTGTTCGCAAACACCTGCGGATGAAGAATACTCCACCCGAAAACGTCTAACGAAGTTAAATTCGTAGATCTCGTTTGAAAGTTCATATCACTTCCACATGAGATGACCATGCCCTCAAACCTCTCGTGAAATATATCCAATGAGGAATGAGCTGTGTTGTTGCTGAAATAATTCATCGTTAGTGTGCAGATTATCCAGTTCAGGGCAAAAGGCCTTGGTAATGATCAGCCTATAGTGCTCGCCATTGACCATGAAGGTCTGGCTAACGTCGTTTTCAAAGAAATATCAATCCATACTAAACAGTGACTTTTTCGGGATGCATTGGCTGCTCTTGGATCTCATGTGAATTGATATCGTTGCAAATTCTACAAAATTTTTTTGTTCACATACCTATTCATTCAGAAATGGTCCTCATTGCTGAAGATGGTTTATCGAACCCACGTCCGTGCCTATGGTCGTCAATGTTGATTACGATTTGTGTTTGCCACAGTAGCTAGAGAAGGTGGGCTCTATATTTTCTTAGTTTATTCGACATTATAACGTGTGATTTTTTAGCTATTATCTGTTTGGCAACACTGGTTTAAACAGCTCACGTTTCGTGTTTTGTTGCACTGTCAAACATCTTCAGTTTGGTCTATAATTTAACCATGAATCGTTTTACAAACGAACAACGCTTGCAAATCATTGAATTTTATTATCAAAATGCGTGCCCTGTTAAGAAAGTTCATCGCGTGCTTCTTCCATTTTATGGTCAGTTTAATCGACCCACTGAAGCGGCTATTCGGGCTATTGTGACTAAATTTCGCACCAAATTTACATTGTTGGACATTAAACCACCAACACGATTACGTAGAGTGCGAACTGAAGAAAATATCGCAGCTGTATCGGCCAGTCTTAATGATGACCATCAATTATCGATTCGTCGCTGTTCGCAGCAATTGAGCCTCTGTTACTCAACAACGTGGAAAATTTTGCGGAAGTATTTAGGTGTGAAGCGTTTCAAAATACAGCTGGTGCAAGAATTGAAGCCGTACGACCTACCGCAATGCAGAATTTTTGGTGAATGGGCTCTTGGAAAGTTGGCCGAAGATCCACTTCTTTATCGAAAAATTGTGTTCAGCGACGAAGCTCATTTTTGGCTCAATGGATACGTAAATAAGCAGAATTGTCGATTTTGGAGTGAAGATCAGCCAGAAGCATTGCAAAAGCTACCAATGCATCCAGAAAAAGTCACAGTTTGGTGCGGTTTATGGGGTTGTGGCATCATTGGATCGTACTTCTTCAAAGATGCTGCGGATCGTAACGTAACTGTGAATGATGAAGACTACCGTGAGATGATGTCGAACTTTTTTTGGCCCAAAATGCAAGAGCTTGGCTTGCATGACATGTGGTTTCAACAAGACGGTGCCACATGCCACACAGCACGCGTAACAATGGACTTATTGAGAGGCGAGTTCGGTGAACATTTTATTTCACGTTCGGGACCGGTCAATTGGCCGCCTAAATCGTGCGATTTAACGCCTTTAGACTATTTTTTGTGGGGCTATGTTAAAGCTCATGTCTATACAGATAAGCCCGCTTCAATTGACGCATTGGAAGCTCTTAAAAAATCACCCATTAGCATATTAATGTTCGACAAAGATACGTTCTTGGTTGTGCTGAATGAAGGACAAATTAGAGGCAACTTCTGGAACCCACTAAAACTGAAAGAAGGAGCAAATGAAGGAAATAACTTCTGGAACCCACTAACACCCAACTCATGATTAAAATGCTTAGATTATGCCGATGATAAATGAGAAACGACTCAATGATTTACTACAACAGCAACAAAAATTTAATCACGAGTTATTGGAATAAAAAAAAAAAAATAGGAACAAAGAGGACACATTCTGAGGACACTAGGTGACCTTTTAATGGCCATAACTTATGAAAAAATATTGAAATAGGGGTGCAAAGCAATTTACAAGGACATATTAAGCTGGAAATGCGTTAATGACAGTTCAGATGTACTGGACACATGTAAGTGAAATATACCAACAAGGTTTGGAATACTATGCACAGCAGAGCAGAGTAAGATATACTGTCGTCAAGTATAAGAAGGAAAATCAAAATGAAAAACTGGAGGTAGTCCCTTTGAGATAAAATGTGAACAAAGGAATGTTCCTCCTGAGTAAACAATACTTTTGTAAACGTTACAAGCTCTTTCATAAAATACAAATACTACGAATACTTTAATGTAGGGTATCTTATATAAAATGCAACGTTTTGTTCTTCCCTTAATATTGTCGTTGCTTTAACTCTCAAACGGAATTCAATTTGAATACGAAGATGAATGGAAACATTTGTTGACTCATAGAACTTTATTATTATTATTCAGTCTCTTTGTTGTTGTTGTAACTGTAATATAAAATGCAAATATCTGTACATACATACAACAACTACGGGTATGTGTATACGTACGTCAAAACTGTAAAGCGCATAATATAAGGCCTCATATGCAAATATAAATACTTAGCTGTACATAGCGTTTAAAATGTTTTCAGTTTACAAAAGCATGGGAAAGGGACACTTATGTGTGTGTGTATCACTTACAAATGTTTACACAGTGTTGCCACAGCAAGCGATTTAGATTTTCATAATTTTTTCTTATAAATTTGGGAAGAAAATTTGTCTCCGATGGAGTTGCCTACGTTTTTAAACTTAACAAGTGATTTCAGTGATTTGCCGATTTTGAACTCTATTGTCCTGGCAACACTGCCGGCATACTAACAACAGTTAGTCACTCTTTCACTTTTGATACGAGAGTGAAATTGTCCTCCTTTTTTTTTCTCTTGCTATGATGCTTGAATTGCTGTTCTTGATATGAACGGTAATAATGAAGTTAATGTGTTGTTGGTAAGGTTTCTGCTGCTGTTGATTATTTTTTTTTCTTCTTACAATTGTTGTTGATAAATTTTATTTCTGCTGTTGATATTATATTCTGCAATGGCAAGCACATACCATAACAACGGGAATAAAAGATTTCCTCTCTCTTTCTCTCTTAGTTTCTTTTGAAAGTCGGATATGTATGAGTATGAGTACATGATGTGTACATTTGTAATGTCAGTTATATTTCCTCTCCCGCTCTCTCTCTCTCTCTCTCCTACGAGTGTGTGTCTTTGTACTATGTGTACATGTGTAACGTCAGTTACAGGAATTGAAAGTGATTGGAAAAAATAAAAGGAAAATAAGAAGAAGGGAATGGCAATAAGAAGAACTTACGCCTTCATAATACACTGACTGACATTCGAATGGGGGTTGTTTGTTGTAGCATGAGAGGGAAAGTAAACGGCAAATCATAATTTCTTACTTTCCTTAGTATCTATTAAGACATCCTCCATCGTATCCAATACAATTAGACTCCAATCAAAGCAATATTTTAGAAATTTAAGATTCTATGACAACCAATGCACAATTATATAAACAATAGTGTAACACAAAACTGTGAAACGAACGAACAGAATTTTGAAACAGAAATTAAAACGTGACCAGTTAGTTAGGAGGAAAAAAAGGATAAGAGTTCAGTCAAGTCAATTCTGGGCTCTAAATGGTGTTAATGTCCATGTGCCCACATGTAAGGCAAAACCACTGAGCACCATTGGAACCATTGTTTGGAGAAGCAGAACGAATATGAAAACAGTAACTGATAGAGTTGAATAAGACTGAGACAAAGACTGGCAGGAGTTGGTATAATCGGCGTAATAGGAACTTATGGATTTAAGCCTGGATCAGACTTATGGGGGCTATCTTTTAGGATAATGGAATAACGATCTGTCACCGGATTCATAAGAGGAAGCGTAACATAACAAGTCGAATGGCTGGCAGCTTCTTCCTCACCTGTTCCCTGGGCAGAACTAGAAAACTCCATGGATTTGGAAAATCCTTCACAACGACACACAATACTTTGAGTGAATGCAACAATGTGGAGGCATTGTACTCTTTAAGAGTTCTTTGATATAAGGAAAAATGAAAGATAGACATTGAGTCAGGAGCAAGAGCATGGGTCCTAGAGTGGGTTTTAGAGTGAAATATTTGCAACACAATTAAAATCTCTCAGATATATTCCAACCGAAAGTTTAATGACAGATGTGCTTAATTCAAATTGGACAGGAGGCACAAAAGCCGGAATAGAAGCAGTATCTTACAGTCAAGCTCCCATCAGAGCACTTAGCTGCAATAACGGTGATACGAGAAAAGTGCAGGACCGCTGGGCAAGCTGAATCAGCTAAACGGGAGGAATAGTTTTAACCTCTGCTGAATCCTAATTCTTGCGGATCAAAGCGGTAGCCTTGATTATCAAAGCACACTTGAGCATATACAGTGGCCCGTTGTGAGTTCTTGCTGGCGCATGGTAATGAACAAGTAGTTGGGGGCACCAGAACTTTCCTGTAGAGTGGAGAGATATGTTTGAAAGAGGCTTGCACAGCGATAGGAAAGAAAGAAGAAAAGCAGAGACTCTTTTCAAGCTAAATGGATACGAGACAATCTAAACCTTTGTAGAGCAATTACAATGAGAAAAGATTTGTGGCTGCATTAGACTGTCAGAATGTAGTTTGAGGAGAATTAACAGATAATGTAGAATTAAAGAACAATAAGCTCCACATGAAGATTTTTTGTTAAATAAAAGGAATCATACGAAACATACTTGGGTGATACCGAACAGAATATTGAAGTACATATGTCAGGAGAACGGGATTGGACGATATATTATAGAGATACCCTAATTAGATTGAGGGCACTACAGCAAATCGAAAGGTAGCAGAATTCTAGAACCTCTACATCTAACCACCTTTAACAACGTCCACTTCAGGGCTGCATGATATCAGAGACACGTCGTCGAAGTGGTCCAGATCTTCAAGATTTCTTTTAGTTTTGATGTTACTTTTGTCAATGATTTCATCACAGATCAAAGTGCTTAGGCCCACAATTTGACAAGTGAATTAGGGCCAGTTCACTTTGATTGTGTCAACCTTTTACAGTGAATGCCAAGGAGCCAGTATCTCGTTGTTACCCTTAGGGGTATTCTAGATAGATCTGGAACAATTCGTGTCTTCCCTTTATCAATACAGGATTTATCTCAACTCTAAGCCAATGGGCTTATTTCCCTATTCTTTCTTTGCGAATGAGTGTCTCTGTGAAGTCTCTGTGAAGTCATTTGTATGTTCTCAAGAGGAGCACGACAAACGGCTGATTTTAAAATCTTTATAAAAATATGGAGTCAAACAAAATTATAAGAAAAAATATATTTAAGAGGCTCAAAAGAATTGAAATTACTTCCACTATAAATTCATAAATCCACTAAAGAGCCTAAAGCCGGCTTAAAATTAAAATTCTTAAGATTGTTTTTTTTATTTCTAAAACTAAACTTAATTAAATATTCATGACTGTATTTACACAATACCTTGTCTTCACCTTGCTTTCTCGCCGTCTTTTGCCAACCGCTATAATCGTTTGTATTCAAAATATTTCTCAGCTTTGTCGGGATTCTGTTTTGTGGTTTAAATATGTGATTATCCACTCATGTTGCTTCTTATTTTCTCTGCCGCATAACATTTCTAACATTTACGGCAGCACCGTGAAATTCTCTAGGGGGCAGGGGAGTATTTGTTGATTTTTTTTCAATGTTGATTGCTGGCATATTGAAGGCCACGAAGACGTTCATAAGCAGGCTCTACACTAATACGACAAACGATTTCTGCAACACAACATAATGCTGTCGAAGTAGTATCTGTGGCTGTATCGTTATCGCTATCAGTATCAGTATTAGTATCAGTAACGGTATCAGTAACAGTAATAGTGTTGTTGCTGATGATATCATATGCAGGGTGAGAAAGCAAATATCCTCGTATCAGGACAATAACACACAGACAGCCACAGTTTTGCATAAAATATTTTCCGTTATTGTTATTGTTGCTGTTGTTATTGTTATTGTTGTTAGCATAACTATTACGCAGGATATTATTGTGTATCCGATAACATGGCCGTTTACTATAATAATTCCACCAAAGTTCATGTTGTCTTGGTTGCAGCAGCATCGCTATTATTAGTTGTGCCTGTTGCTGTTGTTGTTTTAAATCTATGCTTTGCAGCATAGTGATTACATCACAGTGTGGGTGGTAACTTAGCATAGTCATAATATACGATTTTATTATTTCTATTGTAAATCGCATTGTCGGTATTGTCTTTGCCAGCAATGCTGTTGTTATTGCCGTTGACAACCAGCACTCATTACCATTTCGAATAGCAGGAGCACAAACACGAACAGGAGCAGCCATATTTAATAGGGAAGCCATTGCCGATGCAATGGTTAACAGTAGTGTGGCACTTAACAATGGCATCAGATTTTCTTGACGTTTATTGTTGTTGCTGCTCGCACCACTCTTTTGCATGGCAGCTGGATTTTCATCTGCAAGTAAAATTAAAGAAAAATAAGAAAAGTATGAACAAAAATATAAGAAAAGTTTGTGTATAGCAATGGGAAATATTTCTAAAGACATGAAGTGAAATTGCTGTTTTAAAAAATTTACTGATGACTAGGAGAAGGCTACGGGTACTAGAAGGTATATGTTTTGGTGTGTTTTGGGTCTCTGACAGTTTTTCCGGCGATTGTAATGCATTTGAATCGATTGTCTGTACCATTAATAGTAAGGATATCAATATTTACGTGTGTAGTATTGCACCAAAAACGTGGTAAGATGGAAGAGTCCACTCATTCGTTTACTGGTCTTGCTTTAGCGACTTCATGTCAAACTGATGTGTGCCCTAAGTTATTTGATCAAATGGGAGAGCGACATCGTCTAAAAGTGCGCTACTCAGGACTCAGGATAGGAGGATTTTCATCCCCTTTTAGCGACGAATTTAATAGACGAATAGGCCGTGAGGAAGGTGGCAATCGAGGAGAATTAATGGCATCGTAAATTTGTAATTTGATTAGGGCAAGTATTTAAACGTTATTTATTAACTATGGTACTGTAGGGTATTACAAAAGGCGTTGTCGCTTAATGTAACGTTTTTTTGTTTTACTTCAATCATGTTGCTGTTGTTTTTAGCATTTAATTACAACAATTATTAATAAAAAAATATACATATACATGCACATACACACACTCAACTAATTAATGAAACACTCAAATGCATGCACATGAATCTGCTGCCACAAATCCTTTCACCATTCAAAGTCATCATCTGTGTTTGATTATCAGCAGCGATGCTATCAAGCAAACATACCAACAACAAAACACCCAACGGCATTATCAGGAGCAGAACACGATGACAAGCCGCAATAACAACAACAACAACCGCAACCGGTTTTAGTACAATAAAATAAACACATCACACACGCACAGAGTCAGTTACTGTTCGTTCTTTTTTTGCTTTTTTTTATTTTTTTTTGGGCTGAGATTTATTTGACAGAAATTAAAATTTGAAATAAAAAAATGGGGGAAAACGTTTTAAAAGTTTAAATTAAAAATAAATTTTTCAAAAAGTAAAAAAAAACAAAGAGAGGTTGATCGCTCCATAAGGAACTAAATACTGTTCAAGGCAAATTCATTACGAGGTGGGTTTTGTTTACCAGCTGATGTAAGTAACAATGTCAAAAAAAATGTTTGTTTTTTGTGTATTTTGTTTCGATATTCAATTTCGTATTCATATTAGTTATAAACCCTCATATGTACCGCATGTATCCTTAACGATACGCACTCTGGAAATTCTTTAGGATTACTATTTTAAAGCCAATTATATATTAGAATTAAGTCGCCGTAGTAGGTAGTGTGTTGGCTTATTAGACGAACAGCCAGGGTTCGAGCCCCAGGCCAGACATCAAATTGAAACACAAAAAGTATTTCTTCGGCGACTTCCTCTCAGCAGATTTCTGGCAAAAACTCTGAGAGTAAATAAAATTGCCATGAAAAGTTTCTCAAAAATCTGTCGCTCGGAGTCGACTTTAAACTGTAGGTCCCGCCACTCATATATAAAATTAACACGCACAACATAAGTGGTGTGAGGAACTAGATCGTAATCCTGACTGAAGAGTATGTATATATTAGAATTTTTGCAAGATGATTAACAATATTTAAGCCTTTAACACTAAATACATATATTTATAGTTATTTAGGTAAGAGTGATGAATTACCAAAAAAAAAAAATTCATGTCTCCAACTAGGTGCCTAAATTATGACTGAAATAACTTGTGTGTTATTTTTAAAACAAATTCTCTTTCTGAAGATTAAAACAAATTGGACCAATCTTCTGTTGAAAATTTGTTATTATAAGAAATAACGTTTGCTGCTGATATTTTTTAATTTACAGGTGCTGCAGTATTATGTAATGTAATAATAAAATTCATAAGAATTTTCAATATATGAAATTTATTTAGTTTTTTTTAATTGCTTTAACTAATTTCCTATGGAGGTTTGAGGGTTAATTTTTTTTGACAAGATGTGTACATTTTTACAAAAACAAAATCCCTGTTGTTTTTGTATTGTTGTACTTATTGTAATACTATTCCCACCTCGTAATGAATTCGCCTTGGGGATAACGTTTTAAAAGTTTAAGTTAAAAATAAATTTTTCAAAAAGCAAAAAAGACAAAGACAGGTTGATCGTTCCAAAGAGTACTTCAGGCTAAGTATTGTTTTTTAAATTTAAATTTCAACGAGTAACCGAATATTTCGGGGATTTTAAGAAATATGAGGGAAAGGGAAATAGAGTGACATAACACAACCAAAAAACACTTAAGACAGCAGTGGACAACTGTAAAATATGCGGGATGCTAATGCAGAAATAAAGGGTCCGCCAAATAATTTTTTTTTTGAAAATGCTTTAAAAAAAACTATTGAATATTTTCTCAAATTTCTTTTTTTATTTGAAAGTACAATCCTTCCGGTTAATAATGTAAAAAAATAATTTCATTGAAATGGCTGCCTCGGCTGGTGATGCAGTAGCCTACACGATCGGTCCAATTTTTAAGCACATTATCGATTGTGTGCAGCTGTATTTCACCAATGGCTTCACGAATATTGTCCTTTAAAGCGTTAATTGTCTCTGGCTTGTCGGCGTAACACTTATCTTTGACGACACCCCACAAATAATAGTCCAACGGTGTCAACCCCGGACCCGCGTCTAGGTAGCCAACACCTTATATACTATACTGTATCGACTTCTCTCGGTTAGGTTAAATTACAACGCTTAAAAAAGCATAGCTTCTATCAATAAATTTAGGACGTCAGACTATCCTCGTCTCAGGTTCCCAAGTGAAGGCAAATAGCATAGCTTTAGTCCTCACTAACCTGTACAATTCGTGGCTCCAGGCACCACTGTAGATCACGTACATATTACTTCGGTTGTACCAACGCATCTCAGTCTCTGTATTTTAAAAAGCATAGCTTCTGTCAATAAATTTAGGACATTAAACTATCCTTCGTCTCAGGTTCCAAAGTGATGGGAAATGGCATAGCTTTAGTCCTCACTAACCTGTACAATTCGTTTTAATACAACAGAGGCTCCTGGCACCACTGTAGATCACGTACATATTACTTCGGTTATACCAACGTATGCCAGTCTCAGTATTTTACTCAATGCCGTTGCATTTCATTCTGCCTGACCAAACAATGACCCAGCTGATTACCATGTATACATCCAATGCATAATTTTTTGGCTGCATCCCCAAGATGATACGCTGAAGTCTTATGTGTACCATTTTTGCATGCTTGATTCACCTTGAAATGCTCTCCATCTGAGACTTTCATGTCAGTTTGATGTCCATTGCTGTTCCCAGATACTTGGCCACCATTTTTTTGGATATTATCGCAACGAGGTATTCAACATTCTTCCATAAAGGAAGAATGTAATTCCATAGTTATGTTGTTGGCTTTATCTTCAATCCTGCTAGCATGTATCACTAACTCACAATCTAGGAACTTTTTTAATTGTGCCTCTTGATATTAGAACCATGGCGTCTTTATAGCTTTGCAATTCAATTTCCGCCGAAGATAGTTTCATCAAGACTTATTACACTTTAGTGGTGAAAGGATCCCACTTTTCAAGCAACTTTTGACTGTTCCGACCATTTTTATATCGTCCAATACGTTTGTTTTCGCAAATCATGTATATGAGACCTCTGTTAATCATTCAGATGTCATTCCATTTAATGACCTCATGAGGAGTGTTATCAAGTGCAAGCCTTATGACGAGAAAGACGCAAATAGATACCTCCATAACATTAAAAGACATCTGAATCTACAAAAGCTATTTCACTCAATCTGCCTGCTTTATATTCATGTTGCTTAGTAAAGGATCCGCCAAATAACTTTTTTTTTGAAAATGCTTTAAAAAAAAACTACTGACAGCTACTACTACTACTACAGCTTAGACATCTCGAAGAAAGCGAAATATGACCAGAAATATTTCATATTTCTTTCGGGGGTTTCCTCTCAACAGTCTTCTGGCAAAAACTCTGAGAATAAATAAATTTGCAATGAACCTGTCGTTCGGAGTCGACATTGAACTGTAGGCTGAGCCACTCATGGATAAAATTAACACAAACAACATGAGTGACGTGATAAACTAGGTTGTAAACCTGACCAAAGAGTTATACGTATGTTAGTGAGTATAGGTATTAAAATGAAACTTTCGAGTATCCCAGTAAGCCGGTTAACATAACTTAACTGAGTATCAGCTCACTAGCAAAGTAATGGAACGAATTTAATATTGAAAGTAGGGTAGGCACTCTGGTTATTTATTACACCATCACTATGGTCCGCGTTTCATTGTTTTATCGATGCTGCAATAAAATTAAAAGATTTCTGCCCTAAAATTGTAAATTTTTATGCAGTATTTCGCTATTTGGTCGTTTCGCCAGTGGATACCACAATGCCCTACAGAAAGAATTCGTACTTTAGCAGCATACGTATGTGAAATGCTCTTCCGGTAGAAGATTTCGTGTAACTTCCAATGCGAAAAGAATACAATGACCCGAGAGAACTCCATTTACTCCTTCTTCACTGTTACAACTTACATATTTTCTTAGTTCCAATACAATAGACTGTGTGAGGCTTATTAAATAAATTTTACAGTCCATAGTCTATTTATTCTAAGCCCTTAAACTGTATTATCGACATTAAATTACTTTCCCTTTAAATAAAATCAAAAAATAAATGAAGAGGCCATCAAAAACAAAAAAAAGAATGAAAAGAAAGCAAACGAAAGTTATAAATTTCGTCTCGGCTTAATAAATTTCATTAGAAAACGTTTTCTAATAAATTTTATGGATTTCTTTACTGCTTGACATTTACGAGCATTGGAAATTCCCAAATGGCTGTGCAAATAATCAACCCGAAAATTAACATTCATGACACCCCCCTCTTTCTCATCCCTTTTGCCCATCTCTCCCTTGGTAAGTTCGTTTAAATATCAACAACATATTGTTGCTGATGTTGAATTTTTTAAGACTGTTGCTGTGGCTAGTCACTAGGAGAAACATACAATCTTTCTTGAATAACATTACAAGCAACAACAATAGCAACAGCAACAACAACAACAACATTTTCCTGGACAATATTGAAATTTGTTGTCATTGTGTAATTGAATTTTATTTTCTCGTCATCATAAATTGAAAATGATGATGAACGGTAGGTGGTGGTGTTGGTGGACCAAACAAAAGTACAAAAAAATTAAACAAAGAAGGCCAACAACAACAGCAAAAACAACTGCTCAACATAATATTTTAGTTAGAAACAATAGGGCAAAAATAAAAACAGGTACAGGGTATATCAAGTTCAATATTTTCTTTAAAAAGGCGAATTAAATACTAGGAAACTGAAAACGCCCCTTCCTGGGGTATAGTCAATCACAAAAACATTCTCTCTTAAGGAAAAAATGATATCAAATCGAAAATGGATTTTATGAACTCCAAGTCCATTCAATGAGGGATTGAAAGTACATCTACAAAAATGTCCTCGACGACCCCAAAATATGTATGAACAGGTGGCAACATACTATCTAATTTGCTTTGACCGCAATGAGAACTATGGCAGCATAGCTTCAAGCAATTGAACTGCGGTGTTCGAAGGAATTCATGTCTGAATGTGCTCAGAAGGCAGAAGCAAAAATGGGCCTAAGAACCTAACAAACTGTCATATAATCATTCTGAAAAAGAAAGTTAATCGTGAAGGAACCTTTTGAAGTAGAAAATGAATAAATTTACGTGTACAAGATTTACTTTTAAAGATAAACGATGTCCCAAAAAACAAACACACACACATACACAGATACACACGCATACAACTATAAAATGAAAAGGAAAAATTAAACACAGCATCAAAAGAAGAGAAATGTTGCCAAATACTCATAAATAAAGAGAGAGAGAGAGAGACAAAGAAAAAAAAAACGAAAGTAAATATACGACGAGTAAACTAAAACAGATTTTCCGTAGTATAATACCGTGTTTATAATACATACGTATACAGGACCTTAAACAATAGCAACAATAACAACAACACAAAAAAAGGACAACAAAAGATAGAAGTAGAAGAAGAAGGACAAGGAGAGAAGGAAGAAGTTGGAAAAAAAGTACAACAACAAATAATCATAATAAACTACTGAAAATTTCAAACAACATAAAAAGCCATAAAATATAATGAAGTTTAGATGTGATGCACGTTTCTTTATGGCCTCAAATCTGCCAGAGAGCAGACAAACAAACAAACACGCAAACAAACACAGCAGCAGACGAACAGACCAACATCGACAAACTGGCAGTGAGTAACAAATCTGACTGACAGAGATAACGACAAAATAGCTGAGGGTAAGATTTCTTATTGTGTTCCTCCTCTCCAAATAAGGGGAATTTCATAAGAAGCATGGAAGGATTTGCATCCACTGCTGAGGCGCAAAACCTGGCTTAGGCTCAGAGCTGTTTATGACATTAGTGACCTTGGGGAGAAGTTTGGAATCCTCAGTTATAGGTATATAGAGGTAGAAAAGGCCATCAAACTAGTGAGGCCCATTATGATATATCAATTAATCCCACCCCCTAATCCAGAAGGTGCGCAGAGTTCCTCAGAGGCTACTCACACATCATTGAATTAAACTACATGATAAACTCAAGTGCTTTGTAGATATAGAATCGTTTCCTCCTTTTCTCCATCTCGGAAGCGTTTGCGGAACAGCTCAATTTGAGCTGGACAAAATAGCTAGACTAGCATGTCTTAATAGAACAGAGGAAATGAGACTTTGAGCTACTATGACGCTAGAAGTTCTGTTAGATTTGTGTCCGCTGCACATGGTAGTGAAGACCAAAGCTTTAAACATTATAAGATGGGATGACGGGAGACAATTCTAACATGAAATTCATTAGGGGTTTAAGGGACCTAGGGAGCCGATTGGCTAACACTTCCTTTCTTAACCCTGGACAAAACCAGTAGACTCTAATGGCTTTGGAAAGAGATACGCAACGAGACTTAGTGACAAAATTTAATGGAGTAACCTGGATGCTGTACACTCTCTTAATTGGGGGACTATTTTATGGTAAACAGATGGGTCAAGAACGGATTTTGGAACAGGAACAGGAAGTTTTTGGTCACAGAATGAAATATTCCGAGTACATAGGTAAATTTTCCTAGCAGAAGTCTATGAAATCAAAAGGTGTGGTAAATTTAGCTTGGGTAGAAGAGACAAAAGACTAAGAGTCCGTCAGTATGGGACTGCCTGAAGAAGACAGAATAAGATTAGCCACTGCAGTATCCCACGTAATGTGGGAAATCTAGGCAATGAGCAAGCAGACAACCTTGAAAGGAAATGAATTTTCCAGGTCGCTGAATGGCGCCAGAAACCTACAATGGAGTGAGAGAGGATGTTTGGAAAGAGATACTCAAGCAAAGTGAAGACAGAGAGGCAAGGACTGTTTTTAAATCAAGAGGGTTTGATTCAATCAAAATATTTGTTAGGAAATCACAATTAAAGGAGATCTGAGTCATGCTTCAGCAGACCATCTAGAAATAGCCGGTCTTTTGACACGGAACTGCAGGCTCTGGGTACACTTACGCACTTATTATTGTCTCGAGCCTTACAAGCAATGGGAAGGAATGATCAGAACATATTCAGGGCAGTTGTTCTGAAGGAGACATATCCCTATAATATCCCTATAAAGATTGAGGAGAGTACAATAGATCGTATAGTTGCAGTACTAGTGTACCTCTTCACATACATACATAATTGGTCATCACAACCCTTCAGTCAGGATTACGACCTAGTTTCTCACACCACTTATGTTGTGTGTGTTAATTTTTATGCATGAGTGGTGGGACCTACAGTTTAAAGTCGACTCCGAACAACAGATTTTTGAGAAACTTTTCATGCAAATTTTATTTACTCTCAGAGTTTTTGCCAGAAATCTGCTGAGAGAAAGACGCCGAAGAAATTTTTTTGTATTTTGTTTTGATGTCTGGCCTGGGGCTCGAACCCTGGCTTTACGTCTAATAAGCCAATACACTACCTACTAGACTATGGCGGCTTCAGATCCTCTTAACAATAATAATAAATAAATAACCTCTCTTAACTCCTTGGCACTTTCGAAATGCAGTCAATCATCTCTCTGGCCTTGAGAAAATTTTCATCAATTAATGGGGAGATCTCAATGTCCTTGAAAACGTTAGTGCTTGATTGCAATAATTCCTCCTAGTTTTAGGTTCAACAGTCGCTTTATGACAGACACTCTGCCCTCATTCAGTCTTCCTTCATTCTACGTTTTTTCTCGTAAAAATTCGTTACAAAATTTCTATTTTGCTATGAAATTCCCCTCAGGAAATAAATATAAAATTTTAAAACGATATTGTCCTCTAAGACATGTTTGGAACGTGTTGGTTAACAAACAAAAAAAAAAAGAACACAAAGAAGAAGCAGCATATAAAAAAAAGGGAAAAGAATACCTGGCACATGAAAATTCTGAGTTGATACTCACCATTAATCACATGAACCATAACACTGGCACTGCTGGCTGTTGTGGGTTGACAGGTATAGTTGCCGGTATCCGATGTTTGGGCATTCGATATACGCAGTCTAAAAATAGAAAACGAAAGAGAAAAACAATGTAAATAAGAACCAAAAAACACTAACAAATTGCAATAATTTAAGAAAACCAAAACAATGTTTGCCAAACTCTGTCTATATGTTTGTACGTCCGTCTGTTTTTATGTGTCTTTTGTGTGTATTTTTTTGTTTTTTTTTTTTGTTTCTAATCTAACCTTGGAAATGTCCCAGATTTCCATAAACTGTTGGCAGAAAGTAACAGCAGCAGCAGCCACAATACGCACTTACCTTGATTTCATTGTGTCGCCCAGTTGTGATTCCATGGCAATGCGTTGAGCAAAATCTTGTGTTATTTCGTTTGTTAAGATTTGTGGTTGTTGTTCAGCATCTGTAGCTGTTGTACTACTACCACCCCCAACATTTGCTCCTGTTCCGGCTCCATAAATGCCAGCATTATGTTGATGATGTGCATGTGTATGTGTATGCGTATGTGTATGTTGATTTTGTTCCAATACATTAACTTTGTTGTGCGTCACTGTGTCATCGATGCCAGCACCTGTCGACTCGTCATGGTTATTGTCGTTAATGTCGAATGGTGTAATCATGTATTCACCGCGATACCAATAGATGGGACCGATATCTTTAACAGATGGCTGGTGTACAATGCACGTGAGTATGATGGCACTGCCAACTTTAAAATGCAAATCAGCTGGCCCCGTTATAACAGCCTTGGCATCCGGTGAAATTTCTAAAATGGAAAATAAAAAATCCAAAATAAATGAAATTCAATTGAATTAAATGAACTGAAATGGCTTTTAATATTATTAAGGATAGGATTGTTGTTACATTCTGGAAGTTATCATAAATTATTGTTTTGTTGTTATACTAATGCATACACAAACGACACCTTTGTCGTTTAATAATTATATTATAATTAATCATTGCGGGATGACGAGGTGACTAAGCCATTATGTTTGGCGTATTGTTGATGAAAATGTATTCAGCTTTATATTATGATTTCTGCAGCCATACCATCTATTAAGGAGTACAACTCCTTTACAGAGTATTCATGTTATATCTGCAGTATGATATACACTCAAACGACTCAATGACAGCTTTCTCAAAAATCTGTCGTTCGGAGTCGACTTTAAACTGTAGGTCCCGCCACTCATGTATAAAATCTAACACACACAGCATAAGTGGTGTGAGAGACTAGGTCGTAATCCTGACTGAAGGGTTGTAATGATCAATTATATATGTATGTATGATATGCACTCAGGTATTTCCTCCTGGGATATATTAATGCCCCTCAGATTCCAGGAATGTGTTCTGATTATTCCTTCTCATCGTCACAGATTCTATGCCTTGGGCTTGAGGCAAAACATGAGACAAGACCAGAATAGTACGATTAACAAGAAGAAAACTTGCTAAATGGAAGAATATTCGACTCTAGCGTGAGATAATATCACAGAAAATTAAGGTCAAATATGTAGAAATAACACTGAATAGCAAATTAACATGGAGGGCTAATATAAAGACCATCTCAGGAAAGTCTACACACGCCATAATGGTATGGAGAAGGCTTACAGGGAAATCCTGGAGACATAACACAGGGATCATGCACTGGTCAGACCCAATGGGGCAATTATCTAGGAAGACAGAATGAATTTGAAAACAACTCAAATGGAGTTCAACAACATACAACGATTAGCATATGTTGGCATATCACGAGCAGTGAGAACTTATTCTACAGCGAGACTGAAGCCTCTGTTGGATATGGTAGTTCAGGTTAAAGCTTTGGAATCTACGATTATGTTGACAGCAGACAACTCTAAAATATATCAGTTAGAGGATTACGGGGACCTAAAGAATCGATTAGCTGACAGCCCTATCATGAACGAAATTTGTCTGTTGATGCTTTGCTAAGTAACAAATGTGTATGGAGTTCACATCTCTCCTCTCTCTCTGTATATAGTAAGACTCCGCTTAACGCTGTTTCAGTATTACCCGGTTGTATACGAGTATGTGTGAAAATGAAATGGCCATGCACTAAACAAAAGCGGTCCACTATATAGCGACGGTGTATACTATGTATCTTTTTCAACGATCTTTTGTTAGTCTATCCAGAATAAAGATTCCAACTGTATTTTCCGAAGTCACAATCACAGTACGAACGCTATTTCGTTTAAAGCTGGAACTTTTTGGAACGTATCCCCCGCGTTAATCGGGGTCTTACTGAGTGGGTCTTAAAGAGGGACTATTTTGTGGTCTATAGATGGTTCCAGAATGGATCTTGAAAAAGAAGCAGTAATTTTTGACCCAGAATGAAATATTCCAGGAGGCTATCTGCCGAGTGGAAGTCCAAGTCAACGAAAGATGTGGTATTCAACTTGGATAGAAGGTAAAAACGACAGAACACAGCAAAACTATGTGATAATTAGGCGGTCATTCGAGCAGCACTAGGCACTTATGAGATTACATCGATAATAGTATGGGATAGTCTGGGAAAGCTACATACATAACATAATTCAGTCAGGAGTGCGACCTTGCTTCTCACACTACTTATGTTGTTTGCATTAATTTTATACATGAGTGGCGGAACCTACAGTTTAAAGTCTACTAGACAAAATAAAATTACCCCTTTACTGGGTTCCAGCAGAGCGTGCGAGGAGAGAAGTTTCAATGCCACTGAAGGGGTTTCAGACAGAAAAAATTATCATTGTAGACTCCAAGTAATGGGTGATTTTTTAAGAGCTATAGGAAAATTTTTCAAAAAAAAAAAACCCATTAAATTCAGAAAAATGCATGAAATCTTTATTTGAATCGATAGTACGGTCCATATAATTTAATGTTTGAAGATTACTTCATGTAAATGTTGACCGCGACTGCGGCTCAAATGGTCCATCTGCTTAGTCCAATTTTGGCATACTCTTTCCAACATTTCGGCCGGTATCTCACGAATAAATGCTTCAATGTTGTCTTCCAATGCGTCAATTGAAACGGACTTGTCTGTATAAACATGAGCTTTAACATAGCCCCACAAAAAATAGTCTAAAGGCGTTAAATCGCACAATCTAGGCGGCCAATTGACCGGTCCCGAACGTGAAATAAAATGTTCACCGAACTCGCCTCGCAATAAGTCCGTTGTTACGCGTACTGTGTGGCATGTGGCACCGTCTAGTTGAAACCACATGTCATGCAAGTCAAGCTCTTGCATTTTGGGCAAAAAAAAGTTGTATATCATCTCACGGTAGCGCTTACCATTCACAGTTACGTTACGATTCACAGCATCTTTGAAGAAGTACGGTCCAATGATGCCACTAGCCCATAAACAGCACCAAACTGTGACTTTTTCTGGATGCATTGGTAGCTTTTGCAATGCTTCTGGCTGATCTTCACTCCAAAATCGACAATTCTGCTTATTTGTGAGCCAAAAATGATCTTCGAAATGAACACAATTTTTCGATAAAGAAGTGGATCTTCGGCCAACTTTCCAAGAGCCCATTCACCAAAAATTCTGCGTTGCGGTAGGTAGTTCGGCTTCAATCCTTGCACCGGCTGTATTTTGAAAGGCTTCACACCTAAATCCTTCTGCAAAATTTTCCACGTTATTGAGTAACAAAGGCCCAAATGCTGCGAACGGCGAGGAATCGATAATTGATGGTCATCATTAACACTGGCCGATACAGCTGCGATATTTTCTTCAGTTCGCACTCTACGTAAGCGTGTTGGTGGTTTAATGTCCAACAATGTAAATTTGGTGCGAAATTTAGTCACAATAGCCCGAATAGCCGCTTCAGTGGGTCGATTAAACTGACCATAAAATGGAAGAAGCACGCGATGAACTTTCTTAACAGGGAACGCATTTTGATAATAAAATTCAATGATTTGCAAGCGTTGCTCGTATGTAAGACGATTCATGGTTAAATTATAGACCAAACTGAAGATGTTTGACAGTGAAACAAAAAACACGAAACGTGCGTGAGCTGTTTAAACCAGTGTTGCCAAAACGATAATAGCTAAAAAAATCACCCGTTACATGAATGGATGGTCCTACAGTTTAAAGTCGACTCCGAACGACACGTTTTTGAGGAAGCTGTATCGACTAAATAGACAAAATAGAATTACCCCTCTGCTGGGCCCCAGAAGAGCGTGCGAGGTGGGAAGCTTCAATGCCATTGAAGGGGTTTCAGACAGAATAAATTGTCATTGCAGACTCCGAGTAGTATCGAGAATCTGGTCAGGACAAAAGATTTGAAGGAAATATAATTGGAATACCCTATAAAATTAGTTGGGAGTACGATAGATCGTACACTTCTTAACGATAATAGTAACAGTTAGCATCATAGGGAGGTGTTTTCCTTCGAAAATAATTCCCGAAGAACTGTTACCGTCATTCAATTTAATGCTAGTTTCCTAGCAACATCCACACTGCTTATGTGCCAATTTTTCTCAATTCTTTCCATGTTGCATTAACTTTTTTGTGTTTGGTTGACTGTGCATATTTCTTGTCTAATGAAATTGACTCCTTATTAATGAAACTGAAAATGTAAATTTTTTATTATCGGAATATTTAAATACTCATCCATATCTGTGGGGGGAGGGGGGAGGAGTATATTATACAGAATTTATTAACAATTTGTAACAATTTTAATGCAATTTTGTTACAATTTTGATAAAATTTCAGTTTACAGCTTTCAGCTTACAACCACAGTCACAGTGTCATTAACAATCTGAATGAATCTGATTTAAATGCATAATTTGCAGCATTTGTTGTTGTTGTTTTTGTTATGCTTGTCATAAAAGTAATGTTTAGAGTATGTATGTACTCGTATGCATGTAATGTAATATGCAAAATAAAATCAGAATAAGTTCTTCTTCTTTCGTTATTATTATTCCTTTGTGGGGAATATTGTAGTACTTTACGAGAAATTCTCTGAAATTCTGTGAAAACTCCTGATATTTTCAGAAATTTTCTCATTTTATATTTCATTACTGGCATTAGTTTTCATCTGCTTTTTGTTTTTAGCTTTTCATTTACTTGACTTAATATTCTGGTAAAACCATAGAGAAAGAAAGAAAGAAAAAATAAAACATTGAAAATAATTTTATTTTATGAAAAATTCTCTGGGTTTTCATATTCCAAAAATGCTTTACTGGGGGTATATATAGAGAGAAAGTAATAAAGCAGATGGTTTTTGTTACTGTTGGTTCTCCTATCATTTATTCAGGATGCAATTGTGTATTGGCATGACAAAACCGACAATTAAATGCAATACCAACTACATGTTTACAGAAAGAAACAGCAAACGCAATGGAAATAGGAATGTACCTCTTATTTTGACCACATTTTTGTGCTTGATTTTTAGGGTATCACCAGGCTCAAAAATATGAAAAGAGGGAAAAGAGCGAGAGGGAAAAGTGCAAGATTACAAAGTGTATGTATGAAAATGAATAAATAATTTTGTTGTTTATTGTTCTGTTGATATTTACCTTTCTGGTCACCAAAAAAAAAAATACAACAAAAAGGACAAGAGTTGTCCTGCCAAAATTATTACAGTGTCTGCTATTATTACAGCTTATACGACGACACACGGTATTTAGAGTTGTGTGATTGGTTGGTTTGCTTGGGTACGTTTATAGTCATCACGACAATTAGAATACACTCGGAGGGCATTGAACTAATTGTGCTGGTTGTAGAGAATACACATACATAATTGGTCATTACAACCTTTCAGTCAGGATTACGACCTAGTTTTTCACACCACTTATGTTGTGTGTGTTAATTTTATACATGAGTGGTGGGACCTACAGTTTAAAGTCGACTCAGAACGACAGATGTTTGTTGAGAAACTTGTCATGGCAACTTCACTTCACTCATAGAGTTTTTGACAGAAATCTGCTGAGAGGAAGTCGACGAAGAAATATTTTTTCATATTTCGTTTTGATGTATGACTTGGGGTATGAACCGTGGCCTTATGTCTTATAAGCCAACACACTACCTACTAGCTAACGGCGACAAATTTGAGAGTAAATACAATTGCAATGAAAATTTTATCAAAAATCTTTCGTTCGACATCGACTTTAAGCGGTAGGTACCGCCACTCATGCCTAGAAATAATACGCACAACATTTGAGAAAAATAGGTCATAATCCCGACTGAAGGATTGTAATAAACAACCATATACATATGTATGTATGCAAGAGAAAAAAAAAGACTGAGATCAGTCAGCTCAATTTCATTATAAACTTCAAGAATGTTGGCTCCTATACAAAGTATTTATATTTTCCCTACCAAGGTCTGGTCAATTACAGAGCAGAAGCTCAATTCGCTCCACATACCATGTAATAGTTCGGCTGGAATCTATTTCAAATTCTTTTTAACGACTCACATCACAATGCTCCAAAAGGAACTCTAACAACAGTTTCACGCTGCATTTTTTATAATCCATTAATCAATTGTTACCAGACACGCAATATCTAATCTATTGCATCTGAGCCTTCTCACTAATCCATTACCCGATGAAAAAGGTTTCTATCTATCCATCCACGGATTCAATACAGGAATTACCCTTGAGCCTAAATGTCTATAAAACCGGCAATAGTGGGGAAATACAAAAAACGAAACGAAAGTCATTAAACAAGACAAACAGACAACAATAAAATACCCACATCGTACGGTTAACAGAATTACACAAACAAATACGGAGGAATTCAAGAGAAGGAAAGTAAACAATTCCATTGAAAGATTGTGAAGTTGCCAGGCATACAATTATGGAG
Source organism: Sarcophaga subvicina (assembly GCA_936449025.2). NCBI lineage: Eukaryota > Metazoa > Arthropoda > Insecta > Diptera > Sarcophagidae > Sarcophaga > Sarcophaga subvicina. Next base: position 103,749,242 of record OW388082.2, on the reverse strand, counting down.
GTATAAATAGAGTGAAGAATGAAGTCGCCAGTCAATCGGCAGTTGTGAGTGAGTGATGAGACGTGAGCCTGTGATTAATAACTTGAGAGTTGTGCAGGTTAAACACATTTAAGCGATCAAAAGAAAAATTCTTATATTTTAATTGCAATTATAGAATCCACGATAAACGTTTAGCCAATTTAAAAAGAAAACGTAACAGTACGGAGATCAGAAAGTTCCAGTGTAAAGTTCCGCACCATAATAAAGGGTGTTTTTTTATAGATGGATTATTCGATTGACATGAATTTTATTTATCCGAAAGATAATCTTGTGGCATTACATTTTAAATATGATTTCTGGCATATGACCGCCACGGCTGGCGCGGATGTAGTCCAATCTGGACGTCCAATTTTCGATGATTTTTCCAACATTTGTAGCCTTATATCGGCAATAATACGGCGAATGTTGTCTTCCAAATGGTCAAGCGTTTGTGGCTTTACCGCATAGACCAATGACTTTACATAGCCCCACAGAAAGTAGTCTAGCGGTGTTAAATCACAAGATCTTGGAGGCCAATTCACAGGTCCAAAACGTGAAATTAGGCGGTCACCAAACGTGTCTTTCAATAAATCTATTGTGGCACGAGCTGTGTGACATGTTGCGCCGTCTTGTTGAAACCACATCTCCTGGACATCATGGTTATTCAATTCAGGAATGAAAAAGTTAGTAATCATGGCTCTATACCGATCACCATTGACTGTAACGTTCTGGCCACCATCGTTTTTGAAAAAGTACGGACCAATGATTCCACCAGCCCATAAAGCGCACCAAACAGTCAGTTTTTCTGGATGTAACGGTGTTTCCACATACACTTGAGGTTTACCTTCACTCCAAATGCGGCAGTTTTGTTTGTTGACGTAGCCATTCAACCAGAAGTGCGCTTCATCGCTAAACAAAATTCGCTTATGAAAATCGGGAACAACGGTAATCTCGTTTTGGGCCCATTCGACGAATCTACGCCTTACTTGATGATCGTTTGGCTTCAAATCTTGCACGAATTGGATTTTGTAAGCACGCAAACCAAGATCCTTCCGCAAAATCTTCCATAAAGTGGATGGACACAGATCCAATTCCTGTGCTCGATGGCGGATGGACTCATTCGGGTCTTCCTCAATGCTACGCTCTACAGCAGCAATAGCTTCTTCTGTACGCACCGTACAGCGTCTCTGGGGATGCGAGTTATCAATAAGAGTAAACGTGGTGCGAAAACGTTCCATGGTTAATCGAATTAACTGCTCTGATGGACGATTTTGTCGACGAAAAAATGGACGTAGTGCGCGATACGTTTTCCGCACAGAACCATTATTTTCGAAATAAAATTGCACTATTTGCAAGCGTTGTTCAGGCGTGAGTCTATTCATGATGAATTGCCATACCAAACTGAGAATAAATCACTTGAAAGCTGTTAAATCGGTCGCCATCTTGAAAAGTAATGCCAACTTAAAGTTCTATTCCTCTATAAAAAACACCCTTTACATAACACATAAACATATGGCAACCCTATTATTCTGGTAATTGCTACAGTAGACCAACACTGTTTAAATATTTTTAAAATGCTTGATTAGGAAACTTTAACAATGTAAAGAATAATAAAAAAGTGAGAAATTTTTTTAGCAGCCCAATAATTTTTTTTGACCAAATGTAGGGCAACACAAGTCATACGTTCTGATTCATCAGCAGCGTCAAGTATCGAAGGTTATTGAACAAATTAAATCATTATGAATAATGAATAACGGAAAGAGGGGAGATATACCCTTTAGAACTAAATGAAGTGTGAAATTAATGTAACAACAAAAAAAATATTTAAATGAAGTGCCATATTTTAAATGCTACGACCCTGGGAGGGGGGGATGTTAATATGCAATAAGTGTCAAATAAAACACCTGATACTTGAAATATGCTATTCAAGGTCTTAAAAAATGTAGAAAATATTTTAATTTCTTCATGTTTTTTTATTCATTTAATTAATCTTATTAAAAAAAAAGAAATGAAAATAAGAAGAAAAATGGGGCGGAAAAACATGCTTTTACTCTGGCATTCTGCCTGCAATCAAAAGAGCATTTTTAATGAAGCAATCCATTGCAGCAATAAATAATTTCAAACGTAAATTAAATTTCATTTGCTTTTATGCGTAAAAGATTTATTTTTATTACCAGAAAAAAAATAAAAAATAAACAAAAAAAAAAAAAAACGATAAAGAAAATGAAGACGAAATAAATATTTTTTTATTTCCTCATATACGATGTTAAAAACAATTTCTTTTTTTTCATAATCAAGTGCAATTGAAAATGCAAATAAATCTGCGAGTGTCTTGATGGTGGTGAAAATAAAAATTTATGGCATTTCGGAAATATTTAAGCAACGAGGTCGATCCTTATATTTGCAGGTTTGATGTATAAAGGGCAATAATACTCGGAAAATCAATTACATTGACAACCTCATAAAATATTTGCTGAAGTTTCTGGCAGGCACAGAAAAATAAAATAAACCTTGAGGGGGTAAATCAATAAATGTGATCACTGTTAGATACCCTAAGCATATGGGTAATTATATTTTTATAATGGGAAAGCTTAAATATAGAAATGCTTAGAGGTCAACTGACAATAATAATTGACTCTCTACCAAAAGGATCACCTCTGTTCAACGTGGGCTAAGCTGTCTACTGGTCTATTATTATCTGCTTGCTTAATTGGAGCTGCTAATGGACACCAACTTTCATTTAAAGTGAAATCTTCTGTTGGCATAGTGGGCTAGCTAGTCTGCCCTAAATCCTTCAGCATCTGTACTCACAGTCTGTATTTGACTTTTGTAGAGTGGCAGTTTTAAAGGCCTAGCAGTGGACAAAAATGCAAATTCGCCTACTGCAAAGGCCGATATCTTGTATGTCCACCCAAAAGAGATCCTAGAGGTTCTTTAGTACAATAGTTCCAGTTAGGACTGAAAAATATTCAGGGTTTCTGAAGCAGTGAAAGTGACCAAGAAGATTCACAAAACCTCTGTCATTACTTTAGAAATCCAATTGGTAGATGATCTCTGGTTTTAGACCTATTTCCCTATCTATCTCCTAGACATACTAAAAACTGTGGTTAACTTACACTCAGCCACAAAAGTATACATACGGATAAAAAATTTCAGAAATTTTTTAACTAATCCGTTTTCGTTGAAAATATTTTTAATTAGTTGTCAGAACTTTCCTCGATTTTAAGACGGACTTGGTTAAAAAATTTCTGAAATTTGTTAACTTTTGTGGGCATCAGGCTCAGGCGTTGAAAATATTTATAATTGTCTGACATCTTTCTTCGATTTTAAGACGGTCTTTTGCTTTGGTTCAGAAATTTGTGAAATTTGTAAATCGGACGCATATCTTTGTGGGTCTGTGCAGGGCCACAATTCAGTTCAAATTCAGAAATTTTTTAACATATGCAAAAGACCCTCTTAACATCAAGGAAACTATAAAGATTTTCAACGAAAACGGATTAGTTAAAAAATGTCTGAAATTTTTTAACCGTATATATAATTTAGTAACTGTGTGTAGGTCCTATAACCTATAACTCCTGGCTGGCATTTCTGAATCGTCCTGATAGCCTATAAAGGTGCGAATCACTTCGAAATCGCCTTTAACTAGAGAAGGTTCTGTTAAAAAATCCTGGATGACAAAAACAGACAGATGACAGATTTCCAAATGCTGTACCATGATAAAGAATACGTTTTATGGTCTTCTATTCTTCCTCGACATTATAGCATCTGCAGAAGTCATCCTCTAGAAAACTATACTGCCATGACTGCTCTGCGGTTTTTAAGATGGTTTCTGGTTCTGTTTATTGAAAATTTTGCTGTGTATATACATACATATGTATATAGGGGACCAGATTTGTCTAGTATCTACACAAATGGGTTTATTGTGCCTTCTTTCCCCTTTTTAATTGATTGCAGTCTGCGTGAAATTATTTGTCTGTGTAGAGGAATGCTTTTCTCAAATTCCCTCGAATTGTTTATTAAACCGGCCTATGCAAGTAAGTCAGTTGTATTGTATTATTGTACAGTGCACGCCATGTACAGAAGCCCATATAAAAACATTTGGCTACCTCGCAATATCCTCCAGAGACACTAAATCTCCTTTGGCAACCCTAGATGTTTTGTATTAGAGACCTAATCGGCGTTTTACTGTCAGTAAATGTGTGTATACTTGAGAATGATATCCTCTATTACTGTATGCTTAAAGCAGTTGATTTTATTGTCCTTATTTTAGCCTGAATCATACTCTAGTAATCGAGACATTCTATGTTCTAGCCATTCTGAAAAGAGTCTACATTCGATTTTTTTCGCTTGTTTTGGATCCGTCTATGTATACTTGGATCAAAGAAAGGTTTTTTCAAATTTCTTGTTTTTGTTAGATCGTTTAATTTTGTAACTATCCTCGTATGCTCATAAAAAACTTATAATTAAAAGCAATTAATTTTAAAAAAAGTTTTCTTTTTATTCTTTGTAATACAAGAGAAGTGAAAGACAACAAAAATTGTTTTTTTCAATTAAGGGGGGCCTACTGGTCATATTTTTGAAATCTCGACCTTTAAGAATAAATTTTTAATCATGAGCAATTTTATAAATACGTAAAGCGCATAATCGAGAGGCGAGATGTGATATGATCAGCTACAGAAATTCTATGGAAGTCTACAAAGACGGTTTAGTTAAGAGAAGGCATTAAAAGTTTCACTGAAGCTTTTAATCTTAGGATATCTGCCTTTGCCTCACTAACTATTGTAGTGTGTTTCAGGCTGAGTAAATGGTCACAACACATCATGCTGTGGAACTAATCCTGAGTATTCTTTCTCAAACTATCTTAATTAAGCAACTGTCAGATCTCTTGGGGATATAAGCATAAGGTTTAAACAGGTTTGCATATGCGGTAACTTTCTAAGGTTGTTTTGTGTTCCTTGCCACGCGGATATTCCGGGCAATTTCGTAGCTTTTGGACTTGCTTGAGCAAGCATACTCTTATCAAACACCAATCCGCTCTTGAATATACGACTTCCTCTTATTTCGGTTAGGATGTCTTCTAGGCAGAGGACAAATCCCGGATTGAGGACCAGTTTAGCCAGACTCATAAAAACTAAACAAGAGGTGTTCCAATTAACATTAAAATTGGATTGTAGAGATAGCCCTGACAAGGTATTTCAATGGTATAATAAGGAAGTCGCCGTGGTCTAGTAGGTAATGTGTTGGCTTATTAGACGAAAAGTCAGGGTTCGAGCCCCAGGCCAGACATCAAAATAAAATACAAGAAGTATTTCTTCGGCGACTTCCTCTCAGCAGATTTCTGGCAAAAACTCTGAGAGTAAATAAAATTGCCATGACAAGTTTCTTAAAAATCCGTCGTTCAGAGTCGACTTTAAGCTGTAGGTCCCGCCACTCATGTATAAAATTAACACACACAACATAGGTGGTGTGAGAAACTAGGTCGTAATCCTGACTGAAGGGTTGTAATGACCAATTATGTATGTATGTAATAAAGAAACCCGAATATTCTCATATTTTTCAGGCTTGAAATTTCGTTCTCCAAACTGGCATAACCCCTTAAAATGTTTGCTGTTTTGACAACAATTTTAATTGAAACTTTATTTTGCTTTGTTTAAATTGTTTTTTTTTTAACAATCTCCCGTTAAAAATATTTGTATTTTTATTAATAATACTCTGGTTCAGCAATTAAATTTTTGCCAAATTTAAAATGCCGAATTATTGGGGGGTACAACAAACTGTTTCAGTTTTTAAATGCGCGTATAAGTCAGTCACCTCTTTTTTACCTTCTGCCTGCATACACTTTAAATTAAATTTTACATTCGGGTTTTAATTAATTTGATTTTCATTGAATAGCTCGACAGTTGAGTGAGTGCTCTTCATCTCGTTACCAGACAACCGCATTTACAATGACTACCCCACGTGTCATTTCCTCCTTTCCGATTTCAGTTGATTTTTGTCTTTCTTTTCGTTGAAGTGGTTAAAGAATTTTTCAATAAAAATTATCTTTTAACTTTATTTTTTGCTGTTGTTGTTGTTGTTCGTTCGTTCGTTCTTCTTTTTTGCATCTTTTATTTCATTTTTTTTAAATTCAAGTGAATTAATCAAAAAATAAAAATAAAAAACACACACACACATACACAGCAATTATAAAAGAATTCCAACAACACTTAAACAGTGTAATTAAATTATACGAGAGAGAGAGAGAGAGAGAGAAAGAGAGTTACGAGAGTAGCTGTGTATGGGTAGCTGGACGAATGGGGATGGAATGGAATAAATATTTGCAATTTCTTTTCATTACACATTCTTAATTATTTTGTTAAATTAACTCGTTTCAATGTGTGGGTAATTTTATCTCATTGCACACAGACGAACGATTGTTATGCCCAGCACATTCACCCCTTGCCTGTTAAGTGCCTAGAAAATGTGTAGAGTTACAATCGTGTTCTTAAGATGAAGTGAAACCCATCCATATTTCAGTTTGACTATAACATGCCAGTAACGAAGTCACCGTGGTCTAGTAGGTAGTGTAGTGTAGTAGGCTTATTAGACGAAAAGCCAGTGTTCGAGCAACAGGCCAGACATCAAAATAAAATACAAAAAGTCTTTCTTCGGCGTCTTCCTCTCAGCAGATTTCTGGCAAAATCTCTGAGAGCAAATAAAATTGCCATGAAAAGTTCCTCAAAAGTCTGTCGTTCGGAGTCAACTTTAAACTGTAGGTCCCGCCACTCATGTATAAAAAAAAATTAACACACACACAACATAAGTGGTGTGAGAAACTAGGTCGTAATCCTGACTGAAGGGTTGTAATGACCAATTATATATGTATGCATGTATGTATGTATGTCAGCAGCTTGCAAGTAGATCGAGATGTACGGATTCTGCGTTGTTTCTTTATTCCTGAACAGATTGTTTGAATATTTCATAAGATTCAGGGGTTAACCTGAATTTTCATAACCGTGTTAACAACTGAGCATCATTTCTCTCTTCCATCATCATTGCGTAGGCTGCATACGGTATTCGATCCAGAGATATGTCTTGTGGACAAGCGAGAAGACCAAAACATATGGCAACTAGAGATGCAGCCTGCCAGCGATTGGTCATAAAAATTCTGGTGAGTAGATAAGAAGGCAGACTTCCAAAATGTATCATTGCAAAGTTTGTATACAGTTCTACTACGGTATATAAATTTTGTACATATGCAAAGCTACCAAACAATGCATCAACTATAAATCCGATGCCTGATTGCCTTTTGACTACGCTAAAAGTACACATTGACGACGTTTTGAAATAGTATACATTGTAACCATTTTGTACAGCGGCTTTATGAAACACTATACTTTGTTCAAACACGAAGCAACTAACATTTTGAAAGTCAGCCGAAGTGTACAAGAGAAACACCAACAACACCAGCAGCACAAAAGTAGTTTTATTACCACCTGAAAGATCTGCGTAAAGACTCTATTCGACGGATGTTAACCCATTCGCCATTACATAGCGCACTAGTGACTAACAGTGGTGGATTCACCCAAATTGTGTCAGGGGTTGTCTTCAACAACTTGTGTGCGTTACTTTTATACATGAAAGGCAGGACCTACAGTTTAACGTCGACTCCGAACGACAGATTTTTGAGAAACTTTTCATGGCAATTTTATTTTACTCTCAGAGTTTTTGCCAGAAATCTGCTGAGAGGTAGTCGCCGAAGAAATATTTTTTGTATTTTATTTTGATGTCTAGCCGGGGGCTCGAACCCTGGCTTTTCGTCTAATAAGCCAACATACTACCTACTAGACCACGGCGACTTCAGGAATCAATTAGGTGTGATATAGACGGCTCTATGCCCAGTGAAAAGTGAATGTTTGTCGAAAGCCTAAATGTAGTGTCTATCCTTGGGTCATAGTTCCAAGGCAGGATAAAGCTTTTTAAGATAAGATATCGACGGACCTATCTAAATCAATGTCAAGCGGCTAATGGAAATCTGTGTAAAATTGGATGTCGTGTTAGAATATTCTCTTCAGAACTTCTGCTCAGATTTGGATTCCTGCATGTCTATACACGGCTGCAGTTATTAAAAGACTGTAACCATTACGTATCCACTTCCAACTGGAAATTAAGTAGGTTTTTATGAGGCTGAGATCCTGTCTTCGACTCCTATTGATTTAATTTTTGTTCAGTTGTATAGATGTCTTCCCTGTCTGCACGCCACTGTTATGTTATCCTTTCTGATAAGTTAGGGCCAACCTTGACATGAAATTTAATGACACAACAAGTGTGTTAAAAGGTCTTAACATGGAGTTTCTAATCTAGACGATCTCTTTGACTCTAAATCTGCTGTGAAGTCTCCTGAACTTTCTAGAATTTACTACGCATGGCAGTTAGGATGTTTACTGTTCGTTATTTAAAACGGCCTGCAATGACAGAGTATTGTGCCGAATGGTTTGGAAAGATTTTTAAAGGGCTTACTGGTGTGAAAGCTTTGCTTGCCCTTTCTCTTAACTTTTCTTGGAATTCTTGGAAATCGTGGAGAAAAATTCTTTGTATTTCGCTCCTTTACGAATATACTGCTCCACCAATAACTCTTTCTTAGATAGGACTCAAAGAGGACCTACATATATAAGCATAACTATCCACTTATCCACAATTCATGATGATGATAACCTCGATTCAGAAACCCTTGCCATACGCCTGTCACCGACACTGGCAGCACATGCTGTTACCAGGTGGGTGGGGGAGTCCTCAAGTGAATGTAAAACATTAACAGGCGTATTACACAGAATGAAAATGAAGTTTTTTTAATTCCGTTTTATTGCTAAAAATTATCATTAAATAACGTTCAATTTAAAAATAACTGCACGAGTGCTTTGAATGTTGTTACTGTGCTGTTGCATGCCACATAAATTACACGATACACGCAATGCTTTCCCAATAATAAACAGAATGCCAACAGAAGCCATGCGAAATCCAATAAAAAGCTTACGCGTATATTTACAAGTTGTATGTATGTTTATCTGTCTATCTGCGTGCCTATCCGCCTGCCAGACCTGACGTTTCGAATAATTTCGTTAAAAACAAAAAAAAAAAAAATAAAACGAAAGAAACGTAAGCGTGGTATGTATGGCCATATCCTTGACTATCTTTCGTCTCTGGGTTTTATCCCATTGTTGACTGACCGCTAATGATGTCGTGAGTGTGTGCGCGTAAGTGTATCCGTGTGCTTGCATGCATGTAAATATTAATTATCTTGCCTGTAATTAAGCAATTGGCTATAAAAATGATTTTTGTGGCATTTACGTTAAGAATTTAATCTGAAGGATTTTCTTAAATTTCAAAGAGAGTGAGTAAATGAAAAGTAAAATAAAAAACAACAACAAAAAACAAAATGGAAAACATAATGACAATGGCTCTTTAAAAACGTATATATGGAATGTATGTAAAGGGTGTTTTTTTATAGAGGTATAGAACTTTAAGTTGCAATAAAACAACGATGGATTATTCGATTGACATGAATTTTATTTACCCGAAAGATAATCTTGTGGCATTACATTTTAAATATGATTTCTGGCATATGACCGCCACGGCTGGCGCGGATGTAGTCCAATCTGGACGTCCAATTTTCGATGACTTTTTCCAACATTTGTGGCCGTATATCGGCAATAATACGGCGAATGTTGTCTTCCAAATGGTCAAGCGTTTGTGGCTTTACCGCATAGACCAATGACTTTACATAGCCCCACAGAAAGTAGTCTAGCGGTGTTAAATCACAAGATCTTGGAGGCCAATTCACAGGTCCAAAACCTGAAATTAGGCGGTCACCAAACGTGTCTTTCAATAAATCTATTGTGGCACGAGCTGTGTGACATGTTACGCCGTCTTGTTGAAACCACATCTCCTGGACATCATGGTTATTCAATTCAGGAATGAAAAAGTTAGTAATCATGGCTCTATACCGATCACCATTGACTGTAACGTTCTGGCCACCATCGTTTTTGAAAAAGTACGGACCAATGATTCCACCAGCCCATAAAGCGCACCAAACAGTCAGTTTTTCTGGATGTAACGGTGTTTCCACATACACTTGAGGATTACCTTCACTCCAAATGCTGCAGTTTTGTTTGTTGACGTAGCCATTCAACCAGAAGTGCGCTTCATCGCTAAACAAAATTCGCTTATGAAAATCGGGAACAACGGTAATCTCGTTTTGGGCCCATTCGACGAATCTACGCCTTACTTGATGATAGTTTGGTTTCAAATCTTGTACGAGTTGGATTTTGTAAGCACGCAAACCAAGATCCTTCCGCAAAATCTTCCATAAAGTGGATGGACACAGATTCAATTCCTGTGCTCGATTTCGGATGGACTCATTCGGGTCTTCCTCAATGCTACGCTCTACAGCGTTTCTATGGATTCTATGGATGCGAGTTATCAATAGGAGTAAACGTGGTGCGAAAACGTTCCATGGTTAATCGAATTAACTGCTCTGATGGACGATTTTGTCGACGATAAAATGGACGTAGTGCGCGATACGTTTTCCGCACAGAACCATTATTTTCGAAATAAAATTGCACTATTTGCAAGCGTTGTTCAGGCGTGAGTCTATTCATGATGAATTGCCAAACCAAACTGAGAATAAATCACTTGACAGCTGTTAAATCGGTCGCCATCTTGAAAAGTAATGCCAACTTAAAGTTCTATACCTCTATAAAAAACACCCTTTATAAGGCTTGCATTTATGGTTTGTGGATTCTTACCACTTTAAATGGAATGTCGGTTCGTTCATGCAAGATTTGTATATTTGTGGTGGAGGCTATAAAATTGACTGTTTAAATCCTTTTGTCTCTTCTCTATTGGCTTCAATTAAACTTAAAAAAACAAGGAATTAAAAAAGAAACGTAACTTCTTTAGATAAAAATTTCTATGAAATTGTAATCGAAACCTTTACGCTCTACTTTACAAATTCGTTCTGCTACTTTCACATGCTAATCTTATAATGGAACACCATTATGTCGCATCCACTGTTTATTATGTTCACTTGTGTTCATTTCAATATCAACAACGTGTAACGACATCTTATTTGAATGAAATTGACTTGGTTGATGCCAAATTTGTTCTTTTATTTTATATACATTCGCTTCTATTTTCTTCCATTTGATTTTCTTTATCTTTTAAGACTCTCTTTCTCCCCCTGTGTCTCTCTCTCTCTTTCTCACTCCTCAAATTGTTTGCATTCGCGTATTTCTATACAAAACGTTGAAAGAACACAGAAAATTTTGAATGACATGACACTTGGGCTGTCATTAAATACGCTGCTATTAGATTCGCTTACACTAAGAAGATGAAAAGAATTTCAATGCATTTGTGAATGCATCTGCCACCGTATGCTGGTATTTGTATTCAATGATATCTGTGTGTGTGTGTGGAGCATATGTAAGCGATATTATTATAGTCATCGTCATCAGTATTATCACCACCACCAGCAGTAGCATATGATTTTTGCTTTAAACATGTGTTCGAATGTCTTATCGTATCAATTCTAAACAAAAACAAAACAACAGCAAAATGGTATCACATTTTATCAAGGTTGTTGTGTTAGTAAATGGCACTCTTCAACAAAACTTTTGCATTTACAAGTGGTTGCTTCAGGCAGTTGGAAATAGTATACGAAGGATGCTTTCAAAATCTAAGTCAACATTTTTCTTAGGACCAATAATCAGGGAATGTCCCTACTATGGCTCTATTATTACCCTCTCTTAAATGGAATTATGGTGGTATATTTGAGAGTCACAGTGGACAAAACGATCACTTGGGAAGCGCAGCATCCGATTCCGAGGAGACAAAGTATTTCTTTCTCAGCATAAGACTCTTTGGTATATGAATTACAGAATGATCTTCGGTTGTAAGATACGTTTGGTATGAAGGCCAAAGACTTATGCAAAGAAAAGCAAGAGATGTTATGGGTAAACTGCATCGAAACATACATGTACGTTTATATGAAAGAAACATATTCCAGAAGGGATCTTGAATAAGGTCCACTGATTATCACTAAAGAAACAAGGACTCCCATGCTGTTTTTATTAATTTTCCTGTGAGAATTTAATAACGAAATAACGCCTAAGCGGTGTTTAATGAAGGAGAATTGATCGAACCATCGACTATATGGCATTTCTCTGTGAGTCGAAGATTTTTATTTCAAATAAAGCCCCGTGAAACGGTGAGAAACTCCCAATGCCCACTGATAATGCCATCTTTACGAATGTATCGAAACTAGATGGTACACTTGTGCGAGGGTATTTTGTAAGGATTTCAAAATGAAACTCCATTACAGATTGAAACATCTTTCAGGCGAAGATATTTGCTATTTTACAGATTTTTAAGGATCGAGTTCGCCTGGCTTAATTAAATGCAGATTTTTGCTCAGTTTTTTAGCCACGACTAATTCAACACAATAAAGTACTTCACACCGCGTTGACTAAGTTTCTAGTGGGTTCCATGGAAATGATAAACACTCTTACGATATTGGCATTCCACTAAGCCTGCAACCCCTATGCAACTCTTGATCTAAACTGTCTATTTCGAGGGCATTAGAAATGTTAACCATGTAGTTGCCAGAACTGTCAGACACCTTAACAACGAAAGGGTTTGGCGGAAATCATGAGGAGTTATCTAGTTTGGTACCCCTTCTGATTAATTTCTATGGAGCGAACAAAGTTTTCGGGCAGATCCCAGCGTCGTAAACGATAGAGACCTTCGACAAATCTGCAATGTCCTGGAGAAATAGAAGAAACAGACAAGTTTGAAACTTGATATGACGTTCGCAAGGAATAAACTGCTAGTCAGCAGGTATTTAATCATAATGAGGATCTCCATGACTTCCTACTGGGAGACTCTGAAGTGATTAGGGACTCTGTATGACTCTTTTTAATATAAAAACTGTGCATATCCAATTGAAAGCCTTTCACGAATTATTTAAGAAGCCTCTACTCTCTACTCTCTATCCATCTTTACATCTTTGGAATCTCCTCTTATTTATTTGCCTATTAAGAGCAGTCGCCGTGGTCTAGTAGGTAGTGTGTTGGCTTGTTATACGAAAAGCCAGGGTTCGAGCCCCAGACCAGACATCAAAATAAAATACAAAAAGTATTTCTTCGGCGACTTCCTCTCATCAGATTTCTGGCAAAAACTCTCAGAGTAAATAAAATTGCCATGAAAAGTTTCTCAAAAATCTGTCGTTCAGAGTCGACTTTAAACTGTAGGTCCCCACCACTCATGTATAAAATTAACACACACAGCATAAGTGGTGTGAGAAACTAGGTCCTAATCCTGACTGAAGGGTTGTAATGAGCAATTATGTATGTATGTAAGAGCAATCTAGCCTTAATGAATTTCTTAAGGTTCAACCTAAGATCGAAAGGTAGTGCGCCCTTACATGAGAAGGAGCAAAAGCAGCAACAGAAGATAGCACCTTGAGTTTCATGAGACATCTCTTTGAGTGTTTACTACATTACTTGAACCGCAAAGAGTCGCTGAGAATTCAAATTTACTTCATCAAATTTACTTCATCGCGGTACTTATGGAGACTCCTTGGCATATTCATGTCCATATGAGGGTGAGTCTTCTTCTACATTGCAACAACTGTGACAAAGTTCATCAAACTGTACAATTCATCAGGCATGATTTTTAACTGGACAGTGCGTAATGGCCGCAGTCATCGATCTGGATAAGTTTACACCATTGTGACCTAAGAGTGCTTCACAATAAGTCTATAGAATGCCTATATGGTGATTCCCAATGGCCTGGGGATCACATAGACCTCATCCGATAAAAAGCGTTGATGGCATTTCATTCATTCTTATGCACTTTTATCAACCGAGACATTGAAACGTGTGATTGGCTATCAAGATAGCCTAAATGATGTCACTAAATGAATATGCTTTCCTTGCACTTACTTAACTTTTAAGTTTTTTTCCATAGCCACGGGAGCAGAAAAGCCAGACGAGTGGTATCTGTTACCATGACATTCTCTATCATTACGTCCACCATTTAAATTATAAAAAACTCAACTTAATTAAATCTAATTAAACGCGATAATAATAATAAAAGAAGACAATAAAGTTCAAGACGATTGTGATAATTAAAACGACTCTTTTAATAGCCCATTAAATAGAGAAAAAGATGCTTAAAATATCAAACAACCCTCTTACAAAGGAATGCTTTTCAACGAAATTCTAACTCTTTTAAGTTTTTTTTTTATTTTATTTTTTATAAGAATACTCTACTCTTAGTTGTTATTGCTATTATGTGTGTGGTAAGAAAAGTAAGGTTTTAATCTCTCCTGTATTTTTTACTGCCTTCGCAACTCTCTCTCTCGCGCTCTCGCTTTGTAGAATATTTCTTATACTTTAATATGCACTGACTGCACTTGCACATGCAGAAAGAAACAGAGAGAGAGACAGAAAGAGAGAGAGTAGAAGATGAATGTTAGTGTTGGAACTATTATTTCGTTGTTTGTTTTGAATGTCAAGTACTATCAGCATGTATTTGTCTAACTGCACATGTAAATGTTATAAAACACACAGAGTGTTTATGTATACGTGTAGAGCAGTGACAAAGTAAAAGAGATCCATTACTGTGTACATAAATATCATATCGTAAGTACAACTTGTTTCTTTCTTTCTCTCTCGCATTTACTCGCATTTATTTGTTTGTTTGTTCAATTAAGGTAGAAGAGAATAAAGGAGAGAATATGCGTGTGTGTGTGTGTAAAGTAAATATTCAAACATTTATAAAGTGCTTTAAAAACATTCACAAGACAATTGCAATGCAGCCTAAGAAAAAAATAAAGTAGAAGAAGAGAGAGACAATCATGAAGATATTAAAACACTACAGTTTCCATGAATATTCAAGCAGTTATCCCTCCCCCTTATTCATATGCAATGCAATTGCAATTGAGACGACAGTGGTTTTATTATGCAAAATGATGCCGCGTTTTTTATAATTTAATTAAATGCTCGGAATTTTTCTTTTAATTAAAATTGTTTATTAGTTGTTGCTGCTGTTGTTTTTGTTGCGTCCTTAAAAAAGCAGAAGTTAAGCGTTTCTTCTTTAAAGTCGTTAGTTTGAAACTACTTTTTATCTAGTCGTAGGGGTTTCATTTCAAACGTTTTTTCTGTTTCCTTTTTCTTTTTGATTTAAAATTCAATTCAATTTGATATCTTGTGTGAGATGGAAGAAGTTTGTTGTGACATCCTTTTAACATTTTTCACCTGGTGTTCTTGACAATATTTTGTCAATTTAGTTTTGTTACTTGTCTACAAGTGGTAAACTAACTTTGCTTTTTAACGTATATACATATGTGCATATACCTACAGAAAGAAGTTCTCAACAGTGGTGGATAAAACTTTAGCAGTCTTGACTATATTTAAAGGTATTCTTAATCTAACAGGTTTCAGTTAAACAAACAAACTCTTTATGTTCTGAATATTCCCACTCCTCAGTAGAGCTTTGGACTCAACAGCCACATAGCAAGCTCATCTGCATACTTATTGTTGAGAATTCCCATATGACCTGATAGCCAGCAGAGTATAGCCTTCCTTTGCATACCTAGCGGATTCAGTTTTTCTAGACAGTTCCATACTATTATCCATATAAGCTCATAACAGCTGAGTGCGCGATTTTCAGCCTCACTGTCAGATAGTAATTCCTATCAAAATTGAATTGAATACAGTTTTCGATGGCTTAGGCTTCCGCTAGGGAGATATCGTCATGGACTTGGAATATTTCATTCTGCCACCAAAAACTCATGCTTGTGTTCCAAGATTCATTTTTATCTCACTTGTATACCACCAAAAAGTCCCTCTTTTATAAGTGTTTGCGGCTTCTAGATTACTTCAGTAATTTTTTTTTAAATCTCATTGGAAAGCATTTCCTAAAACCATTGAGTCTATTTGTTTTGTATAGAAGGCTATTAGCTAATCGATTAATTAGGCCATGAAATCTCCTCATGAATTTTATATTCGACTGGTTTCCCACCTACCTAACCATAGTCGCTACAGATTTCGCCTGCGCCACCATATACAGCGGACTTGAATTTAACTTTAATTGCAGCGTCAAAGACTCCACCTTTTAAAATTTCTTTGTATTTGTTTCACTAAAATTTTACTCTCCACTGTTGAATTAAGTTCAAATGGATATGTGTTCATATGAATAATTTGTGTGGGTGTATTTATATTTACTTTGTTAGCGCTTGTGTTATATTAGTTTATATGTATGTGTACAGCGTACGTGCCGATACACATGTGTGTCAAATGTGTTGCCATTAATAGAACACGATATTTGCAATTGACTCAGGAACCGAATACTAAAACAAGTAGATTGAGGATGTATACATGTGTACGTATGTGTGTGTGTGTGGCAAAGAAATCAAGTTTTTAATTTATGTTAATGACACTCAAAGTTTACAAGTAAAAAAAAAACAAAAAACCAACAAACAAACGAGCGAACTAACAGGCAGACAGATAGAAGCCGACAGAAGTGCTGAGAGGGGGAGAGAGAGAGGTAGAAAGTTAAAAATTCACATAACTTGCTGCATAAATATTGCTGCTGCAGGTCCTTGTACAATAACAAATGAAAACAAAATTTTTTATTATTTTTCCGCTTTTTGTATTCCCCTTTTTGGATATGGAAACACTTAACAAATGTATTCAAGATTCCACTTGACTTATATTCATTCACTCACTCAGTCAGTCATTCATTCATTCATACATTCGGTCGCTCTCACAGTCATTCATTCAATCAGTTATGCATGCCAAGTCTGTTAGATTCCCACACACGTATGTGTGTCTAAAGGTAGTTTGATGTTGATGTCGTTTGTTAGTGTTTATTACAGTAATTTCAGTTGCTTCTTCAACATTTTTTGTTGTGTTTTTTGTTTTTGGAATTTTTTTTTTCATTTGAAACTTTATTGCTTAGAAATATTTTAATAAAAGACAAAGACGGAGAGAGATATACGAAGAGAGAGTAAAAGAATAATATTCTATTACCATTACTCCCCGCACATACACGAGACGTATGAGCAACTTATAATTGCATTTTGATATTCATAAATCACTCATACGTCATGTTGAACTTTCTTTAAAATGTGCAAGAAAACTTAGAAGAGAATCACAACACAGCATCACTTAATGGAATCCAGACAATTGCAAGAATAACAGGGGAACTCGTATAACAATTGTACGGAAAAAAAATTAAAAACAATTTTATGCTGACGAATAAAAAAGAAAATGTTTTTTTTAATCGATTTTAATTTAAGAATACACAAATAAAGCCATCGAGAGAGAAAAAGAAAAGGGAAAAAACAATGCTTTTCATACGCATATGTTGTTCACATGAAATCCGGTGGCCCAAAAAGTGAGTTAAAAGGTAATCAAATCAATCAAATCCTTATTTACTGATATTTAAGGCAAAAATGTCAGCGTAAAGAAGAGTTCACTGAGCTTAAGACAACACAGGGACATGTATGACAAGATCAGCTAGTCTTAAAGGGTTCCTCGACCGGCGCTACATCTGTATCAAATTCCAATTTTCCTTCACAGCTATATAAAGATGGCATGGGAACTTTAAGAAATCAACTTATCTTGGAAAACAAGTATAATTTTAAAATTCCCCAAGAAAAAGTATCTGCGAGAGCTTGAAAAGGGGGGTGACATCGATATGGTCACAAAGCAGCTATAATTTTAGAAAGAATTTAACATATCGAAGTAAAGCTAAGATATAAGCAGGCAGGTTTTCGGATTAGTCGTAGTTGTGTAGACTAATCGAATAGTCGCCGTAGTCTAGTAGGTAATGTGTTGGCTTATTAGACTTGAGGCCACGGTTCAAAACCTCAGCAGATTTCTGGCAAAAACTCTGAAAGCAAATAAAAAAGTGCCAAGAAAAAGTTTCTCAACAAATCTGTCGTTCGCAGTCGACTTTAAACTGTAGGTCCCATCACTCATGAATATATTTAACACACAAAACATAAGTGTTTTGAGAAATTAGGTCGTAATCCTGGCTAAAGGTTAGGTTAGGTTAGGTTAGAGGACGTGTACTTGTCAATTAAGACAAGTACAGTAGCCGGAGGTCAAATTGACCCATTGTACAACGTCCTAGTTTCTCACACCACTTATGTTGTGTGTGTTAATTTTATATATGGGTGGCGGGACCTACAGTTTAAAGTCGACTCCGAACGACAGATTTTTTTTGTTGAGAAACTTTTTCATGGCAATTTTATTTACTCTCAGAGTTTTTTCCAGAAATCTGCTGAGAGGAAGTCGCCGAAAAATATTTTTTGTATTTTGTCTTTTATGCCTGGCCTGGGGCTCGAACCCTGGCTTTGCGTCTAATAAGCCAACACGCTACCTACTAGACTACGGCGACTTCTGGCTAAAGGTTTGTAGTGAACAATTTATGTATGCAAGTATGTAATCGAATACACTTGAATGAATTTGCGCACTGCACTTTAGAAACTGTTCATAGACTTCCAGAAATAATTTGATGCGGTAAAACGAACATCTATTTGAAGTGCTCTTAAACGTAAAGGAGTCCCTCTTGGGATTATTGGAATGATTAAGACCATGTACCATAAAGCGGAAACTAGCTGCATTATACAAGGGGCACCCCTTACATAACTACATATGACTTAAAATACGGTTGAACGCTCTCCTCGTTATTTCTTGCTGTTTCCCTTGCTGGAATAATGGTATAAGTTTCCTCCTACGGAAAGGGAATAATTTGGGGACTTTAAAAACACATCAGATCGTCTCTTTGTATCTCACTGATATGGCAGACAAAGCAGCTGGTAAGTTGAGCAAGAACAGCGAGGCTGGAGGTGGAGAACAGATGCATAGACTTCTAAAAAGATCGAGGAGCAAACAATCGAATAAGAACACGAATTGTTGGTATCTCGCTAGCATATTTAAGGGTCAACAACTGTCACTGCAAGACAAGATTTACTTTTGGGTGCCAACTGCCATATGTAGTTGGATTTCCAAGACAAGAGAAGATAGACAGAAATTAGAAATTGTATAGCGGCCCGTTGTGCCATTCCTGTACTGACAAACTTCCACCAAACTCATCGAAGAAGTTAATCATGATGCTTGTGTAAAAACAGTACTCTTTTATGGAGGGGAAGTGGCTAACATGGCTAACAAATATCAGCTTAAAAACGATCCATTCTGGATGACCTGAAAGCATTCTACAACATAATTACTAAGACTGACTGAATGAAGAAAATTAATGCAGCGCTGGCAATAGATTTTTCTTAAATGGATGTGCGGTTTGGGTGGATTTTGTGTGAACCCAGTTGTACTTGCAGCACTGTTCGTATGACACAATTTTTTGCTGGTAAACCAGGCAGAATATGATTAATTATTATGCAAAGTGACTTATTAATATTAAACATTGGTATGGGGCAAAATTTAATTCAAGTTTCTTGGTTAGTTTAGCCTTTTTGTCAGTTGCTATAGGCTTGGAAATCGCCGTGGTCTAGTAGGTAGTGTGTTGGCTTATTAGACGAAAAACCAGGGTTCGAGCCCCAGGCCAGACATCAAACTAAAATACAAAAAGTATTTCTTCGGCGACTTCCTCCCAGCAGATTTCTGGCAAAAACTCTGAGAGTAAAAGAAATTGCCATGAAAAGTTT
The DNA here is from genome assembly GCA_936449025.2 of Sarcophaga subvicina. NCBI lineage: Eukaryota > Metazoa > Arthropoda > Insecta > Diptera > Sarcophagidae > Sarcophaga > Sarcophaga subvicina. The sequence goes on along the minus strand of OW388082.2, from coordinate 103,729,513 downwards.
CGCAAAAAATCTGTCGTTCGGAGTTGACTTTAAACTGTAGGTCCCGCCAATCATGTATAAAATAAACACACACAACATAAGTGGTGTGCGAAACTAGGTCGTAATCCTGACGGATGGGTTGTAATGACCAATTATGTATGTATGTATAGGCTACTAAACGAAAGCTGTACAGCTCTGACATCGTGACAAAAAGAAAGAAAATTATCTGCCGAAAACCCACTCGGTAATCTAAGAAAAGCTCTGAGGGTAAAATATGAAAAGTGAGAAACTAGGTTGTAATCCTGACTAAAGGGTTGCAATGACCGTTTAGTTAAGCAAGTAATGATAATAGACTGCGTTTGGATAGACGTTTTTCAAATGAACTTTATTTCAATGGAAAGTAATCAAGAAATTTATTCGATTCAAAGCTTTGAAAGAATTTGATTCAGAAATTACTTTTTCCCCACCACCATGCCAGTTAATTGTTATTTTAATTAATATTCCATAATAAAAAAAGAACTGGAGGGGAAAGTGAAACAAAAATGCTCATGTAAATGTATTTGCATGTGTGTGATGCGTATTAATTTGAAGTGGCAGCTCAAGATCTTAAGCAGAGTAATTGTGTTAATTTCGTAATTCACTTGTTGTTGTTGTTTGTCTTTTGAAGTTGTTGTTTTTGCTATTGATGATGTCAGGAAAAGTTATGGCAGCTAATTTTCTCAATTTTTCCCCTCTTTTTTTTTCTTTATTTATTTTTTTTTTGCTAACACAATGAAATGAAGGAAAATGGTGTCAATTATAGGAGTTAAGAAGACAATTTTAAATGAAAATTAATTTTCAGAAAAGTTTTCAATTAGAAAAATATTTTTCGAAAAACAAAAAGAAAAGAAAAAGAAAAGAAAAAATAGAAACAATTTAAGAAATGAAATCGATAGTTAAGGAAGTATATTTAAAAGCAAATATTTTTTTTATTTAATTCAAAGCTAAATACCGTTTGTTTCGATATCTGCAGGACTCTCTTAATTTAAATTCCGTAGAGACCTAAAAAATTTCGCTACGGACACCTAGAGGTACCCTCATAATGGCAAATTGTTATCAAACAAAATGGCACACATTTTAAAGGGAATTTTAATTTGTTAAATCCATGCGTTTATAGCCTAGTAAATAAGCATCATAACTTCATAATCTTTAACTTTCTTTTACAATTTCGTTGACTTTTATACTTTTTGCAACTGAACCTCATTAAGTTTCAATTTCTTTCTTGTTTTTTTCTTTAATTTTTTGCTGTTTTTTTCTCATGTAAATATTTTTTTACAACATCATCAAAACTTAAAACAAAATTTTATTAAAACATTTTGCCTTTAAAATGTTGCTGTGACTTTCCCTTGTCATATTCACTTATCAAAACTTTTCATCATGAAAATTATTGAAAAAAAAAACAAGAATATTCTGCCGTAAAACTCTTTCACATACAAAGTGAGAGAGGAAGATAGAGAGAGCTAGAGGGAGAGAAAGAGAGAGCGAATGTAATTTTTCAGAAATATTTTCAACAAAATATCCATCGTTAAAATCTGTTATACAAGGTGACTCAAAAGTAATGCTTTTAAGTGCAGAAAAATTTAAATGAATTCACTTGAAATCAGGCAAATAGTCTCCTGCTCTTCAGTATGTAGCAAACATCGTTTTTATATGTCTTTCACTCCAGCAATGGATTCTATTTAGGATGTACTTAAGGATAATAAAATATATTCTTGGTTATAGGACAAAGGGAAGTTTTTTTTTAAGACCAACATTTAGGGAAAGATGTTGGAATACCACAAAGTAACTTATAGCTGGAGAGGCAGCAGTATATGACCAATTGCTGTTGAATTACATTTTTTAAGTTTGGTAAATAGGCAACAGAAATGTTATAACGAGCCTTACATACATACATAATTGGTCATTACAACCCTTCAGTCTTACGGGCCTTACCTTTGGTATAAAAGAAACCTTAACTTTCAAGGAGACTCCGCTGCCTTAGCTAAATAGACAGAAAAAATTCTGGCTAGCAGCCTATCGTACATACGTAACATAATTGGCCATTACACCCTTCAGTCAGGATTATGGCCTAGCTTCTCACACCACTTATGTTGTGTGTGTTAAATTTTATACATGAGTGGTGGGACCTACAGTTTAAAGTCGACCCCGAACGACATAGTTTTGAGAAACTTTTCATGGCAATTTTCATTTACTCTCAGAGTTTTAGCCAGAAATCTGCTGAGAGGAAGTTGCTGAAGAAATACTTTTTTTCATATTTTGTTTTGATATCTGTCGTGGGGTTTGAACCATGGCCTTACATCTAATATGCCAATACACTACCTACTGGGCTACGGCCTATCATACATGCGAATAATGCAGCTAAACATCCAACTATTTTTCCCATGTCTTGTACTGTCCACTTATACGATAATTTGAAACCAAGTTTCACTACTCATCTGAACACATCCGATAGTGTAGTATAGTCACCGTATTCTAGTAGGTAGTGTTTTGGCTTATTAGACATGCCGCCTCTTCCAAACCTTAGGTCAGACGAATCAACAAAACGAACTAAGAAGAAATATGTCTCCAGCAACTTTCTCTCAGCAGATTTCAGACAAAAACTCTGAGAGTAAATAAGATTGTCATGCAAAAGTTTCTTTCTCGGAGTCGACTTTAAACTGTACGTCCCGTCACTCATGTATAAATTAACAAACACAGCAAAAGTGGTCAAAATCCTGACTGAAGGGTTGTAATGACCAATTATGTATGCATGTATGATTCCAGCTGGCGGCCAACTATTTTTCTAATGCCTTGTACTGTTCACTGGCTGCTCGACCATACTACGTCTTAATATGCAATCAGTTCAGTGTGAGTAGCACGTAATGAAATTTTGTGTTTTTAAACTTGTATGTAGTACAGAGGAACCTCTTCTTCACTCAGTCTCTTTTTTTTTTGGTAATGTGGGCGCTTGTAATCTTTTGAGATTATTCCGCCCCGATGTAAGATCCTTGGATCGGGTTTCTTCGATTACCTTGAAGAGTTAGCTTGTGCTAGGATTTTAAACATTGAGAATTTCATCCGTGACATTTGCTAGCTTTGTGTTGATTCTGTTTGTGTTTCTCTCTCTCTCACTCTCTTTCTTCGTCTGCTTTATACCTAGAGCACATCCGATAACAGTGTCGATAAATCCGCGAAACATAGTCTATTGGATGTTGTATTGAGTCAATAGAATTGGACAATCGGTTGAAAAATCTGACCATATGCAGATATTGTGACGTGCTTATCGATATCAAATAGATGTTTTCCTTTCATTACTATAACAAAATGTGAGCGTGTCCTTAGTATTAAGCTTGTTCGCCTAAATCACCCAATAGCATGACCAAGAGTGAAGGTATGATACATATTTTTTTGTTCACTGTTGTCTATGCTTTCTTTACATCAAGTGTCTTTCATTCTTCCCTTGCTAGCTGCCAATAAAGTCTCCATATGTTTGCAACATACAAAACATATTTGCTATGTTGCTTTTATAGTTAAAAGCATATCCGCAGTATTAAATTGTATTTGCGCCACTCAGTATAAAGAGAATAACTTACTGATAACGATGGCAATTACCGTCAGAACATTCAAATTAACAGACAATTTTCGTAAAAATTATTAAAAAAAAAATTGAGGGAAATACGATGATGATCAACACAGTCTCTTTGCATAACCGTTCACATGCAGGACATTTAAAATGAAGATAAAAATTTTAAAATGATATTTACTCGTGACACACGCACTCACACACGCCGTGACACAATAGCTGTCACAATAGCTGGCATACGATAGTCACCAGCTTCCATAAAAATGCGCCTATTTATGGGCTTAAAATTTTTTTTTAAAGGAATCACAATAACAACTGACGGTATTGGAAAGTAAGTGTGACAGCAACAGCAACAACAACGACAACAATAACAATTATTATGTCACATATTTAAATGGGAAATCAGAAACAGTGCAAATAAGTACTCACCGATAACATTAAGTTGAAATGCCATCGACATTTTTGGCTCGGTATTCACTTGACACTCATAAATGCCACTGTCACGTGCTTGTGGAGATTTTACATGCAGCGTCCATTCGCGGGAATCCTTTGATTCTGTCACCTGCAGCATATTAAAGACAAAATGAGAGGGAAAGAGAGAAAAAAATTTTATTTTTTTTGAATAAAAAAGAATCTGTATTAAAGAAATAAAGAGATAGGAAAACAAAAGTAACAAAAAAAAAGAGAAGAAAAATCATATCAAAATTTATGAAAATAAATACAGAAACTATACACATACACACGGATTTGCTGCTCGTAATGAAACATGAGAATTCTCTCGTAGGCAAGTAAAAGAAAATCACTTCACATGCCATGACGTTGAATTTCAAAAAGATAAAGAGACGAAGTATAAAATGAAATGAAGAAAATGAAGACGAAATTTAAATGTTAAAGATGATGCTAAACAGAAGCGCTTTTAATTTGCATGTGAAAAAGATTTAAATGCGCATAAGGATGTCTCAAGAAAACGCACATACAGTGGCGCAAAGAAATTGCAAAAAATGTAACACAGGGCATGACGTATAAAGAAAATCTTTCTACGCTTGCTATGGTTGATAAGAAATGGATTCCCATGGAGTCAAAGGCATTGAATGGACATTACTTTAGTTCAACATAAGTTTCAATCTACGGGAAGCCATTCACGAGATTCTGGGACAGGAACAGAGTGGTACTGTGACAGTAGATGGCGCTGACCAACTTCTTCCTCTTGCCTGATATTGGTGGGACTTGGTCAGTACAGAGACTGCGTTCACCCGTGGCATCACAACGGGCCGCTATGTGTGCTCAAGTGAGCTTTTTGATACCAGAGCTATCACTCTGACCTAACCTAACCTAAGGGAAGATGCGGCAAAGGCTGTAAACTTAATGTATCGGTCGATTATACTTCCCCAAACTGATAAACTGATAGCATGGACAGTAGGATAGGGGAGATCGAAGAATACTCAGCTTCATTCTAAAAGGGAATGGATTTCGAAACTGGAGCCTATCTTGATAGGTTCCTAGACGGGGCATTGCGCCTTGAGGGCTGGGACTTGTATGTAGTACAGAGGCACCTTTTCTTTCTACAGATTTTTTTTTGTCTTTTGAGATTATTCCTTCTCTATGTAAGATCCTTGGATCGGGTTTCTTCGATTACCTTGAAGAGTTAGCTTGTGCTAGGATTTCAAACATTGAGAATTTCATACGTGACATTTGCTAGTTTTGTGTTGATTCTGTTTGTGTTGCTCTCTCTCTCTCTCTCTCTCTCTCTCTATCATCGTCTGCTTTACTTTCTCTTCACTTCTTAATTACTTAATTCTTAGTTTGTTTCTCTTTTTTGCCTCGACATTTCCTGACTCTTGCAATTTTTCCTGCCAATCTTTCTGTATGGCCCAATTATTTGAAGGTAACTACCATGTGTGTTGGCTTATTAGACGTAAAGCCAGGGTTCGAGCACCAGGCCAGACATCAAAACAAAATACAAAAAGTATTTCTTCGGCGACTTTCTCTCAGCAGATTTCTGGCAAAAACTCTGAGAGTAAATAAAAAATTGCCATGAGAAGTTTCTCAAAAATCTGTCGTTCGGAGTCGACTTTAAACTGTAGGTTCCACCACTCTGGTATAAAATTAACACACACAATTGCAATGCTTCTGTCTGATCTTCACTCCAAAATCAATAATTCTGCTTATTTACATATCCATTGAGCCAAAAATGAGCTTCGTAGCTGAACGCAATTTTTCGATAAAGAAGTGGATCTTCTGCCAACTTTCCAAGAGCCCATTCATCAAAAATTCTGCGTTGCGGTAGGTCGTTCGGCTTCAATTCTTTCACCAGATGTATTTTGAAAGGCTTCACACCTAAATCCTTCCGCAAAATTTTCCACGTTGTTGAGTAACAGAGGCCCAATTGCTGCGAACGGCGACGAATCGATAATTGATGGCCGATACAGCTGCGATATTTTATTCAGTTCGCACTCTACGTAAGCGTGTTGGTTGGTTTAATGTCCAACAATGTAAATTTGGTTACGAAATTCAATGATTTGCAAGCGTTGTTCGTTTGTAAGACGATTCATGGTTAAATTATAGGCCAAACTGAAGACGTTTGACAGTGAAACAAAACACGAAACGTGCGTAAGCTGTTTAAACCAGTGTTGCCAAAAAGATAATAGCTAAAAAATCACCCGTTACTTGAACTTTATTTCTTAGGCGGCTGTTAAAGTATCGAAGGATTACAAACACAATTCGCTGTTTTATTGCGCTTTAATATTAATTTGATGGTCTCTGCGTTCGAGGTACGATAAAGGAATACCTAGTAAAACAATCACAATATTGTCAACGATGTTTTTATAGTTCGATTTCATTGTTTCTGGCTGTTATCAACCGTATACCTTGAATCTGTCTACTGTTATGCATCAATTTAAGGTGTATCACTTAAAGTAAGTGTCTCACTGTGCGAAAATCTTATCACTGTCGTTATATTGTATTATACTTCTCTTACTTTGTCTGTATGTAAAATTGTTATTCTTTTACATTCTCGACTATTTAATTGACCGGATAATATTTCTTTTTTCTTTTTCTTTTTCTTTTTTTTTTGCATTTTAAATAAATAAGCCTCCACAACATTAAAACCGTGTTCTTCATATGCAAGAAAAATGCTCTTTATTCGGTTGGTGGAATACAATAAAAACAAAGAGAAGAAAAAAGGAAAATTCAATTCAGCGTTTTTGGTTGGTTGGTGGTGGTTGTTGTAGTTGTTGTTGGCATTTATTTGCCATTTGGTTTAACTTTATAACGTTACATCACACCAGTTATTGTCGCTGTTATGAATATAAATTGGGAGGCAAAGAAAAAAATTTTAAAAAATTAAAAAAAATAGAAAGAAATGAAAGAAAATGATGAAATTGCATCCATCAAATGCCAATATAAACAGAATGAAAACGAGTAAAAATCTACCTAGACTGTTAGCGAAAGTTTATTATGCACATGTGTAATGTGAAGTGATGTGATGTGATGCGATGTGTTGTGATATAAAAATCCATTCATTCATCCATCCATCCATCATGGACAATTAATAAAATTGAATAATTTGTGTTACGAACAAAATCATGAAGGGAAGCAGATAATGGGGGGCGGGGGTTTGAAAATAAATTACATCATGACATGTCACACATTCACTGGCTGGCTGGCACACACGCCTACCAGCTCAGCAATATTAATCGTTAACGTATCATCATCCTTATCATCCTCATCATTATAATCATCCAACAGCCACATCAACATCATCGACATCAACGGCAACGGGCAACAGCATCTCGTTATTACATTTGCCTCATCAATGTATGTAAAATTTTAAAGAGAATTTAATATATTCAAACGTGTGTGTGTGTGTGCGGGTGTGTGGGTGTATTTATTTGTTCAAATGTCACCTACATCTGTGTGTGCGTGAAATATGTTTGTTTTCCACGTTGATGATTTTAATTGTTTAAGTATGAGTGCATACATCTACGTAAACATTTGAAAGAAAACAAAACAGCACAATAAGATACATAGTAACAGAGGGAGGAAGAGAGAGAGCCAGTAACTGTTTCTACTCTTGGAAAATAATAAAAAAAACTGTTAAAAAAGTACACCCCCCACAATCTCCAAGCATATAATAACAGTTTTCTTCCCTTTTACCGAAGTGTAGTCAAATAACGGCAAACAGCCGCCATAAAACATACTTTAAAGAAAAAAAATTATCATTTATACACACACTTATCCGCTCATTCACTCACTTACTCACTCACTCACTCACACACTCACTTACCTGAAATCGTTTGTCAGATGTGTAAGTGGCTGTACCGACAGTCAATATATGCAGATCACGTTTACGTATCCAGGAAACCTGTAAGAAAACAAAAGAAAATTCAGACAAAAAAAAAATATTTCGTAAATTCCTTGGTTTTTTTCTTCTCTCCTTCTCTTTCTTTTTGATTTGATAGACTTTTTTGTTGTTGTTGTTTTTTATGTTTTTTATGCGTTTTACTTCGTTTGAATATTTTATTAATAATTGATTAAGAATAATGGCAAAGCGTTTAACAGTAAATAGTTTTTATTGAAATACAAACAGAAAATAAACTCGTATTTTAAGAAGGAGGGTGAGTGTAATAAAAACAAAAGACTGTATTTCATTAAATGCACAATCGTTTTTAAAAAAATGGATTTTAAATTGAAATAAAAGTCACGGGAAAAGGTCAGATCAAACTCAGTATGGCTGCATAAAGAACTTCAATAGCTAAAGAGGTACTATCTGAAAGAATATAAGGGGGAAACAAGTTTTCATAAGGCGCTCGAATTTTTAAAACAGATTACTGGTGTCAGTAGTCACACATCTCTTGATTTATTTCAGGGTTTTCTCAGAGAAGTAGTCGCAGTACTCTAGTAGGTAGTGTTTTGGCTTATTAGACTTGAGGCCACGGTTCAAATACTCAGCAGATTTCTGGCAAAAACTCTGAGAGCAAATAAAAGAGTGCCAAGAAAAAGTTTCTCAACTCTTTCTCTTCAGGTCCCACCACTCATGTATAAAATTAACACACACAACATAAGTGATTTGAGAAATTAGGTCGTAGTCCTGGCTAAAGGGTTGCAGTGACCAATTATGTATGTATGTATGTAGTCGAATACACTACGTATTATAGCTAAACAGTTGGATGAATTTGCGCATTGCAATTTAGAAGCTGTTCATAGACTTCCAGGAATAATTTGATACGGTAAACGAACATCTATTTAAAGTGGTCTTAAACGTAAAGGAGTCCCTCTTAGAATTATTGGAATGATTAAGACCATTTACCATAAAGCGGAAACTAGCTGTATTACATAAGGGGATCCTTATCATCCCTTACATAACTACATATGACTTTAAATATGGTTGAACGCTCTCCTCGTTATTGCTTACTGTTTCCCTTGCTGGAATAATGATATGAGTTTCCTTCTACGGAAAAGGAATAATTTGGGGGCTTTAGACGCACATCAGATCGTCTCTTTGTATCTCATTGATATGGAAGACAAAGCAGCTGGCAAGTTGGGCAAGAACAGCGAGGCTGGAGGTGGACAACGTCGGACATCCCTAACTAAACGAAATATAAAAAAATATACCTTCGCAGACTTCCTCTAAGTAGTTTTCTGGCAAAAAATCAAAGAGTAAAATAAAATTCTCTCTCAAACATCTGTCGTTCGAAGTTGACTGTAGGTCCCACCACTCATGTATAAAATTAACACACACAACATAAGTGGTGTGAGAAACTAGGTCGTAATACTGACTGAAGGTTTGTGATGACCAACTATGTATGTATGTATGTTTCTAAGAAATCGCACTATAGGGAGTATTATAGATCGTGTCCTCTCCAATGAGTTCATATTTAAATTCAAAGGTATCGCGTATTGTATGTCTGGATATCCTGCAGAATTCAATTGCTTTCCTTCAAGAATTTTCCTTTCCAAAGTAAACCTCAAGAATGACAATTTCAATAGACCCCAAAGGAAACTAAACTGCGTTTCTGTGATACCTATTACAGGCAGTAGAAACGATACATAAAGGATTCAATTTATTCTTTTATTTTCAAGTAAGGGAATAGGTATCTATGCATGGAGCAAGTATGTATGAGCAAAATAAAGGGAGGTCTTGAGCCGCAAGAAGATAGTTAAGAGCTGGTGTTTCTAGTACCACAGATATCTGCAGAATGTATGGACCTTATTGTAGGCATCTGTGGTTAGGTTACGTTAGGTTAGAGGACGTGCACTTGTCAATTAAGACAAGTACAGTACTCGGAGGTCGAATTGACCCATTGTATAACGTCCTAGTTTCACACACCACTTATGTTGTGTGTGTTAATTTTATACATGAGTGGCGGGACCTACAGTTTAAAGTCGACCCTGAACAACAGATTTTTGAGAAACTTTTTCATGGCAATTTTATTTACTCTCAGAGTTTTTGCCAGAAATCTGCTGAGAGGTCATAATTTTAATCGAAGGGTTGTAATGACCAATTACATATGTATGTACAGTCACACAGATAATTATACGTACCCCTCTAAAAATCATTTTTTTAAAATGATATATATGGATAAGTGAACTAATTTTTGCGCCAAATTTCTTGTTTTCCGTCACAGCCGAACAAATTATATTTGTTCTCATCACTAAATATTACATTCGCCCAAAAATCAGTTGACTTGTCCTTATATTATTGGGCAAATTCCAATCGTGGCTTTTTTCTCGGCACTCGCCTGCGGAAACCGTTCTTTCTCAAAACACTTCAAACTGTTTCGGAATGCACAATAACATTGTGATCACTTTCCGAGGTATTTCGTATTTCTACGGCTGTAGTCCTAGGATTTTTATCCACAATACCTTTTATATACCGGGCTACCCTTGGAGAAATTTTATACGAAATATACGTCGTACTTATAATTTTCTGTGGTGCCATACTGGTTTTAGGCAAACTGCAGTCACAAATTCATAGATTTTGGGAATCTTTTTTGTTTATTTAAGTAAATGTGTCGTTACAGACGCTTATGTAAAGACATTTTAGATTAGATGTTCATTACAAATTGATTTTTAGGGGGGGGGGGTGTGGGGGTGTACGTACGTTTGTGTGACTGTATGTATGTGTTTCTCATTAGGAATGAAAATATTTTATTAAAAACAATGTTGGGTTTACACATTTATCAAATTTGTTTCTTTTTATCATCAATTCAATTAAAATAAAAAATTTTTTATTCGTGATTATCTTTAAATTAAAACCACTTTTCGGTTTTATTATCGCCATTTTGTTTCTTTTTTCCTTTCCTTCGTTCATTTATTCTGAATTCAACAAATTTCTCTTTTGATTTTTTTATTTCAAATGAATCCATTCACGTTATTTATTTATCAGCCAAGAATTTGTGGCTTTCCCTTCTTCCTTTCCATGTTTTCCATTCCATTCCATCTTATAAACTTTTTTCATTATAAATTATAACAAAATTTCTGAAGAAAAATTAAAACGAAGGCAATCAAGTTTAAACCGCTGTTTGCCAGAAAAAACTTTTTTTTTTGGTTAAATTCTAGCGGTTGTTGTGATGTTGAATTGAGCCATAATGACTTTGGCGGTAGTTAAGCAAAAGAAAAAAAGATGAGCCAACTATTAAAGCCTCTGTGTGGTAAAGTTTGTGAAAAAAAAATAAAACTCTGCCAGCTAGACTTAGTGGTTGCAATGAAATCTTTATTAGCCAGCCGACAGACACACTTTTACGATTACACTTCCTTTACTTCCACAACAACAATAAATATTGAAGGTCGCTTATCAATATTCTCTTAAACAGAGAAGACGAAAAACGTAAAGCTTTTTCAAGAATCTAAAAAAAAAACGAAAGAAAAAACAGAAAAACAGACAGAATTTATGAACCAAAAAACTAGCAAAAGTTGGCCTATAAAGTTTACTCTTATTTGTGTTTGTGTTTTTGTTGTTGTTTTTGTATTTACAAAATTTTTACGAGTAAAAAAGAAAGAAAGTTTTATGAGGTAAAACAAATTGAATTACTTTCACATCGAAAATGTTTTTAAAGGTGATGCTGCTATAAAATGAAGAATTTTACCTAAGCAAGTGAACAGTTATTTGAAATTAGGCAATGACCTTGACCAGAAATTTTTGCAATAAAAAGAGAAAGTAGTATTTGCTAAAAAAAACAGTTTAGCATTTAAAAGGCATAAAAAAAGACAGTCAGACGTTTAAAGTTTGCTGAACATCATCACTGTTATTCGTCATGAGAATTATTTATTAATTTCCTTCCATACGTCCAAGTCTTATTCGGAAATGAACGGCACTCCTGACACTCCTCGCAATAGTTTTGTAATTTCTTTCTATCCTCCCACAGATGCCTACAATAAGGTTCATACATTCTGCAGAGAAGTATGGTTAGAAAGGCCTGCTCATAGCCATCTTCTTCCTCTGGCTTCAGAGGACGTACGTGCATTTGCTGGGACAGCCAAGTCTTCTGGCTTCATGCACAGATACGTATTGACTTACAAGGGACTTAAAAGAATGAATTGAATCTTTTCTGTATCTTTTCTAGGATGACCATTGTTTAGTTTTTACTGCCAGAAATAGACATCATAGAATCGCTATGACGTTTTCTTTCTATCTTACTTAATTGGCCATAAACAACCCGATTAACGGATTTCGGCCTGCCGCAACACATCCTTCCAGGCGCCACTGCTTCTTGGTGACACCAATCGATGACAGGACTTCCTAGATTTGGTCCTTTCAACAGATACACGGTCGTCCTCTGACTTCCACAGACCTCCGCATCAAATACCCGTCTCGCCGGAGCATCCTCCTCCATTCGAACGACATGGCCGAGCCAGCGCAGCCGCTGGACGTTAATATGCTGCACAACGTCCATGTCGTTGAAGGGCTCGTACAGCTCACTATTGTATCGGATGCGGTAATCATTGCCAACTCGCACTGGACCAAAGATCTTACGCAGTACTTTTCTCTCGAACACTCTCAAGGCTGCTGCATCAGTGCTTAATAAGAAAGAACGCCATGCCATAAAGAAGCACGGGGAGGATGAGCGTTTTCTTTGGGGCCTATAAAAATCGTCTTCCTTGAGGTTTACTTTGGTAAGAAAAATTCAAGAAGAAAGGCAATTGAATTCTGTAGAATCTCCAGACACACATGGACTAATATATGGTAATGGATGCGTAGAAGAAACGCATTCAGATTAGTGGCTGCTTTGATTGAACACTGACCGGTTACCATCCGTATATCGCAGTGATCTTAATTGTAGAAAAGAGAATTGTTTGAACTTTCCTGCGTGTAGCTAATTTACGCAGAACATAGTGGCGATATCAAGAATTGAGCAGTAAGAAATCCTCAAATACTGCAAATTGGCGTACTGGTTATGAGGGATACCCAAGACTTGAGGTTACAAATAAAAGGCCGTCTAAATGCCAAAATCTTTCAAACGTTTCACCATTCGCATAAGAATTACTCTGTGCAAGAACCTCAATAGGAGTTCTTTAGAAACAGCAGTGACAAGATGTTTGATGATACAGGCACGACGCGAAAAACGGAAAAGAAGGCTGATACTAGTGTGGTTATAATATAATAAATACTGGAATAAAGCTACTCTATAGGCTTTGTGATGAGTGCAGTATTTTCCAGGTCAAGACAGCAGGACTGATTTTTAAATGATGCACAACAGGCGTGATCGTGTACACTAAGAGCACTGACTTGTCCGGTCGAATCTTGGAGAAGGACGCCCTCATAATATTTCTAAAGGGTCCGCCAAATAACTTTTTTTTTTTGAAAATGCTTTAAAAAAAAAACTACTGAATAGTTTCTCAAATTTCTTTTTTATTTGAAAGTACAATCCTTCCGGTTAATAATGGAAAATAATTTCATTCAAATGGCTGCCTCGGCTGGCCATGTAGTAGCCTACACCAGAAGATGTCGATTTTGGCAAAAAAATCATCTTTTCAGACGAAGCTCATTTTGATCTTGGCGGGTAGGTAAACAAGCATAATTGTTGCACTTAGGGCACAGAAAACCCGCACGCATACATTGAAAAGCCGACGCACACAAAACGAGTCACTGTTTAGTGCGGATTTTGGTCCAGAGGCATAGTTGGGCAATTTTTCTTCGAAAATGAGCAAGGAGTGGCGGTTACAGTCAATGGCGATCGTTATCGGGCCATGTTGAACGAATTTTTGTTCACAAAAATTTAAGAGGAGGATATTGGCAACATTTGGTTTCAACAGGACGGCGCTACGTGCTACACAGCCGAAGCTACACTCGATGTTTTGCGCCCTGTTTTTGAAGATCGCATTATCAGCCGCAGAGCTGATGTCGTATGGCCACCTCGGAGCTGCGATTTGACACCGTTGGACTATTATTTGTGGGGTGCCGTCAAAGATAAGTGTTACGCCGACAAGCCAGAGACAATTGACGCTTTAAAGAACAATATTCGTGAAGCCATTGATGAAATACAGCTGCACACAATCGATAATGTGCTTAAAAATTGGACCGATCGTGTAGGCTACTGCATGACCAGCCGAGGCTGCCATTTGAATGAAATTATTTTCCTTTATTAACCGGAAGGATTGTACTTTCAAATAAAAAAGAAATTTGAGAAAGTATTCAGTAGTTTTTTTTTAAAGCATTTTCAAAAAAAAAAGTTATTTTTTAGATAAGTAATGTTTCAGGGCATTGAGTTGGCAGATGAACTAATGAAAAAGGTATGATAGGCTATGTTCATTTAATGGAGTTGTATGTTAGACCTTTAATAGGACATTACTTTGGTCTGATCGATCTCTGGATCAAGCAGAGAGTAGATGGATTATTACAAAAATTTGGAACGTTAGATATCTCATAAGACTTTAGTAGGACTTTTGTTAAGACAAACGCCTTAGTTTTCTGCAGATTGAACGGCAAGGTAGAGTAGCATAAGACAAACGAACTCTTTTCTTAGAAACGCATTGTTTTTCCAACAATTTTGTAACAAAATTTCTTCTTGTCAAACAATTCTGGGTCAAAACTCCAACAAATACGAGCACATTTTTAGGGAAAAACAATTTAAAAAAATGTCCTCATAAAATGATATCCTTTTGGAAACGATTTCATTTATTATTTAAATTAAAAACAACAACAGAGTCCTTGCGTTATTTCTTTCTTCTCTTCTTTTTCTCTGGATGCTTTTCTTTAAACTGATTTGCAAATTTAAAAAAGCATACGGCAGTGAAAGAAAAACTACTTAAGTTATGATGAAAAGAAAGAGAAAACAAAGACAAGATGATACCAAGACTCGTAACATGGTTTGCGGTTTAACTTACCGATTTATCATCCAGCCTATCGACACGACATTTAATCACCGCCTCCGTATGGCCGGTACGTGCCGTTATATTACGTGGCATGCCAAAATCGAAGATTGGCATTGAATTTGCCACGGAATGGTGGTGGTTGAACTCAATGCCAGCAGCACCATCTAATCCCGTTGATGTTGCATCATACGAACTCAAGACATTGTCATGCAGATGAAAATCATCGAGACTTAGAGAACTGCTACCGACACCAGGTGCACCACCCGCTGCAGCCATAAGCATTTCCTCTTCCACGGTCATAAGATTCTGATGACTGGTGTCAACAACGGACACCGCTAAGTCGCCATCAATGATTGAAAGACTCTGAAAGGTGTGATTATACATCGTTTCGAGAGCCATTCCATGACTGAAGGATGTCGGTGTTGTCGTCGTCGTCGTTGTTGTTGGAGTTGTTAAGTGGTGCTGCTGTTGTTGTTGTTGTTGCTGCATCTGTTCTTCTTGGTAATGATGCTGTTGGTAGTGTTGCTGGTATGTTGGCAAATATTGTGGTTGAATTTGTGGTTGAAAAATATTATTGCTGTTGTCCGTCTCCGTCTCTGTCTCCATATCCATCGAACTTTCGTCCACTGTCTCTCTACGTTTGTCTTGTTCTAGTGGTTGATGCGGTTGTTCATCTTGGCTAAAGTAAGACTGCGCCTTTGCTGGTGATTTTATTTGTTCAGGCGAGTGTTGTCGTTGATTAAATGGGCTCTCAGCCTCTCTACTTGGCATTATTGCTTGTTTTACTACTCTTGGTATTGAGGCAGAGACTGAGACTGAGGCCGAGACAGAGGCTGGTGCTGCTACAATTGCTCTTCGTGATATTTTAACTGATGCGGCGGAAGTTTCAAGTACTTGAGGCAGCAACAAAAAAAAAAACATGAAAATAAAAGAAAATACAGGAAAACGTTAATTTATTGAATGGACTGGTGAGAGAGAGAGAGAAAAAAACCGTTAAAAAAAACTACAAGTGGAAAATTACACAAAAGCTTGGCTACTAAAGAGCAGAAAAAATAAATGAAGAAAAACCAGAAAATTAAAATGGAAATGGAAATGAAAAAATAAATACAACGAGAACAGGGGAACAGTGTTTACTTTTAGGACGATTGAGTTTTTACCTCTTCGTCTTCCCCTTCAAGTATTTAAAGAGCGCGCAATTCACTTGCGTATGTGTGTGTGTGCATAATTATATGTATAAGTGTGTGTGTGGTGTAAGGCAAGTAGTGCTGTTGTGCACTTCACTGTACAGCACTGTATTAAGGGGTGTTTTTGTTTTATTTTTTTTACGGCAGGTTTCTTTTACAGAATATTTCTTGTTTTTTTTTGCATTCAAATTTTAATGCCTTTCGTTCAGGTAAAGGGGCCAGAGATATGAATAACCACAGGATGATAAATAATTTAATTTTGTTTCATTTTCCTTTTCATCGCTTTTCTCACTTTTTGTTTGTTTATTTTATAATGAAATAATTTAAAATTACAAGAAGGAATTATTTTGAATATTCAGCTGTGATTGAGACAATCATGAATTTATGATTAAAAGTTGAATGACTTTTTCAGCATGGTAAGCAAAAATGACTCATCTGATGGATATGCTTCTGGGCCTTATTGTGTAGGAAAGAAAGGTCAGCAAATTATGTAAAAAAAATATGATGAAATAAATACAGATGGTCTTATAAGGAAGTCTATAATGGGTGGGTGTGATTAAAAAATGTTTCTTATTTTTTTAAATAAATAATTTGCAATTATTTTTTAACTGAGTAGTAAAATTATGTTATACAAACAAATTATTTGAGTACTTTTAAAATAGGCTAAGTTATGGATACTTTCAAAAGCTAAAATGTGCTCCGATGGTCTACTTGCTTCAAATGCCGAGGCCATTTGTTCGATTCCCACCAGAGGCTCCGAGTCTTCGTGATTGTCTGATTGTTTGTCTGACATTTTATGTGATTGCTTACAATAGAAAAAAGAAAGTGTGAATTATTATTAAAAAACAATAATCGAATAAAGAAATGAAGGTAGGTATTGTAATTGCCGTAGTCTAGAAGGTAGTGGGACTCGGTTTAAACTCCAAAGCGAAATATGAAAAAATATTTCTTCTACGACTTCCTCTCAGCAGATTTCTGGCAGAAACATACATACATACATAATTGGTCATCACAACCCTTCAGTCATGATTACGACCAAGTTTCTCACACCACTTATGTTGTGTGTGTTAATTTTATACATGAGTGGCGGGACCTGCAGTTTAAAGTCGACTCCGAACGACAGATTTTTGAGAAACTTTTCATGGCAATTTTTATTTACTCTCAGAGTTTTTGCCAGAAATCTGCTGAGAGGAAGTCGTCGAAGAAATATTTTTTGTATTTTATTTTGATGTCTGGCCTGGGGCTCGAACCCTGGCTTTTTGTCTAATAAGCCAACATACTACCTACTAGACCACGGTGAGAGTAAATAAAATTGCCATGAAAAAATTTCTCAAAAAGCTGTCGTTCGGAGTCCAATGACCAATTATGTATGCCTAACCAGCTCAGCCAGCATACAAGGTCAGAAAACCGCACGTTTTTAAATGTTATCGAATTTTTTACGATTTATATACAGCATTTTGTCTGCTCGTAAAAAAAGTTAGCTTCGTCGGCTATATCTCCGATCCCAAGGTTCACTTTTTTAAGTATTATAGTTAAAAAATTATAATTTTTTAAATATTATAGAATTTTGCCTAATTTATGGAGGGTATATTTGGTAATAATATTAAATAAAAATTTTCTCCATATTTTTTTTTTTTTTTTTTTTTTTTTTGTAAAATTCAAAGTTTTAGCTGCGTCTTCCTCTAATTTTTTCTCCAATTTATCACTATTTTTTGCGATTTTTAATCGATTTTCTTTCCTAACTTTTTCAAATTGTTCAATGATTTTAACTTAACAGTGTCTGTTAACATAACATTCACTGTAAAAAAAATATAACTTTCGCAGCTAACTTCACACACATTGAAAATATTCGTTAAAACAATTAAATTCTTCGTTTAGACAAGTTTAAATGGAAAATGATGGCAATAATATACTCAATGCACTTGGTGACCACGCTGATGCCAGCATTTAGCTGGAATTCTATTCTATTTCCGGCTAAAACCGAACACGGCTTATACAAGTTATGTAAAGTGAAAAGTCAAGTTGATTAAATTCTTAATTGAAAATGCGTAGGTTAAAATAAAAACCTAAGCAAACTTGCATACAAATTGAATTGAATGCAGTTCAATGTCACACTCACTTTAAGTCAGTTAGTTTAGTTGCTCAAACTCAAACTGACATCAAATTGTTCAATTTTTTTCGGGCACTTTCTGGTTCTCAGCAAACAACAGTCGCATTAAAAGCCATGCCAAAGTTGTTATTTTTTCTAGCTTTTCACCTTCTATTTCTGCTTCTTTTTTCTTTTTTCTTTTTCTGCTACAGTTTAGTTTTTCCCTTCTTTTTCTTCAGTTTAGTTAGTCTTCTCAGTTAGTAGTTCAGTTTATTCATTTGAATAAACAATGTAGAGCAGCAGCAGCACCAGCAGCTGACAAGGTGAACAGCAACAACAATGCAAATGAAGATGATGCTGGCTGCACTACCACCAAGTGTTGCAATATTTAATAGAAAAATGACGCAAACAAAAAAAAAAAAAGAAAATAAAGACTTTCTGCTGGCTATAGTAGCCGTAGCCAAACACATACCAATAGTTGTTCAGTTTTAAGTGGCTTTTGTTTTTACGGGCAAATGAAATGAAATATTTAATGGGAGTTTGCCTTTAAACCTTAAAAGGCTTTGAACAGCCGGAATAGTTTTAGAGACAAGAGTCGCTTTAGTTTTGATTGCATAACTGGAAAGAAAATTCCCGGCTTGTAAAGGTTAAATGGAAATGCAAAAAAAAGTTTCTCGTTTTTCTTTAAATTGAAAGAAACGATGAAATGAAAATATTTATTAAAGCCAGTGCTTGTTTTTTTGTCCTCCTGTAAAGTTCTTGATAACAAATAACGAAACTAATGGAAAATATTTTATTTGCAAAGTTTAAATCAATTTACGAAATATACAGGAAGTAAAAATACTTTCAAGAAATTTTATTATTTCAAGGAAAAAAAAGGAAAATTGATTCATAGAAGAGTGGTTTTTTTTCTGACTCGAAATGCAATCTTGAAGACAATAGCCTTGAGATGAAATGTTAAAAAAAAATTTAAGTCTTTGCGATAATTTTTTCTAATCCGAAGGTGGCCAAAGCAAGTCGTTTAGTCAAGTAGGTAAAGTTTTGGCTTATTAGAAAGAGAGCTCTTGGTTGAAACTCTAGCTCAGACATCTCAAACAAAAACAAAATCTGGAAAAATATTTCTTTCTTCCTCAGCAGTTTTTTGGCAAAAAATCCGAGAGCAAAATAAAATTGCAATAAAGTGTTTCGAAAATTTGTCGATCGGGGACGATATTAAACTGTAGGTTCGGCCTTTACATACATAATTGGTCATTACAAGCCTTCAGTTACGATTACGATCTACTTCTCAACCCGCTTATGTTGTGTGTAATAATTTTATTTATGAGTGGTGAGACCTACAGTTTAAAATTGATTCTGATCGACAGATTTTTTAGAAATTTACTTGGAAAATTTTTGCCAGAAATCTGCTGACATTAAGTCGCCATATTTTATTATGTTGGAGATGTCTGACTTCTGGTTTGAACCGTGGCCTAACTTCTAATGAGCCAACATACTACCTGCTACACTACTGTTAATTAAACGCTTTAAATTCTTCCAGTTTTCTAGCAAAGTAAGGATTCTGTGATCCTAGATTTGTTAAATTCTTAAAGCTGTTCACTGCAACAATGACTACAAAGACTGCAGAGATGTGCGTATCCAATATTAGAGCATATAGTACGGAGATAAATGCATATTTACAGATTATGTGGCCATGAAATTTCTAGAGAATGAGCACAGCTTATCCATATCACCCAAGAATTGCGAATACCTCTTGTGGATACAGCGAGACAATCAATGGTTACACTCATATGGGTAATAGAGAGATTGGCATTCCTCTGGAGAAGGATTATCAAACGATCCCATACAAACTTTACACATTTGCGAAGGAGAGATGGGATAATAGACGCCTATGTACAGAGACCAGACTAATTTGACCAGCAAATATGTTTATACGTAACAAAATTTATCTTAAACCTACCCAGGATCCGTATTTGAACACTTCTCTAGTGGAGGGGCTACCTTCCTCTTCCTCTTAGCGATTTTTGTAGAAGCTGTACTGACAGGAAGAAGAGGAGAAAAAGTCAGAATATATCCGCCGTTATGGTCCAGCATTTGGAAAGCTGAGTCCAAGGATTCTTGGGCACTCAAAATTTATTAACAAATTTTCATAAAACTATAGGTATGGTTATGAGAAACAACTAGGAAAGAGCATCAAATTAAAAACCGGAGTTCGTCAAGGTTGTGTGCTGTCACCACTCCTCTTTAACTGCTTCCTCGATGTAGTGATGCAAAAGTCGACAAATCATAGGAGAGGGATTACATGGGGTCTACAAGACAGATTAGAAGACCTGGACTATGCGGATGACATATGTTTATTAAGCCATTCTTCCTCCGACATGCAGTCGAAACTGGATCTAGTTTGCGAAACCGCAAAGTTAGCTGGATTAAAGATGAATATCCCCAAAACCAAATCACTCAGAATGAATGCTAACGCAATGGGGGAATTCCTAATATACGGCAAGGAATTTGATGAAGTGGAGTCCTTCTGCTATCTAGGCAGTATAATCGATAAATCCGGCGGTTCAACAGCAGATATTGCCAGCCGCATTAATAAGGCACGCAAAGCTTTTGCCCAACTTAACCCCGTTTGGAAATCATCGAATATATCGAGACGCACCAAAATTAAAATTTTCAACTCCAGCGTCAAATCCACATTACTTTACGGTTGCGAAACGTGGAATATGGCACCCCGAGATTCCCAGTGTATTCAAGTATTTGTGAACAAATGCCTGCGTAGAATCATGCGTGTTTGCTGGTCCTCCATAATATCCAATGCCCAACTCTGGTCAGATACAAACCAGCAACCAATAAAGATGGAAATAAGAAGACGGAAGTGGGGCTGGCTTGGGCACACTCTTCGCAATCCATTACATGACATCACAAGGAAAGCCATTGATTGGAACCCCCAGGGAAGCATGCGCATCCGACGACCATCACACACCCGGAAACGCCAAATCACAATCGAATTATGCAAACTACGTCTACAGTGGAACGAAGTGAAACACCGCGCTGACGATCGGGTTCTTTGGAACCAACTTGTTGCGGCCCTATGCTCCCTAGAGGAGTAAGAGGAACATATATATATATATCGGTATGGTTGGGAGAACACCAGCCAGGAGTTATTATTGGATGACAGAAGAGGTATTATTTGTTAATTTCTTGAAACGAGGAACTAATCACATACTTCTTGGAAATCAAGCGTACTTCAGTGCATCAATTTGAACAATGCAAAGTCTGGTTGTGTGTTTTTTAATTGCTTTTAACTTGTCTTTTAACATGTAGCTAAGCTTTGTCATAATACAATAATAAGGCTTCATATTCGAAAAGAAAACTTCGACTTTTCTTGCTTCCAGCATTAAAGCCGCGTAGAAGATCGGTCGCTTATTACAATCAATGGACTTTATTGAGTAAAAGTTTCGGTAGACGTCACAATAATTGAGTAGAGTTGGTGTTCCAGTAGATTTTAAATTTATTAGAGTTTTATTTGGAAATCTTTTCAAATCTTTCAATTCGTAATTTTAAAATTTGAATTGATTTATAAGCAGACACCAAACAAGCAACAACAATGTGTGGACAATCAATTAAGCAGCTCTTAAGGTTTCTAATTATTTGTAGGTTCCTTTATTATCATCCTTTGATTTACAACAACAACAATACAACATATTACATGCACAACAATGATGAATTAATTAAACATTGTTTCTGCCTCTCTGTCTTTCCGCTTTTCTTCTCTTAAAAAGTGAAAAAATTTTATTGTGTGTCACACACACACACACACTCACACAAATTGAAATAATGACAGATGAAATAAACGTTTTTGAACTTTAATTTCCTTATTTGAATGTCGTTTCTCTTTTTTCATTTTCAGTTACTAAACAGATATACTTATAAACACGGGCAAATGGCAGCAGAGAGGGAGAGAGTGAGAGAGAGCGTTATAAAAAAATTTCTCTCAATTTCCTTAAAATAGTCGATAAATTTTATTTATTGCTTCTATGCCATGCTCTGCTCTGCTCTGCTCTACTATGCCTTGGTATATGTAGGTGACATGAACTCTCTCTCCCGCCCTTGCTCTATATCTCTCGTTTTCATGTCATGTGCTTGAGTATATGTGTGTATTTGCAATTGTATGAGAGTGTAATTTCTATTGTAATTTTTCTTTTCCTTGCAATTTGATTTTCTACTACTACTACTTCATGCTATTGTTGTTGTTGTTGTTGTTGTTGTTGTTCTTGTCTCCTTCTCTTCACATCATTTCATTGGCATAATGATTATTCCCCATTATCCTTTCTGTAATGTGCATAGGCATGTTACTGTGCATGCATGGTATACATACATACGTCAGTGTATGTAACTGTATTGGAAAGGAAGTGTATTTGTGGGCATGTAAGTGTAAGCGAAAGTGTGTGTGTTTGCAGTTGATTTGTGAAATTCATTTTCCCTCTACAAATGCAGAGAGAGAGAGAGAGAGAGAGAGAGAAAGAGAGAGAGAGACAGAGGGAGAACAATAATGACATATTTTTACTTTATTTCCTGTTCAAAAGAATTATAATTTTTTTCATTTTGAAAGGGGGAGCAGAGGAACAAGCGAGAAGATGTGAGAGTTGAATTAATAACAGCATATATTCGAATACTGTTATGGAAAGCAGGAAAGTGGAACTAGAGAGTGAAGTTATGGAAATCAATTGGATTTTTCTATTGATTTCTGCTTACAAAGGTTTAAGGAGCAAGTGATGTTGAGAGAAATAGCAGCAATTGTGGGTCTATACATACATAAGTTCAATAAAGGCCTATCGATCGAAAAATTGGAAATATCTATAGATTATACAGTAACCGGGGGTTTTATTTCTCTTCATCTTTCAAAAAGCATTGTCTACATGGGTCCCATATGGGCTAGTTGTAGTACTCTTAGTACCTATTCCGTCGTTTCCAAAAACCCTGAAAGTGTTATCAAGGTATGGATTTTGTTTACCTTTGGGTAGACATGTTCTGTCGATAAATTCTGAGGAACTAAGAATCCTTCGTATCAGATTCCCAAATGCAGGACCAGAACAGAGAAAATATTCTATGGTCATTATAAACCCTTAGTCAGGATTATGGCCTACCTAGCTTCTTTCACCAACAATGCTGTGTGCGTTAATATTGTCAATGTCGTGAGGGATAGATTGGAGAAGCTGCTGAGAGAAAGTCGTCGAAGAAATATTCTTTTCATATTGCGGGTTATTCAAGATGTCTGACTTGGGATTCGATGCAAGTGGTCATATTTAGTAAGCAAACACACTCCCTATTCGACTACAGCAATTACAATTTTCCTATTATTATGGAGATGGGTATTCCCAAACTAAAGCCGTTTGTAGCCTGAAACAATGAAGTGATTCATTCATGATCGTATAACTATGTTTTTGAAGATAAATTGAAATTGGAATTTAACTAGCCAAAAAATTTTAACAGAGCTGATAATAAAGATGCGAAAAATCGTGCAAAAAATGCAAGTCATCTACCAAAAAGTGGCTAGTCATTGTCCAAAAAATGCAAGTGATCGACCTAAAACATGCAAGTCATTCATCCAAAAAATGCTAGTCATCAACTAAAAACACGCAAGTCATTGACCAAAAAAAATCCAAGTCTTTTACCAAGGAAATGCAAATTGGGAAAAATATGACATTTTGTTGTATCTTTTATATGAATCGTTTATTTTGAAAGTGGTTTAAGTCCATTTTAAAAAAAATTTAGTTAATGATAACAATAATCACAATCCTATATAATCTTTTTTTGTATAAACTATTTAAGTCTAGTATCATTAAAATCGCTATGATTTGGACACTTGAAAATTACCTTGTTAACGAAATACAAAAAAAATTTATTTTGGAACCATTGAAATCCATAAAATTAGCAGTAACATGCTTGAAAATTGTGCAATCGGCAGAAAATAATGCATTGACCATAAGTTTTTACTATCAGGACATTCATTTTTCCAAATGATAGTGATTTTGGAGTGATAAAAATGACTTTGAGGAAAAATAATTTAATATATGTCCTCCAGGCTTACTATGAAACCATAAAAACATGTTGAAAGAGTAACAAATATTATATTATGAAACGTGAAGATTTTTTCTACAAAACCTCTGGAAGAAGCAATTCATTAAAGATTAAAAAACTCTAGTGGGGTAAATTGGCTAAGGATATGTTGGATGCGATTTATAAAAAATGAACACTATAAAATGATTTATAAAGAATCTATGGAAGTGGATACAGAGTTCAAAATACTTGATTTATTACCTTGTCGGGGAAGACCAAGGAACTTTAGCAAAATAAAATTAACACCATTATACAAAAATGTACGCCCCATTCCAACTCCTAAGTATAAGGATAACTATTTAGAGGAATCACTATCACTAGTGGAGTAACTTTAAGTGAAAAAATTAACTTATAATAATATTAAACAAAGAACACAAAGTGGACTTATTCGTTTTCACAAACAAAAAAGTCCTTTTATTCATTTTGAAAGTGGTTTAAGTCCATTTGAGGTTCTGAAACACAGCTTATTTTTCTAGTAAAGTTTACAAAACGTATTAAGTTATATATTCTAACATGTTTAAGGTCACAGACCCATAAAAACAACTTAATACCAGTTAACAATATTTTTGAAACAATTCAAACGCAAACCCTTAAATATCTCAGTATAAGAAAAAATGGACTTAAACCACTTTCAAAATAAACAGCTCATATATAAAGTCATATTAACTCAATGAGAATTATTAACATTTTTAAGTTCATTTACAATAAACTTCATTACTTATCCTATTTTATCCTATATCTCCGTAAGATCCCAAGTAACGCCCGACCGCCAGGAAACTTGTTTTGTAATCCTTGGTACCACGTCTATCCAGCCTACCAGATCCATTTTCCTCACAAGTCCATTTGTTGCTCATTTGAAGAAAACAATTCCTTCGTCGCCTATATCTCTGGCCCCAAATAACGCCCGACCGTAGGAAAATCTATTTTTCGAATTCTTGACACCATGCATATATGTATACATAGTGGGATACCAGCAGCAAGTCCCATTTTATCGCAATATCGATCATCCTACCTAAACACTGTTAACAGAATGAATTTTTTAAACTCGATTTCTCAAACTTAAAAATGATTCGGGATGTACGGCTAACGTTGGAATATTTGGAAAATAATTTTTGTCAGGTTAATGCCCAGTTCTTTGAAGACGCCGTGGTCTAGTAGGTAGTGTGTTGGCTTATTAGACGAAAAGCCAGGGTTCGAGCCCCAGGCCAGACATCAAAATAATATACAAAAAGTATTTCTTCGGCGACTTCCTCTTAGCAGATTTCTGGCAAAAACTCTGAAAGTAAATGAAATTGCCATGAAAAGTTTTTCAAAAATCTCTCGTTCGAAGTCGACTTTAAACTGTAGGTCCCGCCACTCATGTATAAGAATTTAACACACACAACATAAGTCGTGTAAGAAACTAGGTCGTAATCCTGACTGAAGGGTTGTAATGACCAATTATGTATGTAATGCCCAGATAGTATCCAAAATGTATTGCAATCCATCCAATATTTAAATGATTTTGTATTTCGTGTCGTGTGCGATTGCACCGACCAAGAGCATTGTAATGGAATAAATTTTTTATCGAAATCATGGCTTTATGGGTGTCTTACACTTGTGTAACCGAAAAATGGACAACCATGGCCATAAGAATATAAATTTTACATTCAAATCTTTATTAATTTACAATTGGTTACGGATGCCTGTTACAAAAACACCAAGCAACAAAAACAATATGAACAAAATCTCTACGAAATCTTCACAACTTTCAATATACAACTCAAAACGTAAGTCTTTGATTCTCTTTCTGATTGCTTTTGAATGGTTCTGTTACTTCATTTCTTTCACTTTTTATTTTTTAAATTGCAATCTTTATTGCACAGGATGTTATTGTTGTTGTTGATGTTGCTGTCTCTGTAGCATATTTGTTGTATTGTTTTTACACAATTTCATTTCATTTTGCAAAGCAGATGTGAAGAAGGGCATGAAAATGAGTGAAGAACACAGAAACAGAAACAAAAACAATTTGTTTCTAAATTTGTTGTAAAAATTGCATTCCACTTGTAACTTGATTGTCATGGTAATAGAAATAATATCCTCGTTTGCTGTTATTATTGTTGTTGTTATTATTGTTTCATATTTTTTTTTTGTCTTGTGATACTTGCAATGTCTTCTCTGGGAAAAGAAAGAAACGAGAGCAGGAACATGCAGACATGCTGACTGTCTCACTTATAACTCTCCTTCCCACATTAAACGCATTTGTGACGCATTTGTAACGCATTTGGAGAAACAATAACAAGGCAAACGAAATCGAAAAAGAAATATTTTTGAGAATATGTTCGTTGTTGTTATTGCTCATAAATAATGTTTAAATGAAAGCAAGTTTGCAGGAAAACGTACATGTACGTTGTGGCACAGCCAGGGTTCTTCAGATGTGAGCATCCTTTAATGCTAAGTGCACAGTTTACGATTGAACAGGTTCCAAACTCAAAGCTCTCATCTTAAAAGCAACAAAACTGCGCCCTAAATGATGGTGATTATTGGAGGGAAATTTTGTTCATCAAATTGAAGTTTATCAATTGCATTCGGATGCTTATCTGCAGCACGTGGCATAGGTAGCGTCGCATAAAAAATTGGTTTGTGTGGATCACAAGTCAGGCAAATTTGTAAACAAACCAACTAGTTGAAGACAAGATAGCGTGAAATGCTGTTTGAACGCCATAAAAATGTACATCTGAAGCAGAAAAAGTTGTGTGTGAAGGCTGGCCCATCAGTCGAATCGCTGTTTATGCCAAATATTCTATATTGTAGACAGCAAGTCAGTGTGTTGAGGCCGAGGGGGGCTCAATGGTGAGCTATTTTACCAGGGATGAAAAATCCAAAAAGAAATCCAAGATATCATTGATCAGCAAAAAATGTTAATATTCAAGGCGTCAAGTGCTGCATTTGGGGGTATCAGACGGGCTCTGTTTTGTTTATTTTGAGCAGCTGATATTGGCAATAGAAGTCGCCATAGTCTACTAGGTAGTGTGTTGGCTTATTGGACATGAGGCCTCGGTTCAGGCATCTCCAACAAATCAAAATATAAAAAATATTTCCACGGCGACTTGCTCTCAGCAGATTTCTGGCAAAAGCTCTGAGAGGGTAAATAAAATTGCCATGAAAAGTTTCTCAAAAAATCTGTCATTGGGAGTCGACTTTAAACTGAGGTTCAATAAAAGGAAAGAGAGGTAAAGGCTTTTCTCAAATCGTGTGGTTTTGAGGCATTTGAAACTGTTGTTGGAAAGCCGCTGTAAGAGAGGATTTGAATCATGCATCAGACTATCCAGAAATACCCTGAGTTTGGTCATCAGTGTTTTGAGAGGCTATTCTGCAGGCTCAGTGTACACTTATTCAAAATATGGGGGGTTGTCTCGATTCTGTAGCGACGAAAGTGAATCGTTTATGTGTGTTTACTTTACTTTTAAAAAAGAAACTTAAACCTGGAATACCTTTTAAGTAAAGAGGAGTACTTCCATATTTAAAACATAATGCATATACAACTGTGTGTTTGTGCCTCTGTTGTTGTGCCAGTTGTATACGACTTCTTGCATATTTATGGAGAATTTCTCTGTTTTTTTCTTGTCTTCTTTTTTAGTGAAAATTTGTTCCATATGTTGTTGTTGTTGTTATTATTATTGTTGTTCTGTTATTACTATCATTAATGTTATTGTGTTAGTGATACTGTTACAAAAGCTTTCAAGTTTACTAAACTACAAACACATGCATTCACATTTTATCCTTCAATGTCTACCTTTCTCTCTCTCTTTCTCTCTCTGGCTCTCTTTGCCCAAGTAGACAATCATATAAAAATGTCTAGTTTTACCATTGCATTTAAAAATGTATGAGACTTTTCTAAACTCTTTCTCTCTCTCTTTCTCTCTGTCTTACTTCCTGTATTCAATACATGTTCATTTTATTTTATTTGCTTTAAATTGATGACTATTTTGTATGTTGGATGTTGTTGTTTTTTTTCCAGTTTTATTTCATTGTTGTTATTGTTGTTGGTGTATGTACTTATTTGTATGTTTTTTTTCATGTATTTGTGAGTATTTGCATAAATGCATGTATACGAGTATACGTATACGAGTAGAGAAACAATTTGTAAGAGATTGTCAAGCATTTTGGTTGTATTTTTTTTTATCGAAATTGTCAATACTTGCGACACTGGGAGAAAGAGTTACAATATGAGAAATCGCCATAGTATAGTAGGTGGCACGTTGGTTTATTGGATCAGAGTCCGTGGTTGAGACATTCAACGAAATATTAAAAAAACTAGTTCGGCGTTACATTACTGTGAGCAGTCTTCTGGCAAAACCTTAGGGATTAAATAAAATTGCCATGGAAAGTTAAACAATTTTGCCATTCAAAGTCGACTTTTAATTGTAAATTTCGCTGCTCATGTACAGAATTAAGACATGCAACATGGGTGACTTGATACGCTAGGTTGTAATCCTGACTAAAGGGTTGTAATCACCAGTTAAGTAAGTAATTAAGAGATTGTGAGATCATTTGTATGTCCATCTGGAAAACAATGCCAATCTCATGTATGAATTCATTCGAAATTTTTGTCGTACCAGCTTCTGCAAATAACAGCTGCTTAGTTATTACCTTCAACCTCTCCTTGTGGGCGAATCCATATGAGGGAAAACTGTCATACTTGGGCAATCATAGAAAGACAACCTCTGATAATGAATTGGGCAGATGCAGCGGCAGGCTTTATAGCCTGAATATACTAAAGTAAACTAAAATTCCTTATAGTCGCCGTGGTCTAGTAGGTAGTGTGTTGGCTTATTAGACGAAAAGCCAGGGTTCGAGCCCCAGGCCAGACATCAAAATAAAAATACAAAAAGTATTTCTTCGGCGGCTTCCTCTCAGCAGACTTCTGGCAAAAACTCTGAGAGTAAATAAAATTGCCATGAAAAGTTTCTCAAAAATCTGTCGTTCGGAGTCGACTTTAAACTGTAGGTCCCACCACTCATGTATAAAATTAACACACACACAACATAAGTGGTGTGAGAAACTAGGTCGTAATCCTGACTGAAGGGTTGTAATGACCAATTATGTATGTATGTAAACTAAAATTCAACTGTTCCGTCAGTATTGCACATCTGACTATATCGGGTGATCTGCAGTTGTCAGTGAAATTTTGGATAACGTTCTCTGGGGGATGTGAACTATTATGAAAGAATCTATCTATCCTATTACCTAACCAGCATATCACCGCTTTCAATATGCTTATTACCTCTGCCTGGATAGCACTACATTAGACAGGTAGGCTAAACAAAAGTTTGGTAACAGAACACTTTATACACCACAGTCCTGAACCTTACAAAAACCTCCTGCCTTAAACCTCCGAATTAACAGACCTGACTGACTATTGTGAAATGATCTATTGGACGTTTTCATTGTATTTTATTGTGTAAAGTGATAAGAAAATTTGTTCATTGAGTCTTCCTTTCTTCTCAAGAAGTGCTGCTGCCTGACCTTGTTCAGGTGATGTTGCTACTGGCCTTTGTGAGTGATCAGGACTGAGCAGAACTTCCTGATTTCGGATCTCATAATCTCATCTCTAAATAATACAAAATTGCTTTCCACGTAATCTAATAAATTCCTAACATTGGAATAACGCCTATAAAAATAAAAGAAGACCACAATTGATCTCATAATAAAGCTTTTTCGATTTTTCTCCGTGTATTTTATGTTATGTGACCAACAAATTTTATTTTTTTTATTTTTATTTGTTGTTTATAAATTTCTAAAACGTATTTATTTGAGTATGTTAACGTTGATGATTGTGAAAATAATCCCGGAGAAATGAAAACTGCCAAGAAACGTGCTTTAAAGGTTTGCGTGCGTTTGGAAAGTTTAAAAGACACTGTTTTAGGTAAACGGAAGAGAAGATATTTTAAAACGTTTGAACTTGTATTTGTTGCAATAACTTCAATAAAAGCACACTTTAAATATTAAATGGTTTCTAATTTTGCATTTGATTTCCGCACAATTTTGAATCAAAATGAAAATAAAAGAAAAACCCAATGGAATGGGAAAAATGTTGAACAGAAATCAGAGGAGCGTTCGCAATCTGTTTGAGGATTGCAGACAAGCCGAAAGACGCACCATAACGTTGGATAGGCATTATAACTCTTTACGGTGAACTGTATTATTACAGAGCTTATCCGATCATGAGTGTTTCCGACCGTACCGGCTTAAGCAGGCAGGCTTTTACATGTGTCCAACAGCAGATCATGTAACATTTGAGTGCTACTGATTCCTTAAAGAACGCCATTCGTTAGAGGAGTTTTTGTTTTTTGGCAGTAGACCAACAATTGAAAGTTTATGTACCAGGATATAATAATGGAGTACAAATGAGTGAGAGGGACCTGAGAGCAACTGGAGGTACAACTTTATTGACAGCTGGTCAAGCAGCCTTTACAAGAAGTCTCTAAATTTACAGAGACAACTGAACTGTAGTACTCTAGCAGAAGTACTCTAGGAAACTGGGGTAAAATATTTAACAGCTTAACACACATACATACATAATTGGTCAATACAACTCTTCAGTCAGGATTACGACCTAGTTTCTCACATCACTTATGTTGTGTGTGTTAATTTTATACATGAGTGGCGGGACCTACAGTTTAAAGTCGACTCCGAACGACAGATTTTTGTTGAGAAACTTGTCATGGCAATTTTTATTTACTCTAAGAGTCTTTACCAGAAATCTGCTGAGAGGAAGTCGCCGAAGAAATACTTTTTGTATTTTATTTTGATGTCTGGCCTGGGGCTCGAAGCCTGGCTTTTCGTCTAATAAGCCAACACACTACCTACTAGACCACGGCGACTAACAGCTTAACACCTCGTGATAATAAGGACGGTATGTTGACAATTATTTTCGAAGTAATCAACAACTCTATAAGGCGTAAAAAAGTTCCAATACTGTGCTGGATCCCATAGGGCTTATATAAAGAATCTCCATTATCACAAGGTTTGCCACTATTATTGTGGGCTGTTGTAAGATGACACCGTCTCCGTGTACAGAGCTTCGATTCTGAATTCATAAACTTTATAAATTGATTCTAGCGCACTACTAGTGAACTACAACGCTTTCTTTTGATAGTACGACCATCCACCTATATTGCGTTTAATTTGCTTCAGTATGTGTAGTCCGCTTTCCAAGTTCCAGACATCTGTGGTGCTAATGCTGTCGAGGGAGTATCACAATTGATATTTTACTCAAGACCTACATTACTTGCCTACTGTTTAAATTGGGCATTACAACACTTTTTTCCCACCTAGCTTTTCACACCACCCAAGTTAATTTTATTCAATGTCAGCTCCGAACGGCAGATTTCAGAAACTTTTCATGGCAATTTTATTTCAATCTCAGAGTTTTTGACTATCAGCGCCTCAAAAATTTGTTTTCCCTGCTATTATTATAATCACTGCTGTATTGTTTACCAATAAAAATAGAAAATAAGAAAACAAATCCATTGCGACACTTATGGCATCTTACCAACCAAACAACAATATGACACACAATATATTTTCATTTGCTTTGGATTTGTAAGTCATGTTAACAATTGTTTGCTAAAATTAAGCCAATGGATGTTATTTTGATTACTCTTTGTGCACACATTCACACACATAGAAAGAGAGAAGGTCTTTACAATTGTGTCACAGTGTCAGTGGGTGTGACAATTTAACATTTTATTTCAAAGGAATCCAAAAAAGTTTAAATTCAATTGGATTTTCTATGTATAACACAGTAGCGACAACAACACCAGAAGCGACCTTTACAATCTTGTTAGGAAATGTGGGTTAAATGAAGGCCTATAAGCTTTAAGGCATAAATAAGGATTGATGGCGTAAATGTGTTTCATGTTTTAAACAAGAATTTAAAACTTTTCAATGGAATTTATATGGAGATTTAGGAAATTTCATACTTTTTTCTTCACAGGTTTAAGGAATTAAACAGAATTTTTTGCTGGATTTATTGCAAAAAATTATTTTTGTTTTATGGAGACTTGAATGCATTTTTATTTAGCTTGGCGTATACATTAGTTTTGGTGGAGAAATCTCCTGTAAAGCTTAGGTCCTATTTAGGCAAGAGTTAGGCCCACTGTTGAACCACAAATAAATATTCAATGCTACCGAAAACAACACTGAATCGAACATAAATCTCGCTGTTCAACAATCTCTCTTTTGAACTGCAGTAAAAGGCGTCGTAAAATGAGAGGCCCTAACAATGGCTGAGCACTGATACATGAGGTGAATGATATTTTCTTCGTCTGTCGAGGTTCCGATAGAAATCTTTTGGGCTGTGAGAACTAGAATAGTGTGATGGATTCTTATTGAAATCAATCCAGCAAATCATAGTAAAACTGTTCATCACAACATGCTTGTATAATGACCAGAGAGAATACTCAGTTTAACTGAGGCAATCAAAACTCTTATGTCCTGTAACATGTCGCCAAGTTTAACAGCAGTACCATTTCCGACGACATTCTTATGTCTTGGAGACCATATGAGAGTTATGAAAACGTATTTGGAGTCAGACTGTCCAAATAAATCAGGAAATTTTTAGGGAAAATCCTATTACCTGAAACTAAAACTCATCTGTTTCGAAAATATTTCACATCCGACTTTGTCGGGTGATCTGCAGTTGTCAGTGCATTTTTGGATAACGCTCTCTGGGGGATGTGAACTATTATGAAAGAATCTATCAATCCTATTACCTAACCAGCATATCACCGCTTTCAATATGCTTATTACCTCTGCCTGGAAAGCACTACATTAGGCAGGTAAGCTAAACGAAAGTTTTGTAAGAGAAAACTTTATACACCACAGCCCAGAACATCACAAAAACCTGCTGCCTTAAACCACTGCATTATCAGACCTGAAGTTCGTATTTGAAATTCTAAAGTCATTAGGAATTCTTCTATCAAGAAAATTTTAATCAATTATATAATAAGTCGACTCTAATATATCTAAGGACTCCTGAATTGCAGCTGGTTTATAGTCCAGTTTGGTCCATATATTAACTGAATAAAGAGGCGCTGCCACCATCTCAAACCACTGTTTCAAAAGCTGAGAGAAGTCAAACGAGTACGGGAAATAATGCCTTACCTTCATTGTCTGTCTGCACCGTCCCCAAATATGATCACCAAACAAAAGGGTAGGGCTTCACTACAGCCTGATAGAGGCCACAACGCTCTCTATTATATTATTCCTGTCGGAGGATTTGGAGTAAGAAATAACTCTTAAAGAGTTCAGCTTTCGCATAAGGAAAGTAGTGCCAGTCGTTGGTTGCGTTTCGCTATTTTTCCAGAAGGTTACCAGAGGGAAGCTTGCACAGACTTTTGGCTTTAACACAAGTATTCTGAAAGTGTATGAAATGAGTGAATAGATTGACAACTTGTAAAGAAATTCTCAGCTTCAATCCTTTGAAACTAAACAGAAAAAGTTTAAGGCCGTTTTATAAAGTACTACGCCTGCAATGAGTACCTGTACAGAGTGGGTATAGCCATTACTTATGCCTTCTATCAGCAGATAATGGAAAAAGGAACATAAACGAATGAGGCTACTAGGCGCATACATGTTTCGTAGGCAGCATTGGCTGACACTCCCTTTGAAAAAGTGGATTCAATTCTTATACGAATTTTACGAACTTGAAGAAAAGTGAATTCTTCGTTATGAACCGTGTTCTGCGTCGAAAATACTCCTGCCTCTGACTAACCATAATTTTAGGCGCTTGTGGATGATGACTTCCCTTAAATGCAATAATTATTGACATCATGTGCTCATATCAGGTTCTCTCCTGTTATTACTTCTTCAAATAGTATCGATTTCATTACGAATTTATTTCTGTGAAAAGTATACTCATCATACATGAAAGCAATAGCATTTATATCATTCCATTGCATCATTTAAACCTTTTCCATTGTCATAATCTCCATTTCAACAATGCCAAGAGAACACCGCACCAATTGCCCACTTTGAAAGCGGGTGTGTATGTACCATAAATAATGGTTTGTATTCTTCTCATAATTGCTGATAATTGTTGGCACATAACGCATTATTAAATGAGGTTTCGGTGTATATGCATGTGAAATATGATTTTTTCATTTCAATTACAAGAAAAAACAAACAAAAAAATTCAATGAAATTATTTCGTCTAACATGACGTATAAGTGTTGAACTATAAATCACCAACAATCATCATACGCACCAATGTACAGCACACAGCACACATGGTTTTTCTCCTGCTTTTGTTACTCTCGCCCTCTACCATTGCCAACAGGGAATATTAAATAAGGCACACACACACGCATAAACAAAAATAATTTTTATTTAAATTGAGTGTAAGTATGGCTGAGAGTAGATTTATTTAAATGAGCACCAGGAGTGTTTATGAAACCCCATCAAAAACTTAATATGGCAGACGTTTAGAAATTGTTGGAGAAAGAAAAACTCATTCATAATGGGTTTCTAAACCAATAAAAGCGATTGTGGTTTAAAAAACAAAATTGTTATTAAGGGAGAGGTCCACTTTTCGTTAAATAGTGTGCGGAAGTGCTAAGGAAGGTCATACATTTCAATATGCTTACAGTGTAAGCGACAGAGACGGCTTTTATAGGGACAGCGTTTCCACTTATGTATGTAAGGTAATGCAAGGTCATCTGAATTAGAACTGCTGTTGATCTGTTATACATTCCCTTGTCAAACACAGACTAAGAACTTCTGGGAAGCCTAACCAGCTATTGCAATGAAAGTGTTGGTGCCCCCCCACACATTCGGATAATGGATTGTATTTCACATGCTTTAGTGTTCCATACTAATAGATTATATGCTTTACAGCGCCTTCCTTACAGTAGCAACTGCTGATTGACTTCCAGAGAGTATTTTAATCCGACCAGCTATTTTAGTGTCTTGTCATATGTCAAGTCTTGTTTACCCCGCACCCAGGCGTATATTGGATTGTATTTCATATGCTCCAGTATTCTATGCTAAGAGACTAAATGTTTCACTACGCCACTCTCACAGTAATAACTGCAGCTGCTAGTGTGGCATGCACACATCCTGTACTGATGCTTATTACAAGCATAGTGAACTGCTAGTGCCCCTGGAATATATTCTAAGATCCCTGAGGATTAATTGACTTCCCGAGAGTATTTTAATCCTTATTCTTGTATGTCAGGTTTCGAACAGAATTACAACGTTTCCAGTAAGACATAGAGTTCCATCGGAATGGTTATGATACCCAACGTTTTAGATCTGTATGCAGTACCATTCCCGGAAGTATTAGGAATTCCTTTAATATCACTTTTATGAGCCAAAGCCGATCAATTTTAAGTGCAAAGACCACATTTTTCTCTTTTCTTCCTTGACCGACTGAGGCATGTAAACTGTGTTTTCGAATTTAACTTAACCTGCCTTAAGTTTACCCTCCAATGATTTTGACTGAGGCATGTAAAGCACGTCTCCGAATCTCCCTTAACCTGCCTTAAGCTTTCTATCAAACAATTTCGACTGAGACATGTAAAGTATGTTTGCGAATCTCCCTTAACCTGCCTTAAGCTTTCTATCCAATGAAGTGGTATTTGATTCCGAAGAGTCTGCTTAATGTCTGCAATGTGAAGTGGTTTTTGCTGACATACCACGCAATGATGCGTAGACTTTGAAATAATTCTGATCCGTTATACGTTCAACATCGCTATGAATTCAGATTGTATTTTTGACGTTGTCTCTCACAGTCGACAATCACTGGCTGATATGTGTTCAGAACTCTACTAATAATTGCGTTTTTCAAAAAAATCTGGTGAAAGGTCTTTCAAGGTATAGGCATTCAATTGTGAATTTAAGGTCTTGCAACAGGTAGCTTTTGGTTTCTTTTTGAATATTCCAGGGAAAAGGCTTGCCCTGCAGTATGTGATTGTTGGTGTAGCGACTATAAAGGCATAGGTTAGGTTAGAGGACGTCTACTTGTCAATAGAGACAAATAGAGTACCCGAAGGTCGAATTTACCCATTGTACGGAACGTTTACAAAGGCATGATAAATAATAAATTTCCTGGAAAGCAACATATTGTGCAGCTTCACAGGCAGGACCTGGTTGGTTATCTCGTGTAAGTATTTCGTTCTGATTATCTTTACGCACCCATTAGCAGTCCGCAGCTCATTGCTTTGTATTTCAAAATCAAAGAATGTCATTGTTGGTGTGCCTACCAACAATTGCACTGAGGAATATATTCCAACATTCGCGAGTAAAGATTTCATTTAAAATTCCACACGAGTATTTGTGGCGCTTAATTTTCAATGACAATCTATTTCAATGGCAACAAAATGCTGAAGCGATAGAAATGAAATCTAAATTGAGTCTTTCCATATGGCCGTAATAACACAGCCATTGTTAAGCAATTTACACTGCCTAGAGGGTTGGGATTGAGTTCTCCTCCATCTCTTTAATTTTAAAAAGAAGCGAGCGTATGTATGCTTAAGCAGAATACATATACCATTGGAGTTGGTTAGTATTTATTGGGTTTTGTATTTAATTTTATGCAAATTGTAGACAAATTATGCAAAGTATGATAAACAAGAAGCAACAACAACAACAAAAAAAATACGTTTCATCTCTTCATTACACATAACTTTCAATGTCTATTTACATATCATCCACTGGCCTATATTTTGTGTACGCTTTCAGTCATTTTGAACAAGAAAAAGCTACAGATTCTGCTTAGTTTACTGTAGCCGTTGTTGTAGGTTTTAATAAATAGTGTTTGTTGTATTAGAGGGAGTAGGGTGTTAGGGTGTTAAATCTTTAACCCAGTTTTAATTTTTGACTTCTTTTTTCCCCATTTGCATAAATTCTATTTCATCCGTTGGAGGAAAATAGTTGGAAATTTACATGTCAAATGGTATAATGACAATGACAAGGCGATTAAAATAGAATGATTTTAAATTACTTTTTAATGATGTTCTTCCTCCCTCTATTATTAGAGGATAAAAAAAAAGAAAATTGTTTTAAGGAATTTAAATTTCACTGACACTGTTATGAATACGTTCTCGATTTTGGCTTCCATTAATTTGGAATTTTTTTTTTGCTCCATGGAATCCATTCAACATTCATGAATTTTTCTGCACATGGAATGATGTCATCAAGTGTGTCGAACTAATATGGCAACCAAGTCCTGGTCGAGAAAAGGTAACACATACCTTCATATATAATTGATCATTACAACCCTTTAGTCAGGATTATGACCTAGTTTCTCACACCACTTATGTTGTGTGTGTTAATTTTATACATGAGTGATGGGACCTACAGTTTAAAGTCGACTCCGAACGCCAGATTTTTTAAGAAACTTTTCATGGAAATTGTTTATTTACTCTGAGAGTTTTTGCCAGAAATCTGTTGAGAAATCGCCGAAGAAATACATTTTTTCATTTTTCATTTTGTTCGAGATATTTGACCTCGGGTTTGAACCTTGGCCTCACATCATACTGCTTAATAGACTACGGTGACTTCAAAGCAAAAGGAAAGGAAAAAGGAAATCTAAAAAGAATAACTGGGATACTCTGATCTATGTTATCCAGTTATAGAACCAAAGCTATCTTTTATGTGTGCAATTGCTGGACAAAGTATAAGCCTATGAGATATCCATATTCTGACTGTTGTAGAATATGAAGAAGAATACAACACTTTTTGTGTGGATGTTCACTTCTACGGGAAACTAGATTAAGGCACCTTTGTGCAGGAAATTAAGACCCTGACTCGGAAATATCACTTTTCAACTTATTAGGACTTGTTTACAGCTGTTGTGATCATAGCTGCCAGATAAATGAGGCACCAAATTGTCATATATTTGAGAGAAAATCGTCAAAATCGTCAAAGACGTTTATTAAAATCGTCAGCAAATATAAATAAATAAATTCAAATTATTTAAAAACCAAATGTATCTACATATCTGAGTTCAAAAATAAAACATCTAACAACGAATTTATTGGAAATTAAAAGCTAGCGTCCCTCATCTTCATTTAATATTTTTTTTTTCCAAAAATTGGAGAAATTTTGGATCATTTTCAGGAAAAAATTGTTTAAGGTTTAAACATTCTATCCCAACGTTGTTTATTGACACATAATAATATTACATCATCTATATCTATGGGCGGTGTGGATATTAGGGAGTCAGAAGCTTTTGATGTTCTTAGCATGAAAATTTAGTGTAATGCTGACACATTTTTCAGTTCCTCCTTAAGTTCTTATCATCTGATCTTACTATTTACACCATTTATAGCTGACAGAGAATGGAATACAACTTTCATGTATGGGTTGGTGCCTCAACGTCTATTTTGCGGTTACTCGACTGTGTACGGGAGAGGCCATAGTATCTCGTTAATGACGGTAGTGTATCCAACTCCATTGAATCATTGGAACATCGTTGCAATGTGGTTTGTGTTTCACTATTCTATCGCTACTATAAAATGGTTTTGCTTGAACGAAATAAGGGGACTTTTTACCGAAAATCATATATTCCTACATAACGCTCATCTTTTTCGGCCAGCACATCCGTATGTGGTCGATTGGCCAATGGATTGCACACTGCATTACAGTAAAAATAAGGTTTTTAGTCGGACTGTGTTGGTATGTGGAACTCAATTTCTGCAGAGGTCTATCCTGTTACTTATGGTATAAAAATATACAAGCCTAGTTCTCTCTAGCCACTGTTCTCTCTTTTCTTGTTCTCATAACATAGTTCCAAACATAATGCCATCGATCCCCTGAGTGTTGGTCGTACGAAAAAAAAATAAATAACGGCGCTTGCCTTTGTTCTTCCAATGGCAATATTAGAAGCTATACTAGAATTTTTAAAACAGTCTGCAACGATAAGTGATATATTATTCTCAACTACGAGGTTATTTAGGAGATGCAATTTTCAGCTTTTAGGTGGTTAAAAAGGAATAAAATACAGAGAAATCATCACAGGTATTCGAAAGTAACGTACAAATATAACACTTTACTTCTTGTTTTTACTAACATAAATTTCCAATAGTAACAATTGCAAAGTAAATACCAAGCTTAAAGTGGCTTCTAATGTACTAAAGTAAGGAATATGATGTGAATTTTAAATTTTTAAAAATCGTCAAAATAAGGGCATAAATCCGCGGCAGCCATATAAATGAAATAAAAATCCATTTCCAATCGGAGCAGTTGTAGTTCACAGCAAAACAATAAATTTTATCAAAATTTCAAACTATTTTTGGTTTTATTACATTTTTAAATTTAAACTTTTAGATCGATGCTCATATCCAATACAATGTAAAATTCATAATGCAGAGAACATATGTGACGTATGAGTTATATTTAATATTCATACATAATTTCATACATAACAAAATCGCATTTTTATTGCATACTTTTCAGGGTAACTATTCCAGTAAATGTAATATGATGCGTAT
Source organism: Sarcophaga subvicina (assembly GCA_936449025.2). Lineage (NCBI taxonomy): Eukaryota > Metazoa > Arthropoda > Insecta > Diptera > Sarcophagidae > Sarcophaga > Sarcophaga subvicina. The sequence goes on along the minus strand of OW388082.2, from coordinate 103,689,751 downwards.
GAGTAATATATTTCAAATACAATTAAAAAGAAAGTATACCACATTAATTTGGAATTAATTTGGAATTAAGCAACATGATTTTTCGATTCTACAGTGGTCGGCATATTTATTTTGACAAAGTATAGTGAAGAATTGTTTTATTGTTTTTTAATATTGAAATTCCTATAACGGCACAGTTATCATAATGTTTACTTTACACTAATTCTTAAGTATACGTATGCAAAATATTTTGTTAATTTCTTTACCCATTCTCATTCTGAAGAGAGAAATGCAATTTGGTACAAGAATTTGTAACGGCATAATTATTTTAACATTCTATAACTTCATCTCATTTTGTTTTTTGTGTTAAGCTTTAATACAAAGCGGACGTTGTTGAGTATTAAATATTAACATTCGATGAAAAATAAATAAAAAATTCTATTACTATTGTGGAAATATGGGAAAAATATCGAAATTAACCAACACCGTCAGGAGTGAAATTATAATCAAGTATAATCTTGGAATATCTGTAACAAATATTGCTAATGAGTACAATATACCTAGACAAACCGTTTATTATCAAATAAATAAATGTAAAAAAACGGAATCTGTCATTAATTTGCGTCGAACAGGAAGAAAGCGTAAAACAACGGCAGCGGAAGATCGACAAATTATCAGAAAATTTAAATCTAATCCAAGTTTTGGAATTCGCACTCTGATAGTCATTTAAGCGAAAGAACAGTTCGACGACGTTTAAAAAAAGCCAACATTAATACATATGTAGCAAGATCAATACCATGTATAGCCCCAAGGAATCAAATTAAAATGTTAGAATTCGCAAATAGATACGTGGACAAGCCGCTATCATTCTGGCAAAGCGTCTTATGGAACGACGAAAGTACTTTCGAGTATCACTCGTCAAAGAAAAGAGTTTTTGTTAGACTGGACCAAAAAACTCGAAAAAAAACTGCACCTGTTGTTGAAAAAGTTAGTCATGCAGGTGGCACAGTGATGTTCTGTAAAGCATATAAAGGCTTGGGAGATTTGGTTCCCATCGACGGTTCGATGAACCAAAACCAATATTTGACAATTTTAAATGAATACGCATTTCCTTGATGGTTGATTGGACCATCATTTATTTTCCAACAGGACAATGCGCCTTGCCACAAGAGTAAAATGATTAAGACCTTTTTGACAGAAAATTGCATTGTTACTTTGGATTGGCCACCTCAAAGTCCGGATTTGAATGTGATTGAGAATGTTTGGTCATATATAAAGCGCCAAAGAACCGCAGATCTGACAAGAACCAGGGAAGGAACAATTTCAGAGGTTAAATCTTTGTGGGAGGACATACCAACAAAATACATTTAAAACTTGATCGATTCAGTTCATAAATGACTCCGGAAAGCCATTGCCGCTAAAGGCGGATACACGTTTTGTTAATATTAAAAATATCTAAAAGTATTACAAAAGTTGGAATAAGATATTTTCGTTTAAAGAGTTAAAATACTTATGCCACCCCCTAAATTTTTAAATTAGTTGCATAGAATGCAAATTTAATTTAAGAAGTTATGATTTTATGTTTTTTTTAGTTATTAAATAAATGCTACTTTCATTACAAAAAAAAAGGAAATTTTTAATTTTTTGGGAATCTGAAAAAATTCAAAATGATAAAATTTCTCAGGTACCGAAATAAATATGCCGACCACGGTATGTAATTCTAGGCTATATTCTAGTAGGTAACAAATGGCCGAGCGGGTCTAATGATCTCATGTCAGAAGACATCTTACAATATAATGAATATTCATTCTCATTTCCAAACGCTTCCTATTTAGTTTCAAAAAAAGGAAAGTGTGTTGGATATCACTGATATTTTTTATTCATTTGAAATAGCAATTATGTGTGGAATGTAAAGAATATGATGTAAATTTTTAAATTTCAAAAAATCGTCAAAAATAAGTGCATGAATCGTCAAATCGTCAATATGATATTTTTGGCGCTCAAAATCGACAAAATGACGATAAATCGTCAAATCTGGCAGCTATGCTTGTGATACTCAAGGAGACATTAAATTAAATACACATGAGACCAGATTAAGGCAGTTGACTTTTAGGGTACGACAATAAGCCTTAGGTTCTGGATTCGATTTTTTTTAATTTGTGTGCCACTCGTGCACCTAATCTATAGGTAATGTGAGGCTTTTGGTCTTATTGGTTAAAAATTATTAATGTTTTGGTACCAGATTATACGAATTTTTTTTGCGGTTTTTTCTTAATAGAAACGCAACTTCTTAGTTGTTCTTCAAATTTTCATAAAGCTTCGTAAATGAAGTTCTTTTTTCAATAAACTGTAGATAGAGTTGGGTAAGTATTTGTACGAATTCGAAGTTGAAGTTGGCATCTTGGAAAAATATTCATCAAACGTTTGTCAGAAATCGAGCTGCAATTAACGCATAACATTCGAAAAGGTCAATGGAAACAAATCGCATACATTGATTAACTCATCAGATGATATTGCAAGCCAATCAATAGAATGAAACCAACAAGACAGATGGATTAAAGGCAGTAAACTATATAGACCACTATCTTAATTGTCATTGTTTACTAACTTAATTGTTTATTACAACCCTTTACCCCGAATTACGAGTAACTTTACACCACCTATGTTGTGTATGAGCGGTTTGTATTACACTCATAATTATTGATTATTATGGATACAATGCGTTATTATACGTGGTTTCGGTATTATATGCAAGTGAAATATAAAGCAAAAAAAAAAGAATTTCAATGAAATGATTGCGTCTAACATAACGTATAAGTGTTGACCAATAAATAACCAACAATAGTCATACACACTGTCACACTACACCGCATACATGCTATAGCATCTCCGTATCACTCTAACGGGTGATTTTTTAGCTATTACCTTTTTGGCAACACTTGGTTAAACACCTCACGCACGTTTCGTGTTTTGTTTCACTGTCAAACATCTTCAGTTTGGTCTATAATTTAACCATGAATCGTCTTACAAACGAACAACGCTTGCAAATCATTGAATTTTATTATCAAAATGAGTGCTCTGTTAAGAAAGTTCATCGCGCACTTCTTCCATTTTATGGTCAGTTTAATCGACACACTGAAACGGCTATTCGAGCTAATGTGGCTAAATTTCACACCAAATTTACATTGTTGGACATTAAACCACCAACACGCTTACGTAGAGTGCGAACTGAAGAAAATATCGCAGCTGTATCGGCCAGTGTTAATGATGACCATCAATTATCGATACGTCGCCGTTCGCAGCAATTGGGCCTCTGTTACTCAACAACGTGGAATTTTTTGCGGAAGGATTTAGGTGTGAAGCCTTTCAAAATACAGCCGGTGCAAGAATTGAAGCCGAACGACCTACCGCAACGCAGAATTTTTTGTGAATGGGCTCTTGGAAAGTTGGCCGAAGATCCACTTCTTTATCGAAAAATTGTGTTCAGCGACGAAGCTCATTTTTGGCTCAATGCATACTTAAATAAGCAGAATTATCGATTTTGGAGTGAAGATCAGCCAGAAGCATTGCAAAAGCTACCAATGCATCCAGAAAAAGTCACAGTTTGGTGCGGTTTATGGGCTGGTGGCATCATTGGACCGTACTTCTTTAAAGATGCTGCGAATCATAACGTATCTGTGAATGGTGAGCGCTACCGCGAGATGATATCCAACTTTTTTTTGCCCAAATGCAAGAGCTTGACTTGCATGACATGTGGTTTCAACAAGACGGTGCCACATGCCACACAGCACGCGTAACAATGGACTTATTGAGAGGCGAGTTCGGTGGACATTTTATTTCACGTTCGGGACCGGTCAATTGGCCGCCTAGGTCCTGCGATTTAACGCCTTTAGACTATTTTTTGTGGGTCTATGTTAAAGCTCATGTCTATACAGACAAGCCCGCTTCAATTGACGCATTGGAAGACAACATTGAAGCATTTATTCGTGAGATACCGGCCGAAATGTTGGAAAGAGTATGCCATAATTGGACTAAGCGGATGGACCATTTGAGGCGCAGTCGCGGTCAACATTTGCATGAAATAATCTTCAAATATTAAATTATATGGACCGTACTATCGATTTTTGGTTTTTTTCTTTGCTAACTAAATTCGAACTTTTCTTCATACACATTTAATATTTTTGTGTTGCACCAATAAGACAGATTACTTTCGTAAGTTCTTCAAAACACGAAAAACACAATAAAATGGTGCACAATAGTCACCAGAATCAAATTTCATTGAGAATCTAAGGCGGATAATTTAAACAACTATAAATGAATAGCTTAGAATGGTTCTACTTTATTAATATTCACTGTATATTTTCTACCGATTTACAATCAACCAAACTATGAATGATAAAAAAACACTCAAAATCTGCTTTTAGGCAACTGAATAAACATTTAAATTAAACACACACACATACAGAGCATTCTTGCCTCTCATTGAAATGCAGCGTTATGGAGAAATAAAATAAACTGACAGAAATGAAAACTGTATGTCAATTGAAGAGATAAAAAACGAAATGCAAAAAGAAAAAAACCAACTTTTTTTAATGGATGAGAAAAGCGTTGCTTTTAAATATTCAAAGAGATACATTTGACTACACACACACACACATACACATAGACGAGTATTAATAACAGTATAAATGAATACTATACACACACCCAAACACATATCGCCACCATTGTGTGAGATTGTTGTGTGCAAACAAATAGCAACAACCGAAACTCTATGTGGTGGTATAAATTTGACTGCGTGTGAGTGAGTAAGTGCATTGCATTGCATATATCAATTGTTATTTCACACAAAACACAATACAGATGACATGTTGTTTTTCATTTTCACAAACACACAGACACACACACACAGGCACAGAAAAAAAAATGAAAACAAAAGAATGAGAAGAGATAAAAAACAACAATGTGTGTGAAGATAGATTTTAAAATCTATCTTCGCAGATGCAAATGAAGTCAGTTAACAGAGCTCTGTTATGTTACTAACAGAACTCTGTTAAACAATTATTCTAAGATTGAAAAAGAAAATAAGAAAAAAAAGCAAATATTTATAAAATAAGTCCCAGAGTTAATCACTGTTACAAAATATTGCATAATAAGAACTACAATAAAGAGATAATCACGCATTTCCGAAAGTTATTGTAATCCGATAAATAAATCAATATTGTGGGGAAAACAGGACTGAAAGTAAATTGTTTTTAAAGCATTGTACGTTCCTTTAACTAAATCAATCGCCAGAACCTTTAACAGAGCGAGTTTTCATAGTAGATTTTGAAATTTTCTGAGATTTCAGATTTTAAAATTCACTCTATGTCCTTTTGCGGGGAAATAAGACTGAGCGGGCGGACACTTGGACACTTTGCAAACGATTTCTGCAGAAGCTGTGGAGATGAGTCTTTCATCTACTGTGTACATGCCCGCCACTTGTTCAGAGGAGAAAGAAGCACCTGGATGCCTACTACATGGATGACCTTAATGAACTGTCATGCATGGATATTGGCAGTCTGCGTCACTTCATCGAAAGCTCCGAGTGGTTCCTGGACTAGGAGAGAATGTGAAACAGTGGTAGCACAATGGGCCTAGTGTGCGGTCATATACATTATACAGTGTACAGTGTACTTATATGTAAATTCCATAAATATTAAAGTCAGATTGAACCCAAAAGTGTAATATTCCATAATATTACACGAATAAATGTTTATAATAACATACAATTTAAGAAGCAAATAAAACTTCTTCCAATTGAGCTCTAATTGGTACTTTTTACTTTTGCATAAACTTAACGACAATCATCACTGTTTCGAACAGCTGACTTCCTGCAAATGCCTGTATAGGAAATTCTTTGCATTGTGTTGTGTTCGAGCAAAATTGTGTTTGCAAACACAATTTTGCTTTTGCAAACACAAATTTGCTTTTGCAAACACAATTTTGCTTTTGCAAACACAATTTTGCTTTTGCAAAAGTAATTTGCTTTTGCAAACACAATTTTGCTTTTGCAAACACAATTTGTTTTTGCAAACACAATTTTGCTTTTGCAAACACAATTTTGCTTTTGCAAACACAATTTTGCTTTTGCAAACACAATTTTGCTTTTGCAAACACAATTTTGCTTTTGCAAACACAATTTTGCTTTTGCAAACACAATTTTGCTTTTGCAAACACAATTTTGCTTTTGCAAACACAATTTTGCTTTTGCAAACACAATTTTGCTTTGGCAAACACAATTTTGCTTTTGCAAACACAATTTTGCTTTTGCAAACACAATTTGCTTTTGCAAACACAATTTTGCTTTTGCAAACACAATTTTGCTTTTGCAAACACAATTTTGCTTTTGCAAACACAATTTTGCTTTTGCAAACACAATTTTGCTTTTGCAAACACAATTTTGCTTTTGCAAACACAATTTTGCTTTTGCAAACACAATTTTGCTTTTGCAAACACAATTTTGCTTTTGCAAACACAATTTTGCTTTTGCAAACACAATTTTGCTTTTGCAAACACAATTTTGCTTTTGCAAACACAATTTTGCTTTTGCAAACACAATTTTGCTTTTGCAAACACAATTTTGCTTTTGCAAACACAATTTTGCTTTTGCAAACACAATTTTGCTTTTGCAAACACAATTTTGCTTTTGCAAACACAATTTTGCTTTTGCAAACACAATTTTGCTTTTGCAAACACAATTTTGCTTTTGCAAACACAATTTTGCTTTTGCAAACACAATTTTGCTTTTGCAAACACAATTTTGCTTTTGCAAACACAATTTTGCTTTTGCAAACACAATTTTGCTTTTGCAAACACAATTTTGCTTTTGCAAACACAATTTTGCTTTTGCAAACACAATTTTGCTTTTGCAAACACAATTTTGCTTTTGCAAACACAATTTTGCTTTTGCAAACACAATTTTGCTTTTGCAAACACAATTTTGCTTTTGCAAACACAATTTTGCTTTTGCAAACACAATTTTGCTTTTGCAAACACAATTTTGCTTTTGCAAACACAATCTTGCTTTTGCAAACACAATTTTGCTTTTGCAAACACAATTTTGCTTTTGCAAACACAATTTTGCTTTTGCAAACACAATTTTGCTTTTGCAAACACAATTTTGCTTTTGCAAACACAATTTTGCTTTTGCAAACACAATTTTGCTTTTGCAAACACAATTTTGCTTTTGCAAACACAATTTTGCTTTTGCAAACACAATTTTGCTTTTGCAAACACAATTTTGCTTTTGCAAACACAATTTTGCTTTTGCAAATACAATTTTGCTTTTGCAAACACAATTTTCCTTTTGCAAACACAATTTTGCTTTTGCAAACACAATTTTGCTTTTGCAAACACAATTTTGCTTTTGCAAACACAATTTTGCTTTTGCAAACACAATTTTGCTTTTGCAAACACAATTTTGCTTTTGCAAACACAATTTTGCTTTTGCAAACACAATTTTGCTTTTGCAAACACAATTTTGCTTTTGCAAACACAATTTTGCTTTTGCAAACACAATTTTGCTTTTGCAAACACAATTTTGCTTTTGCAAACACAATTTTGCTTTTGCAAACACAATTTTGCTTTTGCAAACACAATTTTGCTTTTGCAAACACAATTTTGCTTTTGCAAACACAATTTTGCTTTTGCAAACACAATTTTGCTTTTGCAAACACAATTTTGCTTTTGCAAACACAATTTTGCTTTTGCAAACACAATTTTGCTTTTGCAAACACAATTTTGCTTTTGCAAACACAATTTTGCTTTGGCAAACACAATTTTGCTTTTGCAAACACAATTTTGCTTTTGCAAACACAATTTGCTTTTGCAAACACAATTTTGCTTTTGCAAACACAATTTTGCTTTGGCAAACACAATTTTGCTTTTGCAAACACAATTTTGCTTTTGCAAACACAATTTTGCTTTTGCAAACACAATTTTGCTTTTGCAAACACAATTTTGCTTTTGCAAAAGCAATTTTGCTTTTGCAAACACAATTTTGCTTTTGCAAACACAATTTTGCTTTTGCAAACACAATTTTGCTTTTGCAAACACAATTTTGCTTTTGCAAACACAATTTTGCTTTTGCAAACACAATTTTGCTTTTGCAAAAGCAATTTTGCTTTTGCAAACACAATTTTGCTTTTGCAAACACAATTTTGCTTTTGCAAACACAATTTTGCTTTTGCAAACACAATTTTGCTTTTGCAAACACAATTTTGCTTTTGCAAACACAATTTTGCTTTTGCAAACACAATTTTGCTTTTGCAAACACAATTTTGCTTTTGCAAACACAATTTTGCTTTTGCAAACACAATTTTGCTTTTGCAAACACAATTTTGCTTTTGCAAACACAATTTTGCTTTTGCAAACACAATTTTGCTTTTGCAAACACAATTTTGCTTTTGCAAACACAATTTTGCTTTTGCAAACACAATTTTGCTTTTGCAAACACAATTTTGCTTTTGCAAACACAATTTTGCTTTTGCAAACACAATTTTGCTTTTGCAAACACAATTTTGCTTTTGCAAACACAATTTTGCTTTTGCAAACACAATTTTGCTTTTGCAAACACAATTTTGCTTTTGCAAACACAATTTTGCTTTTGCAAACACAATTTTGCTTTTGCAAACACAATTTTGCTTTTGCAAACACAATTTTGCTTTTGCAAACACAATTTTGCTTTTGCAAACACAATTTTGCTTTTGCAAACACAATTTTGCTTTTGCAAATACAATTTTGCTTTTGCAAATACAATTTTGCTTTTGCAAACACAATTTTGCTTTTGCAAACACAATTTTGCTTTTGCAAACACAATTTTGCTTTTGCAAACACAATTTTGCTTTTGCAAACACAATTTTGCTTTTGCAAACACAATTTTGCTTTTGCAAACACAATTTTGCTTTTGCAAACACAATTTTGCTTTTGCAAACACAATTTTACTTTTGCAAACACAATTTTGCTTTTGCAAACACAATTTTGCTTTTGCAAACACAATTTTGCTTTTGCAAACACAATTTTGCTTTTGCAAACACAATTTTGCTTTTGCAAACACAATTTTGCTTTTGCAAACACAATTTTGCTTTTGCAAACACAATTTTGCTTTTGCAAACACAATTTTGCTTTTGCAAACACAATTTTGCTTTTGCAAACACAATTTTGCTTTTGCAAACACAATTTTGCTTTTGCAAACACAATTTTGCTTTTGCAAACACAATTTTGCTTTTGCAAACACAATTTTGCTTTTGCAAACACAATTTTGCTTTTGCAAACACAATTTTGCTTTTGCAAACACAATTTTGCTTTTGCAAACACAATTTTGCTTTTGCAAACACAATTTTGCTTTTGCAAACACAATTTTGCTTTTGCAAATACAATTTTGCTTTTGCAAACACAATTTTGCTTTTGCAAACACAATTTTGCTTTTGCAAATACAATTTTGCTTTTGCAAACACAATTTTGCTTTTGCAAACACAATTTTGCTTTTGCAAATACAATTTTGCTTTTGCAAATACAATTTTGCTTTTGCAAATACAATTTTGCTTTTGCAAACACAATTTTGCTTTTGCAAACACAATTTTGCTTTTGCAAACACAATTTTGCTTTTGCAAACACAATTTTGCTTTTGCAAACACAATTTTGCTTTTGCAAACACAATTTTGCTTTTGCAAACACAATTTTGCTTTTGCAAACACAATTTTGCTTTTGCAAACACAATTTTGCTTTTGCAAACACAATTTTGCTTTTGCAAATACAATTTTGCTTTTGCAAACACAATTTTGCTTTTGCAAACACAATTTTGCTTTTGCAAATACAATTTTGCTTTTGCAAACACAATTTTGCTTTTGCAAACACAATTTTGCTTTTGCAAATACAATTTTGCTTTTGCAAATACAATTTTGCTTTTGCAAATACAATTTTGCTTTTGCAAACACAATTTTGCTTTTGCAAACACAATTTTGCTTTTGCAAACACAATTTTGCTTTTGCAAACACAATTTTGGTTTTGTCAAACACAATTTTGCTTTTGCAAACACAATTTTGGTTTTGCAAACATAATTTTGCTTTTGCAAATACAATTTTGCTTTTGCAAACACAATTTTGCTTTTGCAAACACAATTTTGCTTTTGCAAACACAATTTTGCTTTTGCAAACACAATTTTGCTTTTGCAAACACAATTTTGCTTTTGCAAACACAATTTTGCTTTTGCAAACACAATTTTGGTTTTGCAAACACAATTTTGGTTTTGCAAACACAATTTTGGTTTTGCAAACACAATTTTGCTTTTGCAAACACAATTTTGCTTTTGCAAACACAATTTTGCTTTTGCAAACACAATTTTGCTTTTGCAAACACAATTTTGCTTTTGCAAACACAATTTTGCTTTTGCAAACACAATTTTGCTTTTGCAAACACAATTTTGCTTTTGCAAACACAATTTTGCTTTTGCAAACACAATTTTGCTTTTGCAAACACAATTTTGCTTTTGCAAACACAATTTTGCTTTTGCAAACACAATTTTGCTTTTGCAAACACAATTTTGCTTTTGCAAACACAATTTTGCTTTTGCAAACACAATTTTGCTTTTGCAAACACAATTTTGCTTTTGCAAACACAATTTTGCTTTTGCAAACACAATTTTGCTTTTGCAAACACAATTTTGCTTTTGCAAACACAATTTTGCTTTTGCAAACACAATTTTGCTTTTGCAAACACAATTTTGCTTTTGCAAACACAATTTTGCTTTTGCAAACACAATTTTGCTTTTGCAAAAGCAATTTGCTTTGGCAAACACAATTTTGCTTTTGCAAACACAATTTGCTTTTGCAAACACAATTTTGCTTTTGCAAACACAATTTTGCTTTTGCAAACACAATTTGCTTTTGCAAACACAATTTTGCTTTTGCAAACACAATTTTGCTTTTGCAAACACAATTTTGCTTTTGCAAACACAATTTGCTTTTGCAAACACAATTTTGCTTTTGCAAACACAATTTTGCTTTTGCAAACACAATTTTGCTTTTGCAAACACAATTTTGCTTTTGCAAACACAATTTTGCTTTTGCAAACACAATTTTGCTTTTGCAAACACAATTTTGCTTTTGCAAACACAATTTTGCTTTTGCAAACACAATTTTGCTTTTGCAAACACAATTTTGCTTTTGCAAACACAATTTTGCTTTTGCAAACACAATTTTGCTTTTGCAAACACAATTTTGCTTTTGCAAACACAATTTTGCTTTTGCAAACACAATTTTGCTTTTGCAAAAACAATTTTGCTTTTGCAAAAACAATTTTGCTTTTGCAAACACAATTTTGCTTTTGCAAACACAATTTTGCTTTTGCAAACACAATTTTGCTTTTGCAAACACAATTTTGCTTTTGCAAACACAATTTTGCTTTTGCAAACACAATTTTGCTTTTGCAAACACAATTTTGCTTTTGCAAACACAATTTTGCTTTTGCAAACACAATTTTGCTTTTGCAAAAGCAATTTGCTTTTGCAAACACAATTTTGCTTTTGTAAACACAATTTTGCTTTTGCAAACACAATTTTGCTTTTGCAAACACAATTTTGCTTTTGCAAAAGCAATTTTGCTTTTGCAAACACAATTTTGCTTTTGCAAACACAATTTTGCTTTTGCAAACACAATTTTGCTTTTGCAAACACAATTTTGCTTTTGCAAACACAATTTTGCTTTTGCAAACACAATTTTGCTTTTCCAAACACAATTTTGCTTTTGCAAACACAATTTTGCTTTTGCAAACACAATTTTGCTTTTGCAAACACAATTTTGCTTTTGCAAACACAATTTTGCTTTTGCACACAATTTTGCTTTTGCAAACACAATTTTGCTTTTGCAAACACAATTTTGCTTTTGCAAACACAATTTTGCTTTTGCAAACACAATTTTGCTTTTGCAAACACAATTTTGCTTTTGCAAACACAATTTTGCTTTTGCAAACACAATTTTGCTTTTGCAAACACAATTTTGCTTTTGCAAACACAATTTTGCTTTTGCAAACACAATTTTGCTTTTGCAAACACAATTTTGCTTTTGCAAACACAATTTTGCTTTTGCAAACACAATTTTGCTTTTGCAAACACAATTTTGCTTTTGCAAACACAATTTTGCTTTTGCAAACACAATTTTGCTTTTGCAAACACAATTTTGCTTTTGCAAACACAATTTTGCTTTTGCAAATACAATTTTGCTTTTGCAAACACAATTTTGCTTTTGCAAATACAATTTTGCTTTTGCAAACACAATTTTGCTTTTGCAAATACAATTTTGCTTTTGCAAACACAATTTTGCTTTTGCAAATACAATTTTGCTTTTGCAAACACAATTTTGCTTTTGCAAATACAATTTTGCTTTTGCAAACACAATTTTGCTTTTGCAAACACAATTTTGCTTTTGCAAACACAATTTTGCTTTTGCAAACACAATTTTGCTTTTGCAAACACAATTTTGCTTTTGCAAACACAATTTTGCTTTTGCAAACACAATTTTGCTTTTGCAAACACAATTTTGCTTTTGCAAACACAATTTTGCTTTTGCAAACACAATTTTGCTTTTGCAAACACAATTTTGCTTTTGCAAACACAATTTTGCTTTTGCAAACACAATTTTGCTTTTGCAAACACAATTTTGCTTTTGCAAACACAATTTTGCTTTTGCAAACACAATTTTGCTTTTGCAAACACAATTTTGCTTTTGCAAACACAATTTTGCTTTTGCAAACACAATTTTGCTTTTGCAAACACAATTTTGCTTTTGCAAACACAATTTTGCTTTTGCAAACACAATTTTGCTTTTGCAAACACAATTTTGCTTTTGCAAACACAATTTTGCTTTTGCAAATACAATTTTGCTTTTGCAAATACAATTTTGCTTTTGCAAATACAATTTTGCTTTTGCAAACACAATTTTGCTTTTGCAAACACAATTTTGCTTTTGCAAATACAATTTTGCTTTTGCAAACACAATTTTGCTTTTGCAAACACAATTTTGCTTTTGCAAACACAATTTTGCTTTTGCAAATACAATTTTGCTTTTGCAAACACAATTTTGCTTTTGCAAACACAATTTTGGTTTTGCAAACACAATTTTGCTTTTGCAAACACAATTTTGGTTTTGCAAACACAATTTTGGTTTTGCAAACACAATTTTGGTTTTGCAAACACAATTTTGCTTTTGCAAACACAATTTTGCTTTTGCAAACACAATTTTGCTTTTGCAAACACAATTTTGCTTTTGCAAACACAATTTTGCTTTTGCAAACACAATTTTGCTTTTGCAAACACAATTTTGCTTTTGCAAACACAATTTTGCTTTTGCAAACACAATTTTGCTTTTGCAAACACAATTTGCTTTTGCAAACACAATTTTGCTTTTGCAAACACAATTTTGCTTTTGCAAACACAATTTTGCTTTTGCAAACACAATTTTGCTTTTGCAAACACAATTTTGCTTTTGCAAACACAATTTTGCTTTTGCAAACACAATTTTGCTTTTGCAAACACAATTTTGCTTTTGCAAACACAATTTTGCTTTTGCAAACACAATTTTGCTTTTGCAAACACAATTTTGCTTTTGCAAACACAATTTTGCTTTTGCAAACACAATTTTGCTTTTGCAAACACAATTTTGCTTTTGCAAACACAATTTTGCTTTTGCAAACACAATTTTGCTTTTGCAAACACAATTTTGCTTTTGCAAACACAATTTTGCTTTTGCAAACACAATTTTGCTTTTGCAAACACAATTTTGCTTTTGCAAACACAATTTTGCTTTTGCAAACACAATTTTGCTTTTGCAAACACAATTTTGCTTTTGCAAACACAATTTTGCTTTTGCAAACACAATTTTGCTTTTGCAAACACAATTTTGCTTTTGCAAACACAATTTTGCTTTTGCAAACACAATTTGCTTTTGCAAACACAATTTTGCTTTTGCAAACACAATTTGCTTTTGCAAACACAATTTTGCTTTTGCAAACACAATTTTGCTTTTGCAAACACAATTTTGCTTTTGCAAACACAATTTTGCTTTTGCAAACACAATTTTGCTTTTGCAAACACAATTTTGCTTTTGCAAACACAATTTTGCTTTTGCAAACACAATTTTGCTTTTGCAAACACAATTTTGCTTTTGCAAACACAATTTTGCTTTTGCAAACACAATTTTGCTTTTGCAAACACAATTTTGCTTTTGCAAACACAATTTTGCTTTTGCAAACACAATTTTGCTTTTGCAAACACAATTTTGCTTTTGCAATCACAATTTTGCTTTTGCAAACACAATTTTGCTTTTGCAAACACAATTTTGCTTTTGCAAACACAATTTTGCTTTTGCAAACACAATTTTGCTTTTGCAAACACAATTTTGCTTTTGCAAACACAATTTTGCTTTTGCAAACACAATTTTGCTTTTGCAAACACAATTTTGCTTTTGCAAACACAATTTTGCTTTTGCAAACACAATTTTGCTTTTGCAAACACAATTTTGCTTTTGCAAACACAATTTTGCTTTTGCAAACACAATTTTGCTTTTGCAAACACAATTTTGCTTTTGCAAACACAATTTTGCTTTTGCAAACACAATTTTGCTTTTGCAAACACAATTTTGCTTTTGCAAACACAATTTTGCTTTTGCAAACACAATTTTGCTTTTGCAAACACAATTTGCTTTTGCAAACACAATTTTGCTTTTGCAAACACAATTTGCTTTTGCAAACACAATGTTGCTTTTGCAAACACAATTTTGCTTTTGCAAACACAATTTTGCTTTTGCAAACACAATTTTGCTTTTGCAAACACAATTTTGCTTTTGCAAACACAATTTTGCTTTTGCAAACACAATTTTGCTTTTGCAAACACAATTTTGCTTTTGCAAACACAATTTTGCTTTTGCAAACACAATTTTGCTTTTGCAAACACAATTTTGCTTTTGCAAACACAATTTTGCTTTTGCAAACACAATTTTGCTTTTGCAAACACAATTTTGCTTTTGCAAACACAATTTTGCTTTTGCAAACACAATTTTGCTTTTGCAAACACAATTTTGCTTTTGCAAACACAATTTTGCTTTTGCAAACACAATTTTGCTTTTGCAAACACAATTTGCTTTTGCAAACACAATTTTGCTTTTGCAAACACAATTTGCTTTTGCAAACACAATTTTGCTTTTGCAAACACAATTTTGCTTTTGCAAACACAATTTTGCTTTTGCAAACACAATTTTGCTTTTGCAAACACAATTTTGCTTTTGCAAACACAATTTTGCTTTTGCAAACACAATTTTGCTTTTGCAAACACAATTTTGCTTTTGCAAACACAATTTTGCTTTTGCAAACACAATTTTGCTTTTGCAAACACAATTTTGCTTTTGCAAACACAATTTTGCTTTTGCAAACACAATTTTGCTTTTGCAAACACAATTTTGCTTTTGCAAACACAATTTTGCTTTTGCAAACACAATTTTGCTTTTGCAAACACAATTTTGCTTTTGCAATCACAATTTTGCTTTTGCAAACACAATTTTGCTTTTGCAAACACAATTTTGCTTTTGCAAACACAATTTTGCTTTTGCAAACACAATTTTGCTTTTGCAAACACAATTTTGCTTTTGCAAACACAATTTTGCTTTTGCAAACACAATTTTGCTTTTGCAAACACAATTTTGCTTTTGCAAACACAATTTTGCTTTTGCAAACACAATTTTGCTTTTGCAAACACAATTTTGCTTTTGCAAACACAATTTTGCTTTTGCAAACACAATTTTGCTTTTGCAAACACAATTTTGCTTTTGCAAACACAATTTTGCTTTTGCAAACACAATTTTGCTTTTGCAAACACAATTTTGCTTTTGCAAACACAATTTTGCTTTTGCAAACACAATTTTGCTTTTGCAAACACAATTTGCTTTTGCAAACACAATTTGCTTTTGCAAACACAATGTTGCTTTTGCAAACACAATTTTGCTTTTGCAAACACAATTTTGCTTTTGCAAACACAATTTTGCTTTTGCAAACACAATTTTGCTTTTGCAAACACAATTTTGCTTTTGCAAACACAATTTTGCTTTTGCAAACACAATTTTGCTTTTGCAAACACAATTTTGCTTTTGCAAACACAATTTTGCTTTTGCAAACACAATTTTGCTTTTGCAAACACAATTTTGCTTTTGCAAACACAATTTTGCTTTTGCAAACACAATTTTGCTTTTGCAAACACAATTTTGCTTTTGCAATCACAATTTTGCTTTTGCAAACACAATTTTGCTTTTGCAAAAGCAATTTGCTTTTGCAAAAGCAATTTGCTTTTGCCAACACAATTTTGCTTTTGCCAACACAATTTTGCTTTTGCCAACACAATTTTGCTTTTGCAAACACAATTTTGCTTTTGCAAACACAATTTTGCTTTTGCAAACACAATTTTGCTTTTGCAAACACAATTTTGCTTTTGAAAACACAATTTTGCTTTTGAAAACACAATTTTGCTTTTGCAAACACAATTTTGCTTTGGAAACAGAATTTTGCTTTTGCAAACACAATTTTGCTTTTGCAAACACAATTTTGCTTTTGCAAACACAATTTCGCTTTTGCAAACACAATTTTGCTTTTGCAAACACAATTTTGCTTTTGCAAACACAATTTTGCTTTTGCAAGCACAATTTTGGTTTTGCAAACACAATTTTGGTTTTGCAAACACAATTTTGGTTTTGCAAACACAATTTTGCTTTTGCAAACACAATTTTGCTTTTGCAAACACAATTTTGCTTTTGCAAACACAATTTTGCTTTTGCAAACACAATTTTGCTTTTGCAAACACAATTTTGCTTTTGCAAACACAATTTTGCTTTTGCAAACACAATTTTGCTTTTGCAAACACAATTTTGCTTTTGCAAACACAATTTTGCTTTTGCAAACACAATTTTGCTTTTGCAAACACAATTTTGCTTTTGCAAACACAATTTTGCTTTTGCAAACACAATTTATCGCAATTATTTATTGCAAATTGATTTATTTAACGGATTACAATAACTTTCGGGAATGTGTGATTATCCCTTTATTGTAGTTCTTATTATGCAATATTTTGTAACAGCGATTAACTCTGGGACTTATTTTTATAAATTTTTGCTTTTTTTTATTTTACCCAGCAATTTAATTAATTTTTTCTTATTTTCTTTTTCAGTCTTAGAATAATTATTTAACAGAGCTCTGTTAGTAACTTAACAGGGCTCTGTTACTGACTTGGTTTGTGTCTGGGGAGATAGATTTTAAAATCTATCTTCATACACATACAAAAACATACACATGCACAAGCAAATATAAAAAAAAAAATAATAATAACAAGACTAAAACAAACAATTGCAAAGCGGAACGAACATGATATAAATATTACGAAAAACAAGAGCATGAGAGAGAGCGAAAGCGGGAGCGAGAGAGAATAACAATGAAATGAGTGTTATTTAATGTGAGTATAAGTTATTGTTGGGTGTGCTTATGATTGTTTTGATTTTAATTTCCTTTTGTTTTTTTCAAGTGTAAGTGTGTGGGTGTTTTATATTATGCTGTTGATGACACAAATTTTTTAGAATGACGTGTAAAACTCTACAATAACTGACTGATTGGCTGTGTGTGTGGGTGTGTGTGGCTGTGGCTATCGTTAAAAACTAAACTAAGCAACTGAATATCAACCGCAAAAAAAAAATAACAAAAACAACAACACCACTGCTAACCATAAATATTTTTGGTTTACATTTACACAAATATAATACCATCAACGTAATGTATTGTATGTGTAACAATGCGTGCATGTAAATTGGTAGTGTTTCGCGGCTATATTTTGTTGATTTTATTTGTTTATTTATTTGTTCGCTCGCTCGCTCTCTCCCTCTATCTCTCTCTCTCTCTTTGTTTTCAAGTGTTTCCGATTGTAATTTTTTTTTATTATTTTTTATGTAGTTTTTATTACTTGTGTGTGTATGTGTGTCTGTGTGTTACATTTAAATAAAATTTCATTTGGTTATGCTTGTGTAGCAGTAGCGTAAATTAAATTTTATTTGTGCTGTTTTTTATAGCATCCTTCTCTCTCTCTCTCTCTCCTTTATTCTCTTGCTTTCTATTAAAAAATAAAATCAAACGTTTCTCTTCCATATTTTTCCTCATGTTTATTTTCGTTGTAGCATTTATTGTTTATTTAAAAATTCCGTTTGTTATTGTTGTTGCTCATTTTTTTTATTTTTTTATTATTATTCTTTAGCTTCTCTTTGGCTGTGTGAAATTTTTTACCCATATTTTTTTTTAATATGAAAAAATAATTGCGTAAATATCTGGAGTGTAGCGTTTATGTTTGTTTAATGGCAGTATACATTTCAAAAGAAAATGGGGAAGGTATGCCAACAGATAAACATAATATAAGTTAAAGACAGCTCAAGCGTTTAAGCTTGACAGCAACCTGATTTTTTGAATTATAAAAAATTTTAAGGGAGTTCAATTTCTCCACAAATATTCCAGAAGGGATAATATAAACACCGAAAATAATGAAAAAATCTTAACAACGGCAATTAAAAAAAAATTGACAATTTCATCATACTAGGTTGTGATACTGGAGACTAATCACTTGGTTAATTAAAAAAAACTGGTATAAAAGAAGAAATGAGAGCTTACGTTCTTCATCTTCATACGGACATGACATATACCTTGAAATACGACAGTGTTTTAAAACATATTTTCTTCTTCTCCGTGAATAGAGCGTAGTAAACGCTCAGATAGTAAATATAAAAAGTCAGAGTTCATACTGTTTGTCAGAAAATATAAGATTTTAAAGATAAACCTTCTAAGACAGAAGGGAATAGAACGCAATCCTTTTCTGTGATCTAATATCCGGTGATTATTTTATCTTCAAAAATGTTTGAAAGGTATAACATCTCCATGTAGTCGCCGTAGTCAAGTAGGCAGTGTGTCGGCCTATTAGATGAGAGTCTGTGATTCAAAATCCAGCTCAGACAACTCAAACAAAGCAAAATATGGAAAAAATATTTTTATTTTGACTTCTTTCTCCTCTAAACAGTCTCCTGGCAAAAACTAAAATTGAGTACTAATGAATGTTTTCAGAGAAGTCCTCTTGGCTACAATAATAGTCGAAGTTTTCAGGATAGAAAGGAAGACCTGCTTGAGCTCTAGTTCAAGCTGGCCAACGAGTACCATTACGCATTAACTAGATGGCTTTTATGTTTGAGGAATAAGGCGTTCCCCTCAGTAGTATTCGGCAAAAGTTGCGAGAAGGTGGAAGTAACCGTCTTTCAATTAAGATGCTATTACTAGACATTCACTTCAAGGTGTCTTACATTATGGTGGAGACCATTCTTACCATACCTAAGGTAACTGTAGGAAATCAAATCGACGTATACCTTGCCGAATACGTCATGCAAAAATACCAGCAAATAGGAGTACACCAGTCATAGTCATGTCTCATCTTACCAATTCTTTTCAATATCGTGATGGTTCGTATATCTCAAGGGAATAGGGGAATAGCATAGCAACTTCAAGGCAAACCAAGTGCGCTTGACTGCAATATTGTCATATACAGCACGTTGGGTGATGTCAAAAAGTATGCTGACTTAATCAGAAAATTACAGCCCAATAGAGAGTGTGGAAATATTATAATATTTAGGCAACACAAATGCAGTCATCAAGTGCCGAATAAACCAAACAGTTTCCTTATCCTGAGACATAACGATTTGAAAATCAAATGCCAATATAAAGTTGGTGGTACTGTATAGCTGCGAGGTACATACATATGTAACACAGCCTATATATGTATATCCATAAATCGTAGCCTTAAGACGATATTGTGCGTTGTCTAGCCAATTACAATTGCCAAACATTCGAGGAGCAGAAACTCGTCAACATCTAGTATTCAAAATATGCCACCTTAACCGTTTGAGTGCAAATCGTCGCTATAACGACGAATAGGTAATGCGCCAAAATCGTGGTTCGTCGATTTAGTGACGATTGCGAGTTTGGCGCTCAGTTAGTGAGGACTAGAAGTCGCCGTAGTCTAGTAGGTAGTGTGCTGGCTTATTAGACGTAAAGCCAGGGTTTGAGCCCTAGGCCAGACATCAAGACAAAACACTAAAAGAATTTTTTCGGCGATTTCCTCTCAGCAGATTCCTGGCAAAAACTCTGAGAGTAAATAAAATTGCCATAAAAAAGTTTCTCAAAAATCTATCGTTCGGAGTCGACTTTAAACTGTAGGTCCCACCACTCATGTATAAAATTAACACACACAACATAAGTGCTTCGAGAAACTAGGACATTGTACAATGGGTCAATTCGACCTCCGGGTACTGTACTTGCCTTAATTGACAGTACACGTCCTCTAACTTAACCTAACCTAGCGAGGACCACTGCGACTGTTATAAATAAAAAAAATATTTTTTCTCAATTTTTCATAGCAATCTTCAATTAATTTACCCCAAACCCATAGCACTCAAACGGTTAAGCAATAGTGGTTTGGTTACGTCCTTAAGAAGCCAGGCACATCGTTATTAACTGGAGTCTGCAGGATATTAGCAGAATAAGGAGACAGACAAATATATGAAGATGAATTCAAATGGCCGCTGAATTCAAATGGAATTCTTCCTTTCATGCCATTAAAAAAATTCGTTATCCTTTTGATGCTTAATATATACGTTGTCGTATACTTTATAAAATATTTACTCATATGCAAATCAATTATTTTTATATGGCTAACCTTCCCGCCTTTGTTTGTTTTCCATAGAATATGTAAAAAATAAAACAACAAAGAAAAAATATATCATTTTGTTCAGCAATTGTTAAAACATCAAAAGTCATTGTATTAATACCTCATTAAAATAATAAACATGACAAGTTATTTCTTCTTTTTACTCCGTGTGTCTTGTTTATTTTTATTTTTTTAAAATGCTTTTTTAAGGACTTTCAAAAAAATATTAAAAAAAAAACAAAACAAAATAAAAAAGGAAAGATTTTTCTTTAAATGGTTTTTCAAAAAGTTTCCCGTCACGGTAATATGAGCATTTTCAGTCTGAGGAGAAAACTCTTAATTAAAGAGCTTAAATTTTGTTTTGATTAAATTTAAAATTTTATACGAAATGCTAAGGAAATTTGTAATGAGATTTCTGATTGACATTCATACATATTTGGTTATTACAACCCTTCAGTCAGAATTACGACACACCACTTATGTAGTGTGTGTTAATTTGTGTACGAGTGTTGGTTTAAAGTCGACTCCGAACGCCAGATTTTTGAGAAACTTTTTCAGTGCAATTTTATTTCACTCACAGAGTTTTTGCCGTTAGAAATAATGGGAAAGAGTTATAGGAAAATTCAAAAAAATGTATGAAATATTTACTTGAATCGATAGTACGGTTCAGATAATTTAATGTTTGAAGATTATTTCATGCAAATGTTGACCGCGATTGCGCCTCAAATGGTCCATCCGCTTAGTCCAATTTTGGCATACTCTTTCCAACATTTCGGCCGGTATCTCACGAATAAATGCTTCAATGTTGTCTACCAATGCGTCAATTGAAGCGGGCTTGTCTGTATAGACATGAGCTTTAACATAACCCCACAAAAAATAGTCTAAAGACGTTAAATCGCACGATCTAGGCGGCCAATTGACCGGTCCCGAACGTGAAATAAAATGTTCACCGAACTCGCCTCTCAATAAGTCCATTGTTGCGCGTGCTGTGTGGCATGTGGCACCGTCTTGTTGAAACCACATGTCATGCAAGTCAAGCTCTTGCATTTTGGGCAAAAAAAGTTGGATATCATCTCACGGTAGCGCTCACCATTCACAGTTACGTTACAATTTACAGCATCTTTGAAGAAGTACGGTCCAATGATGCCACCAGCCCATAAACCGCACCAAACTGTGAGTTTTTCTGGATGCATTGGTAGCTTTTGCAATGCTTCTGGCTGATCTTCACTCCAAAATCGACAATTCTGCTTATTTACGCATCCATTGAGCCAAAAATGAGCTTCTTTGCTGAACACAATTTTTCGATAAAGAAGTGGATCTTCGGCCAACTTTCCAAGAGCCCATTCACCAAAAATTCTGCGTTACGGTAGGTCGTCCGGCTTCAATTCTTGCACCAGCTGTATTTTGAAGAGCTTCACACCTAAATCCTTCCGCAAAATTTTCCACGTTGTTGAATAACAGAGGCCCAATTGCTGCGAACAGCGACGAATCGATAATTGATGGTCATCATTAACACTGGCCGATGCAGCTGCGATATTTTCTTCAGTTCGCACTCTACGTAAGCGTGTTGGTGATTTAATGTCCAACAATGTAAATCTGGTGCGAAATTTAGTCACAATAGCCCGAATAGCCGCTTCAGTGGGTCGATTAAACTGACCATAAAATGGAAAAAGCGCGCGATGAACTTTCCTAACAGAGCATGCATTTTGATAATAAAATTCAATGATTTGCAAGCGTTGTTCGTTTGTAAGACGATTTATGGTTAAATTATAGACCAAACTGAAGATGTTTGACAGTGAAACAAAACACGAAACGTGCGTGAGCTGTTTAAACCAGTGTTGCCAAAAAGATAATAGGATAAAAAATCACCCGTTATTTTTTCATATTTCGTTTTGTTTGAAATGTCTGATCTGGGGGTTTGAACCGTGGCCTCAAGTCTAATAAGCCAAGACACTACCTATTAGACTACGGCGACTTCTTCTCTGAGAATGCCCTGAAATAAATTGAGAGATGTGTGACTACCGATGCCAGTAATCTATTTTAAAAATTCGGGAGCCATGTGACAACTTTTTTCCCCCTTCAGATAATACCACTTTAGCAGCTACTCTGCTACTGCGGCTACTCTGATTTTGATCTGAGCTTTATCCCGTGACTTTTATTTCAATTTAAAGTCCATTTGTTTACTTACTAGACTACGGCGACTTCTGATATTTCTGATTGAAGATATTCGATTTACTTCAGAGCCTTTTGAAGGTCTTCTCCAGGTTAAGAGTTCACGATTTTCTAAAACTCATTTTGTATTTTTGATCGATCTTCGCCTTTTGCTTCAACTAAATAGGTAAGGAAAAGAGAATAATTTCCTGTACTTGAAAAGTTTCGTATTTTTGCATTCCAACTTACTAAGGCGCTACTCCCCTTTCCTCCTCTCCTTTTTATCCATCTATTATCCTTCCCTCTGTACGGACGTTGTACAATGATTCAATTCGACCTCCGGGTACTGTACTTGTCGTTATTGACAAGTACACGTCCTCTAACCTAACCTAACCTAACTACGGCACTAAGGATTAAGATAAAGAAGGTTTGGTAAAGTTGAATATCATTTCTTCTCCTTTCTTTTTATTTTATAATGTTTAACTGTATTGAATCCAAACAAATCTCCACACAGCGTAACTGTATTGTTTAAAGTTTCATTAACATTTTTAAAGCTTTAACGCTTTAATTGTAGCTTTGTTGCCAAATCTCTTTTTTAGATCTTCTTCCTGTTGTTTGTTGTGTCTTAATTACAACAAAATTAAGTTGAACAGAAAAATTAAGTGGAAAATTTAAATACAATTTGACATCATTTCGTATAATTTAATTAAAAATTTCAAAAGATTATTTCTTTTGAATTTCATTCAATTATATCCGGGAATAAACGAAAAACAAAAAAATTACAAACTTTCCATGCATTTATAATGAGAGACCATCATCAGGCAATGCTTGGCTCAGTCGGTTTTCGTAGAATTTTACCACAAACAAACAAACACAACATAAACATAATAGAACAGCAGGATATGAAATTATATTCTTGCTAATGATCCGTTAATACTTTAAACATTTATTAACAATTCTCAGAGAGCAGTTCTCTAGGAGGCGTTATTATTAACCAAATGAGATACAAAAATAAATAAATAAACAAACGAAAAAAAAGAAGAAGAAGAATAATGTAAATATTATTAAACGAATGCTATTATGGTGTTAATTTTGTTAAATACTGTAGCCAAAATGAAATTGAATTTAAAGTGAAACATTTTAAAAGAAGAACTTTGGCAAGCTTAGCTTTTTTAGCTGGAGAATGGAAGATTAGGGACTGGACTGGTTTAAAGAGAAACTAGATTTAGAAGATGGATCCATATTTTCCAGATACCGTTCAGATGGCCATGTTTTGTGCATTGAAAAAGGCTCTTTATTGCTATCTCGCAAAGGAGATTGAGGGAGCACCTATATTTGCTATGAAAATTATGCTACTATTCTTACCCTCCAATCACACATTACAGTAATCCCTCGATTTACATCGCAGTTGGTTCCAAAAAAAGGTGACGTAAATCGAAACGACGTAAATCGAATTTCATATTGCTCATACGACAAAGTATAATGTTTTTAACAAGGAACATAAAAAGTTACAGTAATCCCTCGATTTACATCGCAGTTGGTTCCACAAAAGGCGACGTAAATCGAAACGACGTAAATCGAAGTTAGAGGCAACAAAAAATTTGGCGACGTAAATCGAAACAACGTTAATCGAGGCGACGTAAATCGAAGGATTACTGTACCGTCTTTCTTGACGAACGAAATCGTTCGAATGCTACTTGACTTTGGCGGCATAATCTAAAGATTTCATTAAAATTGGTTTTCTTTATTACCATTTTAAAAGGTCTTTTGGATTCTGTGGCATCTTCAAATTTATCTGCTCTGAACCATAAGATCACTTGCCTGTATTGTCTTATCAGAAGATGGTTTAAGAAGTAGGAGCTTAGCATACGGGGACATTGGGAATGTTATGTATCCAGCAGTCTTTTATCTTCTTTAGACGATGTTAAAACAGTCTTACTACTGAGCTTGGATATATCCAGCGTTACTAGCTTTTTTTCTTACGGAGCCACTGTAGGGTTAGATAGTTGACTATGATCTGGTATAGAGTGCTGCTGCTCTATTGCAGTTATGTTGCCCTGAGGAGGAGTTAGACGCAATGGACATCTCCTCTGTAACTGACGAGCTTTTTTTAGAATGAGGTTGCAAACCTTGGGTTGGGTATTCTTTAGGTTTAGACTAGGTCCTCCTTAAGATGAGAGAGTAATAGAGGGGATACGAAAAAGGAGAGGAAGTAGGAAAGGGAGAATAGGAAGTGGAGGAATTATATAGACCAACAAACACACAAGGGAGAGCGCGACTAGACTAATGAAGCCCTAGCACTTCGCAACCAGCTCAAGGTAATAATGAATCTATTGAGAGCCTTGATGTCGGCTCTCGACATAGAATTCAATCCCTCAAAGAACCTCAACCATTTAGGGCTGGTCAGTTACAGAGGAGGTGCTCGATAGCTTCCAACTCCTCCTCATCGCAACCTACCCTGCAATAGTTCGGCTGGGATCTGCTCCAGATCCTTGTCAGCGACCTAATAAACCCAATAACTAACCTTAAACTGGCCTTATCCAAGCCCAGCAGCCAACCTGTTCTAAATGGATTAACCTTTCTGTCAGCAGCTGACATTTATAATGGAATTGTTGCACGCTCATCCTTTCTCTTTGTCCTCGTGCGTGCACATCTCTTTGGCTTTCTATGTCTTTTACTATCTTCTCTCTTTTTTTTTTGGTGTAATTTATTCATTTATTTTGCATCTCTTTGTCTTTCTATCGCTTGTATCATCTAATCACCTTCTTTCCATCTAACTCTTTTCCATTGCTTTCTTAACCCTTTCTTCATTTCCCTCCACCTTTAGGACGCCCTCTACAGATCAAATGATATCCAAGTAATTTTTTTTTTTATTTTCATTGCAGCACATACGTTCTCTGACCTACCTACTGAACTTACTATCTTAAATCAAGATCAAACCCGACAAATTGGATTTCCGGACAATGTAAAGGAAGAGGGAAGTCGCCATAGTCTAGTAGGTAGTGTTTGGCTTATTAGACGTAAAGCAAGGGTGCAAGCCCCAGGTCAGACATCAAAACAAAATACAAAAAGTATTTCTTAGGCGACTTCCTCTCAGCAGTTTTCTGGCAAAAACTCTGAGAGTGATATAAAATTGCCAAGAAAAAGTTTCTCAAAAATCTGTCGTTCGGAGACGACTTTAAACTGTAGGTCGCGCCACTCACGTATAAAATTAACACATAGAACATAAGTGGTGTGAGAAACTAGGTCGTAATCCTGACTGAAGGGTTGTAATGACCAATTATGTATGTATGTAAAGGAATAGGAGACTGCTGATCACCTTATGAATTCTTACTTTCTCTGGTGTGATGATTTTACGTGTCATCTTCAAGATATTTCACTTCTTAGATAGCTCATACAGATTTTCTAGTATCATGATGAAGCGACGCTCATGATAATCACGGGCGCTCATTTAAACCATTCGACCCCGTTTGCAAGGGACTTGTAATGAGTTTTGAAAACCGTGTTTTTTTTTGTCACAGGTTTTTCTGGCTTAGA